>CP106731.1:119837024-122237024 GCA_025506655.1 Gossypium rotundifolium
TAAATCGAATGAAACTATTACCGTCAATCCATAAAATAAATACTCCCTCGCTTTTCATGAGATTCAACCTGGGCTCCTTGCAACATAATCCACAGCTGCTATCCACTAGGCCACAAGCTCCTCTTGTGTCTTAAACCATGCGCAACTAAAAATAACCCAATGGCCAAGGTCTAAATTCATTTAATAAAAACAATCTAAAAGGAATGCAAGCGCTACAACTAGAACCTTGGACCTTCTTCCTTCCTTGTGGCGTCACCCCCTTGTCCTTAAGTGGTGTCACTTTGCCACTACACTACACACTCCACTTGTGTCACTTTTCTCCATATTTTAATCTTAAGGCCTACCTGCCACCTTCTAGGGTTTTTTTCACCTAAAACCAAAATTTCCCTAAAGCCAAAGTTTGATCCTAGGACTTAATAAAAGCCCCTTAACCTTCAAAAATCACTTATCTAATAGGTCCAACTTGCATTTAAGCCGATCTCTTGTTCTCAAAAATTTTAAACGCTATTACGCTCAAGGTCCATTGGGCTCAATTCACCTAGGCCCAATTTTAGGATGTTACAAATCTACCCTCCTTAAAGAAATTTCGTCCTCGAAATTTCCAACTACTAATAGTCACATATCCTAACCCTCCACACTATGCTCTTGCTGTGCACTCTGATCTTAATAAAACTAATATACTTTCTAACTAAATCTTGGAACCCCTTCACATAACCAACTATCTACCACCGAAGCAAACAGATATTTGTCACACATACATACAATTCCTATATTCAAGCATCACATCCACACATCGCAGAATAAATACAATTATTCCGTATATAACAGAATATAGTAAAAAGGAAACTTACAGATTTGGTGCCGGAGACTCGGGTGCCATACTTACAGAAAAGATATATATATTTTCTAAACCATCATTTGAAAATATTTTTGAACCCAAACCCACAGCCGATTTTTTTAACCTAGGCTCTGATACCAAAATTGTAACACCCCAAACCCAGCCTAAACGTTACGATCAGATCTGGCATGTCACATGAAAGGAATGTCTAAAAACTGTGCGTTCGTTAAAAAGTTCGTGTTCTTTATATTTGTTATGAAAAGTCAAGTTTAAGTAATTTTGAATAAGAAACGGTCTATTAATATTTTGGAAAATGGTTATTAAGGGTTAGGAAATTCCCATATTGAACATTTAATAATAGTAGGCAGTAGTCAAATTAAAAGTGAAAGCAACCAAAACCCCAAAATTAAAGTTGTAGTAGCCTTATTACAAAACTGTAAACCAAACTTATAGTAAAACAACTCCAAAATAAATATTAAAATAAAACTGAAATATTGAGCATGGCCACCTCGAGTCCGCCTCTGCTCCCAAATCCGTGATCTAATGATTACCTGCAAAATTTAAACAAAGGGGTGAGTCACCGAGACTCAGTGTGCAATTCCCCTTACCACGATAACTAGGCCTAAGCCCACAGTACTATGTTAGCCAATGCCATGGCATATCAATAATTGGTGCAATGCAATTAATCCATACGTATTCCACCAATGGCTTGGCCCACATCCACACATATATCCACATACCACGCATGATGATGCAAAATGCTAACCTAACCCCAGCCTAGTATCCAACCACTACACACCCCCGTATATCCTGCCACCATACACTAGGGGATTACTAAATCGACCCTCCATCCGCTAGACACCTCTTTGGCAGTCGTGCTGCTCAAAGTCCACTTAGTGGTCTAGCCACTGATCCACGTGATTAAATCACAATATCCACGATGTGACTCAAGGTCATCATCAATCCACGATGAGGCACAAAGCCAACATCAATCCACGAGGAGGCATGAAGCCACCATCAATCCACGATGAGGCACGAAGCCACCATCAATCCACGATGTAGCTCAAGTCTAACATCAAACCACGTACATAAATGTACACCCTTTCATTCATTAAACATATATATATCCCGAACCCCATGCACATGCAGCATAATATAATAATTCGTGTATGCAGTATGACATGTATGCAAATCATATATCAGATAACGTAAGAGACGAATTACCATCATAATCAGAATAATAATATACAACATAATCAAGCTAACCATCCTTTAAGGGTATAATAGTAATTTTACCTACCAAGGGTATTTTCGTAATTTACCCACCAAGGGTATTTTCATAATTTACCTACCAAGGGTATTTTCGTAAATTACCCACCAAAGGTATTTTCATATTTTACCTACCAAGGGTATTTTTGTAATTTACCAACCAAGAGTATTTTCGTAATTTTGCACCTGCATTAGCCTTTTTGAAGGCCCAAAGTTTCCCCGAGCGACTCAGCTACCATTTTGGTCTTTACCGGACTATTAGGCCTAAACTCGATTTCAGCCCAATCGGCCCACACGCTTGTGTGGCCCACCTAACACAAACCTAGCCACGTATATAAGTTGCACCTAGTCTGGTTCACTATATGCTATATCATCATACAATTTACTCATATAGGCCCACGGCTCCATTGAGCCCACTTCAGCCCATCATGGCCCAAGCAGTCCAACCACATGAATACTACTGATGGCCTCAACTATCGCGTTGAAGCCCCACACGTGCGCTCGTACGCTTGTGTGGCTACTAATGCCATGTGACTGGCATTTCGGCATTTGCCGCTCTACAGCTAGAGTAGAGAAGTACACACCTGATAGGACTCTGGTGCTAAACCGCGCTGCGACCACTCCTATGCCCAAACGCCCACCAAGGTATGTTAAATCTCCTCCTAGGATGTGCCCTTTATATGGCTAGCTCTTCACCTTCCTTCTTTGTATCTTTTCGATGTGGGATCCCTCCGTTAGCAGAGTTTAAATTAGACTGAAACTCTTACCGTCCAATCCATAAAATAAATACTCCCCTACTTTTCATGAGATTCGAACCCAGGCTCCCTTGCAACATAATCCACGCCGCTATCCACTAGGCCACAAGCTCCTCTTGTGTCTTAAACCATGTGCAACTAAAAATAACCCAATGGCCAAGGTCTAAATTCATTTAATAACAAATCATCCGCAGGTACATAAACTACTTGAATAGAAGTTATGGATCCCTCCTTGGTAGAAGTAATTCTTTCTTGTGAAGTACCCATTTTGGTACTAAGGGTGGGTTGATAACCCACAGCAGAAGGCATTCTACCCAATAAGGCAGATACTTCGGATCTCGCTTGGACAAAACGGAAGATATTGTCTATAAATAGAAGTACGTCTTGTTTATTAACATCTCGAAATATTTCGCCATAGTTAGGGCAGTCAATTAATCTAAAAGGAATACAAGCGCTACAACTAGAACCTTGGACCTCCTTCCTTCCTTGTGGCGTCACCCCCTTGTCCTTAAGTGGTGTCACTTTGCCACTACACTACACACTCCACTTATGTCACTTTTCTCCATATCTTATTCTTAAGGCCTACCTACCAACTTCCAAGGTTTTTTTCACCTAAAACCAAAATTTCCATAAAGCCAAAGTTTGATCCCGGGACTTCATAGAAGCCCTTAACCTTCCAAAATCACTTATCTAATAGGTCCAACTTTCATTTAAGCTGATCTCTTGTTCTCAAAAATTTTAAACGCTATTATGCTCAAGGCCCATTGGGCTCAATTCACCTAGGCCCAATTTCAAGATGTTACATTCGGGGTCTATGGACAGAGAGGGGAAATCTGTAGGCATTAGTACACATGATTCGGGTTAGATCTTAAGGAAAAGAAGGAGTGAAAATACATAAAACAAAATCCCGAAACTCACTAGATTACAGAGGAGTATTTGGCTTACGGTGCACCTTCGAAAAATAGAGATCTCACCTGATGGTTCGGCTATGGAGGAAGAAGATGTGCACCAGGAGTATTCGGCTTTTAGAAGGGTTTTTGAGGAGAGGAGAAACACTAGAGAGTTTCGGCTAGACAAGTGTGTGAGAAGAGTTTCGACTAGAGAAGAAAAAGTATGAAAGAAAGAAAAGAAAATGAAAGAAAAAGATGATTTTTTCCTACTAAATTCGGCACACACACACCAACACATAGAGTTGGAGTTTTGCCAACTCTCTCCCTCCTGATAGCCTTCATCTCACCTGATAACCCAATCCTTATCTTACCTTTAGACGAGCCCATTTGAGAACCACCTATTCCCTCCTAATTATCATATTTTTATCACTTAAAATAAAAGAAATAAACACCCCTAAATTCTAGCAAATGTGCGCCCACTCTCCCTCCTTGGTATGCCAAAATTTTGCCCCAAACACTTGGGCCTCAAGTGGCCACACATGGCCCAATAACCCCCTAAGTGGTGCCACCTTAATGCCACTTAAAGCACCCTAAATTTTTGGGCCACAAGCCCAGCTTGCTACCAAACATAACTATTTAAATTTTGTTACAATTAACACTATTTCTAATCAATCTAACCACGATTTTAAAGCCCAAATCATAGCTCAATTCACACCTTAAAGCTTCAACCTACTAATTTACCCATGCAACGTACCAAATGCACAGACCCACAAAGTTAGGATATTACAAGATGTGCCTATGATCAAATGATAGTTATATGCTAAGTTATACTATGTTTTTGTGCATATGTGTAAAAATGAAAGTGAATACAAGAAAATCATGAAAAATGTGAAATTAGCATGAAGACAAGATCTTGGATAGCCCGTAGCCAGTGTGACTTTGAAAAATCACTAAAAATGGTTAAAATTGAATTAAGGTTGAATAAGATATGAAATTAAATCTGAATGAGTCTATTTTCACATAAAAGAAACAGTGTAAACAAAAGATTTCATATTTTGAGATATTTAAACTTCTGTGAGACTGGTTTAGAATGATTACGTGATCCTCTGTTCTGCCTTAGAAAAATTATTAAACATTGTACAAAAATAATTAAGAGATATAATTTATATGCCTGAAATCCTGAATGAGTCTATTTTCAAATGAACTAAATAAGGAGGCCATCAAAATTCTGTACAGGAGAAAATTGATTTGTAGTGAATAGAGGTCAGAATAGTCAAATCGTGAAACATGGAAAACTTTAATGAATAAACTGTACTAATTGGCTAAGACAAAAATTCTAAAAATTTTATGGTAAGAAGATAAATGAGCCTAGTTTCATTGAAAATTAATGGATCTTAATTTGGAGTTCCGTTGCTCCAGATATAAATAATTTAATGACCATGACTCAAGAAAATAGCTTAACTTGAATTTGAATAAATAAGAAGAATATGAAAATAGCATGTTATCGCATTGCTTATTATTTTCATGCGACCTTACTAAGTGTAAAGCTTACTCCCTCCTTTCCATTTCTTTTAGGTCAGGTCAGCTCAGGGTTGGAGATCATCGGAGGCAGCATCACACTATCGGGCCATTATCCTTAGAATATTGGCATGTGTTTGAAAAGTTTTAATTTTGGGCGAAATTTGGTAACCCGATTTTGAATGATTGTGAATGTCGAAGTATGGTAATGCCTCGAACCCTATTCAAGAGTTGGACATGGGTGAGGGTGTTACAAACCGATTGGGGATTAGGAGGGGGTGGAGGTTGTTGAGCAGCTGGGTTTGTTCGGATATATTGTGTGAACCACTCATTCATCATTTGGAAGAAGGCTTCTTTAGCCTCTCCTCCCTGGCTGCCCATTATGGGTCTAGAATCAAATGACGCTATCCCTTAGTAGGAGTGGGTGCATTAATTTCAACCTCAACAGCTATAGCTCGATTGGGATCCATTTGCTATATAAAAAGAACACATTTTAAAATGTTAGGAGTCATCACACTATCACAGTTTATATATGGCATGTATAGCTAGACTCTCACACACGCTACATTAGTCCTAGAATCGACTAAACCATAGCTCTGATACCAATAAATATAACACCCCTCACCTGTATTCAACGCCATGATAGGGTTACAAAGCATTACTTGACTTACAACACATTATGATTGTTTGATGTTCCGAGATAGAATCTATGTACCTAAAAATCCATAGTTGATTCAGAAAATTTTACACAAGGCACATAGTGGTTGTTTATCCGTTCATCCTAAAAGTACTAAAATGTACAATGATTTGAAATAACTATATTGGTGAAACGAGACACTTCTAAATTTGTGGCAAGATGTTTAGTGTGTCAACAATTTAAAGCTGAACATCAAGTACCTTTAGGTTTACTTCAGCCTGTGATGATACCAGA
The DNA here is from genome assembly GCA_025506655.1 of Gossypium rotundifolium. Lineage (NCBI taxonomy): Eukaryota > Viridiplantae > Streptophyta > Magnoliopsida > Malvales > Malvaceae > Gossypium > Gossypium rotundifolium. Next base: position 119,843,226 of record CP106731.1, read on the forward strand.
GTGGAAATGGGACAGAGTTACAATGAATTTTGTATCGGAATTGCCTTTGACTCTGAAAAAGAAAGATGCTATTTAGGTTGTTGTTGATCGAGTAACGAAATCAATAGATTTCATCCCGGTACGTACTGACTATTTACTCGATAGATTAGCTGGATTGTACATTGCTGAGATCGTTAGATTGCACAGGGTGCCAGTTTCGATTATTTCGGATAGAGATCCAAGATTTATGTCACGATTTTAGAAGAAATTGTAGGAAGTTTTGGGTACGAAGTTAAATTTTAGTACAACTTTTCATTCGCAAACTGACGAACAGTCTGAATGAGTAATTTGGATCCTTGAAGATATGCTCAGATCTTGTGTTTTAGAGTTCAAAGGCAATTGGGAGAAATATTTGCCACTAGTTGAATTTTCGTATAATAACAACTTTCAATCGAGTATAAAGATGGCACCGTACGAAGCTTTGTATTGTCGCAAATGTCGAACTCCATTTTATTGGACCAACCTTAGCGAGAAACAGATTCACGAGGTTGATTTGATTAAAGAAACCAAAGAAAAAATGAAAGTAATTCGCGATTGTTTGAAAGCAGCTTCAGATCATCAGAAATCATACGCGGATTTGAAACGAAAAGATATAGAATTTCAAATCAGTGACAAAGCATTTTTGAAAGTATCTCTGAGGGAGAAAATACTTCGTTTCAGTCGTAAAGGCAAATTGAGTTCAAGATTATTCAGGCCATATCAAATCATCGAAAGAATAGGTCTAGTGGCATATCAGCTAGCTCTACCAATTGAGTTTAAGAAAATTTACAATGTTTTCATGTGTCAATTTTATCGTATCGGACTGTAAAAAGAATTATTTATGAAAGTAAGTTTAAACACTTTGGTCATATTGATTGGGTCCTTCATGAACATATTTACAAATCAAAATCTATTCATGTCTTGTATATTCCTATGTCAATTCGACCGATTAGATTGATTGAAACGATTAATTCAACCTAGCAAGCATATAAAAGACTATGTGAGGTAAAAAGTGTCCTTACCTTAAAATAATTTAATCACGAAATCTTGCAAGTTATGCAAGGCATATGATATGACATACAATGAAGAACCAATCAATTTCAATAAATTAAATAATTAATTCTTTAGTTATCTAAACAATTATAATGCCAAAATAACTTCAATTTTGGCTCGAGAAATGAAATCAAAACACGTAGTTGAGAAATAAATGCATAGCTTTAGTGAAAGTCTTGCTTCGTCCTCCGTTGTCCTCGGCTGTCAAGGTGCAATGTCATGGAGTTGAAGAGGCTACGTGAGATGTGAATGAGAGATGAGGGATGAGGGTGCTTTAAATGAAAGCAATGAGAAAATAGTACCTAACCTATTCAACTTTGACAATTGGTAAGATTTTTTGGGACATATGGAAAATCTTCAAGGGGAGAGTTGTAATAGCCGATACTTCAAATTGCTTTTCGGTTTATTCTTCTAGTAGTGTCTCATCGAGCCAATTTGTTTATTAATAAAGGTTACTCCCTACCAATTTGATTTTAATCCCTTATTCAAAATTAAACCGCAATCATTAAGCTTACCACAAATTTGAATCAAGGTCAAAATATTTATTTTGGGACCACTACCAACTTACCAAAATCCCGAATTTGTCACTTGAGTCTTCGAGATTCCTACCAAAACACACGTTAAAATTGGCTTGCACACTTATACAAAATCAAGGCCTATGGCCGAATGCTACTTACCACCTCACCTTTGGAAAACAAATCCCAAAAGCTTCCCTCAATCAGCTATGGCTTCCCTACAATCAGTTTAACCGCATTAATAAGAGTCTTAGGCCATTCGGCCAAAATCCTGAACCTAAAAAAGGGTATTGCCCCTTACCTTGATAATTATATCGGCTCTTAAACACCACAAGTCAGCACCACTTAGTGTTGTGAGGGGGTTCGGCTACCTTTAAGGAGGAGAAAAGAACAACACCTTTCTTTAAGGGATTCGACTCAAAAGAAAGTATGGAGTCGGCCTTACAAGAACAAAAAGAGATAAAAGGAGGGTCTTGGAGTGTTTCAGCTTTATGGTTTCAAGAAAGAAAAGAATAAAAATAAAAGAGAGAGATGAGGGAGATAGGGAATTCAGCTAGGTGTTTGAGAGAAAAAGATGATAACATAGAATGAATTTGGGAGGGAGGCATTCGGTTATACCTATGCCCCAAAACCGATAGTGAATGGCCTTGAAGAGTCCTACATTCGGCCAACTTTCACCCTTTGTGATAAATTTTATCACCTTCTTCAAATAAAATAGAAAAAGAAGATGTTTATCCCTATCCCATTAAGAGTCCAACATGCAGCCATCAGCTCACTCCCATTCACGCCAGCTGCATAAAAAAAATAAAATCAATTGCTGCTTCTTAGGTTCGAACCCAGGACCTCACTGCCACAGCCCCCTTTTTAACGCCCCATGCCATTCCTCCCAATTGACTTTCATGCCATAAAACCTCACCACTTATTTATAAGACCTTCCTAGGCCGATTACCCCAAAAATAAAATGCCAAAATGCCACCCCAGCAGCTCGAACCTATGACATGTGCCCATGATCACCTCCAAGCCCAAGCCACTCCACCAACTCAACTTTCATGTAAAAACCTTACCCACAAAATTCTTTAAAGCCTTCTTAACCCTTTCTCTAACGCCCAAAAAGCCCAAAAGAAAAACATTTCCCCCTTGTAACTCCCAAGAATCGAACCTCCTCCCTTGCAACACCTTTAGACGCACCAAGCCAATCATGCCAATTAAATCCTTGTGTCATGTTCCTTCCAAAATTTTCCTTAACCCCTTATCTCACCTAGCTTCCTTCTTTTAAACACTCAAAAAGAAATTTTTAGTCCTAAGTCGAGGCCTAGCTCGGGATATTTCTAGACCCTAAAACATGCCAATAATCATAGTATTCATTTCTTCAAGCACACACACATGGGAAATAAATAATCAAATTTTCAAACAACCCCTAATTCAGGATGTTACAGTTCTACCCCCTTAAAAGAATTTCAACCTCGAAATTACCTGGATCAGAAGAGTTGGGGGTATTGCTGCCGCATCACATCCTCGGGTTCCCATGTGGCCTCTTCCGTACCATGGTTTCGCCATAACACTTTCACCAAAGGCACTGACTTCCTACGAAGAACTTTGACATCTCGATCCAAGATTTGTACCGGTTCCTCCGCGAAAGACAAGTCTGAGTTCACTTCAATTTCCTCAACTGGCACAACGTGTGAGGGATCCGATCGATAGCGCCTCAGCATCGAAACATGGAAGACATCATGGATCTGGATCAATTCTGCTGGCAACTCAAGCTGGTAAGCTACCGGTCCCACATGTTTCAACACCGTGTATGGTCCGATGAACCTGGGGCTTAGCTTGCCCTTCCGGCCAAACCTCAGCACCTTCTTCCAAGGTGATACCTTAAAGAAGACCTTATCACCCACTGCATATTCAACCTCCCTTCGCTTAAGATCAGCATAGGATTTCTACCTGTCCGACGCCTCCCTAAGATGTTCCCAAATTACTCTAACCTTATCCTCTGTCTCCGCTACTAACTCTGGACCCAACATCTGACGTTCTCCTAGTTCAGTCCAACATGTAGGAGTACGGCATTTTTGACCATACAGCGCCTCATACGGTGCCATCCGAATACTCTCTTGATAACTATTGTTATAAGTGAACTCTACCAAAGGTAGGTACTCCTCCGAACTACCACAAAAGTCCAAAACACAGCCCCTCAACATGTCTTCCAACACTTGAATAACCCTCTCAGATTGTCCATCAGATTATGGGCGAAAAGTCGTGCTGAAATTCAACTTTGTGCCTAACTCCTGATGTAGAGCCTTCCAGAATCTCGACGTAAACCGAGGATCCTGATTCGAGATAATGGACACCAGTACTCCATGCAATCGCACTATCTCGGTGATATACAACTTGGCTAACTTTTGGAGCGAGTAGTCAACCCTTACCGGTATGAAATGAGCCGACTTAGTCAACCGGTCTACTACCACCCAAACTACATCATTTCTTACTGGGCGTAAGGGGAAGCCCACTTACGAAATCCATAGTAATTTCCTCCCACTTCCATTGTGGAATCTTTACCGGCTGTAACAGCCCTGATGGCAATTGATGCTCAGCCTTAACTTGCTGGCATGTCAGACACTTGCCTACCAACTCGGTTACTTCCTGCTTTAGACCCGGCCACCAAAACTACTCCCTTAAATCCCGATACATCTTACTGCTTCCTGGGTGCATAGCATACGCACTGCTATGAGCTTCTTTAAGGGTTCGCCGATCAACTCATCATCCTTAGGCATGCATACTCTCCCAAAAAGTACAACACTCCATCATCGCCTAAACCCGAAACCTTCTACCTCACCATTACAGACTTGCAACCTTCGAGTATTCAAAGCTTCATCACCATCCGCCTTTCTTTGACCTCATTAATCTAAGATGGCTTCACTTGCAATTCTGCCAAAAGGCTTCCATCCTCATAGAGACTTAGATGAGCAAACATTGCTTGCAAATCCGCTACCACCTTTTGGCTGAATCCATCAGCTACCACATTAGCCTTCCCCGAATGGTATTCGATTGAGCAATCGTAGTCCTTCAGTAACTCAATCCACCTCCGCTGCCTCAGATTTAAATCTTTCTGAGTGAGGAGGTACTTCAGACTTTTGTGATATGTGTACACTACCGACTTCTCCCCATACAGATAGTGCCTCTAGATCTTCAAGGCAAAAACTACTGTCGCCAATTCTAAATCATGTGTCGGTTAGTTACTTTCGTGAGGCCTCAACTGCCGTGACGCATAAGTGACCACCTTCCCTTCTTGCATCAATACACAGCCTAAACCAGTATGTGATGCATCGCAATATACAATGAACTCCTTCCCTGCCTCAGGTTGAATTAAAACTGGTGCTTCTGTCAAGATCCTCTTCAGCTTATCAAAACTCTCTTACTGCTTCTCAACCCACACAAACGGAACTCCTTTTTCTCAACAGCTTCATCAACAGTGCTACGATTAAGGAGAAATTTTCCACAAATCTCCTATAATATCCTACCAACCCTAAAAAACTCTGAATTTTCGTAACCGACTTTGGTGGCTTCTACTCCAATACCGCCTCAATCTTACGGGGATCCACCCGAATTCCCTCGGCTAAAACAACATGCCCTAGAAAAGTTACCTCCTTGAGCCAGACCTCACATTTGCTAAATTTGGAGTACAGCTGTTTCTCCCTTAGAACTTACAGAACCGCATGAAGATGTACGTCATGCTTCTCTTTCGACTTCGAGTACACCAAGATGTCGTCTATGAAGACCACGATGAATCGATCCAGATAGGCTTAGAAAACCCGGTTCATCATGTCCATAAATGCGGTCGGTGCATTCGTCAACCCAAAAGGCATTACCAGAAACTCGTAGTGTCCATACCGAGTACAGAATGCCGTCTTGTGGACATCAGCCTCCTTCACCTTAAGCTGATGGTACCCTGACCTAAGGTCAATCTTAGAGAACACCGATACTCCTTTGAGTTGATCGAACAGATCGTCAATCCTGGGCAAAGGATATCGGTTCTTTATTGTCAACTTGTTCAGCTGCCGATAGTCTATACACATCATCATTGCCCCATCTTTCTTCTTGACAAAGAGCACTGGAGCTCCCCAAGGCGATACACTTGGCCGGATGAACCCTCTATCCAACAATTCATGAATCTGCGCCTTCAACTCTACCAATTCTTTCGACGCCATCCGATACGGAGCTATAGATATTGGCGCGGTTCTGGGTAACAGATCTATACCAAATTCAACCTTGCGGTCCGGAGGTAGACCCGGAAGTTCTCTGGAAACACATCGACATAGTCCCTTATAGTCTTGACATCTCCCACAGCAACATCCTTAGCTTCCAAGGCACAGACATGCACCACGTAAGCTTCACAACCCTTCCTAACCATCCTTTTCACCTTCAACGCAGAAACCACATTAGACAGGTAATCTCTCCTTTTACCTATCATCACCACCTCATCACCTTCCACAGTCTTTACTACCATGCGCTTAGCTGCGCAATCTAGGCTAGCCTGGTATTTCACTAGCCAATCCATCCCGAGAATTAGGTCAAACTCGCGAAACGGTAGTTGTAACACCCCAAACCCGGCCCATGAGTCCTGACCGGATCTGGTATGTCACGGAGTAAAATAATTTGAAACATTTTGAAAGTTTGGTGAAAACTTGATAAAATTTCGCTAAGGTATGAAAACGGTGTTTGAAACTCAGTTGGGCTTTTTATAAATACAGTTGGGTTGATAAACCCTTTTGAAAACGGTTGATCATGTAAAATTTAAAATCGTTGAAGTTATAGGTGACTTGGTGTATGTTGTTACTCGATGGTAACATCTTTGAAAAACTCGTAAAAGTTTATTAAGTTTAAAAAAGTTACTTTTAACCGGTTCACTTAACATTTATGAATTTCATTTGTAACATAACATAAGTAAAATAAAATAACATCCAAATAATAAATAGCGGCCTTATTACAATCACAAAATTAAAAGACTTAGAAAATAAATAAGATTAACTAAAATAAAGTAATTTCAAATTCACTGATAAGCACGATCGCCTCGAGTCCTCTCCGGCTCCATCTCCGCGATCTACTCATCTGCAAAATGGTAATGGAAGGGGGTGAGTCACCAAGACTCAGTGTGTAAATCCCCCACCCGAAAAATACAACTTATACACAATTTATTAATAAACATGCACATGCAACCCAACTAACCATCCATGCTCCTTTTCTACCCCGTGTGGTCAAAACCACTGGTGGTCAAAACCACTGGTGACTAGTGTCACAATTTAAATGATGGGGCCAACCCATCGTGTGGTCAAAACCACTGATGAACATAGGTCACAATTTACCAAGTGTGGTCAAAACCACTGGTGGTACCAAACCACTGGGACTTAGTCGCAATTTATCAATCGGTGTGGTCAAAATCACTGATGACCATAGGTCACAAATAATCTGATGGGGCCAACCCATCTTGTGGTCAAAACCACTGGTGACAGTCCATAAAAATCATCACCCTCCACTCATTAATCCCACCATCATCATGCTTACATAATCATATATCATAATCCCATATATTATGCATTCATGTGTAGCATATTATACAACAACATGTGATGGCATACACAACATATATCAAAGATCATGTAATAGGGACTTACCCAAATCCATGCTTAAGCCCACAATACCAAATCACTACCACAATGATTAACAAAACAATAATATGGCAAAGTTTACTAATAAAGTGTGTAAGGAGTTTTACACACCTGTTACTACTGAAATTCCTAGATCCTAAAGATCCGATCTACGTCGCTAGATTCTTGACCCTATAATCGGCCAATCATCACTGTTAGTGTCATAGGCCTATTCGGCCATATTTACTTAATACCAAAGGCTCTTACCTTAAACAGATTTGGTTTCCAAACAAATCCGGAGACGTCACTTGATTAAGACTTTGCCGAAATTCCTTAAACAGCCCACAAAAAGATCAGTCACCTCTTATAATACATATCATGGCCTTTGGCAGAATGCCATAGCCTACATACCATGCTTACCTAAAATCCCGGAAGACCTCTCAATTCTCCTTAATGCTGGCTTCTAAAGAGGGTTACAAATCCAAGATCCTGAATAGGTTTAGCCACACAAAAATTTAGGGTTAAGCCTCATGGTTTCGGCTATAACAAGAATAAAGATTAAACACCGAGAGTGTCCTTACCACACTTATTGGATTCAACAGCACCTTAGTTAGGGAGGGGAGAAGATTCGGCCAACACAAATGGAAGGTACAATTTCTTAGTGAAGGAGGGGGTAGGTTCGGCTAACAAGAAGCAAGAGAAGAAGAGAACTTTTGAAGAATTTTGGCAAGAGAGGCTAGGGAGAATTCGGCAGCAACAAGAGAGAAAAAGAAAAGAAAAATTGAAAAATTTTGGGCACTTCTTTGCTATACAAACTGAATATGGATGGCCTCCCAAGGAGTCCCATATTCGGCCAACACCCTCCTTTTGGGATAATTCCAGCTTTTAATTATCAAAAATTAAGCATGGTTTATCTTTCATCTTTATCTCCTAGTCACTCTTCAACAATTTAATTGGAAATAAACCACTAATACATGCCATTCCAACTGAAATTAATATGCAAAAATTAACCTCATCCTTATCAAGTTAAGAGTCTAAAAAAATGGACCATTAGCTCTCATTCTCCTTCACGCTAGCCTTGAAAAAAAAAAATAAAAACCCAAATGCAGCTCCTTGGTTTGAACCCAAGACCACACTAACGCAGCCCCCTTACAATGCCCCATGCCATCTTTCCCAATTGACTTTCATGTCATGAACCCTCTCCATTTAATTTTAAAGCCTTCATACCTGGCCCCCTTTATTTTAACACCGAAAAGCCCAAAAATAAAATGCTCCTTGCGTCCATCATGTCTCGAACCCATGACCTACCACCTCTAAACCCTTAAGTGGCACCCCAAGCCTCTCCACCATACGACATTTCATGTCCAAACCTTGCCCGAAAAATCTATTAAGGCCTTCCAACTTAGCCCCTATCTTTAACGTCCCAAAAAGCCCAAAAATAAAAACACACCCCCTTGTTACACCCGAGACTCGAACCTCCTCCCTTGAAGCTCCCTTTGACGCCCCCTTGTAGCACCTAAGTGGCGCATGAAAGCCACTTTGCCAAGCTATTCTTTGTGTCATGTTTCCCCCAAAACTTCTCTTAACCCCTATCTCACCTAGCTCCCTTCTTTTAAACACTTAAAAGGAAATTTTCAGCCTAAGTCAGACCTAGCTCGGGTTATTTCTAGACCCTAAAACATGTCAAATGATCATAGCATTTAATTCTTCAAGTACACACATGGAAAAATAATTAAATTTTAGACAACCCCTAACTCAGAATGTTATAGTTCTACCCCCTTAAAAAGAATTTCGGGCTCGAAATTACCTAGATCAGAAGAGCTGGGGGTATTGCTGTTGCATCACATCCACGGGTTCCCATGTGGCCTCCTCCGTACCATGATTCTGCCACAACACTTTCACCAAAGGCACTGACTTTCTTCGAAGAACTTTGACATCTTGATCCAAAATTTGCACTGGCTCCTCCTCGAAAGACAAGTCCGGGTTCACCTCAATTTTTGCTACCGGCACTACGTGTGATGGATCTGATCGATAGCGCCTCAGCATCGAAACATGGAAGACATCATGGATCTGGCTCAACTCTACCGGTAACTCAAGCTAGTAAGCTACCGGTCCCATGCGTTTCAACATTGTGTACGGTCCGATGAACCTGGGGCTTAGCTTGCCCTTCCGACCAAAACTCAGCACCTTCTTCCAAGGTGATACCTTTAAGAAGACCTTATCACCCACTGCATATTCAACCTCCCTTCGCTTAAGATCAGCATAGGATTTCTGCCTATCCGACGCCTCCCTAAGACGAGCCCGAATTACTCTAACATTATCCTCTGTCTCTGCCACTAACTCTGGACCCAACATCCGATGTTCTCCTAGTTCTGTCTAATAGGTAGGAGTACGGCATTTTTGACCATACAACACCTCATACGGTGCCATCTGAATACTCGCTTGATAACTATTATTATAAGCAAACTCTACCAAAGGTAGGTACTCCTCCCAACTACCACGAAAGTCCAAAACACAACCCCTCAACATGTCTTCCAACACTTGGATTACCCTCTCAGATTATCCGTTGGACTGCGGATGGAAAGCCGTGCTGAAATTCAACTTAGTGCCTAACTCCTGATGTAAGACCTTCCAAAATCTCGACGTGAATCGAGGATCCCGATTTGAGATAATGGACACCGATACTTCATGTAACCGCACTATTTTAGCGATATACAACTTGGCTAACCTTTGAAGCGAGTAGTCAACCCTTACCGGTATGAAATGAGTCGACTTAGTCAACCGGTCTACTACCACCCAAACTGCATCTTTCTTACTGGGCGTAAGGGGAAGGCCACTCATGAAATCTATAGTAATCTCCTCCCATTTCCACTGTGGGATCTTTACCGGCTGCAATAGCCCTAATGGCAATTGATGCTCAGCCTTAACTTGCTGGCATGTCAAACACTTGCCTACCAACTTGGTCACTTCCCGCTTCAGACCCGACCACTAAAACTGCTCCTTTAAATCCCGATACATTTTATTGCTTCCCAGATGCATAGCATACGCACTACTATGAGCTTCTTTAAGGATTCGCTGCCTCAACTCATCATCCTTAGGCATGCATACTCTCCCCTGAAAGTACAACACTCCATCGCTACCCAAACTGAAACCTTCGGCCTCACCATTCTGCACTTGCAACCTTCGAGTATTCAAAACTTCATTAGACATCTGTCTTTCCTTAACCTCATCAATCTATGATGGCTTCACTTGCAATTCTGCCAAAAGGCTCCCATCCTTATAGAGACTTAGGTGAGCAAGCATAGCTCGCAAATCCGCCACCACCTTTCGGCTCAATGCATCAGCTACCACATTAGCCTTCCCCGGATGGTATTCGATTGAGCAGTCGTAGTCCTTCAACAACTCAATCCACCTCCGCTGCCTCAGATTTAAATCTTTCTGAGTCAGGAGGTACTTCATACTTTTATGATCTGTGTACACTCCCGACTTCTCCCCATACAGGTAGTGCCTCCAAATCTTCAAGGCAAATACCACAGCAACCAATTCCAAGTCATGTGTCGGGTAGTTTGCTTCGTGAGGCCTCAACTACCATGATGCATAAGTGACCACCTTCCCTTCTTGCATCAACACACACCCTAAACCAGTATGTGATGCATCGCAATATACAGTGAACTCCTTTCCCCTCAAATGAATTAAGACCGGTGCTTCTATCAAAATCCTCTTCAGCTTATCGAAACTCTCTTACTGCTTTTCAGACCATACAAACGGAACCCCTTTCCTCAACAGCTTAGTAAACGGTGCTGCGATTAAGGAGAAATTCTCCACGAATCTCCTATAATATCCTGCCAACCCCAAAAACTCTAAATTTTCGTAACCAACTTTCTTACCTCTTCAGCAACCTTCAATTTCTCCACTAAGACCACGAACTCGCATTCCTGTTGTGGATCTATCATCATTCTCAACTCATCTCTAAGCCCATCCTCAAATCTAACACAGCGTTCATACTCGGTACCCATAATACCACGAGCATACCTACTCAATCAGAGAAATTCAGCCTCATACTCCGCCACTGTCTTATCGCCTTGAACCAGGTTCAAGAAAGCCTTCCGCTGTGCATCCACGTAGCTAGTTCCGATATACTTCTTTTGATAGGCATCCCTGATGAATTCTCATGTGAGATTTTCTGCCACCGTTCCATCCCTCACAGTGAGCCACCACTGGTATGACTCATCCCGGAGCAGAGAGATGATACCCTTCAATTTCTCCTCAGCTGTGAAATCTAGATCATCCATGATCCTTTCTGTTGCATCCAACCAATATTCTGCCGCACTGGGCGCCACTCCGGAAACTCCTCTAAACACCTCTTCTCCATTAGCCCGGAGTCATTCAACCACAGATTTACGGGCTCCTGCACCCGCGCCAGCCTCAGTAACTCGTTCCAATACCCGTAATACATCTTGAGATACGACATCATAACCACCTGTTTGATCTTGGAACTCAGTTTTCGCCACCGACAGATCCGGCATCTCATTCCCAGACCCATGACCAGACCCTGCTGGCTCAAACAAGGTCATCCTACCTCTACCGCGGCCACGGGGCGGACGTCCACGACCTCTTGAACTCATTTCTAACGATTGCGTTTATCTGTTTAAGAATTTTATGCATTAGTACTTGTTTCACTGGATTATCCGCGAGGAAATTTTATGATAAGAGTTTTAGGAGTGGTTCTTTCGTATCATACATGCACATAGTTCTTCTATTCATTCATTCAAAGAGACGTTGTAGTTTTCACGGTGATTGTTTTTCCACTACCCAGGGGTATTTTCGTAATTCATCCTACAGGGGTATTTTTGTAATTTCTCAAAAATAAAAGTTTTCGGATGATTTTGTCAAAAAGTATTTTGGAGCTTTTAAAATTTTTGGGGTATATTTGAAAAATTTTGGAATCCGAGAGTATTTTGGTAATTTTGGACCTTAGGGGTATTTTAGTAATTTTTCACAAATCAGGGATATTTCAAAAGTTGTAAAACTTTGATGGTTGCTTTTTGAGAATTGCCTTTTCCAAAATAGTGATGTTGCAAAATTTTGAAAATCAGGGTTATTCTGGTAATTTTTTTGATTAGGGCAAATTTGTAATTTTACCACTAGGGGTATTTTAGTAATTTTCATAGTCAGGGCATTTTCATAAAAAGATTTCCAAAAATTTAGTTCTAAGTGATTCAACAAAAGAAGGATATTTTGAAATTTTTCTATTTGGAAATTTTCTTACGGAGGGTATTTTGGTAATTTACAAGATATGGGCATTTTGGTCATTTTTCAACTGAGGGGTATTTTGGTCATTTTTTTTCCTTTTTGAAAACAAGGTTTTAGTTACTTCAAAAACAAAATGGCTAGTCCCTTTCGGGTTTTAGTTATCAAGTTTAGCATGTGAGTGTGTCGACTCAGCTAGAATGAACCGTTACTACGTACCAGGTAGGATTCGAGTGAGTAGGAGGTGAGTCATGAGGACGGCTTAAATACCAGGCCCCCACCGAATCCAATCCTAGACATGCGTATAACGATTGCCACATCCTTTGCTTAGTGACAACTCACAGGGTTGTTTAGGGAATTAGTAAGTCTTATGCATTGTTTGTTGGGGTATGCTAACCCTAGGGTTCAACAATTTCTATTCTAATAGTCTACGTTCCTAATTTACCCTTCTACCCTTCATCAAATATTCACCAAAAATGGATAGAAGTACTTACCTGGGCGGATTCGTGCCGGAGACTCGGTGCCATGCTGTTCAAGCCAAAAACAGTTTCAAAACATTCCACTAAGCCCTACTAACACAAAAACAAAACATTTTGGGCCTTGGGCCCCATGCCCAAATTTTGAATCGAGCTCGATATTAAAAATGTAACACCCCAAACCCGGCCCATGAGTCCTGACCGGATCTGGTATGTCACGGAGTAAAATAATTTGAAACATTTTGAAAGTTTGGTGAAAACTTGATAAAATTTGGCTAAGGTATGAAAATGGTGTTTGAAAACTCAGTTGGGCTTTTTATAAATACAGTTGGGTTGATAAACCCTTTTGAAAACGATTGATCATCTAAAATTTTAAATCATTGAAGTTATAGGTGACTTGGTGTATGTTGTTACCCGATGGTAACATCTTTGAAAAACTCGTAAAAGTTTATTAAGTTTGAAAAAGTTACTTTTAACCGGTTTACTTAACATTTACAAACTTCATTTGTAACATAACATAAGTAAAATAAAATAACATCCAAATAATAAATAGCGGCCTTATTACAATCCCAAAATTAAAAGACTTAGAAAATAAATAAGATTAACTAAAACAAAGTAATTTCAAATTCATTGATAAGCATGGCGCCTCGAGTCCTCTCCTGCTCCATCTCCGTGAACTACTCACCGCAAAATGGTAATGGAAGGGGTGAGTCACCAAGACTCAAAGTAAATCCCCACCCGTAAAATACAACTCATACACAATTTATTAATAAACATGCACATGCAACCCAACTAACCATCCATACTCCTTTTCTACCCCTGTGGTCAAAACCATCGGTGGTCAAAACCATCGGTGACTAGTGTCACAATTTAAATGATGGGGCCAACCCATCGTGTGGTCAAAACCATCGATGACCATAGGACACAATTTATCAAGTGTGGTCAAAACCACTGGTGGTACCAAACCACTTGGGACTTAGTCGCACTTTATCAATCGGTGTGGTCAAAACCATCGATGACCATAAGTCACAAATAATCGATGGGGCCAACCCATCTTGGGGTCAAAACCACAGTGACATTCCATAAAAATCATCCCCTCCACTCATTAATCCCACCATCATCATGCTTACATAATCATATATCATAATCCCATATATTATGCATTCATGTAGCATATTATACAACAACATGTGATGGCATACACAACATATATCAAAGATCATGTAATAGGGACTTACCCAAATCCATGCTTAAGCCCACAATACCAAATCACTACCACAATGATAAACAAAACAATAATATGGCAAAGTTTACTAATAAAGTGTGTAAAGAGTTTTACACACCTGTTACTACCGAAATTCCTAGATCCCGAAGATCCGATCTACGTCGCTAGATTCTTGACCCTATAATCGGCCAATCATCATTGTTAGCGTCATAGGCCTATTCGGCCATATTAACTCAATACCAAAGGCTCTTACCTTAAACGGATTCGATTTCCAAACAGATCCCGAAGACGTCACTTGATTAAGACTTTGCTGAAATTCCTTAAACAACCCACAAAAAGATCAGTCACCTCTTATAATACATATCATGGCCTTTGGCCGAATGCCATAGCCTACATACCATGCTTACCTAAAATCCCGGAAGACCTCTCAATTCTCCTTAATGCTGGCTTCTAAAGAGGGTTACAAATCCAAGATCCTGAATAGGTTTAGCCACACAAAAATTCAGGGTTAAGCCTCATGGTTTCGGCTATAACAAGAATAAAGATTAAACACCGAGAGTGTCCTTACCACACTTATTGGATTCGGCAGCACCTTAGTTAGGGAGGGGAGAAGATTCGGCCAACACAAATGGAAGGTACAATTTCTTAGTGAAGGAGGGGGTAGGTTCGGCTAACAAAAAGTAAGAGAAGAAGAGAACTTTTGAAGAATTTTGGCAAGAAATGCTAGGGAGAATTCGGCAGCAACAAGAGAGAAAAAGAAAAGAAAAATTGAAAAAATTTTGGGCACTTTTTTGCTATACAAACCGAATATGGATGGCCTCCCAAGGAGTCCCATATTCGGCCAACACCCCTCCCTTTTGGGATAATTCCAGCCTTTAATTATCAAAAATTAAGCATGGTTTATCTTTCATGTTTATCTCCTAGCCACTCTTCAACAATTTAAATGGAAATAAACCACTAATACATACCCTTCCAGCCGAAATTAATGTGCAAAAATTAACCTCATCCTTATCAAGTTAAGAGTCCAAAAAAAAGCACCATTAGCTCTCATTCTCCTTCACGCCAGCCTTGAAAAAAATTAAAAACCCAAATGTAGCTCCCTTGGTTCGAACCCAAGACCACACTAACGCAGCCCCCTTACAATGCCCCATGCCTTCTTTCCCAATTGACTTTCATGTCATGAACCCTCTCCATTTAATTTTAAAGCCTTCATACCTGGCCCCCTTTCCTTTAATGCCGAAAAGCCCAAAAATAAAATGCTCCTTGCATCCATCATGTCTCGAACCCGCGACCTGCCACCTCAAAACCCTTAAGTGGCACCCTAAGCCTCTCCACCATACGACATTTCATGTCCAAACCTTGCCCGAAAATTCTATTAAGGCCTTCCAACTTAGCCCCTATCTTTAATGTCCCAAAAAGCCCAAAAATAAAAACACACCCCCTTGTTACACCCGAGACTCGAACCCCCTCCCTTGAAGCTCCCGTTGACGCCCCCCTTGTAGCACCTAAGTGGCACATGAAAGCCACTTTGCCAAGCTATTCTTTGTGCCATGTTTCCCCCAAAACTTCTCTTAACCCCTATCTCACCTAACGCCCTTCTTTTAAACACTTAAAAAGAAATTTTTAGCCTAAGTCAGGCCTAGCTCGGGGTTATTTCTAGACCTTAAAACATGTCAAATGATCATAGTATTTAATTCTTCAAGTACACACATGGAAAAATAATTAAATTTTAGACAACCCCTAACTGAGGATGTTATAGTTCTACCCCCTTAAAAAGAATTTCGGCCTCGAAATTACCTAGATTAGAAGAGTCAGGTATTGTCACAAGATCTCATCCTCGGGTTCCCATGTGGCGTCCTCCGTACCATGATTCCGCCACAACACCTTCACCAAAGGCACTGACTTTCTTCAAGAACTTTGACATCTCGATCCAAAATTTGCACTGGCTCTTCCTCGAAAGACAAGTCCGAGTTCACCTCAATTTTTGCTACCGGCACTACGTGTGATGGATCTAATCGATAGTGCCTTAGCATCGAAACATGGAAGACATCATGGATCTGGCTCAACTCTGTCGGTAACTCAAGCTGGTAAGCTACCAGTCCCAGGCGTTTCAACACTGTGTATAGTCCGATGAACCTGGGGCTTAGCTTGCCCTTCCGACCAAACCTCAGCACCTTCTTCCAAGGTGATACCTTCAAGAAGACCTTATCACACACTTCATATTCAACCTCCCTTCACTTAAGATCAGCGTAGGATTTTTGCCTGTCCGACGCCTCCTTAAGACGAGCCCGAATTACTCTAACCTTATCCTCCGTCTCTGCCACTAACTCTGGACCCAACATCCGACGTTCTCCTAGTTCATCCAATGGTAGGAGTACGACATTTTCGACCATCAATACCTCATACGGTGCCATCTGAATACTCGCTTGATAACTATTGTTATAAGCGACATCTGCCAAAGGTAGGTACTCCTCCCAACTACCACGAAAGTCCAAAACACACCCCTCAACATGTCTTCCAACACTCGGATTACCCTCTTAGATTGTCCGTTGGACTGCGGATGGAAAGGTTCTAAAATCTCGATGTGAACTGAAGATCCCGATCTAAGATAATGGACATCGGTACTTCATGTAACCGCACTATCTCAGCGATATACAACTTGGCTAACCTTTGAAGCGAGTAGTCAACCCTCACCAGTATGAAATGAGCCGACTTAGTCAACTGGTCTACTACCACTCAAACTGCATCTTTCTTACTGGGCGTAAGGGGAAGCCCACTTACGAAATCAATAGTAATCTCCTCCTATTTCCACTGTGGGATCTTTACCGACTGCAAAATCCTTGATGGCAATTGATGCTCAGTCTTAACTTGCTGGCATGTCAGACACTTGCCTACCAACTCGGTCACTTCCCGCTTCAGACCCGGCCACCAAAACTGCTCTCTTAAATCTCAATACATTTTATTGCTTCCCGGATGCATAGCGTATGCACTGCTATGAGCTTCTTTAAGGATTCGCTGCCTCAACTCATCATCCTTATGCATGCATACTCTCCCCTGAAAGTACAACACTCCATCGCTACCCAAACTGAAACCTTCGGCCTCACCATTCTGCACTTGCAACCTTCGAGTATTCAAAACTTCATCAGACATCTATCTTTCCTTAACCTCATCAATCCATGATGGCTTCACTTGCAATTCTGCCAAATGATCATAGCATTTAATTCTTCAAGTACACACATGGAAAAATAGTTAAATTTTAGACAACCCCTAACTCAGGATGTTACAGTAGTTCCATCAAATCAACCAAGAACACGACCCCTTGGAGTTCTAGGGGTACGTTCCTATAGAGTTTACTTACTTCTACAGAGTGACCTAAAAGACTTAATACAGTCATCTTCCTAGAAGTAAGCTCAGAGTCTAGAGGCAAAGTTTCCACTACGCTACTAGCAATGTATGAGTGGGTTGAGCCAATGTCAATCAAAGTATTATAGGGCACAATCAAGATCAATAACATACCGATTCATTTATGTCCGGTCGTCGCCCTCCTCTTGACGCCTCATGCAGCATAGACTAGACCAGGTTGCCTAGCCTCGGATTACCACCAGTACCTCCCCTCGGTGCCCACGACCTCTGCCAAACCATTACCTCCTCTTCTCGCACCATGACCTCTCTGTGGCTGTTGGTTATCCCTTCTGTTTGGTGCCCGATCTTGTCCCTCTGATATCAGCCTAGCTGCTTTCTTCGGACAATCCCTAACTCGATGCTCCAAGGACCCACATTCAAAGCATCCCCAATTACCATTCCAACACTCCCCCGTGTGAGACTTGCCACACCGAGCACACTGTGGCGGCCATTGAGGATTAGCAGCAGCAGGCCTAGCAGCTTGATCTGACCCACCAAACCTTGTCTTCTTCTGCTGATTATTCGAGAACCTTGAAGGCCCCAAGCTCTTCTTATTCCAATTCCGATCTTGGTTCCGTCTAACCGACTGTCTTACCCCTTCAGCAACCTTCGATTTCTCCACTAAGATAGCAAACTCCCGTTCTTGTTGTGGAGCTATCATCATCCTCAGCTCATCCCTCACCCCATCTTCGAATCTAACACGTTGTTCATGCTCGGTACCCATAATACCATGAGCATACCTACTCACCAGAGAAATTCTACCTCATATTCGCCATCGTTTTATTGCCTTGAACCAGGTTCAAGAAAGCCTTTCATTGTGCATCTATGTAACTAGTTCCGATATATTTCTTTTGATAAGCATCCTCAAGAATTCCTGTGAGATTTTACGCCACTGCTCCATCCCTTACAAAGTGAGCCACCATCGATATGACTCATCCCAAGCAAAGAAATTATACCTTCAATTTCTCCTCGGTTGTAAAATCCAGTCATCCATGATCCTTTCATTGCTTCCAACCAAGACTCACAAGACCGGGTGCCACTCCAAAACTCCTCTAAATACTTCGCCCATTAGCCCAAGTCATTCAACCACGATTTACTGAGCTCTACACCCGCTACCTCGAAAACTCGTTCCAATACCCGTGTCTGACTTGAGATACTACATCATTACCACCGATCCGATCTTGAAACTTCGATTTTCATCACGGCAGATCCGGTATCTCATTTTCAAACCCATGTCCGAACCCTGCTGGCTCAGACAAAGTCATCCTACCCCTTCCATGGCCACGGGGCGGACGACTTCGACCTCTTGTACTCATTTCTAACGATTGCGTTTATCTGTTTAAGAATTTTATGCATTAGTACTTGTTTCCTTTGGATTATCCGCTAAGGAATTTTATGATAAGAGTTTTAGGAGTGGTTCTTTCGTAATCATACATGCACACAGTTTTCCATTCATTCACTCAAAGAGACGTTGTAGTTTTCATTGTGATTATTTTTCCACTACCCCGGGGTATTTTCGTAATTTGTCCTACAGGGGTATTTTTGTAATTTTTCAAAAATAAAAGTTCTCGGATGATTTTGTCAAAAACTATTTTGGAGCTTTTAAATTTCTGGGGTATTTTGAAAAATTTTGAAATCTAGGGGTATTTCGGTAATTTTGGACCTCGGGGGTATTTTGGTAATTTTTCACAAATCAGGGTGAATTTGTAAAATTTAACAAATCAGGGGTATTTCAAAAGTTGTAAAACTTTGAGGGCTCTTTTTGATAATTGTATTTTCCAAAATAGTGATGTTGCAAAATTTTAAAGATCAGGGTCATTCTGATAATTTTGTTGGTTAGGGGCAATTTTGTAATTTCACCACTAGGGGTATTTTAGTAATTTTTTATAAAAAGATTTCCAAAATTTGGTTCTAGTTGATTTCACAAAAGAAGGATATTTTGAAAATTTTCTATTTGGAAATTTTTCATACGGAGGGTATTTTGGTAATTTTCAAGCCAGGGGTATTTTGGTCATTTTTCAAACTGAGGGGTATTTTGGTCATCATTTTTTAAAACAAAGTTTCAATTGCTTCAAAAATAAACGGCTAGTCCCTTTCGGTTTTAGTTATCGAGTTTAGCTTTGTGAGTGTCGCCTCATTAGGATGAACCGTCACTCACGCACTGTGTAGGATTCAAGTAAGTAGGAGGTGAGTCACTAGATCGCTTAAATACCGTGCTCCCACCAAATCCAATCCTAGACATGTGTATAACGATTGCCACATCCCTTGCTCAAGGACAACTCACGTGGTTGTTTAGGAATTATTAAATCTTATGCATTGTTTGTTGGGGCATGCTAACCCTAGAGTTCAACAATTCCTATTCTAATGTTCTATGTTCCCAATTTACCCGTCTACCCCTATCAAGTGTTCACAAAAATGGATAGAATTACTTACCTGGGCGGATAGGTGCCGGAGACTCGATGCCATGCTATTCAAGCCAAAAACAGTTTCAAAACATTTCAATAAGGCCTACTAACATAAACAAAACATTTTGGGCCTTGGGCCCCCCACAGTCGAGTTTTGAATCGGGCTCTGATACCAAAAATGTAACACCCCAAACCCGGCCCATGAGCCCTGACCGGATCTGGTATGTCACGGAGTAAAATAATTTGGATCGTGTTGAGTGTCTGGTGAAAACTTGTTAAAATGTGGCTAAGGTATTAAATCGGGGTTTGATAAAACTTAGTTGGGATTATTTTCATAAACATGGTTGGGTTGATGAACACTTTTAAAACGTTTGATCATGTAAAACTTTAAAATTTGTCAAGGTTATAATTGACTTGGTGTAGTTTGCCACCCGATGGTAACATCTTTGAAAACCCGTAGAAGTTATTAAGTTTGAAAAAGGTACTTTTAACCGGTTCACTTAACATTTATAAACTTCATTTGTAACATAACATAAGTAAAATAAAATAAACATCCAAATAATAAATAGCGGCCTTATTACATCCCAAATTAAAAGACTTAGAGAATAAATAATATTTACTAAAACAAAGTAATTTCAAATCCAATGATAAGCATGGCCGCCTCGAGTCCTCTCCGGCTCCATCTCCGCGATCTACTCATCTGCAAAATAGTATGGGAAGGGGTGAGTCACCAAGACTCAGTGTGTAAATCCCCCACCCGGAAATGTAACTCATACACAAGATATTAATAAACATGCAATTATGCAACCTAACTATCCATCCATACTCCTTTACTACCCCGTGTGGTCAAAACCACTGGTGACTAAAGTCACAAATCAAATGATGGGGCCAACCCATCGTGTGGTCAAAACCAATGATGACCATAGGTCACAAAATATCATAATGTGGTTAAAACCATTTGGTGGTACCGCACCACGGACTTAGTCACAATTATCATCGGTGTTGTCAAAACCACCGTGACCAAAGTCACAATAAATCGATGGGGCCAACCCATCTTGTGGTCAAAACCACTGGTGACAGTCCATAAGATCATCCCCCTCCTCTCATCAATCCCACCATCATCATGCATTATGTACAACATATCATTTAACAGCATATGATGGCAAACTCAATCATATATCATAGACAAAGTAATAGGGGACTTACCCGGCAACCATGATTATGCCACAAGCTAATCACTACCAAAAAGATTAAAAAGGCAACAATATAGTCATGTAAATTAATAAAGTGTGTAGTGAGTTTTTACACACCTATTTACTAGCAAATCCCGAATATACTAGCAAAATCCCGAGACGTTGTTTCCTCCTACAATCGGCCAACACATGAATTTTTAGATCTATTAGCCAATTGGCTAAACTAGAGATCCCGAAGGATTAATCGCGCTCAATAACCGAAATATGGCCCTAGGCCGAATCTTACCATCACTTACCAAAATAATTCGAAATCCCGGAAGCCTTTATTGGCCTTGGCCGAATAGTCCCTAGATCCATAGCACATGTTAGTTCAACTTTAGGCACTAATTCTTAACAAATGGCCCTTGGCCGAATGTGCTTAACCACTACCAACTTACCGAAATCCCGAATTTGTCACTTGAGTCTTCGAGATTCCTACCAAAACACATGTTAAAATTGGCTTGCACACTTATACAAAATCAAGGCCTATGGCCGAATGTTACTTACCACCTCACCTTTGGAAAACAAATCCCGAAAGTTTCCTTCAATCGGCTATGGCTTCCCTACAATCGGTTTAACCACATTAATAAGAGTCTTAGGCCATTTGGCCAAAATCTTGAACCTAAAAGAGGGTATTGCCCCTTACCTTGATAATTATATCAGCTCTTAAACACCACAAGTCAGCACCACTTGGTGTTGTGAGGGGGTTTGGCAACCTTTAAGGAGGAGAAAAGAACAACACCTTTCTTTAAGGGATTCGGCTCAAAAGAAAGTATGGAGTCGGCCTTACAAGAACGAAAAGAGATGAAAGGAAGGTCTTGGAGTGTTTCGGCTTTATGGTTTTAAGAAAGAAAAGAATAAAAATAAAAGAGAGAGATGAGGGAGATAGGGAATTCGGCTAGGTATTTGAGAGAAAAAGATGATAACATAGAATGAATTTGGGAGAGAGGCATTCGGATATACCTATGCCACAAAACCGATAGTGAATGGCCTTGAAGAGTCCTACATTCGGCCAACTTTCACCCTTTATGATAAATTTTATCACCTTCTTCAAATAAAATAGAAAACAAGATGTTTATCCCTATCCCATTAAGAGTCCAACATGCAGCCATCACTCACTCCCATTCACGCCACCGCATAAAAAAATAAAATCAATCTACGCTTCTTAGGTTCGAACCAGACCTCACCGCCACAAATTTCTTTTTAATGCCCCATGCCATTCATCCCAATTGACTTTCATATCATAAAACCTCACCACTTATTTATAAGACCTTCCTAGGCCGATTACCCCAAAAATAAAATGCCAAAACGCCACTCCAGCAGCTCGAACCTATGACCTGTGCCCATCATCACCTCCAAGCCCAAGCCACTCCACCAACTCAACTTTCATGTCAAAACCTTACCCACAAAATTCTTTAAAGCCTTCTTAACCCTTTCTCTAACGCCCAAAAAGCCCAAAAGAAAAACATTTCCCCCTTGTAACTCCCAAGAATCAAACCTCCTCCCTTGCAACACCCTTAGACGCACCAAGCCAATCATGCCAATTAAATCCTTGGGTCATGTTCCTTCCAAAATTTTCCTTAACCCCTTATCTCACCTAGCTCCCTTCTTTTAAACACTCAAAAAGAAATTTTTAGTCCTAAGTCAGGCCTAGCTCGGGGTTATTTCTAGACCCTAAAACATGCCAATAATCATAGTATTCATTTCTTCAAGCACCCACACACATGGGAAACAAATAATCAAATTTTCAAACAACCCCTAATTCAGGATGTTATAGATAGTTTCTTTAATCGATTATGTTGTTAGGCACGAAATCATGTGATACTCTCTACTTGTGAATTTTTTAGAAATAGTGGTAAAGTCGAACACCTATCTCTCGTAATAAGAGACTTGGATTCATGGTAAGTGATATAGATTGTTAAATCAATCGCAATACTTGGATGAAGTTGTAAATTGGGTTTTGGACTAATTGTTGACCGATTGTATCTTTAGGTGCCGCGGAGAATATCGTGTTACAGATTCCGAATAAGGTGTGTAATCCCGTATTTTCGAATATACAAAATGGTGTGTGATCTCACACTTCTTTGAAGTCTTGCATGAAATATTCTGTGATTCGGTCGAAATACAGAAGAAAATCGAAAACCGGCATCTGTGATCACTCGAGAGTGCGTATATTCGTAGTAGTAACCATATTTTGTAATAAACTAGTTTCAGTTAGAAACAATAATGTGTTTTTCAAAAATCACGAAAAATAGAAGAAAGTGAATTAGAAAGTGAATTAGATATCAAATTAAAGCTTATTGTGTCTATTTTGATATGGAAGAAACAGAGAAGGAAAAGGAATTTTATAATCTGAGATACTTTAATTTTAGTGAGACTAGTTCTGATTAACTTTGTGGTTCCCTAATCTATTTTGGAAAAATCATATAAAATTGTAGAAAGTGAATTATTGGTTATAATTTATTTGTATGGATTCCTTAGTGAGCCTATTTTCATTAGAAATAAGTTGAAGAAATATATGAAAACTGTACAATGAGATATTTGAGTTAAGAGAGGTCAGAATCATTGGACAGTGTAACAAGAGAAATTTTAAGGAATAAACTATACTAAATGGTTTAGACAAAAATTCTGGAAAAATTTTAGTAAGAAGATATATGAGTATAGTGTGAAGGAAAATTTGCGGATTTAGATTTTGAGTTTCCTAACCCATTTTATAGTCAATTTAGTCATTATGACGCAGATGGACAGTTTCAAGTTTTATGTACCAAATTAGTAATTAAGTTTGGGGTTGCAAATTACGACAAAACCCTTAGAGGGTAAATTAACAAAATACCCCTGGGTTGCGAGATTATTAAAATATCCTTAGTGGGTAAAATTACCGAATTACGAAATTTCCCTTATGTGTCAAATTACAAAAATACCCTTATGGGTCGAATTACGAAAACGCCCCTAATAGGCGATTTGATATATTGCCTTAATGGACCATAAATGGGCCAATTTGATATATGGCTAAATGGGCCAATTTGATATATGGCTAAATGGGCTAATTTGATATATGGCATAATGGGCCGATTTTGCAAAGTGTTAATGGGCCTAATTGTTTGTAATAAATCTTTGATGTTGTTAATTATCGTTGTTATATTGTAAATATCATAATTTTCTATGAATGTTGCATTCACATAATTCTGCATGGGTTTGGGATTTTGATGATTGGAGGAAGCTATTTGGTGGCTCTGCCACATATTTTGGTGACTCTGTAACAATCTGTCTGGTGGCTATGCCACGTGTATTTTGTTATTCTGGTGCCTTCGCCACAAATTCTGATATTATAAATGGCTAAATGCCTGCGATTATAAATGGCCACTGGCCTGTGAATTATTTTTATAAATGGCTTAATGCCTGCGATTGGTATGTTGGCGAGGTGGGTTGACTAATGATCCCCATAGGTGTGTTGGTTGGTACGGGTGGTGTGTAACGGATGGATTATTAGGTTGGTTTGGGATTGCATTACATTCATTTGATTCATTTGATATATTCTATTTTGTAAATGGGCTTTGGCCCAAGATTATGCTTAATGGGCTTCACCCAAGTTATTGTTAGATGGGCTCAGGCCCAAATTTTTGCTAAATGAGTTCAAGCCCAGTGAACAACGATAAGGGATTTCACACTGAGTTCTTGTAACTCACCCCCTTTTTCTTTCTTAATCCTTTCAGGTAATGCTCAGTGATGTGGACTTGGGCCATGGATGACTCGGTGGAGGCCATACTTCAGAAATGGTTTTTATTGAACTTTAGTTTCCTGATTTCGTTCACTTTATTATGCTTACTATTTTGGGTTTATTTTGTGTTGTAATAAGGCCTCCGGAATATTTTATTTTGCTTATGTTTTTGTCGTACTTAGGTATTATGCTTGAATTGTTTTTAAACGGGATTTTTCTAAAAATCTTAAATAATAGTTTTCCAAAATAGATTAACAAATGATTTTCATAACAAACTTTTACAAATGATTTAACTCGAAAATTCTCTTTCAAATTATCGATGACATTCTCAAAAGTCACGGTTAAAGTTCACTACCTTGATTTTTGACTCATCAATTAACCTCTCAAAAATACTTGTATTTTATCTACGTTTCTGTAATGTTTTCAAAATGCTTCTGCAACTCTATTTCCAAACGTCATATTTTCGTAAATCGTTTATTTCAAATATGTTTTCACAACCAAAAAGGTTTTTAAAGATAATTACTTTTTCAAGTGGATAACAATTACTTAAGTGTTTTGGGTTTTAACAAAGAGGCTGTAATTCTCAAACAAGTTTTTAACTATCGCAAAGATGGTTTTGTAAAAAAAAAAAAAAACACTTGCATGTGACACACCAAATTTGGGCCTAACTTCATGTCGGGTTTGGGGTGTTACAGAGTCATCCCTTATTTTTGAGTATCTCCAGTAGGCTTGTTGCTGCCATTGCATGTATTGCATTATGTCCATCAGCTTTAACAACTCATCACGAAGATCAAGGCTTGGCAGTGGAGCTCCAAACATTGAGGTTTTGATATCGGGTTTAGCTTTTGGTTCTATTGGTTCTACCTCATTAGGGACTTCTGTTGATTGCTCTCGCGGGATTTCTGTGGGCTCATCATCTGCTTCTTTGGGATCCTCACTCTCTTCAACTCGTTGCTGTAGAATAGAATCTCCAGCTACTCGGTAGAGGTCCCAATCAGTGAT
This sequence comes from Gossypium rotundifolium, assembly GCA_025506655.1. NCBI lineage: Eukaryota > Viridiplantae > Streptophyta > Magnoliopsida > Malvales > Malvaceae > Gossypium > Gossypium rotundifolium. The sequence goes on from CP106731.1 coordinate 119,869,161, forward strand.
TGTGCCTTAAATATACCTTGTCTTCTTTATGTCCGCAATGATTTTCACTTTTAAGCACAAAATTGTTATCGTAAAAGGGAAATAGGCTGGGCCAGAATGTCTAATGGCATAATTTTGCATTTCTCTTAGGATGATTTTGCCCACATCAATGGTCTTTCCAGTTAGAATCGAGTATAATAGGACCATTCGCTCTAATGAGATTGTAGTCCCATGCGAACTAGGCATAAGACTGAAACGGATGAAATAGAACCATACCTTCGCAAGTGGTGTCAAATACTTTCTTCAGCACATGTGGATTCTTTGCTTTGACACAGCCCACTTAGAACCTGGAACTGTAAGTTCCTCGAGAATTTCTTGCAAATTTTCAAGCTTAATGTTGCTCAACAAGGAAGAATATTCATCATTTTCGAAATCAGGTAATTCAAAGAACTCATTAATAACATTTGAATTTATTAGTACCTTGATTCCGAGAACTGGAACTTCGATCAATTCGCTTGAGGTTAAGCTCGCATAAAATTCATGAACTAGTTCCTGATCCATGCTTGGTCTCTTTTCACAAAATAATTCCCAAATGAGGGCTTTAGCAACTTGACAAATACGTGCCATAAAGTCTCTGTAGTTGCTTTCCTTCAATGTGAAACCTTTCTCTGGATGCATCTGTTGATTTTTGAAGATACTTTCGTATCTTACTTTGGCTTCTTCACAATGGAACTTATTTTGTGTTTCATTGATTTGAGCGTAAGCACGAGTTCTCTTGCGAGGCATGATTGACCTGAACATAAGATGGGGAAAATTATTTTCTCAAAAGTTTAATTAATAACAATTACTAATATTTCAACAAATTGAAAAATTAAATAATTGAATAAAATTAAAACTTAAGAAAAAAAAATTGTTCTTACCACCTTCATTGTAAAAATTAAGAACTCCTAAAATAAAATATACTTATGAAACAAAAGATGGAAATTTAAAAGGAGGGTTAGAGGCTTAAGGGCTTGGTGCATCGGTGAAAGAGATGTCCTACTCAGGTGTTGGAAGGCTGCTAGGTGCGCGGGCGGATGGGTGCGGAAGGAAGCTATAATGCGTGGTAGGGGCTACGTGCAAGCAACAACGTGAGGGCCCTTCGGCAAGTAGGCTTGATGCACTGGGACGTTGGTGCGGCGCACAGGAGTAGGACACGACCTAGGAGACTAGCTGAGCTGAGGCGTCAAGGGCGTCTTGAGGTCATTGGTTGAGCGGTGTCAAAGTAGAGTCACTGTTGCTTAGGCGTCTGACTAGGTGCTTAGCTAGGAGGTTTCGGCACTTAAGGTTTTGGGTTTTGAGTGATGAATAAATGGGAAGAAGCATGGGTGGAATTTATAGTGAGACTAATAGGAATTAGAGTAAAACTCTTAGAGTAATTTAATAACTAAAAACATTCTAATTCTAATCCCACTCAACATTAACAACAATTAAAATATGCATATGAAATTATCAATTGCTATTAAATTATTAAGATAAACATGAAATATAATTAAATAAAATTAATCCTATTTCTAAGCTAAGTTGATAAAAATTAATATATAAATTATAATGGATATAATTATATATTAATGTTTATCAACAATTTATAAATATATAATATTAAGTAAAAATATTTATTCTAGATGCCTTTAAAAATATTTACAAAAAGAGGCACCTAGTTTATATTATTTACTGAATTAGCAACCAAATTTTAAAAATATTTTAATTAAGTCCCTAGACTTAATGAAAATTTGAAATTGAGTTGCAATTTAAAACTTGTGTAACACCCCAAACCCGGCCCATGCGTCAGGACCGGATCTGGTATGCTACGGGTTGAATCTTGGAAACTTTACTCTGAAGGATTTTAGAGAAACTTAGTTTATTATAGCCGAATAATCAATTAAGTGTGAAATTTTGAAAATAACTTTAAACATTTGTGTGGGTCGTGTTTGAAAAGCCCGTTTGTCATTTTGTTTTATAATTAAGACTTTGAAAAAAAAACATAAGTTTATTAAAACCTAGCAAAAAGAAATAATATAAAACCCTATGTGATGGAGGCCTTATTACAAAAAATTGTCCCAAAATTAAAACTTAAAAGATAACTGAAAATGGTTTAGGAAGATAAAAGACTTGATGGCCCCTCAAGTCCGCCTCGGCTCCCATATCCACGAACTACTGCTCATCTGAAAAGTGGGAAAAACAAAAGGGTGAGTCACAAAGACTCAGTGTGCAAATCCAAAATCACATAAACACCTTGGGCCCACAAACACATTATGGGCCTTGGCTCATACACAAAGGCAACAGAATAAGTCATGCAATATGGCCCATCCCAAAGCCTAAGAGTCCATCCTCTACACGCCGACCCTTACCAACCATCACACCTCAAGGATTTCTACAATCGACCCACCAACCTCTACACGCCAATTTAAAAGTTATGATGTCGATCATAATATTCAGGGATCAGGATATCAGGATAACGTGGCATAGCCACCGATCACTATTGTGACCTAAATACATGCTCTTCCCCTTAATCAAATCAAACCCATATCCCATGCATACACACATGCCATATCAAAAGCACTCAACCAATTACTGGATAACAGGATAACACATACATCGATACACTTATAGATAATACTATGTTTACGTACCTGGCATTCCTAGCCCAACCCCTACGGGTTATTCGACTGTCACACAGCCTTTTCTGGCTTTTCAACCCATAATAGATATTATACAGGAGACATAAGTGATAAAGATCTACACACCTAATTACTGACAAGATGATATTGTCAAACTTGGCACTATCGAAAACCTCTACCGTTGCTAATAGCCCAAGATTCTATTCTGAAGCTGGTCCACAACCCAGTGGCCAATCACGAACAGCAGACTCCGCACATTTCTTGAACTTTGGGGTTGAGACTTCAGATTCGACCCCTTCCTTTGATTTGCTGACATTCGAGTCCATGAATGATCTTGGTTAGAAGGTACTATAACGATGGCTTAACGAAATGATTGGTTAAGGGCACGAATAACAAAAAGAAACCGATTGATAACTCTTAAGGAGAATCAAAATCCTTACCTTGAAATCCCAAAATCGGAGACTACTGATTTCCATCTTTTAGATCCACTTGATCTACTTCACTTCTCGAATGTCACCAAACACATAAAATACATGAAACCATTAAACCATTAGCTTTTCATTCCAAAAACCGAAAGAGAGATTTTAAGAATAACAAAAGTCGACACTTACCTTACTAGAGAAAATTCAGCTACTCCAAGGGGATTTCGGCTTTTAAGAAGATCAAGAAGTGAAGATAATAAGAAGAATTCTAAGTAGTTTCAGCTTTTAGTTGAAGAAATCGGAAAAAGAATAAGGATTATTCGGCTAAAGAGTTCAGGGTTTCGACTTTTAAAGAAATCAAAAGAAAAGAAATTGGAGAGGAAGACTGAGAATTTCGACACAAGGAAATAAGAAAAGAGTAGGGTTCAAATGTCGAAATTGATAAGCTACCACCCTTATTTATAGGAAATTTCGGTACCTACTTATTAAAACTCGAAAGTTCCCTTCCTGACAGCTAAAAATTAAACAAGGAATAGGGGAGAATTTGACACCCCTAAGCTATAAAGAAACTGATTCCTTTACTCCTCTTAGAGTCAAAATTTCGGCCACCACCTAGCCCTATAGATAACTCCTTGATTTTCTCCTTATGCTCATCTGACTACTCATCTACAGTGTCACATGACACAACCTCTTTATTCCTTTATCAATACATTATCTACCTTATTATCACATTACAAAATTCCTAAATTTAAGCATCATTGCCTAACTCCACTACTGCACTTGTAAATACCAAAATAATTAAAATAAATGGTACCAGGCGACTCGAACCATAGACCTTCAAATGACGCCAACTCCCTTCCCTCCTTGTGGCACCATTTGCCACTGGGCCACAAGCCCATTTGTGTTTAAAAACACAGCGAATATCAGTTATGCCTTAACTTAACAAGCTTTCCACTAAAATGTTCAAATAAGAAATTTTAACTACAGCCTCGGCCCAAACCTAAGCCCAATTTGAACCTCTAACACTTAATTTAACATATTAAACATATCCCCACACCGAACACATAGGCCCAATAATTCAGGATGTTACAACTTGGGTCAAAATTGACCTTTTTCTTTGAAAAATCAAAAAATTTATTTTGTCATTTAGGGACAAATTTCTCAAAAAATTATGTAAAAAATAATTCCTTGGAAAGATTAGAGGGGTCACAAGTGGTCCCGCTTAAGTTCCAATCTCCTAGACAGAATTTATTTAAACATAATAAACTTGAAACTATACCCTAAATAATTTATTAAAAATAAGAAAGTTTAAATATCTGGTAAACTGAACAAGATTTGATCCCGTTCAGGTCTTTCTCCATAGTAATGTTTCAAGCGTTGAACATTGAATTGAAAATTACCTCCCTTACCTTGGTGTTAAACAACTCCATACAAATAGACGTGATGAATCGTGAATGGATCGGGCTAACGTGATTTTAACTTACCTGGGAAGAACTTCAATCTGGAATTAAATAACAAGACTTGCTAACCTGCTTCAAGTTCTCTAACTTGAATGTGTTTGTCATGCCATTTCTTGAGTCTTTCATTGAGTAATTTTGCATTTTCGTATGAGAACATTCAGAATTCCTCTAGCTCATTGAGTTGAAGCATCTGTTTCTTTCTAGTAAGCTTAAGATCCAGGTTGAGTCATCGAAGAGCCCAGTAAGCTTTGTGCTCTAACTCCAAAGGTGGATGATAGGCTTTCCCAAAGACCAACCTGTAGGGTGATATTCCTAAAGGTGTCTTGTATGCTGTTCTGTAAGCCCATAAAGCATCACCTAGTATCTTGGACCAATCTCATCGATTTGGGCAAACTATCTTCTCAAGTATGCCTTTGATCTCTTTATTCACTAGCTCAGCTTGCCCATTTGTCTACGGATGGTAAGCTATAGCAACCCTGTGTTTCACTCCATGTTTATCTAACAACCATTTTAACCACTTGTTCACAAAATGGGTCCCTTCATCGCTGATAATAGCTCTTGGGGTTTCAAACCTTATGAACACGTGTTTCTGTAAGAACTTCATCACGACCTTAGCATCGTTCGTTGGATAAGCTTCATACTTGACCCATTCAGACACATAATCCACTGCTACCAATATGTACTTGTGACCAAAAGACGAGGAAATGACCAAGAAAGCCAATACCCCAAACATCGAACAATTCTACCTCAATAATATTTGTTCGAGGCATCTCATTTCTATTGGTGACACTTCCAACCCTTTGACATCGATCACAACTTTTTATGTAAGTGTATGCATCCTTAAATAGTGTTGGCCAAAAGAATCCGGCTTGCAATACTTTGGCCACTGTACGTGTACCTTTGAAGTGTCCCTCACTCAGATCTAAGTGAAAATGGTATAAAATTTTCGGTATTTTATCTTCTGCCACACATCTTCTAATCATCTGATCTGCACACTTTTTAAACAAATATGGCTCTTCCTAGAAATAGTACTTCACATCGTGAAGAAACTTTTTCCTTTGTTGAAACGTTTCATCAATCGGCATCAAACCACAAGCTAAATAGTTAGTAATATTAGCAAACCAAGGAATATTATGGACATGGTTTACCTTCAGTATGTGTTCATCCGAAAATGTCTTCTGAATCGGTACAAGTGGAGAATTTTCCTCTTACGGCTCTAATTTGGACAAGCGATCTACTATTTGGTTTTCTACTTCCTTTTGATCTTGAATTTCTAGATCGAACTCTTAAAGTAGAAGTACCCACCGGATCAATCTCGGCTTAGTTTCCTTTTTGGCCAGTAAGTACTTAATTGCTGAATGGTCCATATAGACAATCACTTTGGTACCTATAAGATATGATCGAAACTTGTCAAAAGCAAACACAATAGCATGTAACTCTTTTTCTGTTACCGTATAATTTAGTTGAGCTCCGACTAGAGTTTGACTTGTATAGTAAATGGGTTGAAAAACTTTATTCTTTCACTGGCCCAGGACAATTCCAATTACGAAGTCACTTGCATCACACATCAATAATAATGGAAAATCCTAGTCTGGTGTGACGATAATGGGTGTCGTGACTAATAGACTCTTCAAATTTTTGAAGGCTTTAAAGCATTCCTCATCAAACTTGAATATCGAGTTGTTCTCCAATAGTTTACATAAGGGTTTAGCCACTTTGGAGAAGTCCTTGATAAATCTTCGATAAAAAATTGCGTGTCCCAAAAAGCTCCTAACACCTTTTACAGATGTTGGAGGTGGGAGTTTCTCAATAATGTCTACCTTTGCTTTTTCTGCCTCAATCCCATGTCTTGTTATCCGATGGCCTAGAACAATTCCTTCTTGTACCATAAAATGACACTTTTTCAAGTTGAGTACGAGATTCGTTTCTTCGTATTGCCTTAGTACCTTAGCTAGGTTGGCTAAGCAATCATTGTAAGTATCTCCGAATATTGAAAAATCATCCATAAAAACTTCCAAATACTTCTCAACCATGTTAGTAAAAATAGATATCATACATCTTTGAAATGTAGCAGGTGTATTACATAAACCAAATGACATGCATCTAAATGCAAACGTACCATACGGGTAGGTGAATGTAATTTTGTATTGAGCTTTCATTGCTACTTTAATCTAATTATACCCTGAGCATCCATCAAGAAAATAGTAGTAATCTCGTCCTGCGAGTCTATCCAGCATCTAGTCCAAGAACCGCAAAGGAAAGTGATCTTTGTTAGTTGCCTTGTTTAGCTTCCGGTAATCGATGCAGATTCTCCATCCCGTAACTGTTCTATTCGGTATCAACTCATTGTTCTCGTTCTCTATGATCGTGATACCTCCTTTCTTAGGCACACACTGGACTGGACTCACTCATTAACTGTTTGAGATGGGGTAAATTATACCCGCATCCAACCACTTGATAATTTTCTTCTTTACTACATCCCTCATGATGGGGTTCAGTCTCCGTTGTCCATCAATCATTCCTTTCTTGCCATCTTCTAATATGATCTTATGCATGCATACAGATGGGCTAATACAATGAATATCGGCTATGGTACACCGATGGCCTTCTTGAATTTTTTTCAAAACTATGATAAGTTTTTCTTCTTATTCAGTAGTTAATTCTGCTGAAACAATCACATGCAGAGTAGAGGCATTTCCTAAATTAACATATTTTAAGTGTGTAGGTAATACCTTGAGTTCTACCCTGGGTGGCTCCTCGGTTGATGCTTTTGGCTGGGTGTTGATCATGTGTCTATCGAGAATTGAAATTTATAATGAATGTGATCGAACCTCGAGACTAACTCTGACAACGATTTAAGGCAAGTGTACCTATCGAACAGTAGTATAGCTTAGGTAAGACCGGATTTCGAACCCAAAGGAACTAAATGTACTAATACTAACTTTCTTTTATTATTTAGCCTAGAATATGGAGTGATTGGTTGATTTAATCTAATTTAACAACTACTAAACTAAAGACTCAAAGACAAAAGAGAATGAATTTGGAAATAACTTGATGAAAAACTCAATTGATCACAACGATACCCTCAGGAAGAATCCACCTAGACTTCACTTGTTATCTAACACTGAACCATACGATTTATTCACTTAGTTTGATCTGTGAGACTCCCTAACATATATTAAGCCCTCTCTCGAGGCGAATAACATCTAACCCTAGGTTAATTAGTGGAACTCTCGTTCTCTTATAATAACCCTTAGAATTGTAGTAAATTGATCTATGGATTCCCATATTAGGTTTCACCCTAATCTGGCAAAATCTTGTCACCCTATCTCTAGGTGTGTGATCAACTCCGCTTAATTATGATAGATCTACTCTTAGGTAGGGCCTATTCCTCCTCTACCTAAGCACATCAGAGTTTGGATTAAGCATGTATAATTAAGAATAAACTAAGTATTTATCATATAATTTAGAAAATAATAACAAGATTCATCTAGGTTTCATCGCCTTCAGGTATCTGAAGGGTTTAGTTCCTAACTTTAAAATAAAACATCTCAAGAGAAAAGATAAAAAAATAAAAAAATCCCTAAAACCCCCTGAAGGAATTGAAGGATAGATTCACTATCTTGAGTATAATTCGGCTTCTTGAGATGGATCAACTGGCTATCTTCGAGTAAGTCCCTGAATTGACTGCTCTGGCTTTAGTTCTTTGGCCTAGCTCACCGCCCCGACAAAAGCCCTAGCAGAAGGCTTCTGTCAAACTTCCTTTTAAGTTGCACCATTGGGTGTTTATATAGACTTTGAGATGCCTTACTTGGCCCCTAAGTATCCTAATTCAAGTATAATTCCTACTCGAGTGTTTGAATAGACTTTGGAATGTGTTTTTTACCTCAAAGTATCCTATTTTGAGTAAAACTGCTCTTTTCTGCGGCAGGGACATGACCATGGTACATGCCCGTGTAAATCATCTTTAGGCCATGTCTCGATTCTGTCGATTGGGGCACAGCCGTGTAAATCGTTGCATGTCTGTGTCTTAATTAATTTTCAAGGCACGGCTGTGTGGCTTGAAGTCCAGGCCATGTCGATTTCTTCTTTGGCCCAAATTGGCCGGTTTTAAGCCCGTTTCTTGTTCTTTTCATCCTCGGGTGCTTTTCTGAGGAAAAACGTGAAAAGAAAGGATTAAGAGCACCTTTTTGCATAAATCAAGGGATAAATCATCCAAAAGCATACTAAATGTGGGCCTAAAATATGTTACTTTTATGGTTTATCAAATACCCCCACACTTAAGCTTTTGCTTGTCCTCAAGCAAAATTCTCAACTTACAATTATAACGAACTTTCCATAATTCATAATTCCTATCAATAATGCCTCATCATAATTCATAGATAATTCATACATGGATAATTTAACTCAAAGACTCTTAAAGATTCAAATAATTCTAAGTCATATATTTGTAGCACGGAAAAACATAGGTGTCTCCCCTCTTTTAAAAATTACCTTTAATTCAAAACCGACAAGGATTGACATCCTCACTAAAGATTCACTCAAAGCACTTGAAGTGTTTAAGGTTCAAGAGAAAGCACTCATAAGTCGAACCTGAAAATTTAATCCCATAGGCTTGCCTGAAAATCAAATCTTCACCACTGTAATATGAGATGATACACAAATCAAAAGGTCTTTTGACAGGGTTGTAACGGGGCTTAAGTTAAAGGTATGGATAAAGGCTGAATTAGAAGGTTTGAAATCGAGATTGACCTGACCAACTACCTAACAAGAATAATGAACTAGAAGATAAATGATTGCTTTGAAACTAGTAATACTACTATTGGTAATACTTTTAATCGGGCTCTTCTTCAACAATTGGAATTTAAACATATAAGCTCATTTAATCATATACTAATGCTTGAATATACTTTTTTTTAAGAACAAACTAAGTAAATACATAATAAAGAAAGAACTTTATCAACTGAAATAAACTAATTTGGTAACTGATCAATTCAATTCTCGATAGAAGGGTAGTAAAAAAGAATGGTGATAATAAATACAAAGGGTTTTAGGTTAATATTTAATTCAATAAAAAGGTTGTTAAGATCAACGGGGTTCAATAAGGGTTAATTATGTAGGCAAGCTTTTTAGTGGAGTGAATGGGTTAAAACCTAGGTGCCTTTATCAGGTTAGTATATCAAATCATTAATGTGGTCTCGATATGTATAATCAAGGCAAGTTCTAGAATAACAATTCAGTGTTGACACACTCATAATTAATAAAGTGAGCATGAAAAGAATATATGCTCTATAAGGCTCAAATCTCACAAGAAATTATGGGTATTTGACATCAATCTTGTAAATTTCAAGCTTCAAGGTAATATTCAAATTCAGTTCAACAACCTATAAAATTTTTTTATTCTTGAAAAATAGACGTATCATGCTTGATTCTCTAGTATCTTAAAGTTTAAATCATCAATGCACAATTATCAATGACTTAATCCAAAACATATCAATAAAAATCATAAATCATTAGAAATTTCATCCCAATTAGTAATATGACAAAAATACTTAAAAACAAGATTTAAAATTCAAGATTTTTCGAATAATGCTTTAGTTAACCCCCCACACTTAAGTTGTACATTGTCCTCAATGTGCAAAGCAAGATAATAATAAAGTCACAAGATAGGGAGAGAAGTGAAACTTCCTGAAGTATGGATGAAGCCTTTGAAAAGAAATCAGATAGGATTGGAGGTGAACGTGGGAAAGCATCTCGAACCGTTTGAAATTGAATCCTTAAAGTAGTCAGTCTGATTTTATTGTATCCTAAACTAAATCTAAATAGCACGAAGAATAGTATAGAAAGTAAAAATAAACATAGGAATAAAAATAATAGAGATACGGTCCACGCCCATGTGCCTAGCCGTGGTGCCCACACATCACGGCCATGGTCATGTGCAAGGCCGTGTGGTCTGGAAATATGCACTTTTGGTTTATTTGGATGCTTAAAATGGGAAAATAAAATAAAAATAAAAATAAAAATAAAAATGGGGTTAGTTATCGGGTTACCTCCCGAGAAGCGCTCATTTATAGGCTTAAGCTATACTTACCTGTTATTTGTGTAATCATGGTGGTTTAAGGAGGTGGAAATCTTTTCTCATGCGATCAACTCGGTTATGGATATAAAGTTTAAGTCGAGTAGTGTTTACCTCAAAAGTGTTGAATTTGGGATTGCTTACCTCGACTGTGCCGTATAAGAAGACATTAAGTGCCTCAAAAGTGATTTCTTTGTTTTTCTTGAGATCTAAATTGGTGATTCGAGGGTCTTCCTTATTCAACAATATCTGATCCTCTATTTTTATGTGATTTATTGTTCCTATCAACTCGTCTGAGGTTTCCTTCGGGTTGACTTCTTGTGGTTCTGGTTCCTCATGTAATTCTTCTTTATTGGCACGAGGTCTATGATCCGGCTCATGTTTGTAGCCTTGTGGTGTTTCCTGCAATGAAGGTTGAACAAGTTGGTTATCAACTGAATTTACTTTCTCACCTTTATCACTTGATTTTTTGGCTGAGTCAAGAGTTTGAAGAGTGACTATCTCGTCACCTACATGAAGTATGAGTTCTCCTGCTTAGATATCAATTTTAGCTCTGACAGTTGCTAAAAAGGGTTTTCCTAAAATTAAGGGGATCGTGTTGTCCTCATCCATGTCTAAAACGATAAAGTCTCTTGGAATACGAATTTATCAATTTTGATTAGAACATTTTCTATTATACCCCTAAAAATTCTTATCGTTTTATCAATTAATTGAATGCTCATCCTAGTTTGTCTAGGTTTCCTTAGACCTAGTTGTTTAAACATTTTGTAAGGCATAACATTGATGCTTGCCCCTAAATTTGCTAATGCATTATCAATAGCTAAACTACCAATTAAACATGGAATTGTAAAACTCCCTGGATCTTTTAGCTTTCGTGGTAGTCTATTCTGTAACATTGCTGAGCATGCTGTGTTTAATTACGTGTGGTGCTCTTCATCTAATTTGCGTTTGTTAGTCAAGAGTTGTTTTAAAAATTTCCTCGAGTCTAGCATCTAAAAAGAGCTTCAAGAAGGGGTAAGTTAATATGTAATTTCTTTAAGAGTTTAAGAAACTTACCGAACTATTCTTTTGAATCATCTCTTTTTATCACTTCGGGATAAGGTATACGAGGTTGGTACTCCTTGATTACTGGTTTTGGCTTTTCTTGTGTTACCTATACCTTACCTTCGTCTACCTTATTTTCTTGTATTGGAATGGGTTCCTCTAACCCTTTACTATCATTAGCTAAGATTGCTTGAATTTGCTCTTTTGGGTTGATCTCCGTGTTACTTGGTAGGCGTCCTTGTGGTCGTTCTGACAGTAGCTTTGCAAGTTGTTTGACTGCATTAGTTGCTTCCTTTACTGACTTTGCAAGTTCCCCCATTCGGTTCTCGTTACTTTTAATTATTTTATCAGTTTCTTGGAACCGATTTTCTGTGTTTGCCGTAAATTTTGTCAGCATCTCTTTGAGGCTTGGCTTTTTGTCTTGTGGATATGGCTGATTTTGGAAGTTTTGAAGAGGTTGTTGTCTTTGATTCCCTTTATTTCCTAGGCCTCCCGAAGAAAAATTTTGGTGGTTCCTCCAACCTGGATTGTAAGTGTTACTATAAGGATTGTTATTGGATCTAAAATTATTACCTATATAGTTTGTCTGTTCGATTTCTATGTCCGGTTGGTAGGGTGGGTACTTAGGATTTGCCATAGTTCCACTTGCGTTGCACTGCATGACTGGGTGTACCTACGAGGAACATAAACTATCAAGCTTTTTATTCATCAACTCTACCTGATTTGACAACATGGTCACTGCATCAAGGTTGTAGACCCTGACTAATTTTGTTGGTTTTGTCCTTGTACATTGCCACTGATAGTTATTCAGTGACATCTCTTCAATGAACTCGTAGGCGGCTTCAGGAGTTTTATTATTTAAAGTTCCACCGGCAGCTGAATCTATTAGTTGTCTCGTTGAGGGGTTTACACCATTATAGAAAGTTTGGACTTGTAGCCACAAGGGTAGACCATGGTGTGGACATCTCCTCAAGAGATCCTTGTATCTCTCTCATGCGTCGTATAATGTTTCTAAATCCATCTGCACAAAAGAAGAGATGTCATTCCGTAATTTGGCCGTTTTGGTAGTGGGAAATATTTTAATAAAATTTTTTCGGTCATTTGTTCCCATGTAGTGATTGACCCTCATGGTAACGAGTTTAACCACTGTTTGGCTTTGTTCCTTAATGAAAAGGGGAATAACCGAAGACGAATGGCATCATCAGAAATGCCATTTATTTTAAAAGTATCACAGAACTCTAAAAAATTAGATATATGAGTGTTGGGGTCTTCGTCCTACAAACCATCAAATTGAACAAATTGTTGAATCATTTGTATTGTATTATGCTTTAGTTCAAAATTATTAGCAGCTATAGTAGGCCTAACAATACTAGATTCTACTCTTGTTAAATGAGTTTTAGCATAATCATACATAGTACGCGGAGCATTGTTTTCTTCCACATCTCGTGGTGGATTATCCTCATCCATCCTTTCAGTAGGATTGGATCTATCTTCTCGCTCTTCTTCTGTGTAATTTAGGGCTCGCCTAATTTCTCTGTGATTCTTTTGAGCGGTAGCTTCAATTTCACTATCGTATTCTAGAGGTCCTGCCGGGTTCCTTCTAGTCATAAACTAGAGGTACCTGCTAGGAAAAGGAAGAAACATAAAATTTATTAAAAATAATAAAATAAATTGTGAAATAAAATAATGGCTAAAGTAATAAAAATAGAGTTTTCTTAATATTTTAGTTCCCCGGCAACGATGCCAAAAACTTGATCGTGTGTCTATCGAGCTTTAAAATTTATAATGAATGTGATCGAACCTAGAGACTAACTCTAATAATGATTTAAGGCAAGTGTACCTATCGAACAGTAGTATAGCTTAGGCAAGATCGGATTGTCGAGCCCAAAGAAACTAAAAGTACTAATACTAACTTTCTTTTTATTATTTAGCCTAGAATATGGAGTGATTGGTTGATTTAATCTAATTTAATGACTACTAAACTAAAGACTCAAATAAAAAAAAGAATGAATTTGGAAATAAATTGATGAAAAACTCAGTTGATCACGACGATACCCTCAGGAAGAATCCACCTAGACTTCACTTGTTATCTAACATTGAATCGTACGATTTATTCACTTAGTTTGATGCGTGAGACTCCCTAACGTATATTAAACCCTCTCTCGAGGTGAATAACGTCTAACCCTAGGTTAATTAGTGGAACTCTCGTTCTCTTATAATAACCCCCTAGAATATCAATAAATCAATCTATGGATTCCCATATTTGGTTTCACCATAATCTGGCAAAATCTCGTCACACTATCTCTAGGCATGCGATCAACTCCGCTTAATTTTGCTAGATCTACTCTTAGGTAGGGTCTATTCCTTCTCCATCTAAGCACATCATAATTTGGATTAAGCATGCACAATTAAGAACAAACTAAGCATTTATCATATAATTCAGAAACAAATAGAACATTCATCTTGGTTTCATCCCCTTTAGGTATCTGAAGGGTAAAATAAAACATCTCAAGAGTAAAGGTAAAACAAAACATAAGAAATCCCTAAAACCCCCTGAAGAAATTGAAGGAGAGATCCGCCATCTTGAGTAGAATTTTGGCTTCTTGAGATGGATCAACTGGCTATCTTCGAGTAATTCCTTGAATTGACTACTCTGGCTTCGGCTCTTTGGCCTAGCTCACCGCCCCGATAAAAGCCCTAGCAGAAGGCTTCTACCAAAGTCCTTCTTAAGTTGCACCCTTGGGTGTTTATATAGACTTTGAGATGCCTTACTTGGCCCCTAAATATCCTAATTCAAGTATAATTCTTACTCGGGTGTTTGAATAGGCTTTGGAATGTGTTCCTTTGCCTCAAAGTATCCTATTGAGTAGAATTGATCTTTTCTGTGACAGGGACACGGCCATGGGACACGCCCGTGTAAATCATTTTTAGGCTGTGTGTCGATTCTGTCTATTGGGGCATGACTGTGTAAATTGTGGCATGGTCGTGTCTTAATTAATTATCGAAGCACGTCGTGTGCTTGAAGTCCAGGCCGTGTCGATTTCCTCTTTGGCCCAAATTGGCATGTTTTAAGCCCATTTCCTATTCTTTTTGTCCTCGGTGCTTTCTTGAGTAAAAACATGAAAATAAAGGATTAATAGCACCTTCTTACATAAATCAAGGGCTAAATCATCCAAAAGCATACTACATGTGGGCCTAAAATATGTTACTTTTACGGTTTATCAGATGTAATCCCTTTTCTCTAATTCCAAAGATTCAAAACGAGATTACGAATTAAATCCATTTTGATTAGCTTCTAGTAGAGCTAAGTATTCGACCTCCTCTTCATCATTTGGCGATCCGATGACAAAATTCTTTCCAATTGGTCCTCAACACAGTTGAGTTCCTTCTCCACTATTAAATCCTCTAAATCGAATACTACAGAACAATCATCAATTATGTTAGCAATAGACGTAAAGACGTTAAATGTTACCTGATCATCTTGAACACGCATAGTGAGCTCGCCCTTCCGCACGTCAATAAGGGTCCTTCCAATTGCTAGGAATGGATTTCCTAGGATTATTGGTACTTCTTTGTCTACTTCAAAATCTAGAATTACAAAGTCAGCAGGAAAGATAAACTTATCTACACGTACCAATACGTCCTCAATTTTTCCTTTTGGATGTGTTAAGGATCGATTTGCTAGTTGAAACGTAACTATAGTTGGTCTAACTTCTCCTATCCCCAACTTCCTAAATATTAACATGGGTATCAAGTTGATACTTGCACCTAAGTCACATAAAGCCTTACCACAATATGTTGCTCCAATGTTGCACGGTATGGTAAAACATCAAGGATCATTCAATTTTGGGGGTAGTTTGTCTTGAAGATATGCACTGCATTCCTTCATCAAAGCAACCATCTCAAATTCTCCAAGTTTGCATTTCTTAGACAGGTTATCTTTCATGAACTTGACATAATTCAATATTTGCTCAAGTGCTTCAACCAACGGGATGTTGATGTGAAGTTGCTTGAGTACGTCAAGGAACTTATTGAATTGAATCTCCTACTTCTGCTTCTGAAGTCTTTGAGGGTAGGGTGGTAGTGGTTTCATTACAGGAACTGGTAGTGGTTGAATTGTCCTTGGTAATTCTGCATCTAACGAAGTTGTTGGTTGATCAGAATTAGCTGGTCCTGATGTTACTTTGTTGGGTTTTGCAGATTCTGGTTCTGGTGAAATTGGGATTTCAACACTTGGTTGAACTTTTTCTGAGTCTTGAGCACCAACTTGCTCATTTTTAGCTTTAATGGTATTGGGCTCTATCGTCTTTCCACTCATCAGTGTCAGCGCTTTGCAGTACTCCTTTCCCCAATTTCTCAGATTTTTCGTATCACTGGGTAAGGTACCCTGTGGTCGGTTCCTAAGTTCAATTGCAAGCTGGCCCACTTGATTCTTCAAATTCATTAATGTAGCTGCTTGGCTCTGGATTAAGGCATCATTCTTTGCCATGTATGCCTTTAAAAAACTCTTCAAGCTATTGGATGCTTCAGCTTGAACTGGTTTCTGAACTTGTTGCGGAAATTAGGTAGCTGGGTTGGTCTCGATTGGGTGTAAGTGGCACTAGTTCCAGCCCCTTAGTTACTCTAGGAGAAATTTGAGAGGTTTCTCCACGATGGGTTATAAAAATTGGACTGCAGCCATTGCCTTCCTCAATTTTGGTTCTGATTACCCATGTAGTATATAGATTATAAGTTCAACGGACATTCTTCAAACAAATATCCCTCCCACAATAGACACATGCTATATTCTCAAATTCATTAGGAGGTTGTGCTGTAAAACTATTAGACCCATTATTAGTAAGATTTTTAAGCATCAAGGATATGGATGATACCTGAGATGCGAGTGAAGTAAGAGCATCTACTTCATGTATTCTAGCGACTCATTTTCCTGACGCTTCTCGACTGGTTGGCCATTGATAATTGTTTTTGGTAATCCTCTCAATAATTTCATAAGCCTCATTATAAGACTTAGAAAGGAGAGCACCATTAGCAGAGGCATCCACTGCCATCCTTGTGTGAGCGTTGAGACCATTATAGAATGTCTCAAGTTGAATGCAGTGTGGGATTCCATGATGAGGGCATTTTCATAATAACTCTTTAAATCTTTCCCGTGCCTCATACAAGGACTCATCATCCATTTGGTGGAAGGCAGTGATCTCGTTCCTCATCTTAGCATTCTTGCTTGGCGAGAAATACTTCATGAGGAATCTCTCGGCTAATTTTTGCCATGTAGAAATGGAGTTCGGTGGCAATTAGTTCAATTAGGCAAGAACAACATCAATCGTAAGGCATCTTCAGGAACTCCAGCTAACTTAAAAGAATTGCTCACTTCCATGAATAGTCTTAAGTGAAGATGAGGATCTTCAGTAGGCATTCCACTGAATTGGCCCACAGTCTGAAGCATCTAGAACATGACTTACTTCAGCTCAAATTGTTGTGCCTCGATTTCGGGTCTCCTAATACCCGGATTAAGATCATTGAACACTGGCATGGCATATTGTCTTAAGGCTCTATCCCTATCATCAGCAATAAGGATATGATTCTGAGCAAGGTTTACTCCATTTCCTTGATTCATATTCTCGAAGTTCATCTCTTCGGTCCTTCTCTGGTTCACTTGTCTTCTTCGCTGTCGAAAGGTTGGTTCTATCTCAGGGTACTACAGGGAGTAAGTCAATAATCTGGTCAATACTCATAAACACCTGAAATAATCACAAAAAAATTAAGTAAAAATTTCAATAGGAAAATAAATAAACCAAAATGTAAAATAGATTCACAAATAATGGCTTTTTAAAATAGTCTTCGGCAACGGCACCAAAAACTTGGAACAGTGGAAATGTGCAAGTGTACACAATTGCAACAAGTAATAAAGTTACTATAAAAGAATTATTTATGGAAGTAAGTTTAAAAACTTTGGTAAAGGAAAAATATTTGGATTTGGGAAATGATTAAAACTAAAAAAAGTAAAATAAAATGAAATAAAATAAAGTTCTAATGCACAATTTCAAAAGTTGATTTTAATCAAGATGATGTAATTGTGTTGGATTAATTACATTTCTTACTTAGAGTTATTAAACTCATGCTTATACTTGTTACGAATAAATTCACAACAACTCGGTAATTTTGCTAACTTATGAACATATTTACAAATAAAAAATCCTTTCATCTCTTGTACATATTCCTATGTCAATTCGACCGATAAAATAGATTTATAAAGGTAAACATGTTATTGCACATACATACTTATTAGCTTAAAAAATCTCTCACATATTCCAATGTCGATTCAAACAATTAATTCAACCTAATAAGCACATAAAAGACTATGTGAGGTAACAAAGTATCCTTACCTTGAAACAATTTAATCACAGTTGTAACGTCCCAAAATTTTTGGGCCTAGATGAATTGGGCTTTGGGATTTGGGTCTTAAAAAATTTTTAAGTGAGCGAGAAATGACGATTGGCATGTGGGCTTTGAGGGTTAATGAATTTGGAGTGTCTAGGGGTGTTGGAGATGTCCTGGGATCAAGGGTATAGGAAAAATTTTGGTTTTAGCCCCAAGGGAACCGTGACTTCAGTTAGTAGGCCTTTTAAATAAATGAGGAAGAAAAATGACACAAAAGAGCTTGTGGTGTAGTGGCAAAGTGGCGCCACTTAGGGATCAGGGAGGAGGCATCATTAGCAGGCAAGGGAGTCCAAGGTTTGAGTAGTGGCATGGTATTTTATTGGGGTATTTATTTTGTAGATTGGACGGCCAGAGTTTGTGTTGGATTTGAACTCTAGCTTTGGAAAGTTTGAATTGGTCTTGTGAGATGGTTGTGGAGGAAATCAAGGAGGGATAAGGGGAGAGTATCTTAGAGAAAATTTAGGATGAGATTGAGCAGTTACAGGGAGAAAAGTTAGGAGCTGAGAAGTGTAAAGAGTTGGTGCCGTCTTGGGAAGTGGAAAGTGTATAAATTCGGCTTAGAAGGGTAAATAAGTGCCGTTTTTGGGTCTTTTAGGGGGTATTACGAATTTTTCATTGTGGATTTCGGTATTTGGGGAGTTTTGCAAATAGGTCAGTCTTTCTTTCTTTACCGAATATCCTGTAGTTACCTTCACATAAGCACACTTGATCTTTTTCTTTTCTTCTTGTTACCTTTTCCAAACCCTCTAAAACCGAATAATTCCACCCTCCCTTTGTTGAAATTCTTTTTGTGCCGTCATTATTTCTTCAACCTATCCGATTCTTATGTAAGTACTTTACTCTTTCAATTGATCTTGCTAGAACCGACTTCTCCTCTCCCTAACTCTTTCTAAATCAATTTTGGTAGGGGATTGAAATCGAATATCTGTTCTTCAAATCTCTATCGAATTACTCTTTATGCGTTTCGGGATTTGGGTAAGTATTCTTCACTTTTGGTTTTGAAGGTTGGCCGAATGGTCGTAAGTAATGTAAGGGTGACTTAAGATGGATATAATTCACTTATGGTTAAGTTTTTAATAATTAATATTGATGCAAATTTAGGAAGTACTCGTGATTAGTGATCGTGGAAAAGCTATTAAGGCTTGGTGTTTCAAGTAAGGCTAAGCTGAGACTTCGGCTTTTTTGTAAAATGTTCGATAAGTATATGTGATTAATCATTGAGTGACATCATTTGTAGGATAGTGGCTAAAGAGATCGCAACGTGTTTGTTATCAAGTGTGTACATACACTACACGCACATTAGATCGGCAAAAGCCAAAATGCCGTAAAGCCAAAATTTTGGCTACAGTAGTCTTGCAAGTGCGCGAAAACTTGTAAGGGAAAATCGATACGTTATCAGAGAACCCATGAGCGATCTCATGGACTTGGGTTATGTTTTGGCCAATCAGGCCAGAATGGGAAGGATGGGCCCGATGGGCCGTAAGCTCAAAATAAGCGAATTTGATGATTTGGTAATAAGTGATGAGCTAGTTATGCTGGTTACATGGCTTGGAATTGATTTGGTCCAGATGGGCCATATGAATGTGATTGGGCCATACGAGCCATATGAATGTGATTTGGGCCTAATGGGCCATATGAATGAGATTGGGCCTATGGGCTATATGAACGTATGTGAATTTGTTTGGGCTTTGTAAGGGGTCTTGGGCTTAGGATTTGGTAAATTGCTTAACCTTACATAAAAATTTAATAATTTATTAAGTGCGACTGTGGACAAGTCATAAGGTTTAAGTGTGGCAACGGGCATATGCTTGTCTAGGATTGGATCTAGGGAGAGCTTGGTACTTAAGCGGTCTTCATGACCCACCTCCTCTTCTCTAGAATCTTACCTGGTGTATAGTGTCTGTTCACTTTAGCCGCGAGAACTTGTTGACGGGCCAAGGTTTGTAATTAAGACCCATTCTGTTAAGAATTACTGAAATACCCCTAAAGGATAGAATTACTGAAATACCCCTGTAGGGTAGGATTACAAAGATACCCCTGAATTGCAAAATTATTGAAATACCCTTGATTTGTGAAATGACTAAAATGCCCTATGTGTTGAATGTAAGCTTTATGGATGTTGCACGTATATTTGCTGCATTTATATGATATTCTGTTTAGGATGCATATGGGTGGGAATTATGGAATAGAGGAAGTATATGAGGATCGCATGGTTGCTTGACTACTGTGGATCCACCGATGGCTTTTTAAGCCTATTATATGATAAGCAGCTTTGCTACAATGTTTGGTTGTACCACAAATGGGCTACCCTTGAAGTGTATCGGATGGGTGGGTCGATTTAGAAATCCCAAGAAGTGTTTTGGTTGGACGGAGACGAAATGTACCAGATGGATTATTTGGGGAGGGTTTGCACAGTATTGCATGTATGATATTGTTATGTTATTATTATGATATGTATGCTATTTGTTTGACGAGGGTCGTGCACATTGAGTTTTTGAAAACTCACTCCCTCTTTTATTTTTATCAGGTTCGACGAATGGAGGGACTCAGAGGTGGCCAATTAGTAAGACGATGAGACTTGTTTTTCTTAATATCTAAATTCTAGATTTTAAGTGATTTATTTTAAGTTATTTTATTTCGGATTGTAAAAAGGTTTTCCCTCTAGTTATTATTCCATTACTTCCACTATGCATTGAAATTTTGAAACGGAACCAGGATTTATTTCTTTTAAGCATATTTTAAGTTTTTGAAAATAATTGTGTTTTAAGAACGAGCTTCTGCTGTCAAAGGGAATTTTTTTTACATAGTAACAAGGAAATGGTTTTTTGGATACACCACATTTTGAAAGCAACCTGGAATTTACTTAACTTTTCTTTAGAAGGGTTTTCAATGAAAATAAGGTTTTCGCAAAAACACTTCAATGTGACATGCCGAACTAGGGCCTAACTTCAAGGCTTGGTTTAGGGTATTAGAACAGTAATCTTGCAAGTTATGCAAGGCATATGTATCACCAAATACAATGCTAATTTAATCTTCAGCTACCTTAGAAGAATTAAACATGCACTGACTAAGTACTGTGTCCATTAATTACAATTTCAATGTGTTTAAATAATTAATTCTTTAGTTATCTACACATTTATAATGCCAGAATAACTTCTGCATTATTTTACTTAATCAAGTATTTTACCGAGGCCTATAACAGCATGAACACGATTTTAATAATTTAAAAGGACGAAATGCAATCAACCCAACACGTATTAAATTCAAGCTAAGCTGATTAAATTAACCATTCCAATAGCATAAATATTCATAAACATGTTTGTCAAAACAACAACGAAATTTAAAGAGATATGGAACAAGAAGCAAACCGGTGTTTCTCCGTGGCTTGACTGATTACTCCGTTCTTCGTCCTCTGTTGTCCTTGGCTATCAAGGTGGCTTATGAAAAATTTAATTGCTACTCAATGATGGCTGATGAGGACCTCTTACCCAAGAGAAGAAATCGACACTTGAACAAAAGGGGAAATGGGAAGGAAAAGTTGAGAGAAAGTGAGAGAGGAGAAGAGAGAATGAGATGTGAATGAAAGATGAAGGATGAGGGATGCTTTGAATGATCAGAAAGGGTTGGATTTTATTGCTGATTGTTGTTGCTAAAAATAGAAAATTCCATCAGCCAAAGAGACCCCCTTGGCCGGCCATCTATGTGGCAAAGTTGATGGCTTCAACTTTGCTAAATATTGCATGGGGGGTTGAATGCAACTTTGACAAGTCTTCAAGGGCCTCTTTGCAAGCTTAATTAATCAGCTAATAAGCTGATTGGGGTCATCATATGGACAGTTTGGGCTGCCCAATTAGTGGTTGGTTCGGTTCACTAAATTCGGTTCAACCAGTGCAGTTTAACTGGACCTTTTTTCCATGTTTAACTAATAATAATTTATTTAGCCCAAATTAAATTAGGAATAAATTAAAATTAATTATATTATGATTTAACATTCATAATTGGACCATCTTGGGATGGAAATAAATTTTCCTCGATACTTCAAATTGCTTCTCGAGTTTATTCTTCGAGCAGTGTTTGCCGAGCCAATTTTTGCCCTTCGTGCGAATCTGTCGAAAATAGTCAAAATTAATCAAAATTAAATGTAAAATTAATTAAAATTCATCATGTTCATATTTTTAGCACAATTTAATTATTTTTCGATAAGAATATAACCGAAATAACATGATTTTAAGTTAAAAAGGGCATGTAAAAACACGTAAAATTTTGTGTTTCCAGCTTCTAACCTCGGATACATTTCTAGGGGGTTTCTAGTCAGTAAGTGCTTAAATCTTGCTCAGATCAACTCGAATGCCATCCGCCAAGACTATATGTCTCAAAAATCTTACTTCTCGAACCAAAATTCACATTTGCTAAATTTGGCATACAGTTGCTTATCTCTCAAGGTCTGCAACACAATCCTCAAATGCTCGGCATGCTCATACTCATCTCATGAATAGATCAGAATGTTGTCAATGAACACAACAGCAAATATGTCTAAATACGGTCTAAATATTCAATTCATCAAATCCATAAAAATGGCAAGACCATTAGTTAGTCCAAAAGGCATAACAAGGAATTCAAAATGTCCATACCTCGTTCTAAATGCAGTTTTCGGCACATCTGAGTCTGTAACTCGCAATTGATAATAACCAGATCTCAAATCAATATTTTAAAACACTATTGCACCTTTCAATTGATTAAACAAATCATCTATTCTCGGCAATGAATACTTATTCTTTATCGTAACCTTGTTGAGCTGACGATAATCAATGCACATTTTTATTGACCCGTCTTTCTTCGTAATAAACAATACTGGAGCACCTCAGGGCAAAAAACTCGGTTATACAAAACTTCTATCTGTTAAATCTTGCAACTCAACTGTCGAAACCATTTTTAAAGTTTTTATAAAAATGAGGATTGACTTTAAAAAAAAATGGAAATTGAGTCGCCACCAATCCCTTTTTACTTAGGTGTGATTGGACCACCTTGTAAAACGTCTTATTTTAAAACATTTGATTTTGGTCTATGAAATACAAGAAAATGGGTTCGGGAGTCGGTTACATATGAGGAAGGATTAGCACCCTCATAACGCCCAAAAATTGGTACCTAATCGATAAATCATGCCCTAATGCTAAAAATTGGAAAGAATGTTAAATATGATTTCTTGAAAAAAAACTTCAACAATTTGAGTTAAAATTTGAGATTTCTTTGTTCCGAAAGAATACAAACATCACATCCAGCATGTTAGGACATGATATTTTTAAATCCTCGTAACTAAAATCATCTCATGATTTACAAAATCTTATTAAAAATGATATTTAGTTATTTAGTCAAACGGAAAATCGAAACCCAACACGTTAGGGCACTATTTCCCAAATTTCCAAATACCAAACATTGCCTTATTTTTAAAAATAAAGTTTTGGATAAAAAGTGGCAATTAAAATAAATTTAAAATAATTAAAATAAATGAATAAATGATGATTAAGAAATTAAATGGATAAATAAAAAAGTTAAAAAACGCATAAGTCAACCTAGCTCCTGCAATATGAAGATTCGACGAAATTCTTCCACCAAAAACTAACTCGAACGGAAGCAACTCAAAAAGAAACGAAGATGAGCGAAGAACAAAATATGAACAAGCCACAGAAAATAAGAATGCAAAAGAGAGAGAAATTTGAGTAAATGCTCTCAAGATTTTTTTTTTTTTTTACATCAAACTCAAGTGCATTTTACAATGAAGGGAGAGGCCTCTATTTATAGTTGAGCCTCCCCAAATCGAACGATACAGATCAATTACATCAATGGCTAAGATTAAAAGGTATCTACAAATTAAATCTCTAAGATTTCAAAATCATGACTACTAAGATTGCATACCATATCTTCTAGGATTGCATATCATATCTAAGATTGCATATCGTTGAAGATTGTGTTCCTATATACGTCAAGCTTGTAGATGGACTTTCAATCTTTTAATGGGTCATTCCAATCGGGCCAAATGATATATTTTGGACTGGACTTGGAATTTGTTTTATTATTTTGGGTTTATTATTTTTTGTATGGACCAGGGCTAAATTGGCCTATTACAGCTGCCCTTCTTTGCTCATTGTCGTGTAACGAGAATGGAGCAAAGACTATAAAAGGACCAATTTTTCTCGGTCTTGCCAAGTTTTAACTTCTTGGTCCTCATCTTCTTCAAGTAGTCTCTAACCCAACTGCAATCTCAGGGGTATTAGAATTGCAACTTTTAAAAGTACTGAACTATAAATCTAACAGCTTCAATCTGTCTTTGTAACTTTAGGAAGGCAATATCTGCTATCTTTAGTCTACTCCACTGCAAACTCAAGGATGCCAGACGAGTGTCTTCGATCTACTTCCTGCAACTTCAGAAAGATAAGATCTGTTGTCTTGATCGCTTCATCAGAACCGGGGATGCGGACTAGTATCTTCGATCTGCTTCTTGCAACTTCAGGAAGATAAGATCTGTTATCTTAAGTCTGCTCCACTGGAAACTCAGGGAGACCAGAGTAGTATCTTCTATCTACTTCACTGCAACTTCAGAAAGACAATATCTACTATTTTCAATCTTCTCCACTGCAAACTCAGAGAGATAAGATCTATAATTTTTAGTGTACTCCCTTGCTACATCAAGAAGACAAGACTATAATCTTCAGCCTGCTCCCTTGCTACATCATGAAGATAAGGCTAGTGGCTAAAATCGTCTTCCTTACTACATCAGGAAGATAAGATTCACCAAATTCGATCTACTCTGCTACCGCTTAGGGAGATAAGATCTACAATCTTCAGTCTGCCCCACTACAATCTCAAAGGGACAAAATCTAAACTTCTCAATCTACTTCCTTACTATCTCAGGAAGACTTCAACCTTTAGTCTGCTCCACTACCATTTCGAGGGAACAAGATCTGAACTTTCCAATTTGCTTCATTACTATCTTAGGAAGGCTTCGATCTTCAGTCTGCTCCACTACCATCTCGAGGGAACAAGATCCGAACTTTCCAATTTGCTTCCTTTGTAACATCCTGAATTAGGGGTTGTTTGTAATTTAATTATTTTATTAATTTTTCCCATATGTGTGCTTGAAGAAATGAATACTATGTTTACTTGACATGTTTTAGGATCTAGTCATAACCCCGAGCTAGGTCTAACTTAGGGCTGAAATTTCTTTTTAGTGCTTTAGAGGAGGAAGCAAGGTGAGATAGGGGTTAAGAGAAATTTTGAGAGAAACATGACACAAGAGATCATGTGATAAGGTGGCTTGGGACGCAATCTTAAAGGCTTGGAAGGTGGCGTCAAAGGGAGCTTCAAGGGGAGAGGTTCGAGTCTTGAGAGTTATAAGGGAGATGCATTTTGTTTTTGGGCTTTTTGGGCGTTAAAGAAAGAGGCTAAAGTATGAAGGCCTTAAAAATTAAATGGTGAGGTTTAAGGGCATGAAAGTTGGTTTGGTGGAGTGGCTTGGGGTGCCACTTAAGGGTCTTGGTGAATGGACTCAAGTTCGAGTCATGGTGATAGCATAGGGGTTGTTTTTTTTTTTTTTTGCAAACTGGCGCCATGAGGAGAGTAGAGTTGGACGGCAATTGGGACCTTGGAAAGGTTGGGATAAGCTTTTCTTTTTCTTGATAATTTCGGCTTAGAAGGGAAGATAAGAGTAAGTATTTTTATTTTATTTTGAAGAGGTGATAAAGGAGGGTGATAATCAAAAGATAAGATTTATCTTATTAAGGAGTAATGGCCGAATGTAGGACTCCTCAAGTCCATTCATAATCGGTTTTGGGGCATAGGTATAGCCGAATGTCTCCCCCCTAAACTCATTCGATGTTATCTCCTTTTCTCTCAAGTATCTAGCCGAATTCCCTGTCTCCCTCATCTCTTTCTCTTTTATTTTTATTCTTTTCTTTCCTGAGACCATAAAGCCGACAACACCATAACCAAACTCTTACCCTCGTTTTATCTTTCTCTTTTCTCAAACTCTCTGCCGAATTCCCCATATTCTTTTCCTTCTCTTTTTCTTTCTATATTAGCCGAATCTCTTCCACTCTTGTTGTCGAAATCTTTCCTCTCCCATTAAACTCATTTGGCTGATTATAAATATTAGTATACATCTCTTCGGGATTTTTTTTCAATCGGTTTAAGAAGGTAAGTGTTTGACGAAACTCTTCTCCCATATTATCTTGTTCTCTGTCGATTTAGATGAAGAGAAAAGTCGAGATCCGGCATTTATTGATGATTTGGCTAACCACTTTTCTTGAAACCGAATTCACCTAGGAACTTCAGGATTTTCAAAGCAATAGATCTGATCCTCCATTCTCTACTAATCAATTTGGTAAGTTTACGGTAAGGGATTCTCTTTAGTCTTTCCATTAGATACTTGGAAAAGCAGAAAGCTAATCACTTGTATGGATCTAAGGTTTGGCCGATTGCAAGGAATCCAGTGTGTGGCTTTGGGATTTGGTTGGAAACCAAATCGGTTCAAGGTAAGTGCCACAAATGAGTCTCCGGGTTTTAACTATTATGGCTGAATAGGCCTATGTCACTAACCTTGTGGTTGGCCGAATATAGGGTCAAAGTATCTAGCATCGTAGATCGAATCTTCGGGACCTAGGATTCGCGTTAGTAACAGGTGTGTAAAACTCTTTACACACTTTATTAGTTAACATTGCTATATTGTTGCCTTTTTAATCATTGTGGTAGTGATTTGCTTGTGGACATGAGCATGAATTCCGGGTAAGTCCCCTATTACGTGATCTATGATGTATGCTTGAGTATGCCATCACATTCTGTTGAATGCTATGCTATACATAAATGCATGATATATGGAATTATGATAATTGTTATGTAAGCATGATGATGGTGGGATTGATGAGAGGAGGGGGATGATCTTTATGGACTGTCACTAGTGGTTTTGACCACAAGATGGGTTGGCCCCATCAGATTAATTGTGACTTCAGTCACCAGTGGTTTTGACCACATCGATGATAAGTTGTGACTAAGTCCCAGTGGTTTGGTACCACCAGTGGTTTTGACCACATATTGATAAATTGTGACCTATGGTCATCAGTGGTTTTGACCACACGATGGGTTGGCCCCATCACTTGATTCGTGACTCTAGTCACCAGTGGTTTCGACCACCAGTGGTTTTGACCACACGGGGTAGTTAAAGGAGTACGGATGGTTAGTTGGGTTGCATGTTTGCATGTCTATTAATAATTTATGTATGAGTTGCATTTCCGGGTGGGGGATTTACACACTGAGTCTTGGTGACTCACCCCTTCCCATATTATTTTGTAGATAAGTAGATCGTGGAGATGGAGCCGGAGAGGACTCGAGGTGGCCATGCTTGTTCCTTGGTTCTGGAATTTTATTTGATTCTGTTCATGTTTATTTCGTTTAAAATTTTAATTTGGGTTGTAATAAGGCCGCTAATTATTACTTGGATGTTTACATAATCATTTTTACTTTACTTATACTATATTACAAATGAAATTATAAATGTTAAGTAAATCGGTTAAAAGCAACATTTTCAAATTAAGTAACTTTTACGAGTTTTCAAAGATGTTACCATCGGGTAACAAAATTTACCAAGTTAACAATAACTCTGTCGACTTTAAAATTTTACATGATCAAATGTTTTCAAAGGGTTTTTCAACACAACCATGTTTATAAAAATAAATCCCAACTGAGTTTTATCAAACACTGCTTTATAACATTAACAGTATTTTTAAATTTTTCACCAGAAAATCAATATGGTTCAAAACATTTTTACTCCGTGACATACCAGATCCGGTCGGGGCTTATGGGCTGGGTTTGGGGTGTTATATTTTTGGTATCAGAGCTCGGTTCAAAACTCGGCTATGGGGGGCCCAAAGCCCAAAATGTTTTGTTTATGTTAGTAGGCCTTATTGGAATGTTTTGGGAAACTGTTTATGGCTTGAACAGCATGGCACCGAGTCTCCGGCACCAATCCACCTAGGTAAGTAATTCTATCTATTTTTGTGAATATTTGATAGGGTTGAAGGTAAATTGTGAACGTAGAATATTAGAATAAGGAATTGTTGAACCCTAGGGCTAGCATACCCCAACAAACAATGCATAAGATTTAATAATTCCCTAAACAACCCTGTGAGTTGTCACTGAGCAAGGGATGTGGAAATCGTTATACACATGTCTAGGATTGGATTGGTTGGAGCCTCGGTATTTAAGCGTCTTAGTGACTCACCTCTTACTCACTTGAATCCTACAGTGCGTAGTGACGGTTCATCCTAGGCGAGACGACGTGCTCACAAAGCAAAACTTAATAACTAAAACCCAAAAGGACTAGCCGCTTTGCTTTTGAAGTAATTAAAACCTTGACTAAAAAAAGAATGACCAAAATACCCCTCAATTTGAAAAATGACCAAAATACCCTGGCTTGTAAACTACGAAAATACCCTCCGTATGAAAAATTTCCAACTAGAAAATTTTCAAAATATCCTTCTTTTGTGAAATCAATTAGAACCAAATTTTGGAAATCCTTTTATGAAAATGCCCTGATTATAAAAACAAATTATTATTACTAAAATACCCTAGTGATAAAATTACGAAATTGCCCCTAACCTACAAAATTACCAGAATGACCCTGATTTTTAAAAAAAAATTTGCAACACCATCAACTTGGAAAACAAATTCTCAAAAAGAACCCTCAAAGTTTTGCAACATTAGGAAATACCCTGGAAATTATCAAACTTTACAAAGTTACTCAGGTTTATTACCAAAATACCCCCGAGCTTCAAAATCACTGAAATACCCCTGAATTTCAAAATTTTTCAAAATACCCCGGGAATTTAAAAGCTCCAAAATACTTTTTGATAAAATCATCCGGAACTTTATTTTGAAAATTACAAAATACCTCGTAGGACAATTGACAAAAATACCCCTATGATAGGAACGGACAGGAATATCCGTTGAGTGAATGTGAATGGGAGATACTAAGGAATGGATGTGTTTTTCTGTGAATTAGGATAGAAAACTTGAACTTTGAATGATCGAAAGAATCCTTATTAAGCTCTTTCCATAAAATTTCTTCGTGGATAACTAGTGAAACAAGTACTAATGCATAAAATTCTTAATCAGATAAACGTAAATGAGAATAATGAGTACAAGAGGTCATGGACGCCCACCGTGGGTAGTGGTAGGGGTAGGATGACCTTGTCGAAGCCAGCAGGTCTCGGTCATGGGTCTAGAAATGAGATGTTTGGATCTGCATGGTGGCAAAACGAGTTCCAAGATCAGACCGGTGGTAACGATGTAGTATCCCAA
Source organism: Gossypium rotundifolium (assembly GCA_025506655.1). Classification (NCBI taxonomy): domain Eukaryota; kingdom Viridiplantae; phylum Streptophyta; class Magnoliopsida; order Malvales; family Malvaceae; genus Gossypium; species Gossypium rotundifolium. The sequence goes on from CP106731.1 coordinate 119,898,589, forward strand.
GCTGTGCTACGAGTGTTAGAACGAGTTACCGAGGCGGTAAAGTCTGCGAGGAGTCGTAAATCCGTGGTTAAATGACTCCAGGCTAATAGAGCAGAGGTGTTTAGAGGAGTTTCTAGAGTGGCACCCAGTACGACAGAGTATTGGTTGGAATCAGCAGAGAGGATCATGGGTGACCTGGATTTTACAGTTGAGGAGAAGTTGAAGGGTATAATCTTTCTGCTTCGCGATGAGTCATAACGGTGGTGGCTCACCGTAAGAGACGGAGCGATGGCGGAGGATCTCACATGGGAATACTTTAAAGCTACCTACCAAAAGAAGTATATAGGAACTAGCTACGTAGATGCGCAGTGGAAGGCTTTCTTGAACCTGGTTCAGGGTAATAAGACAGTGGCGGAGTATGAGGCCGAATACTCTGGTTGAGTAGGTATGCTCGTGGTATTGTGAGTACCGAGCATGAACACTGTGTCAGATTCGAAGATGGGCTGAGAGATGAGCTGAGGATGATGATAGCTCCACAACAGGAGTGAGAGTTCACTGTCCTAGTGGAGAAATCGAAGGTTGCTGAAGGGGTAAGACAGTCGGTTAGGCAAAATCAGGATAGGAGTTAGAATAAGAGGAGCTCTGGATCTTTAAAGTTTTCTGGTAATCAGCAGAAGAGGACGAGATATGGTGGGTCAGATCAAGCTGCTAGGCCTGCTGCTGCTGCTAATCCTCAATGGTCGCCACGGTGTGCTCGGTGTGGAAAATCTCACTCGGAGGAGTGTTAGAATGGTAATCGAGGATACTTCGAATGTGGGTCCATGGAATATCGAGTTAGAGATTGTTTGAAAAAGGCAGCTAGGCTGAGATCAGAGGGTCAGGATCGTGCACCGAATAGGGGGGATAATCAGTAGCCACCGAGAGGTCGTGGTGCAGGAAGAGGAGGTATTGGTGCTGGCAGAGGTCGTGGGGCACCGAGGGGAGGTACTAGTGGTGCTGAGGCTAGGCAACCTGGTTTAGTCTATGTCGCGTGGCGTCAGGAGGAGGGCGACGCACTGGACATCATAACCGGTATGTTTCTGATCTTTGGAGTACCCTATAGTACCTTGATTGACATTGGCTCAACTCACTCGTACATTGCTAGTAGCGTAGTGAAAACTCTGCACTTAGACTCTGAGCTTACTTCTAGTAAGATGACTGTATTAAGCCCTCTAGGTCACTCTGTAAAAGTAAGTAAACTCTATAAGAACGTACCTCTAGAACTCCAAGGGGTCGTGTTCTTGGCTGACTTGATGGAACTACCATTTCAAGAGTTCGATCTAATCCTTGGGATGGATTGGCTAGTAAAGTACCAGGCTAGTCTGTATTGTGCAGATAAACGCATGGTAATAAAGACCGTGGAAGGTGAAGAGGTGGTGATGATAGGTAAAATGAGAGATTACCTATCTAATCTGGTTTTTGCATTGAAGGCGAAAAAGATGGTTAGGAAAGGTTGTGAAGCATATGTGGTGCATGTTTTTGCTTTGGAAGCTAAGGGTACAGCTGTGAGAGATGTCCGAATCGTAAGGGATTACGTTGATCTGTTTCCAGAGGAACTTTCGGGTCTACCTCCGGACCATGAGGTTGAATTTGGTATAGACTTGTTACCCGAAACTGCGCCAGTATCTATAGCTCCGTATCGAATGGCACTGAAAGAATTGGTAGAATTGAAGGCTCAGATCCAGGAATTATTGGATAGAGGGTTCATCCGACCAAGTGTATCGCCTTGGGGAGCTCCAGTGCTTTTTGTCAATAAGAAGGATAGAACGATGAGGATGATCATAGACTACCGATAACTAAACAAGTTGACAATAAAGAACCGGTATCCTTTACCCAGGATCGATGATTTGTTCGATCAACTCAAGGGAGCATCGGTGTTCTCTAAGATCGACCTTAAGTCAGGGTACCATCACTTAAGGTGAAGGAGGTCGATGTCCACAAGATGGCATTCCGTACTCGGTATGGACACTACGAGTTTTGGTAATGCCTTTTGGGTTGACGAATGCACCGATCGCGTTTATGAACATGATGAACCGGGTTTTCCAACCCTATCTGGATCAATTCGTCGTAGTGTTCATAGAAGACATTTTGGTGTACTCGAAGTCAGAAGAGGAGCATGACGCACATCTTCATGTGGTTTTGCAAGTTCTGAGGGAAAAATAGTTGTACGCCAAATTCAGCAAATGTGAGTTTTGGCTTAAGGAGGTGACTTTTTTTGGCCATGTAGTTTCAAATTGAGGAATCGTGGTGGATCCCCGTAAGATTGAGGTAGTATTGGAATGGAAACCACCAAAGTCGGTTACGAAAATTCAGAGTTTTCTGGGGTTGGCAGGATATTATAGGAGATTTGTAAAAAATTTCTCCTTAATCACAGCACCGTTGACTAAACTACTGAGAAAAGGAGTTCTGTTTGTGTGGTCTGAGAAGCAGCAAGAGAGTTTTGATAAGCTGAAGAGGATTTTCACAAAAGCACCAGTCTTAATTCAGCCTGAGGTAGGAAAGGAATTCACCGTGTATTGTGATGCATCGCATATTGGTTTAGGGTGTGTATTGATGCAAGAGGGGAAGATGGTCACTTATGCGTCACGACAGTTGAGGCCTCACGAAGGTAACTACCCGACACATGATTTAGAATTGGCTGCAGTAGTTTTTGCCTTGAAGATTTGGAGGCACTACCTGTATGGGGAGAAGTCGATAGTGTACACAGATCACAAGAGTCTAAAGTACCTCTTGACTTGGAAAGATTTAAATCTGAGGCAGCGGAGGTGGATTGAGTTGTTGAAGGACTACGACTGCTCAATCGAATACCATCCGGGTAAGGCTAATGTGGTAGCTGATGCATTGAGTCGAAAGGTGGTAGCAGATTTGCAAGCAATGTTTGCTCACCTAAGTCTCTATGAGGATGGAAGCCTTTTAGCAGAGTTGCCAGTGAAGTCGTCTTGGTTTGATGAGGTTAAAGAAAGGCAGATGACCGATTAAGTTCTGAGTACTCGGAGGTTGCAAGTACAGAATGGTGAGGTTGAAGGGTTTAGCTTGGGTAGTGATGGAGTGTTGTATTTTTAGGGGAGAGTATGTATGCCTAAGGATGATGATTTGAGGCAGTGAATCCTTAAAGAAGCTCATAGCGATCAGTACACTATGCACCCGGAAGCGACAAGATGTATCGAGATTTAAGGGAGCGATTTGGTGGCGTCTTAAGCGGAAGTAACCGAAGTTAGTGAGCAAGTGTTTATCATGCCGCAAGTTAAAGTCGAGCATCGCCACATCCAGTGTACATACTGATCGGTAAAGATCCCACAGTGGAAGTGGGAGGAGATTACTATGGATTTCGTAAGTGGGCTTCCCCTTACGCCCAGCAAGAAAGATACAATTTGGGTGATAGTAGACCGATTGACTAAGTTGGCCCATTTCATACCGGTAAGGGTTGACTACTCGCTTCAGAGGCTAGCCAAGTTGTATATAGCAGAGATAGTGCAGTTGCATGGAGTACCGGTATCCATTATCTCAAATCGGGATCCCCGATTAACGTCAAGATTTTAGAAGGCTTTACATCAAGAGTTAGGCACGAAGTTGAATTTCAGCATGGCTTTTCACCCATAGTCTAATGGACAATCTGAGAGGGTTATCCAAGCGTTGGAAGATATGTTAAGGGGCTGTGTTTTGGACTTCCGTGGTAGTTGGGAGGAGTACCTACCTTTGGTAGAGTTCACTTATAACAATAGTTATCAAGCAAGTATTCAGATGGCACCATATGAGGCGCTGTATGGTCGAAAATGCCGTACTCCTACATGTTGGACGAAACTAGGAGAGCGACAGATGTTGGGTCCAGAGTTAGTGGCAGAGACGGAGGATAAGGTTAGAGTAATTCGAGCTCGTCTTAAGGAGGCATCGGACAGGCAGAAATCCTATGCCGATCTTAAGCGCAGAGAGGTTGAGTATGCGATGGGGATAAGGTCTTCTTGAAGGTATCACCTTGGAAGAAGGTCTTTGAGGTTTGGCCGGAAGGGTAAGCTAAGCCCTAGATTCATCGACCGCATACGGTGTTGAAACGTGTGGGACCGGTAGCTTACCGACTTGAGTTGCCAGAGAATTGAGCCGGATACATGACGCCTTCCATGTTTCAATCTTTGGCGCTATCGATCGATCCATCACACGTAGTCTTGGCGAAAATTGAAGTGAACTCAGACTTGTCTTTCGAGGAGGAGCCGATGCAGATTTTGGATCGGGATGTCAAAGTTCTTCGTAGGAAGTCAGTGCCTTTGGTAAAAGTGCTATGGCGAAACCATGGTACAGAAGAGGCCACATGGGAACCCGAGGATGTGATGCGGCAGCAATACCACCAACTCTTCTATCCAGGTAATTTTGAGGCCGAAATTATTTTTAAGGGGGTAGAACTGTAACATCCTGAATTAGGGGTTGTTTGTAATTTAATTATTTTATTAATTTTTCCCATGTGTGTGCTTGAAGAAATGAATACTATGATTACTTAACATGTTTTAGGATCTAGTCATAACCCCGGGTTAGGTCTAACTTAGGGCTAAAATTTCTTTTTAGTGCTTTAGAGGAGGAAGCAAGGTAAGATAGGGGTTAAGAGAAATTTCGGGAGAAACATGACACAAGAGATCATGTGATAAGATGGCTTGGGACGCAATCTTAAAGGCTTGGAAGGTGGCGTCAAAGGGAGCTTCAAGAGGAGAGGTTCGAGTCTTGGGAGTTACAAGGGGGATGAGTTTTGTTTTTGGGCTTTTTGGGCGTTAAAGAAAGGGGCTAAAGTATGAAGGCCTTAAAAATTAAATGGTGAGGTTTAAGGGCATGAAAGTTGGTTTGGTCGAGTGGCTTGGGGTGCCACTTAAGGGTCTTGGTGAATGGATTCAAGTTCGAGTCATGGTGATAGCATAGGGGTTTTTTTTTTTTTTTTTTTTTGCAAATTGGCACCATGAGGAGAGTAAAGTTGGACGGCAATTGGGAGCTTGGAAAGGTTGGGATAAGCCTTTCTTTTTATTGATAATTTTGGCTTAGAAAAGAAGATAATAGTAAGTATTTTTATTTTATTTTGATGAGGTGATAAAGGAGGGTGATAATCAAAAGATAGGATTTATCTTATTAAGGAGTAATGGCCGAATGTAGGACTCCTCAAGTCCATTCACAATCAGTTTTGGGGCATAGGTATAGCCGAATGTCTTCCCCCTAAACCCATTCGATGTTATCTCCTTTTTCTCTCAAGTATCTAGCCGAATTCCTGTCTCACTCATCTCTTTCTCTTTTATTTTTATTCTTTTCTTTCCTGAGACCATAAAGCCGATAACACCATAACCAAACTCTTACCCTCGTTTTATCTTTTTCTTTTCTCAAACTCTCTACCGAATTCCCTATCTTCTTTTCCTTCTCTTTTTCTTTCTCTATTAGCCGAATCTCTTCCACTCTAATTGCCAAAATCTTTCCTCTTCCATTAGACTCACTTGGCCGATTATAAAGATTGGTATACGTCTCTTCGGGATTTCCTTTTCAATCGGTTTAAGAAGGTAAGTGTTTGCAAAACTCTTCTCCCATATTATCTTGTTCTCTGTCGATTTGGATGAAGAGAAAAGCCGAGATCCGGCATTTATTGATGATTTGGCTAACCACTTTTCTTGAAACCGAATTCACCTAGGAACTTTGGGATTTTCAAAGCAATAGATCTGATCCTCCATTCTCTGCTAATCGATTTGGTAAGTTTACGGTAAGGGATTCTCTTTAGTCTTTCCATTAGATACTTGGAAAAGTAGAAAGCTAATCACTTGTATGGATATAAGGTTTGGCCGATTGCAAGGAATCCAGTATGTGGCTTCGGGATTTGGTTGGAAACCAAATCGGTTCAAGGTAAGTGCCACAAATGAGTCTTCGGGTTTTAACTATTATGGCTGAATAGGCCTATGTCACTAACCTTGTGGTTGGCTGAATATAGTGTCAAAGGATCTAGCATCGTAGATCGAATCTTTGGGATCTAGGATTCGCGTTAGTAATAGGTGTGTAAAACTCTTTACACACTTTATTAGTTAACATTGCTATATTGTTGCCTTTTTAATCATTGTGGTAGGGATTTGTTTGTGGACATGAGCATGGATTCCGGGTAAGTCCCCTATTACGTGATCTATGATGTATGCTTGAGTATGCCATCACATGCTGTTGAATGCTATGCTATACATAAATGCATGATATATGGAATTATGATAATTCTTATGTAAGCATGATGATGGTGGGATTGATGAGAGGAGGGGGTTGATCTTTTTGGACTGTCACTAGTGGTTTTGACCACAAGATGGGTTGGCCCCATCAGATTAATTGTGACTTCGGTCACTAGTGGTTTTGACCACATCGATGATAAATTGTGACTAAGTCCCAGTGGTTTGGTACCACCAGTGGTTTTAACCACATATTGATAAATTGTGACCTATGGTCATCAGTGGTTTTGACCACACGATGGGTTGGCCTCATCACTTGATTTGTGACTCTAGTCACCAGTGGTTTTGACCACCAGTGGTTTTGACCACACGGGGTAGTTAAAGGAGTACGGAGGGTTAGTTGGGTTGCATGTTTGAATGTCTATTAATAATTTGTGTATGAGTTGCATTTCTGGGTGGGGGATTTACACACTGAGTCTTGGTGTCTCACCCCTTCCCATATTATTTTGTAGATAAGTAGATCGCGGAGATGGAGCCGGAGAGGACTCGAGGCGGCCATGCTTGTTCCTTGGTTCTGGAATTTTATTTGATTCTGTTCATGTTTATTTCGTTTAAATTTTTAATTTGGGTTGTAATAAGGCCGCTAATTATTACTTGGATGTTTACATAGTCGTTTATACTTTACTTATACTATATTACAAATGAAATTATAAATGTTAAGTAAATCGGTTAAAAGTAACATTTTCAAATTAAGTAACTTTTACGAGTTTTCAAAGATGTTACCATCGGGTAACAAAATTTACCAAGTTAACAATAACTCTGTCGACTTTAAAATTTTACATGATCAAATGTTTTCAAAGGGTTTTTCAACACCACCATGTTTATAAAAATAAATCCCAACTGAGTTTTATCAAACACTGCTTTATAACATTAACAGTATTTTCAAATTTTTCACCAGAAAATCAATATGGTTCAAAACGTTTTTACTCCGTGACATACCAGATCCGGTCGGGGCTTATGGGCCGGGTTTGGGGTGTTACATCCTTACTATCTTAGGAAGACTTCAATCTTCAGTCTGCTCCACTACCATCTTAAGGGAACAAGATCTGAACTTTCCAATTTGCCTCCTTACAATCTCAGGAAGACTTCAATCTTTAGTCTGCTCCACTACCGTCTCGAGGGAACAAAATCTAAACTTTTCCATTTACTTCCTTACTATCTTAGGAAAACTTCAATCTTTAGCCTGCTCCACTACCATCTCGAGGGAACAAAATCTAAACTTTTCAATTTGCTTCCTTACTATCTTAGGAAGATTTCAATCTTCAGTCTGCTCCACTACCATCTCGAGGGAACAAAATCTAAACTTTCCAATTTTCTTCCTTACTATCTCAAGAAGACTTCAATCTTCAGTCTGCTACTACCATCTCGTGGAAACTCTAAACTTTCCAATTCGCTTCCTTTCTATCTTAGGAAGACTTCAATCGTTAGTCCGTTCCACTACCATCTCGAGGGAACAAAATCTGAACTTTCCAATTTGCTTCCTTACTATCTCAGGAGGATTTCAATCTTCAGTTTGCTCACTACCATCTCGAGGGAACAAAATCTGAACCTTCTAATTTGCTTTCTTACTATCTCAGGAAGACTTCAATCTTCAGTCTGTTCCACTTTCATCTTGAGGGAACAAAATCTGAACTTTCCAATTTGCTTCCATACTATCTCAAGAAGACTTCAATCTTCAGCTCGCTCCACTACCATCTCGATGGAACAAAATTTGAACATTTCAATTTGCTTCCTTACTATCTCAGGAAGACTTCAATCTTCAGTCCACTCCACTACCATCTCGAGAACAACATCTAAACTTTTCAATTTACTTCCTTACTATCTCAAGAAGACTTCAATCTTCAGTCTGATCCACTACCATCCCGAGGGAGATAAGACTGATGGCTTAAATCTACTCCGTTGCTTCATGGAGATAAAATTCACTGTTTGATCTTGTTCCATTACTGCTTAGGGTGACAAGATCTACAATCTTCGACCTATTCCCCTACTGGTCAGGGAGATAGGACTGGTGAATTCACCGATGTTGCTACTATAACAGACCGAATTTGACCCTAATCAAAATGGTGGTTTCGGGACCATGAATTCGAGTTTGAGAAATATTTTAATATTTTATTTTGTGTTTATTATATGTGAATTAATGTGTGTGAAAGTCTCAGAGAAAAAATTTATCGTTTGTATGTTTAATTTAGAAAAAGGACTTAATCGCGTAAAAGGTAAAAGTTGCAAACTATAGTGAAATATACCAAATTGATTGTGGCTTTATAAATGGAAGTTCTAAAAGGGTAATTAGCCCATTATCCAAGATAGTGGACTGTAATACCCCAAACCCGACCCACAAGCCCTGACCGGATCTGGTATGTCACTGCGGAAGAACGGTTGAAAATCCTTTTGACTTTAGAATAAAACATGTAAATTTGTTAACTTATGAAAACCATGTCCATTTAAATTTATAAGTAAAACTTTGTTATTATAAAATGTCCAAATTAAAACTTTTATGTATATACTTTGAATAAATAGGTGGCTAAAAATAAAATCATCTTCACATAGTAATTTAATTAAATTAAGCCCATAATAAAATAATACCAAAGATAATAACAAGGCCCTTATTACAACCCAATATTTAAACAAAATACTTAATTTCAAAAATGCGTAAAATAATCAAAATCTCTTTTACGCAGATGGCCACCTCGTATCCACTCCAACCCGATCCAAGCTCATGAATCACCAAATGGTTAAGAAAAATTGGGTGAGTCCACGGACTCGCATAATCATTACACATGTTTCCACACGTATGGGCTTAACCCATACCCACACGATCCATACCAATAGATATGCAAAATCTATCCTAGCCCAATCCTAAGTCCATCCGTTACACCAACCTTAGCGACTCACACCAAGGTAGTAGCTAATCCACCGATCACAACCAAGTGATCCCACATATCCTACCTCGGCGGACTGCTGCTTGCACAAGGTCGTGGTGAGCCACCGATCACATCGTGATCCTCAAATCCTACCTTGGCGAGACTTGTTGCTCAAAGCCGTGGCGAGCCACCGATCACGTAAGTGATCCCAACATTAATCCATCTACGGTGATGCACTCAGCTATCAACCGCCGAGATGGGCACATAGCCAACATCTCCCTTGATGAAGCACACAGCTAATCATCAAGCGCTAATGTAGCACGAGGCTAACATTAGACCACGTACATAATATGTACACCCCGTCCTTCCTTGATCAAAACCAATCCCCATACAAATATGCAAATGTATCATGTCAAATCATCATATCGAATGAGTATACCTCACATGCTCATTATTATATCACACAGGCACCATAAATAATTTAATATCACAATTTACTAACCTGTTGACCGATTACCCCACACATGGGTATCCATCACGTTAGCCTTTATTGTCGGCTATCACACATCATACTCAAGTATACACATTAATAAACAATTAATCGGAGAAACAAGTCGATGATTACGCTTTTGATTAGCACATTGACTAAACCTCAAATCACACGTGGCTTCTAAAAGTCTCAAGTCTCCAAATCTCGGTGAGATCACTACGCAAATGCCGACTATCGCCTCTAAAAGGTTACGCCTTCCTACAATCGGCCAAAACTAAACAACATAATCATGCTAATCAACCTCAAGGGTATAACCGTAATTTTACCTACCAAGGCATTTTTGTAATTTACCCACCAAGGGTATTTTCAGAATTCACAATCAGTAATGGCCTTTCTAAAGGCCTAATGTCGCCACTAGCGACTCGATTACCATCTCCTGTTAAATCTAGGACGATTGAGCCTAAAACTCGATTTCGACCATCCTGCCCACACGCTCGTGTGGCCCACCTAGCACAAATCTAGCCACGATATAAGTTCCACCTAGTCTAGTTCAACATATACTAACCAATCATACAATTTACTCATATGGGCCCACGGCCCATTGGGCCCACTTTGGCCCATCGAGGCCCAAGCATTGAACCCACGAGAATACTCATCGATGGCCTCAACTATCGCTCAAGCCCCACATGCGCGCGCGCGCTCGTGTGGCTACTAATGTCGTGTAACCGACATTTCGGCATTTTGTTGCTCTACAACTAGAGTAGAGAGAGTTACACACCTGATAGGACTCTAGGGCTAATCCGCGCTCCGATCACTATTGTGCCCAAACGCCCTCCAAGACGTGTTTACTCTCCCCTAGGATGCTCTTTATATAGCTAGCTCTTCACCTTCATTCTTTGTATCTTTCCGATGTGGGATCCTTCACAAGAGAGTTTAAATCCAATCAAACTCTTGTCATTCAAACCGCAAAATAAATACTCCTTGCTTCTCATGAGATTCAACCTAGGCTCCCTTGCAACATAATCCACGCCGCTATCCACTTGGCCACAAGCTCCTCTTGTGTCTTAAACCATGCGCAACTAAATATAAACTATGGGCCAAATTCTAATGTCCAAGCAAAAGAAACCAAAATGCAAAAGCCAAGACTTGAACCTTGGACCTCCTTCCTTCCTTGTGGCATCATCCCTTGCCTCTTATGTGGCGTCACATTGCCACTACACCACACACTCCACTTGTGTCATTTTCCTCCATATTTTATTCTTAAGGCCTATCGCCAACTTCCGTGGTTTTTTCACCTAAAACCAAAATTTCCCCAAAGCCAATATTTGATCCCGTGACTTCATAGAGGCCTCTAACCTTCCAAAATCACTTATCCAATAGGTCTAACTTGCACTTAAGCCGATCTCCTATTCTCTAAAAAATTTAAACGCTACTACGCCTAAGGCCCATTGGGCTCAATTCTTCTAGGCCCAATTTTGGGATGTTACAAATCTACCCTCCTTAAAGAAATTTCGTCCTCGAAATTTCCAACTAACTACTGATTGCACATCCTAACCTACCACACTACGCTCTGTCACTGACTCGATTTTAATAAAACTAACCACATTCTCTAGGCACAGTTTCTAAGTCCACATTCAAGGTTCTAGATACTGTCATCTTGCCTCTACCACGTCCACGAGTATTGCGACCACGCCCCCTAGAACTCATATCTAGCGTCACGACTTAATCTGCTTAGAAAGTTTTATGCATTAGAAATTTTGTTCCTCTATTTATCCACGAGCAAATTTTATGAATAGAAGTTCCAGAAGTGGTTCTTTCGATCACACAAAGTTTCATCTCAAGTTCTCTATTCTAATTCAAACATTCACATTCTTCACTAAAAACACATCCATTCAGTGGTATCTACCACACATTCACTATTCTGACATTTCTACTTGCTTTCTACCCTAGGTATTTTCGTCATTTGTCCTACGAGGTATTTTTGTAATAAACCGCGATCAATTGGAAAAATCTTTACAAATCGAGGCATTTCAAAAGTGTTAGAACTTAAAGGTATTTTGAAAATTTCCAAATTAAAGATGTTCTTTGAAATTTGAAATTGGGGGTTATTTTGGTTATTCGTAAGTCGTGGGTATTCTTGTAAATTTCAATCTGGATATCTCAATATTTTGCAAAATAGGATTTTTGATATTTTGTAAAATAGGAATATTTTAGTAAAAGTCGAGGATCATATGAAAATTTAGAAACCAAGGGCATGTTGAAAATTTTATCAACCGGGGTATTTTAAGTAATTTCCCCAAACCGAGTATCATAATATGTAAAACTTGGATTTTGGTATTTTGTAAAGTAAAACCATTTTAACAAAAGTTGAGGGTAGTACGTAATTTTACAACACAGGGGCATTTTTGTAATTTTACCACTAGGGCATTTTGGTAATTTTGTAAATCGAGAAAACATCTTTTAAAATCGATTTTGGGTTTACAAACCAAAGGGTAAATTTGAAAATTTTAAAAAACAAGGGTTTTAAAACAAGAAGGCAAATCTTTTCGGGTTTTAATAATTGGTTTAGCCTATGAATAAGTCCTCTTGGTTAAGGTGAACCGTAGCTACGCACTGTAGGATTCGAGTAAAGAGAAGGTGAGTCGCTAGGACCGCTTAAGTACCAAGCTCTTCTTGAATACCAATCCTAGACATGCGCATGCAGGGTTGCCACACCTTAACTCCTACGACTAACTTCACAGGTTTGTTTAATAATCCTTAAGTTTTATGCATATGTTTGAGTAGACTAGTCCTAAGGTTCAATAGTCCTAATATTCTAATCTACGAGGCCAATTAAACCCATAACAATTCATATAACAAATCACTTCAAAAGTTCAAGTACTTACCGTGGACTTGGTAGAGGTACAGTGCCATGCCGTAATAACTGAAAAATTTTATGAAAGCCCAAATTCTTGAAAAGCCCAAAGAGAAAAACATTTTTGGGCCCAAAATGCCCAAAGTGAGTTTTGAACCTGCTCGATACTAATTTGTAACACCCCAAACCCGACCCACAAGCCCCGACCGGATCTCGGTATGTCATCATGGAAGAATGGTTGAAAATCCTTTTGACTTTAGAATAAAACATGTAAATTTGTTAACTTATGAAAACCATGTCCATTTAAAATTATAAGTAAAACTTTGTTATTATAAAATGTCCAAATTAAAACTTTTATGTATATACTTTGAATAAATAGGTGGCTAAAAATAAAATCATCTTCACATAGTAATTTAATTAAATTAAGCCCATAATAAAATAATACCAAAGATAATAACAAGGCCCTTATTACAACCCAATATTTAAACAAAATACTTAATTTCAAAAATGCGTAAAATAATCAAAATCTCTTTTCGCATGGCCACCTCAGATCCACTCCAACCCGATCCAAGCTCATGAATCACCCGAATGGTTAAGAAAATTGGGTGAGTCCACGACTCAAGACATAATCATTACATATGTTTCCACACGTATGGGCTTAACCCATACCCACACAAATCCATACCAATAGATATGCAAAATCTATCCCACCCAATCCTAAGTCCATCCGTTACACCAACCTTAGCGGACTCCTGCCTAAGGTAGTGGCTAATCCAATCGATCACAACCAAGTGATCCCACATATCCTACCTCGGCGGACCTCTCGCACAAGGCCGTGGTGAGCCACCGATCACATCGTGATCCTCAAATCCTACCTTGGCACTTTGCTGCTCAAAGCCGTGGCGAGCCACCGATCACGTAAGTGATCCCAACATTAATCCGTCTACGGTGATGCACTCACTATCAACCGCCGAGATGGGCACCTAGCCAACATCTCCTTGATGAAGCACACAGCTAATCATCAAGCGCTAATGTAGCACGAGGCTAACATTAGACTACGTACATAATATGTACACCCGTCCTTCCTTGATCAAAACCAATCCCCATACAAATATGCAAATGTATCATGTCAAATCATCATATCGAATGAGTATACCTCACATGCTCATTATTATATCACACAGCACCATAAATAATTTAATATCACAATTTACTAACTTGTTGACCGATTACCCCACATGGGTATCCATCACGTTAGCCTTTATTGTCGGCTATCACACATCATACTCAAGTATACACATTAATAAACAATTAATCAGGAGAAAAGTCGATGATTACGCACTTGATTAGCACGATTGACTAAACCTCGAAATCACACGTGGCTCCTAAAAGTCTCAAGTCTCCAAATCTCGGTAGATCACTACCGCAAATGCTCGACTATACGCCTCCTAAAAGGTTACGCCTTCCTACAATCGGCCAAAACTAAATAACATAATCATGCTAATCAACCTCTAGGGTATAACCGTAATTTTACCTACCAAGGGCATTTTCGTAATTTACCCACCAAGGGTATTTTCCTAAATTCACAACTGTAATGCCCTTTCTGAAGGCCTAATGTCGCCACTAGCGACTCATTTACCATCTCCGGTCGTACCGGACGATTGGGCCTAAAACCCGATTTCGACCCATCCGGGCCCACACGCTCGTGTGGCCCACCTAGCACAAATCTAGCCACGTATATAAGTTCCACCTAGTCTAGTTCAACATATACTAACCAATCATACAATTTACTCATATGGGCCCACAGGCCCATTGGGCCCACTTTGGCCCATCGAGGCCCAAGCAGCCCCAACCCACGAGAATACTACTGATGGCCTCAACTATCGCTCCGAAGCCCCACACATGCGCTCGCACGCTCGTGTGGCTACTAATGTCGTGTAACCGACATTTCTGCATTTTGTTGCTTTCACAACTAGAGTAGAGAGTTACACACCGATAGGACTCAGGGCTAATCCGCTCCCGATCACTATTGTGCCCAAACGCCCTCCAAGATGTGTTTACTCTCCTCCTAGGATGCTCTTTATATAGCTAGCTCTTCACCTTCATTCTTTGTGTCTTTCCGATGTGGGATCCCTTCGTCAGTAGAGTTTAAATCCAACTAAAACTCTTGCCGTCCAAACCGCAAAATAAATACTCCCTTGCTTCTCATGAGATTCGAACCTAGGCTCCCTTGCAACATAATCCACGCCGCTATCCACTTGGCCACAAGCTCCTCTTGTGTCTTAAACCATGCGCAACTAAATATAAACTATGGGCCAAATTCTAAGGTCCAAGCAAAAAGAAACCAAAATGCAAAAGCCAAGACTTGAACCTTGGACCTCCTTCCTTCCTTGTGGCATCATCCCCTTGCCTCTTATGTGGCGTCACATTGCCACTGCACCACACACTCCACTTGTGTCATTTTCCTCCATATTTTATTCTTAAGGCCTATCTGCCAACTTCTAAGGTTTTTTTCACCTAAAACCAAAATTTCCCCAAAGCCAATATTTGATCCCAAGACTTCATAGAGGCCCTCTAACCTTCCAAAATCACTTATCCAATAGGTCTAACTTGCACTTAAGCCGATCTCCTATTCTCTAAAAAAATTTAAACGCTACTACGCCTAAGGCCCATTGGGCTCAATTCTTCTAGGCCCAATTTTGGGATGTTACATGGACAGCATAGGACTAAATTACCCTTATTTTATAAGTTAGTTTTATTATTATTAAAAAGGTTATATTAGTAATTAGTTTAATAAGTTAATATATACTAAAAATATCACAAAATAAGCCATCATATTTTTTTGCTTTCTCCTTGGCTGAATGTTAAAGAAAGAAGAAAGGGTTTGTTTCTTTGAAATTTCGGCATTTAGAAGCTCAAATTGAAGGTTAGTTTGACTTTGGTTTTTGTTTATTTTTACGTTTTTGGGATCATTACTTAGTATATTATTCGACCCATGCTAAAATTTTTGAGATTAATGTACATGTGATATTTGGCCATTGATGGATTCATGTAGGTTGTGATGTTTGATGACTTTGAATTATAGATATGTTAAAGATTAATATGTTTTGTATTTGAATTTTTGGTAAATTTGAGTATTTGGGTTAAATTGTAAAAAAATAAAATTTTAGAGGGCTTAATTGTGAAATAAATGAAAGAAATGGACTTGTATAGTCCCTATAGATATTCGGCCCTTAAGTAGTATTGAGAAATTTTGTGTATTTTGTGTTTTATGCAAATAGGACTAAATTGTAAAAATGTGAAATAGTAGGGTAAAATGGTAATTTGCCTATTTATGTGCTTAGGGACTAAATTGAGATGAAATGTACTTGAATGAGCTAAATTTTTATGTGTTTAGATCAAGAACATAGAAAAACGGATTTGGATCAAGGAAAGGCGAAAATTATCGAATAGCCGGCCTACGTGATCAGTCGACAGTCGAGGTAAGTTCTTAAGTTAAAGTTCGTTAAGTTGATAATTAAAAATGTATGAAATCAAATTATGTGATTAATTTGGGTAAATAGTATGAGATAGCCAAATGTGAATGTTTAACTTTGGAATGAATATATGTTTTTGAATACAAGGTGAATTAGTATACTTAACATGATGATGAATTGATTGTGTGAATACGATTGGATAGTAATGTATGTGTTGAGAAATGTGAATTGATGAATTGAGTTGATAAATATATCGGGCTTTGTCTTTGGTGTTGTATATCGGGCTTTATGCCTAGCGAGCTTAGTCTTGATGATATATTCGAGCTTCGTGCCTAGCGGGCTTAATGCTTAGGTGATATATTCAGCTTCGTGTCTAGTAGGCTAAGTGCTGATATATTGATATATTCCTAGTAGGCTAAGTGTCGCCTATATTAAGACATCGTGCCTAGTTAGTCTTTGGTGATATATTCGGGCTTCGTGGCTAGTAGGCTTAATCTGGTGATTTATATTAAATGAAAGAATCGTAGACGATCGACAAGGTGGAAATTATTTACTTAAAGAAACTAAATGTCCAGGTACGTGTAAGTTTTATAGTTGTGAGAAATGAGGTAAGTTGTTCTACCACTATTTGGTGTTGGTAAAATATTGTATAAGGAAAACATTTTGCATGATTATGATATGTGTATATGATCTAATTAACAAAGTGTTTTATATATATATTGGTATATAATCTTGGTTGTATTATTGAGATTCGGCCATTCAGTTAAGTGTAATATGTGAGGATTATGAGTATGTTTGCATAGTTAATCGATGGAAATTATGTGGTTGTTATGTACATGGCATTTGAAGTCAATTCAAATAGAGGTAGAAATTGTATTAAAACTTTGCATGGATTCGATGAGTTGCGTATTAAAGGTGATATGGGTGAAATATATATATTCGGTGTTGAGGGACTATATTAATGTCTGTAAGCTTTTATAAGAACGTTTCAATATTAGTTATGAATTCATAATTATATGAATAACCATAGGTTCTAATCTTGTTGCTTAAGACTTACTAAGCTAGTGAGCTTACTTGTGTGACATGTATCCTCTATTTTATAGATTTCGTTCAAGCTACGGGCTCTAAGGATCGTCAGAGGAATCAAACACACTATCAATCCCTTTTTGATACATATATATACCTGGTTTTTGAATTAAAGGCCTAGCTATGTTTTCGAATGATATTATGATAATGTATAAAAGCCATGTGAAAGTGGCTAGCTCTTAATGTTAATGTTCAATGGTATAAATCTATCCTTGATGTGATATGTGTGTATGTCTTATTTGGAAAATGAATGAGGATGATATATATATATGTTTCATGCTGAATAGGTATGTTTGTGCATGAATGATTGCCGTGAGGTCATTAGGTGTAAATTTTGTTAACTGTTAGAAATGGACATAAGTAGGAATTTATTAAGAATGGGATTAGCCTTGATATATGTATATATATCTTTCGAATGTATGTTTATGTATAAGTTATCAAAATTACATATGTGATTAATTTATTATTATAAAGAGGAAATTTTGTGAAGTTGGTTTTGTTATATGCGAACATAGATGGATCTTTGATAGGTGAATATTCAAAATAGAAAATAGTATGTCTTATGCATGCAATGTATTTATATATTTGATATATATATTATGAAGTGTTATATGATTGTAACATTTATAATTATTGACATTATTAAGGTTCAAAATTTTGAATAAGATAAGTGTATTAATGTATTTCATTTGAAACATGGAAGTAATGAATGTCTGATAGGAATGCGTATTTTTAAGTGCATGTTATTAGGCAATACCTCATAACCCAAATCTGGCGACTGATACGGGTTAGGGGTGTTACATTTCATTGGTATTAGAGCTATGATTTAGTCGATTCTAGAACTACCGTAGTGCGTAAGAGTCTAGCTATTCATGCCTTTGAATTGTATATATGATAGTGTGGTGACTTCTGACAATTTCAATTGTATTTTATATAGTAAATGGATTCTGATCCCGATAAAGCCGTAGCTGATGATGTGGAGAGCATTGCGCCTAGTCTCACACGCGGATCGGTGCCATTAGACTCTCGACCGGTTGGTAGCCGTGAGGGAGGCTAAACAAACCTTCTATCAGATGATGAACGAATGGTTTACCAAGTTTATTCAGACTAATCCGGCTGTACAACAACCTGCACCCCTGAATAATCCAACTCCGATACCTTCAGCACCCCCGATGATAGATCCGATAAGATCTAGCAAGCCTACCGTTGATAAAATCAAGAAATATGGGGTCGAGGAATTCAAGGCCAATGATGATGATGATGCAGAGTGAGCCGAGATATGGCTTGATAACACTATTCAGGTACTCGATGAGTTATCTTGTACTCCAGATGAATGCCTAAAGTGTGCTATAACTCTACTTCGGGACACTGCCTATCACTGACAGAACACACTGGTATCCGTAGTTCCGAAAGAAAATGTAACTTGGAACTTCTTCCAAATTGAGTTCCGTAAGAAATATATCAGTCAGAGATTCATCGATTAGAAACGAAAAGAATTTCTGGAATTAAAACAGGGTCGCATGACTGTGATAGAATACGAGCGGAAGTTTGTCAGATTGAGCCGTTACGCTCGGGAGTGTATATCTACCGAAGCCATTATGTCTAAAAGATTTGAAGATGGCCTGATGAAGACATAAAGTTACTTGTTGGCATTATTGAAATCAAAGAGTTTGTGACATTAGTCGAGCGAGCTTGTAAAGCCGAAGACCTCGGAAAGGAGAAAAGAAAAGCTGAAGTAGAAGCTAGAGACACTCGAAAAAGATCATCGAGTAAAATTTTCCATTCATGCATAAGAAGTTTAGAGATGACCCCATCGACATAAAGCCACTTCAGACTTGCCTAGGCGTGATCGACCTCGGTGAGATCCCGAGCCACGTCGATAGCTAGTGTCGGTAATGTTCCACAGAACCGGGCTGAGTGTAAACATTATGGGAAATGGCATCCTGGGAGTTGTAGAGTTCATGATCAGTCCTGCTTTAAATGTGGATCGTCAGATCATTTTATTTGAGAGTGCCCGATGTTAGTCGAGCAAAATGTAACTCAGAACACTAGATCGAGCAGTACGCCAGTACGAGGTAGACCACTCAAACATTCAGGCAATGTAGGTGGCAGTCAGAGAGGGACGAAGGACACCACAATACGATCAGAGGCTAGAGCTCCATCTAGAGCTTATGCTACACGAGCCAGAGAGGATGCTTCCTCCCCCGATGTTATTACCGGTACTTTCACCCTTTATGAAACTACTGTGATTGCATTGATTGATCCTGGTTCGACTTATTCATGTGTGTGTGAAACTCTAGTATTCGGTAAGACTCTGTCAGTTGAGTCTACTGAGTTTGTGATTCATGTGTCCAACCCTTTGGGTAGATACGTACTTGTTAATAAAGTGTGTAGAGGTTGCCCGTTGATGATTCAGGATTCTTGCTTCCTAGCCGATTTAATGTTGTTGCCCTTCGATGAGTTCGATATAATTTTGGGAATGGACTAGTTAACTTCACATGATGCAGTGGTAAATTGCAAAAGAAAGCTCATTCAGAATTGAATCCAGTGATTTAAGTGGGTTTCCTACAGTAATATCCTCGATGTTAGCCCGAAAGTATGTGAGAAAAGGGTGCAAAGCTTATTTGGCCTATGTACTAGATAATAAAATGTCTGAAAAGCATATTGAATCTGTACCGATTGTGTGTGAATACCCAGATGTGTTTCCTGAAGAACTACTGGGTTTACCACCAGTACGAGAGATTGAGTTCGGCATTGAATTAGTACCGGGAATGACTCTAATCTCGATAGCTCCGTATCGGATGGCACCTACTGAGTTAAAAGAGTTGAAAGAACAGTTGCAAGAGTTAACAGATAGGGGTTTTGCACGACTGAGTTTCTCTCCTTGGGGTGCACCAGTTCTTTTTATGAAGAAGAAAGATGGAACGATGCGAATAAGTATTGATTATCGGTAACTGAATAAGGTAGCTATAAAGAATAAGTACCCGCTACCTCAGATTGATGATTTGTTTGATCAGTTGAAAGAGGCTTCAATTTTTTCGAAGATAGATTTGAGATCGGGTTATTATCGATTCTTGGTCGAATACGAGATGTGCCAAAGACCGCATTCGGATGAGGTACGGACATTTTGAGTTTCGGTTATGCCTTTTGGACTCACTAATGCACTGCTATTTTATGGATCTAATGAATCGGGTCTTGAGCGGTTTTGGATCGGTTTGTAGTAGTGTTTATTGATGATATACTAATCTACTCCAAAGATGAAACCGAGCATGCGAGCATTTGAGATTAGTGCTACAAACTTTGCGAGATCAATAGTTGTATGCAAATTTTAGTAAGTGTGAGTTCGGATGAATGAAGTCGACTTCTTGGGTCATGTTGTTTCAAAGATCGTATTCGGTGGATTCAAACAAAATAGTAGCTATACTCGATTGGAAACCACCAAAGAATGTTTTCGAGATTCGAAGCTTTTTAGGCCTTGCAGGATACTACAGACGGTTTGTAAAAGGTTTTTCTGTGATAGCTACACCTTTGACAAGGCTACTACAGAAAGATGTCAAGTTTGAGTTGTCAGAAATGTGTCAGAAAAGTTTCAAACAGCTGAAAGCTCTTTTGACCGAAGCTCCAGTGTTAACTCGGCCTGAATCGGGTAAAGAATTTGTCATTTGTAGTGATGCTTCTTTTAATGGGTTGGGTTGCATTTTGATGCAGGAAGGCAAAGTTATAGCCTACATTTCGAGACAATTGAAGCCGCACGAAAGAAATTATCTGACTCACGATCTGGAATTAGTAGCCATTGTTTTCGCATTGAAAATTTGGCGTCATTATTTATTCAGTGAGAAATGTCACGTTTTTTCGAATCATAAAAGTTTAAAGTATTTGATAACTCAAAAATATCTGAACTTGAGACAACGCAGATGGTTAGAATTGTTGAAAGACTATGAGTTGGTGATTGACTACCATCCGGGAAAAGCCAATGTTGTTGCAGATGCGTTAAGTCGAAAATCATTATTTGCTCTTCATGCGATGAACGCACAGATGGTTATGTCTGGTGATGGTTCGATCATAGCCGAGTTAAAAGCAAGACCGATGTTCATTCAACAAATTTGTGATGCGCAAAGAATTGACAAAGACTTGGTTGCTAGACGAGTTTAATGTGAGAATAATGAAGAGTCAGAGTTTCAAATTGATGCCAATGATTTTTTGAATTTCAAAGGCCGAATATGTGTTCCAAAGAATGTGGACTTGATTCAGATAATTTTGAGTGAGGCTCATGATAGTCGATTATCGATACATCCGGGTAGCACAAAAATGTATAATGATTTGAAATAGTTATATTGGTGGCCTAGCATGAAACGGGATATATCTGAATTTGTTTCAAAGTGCTTAATCTGTCAGCAAGTAAAAGTAGAGCATCAAGTGCCTTCTGGGTTGCTTCAACCGATCATGATACCTAAATGGAAATGGGATAGAATCACTATGAATTTTTGTATCTAGTTTGCCCATGACACTGAGTAAGAAAGATGCAGTCTGGGTTATAGTAGATAGACTGACCAAATCAGTTCATTTTGTACCGGTTCGTATGGATTTTTCACTTGATAAACTTGCTGAGTTGTATATATCTCAAATCGTGAGATTACATGGTGTGCTGAGTGCATTATCTCAGACAAAGACCCGAGATTCACATCGCGATTGTGGAAGAAGTTACTGGATGCTTTAGGTACTAAACTTTATTTTACCACCGCCTTTCACCCGCAGACAGACGGTCAATCTGAGCGAACCATTCAAACACTTAATGACATGTTGAGATGTTGCTTGAATTTTCCTATAATAACAGTTTTCAATCAAGTATCAAAATGGCACCCTATGAAGCTCTATATGGCCGCAAGTAAATGCGCCTTTGTCTTTGGACCGAGCTCGGTGAGAATAAGATACAAGGGGTTGATTTGATTAAAGAGACTGAATAGAAAGTGGCTGTAATCAAAGATAGTTTGAAAGCTGCATCAGATCGTCAAAAGTCTTTTGCTGATTTAAAACGTAAAGATATAGATTTTCAGGTCGAAGATCGGGTATTCTTGAAAGTATCTCTGTGGAAGAAAGTACTTCGTTTTGGTCGGAAGGGCAAACAGAGTCCGAGATTTATCGGACCGTATGAAATCGTCGAACGTATTGGGCCTGTTGCTTATAGATTGAAGTTGCCCTCTAAATTAGAAAAGATACACGATGTATTTCACGTTTCGATGCTTTGTAGATACAGATCAGATCCGCCTCATGTGATTGCTCCATCTGAGATTGAAATCCAACCCGATATGATGTATAAGGAAGAACCGATTCGTATTTTAGCTCGGGAAATGAAAGAGTTAAGAAACAAAAGAATTCCATTAGTGAAAGTACTATGGAATCGGCACGGAGTTGAAGAGGATACATAGGAGCCCGAGGATTCAATGAGGCAACAATATCCAACGTTGTTTAACGGTAAGATTTTCGGGGACGAAAATCCTTAAGGGGAAGAGTTGTAACAGACCAAATTTGACCCTAATCGAAATGGTGGTTTCAGGACCATGAATCCGAGTTCGAGAAATATTTTAATATTTTATTTTGTGTTTATTATATGGGAATTAATGTGTGTGAAAGTCTCGTAGAAAAATTATATCGTTTGTGTGTTTAATTTAGAAAAAGGACTTAATCGCATAAAAGGTAAAAGTTGCAAACTATAGTGAAATATACCAAATTGATTGTGGCTTTATAAAT
This sequence comes from Gossypium rotundifolium, assembly GCA_025506655.1. Classification (NCBI taxonomy): domain Eukaryota; kingdom Viridiplantae; phylum Streptophyta; class Magnoliopsida; order Malvales; family Malvaceae; genus Gossypium; species Gossypium rotundifolium. The sequence goes on from CP106731.1 coordinate 119,921,343, forward strand.
GGAAATCCTAAAAAGGTAATTAGCCCATTATTCAAGATAGTGGACGGCGTAGGACTAAATCACCCTTATTTTATAAGTTAGTTTTATTATTATTAAAAGGTTATATTAGTAATTAGTTTAATAAGTTAATATATACTAAAATATCACAAAATAAGCCATCATCTTTTTTTGCTTCCTCCTTGGCCGAATGTTAAAGAAGGAAGAAAGGGTTTGTTTCTTTGAAATTTCGGCATTTAGAAGCTCAAATTGATGGTTAGTTTGACTTTGGTTTTTGCTTATTTTTTACGTTTTTGAGATCGTTGCTTAGTATATTATCCGACCCATGCTAAAGTTTTTGAGATTAATGTGCATGTGATATTCGGCCATTGAGGGATTCATGTAGGTTGTGATGTTTGATGACTTTGAATTATAGATATGTTAAAGATTAATATGTTTTGTCTTTGAATTTTCGGTAAATTTGATTATTTGGGTTAAATTGCAAAAAAAAAAAATTAGAGGGCTTAATTAGTAATAAATGAAAGAAATGGACTTGTATAGTCCCTATACATATTCGCCCTTAAGTAGTATTGAGAAATTTTGTGTATTTTGTGTTTTGTGCAAATAGGACTAAATTGTAAAAATGTGAAATAGTAGGGGTAAAATGGTAATTTACCTATTTATGTGCTTTGGGACTAAATTGAGATGAAATGTACTTGAATGAGCTAAATTTTTATGTGTTTAGATCAAGAACAAAGAAAAACGGATTTGGATCGGGGAAAGACGAAAATTATTGAATAGCCGGCCTACGTGATCAGTCGACAGTCGAGGTAAGTTCCTAAGTTAAAGTTCGTTAAGTTGATAATTAAAAATGTATGAAATCAAATTATGTGATTAATTTGGGTAAATAGTGAGAGATAGCCGAATGTGAATGTTTAGCTTTGGAATGAATATATGTTTTTGAATACAAGGTGAATTAGTATACTTGACATGACAGATGAATTGATTGTGTGAATACGATTGGATAGTAATGTATGTGTTGAGAAATGTGAATTGATGAATTGAGTTGATAAATATATCAGGCTTTGTGCCGGTGTTGTATATCAGGCTTTATGCCTAGCGAGCTTAGTCTTGGGTGATATATTTAGGCTTCGTGCTAGCAAGCTTAGTCTTGGGTGATATATTTAGGCTTCGTGCCTAGCAGTGCTTAGTCTTGGATGATATATTCGGCTTCGTGCCTAGCGGCTTAATGCTGGTGATTTATATTAAATGAAAGAATTCATAGACCATCGACAAGGTGGAAATTATTTACTTAAAGAAACTAAATGTCCAGGTACGTGTAACTTTTATAGATGTGAGAAATGAGGTAAGTTGTTCTACCACTATTTGGTGTTGGTAAAATATTGTATAAGGAAAACATTTTGCATGATTATGATATGTGTATATGATCTAATTAATAAAGTGTTATATATATATATTGGTATATAATCTTGGTTGTATTATTGAGATTGACCATTCGCTTAAGTGTAATATGGGAGGATTATGAGCATGTTTGCATAGTTAATCGATGGAAATTATGTGGTTGTTATGTACATGGCATTTGAAGTCAATTCAAATAGAGGTAGAAATTGTATTAAAACTTCGCATGGATTCGATGAGTTGTGTATTAAAGGTGATATGGGTGAAATATATATATTCGGTGTTGAGGGACTATGTTAATGTCTGTAAGCTTTTATAAGAACGTTTCAATATTAGTTATGAATTCATAATTATATGAATAACCATAGGTTCTAATCTTGTTGCTTAAGACTTACTAAGCTAGTGAGCTTACTTGTGTGACATGTTTCCTCTGTTTTATAGATTTCGTTTAAAGAATCAACCACACTATCAATCCCTTTTTGGTACATATATATACTTGGTTTTTGAATTAAAGACATGTATAGGCTAGCTAAGTTTTCGAATGATATTATGATAATGTATAAAAGCCATGCGAAAGTGGCTAGTTCTTAATGTTAATGTTCGATGGTATAAATCTATCCTTGATGTAATATGCGTGTATGTTTTGTTTGGAAAATGAATGAGGATGATATATATATATATATGTTTCATGCTGAATAGGTATGTTTGTGCATGAATGATTGCCGTGAGGTCATTAGGTGTAAATTTTGTTAACTGTTGGAAATGGACATAGGTAGGAATTTATTAAGAATGGGATTAGCCTTGATATATGTATATATATCTTTCGAATGTATGTTTATGTATAAGTAATCAAAATTACATATGTGATTAATTTATGATTATAAAGAGGAAATTTTGTGAAGTTGGTTTTGTTTTATGCGAACATAGTATGTCTTGTCTATGAAATGTATTTATATATTTGATATATATATATTATGAAGTGTTATAAGATTGTAACATTTATAATTATTGACATGTGTTTGATTTGAACTCGGGAGTATTAAGGTTCGAAATTTTGAATAAGATAAGTGTATTAATGTATTTCATTTGAAACATGGAAGTAATGAATGTCCGATCGGAATGCCTATTTTTAAGTGCATGTTATTAGGTAATACCTCATAACCCAAATCTGGCGACGGATACGGGTTAGGGGTGTTACAGCAACACCGTCCTCTAGGGGACATGTCCTGTAGACTCGAATGTATTATGGATGACGTTTGCATGAATGTAGAATTTCATAAGTATGATCCCATTTTTTAATGTATAATGATTAAGATGCAATGATCGCAATGAATCTAATGCTCCTAACTAAATGCTATTAAGGATGACATTTTCATGAATGCAGAATGTCATGAGAATGATCTCCTACTCTCTTTTTTTTTTGTACAATGATTAGGACACAATGATCGAAATGTATCAAATGCTCCTAATTGGAAGTGTATGAATGATATTTACATAAATGCATGAGAATGATCCCTTTTCCTAATGCTTGAGGTTGTCACTGCTCATAGGTCATCAAGGTTCTATCACTGATGCATTACCATGGTTTCTCGTTCAGTTGGTATCTTTAACAGAAATCCCAAAGAAACAATCACATTCTTCTCAGCAAGCTTGCCCCACTACAATTTCAGAGTCACTTCCCTTGAACCTTAGGACATAAAATTTGTACCTCCCACTGCATCTTCAGGGGAATAACATTTGGCTTCTTCCATCCATCCAGTTACCACTCAGAGGTATGGAAATTGTATTAATTTGGTCCGTTACACCATTCCCTGGGTATAATGAGCTGATGTATGTGCCTGAAATTTGCATGAATGCAAGGTATCATTTTTCTTTTCCCAAGAATGATCCCCTTTTGCACCTGAGTTATCCAATAAAAATCTGAAGAGATAATCATCTTTCAATATTTCCAACCTTTAAGCTTGGTGAATTCTAAACAATAGTCTTGTTTCAGATTCTCATATTATTTAGAAGCTTCTAGAGTAATATGCGAAACTTCTTTTATGAACGTATTATTAGTCCATTAATTGTTATTTCAATATGAAATGTTTGAAAAATAATAATGGACGTGAAAGAATTAATCGAGCGCATAGCTCGAAACAAATAAGATAATCAAAGATAACCAATGAAATAAAAAAAATTGATTGGGGTGTATCTTAAAAGAATAAAGTAATCAAAGATAGCCAATGCCATAAAAGAAAATTGATTGGGGTGTATATTTGAAAAGAATAAAGGAATCAAAGATAACAAATTCAAAATGGGTAAGATAGAAGCTAGGTGCCCCAGATATCGTAGCCTGAGCTTCTTTGTACAAACTTCTTGAGGACCAATTTGAGCTCAATACGTATTTAAAAGATACAGAGTACTTTGTCAATGCCCCAAGACGTAGCATACTTCCTCACTGTTAATTCAGGCATAGCAAGACTACCATATTCCCTATCTTTGATCAAAATTTAAGCTGCCCTTTTCGGGTTTTCGACTCAAAACCCCTTTCGTCTTAAAGCGCCCTTTGCGGGTTTTCGCCTTGGCCTCTCCTTTTTTTTTTTTTTTTAATTGAACTTAAGGCGCCCTTTGCGGGTTTCCACCTTGGCCCTTTTTTTTGGGAATGAATTTGAGCTCAAGGCGCCCTTACGGGTTTTCACCTTGGTCCTTCTCTTTTCAGGTAAAATACTTCTTGAATGAACCTGAATTCACCGGATTGGGCAAGTCTTTGGTATCCATCTCGATCAATATCAATGCTCCTCCAGAACAGGCCTTCTCTACAACATGAGGTCCTTCCCAATTTGGCGTCTGTTTTTCTCTGAAATCCTTTTGTAAAAGAAAGATTAGTTTCCTCTCGTGGAATTCTCTAAGATAAACATCTTTGTTGTAAGCTTACATCATCTGACCATGATGAATAACTTTTAACCTTTTCTTTGATTAGATTCAATTGGCAAAAATGCTTTCATTCCATAAACCAATAGGTAAGATATTGCCCCGGAAAAAGTTCTGGCCAACGCTCGATAATCATAGAAGATAAATAGTAACTTCTTTATGCCAATCTTTACAAGTCTCGGTCATCTTTTCTACAATCCTTGTCTTTTTTTGGCTGCCTTTGTTGTTTTATGATATAGTGTCTGATCTTTGAACAGACTACAAACTTTTGACTTTGTCCTTTTTGGCATTCTTTGTCAGTGCCTAATTTTTATTTTTTATTTTTATTTTTTTGACTTCGACCTTGTAACATTGGCATATAAAGCTACTTTCACCTTCTTAGTGAAGTAAATTATGACCACAACGATGAATCGATATCGACTAGAAGCCTTTGACGAGATTCGCCCCATAATATCCATGCCCCACATATTGGAAAGTCTGTGAAGAAAATGGAAGAGTCACATAAATCTCGTCTTTTTCAATTCAATTTTGTGGTATAACTGATGCAATCCCCTTCCATGGTAGACCAAAAGTGCCCGGTCCTCATGTTTAGCCCGTGTCTTATTAACCTAGGCATGTTCTCTTTTCTAGGCTCATAATGTCCAATGATAGAGTAGGGTATGTTTTTCATCTTGTTCTACCTTTCTTATCAAATTAGAAGATAGGTTACAATCTCTACCATCTTCAAAGTCCTGAGATCCCTCTAGACATATATCTTACTCGAAAGGAGACTCTGAGTCAATAGCAACATTACTCACATCGTTGATATCTAGAGACCTATTGTAGGTTCGAAGGAAGATTCCAAAGAATAAATGTTTGAAAGAATGATCATTTGTATGGTCATAAATGGAGAATGAAAGAATACTTGAAAGAAACAAAAGAATATAGAAATGAAATGTAAACAATGAAAAAATCTTTGCTTAAAAAAATGCATTTTATTGAAATAAAAATTATGGATACAAGCCTATTTCACAAAAGGGTTCTTATCGCCTTTAGGCTTAAGGCAACAAGTGTGTTTTGAATTTTACTCTAGATTAGCTCTAAAAATACAGTGATATCCTCCACAGTCCCATTATTCAAAATGTTCCCAAGTATGCAAGGGTTTGGAAACTTTTATTCCCCGATTCCCTCTTCAGATATGTCATTAGGGATAACAGGTTTAGCAGGGTTATCTCCTGGGTTAGATCCTGATCTAACTTGAACAATCATGGGTACCCCAATATCAACTTGACCTTGTTGAGGCCTAATTGTAATAGATGACCTTTGAGGATGTAACACCCCAAACCCGGTCTAGACGTTACGACCGGATCTGGCATGTCACATGGAATGGTTGTTTTGGAGCTTTGGTATTGTTTAAAAATTTTGGGTTTTGGTTCCATTGAAAAAAATTTTGAATTGATTTAATGGTTTTCTTGCATGTTGCAATTAATAATATGAGCAATCGAAAACTGTTTTTGTGTTACAAAAAACCAAAATTAGTGGATTTCAAAAAATGTGGTATCTTGAAAATAGTTTTTGCAGTTCTTAGAAAATCCCGAATTTAATTATTTATTTGCTTGTTATCCGCTTGTTAATATTTTGGAAAATGATTGTTTATATTTTTAGAAAAACTCCGTACTTAACATTTCATAATATATATAATGACTGCATTAAATTCAAAAAAACCAAATTTAAAATCCCGGAGGCTTTATTACATAAAATATTCCAAAATTAAAATATGTTTAAGTAAAGAAAACGGAGTTTACGAAAGAAATACGTATGGCCACCACAGAGTCCACCTTAGCTCTAAATCCACAAAGCTAGAAATTACCTGCAAAATTAAGCAGAGAGGTGAGTTATGAGAACTCGGTGTATAATTCCCCTTATGAACGAAATCTGGGCCTAAGCCCACAGAAGGAAATTGGCCGAAGCCCATACGTATCGAATTGGGCCGTAGCCATAACAACATGGCATATCAGATAGTGAATGCAATGCAACCCAGCCCAACCTAGTATTCCATCTGCTACACACTACTCCATATGTCCAACCTCAACACACCCGTGGATATTTCTAAAATCAACCCTCCATCCGCTACACTCCTTATCGGTAGTCATGCTAGCAGTCATGCTACTCAAAGCCGATATAATGTGACAGAGTTACTGATGTATGTGGCCTAGCCACTATAATAATGTGACAGAGTCACCGATATGTGTGGCACCGAGCCATCGAAATAATGTGAAAGAGTCACCGATATACACTGCCCCTTTTTATCAATATCATATCCCAGTCCCATGCAAACATATAATCCTAATATAATGAATGCAACATATGTCAATGTAAATCGAATAATCAGAGCATACATATATTCATGATAAGGTATTTACATGACACAATCAAAGGTAACAAACCTGGTACTCCGATTTTACCCCCCAAGGGTAACTCAACAATCGTTGCCGATGTTTTAGCTTTTAAACAATACACATACTTGTTATTAATCAAGCCAATGATGGTGTGAGAATTACACACATGATTACGCGAAGGACCAAACTCTCCTGATCGTTGCTATTCTCACTAGTGGGAATAACCACTATCTGCCTATCCCAAATTGTCGACACCGTACGTCATTTGAACTTGGGAGCAGAGACTACGAGTCTGCTCCCCTCCTTAGATTGGCTAGCACTAGCATCCATGAAGAGAATCTTTGATCAGTACAGTACTTCTAAAGAGAAATGTTGATTTTCAAACTAGGAGGTTTGGTTACGATAGAGAAAGAAAAAAGAATAGACAAGCCCCAAATCAGAGAGAACCTTCTTACCTTGGTCAAAGAATAACCAAACACAGACAGACATGGCTATAGATTCTAATTTGATGTGAACATGCCACATTAAGAGGAGAATAGAAGAGATTAGCCGCGAACTAACATTAAAAACAAAATAGCCATTTCGGCTATGACCACATAAGACTGAAAGATAGAGAAAGAAACGAAAAAATTTCCATTACCTTCCACACACAGAAACCGATTGAAGAGGGACCTTCGGTAGACAACTAGCACTTTGCTTCTTGGGGTTCCGCTAAATAACAAAAGATAAAAGAAATGAGTTATAGAAGATGGAGTAATCAGCTATGAGAGAAACAAAATTTAGTTTGTGATTAATGAATGAGTGGTCGGCTTCCATATAAGAAGTAAGGGAATGAAAAGAATAAAAGAAAAGTTCATTACCTTAGAAAAAGAGAAGCCGAATGGAATCCAAGAAGATTCGGCACAAGCAAAAATGCCAATAAGATTTCGGCTCAAGTGTAGAACAAGAGAGAGACGTCAAGAAAAGAGAAGAAAGTGAGCAGACTGAGGTTCAACTAGAAACAAGGAATGGAAGTGCAAAAAGAGAAAAGAATAGATACAGAAGGAGTAGTATAGAAGAAGTGTGATTCGGCTAAGGTATAAGGATGTTGAAGAAAATGGAAGGGTGTAGAAAGTTTTCGGTCAAAAGAAGAAAGAAATAGGGGAGACAAAATGTTGAGAAGGTTCGGCTAAAAGAAGAGAAAAGTCTAGAAGAGGATTCGGCTAAGGTATTTTGGCAATCACCACGGCAAGAGGAAAATGTTTGCAAAGAGAGGAGAAAAGGAACAAATGGAGAGTTGGTGTAATAGTCTGAATTTGACCCTAATCAAAACGGTGGTTTTGGGACCATGACTACGAGTCTGAAATATATTTAAATGATATATTCTGTGCTTATTATATGTGATTTAATGTGTGTGAAAGTTTCGTACAAAAATTTAACCTTTTGTGTGTTCAATTTAACAAAAATGGCTAAATCGCATAAAGTGTAAAAGTTGCATTCTATAGTGGAAAGTGCTTAAATGAGGATGGCTTTTTAATATGAGGTATTAAATGGGTAAATAGCCCATTTTTAAGTTAGTGGGTGGCATATGACAAGATTAACCTTAAGTTTTATACTATATAATTTTATATAATAAGGTTATAATAGTAAATGATTAAATGTCATAATATATGTTAAATAAAACATAAAAGTATGGCCATTATCATCTTTTATTTTTCTTGGCTGAATATTGAGAAAGAAGAAGGGTTTGAATTCTTTTGATTTTTGGCATTTAGAAGCTTAAATTCAAGGCTAGTTTGATTTTGATTTTTGTTAATTTTTACGTTTTTGAGATCGTTGCTTCGAACAATAGCTGACCCATGTTAGAATTTTTAAAAATAAGCATGCTTAATGTTCAGCCATTGTTATGTTCTTATGGTTTTTGATGTTTTATGATTTTATGTTAAAGATATGTTAAAGATTAGTATGTTTTGTATTGGAAGTTTTGGTAAAATTGAGTATTTAGGGCTAATTTGTAAAAATAAATTTTTAAAGGGGCCTATTTGCAAAATAAATGAAAGAAATGGACTTGTATATTCCCTATGCATATTCGGCCCTTGAGTAGTATTGAGAAATTTTGTGTATTTTGTGTTTTATGCAAATAGGACTAAACTGTAAAAGTGTGAAACATTAGGGGTAAAATGGTAATTTGCCCATTTATGTGCTTTGGGACTAAATTGAAATGAAATGTACTTGAATGAGTTTATTTTGATATGTTTAGATCAAGAACAAAGAAAAAGCAGATTTGGATTGGGGAAAGAGCGAAGGTTGTCGAATAGTTGGTTTAAGTTGCTTGTTGATAATCGAGGTAAGTCCTTAAGCAAGTATATGTTAAAGCATTAATTGTGAACATATTAAATGATAATATTTAATAATTTCGAGTATAAATTTATGTGATGGCGAATGTGGTATTATGTATTATTGGATTGACTTTATTTTGTTTATAGTAATATGAATAATTAAGTTCGGTTGATATGTGGAAGAAATACAAAGTATACGAAATGTTGTGAATTTAGCACAAAGTAATGTGAAATGAATGGTTAATAATGTTGATATTTGGGCTTGAGCCTAGCGGTGCCTTGTCTTGAGTGAGTTATATCAGCTTAAAGCCTAGCAAGCCTTGTCTTAGGTGATCTATTTCAAAGCTAAATGCCTAGCGTGCCTTGTGTCATTGAATATGTTGGGCTTGATGCCTACCAGGCTAAATGCCGGTGTTTTAAATCTCAGACTTCAAGTCTAGCAGGCAAGGTGCCGGTGTATGGGATTCAAATTAGTGCACAGTTTGTTATATGCTAGTGAGTTTTCGAATCCTGAACTTTAGTTATGAAATGGTAAAGTTATGAAACAATCATGCAAGTTTAAGTTTATGGAAGAAACTTATGAGTTCGGCTATAATGTATGTATTAAGCATACTTTAATGTTATGATTATATGCCATGATAATAAGTAAATGAAATAGTGAAAGAAAGTGATATACATATGATGGATGGAATTTGATGTATATATATACTATGATGAATTTGGTTGTAGATAATCATGAAAGAAGTAAGTATTCGTACAAGAATAATTATAAGCATAAGTGGTTAAAGGTATTTGTAAAGGTATATGGATATGTATGAATTGAGTTATATATATATACACATTTGGAAACGGTGTGACTTGGTGAGTAAATGGAAGTAGAAAGATTAAATGAGGTAGAATATTAATTATAATGCATTTACAAATTAAGCTATGTTTATTCAATGTTATGAAATGGCTGTCTATAATGCTTGGTTAATTGATTGTTTTAATAAGTTTGCATAGGACTTACTAAGCTAGTAAGCTTACTCTATGTGTTAAATGATTTGTTTTATAGATTTTGGTCAAGCTACGGGCTCGGAGGACCGTCGGTGAAGTTAACCACACTATTATCCCTTTTGGGTACATTAAACTAGTTATTTTTGAATTAAAGGCATGTATAGGCTAGCTAAGTGTTGGAATGATGTTTTGTATATATATATATATATATAATAGCCATGCGAAAATGGCTTAAACATTTATTATATGTTTGGTTATATTTACTCTTGACTATGTGATTGAAGTGTTTGGTTTCAACGATTTGGCTATAGGTTGTTTCTTTATTTCAAGCTTTTAGATTATGAGTTCCATTTGAATTCTTGCTTGTACTGTTAATGTTTGTGTTAAATTAGTTAGGTGTTTCGGCGTTTATGTTAACCTTTGCATGTATAATTCAAGGTAGGGATATGTTAGTAGAGCATCATTCGGAATTTATGTATGTGTGTCAACTTTAGTTGATTCTGATATGAAGTACATTGAGTAATGCATGTATGTGTATTCGGCCAAACTTAGGTGATAATTGCAAAGGTAGTTGACATGTTTAAAGGAGTTTAAGTTCATAGTCGAATATAGAAAATGTGCATAAATACGGTGTATGCATTTTTATGTATATTTGGCTTGTGAGATTGCTTAAATTGATTGTTTGCATGAAACTACCAAGCTCGATTTGTGCTAAGCAATGAACATGAAATGTTATAAATAATACCTGGTATGTTCGACCAAATACATAAGTATGTATGTGATGTGTAATAAGTTGTATATATTCGGTTAGTTTTATGCCATATGAAATTGGGTTTTAATAGAAAGTATTATACATTGACATTCAAAGTATACTCATTTGGTTAATTAGTATGAATAATTTAGTTGTTTATATATTTCATAGATCAAGGTCATTTTGATAAATGTGGCGTATGAAATCTATATTGTTATGTGATATTATAGTAATATACATTATATGGTCATTTTATGTTCATCGATGATTATATCGTATATGACTTGGATTAATGTAACAAGTATGTGATATATATCTATATATGTGCAAATTGTGTGTTTATGATTAGATTACTTAACAAAGATGATCTACTAAGAATAAATTGATTGAACTGAAGTCTAAAATTACATGGTAATACCCGTAACCCTAATCCGGCGATGGATATGGGTTAGGGATGTTACATTTGTTTGGTATCAAAGCTTACGGTTTAGTTGGTTCTAGGACTACCATAGTGCGTGTGAGTCTAGCTATACATGCCTTTATTGTACATTTGATAGTGGGTCACTTCTGACATTCCGAATTATGTTTTATATTGTATATGGATTCCGATCCTGGTAGAGCTGTAGCAGATGATGTAGAGAGTGTAACGCCTGATCATGTACGTGAATCGGTGCTGGTAGACTCTTGACCAGTTTTTGGTAGCCATGAAAGGGAGGCTAAACAAGCCTTCTACCAGATGATGAACGGATGGTTTACCCAATTTATTCAGACTAACCCGCTTTACAACAACCTCCACCACCGAATAATCCAATTCTGATACCTTTCGCACCTCCGATGATAGATCTGATGAGATCTAGTAGGCCTCTCGTTGATAAAATCAAGAAACATGGGGCTAAAAATTCAAAGCTAATGATGATGATGAGAGCGAGCTGAGATGTGGCTCGATAACACTATTCGGTACTTGATGAGTTATCATGTACTCCAGATGAATGCCTAAAGTGTGCTATATCTCTACTTCAAGAAACTACATATCATTGGTGGAATACACTAGTATCAGTGGTTCCGAAAGAAAAAGTGGCTTGGGATTTCTTCCAGATCGAGTTCCGTAAGAAATATATCAGTCAGAGATTCATCGATCAAAAACGAAAAGAATTTCTGGAACTAAAATAGGGTCGTATGACTGTGACGGAATATGAGCAGAAGTTTGTCAGATTGAGCCGATATGCCCGAGAGTGTGTATCAACTGAAGCCATTATGTGCAAAAGATTTGAAGACGGTCTGAATGAAGACATAAAGTTGCTTGTGGGCATTCTTGAGATCAAAGAGTTCGTGGTATTGGCCAAGCGAGCTTGTAAAGCTGAAGAGCTCGGAAAAGAGAAAAGAAAGGCTGAAATAGAAGCTAGAGACACTCGTAAAAGAGCATCAAGTAAGACTTTCCATTCAGCACCTAAGAAGTTCAAAGATGACTTCGGTCGACATAAAGCTACTTCAGGCCTATCTAGACGAGATCGACCTCCAGTAAGTTCTCGAGCCACATCAATGTCCAGTGTTGGTAATGTTCAGAAGAATCGAGTTGGATGCAAGCATTGTGGTAAATGGCATTCTGGGAGTTATAGATTCCATGATCGGTCCTGCTTTAAATGTGGATCATCGGACAATTTTATTCGAGAGTGCCCGATGCTAGCCGAGCAAAATACGACTCAGAACACTAAACCTAGCAACATGTCAGCATGAGGTAGACCACCCAGACATGCAGGGAGTGTAGGTGGTAGTCAGAGAGGAACGAGGGACACTGTAGTTCGATCAGAGGCTCGAGCACCAGCTAGAGCTTATGCTATGTAACATCCTGATAATTAGGGGTTATGCATTTTACTTAATTGAATGATGTTGCATGTTTAATTATTATTAAGTGTAATTTTGGAAGTTATTTGAGCTTCATTAATTAAGTGAATGCTTAGTAGAACTTTTAATTTCTATTAATTAAAAGAGAGCTAAGCAAATTAGGCCTTAAGAATTAATGTTAAGAAGTTTTAGCATGAATTAAGTAATTGGCAAGGTGGTTAAGATGCATGGATGTGTGCTTGAGGTGTGAAGTTCGAATCTCCTAGCTAGCATTAGGGAGGGTTTTATTTTTTTTTTGTTTTCTTCCCTATAAGTGTCGGCCAAGAAAGTTCTAGAGTGGATGAGCATTCATTCATTTTTGGCTATTTGACCATGTGAAAAAGGAAGCTAGGAACTTATGGCATGGAATCATAAGTTGATGATAAGATGAGGGGGGACAAAAGGCATGATATGGGGCAAGGTTTTGGGAGTGTGTTCATGGTCAATTGACTATGAACCTAGACGGCATGAAGGGCTAAAGGGAGTGGTTTATTGTTGATAGCAAATCAAGAGTTGATGGGGAAGAAACAAGGAGGAAAAAGGGGATAATGTTGGCATTGATTTGGCCGAATTTTGCTTTGCCATTAGGGGGAAAAGTTGGCCAAAAGTCTTGCATTTTTTTTTGTTTGTCCATCTTTTCTCATTTCTCCAATAGTTTCTCCTAGCCAATTTGTCATTGAGTTTAGGTAAAACTTTCTTTTGTTTTGGCTTTCTTCTTTTTGACCAATATTCTCCAAAAAACTCCCACTTTCGTAGAATGTACCTTAGGCACTTTGGTACACTTTTGTTTTGATTTAGCCCTCAATTGTGTTTGAACCAAATACGCTTTTCTTTCTCCCATCTTTCTTTTTGAAACCGAAACTACAAAGTTCAAAGAGCCAATTTCTTCATTTCTTCTTCCTTGGCTGAATGTGCAAAGACTCTAAACACATTTCTTTTCATTTGAGAAATCACCATCATCATCTTCTTCTCCTTTTTCTCTTTTCTTCTTTCACTTTTTCCTTCTCTTTTTCATTATCTTTCTTCTTTCCCTCAAAACCGAAACCATCATTTTTGAAACCACAATTTCTCTTCTCTTTTTGTTAAGGCCGAATTATCATATTCTTTTCTTCTTATTCAAAGCCGAATCTTGAAGGACTCAAAGTAAGGTTTTGTCAATCGTTTTCATCATTTCTTTTTACTTTGGCAAATTTAGAATCATATTCTTTTATTTTCTCTTCTAGGCCGATTCATTTGAAAAGATTTTTCAAAGGTCCTTGTTGAAGACAACCTTTAAGTGACCATTCGAAATCATCAAGGTAAGGTTATTAATTTAGATCATACCGATTTATTTAGATGGATCACTAATCTACGTTATTTTAGGGGCGATCTAAGATCATCAAGATAGGTAAGAAAAGAGCCGTACGGAGTGTTTGGAAGAGAGGAGGTATTCCTTTACCATTGAACTACAAACGAAGAGTCGATCGAGAGTAAGAGACTTTCCACCGGTTATGGACCCTTTGCTAACGAGGATCGGTTATTCAAGTAGTCGCATAACCGAACCACTTTACGTTGGTGGAATATCGGTGGGTTTTGATCCATCTAGTGGAGAAAAACCACAAATAACTGTCATTCGTGAATCCGAGGGTAAGGATTTAGATCCATCGTCAATAAGTGTAATATTGTTAATAAAAGTTTATACTAACCAAATGTGTCAATCAATTAGGTGTTGACGAGCAAGAGGGTATTGTTCTCACTGTCACTAGGTGTGTAACCTTACATTAAAATTTCCATAGATCTATATTTTAAAAAGTGATTATATGACAATATGTTTGTTTGTGGATACCAATCATAGGTATACAAAATTCAGGCATGTTTACCCCAATATTCCGTTTATTTTTGCTATATGCATAAATATGAAATGAGTATGATTATATTATGTTTTGTGGGGTAAATAGCATGAAAATCGATTTGATATGTATGTGCATGGGCATATGGGTATTGTTGATAAAAGAGGAAGTATTCGTGGTTTTACCACATTTACGGTGACTTCGATCACATATTTGACTCGGTGACTTGGTCACATATTTGACTCCATGACCTCGGTCACATATTTGAATTCCGGTGACTTCAATCACATATGTGAATCTGGTGACTTCGGTCACTTTATTGAAATTTGGACTTGATCGGTGACTTGGTCACATCTGTTTTGGTGGCTTTGCCACAACATTATAAGGCGATGTGCATGTTGATTGCAAAGAATCGCCTTCGATGGTGTGTAGCGGATGGAGGTCGATTTAGTAATCCTCACGGTGTCTTTGGTTGATGCGGGGTGTGTAGCAGATGGATATTTAGGTTGGGCCGGGCTTGCATTTCATTTCATGAACATAACCATGTAATATTGAATGATTATTATTTGTTTTGCTATGAAATGGGCCTTTGGGCTAAATATAAGCTAAATGGGCCTTTGGGCTAAATTTAAGCTAAATGGGCCTTTGGGCTAAATATGAGTTAAATGGGCCTATGGCCATATGTGAAATTTTTGAGCTTAAAAGCATTTGATAAAATGGGCTTTTTAGTGTATGTGTTATACATTGAGTTTATAACTCACCCATTTTTATGGGATAACTTTTCAGATGACTCGTAGTGCGATGGATCTAAAGCGTTGAGGATTTCGAGGTGGCAAGTGCTCGTATCAAGTATTGTAGAGATTTTCCAACTTAAACTTATTAATTTTTAAATTTTATTACTTAGACTCTATTATGGATTTGCCAATTTTATGTAATAAGGCCACTATAAACTATTTTTAATTTTGTGTTTGGATTTATTTTAAATTCGCCATGAATAATTATCAATTAAATAACTAAATGGTTTTCGATAAATCATTTTAAAAGGTTTTTGTCAAGAATATATATATATATATGTTTTAAGAATTTACAACTCTATTTTTCAACTAAGCCCAACTCGATCTTTAAGTTAATCCGTTTTACTTAAAATCATCAAGTTTTCTTGAACAAACGTTGTTTTCGCTAAAGTTTTACTCGAGGAACATACCAAATCCGGTTAGGCTTTTTGGGCCGGGTTTGGGGTGTTTCAGCTTGGTATCAGAGCCCAATTTTAAACTCTCGGCCTTGGGTTTTGAAGCCCACATTGTTTTCAAAATTTGTCCCAAATGATTTTTTGAAAGATTTCTTAAGTTAAAAGATTTTATAAGAGCATGGCACTCGAGTTCTCGGCCCAGATCCATTAGGTATGTACTTTATCGATATGTGATATGTATGATAGTTTAAGCTTAAACTATACTTTAGAGACATGGACCTTAGGTGTTTATGTGCTACTACGGAAAAACTACTGAATATTTGTTTCATAAAACTTTCCTTTAATAAGAAGTGAAAAGACTCTAATACATAAGACTTTTCGTAAAAATAGATAAGATACGTAGTAGACATGGGCTCTAGGGGACGAGGTCGTCGTGGACATGGAAGAGGAAGGATGACTTGCTTTGGAACCGATTCGATTTGGTCAAGGTTCCGAGAATGAAGCTCATCCACCTACTGTTAGGCGCACTTTCAAGAACAAAATGAAGGTGGTGACGCAGATCACAAGTCAGGTCTTTGAGTTTTGGAACGAGTAGCGAAGCCGCCTCTGAAATGGGTCTCAAAAGTCGATGAGTCGAGAGACTTAGATCGAATGGAGTTGAGGTTTTCAGAGGAGTATCTGGAGTAGCTCCAAATGTAGCTGAATATTGGTTGGAAGCAGTTGAGAGGATCATGGACGATATAGACTGCACTGATGAAGAGAAATTGAAAGGTGCTATTTCACTTCTTCGTGATAAAGCCTACCAGTGGTGGCTCACTATAAAGGAGAGTACCCCTGTGGATCGTCTGGATTGGGGGTATTTTAAGATTAAATTCGAAGGAAAATATGTTGGAGCTAGCTACATTGACTCCCAGAGGAAGACATTTCTGAATCTAGTACAAGGAAACAAGTCGATAGTGAATATGAAGCGAAATTTTATGACTTAGCCGTTATGCGGAGGATAGTGGCTACGAAATATGAACGGTGTATCAGATTTGAAGATGGACTTAGAGATGAGCTAAGAGTGATGATTGCTCCACATCGTGAAAGAGATTTTGCAATCTTAGTGGAAAGGGCAAGAATTGTCGAAGAGGCTAAACGGACTGAGAGACAGAACCAGGACAGAGGCCAGAGTAAGAATAAGAGAAGCTTTGGGTCCTCAGGGTCGTCCGGGAATTTTTAGAAGAAATCAAGAAATGATAGACCACGAGGTCAACAGACTGCTTCGGGAGGACAAAATCGTACTTGTGCTCAATGTGGGAAAATGCACTCGGGAGAATGCTAGAAAAAGGCCGACGGATGTTTCAAGTGCGGTTCGAAGGATCATATGATCAAGGATTGCCCAATGAACTCGGAAAAGAATCGCCCACAAAGTCGTATGCTAATCAGTGACAGAGGTGGACAATGAAGAGATAAGAGGTCGTGGACCAAATGAAAGGGCAATGGTTCGGTAGAGGACGAGAACTTGATGCAGAGGCGTGGTAGCTCGAGGCGACACAACCAGTTTGGTGTATGCGGTTAAATCGCAGAAAGACGATGACGCTTTTGATGTTATCACGGCACGCGTTCTAATTTTTGGGTTGCCCTTTATTGCATTGATCGATATAGGGTCAACTCATTCCTATATCGCTAGTGAAGTATCCGGGACTTTGCATGTGACTTCAAACTATACCTAGGAAGATGACCGTACTTACTCCTTTAGGATGAGCATGAGTTGTAGACAAACTTTTTAAGGAAGTGCCTCTAGAAGTCCAAGGATACAGTTTCACCGATTTAATGGAGTTGCCATTCGAGAATTCGACCTTATCTTAGGCATGGACGTGCTTGTGAAGTACCGTGCAAATGTGGATTGTGTCGCTAAGCGGATGTCATTAAAACTTTTGATGACAAGGAAGTTGTAGTGTTAGGCGAAAGACGGAACTACTTATCTAATGTAGTATCCGCTCTTAAGGCGGAAAAGATGGTTAGAAAGGGATGTGAAGCCTTTTTGATGTTGGTGAGTGCTTTGGAGGCTAAGGAAGCAACTGTTAATGAAGTCAGGACAGTGAAAGAATTTGTAGATGTTTTTCCGGAAGAACTTCCAGGTTTGCCTCCGGATCGTAAGGTAGAATTCGGGATAGAGTTATTGCTTGGAACGGCGCCAGTTTCTATTGCTCCATATAGAATGGCACCGAAGGAGTTGGTTGAGTTGAAGGCTCAAATTCAGGAGTTGCTTGATCGTGGATTCATTCGACCTAGTGTGTCTCCATGGGGAGCACCGGTCCTATTCGTGAAGAAGAAGGACGGATCGATGAGGATGTGTATAGACTACCGGCAGTTGAATAAGCTGACCATCAAGAACAAGTATCCTTTGCCAAGGATCAACGACTTGTTCGATCAGCTTAAGAGAGCTGCGGTATTCTCAAAGATTGATCTAAGGTCGGGGTATCATCAACTTAAAGTAAAAGAACCGGATATCCATAAGACGGCTTTCCGAATGAGATATGGGCATTATGAATTTTTGGTAATGCCATTCGGATTGACGAATGCCCCAGCTGCGTTCATGGATATGATGAACTAAATTTTTTAGCCCTACTTGGATCAGTTCATCGTGGTATTCATAGACGACATCTTGGTGTATTCTAAGTCCGAAGTAGAACATGATGAGCATCTACGAATTGTGTTACGAGTTTTAAGGAGAAGAAGCGTGACGCCAAATTCATGAAGTGTGAATTTTGGTGAAAGAAGTTGCATTTTTAGGCCATGTGGTGTCTGCAGAAGGGATAAGGTGGATCCTCGGAAGATTGAGGCGGTGCTAGATTGGAAACCACCTAGGTCCAGAATCGAGGTTCGCAGATTTCTTGGGTTTAGCCGGATACTACGTAAGATTCGTTGAAGGATTTTCATCGATAGTTGCACCTTTAACAAAATTGTTGAGAAAGGAAGTACCTTTCGTGTGGGGTGATAAGCGAAGAGAGTTTTGAGAAGTCAAGAAAGTTTTGACCGAAGCTCGGCTCGATCCACTGAGGCGGAAAGGATTTTATCGTGTATTGATGCTTCTCACACGGGATTAGGATGTGTTCGATGCAAGGCGGAAAGGTAGTTGCATATGCGTCTCGGCGATTGAGACTGCACGAGGTTAATTACCCAACGCATGACTTAGAGTTGGCAGCTGTAGTCTTTGCTCTTAAGGTTTGGAGACATTACTTATATGGGGAGAAGTCAGTGATAATACAGACCATAAAAGTCTAAAATATCTACTGACTCAGAAAGAACTGAATTTGAGGCAGCGAAGGTGGATAGAGTTATTGAAAGACTATGACTGTTCCATCGAGTACCACCTGGGCAAGGCAAATGTGGTGGCAGACGCTCTAAGTCAAAAAGTAGTGTCAGATTTGAGGGCAATGTTTGCACACCTTAGTCTTTTCGATGACGGAAGCTTGTTGGCAGAACTTCAAGTTAAGCCGACATGGTTAAGTCAAGTGAAAGAGAGGCGCTTAGTAGATGAAGATCCGAGTGAAAAGCTTGACAGTGCAGTGGGAAATTAGAAGATTTTGGTATTAACGGTGAAGGGTATTGTGCTTCAAAGATAAAGTCCAGATGCCTAGGGATCGGGAGTTGAGGCAAAAGATACTTGAGAATCGCATGGTAGCCCTATGCTATGCATCCTGGAGGAAGTAAGTTATATCGAGACTTGCGAGATCATTTTTGGTGGCCTGGTCTTAAGCGAGAAATTACGGAGTTTGTAGGAAAGTGCTTGACGTGTCAGCAAGTCAAGGCTGAACATCAAGTACCATCGGGATTGCTTCAACCGATAAAGATACTGCAGTGGAAGTGGGAGAGAATCACCATGGACTTTGTTAGTGGGCTTCCTCTTACGCCTACTAAGAAAGACTCTGTATGGGTGATAGTGGACCGATTGACGAAATCTACACATTTTATCCCGATTGGTTGATTACTCTTTGTAAATTGGCGAAGTTATATGTATTTAGATTGTGAGATTGCATAGAGTGCCATTGTCGATAATTTCAGACAGAGATCCGAGATTTACGTCACAATTTTGGAAAGCATTGCATCAGGCTTTGGGCACCAGATTGGACTTCAGTACGGCATTTCATCCTCAGTCTGACGGTCAGTCTGAAAGAGTAATCCAAATCTTAGAAGATATGTTAAGGGGATGTGTGATAGATTTCAAGGGAAGTTGGGAGGAATTCTTACCGTTGGCAGAATTTGCGTACAACAACAGTTTCCAATCCAGTATACGGATGGCACCATATGAAGCATTATATGGACGAAAGTGTCGCACTCCTACGTGTTGGACAGAATTAGGAGAACGTCAGATTTTGGGTCCAGAGATAGTGGCTGAATCTAAAGAAAAGGTTAAGGTAATCCGGGCTCGGTTAAAGGAAGCATCTGACAGACAAAAATCGTACGCAGATCTAAAGCGGAAAGAAATAGATTATGTTGGGAGACCAAGTTTTCCTAAAGGTTTCACCTTGGAAAAAGGTGATGAGATTTGGACGCAAAGGAAACTAAGTCCTGTGTTCATTGGACCTTATCGGATTGTGAAGCGGGTGGATCTGTGGCATATCGCTTAGATTTGCCTTGAATTGAAGCAAATGCTTGATGTGTTCCATGTTTCAATGTTACGCCGTTATCGGTCGGATCCATCTCATGTAGTGCCAGTTGAGAAGGTGGAATTAAGATCAGACTTGTCATATGAAGAGAAGCCAATTCAAATTCTGGAGCGAGATGTAAAGGTTTTACGGAGAAAATCAGTTCCTCTCGTTAAGGTATTATGGCATAATCATGGATCGGAAGAAGCTTGTGGGAATCAGGAAGCGATGCGACAACGAATACCCTCACTTATTCCAAATGTAATTTCGAGGATGAAATTATTTTAAGGGGTAGAACTGTAACATCCTGATAATTAGGGGTTATGCATTTTACTTAATTGAATGATGTTGCATGCTTAATTATTATTAAGTGTAATTTTGGAAGTTATTTGAGCTTCATTAATTAAGTGAATGCTTAGTAAAACTTTTAATTTCTATTAATTAAGAGAGAGCTAAGAAAATTAGGCCTTAAGAATTAATGATAAGAAGTTTTAGCATGAATTAAGTAATTGGCAAGGTGGTTAAGATGCATGGATGTGTGCTTGAGGTGTGAAGTTCGAATCTCCTAGCTAGCAATAGGGAGGGTTTTATTATTTTTTTGTTTTCTTCCCTATAAGTGTCGGCCAAGAAAGTTCTAGATTGGATGAGCATTCATTCATTTTTGGCTATTTGACCATGTGAAAAAGGAAGCTAGGAACTTCTGGAATGGAATCATAAGTTGATGATAAGATGAGGGGGGACAAAAGGCATGAAATGGGGCAAGGTTTTGGGAGTGTGTTCATGGTCAATTGACCATGAACCTAGACGGCATGAAGGGCTAAAGGGAGTGGTTTATTGTTGATAGCAAATCAAGAGTTGATGGGGAAGAAACAAGGAGGAAAAAGGGATAATGTTGGCATTGATTTGGCGAATTTTGCTTTGCCATTAGAGGGAAAAGTTGGCCAAAAGTCTTGCATTTTTTTGTTTGTCCATCTTTTCTCATTTCTCCAATAGTTTCTCTCCTAGCCAATTTGTCATTGAGTTTAGGTAAAACTTTCTTTTCGTTTTGGCTTTCTTCTTTTTGACCAATATTCTCCAAAAAACTCCCACTTTGGCCGAATGTACCTTAGGCACTTTGGTACACTTTTGTTTTTTATTTAGCCCTCAATTGTGTTTGAACCAAATACAATGGTACACTTTTGTTTTTGATTTAGCCCTCAATTGTGTTTGAACCAAATACAATTTTCTTTCTTCCATCTTTCTTTTTGAAACCGAAACTACATAGTTCAAAGAGCCAATTTCTTCATTTCTTCCTCCTTGGCCGAATGTGCAAAGACTCCTAAACACATTTCTTTTCATTTGAGAAATCACCATCATCATCTTCTTCTCCTTTTTCTCTTTTCTTCTTTCTCTTTTTCCTTCTCTTTTTCATTCTCTTTCTTCTTTCCCTCAAAACCGAAACCATCATTTTTTGAAACCACCATTTCTCTTCTCTTTTTGTTAAGGCCGAATTATCATATTCTTTTCTTCTTATTCAAAGCCGAATCTTGAAGGACTTAAAGTAAGGTTTTGTCAATCGTTTTCATCATTTCTTTTTACTTTGGCAAATTTAGAATCATAGTCTTTTATTTTCTCTCCTAGGCCGATTCATTTGAAAAGATTTTTCAAAGGTCTTTGTTGAAGACAACCTTTAAGTGACCATTCGAAATCATCAAGGTAAGGTTATTAATATAGATCATACCGATTTATTTAGATGGATCACTAATCTACGTTATTTTAGGGGTGATCTAAGATCATCAAAATAGGTAAGAAAAGAGCCGTACGGAGTGTTTGGAAGAGAGGAGGTATTCCTTTACCATCAAACTACAAACGAAGAGCCGTATCAGGAGTAAGAGACTTTCCACCGGTTGTAGACCCTTTGCTAACGAGGATCGATTATTCAAGTAGTCGTATAACCGAACCACTTTACGTTGGTGGAATATCGTGGTTTTGATCCATCTAGTGGAGAAAAACCACAAATAATCGCTATTCGTGAATCCGAGGGTAAGGATTTAGATCCATCGTCAATAAGTGTAATATTGTTAACAAAAGTTTATACTAACCAAATGTGTCAATCAATTAGGTGTTGACAAGCAAGAGGGTATTGTTCTCACTGTCACTAGGTGTGTAACCTTACATTAAAATTTCCATAGATCTATATTTTAAAAAGTGATTATATGACAATATGTTTGTTTGTGGATACCAATCATTGGTATACAAAATTCGTGTATGTTTACCCCAATATTCCGTTTATTTTTGCTATATGCATAAATATGAAATGAGTATGATTATATTATGTTTTGTGGGGTAAATAGCATGAAAATCTGATTTGATATGTACGTGCATGGGCATATGGGTATTGTTGATAAAGGAGGAAGTATTCGTGGTTTTACCACATTTCGTGACTTCGGTCACATATTTGACTCGGTGACTTCGGTCACATATTTGACTCCGTGACCTCGGTCACATATTTGAATTCCAGTGACTTCGGTCACATATGTGAATCTGTGACTTCGGTCCGTATTTGAAATTTGACTTGGCCGGTGACTTGGTCACATCTGTTTTGGTGGCTTTGCCACAACATTATAAGGGTGATGTGCATGTTGACCGCAAAGAATCGCCGATGGTGTGTAGCGGATGGAGGTCGATTTAGTAATCCCTACGGTGTCTTTGGTTGGTGCGGGGTGTGTAGCGGATGGATATTTAGGTTGGGTCGGCTTGCATTTCATTTCATGAACATAACCATGTAATATTGAATTATTATCATTTGTTTTGCTCTGAAATGGGCCTTTGGGCTAAATATAAGCTAAATGGGCCTTTGGGCTAAATTTAAGCTAAATGGGCCTTTGGGCTAAATATGAGTTAAATGGGCCTATGGCCATATGTGAAATTTTTGAGCTTAAAAGCATTTGATAAAATGGGCTTTTTAGTGTATGTGTTATACATTGAGTTTATAACTCACCTATTTTTATGGGATAACTTTTCAGATGACTCGAAGTGCGATGGATCTAAGCGAAGGATTTCGAGGTGGCAAAGCTCGTATCAAGTATTGTGGAGATTTTCCAACTTAAACTTATTAATTTTAAATTTTATTACGTAGAATTTATTATGGATTTGCCAATTTTTATGTAATAAGGCCACTATAAACTATTTTTAATTTTGTGTTTGGATTTATTTTAAATTCGCCATGAATAATTATCAATTAAATAACTAAATGGTTTTCGATAAATCATTTTAAAAAGGTTTTTGTTAGTAATATATATATATATGTTTTAAGAATTTACAACTCTATTTTTCAACTAAGCCCAACTCGATCTTTAAGTTAATCCGTTTTACTTAAAATCATCAAGTTTTCTTGAACAAACGTTATTTCAGCTAAAGTTTTACTCGAGGAACATACCAAATCCAGTTAGGCTTTTTGGGCCGGGTTTGGGGTGTTTCATGCTATACGTGCCAAGAGGATGTTTCCTCCCCAGATGTTATTGCTGGTATTTTCACACTCTATGATACTACTATAATTGCATTGATTGATCCTAGTTCGACTCATTCATATGTGTGTGAAACTATGGTGGCCAGTACGACTCTACCTGTTGAGTCTACTGAGTTTGTGATTCGTGTGTCCAACCCCTTAGGTCGATGTGTCCTTGTTGATAAAGTGTGTAAAGGTTCCCCATTGATGATTTGGGACTCATGCTTTCCAGCTGATTTAATGTTGTTGCCTTTTGACAAGTTCGATATAATTTTGGGAATGGATTGGTTAACTTTGCATGATGCCGTGGTGAATTGCAAAAGAAAAATTATTGATTTGAGATGTCAGAATGGTGAAATCATCTGGGTTGAATCTAATGATTTGAGCGGATTGCCTACAGTAATATCCTCGATGTTAGCCTGAAAGTATGTGAGAAAGGAGTGTGAAGCTTATTTGGCTTATGTGTTGTAGGCATTTGAAAAACAGATCGAATCTGTATCAGTTGTTTGTGATTACTTAGATGTGTTTCTTGAAGAATTACCGGGTTTACCACCAGTAAGAGAGATTGAGTTCGGCATTGAATTAGTACCGAGGACGACTCGATTTCAATGGCCCTATATCGGATGGCACCTACTGAGTTGATAGAGTTGAAAGCACAGTTGCAAGAGTTGACAGATAGAGGCTTTACACGCCCGAGTTTTTCTTCTTAGGGTGCGCCAGTTCTGTTTATGAAAAAGAAAGATGGGACTATACAAATGTGTATTAATTATCGGTAGCTGAATAAAGTGACAATAAAGAATAAATACCCGTTGCCTCGAATTTGATGACTTATTTGACCAGTTGAAAGGAGCATCAGTGTTCTCAAAGATAGATCTAAGATCGGGTTATTATCAGTTGCGAGTCAGAGATTTTGACGTGCCAAAGACTACATTCTGAACGAGGTACGGCCATTTTGTGTTTCTGGTTAAGCCTTTTGGACTTACTAATGCACCTGCTATTTTTATGGATTTGATGAATTGAATTTTCAGATAGTATTTGGACCGATTTGGAGTAGTGTTTATTGTTGATATATTGATCTAGTCTAAAGATGAAACCGAACATGCTAAGCATTTGAGATTAGTGCTATAGACTTTGCGAGATCAGCAGTTGTATGCAAAGTTTAGTAAGTGTGCATTCTGGATGAATGAAGTCAGCTTTTGGGGACATGTTGTTTCAGCGTCAGGTATTCGGGTTGATTCGAACAAAATATCAGCTATACTTGATTGGAAGCCACCAAAGAATGTTTCCAAAATTTGG
This sequence comes from Gossypium rotundifolium, assembly GCA_025506655.1. NCBI lineage: Eukaryota > Viridiplantae > Streptophyta > Magnoliopsida > Malvales > Malvaceae > Gossypium > Gossypium rotundifolium. The sequence continues at coordinate 119,946,410 of CP106731.1, forward strand.
AGCTTTCTGGGACTTGCTAGTTATTACAGAAGATTTGGGAAAGATTTTTCTATAATAGCTACCCTGTTAACAAAGCTATTACAGAAAGATGTTAGATTTGAATGGTCGGAAAAGTGTTAGAAAAGTTTCGATCAGTTGAAAGCTATTTTGACCAAAGCTCCAGTGTTAGTTCAGCTGGAATTGGGTAAAGAATTTGTTGTTTATAGTGATGCTTCTTTGAATGGTTTGGGTTTTGTTTTGATGCATGAAGGCAAAGTCATAGCCTACGCTTCGAGACAATTGAAGCCTCAATAAAGAAATTACCCGACTCACGATTTGGAATTAGCAGCTATTGTATTTGCGTTAAAAATTTGGCGTCATTACTTGTTTGGTGAGAAATGTCACATTTATTCGGATCACAAAAGTCTGAAGTATTTGATGACTCAAAAGACTTGAACTTGAGACAACGCAGGTGGTTAGAACTACTGAAAGACTATCAATTGGTGATTGACCACCATCCGCGAAAAGCTAACATTGTTGCAGATGCCTTAGGTTGGAAATCATTGTTTGCTCTTCGTTTGTTGAATGCACATTTATGTCTGGTGATGGTTCAATCATAGCCGAGTTAAAGGCGAGACCGTTGCTTATTCAGTCTAGACGAGTTCAATGTGAAAATGATGCAAAGTCAGAGTTTCAAGTTGATGAAAATGATTGTTTGAGCTTTAAAGGCTAAATGTGTGTTCTGAACAATGTGGATTTGATTCAGATGATTTTGAACGAGGCTCATAGTAGCCGATTATCAGTACATCCGGGTAGCACAAAAATGTATAATGGTTTGAAACAGTTCTATTGGTGGCCTGGCATGAAAAGGGATATATCTGAATTTGTTTCGAAGTGTTTAATATGTCAGCAAGTAAAAGCTGAGCATCAGGTGCCTTCTGGATTACTTCAGCCGATCATGATACCTGAATGGAAATGAGATAGAATTACTATGGATTTTGTATCCGGTTTATCTATGACACCGAGCAAGAGAGATGCAGTCTGGGTTATAGTAGATAGACTGACCAAATCAGCTCACTTCGTGCGGTTAAATGCAGACTATTCACTTGATAAACTTATCGAATTATATGTATCATGATTGTGAGGTTACATGGTGTACCGAGTTCTATTGTTTCGCATACAGAGACCCAGATTCACGCTATGGTTTTCAAGAAGTTGCAAGATGCTTTAGGTACTAAACTCCACTTTAGTACAACCTTCCATCCGTAGACAGATGGTCAGTCCGAACGAACCATTCAGATACTGGAGGACATGTTGAGATGTTGCGTTCTTGAGTTTGAAGGTATGTGAGAAAGATACTTACCATTGATTGAATTTGCTTATAATAATAGTTTTCAATCGAGTATCAAAATGGCACCTTACGAAGCTATATATGGCCACAAGTGTCGTACACCGTTACACTGGACCGAGCTCAATGAGAACAAGATACACGGGGTTGATTTGATTAAAGAGGCAGAACAGAAAGTGGCTATAATCAGAGATAGTTTAAAAGCTGCCTCGGATCGTCAAAAGTCCTATGCTGATTCGAAGCGCAAAGAAATTGAGTGTCAGAGTGGAGACCGGGTACTCTTGAAAGTTTCTACGTGGAAGAAGGTACTCCGATTTGGTCGGAAAGGCAAACTAAGTCCGGGGTTCATCGGATCGTACGAGATCATTGAACGATTGGGCTGTTGCTTATAGATTGAAGTTGCCTCTCGAATTACAAAAGATACACAACGATTTCACGTTTCGATGCTTCGTAGATATAGATCAGATCTGTCACATGTGATGCTCCGTCTGAGATTGAAATTCGATCTGATATGACGTATGAGGAAGAATCGATCAGTATTTTAGCTCGAAAAATGAAAGAGTTGAGGAACAAGAGAATTCCATTAGTGAAAATATTATGGAACCGGCATAGAATTGAAGAGGCTACGTGGGAGCCTCAGGATTCAATGAGGCAACAATAACCGACTTTGTTTAACGGTAAGATTTTCGGGGACGAAAATCCTTAAGGGGGGAGAGTTGTAATAGTCTAAATTTAACCCTAATCGAAACGGTGGTTTCGGGGCCACGAATCTGAGTCTGAAATATATTTAAATGATATATTTTGTGCTTATTATATGTGATTTAATGTGTGTGAAAGTTTCGTATAAAAATTTAACCGTTTGTGTGTTCAATTTAACAAAAAGGGCTAAATCGCATAAAGTGTAAAAGTTGCATTCTATAGTGGAAAGTGCTTAAATGAGGATGGCTTTTTAATATGAGGTATTAAATGGGTAAATAGCCCATTTTTAAGTTAGTGGGTGGCATATGACAAGATTAACCTTAAGTTTTATATTATATAATTTTATATAATAAGGTTATAATAGTAAATGATTAAATGTCATAATATATGTTAAATAAAACATAAAAGTATGGCCGTTATCATCTTTTATTTTGCTTGGCCGAATATTGAGAAAGAAGAAGGGTTTGAATTCTTTTGATTTTCGGGATTTAGAAGCTTACATTCAAGGTTAGTTTGATTTCAGTTTTTGTTAATTTTTACGTTTTTGAGATCGTTGTTTCGAACAGTAGCTGACCCATGTTAGAATTTTTAAAAATAAGCATGCTTGATGTTCGACCATTGTTATGTTCTTGTGGTTTTTGATGTTTTATGATTTTATATTAAAGATATATTAAAGATTAGTATGTTTTGTATTGGAAGTTTTGGTGAAATTGAGTATTTAGGGCTAATTTGTAAAAACAAATTTTTAGAGGGGCTTATTTGCAAAATAAATGAAAGAAATGGACTTGTACAGTCTCTATGCATATTCGGCCCTTGAGTAGATTGAGAAATTTTGTGTATTTTGTGTTTTATGCAAATAGAACTAAATTGTAAAAGTGTGAAACATTTGGGGTAAAACGATAATTTGCACATTTATGTGCTTTGGGACTAAATTGAAATGAAATGTACTTGAATGAGTTTATTTTTGATATGTTTAGATCAAGAACAAAGAAAAACGGATTTGGATCGGGGAAAGACGAAGGTTGTCGAATAGTTGGTTTAAGTTGTCGTTGATAATCGAGGTAAGTCCTTAAGCAAGTATATGTTAAAGCATTAATTGTGAACATATTAAATGATAATATTTAATAATTTTGAGTATAAATTTATGTGATGGCCGAATATGGTATTATGAATTATTGGATTGACTTTGTAATATCCCGGGTTAAGGGGCTATTTTGTTGCTGCATGTTATTGCATGTGTTTAGTGTGCTGTGTTGCTATTTCGGTGTTTTAGGGGCTTAATTGTAGCCTAGGAGTGTGCCTGAGTGAATGGGAAAATTTTGGTTTTTGGGTGTCAAGTCAGGGGGAGCTGTTGGAGCTAGGGTATAAGGGTTTTCTTTGGTATTTTATTGCACAAGGATTGAGTTGGCAAAGTGGCGACAAGGCGCCACTAGGAGCTTGTGGTTGGCGCCAAAGGCAAGGAGGAGAGGTCTTGTGTTCGAATCGCATAATGCCCTATTTTGACTCCCATTTTGGACGGCATGGAGGAAGAGGTTGTGGGCAACTTGAACTCTACCATGGACTTGGTCAATATATTCAAACGGTGGATGGAGAGTGAAAGTAGGAGGAAGACTTGGTAAACTCATTTGAATTGAGTGGTGTAGAGTGTTGTGGGGCATTTGGCCGGTTTGGAGGAGTGTTTGGGGAGCTTGGGAAGTCTTAACTCCTTGGCCTTTTGGGGTGTATTTTCGGTTTTAGGGGAGGGGTCAATTAAGTTTTTTTTCTTCTTTTCTTTGTGTCAACAAGCCGAGTCCTAGTTAGTCTGAAGCTTGCAAGGAAATTCTCTTCACTTGCAAATAGCCTAAGCCGAATTTCACCCATTCTTGTTGTTGCATTATTTTGTTTTTTTGAAACCGAAACCAGCATTTTGTTCTTGAGCCGAAACTAACTCCTTTGACTCACCTTTTCTGCTCGTATTCTCTTTTCTTGGAGCCGGAAACTCAAAGCATTGGTGTTGCCGAAATTGCTTGTTGCTTCCATCTTTTTTTTCTCTTTTGTTTTTGAAGAAGCCGAATGTCTCTCTTAGTTTCCTTCTTCTTCTAAACCGAAAGCACCACCCTTGCCATCACCTCTTTACTTTCTTTCTCTTCTTAAACTTGTTAGCTGTTGTCACCATCTGTGTTACCCATTCTTTCAAGCCGAAACTCATCCTTCAAAATCACCATCATCCCTCTCTTTTTCTTTAAACCGAAAGCACCTCTCCATATCTTCAACTATTTCTTTCTCTTCCAAAACCTATTAGCCGATTTTCTCCCCATTGTTTTCTCTTCATCCCTTTTTGGGGGTGCCGTAACCTTCATTTCTTCTCATCTCTACTCCTTTTCTTTCCACTCAAACCGAGCATAGGTGTGTGTTAAACACTTAGGCCGAACCTTCCTTGGTATTGGCCGAATATTTGGTGGTGTTGGGAGCTTGGTTCCAATCGTTTGGTAGTGGGTAAGTACTAGGCCGAATGGCCATTTCTCTTCTTTCTCACACCTTGCCGATTCTTATTATGTTGATGGCCGATTGTGATTGTTGGAAGGTGCTAATCTTTTATAAACCAATTCTTATTATAGGACATCCGGATCTAAGGAGCGTACTAGAGGAGTTTTCTTTCTCGTAAGCGGTAGAGAGAGTAGTGGTAAGAACGAGTGCTATATTCGATTTCATTTAGTTTTCTTTAAGACCAGTTGTTAAGGGATTAACTGCTCGTTTATCAGGGTGTGCCGATTGTGTAAGGAGACACCATTGTTGAAGGCGGTTTCTGAAAGAACCACTGTTGGGTTCGGATTTGGTAGGAAACCAAATCCAGGATAAGGTAAGGGTAAGCCGATATACCCTTTGATTTCTTTAGTTATGGCCGAATGATATGTGTGCTAACCCTTTGGTTGGTTTATCTTAGGATCAAAGTTGTCAAGGTGGTCGAGGGTCTTAGACCGGTTCTTAGTATTAAAACCTCCGTTAATTCAGGTGTGTAAACTAACACACTTCTGTTTAGTAATATGATTAATAACCTGTGTGATGATTAATGAAACAGTGATGATTGATATGATACCCTAATGGGTATGATTCTGGACTCGGGTAAGTCAGTATTATTATTATGAGTTTACTGATGATCTATGTGATACCATGGCTGTGGCTATATGTGACATGGGATATGAGGTTACACATAATAGCATGATATGCATGATTATATGATATACATGATTACATGAGTATGGTATGTTGATGGGTGATACGAGTGGAGGGAGCAAAGGATATTTTGTCCGACGAGCACCGTGCTTTGGTATCACATTTTGTGACTTTGGGTCACCAGAGGTTTGGCACCTCATTGCGACTTGTCCCTCGTGGTTTAACCACTGGGGTTGGCCCCACATGAGATATGGGATCGCCTGCTAGTGATTTGGTATCACACGATGGGTTGGCCCCATCATCGGATTTGTGACTTCGGTCACCAAGTGCTTTGGTAGCACAATTGTGTCTTTGGGACACCAAAGGTTTGGTACCACATTGACGGATATTGTGTCTTTGGGACACCAGTGTTTTGGTAACACATTGTGACTATATGTCACCGGTGGTTTGGCACCACCGGTGGTTTGGTACCACACGGGTAGAAAAGGCGATATGGATGGTTAGGATCGGGTTGCATTAATTATGTTGCTTTGTATGATGTGTGTTAGCATGTTGTTTTTGGGAGCGGGTTTACACATCGAGTCACTCGACTCACCCTCTCCTTTGGCATTTCAGTGACTCGTGAGACGCGACATGGAGCCGGATGGACTCGGGTGCACATGCCATGCTTTAATAAAGGACTATTGAATTTGGGTACTTTAGCTTATTTACTTTATTTGGGTTTTATATTGGATTTGTAAAAGGCCTTTAATTTATGTTTTGGTGATGTTTATGTTTTAATTAGATTTTAATATGTCTTAACAAAACAAGTTGGTATGAATTTTTCTAAAACTTGGAAAGATAATGATTTCAAAATTATAACGCAATGTGTTTTAAACCATACCATCTGGTATCACACTATGTCTTTATAGTAAGCAAATTCAAGTGATTTTCAAATCAAACTTGTATTACTCCTAAGTCTAATAAGGTTTTAAGTAACACTAAGAAACTATTAAGGTTTAAATGGTTTAAACTCATTTAGCCACACACCGTTAAGATTTCAAAATCTCCTGTTTCACATACTCCATCCGATTTCAAACAAGTCTACTCAAATTGTCTTCAAAATACAATGTGTTTTCACTCGGCTTTTAGCGAAAAATTTAACCTCTCACAGACATGTTTCCCGTAACATACCGTTCTGACGTGGTGTCTTGTCCGGTTTGGGGTGTTACATTTAATGGTATCGAGCCAAGTTCAAAAGCTTCATTTGTGGGCCCGAGGCCCAAAATGTTTTAAAACTATAATTTTCAAGTATTCTATTTTTAAAGTATGGTTTGAAGGGCATGGCACCGAGTCAAGCACACTTCGCCTGTAAGTACCTGTACTATTTGTTGTGATTGACATGATTGGATGGCTAGTAAGACTACTTTAGAGATCGAGACTAATAGGACTCAGAGACTCGCGAAAACAAAGCTTCTTTAAAATTCATAAAACTTTGCTTTAAACACGATTGGAATAATGATCGATACATAAAATTCTTTAACCGCACGAGATTTAGTCATGAGTACCGAGGTGGACGTGGTCGTGGGCGTGGTCGCAGTAGGATGATCTGCTTCGAGCCCGTAGGTTCGGGCGTGGTTCGAGAATGAGATACTGGCCCGCCACCACCGGAGGTGGTGAGTTCCGTGAATGCACCGGCGATGATGCAAAGGTCACAGCGATGTCGGGTTTTAGAGAGGGTAGCTGGAGCGGTGGAGGCGTAGGAGCTAGGAAATCATGCTCGAGCGACTTGGGCAAATGGGGTCAATTCTTTCGAGGTGTCTCTGGTGTTGCTCCCAAAGACTGCCGAGTATTGGTGGAAGCGACAGAGCGGATCATGGATGATCTAGACCGACCGCAGAAGAAAAATTAAAGGGATCGATTACTTCTCGAGATGAGTCATACCAGGTGGCTCACGGTCCGTGATAATACCGCAATGAAGATCCGACTTGGGACTATTTTCGGCCGCTTATCGAAGAAGTACGCGTCGAGCTAATTACATAAATGAGCAGAGGAAAGCATTTCTGAGGTTAGTCCAGGGGAGCAAATCTGTATCGGAGTATGAGGCCGAGTTTCTGAGGCTGAGTCGGTATGCCAGGGGTATGGTGGCTACTGAAGAGGAAAGGTGCGTTCGTTTGAGGATGGCTGCGAGACGAGTTAAGATTGTTGATTGCGCCAAACAGGAGCGTGAATTTGCGGTTCGCTGAAAAGCGAAGGTTGCCGAGGGCATTAAAGAGTCTGTGAGGCAGGGTATGGATGGGAACCATCATAAAAGGAGTTTTGGGTCTTCTGGGTCATCAGGTAATCAGCAGAAGAGGGCTAGACCGAGTGGGCCGAGTCAGTCGGGTAGGTTTGTTGCTGCTAGGCAGGGACCGCCGCAGTGTAACCGTTGTGGAAAGGCTCACTGGGGAGGATGTTGGACTGATGGTAGAGGTTGTTTTGAGTGTGGCTCGTTGGACCACCGTGTGAGGACTGTCTGCGCAAGTTGGCTAGAATTCACCCAGAATCGTGGCGTAATCAATACAGAAATAATGGACCACCGCAGAGTGGCCGAGGTAATGGCAGAGGAGGTAACAGTTCTGGTCGGGGCCGTGGAGCATCGGGCAGAGGTGCGTAGTTCGAGGCCAGCAATGGGCTAGTGTATGTCGCAAGGCGCCGAAAGGAGGGCGACGCACGGACGTCATAACCCAGACGTTTTGATTTTGGTTCTCCTTATACCGCTTTAATTGATGTGGGTTCTACGACTCTTATGTTGCCGAGTATAGTAGAGACAATGGATTTAGACTCGAGATATCTTCTAGGCGTATGACCGTAATAAGCCCTCTAGGTCACTCTGTAGTGGTAGATAAACCGTATAGAGACGCACCTCTAGAACTCCAAGGGGTAGTATTTGAGGTCGATCGATGGAACGCCATTTGGGGAGTTCGATCTAATTCTCGAATGGACCGTGGGTAAGTATCAGCGAAGTTGATCACATGCGACTAAGCGCATGGTTCTCAACACACCGAGGGTGATGAAGTAGTTCGATCGGTAATAGGAGGAACTATCATCTAATGTGGTATCTGCCTCAAAGCCGAGAAAATGGTTAGAAAGGGTTGCGGCATATATGGTGCATGTGTATGCCTTGGAGGTTAAGGAGATCGTGGAGACCGTTCGACGGTTGGGGAATTTGTTGATGTGTTTCCGAGGAGCTTAGGGTTTGCCACGGATCGGGAGGTAGAGTTCGGGATAGATCATTATCTTAATCGCACCGTATCCATTGCTCCGCATGTGATGGCACCTAAAGAATTAGTGGAGCTTAAGGCTCAAATCCGTGAGTTATTGGACCGAGGTTTTATCGTGCCAAGTATTTCGCCATGGGGAGCGCCGGTACTTTTGTAAAGAAGAAAGACGGCACTATGCGGGTGTGTATAGACTACCGCTAACCGAATAAGTCGACGATCAAAAACAAGTATCCACTACCTCGGATAGATGACTTGTTTGATCACCAAGGGGCGCCGATTTTCTCAAGATCGACCTAAGGTCCGGTATCACCAGTTGAAGGTAAAAGAGGCGGATATCCGTAAGACGGCATTTCGTACTCGGTATGGGCACTTTGAGTTCTTGGTTATGCTGTTCGGGTTGACTAACGCATGCCGGTAGCTTTCATGGATCCGATGAATGTGGTGTTCTAAAGATTCTAGATCAATTCGTAGTGGTTTTTATCGACGACATCTTGGTATATTCAAGGACCGAGGAGGAACATGATGCTCATTTATGGGTAGTATTGCGATTCTAAGGAGAAACAAATTCTATGCGAAGTTCAAGAATGCGAGTTCGCTCGTGGAGGTGACATTTTGGGTCATGTAGTATCGGTGAGGGATTAGAGTGGATCCTCGAAAGATAAAGGCCGCTCGATTGGAAGCCGCCTAAGTCAGTAGCGGAGATTCGGAGTTTTCTGGGCTTGGCAGGATACTACCGAAGATTTGTAGAGGGTTTCTCGTTGATCGCAGCGCCAATGACCAAATTATTGAGAAAGGGAGTTCCGTTTAGTTGGACTGAGAAGCAACAGGAGAGCTTCGACAAGTTGAAGAAGATTTTGACTGAAGCTCCGGTTCTGATTCAACCTGAGGCTGGTAAGGAATTTACAGTGTACTGCGATGCATCACATACAGGCTTGGGTTGTGTGCTGATGCAAGAAGGGAAGGTTGTGGCTTACGCATCCCGACAGCTGAGGCCACATGAGGTCAATTATCCTACGCACGATTTGGAGCTTGCGGCTGTAGTATTTGCCTTAAAGATATGGAGGCATTACTTGTACGGAGAAAGATCGATAGTCTACACGGACCATAAGAGTCTGAAGTACCTCCTGACTCAGAAAGACTTGAATCGAGACAAATACCGATGGATTGAGCTGCTGAAAGACTATGATTGCTCAATTGAGTATCATCCGGGCAAGGCTAATGTTGTGGCAGACGCATTGAGCCGTAAGGTTGTTTCGGATTTGAGAGCGTTGTTTGCCCACTTGAGTTTGTATGACGACGGGAGTATTCTGGCAGAGCTACAGGTTAAGCCTACTTGGGTTGAGCAGATCAGAGAAAAGCAGTTGTTGGATGAGGTTTTGAGCGCACAGAGGACACAAGTGCAGAATGAGGGTTTGAAGGGTTACTGACTTGTCCAAAGGATGGGGTTCTGTGTTTCTAGGGAGGGCTTGTATGCCGAGAGATACCGAATTGAGGCAAAGATTCTTCAGATGCTCATAGCACCCTCTACGCTATGCATCCCGGAGGTAGCAAAATGTATAAGGATCTCGTGGAATGCTTACGTGGTAAGTCCGAAAAGGAGGTGACCGAAGTTTGTGGGTAAGTGTCCGACTTGTCGGTGGTCAAGGTGAGCATCGCTTGTCGTCTGGGTTGCTTCACCAAAGAAGATTCCACAATGGAAGTGGGAAAGGATCACTATGGATTTCGCCGGTGGATTACCGCTACACCGAGCAAGAAGGATTCGATTTGGGTAGTTGTGGATCGGTGACTAAATCAGCTCACTTTATTCCGGTGAGGGTGGATTACTCACTTGAGAGGTTGGCGGTTGTATGTGTCGAGATTGTGAGATCGCACGGGTGCGATGATCGATCATCTCGGATAGGGATCCCATTCACGCCAAGGTTCGGAAGGCTTTGCATCGAGCTCGGGTACACTGTTAGATTTCAAAGACGGATTTCATCCGCAGATCGACGGGCAATGGAAAGAGTTATACTGATATTGGAGGACATGCTTCGAGGGTGTGTTTTGGACTTGAGGGTAGTGGAGGAGTATCTACCGTTAGCTGAATTCGCTTACAACAACAAATACCAAGCGAGCATTAAGATGGCACCTTATGAGGCGCTATGCGGTAGAAAGTATCGCTCACCGACTTGTTGGACAGAGTTAAGTGAACGCCGCTTATTGGGACCAGAGTTGGTTCTTTGAGACCAAGACAAGGTTAAGTTGATTCAGCTCGATTGAAGGAAGCTTCGACCGCGTAAGTCCTATGCCGATCTTAAGCGAGAGATATTGAGTTTGTGTGGGAGATCGGGTTTTCTGAAGGTCTCACCGTGGAAGAAAGTATTAAGGTTCGGAAGAAAGGCAAGCTAAGTCCGAGGTTTATTGGGCAGTATAAGGTACTAAGACGAGTGGGACGATTCGCGTGATCACCGAGTTGCCGGTGAGCTAAGTCAAATTCACGACGTGTTCCACGCTTCGATGCTTCGGCGATATCGCTCGATCCGTCACATGTGATGGCGAGAAGAGATCGAGGTAAACCCAGATATGACCATGGAGGAAGAGCTCATATGATTTTGGATCGGGATGTGAAGGTTCTGCGCAGGAAGTCCGTGCCGTTGGTTAAGGTTCTTTGGCGGAATCATGGCGTGGAAGAAGCGACGTGGGAACCCGAGGATATGATGAGACAGCAATACCCGCAACTCTTTTGATCAGGTAATTTCGAGGTCGAAATTATTTTTAAGGGGGGTAGAACTGTAATATCCCGGGTTAAGGGGCTATTTTGTTGCTGCATGTTATTGCATGTGTTTAGTGTGCTGTGTTGCTATTTCGGTGTTTTAGGGGCTTAATTGTAGCCTAGGAGTGTGCCTGAGTGAATGGGAAAATTTTGGTTTTTGGGTGTCAAGTCAGGGGGAGCTGTTGGAGCTAGGGTATAAGGGTTTTCTTTGGTATTTTATTGCACAAGGATTGAGTTGGCAAAGTGGCAGCAAGGCGCCACTAGGAGCTTGTGGTTGGCGTCAAAGGCAAGGGAGGAGAGGTCTTGTGTTCGAATCGCATAATGCCCTATTTTGACTCCCATTTTGGACAGCATGGAGGAAGAGGTTGTGGGCAACTTGAACTCTACCATGGACTTGGTCAACATATTCAAACGGTGGATGGAGAGTGAAAGTAGGAGGAAGACTTGGTAAACTCATTTTAATTGAGTGGTGTGGAGTGTTGTGGGGGATTTGGCCGGTTTGGAGGAGTGTTTGGGGGAGCTTGGGAAGTGCCGAAACTCCCTTGGCCTTTTGGGGTGTATTTTCGGTTTTAGGGGAGGGGTCAATTAAGTTTTTTCTTCTTTTCTTTGTGTCAACAAGCCGAGTCCTAGTTAGTCTGAAGCTTGCAAGGAAATTCTCTTCACTTGCAAATAGCCTAAGCCGAATTTCACCCATTCTTGTTGTTGCATTATTTTGTTTTTTTTGAAACCGAAACCAGATTTTGTTCTTGAGTTAAACTAACTCCTTTGACTCACCTTTTACGTCAGATTCTCTTTTCTTGGGCCGGAAACTCAAAGCATTGGTGTTGCCGAAATTGCTTGTTGCTTCCATCTTTTTTTTCTTTTGCTTTTGAAGAAGCCAATGTCTCTCTTAGTTTCCTTCTTCTTCTAAACCAAAGCACCACCCTTGCCATCACCTCTTTACTTTCTTTCTCTTCTTAAACTTGTTAGTTGTTGTCACCATCTGTGTTACCCATTCTTTCAAGTCAAACTCATCCTTCAAAATCACCATCATCCTCTCTTTTCTTTAAACCGAAAGCACCTCTCCATATCTTCAACTATTTCTTTCTCTTCCAAAACATAGCCGATTTTCTCCCCATTGTTTTCTCTTCATCCCTTTTTGGGGGTGCCGTAACCTTCATTTCTTCTCATCTCTACTCCTTTTCTTTCCACTCAAACCAAGCATAGGTGTGTGTTAAACACTTAGGCCGACCTTCCTTGGTATTGGCCGAATATTTGGTGGTGTTGGGAGCTTGGTTCCAATCGTTTGGTAGTGGGTAAGTACTAGGCCGAATGGCCATTTCTCTTCTTTCTCACCTTGCCGATTCTTATTATGTTGATGGCGATTGTGATTGTTGGAAGGTGCTAATCTTTTATAAACCAATTCTTATTATAGGACATCCGGATCTAAGGAGCGACTAGAGGAGTTTTCTTTCTCGTAAGCGGTGCGAGGAGTAGTGGTAAGAACGAGTGCTATATTCGATTTCATTTAGTTTTCTTTAAGACCAGTTTGTTAAGGGATTAACTGCTCGTTTATCGGGGTGTGCCGATTGTGTAAGGAGACACCATTGTTGAAGGCGGTTTCTGAAAGAACCACTGTTGGTTCGGATTTGGTAGGAAACCAAATCCAGGATAAGGTAAGGGTAAGCCGATATACCCTTTGATTTCTTTAGTTATGGCCGAATGATATGTGTGCTAACCCTTTGGTTGGTTTATCTTAGGATCAAAGTTGTCAAGGTGGTCGAGGGTCTTAGACCTGGTTCTTAGTATTAAAACCTCCGTTAATTCGTGTGTGTAAACTAACACACTTCGCTTAGTAATATGATTAATAACCCGTGTGATGATTAATGAAATGTTGATGATTGATATGATACCCTAATGGGTATGATTACGACTCGGTAAGTCAAGATATTATTATGAGTTTATCGATGATCTATGTGATACCATGGTCGGGCTATATGTGACATGGGATATGAGGTTACACATAATAGCATGATATGCATGATTATATGATATACATGATTACATGAGTATGGTATGTTGATGGGTGATACGAGTGGAGGGAGCAGTGATATTTTGTGCTGACGAGCACCAGTGCTTTGGTAGCACACTTTGTGACTTTGGGTCACCAGAGGTTTGGCACCTCATTGCGACTTGTCCCTATGGTTTAACCACCGTGGGTTGGCCCCACATGAGATATGGGATCGTCTGCTAGTGATTTGGTATCACACGATGGGTTGGCCCCATCATCGGATTTGTGACTTCGGTCACCAGTGCTTTGGTAGCACAATTGTGTCTTTGGGACACCAGTGGTTTGGTACCACATTGACGGATATTGTGTCTTTGGGACACCAGTGTTTTGGTAACACATTGTGACTATATGTCACCGGTGGTTTGGCACCACCAAGGTTTGGTACCACACGGGTAGAAAAGGCGATATGGATGGTTAGGATCGGGTTGCATTAATTATGTTGCTTTGTATGATGTGTGTTAGCATGTTGTTTTTGGGAGCGGGTTTACACATCGAGTCACTCGACTCACCCTCTCCTTTGACATTTCAGTGACTCGTGAGAGCGGACATGGAGTCGGGATGGACTCGGGTGCACATGCCATGCTTTAATAAAGGACTATTGAATTTGGGTACTTTAGCTTATTTACTTTATTTGGGTTTTATATTGGATTTGTAAAAGGCCTTTAATTTATGTTTTGGTGATGTTTATGTTTTAATTAGATTTTAATATGTCTTAACAAAACAAGTTGGTATGAATTTTCTAAAACTTGGAAAGATAATGATTTCAAAATTATAACGCAATGTGTTTTTAAACCATACCATCGGGTATCACACTATGTCTTTATAGTAAGCAAATTCAAGTGATTTTCAAATCAAACTTGTATTACTCCTAAGTCTAATAAGGTTTTAAGTAACACTAAGAAACTATTAAGGTTTAAATGGTTTAAACTCATTTAGCCACACAAATCAGTTAAGATTTCAAAATCTCCGGTTTCACATACTCCATCTGATTTCAAACAAGTCTACTCAAATTGTCTTCAAAATACACTGTGTTTTCACTCGGCTTTTAGCGAAAAATTTAACCTCTCACAAACATGTTTCCCCCGTAACATACCAGATTCGGACGTGGTGTCTTGTCCGGGTTTGGGGTGTTACAGACTTTATTTTGTTTATAGTAATATGAATAATTAAGTTCGGTTGATATGTGGAAGAAATACAAAGTATACGAAATGTTGTGAATTTAGACAAAGTAATGTGAAATGAATGGTTAATAATGTTGATATTCGGGCTTCGAGCCTTGTAGGCCTTGTGCCGGTGAGTTATATCGAGCTTAAAGCCTAGCAGGCCTTGTGCCGGTGATCTATTTCAGGCTAAATGCCTAGCAGGCCTTGTGCCGGTGAATATGTCGGGCTTGATGCCTAGCAGGCTAAATGCCTGTGTTTTAAATCTCAGACTTCAAGTCTTGCAGACAAGGTGTCGGTGTATGGGATTCCAATTAGTGCACAGCTTGTTATATGCTGGTGAGTTTTCGATTCTCGAACTTTAGTTATGAAATGGTAAAGTTATGAAACAATCATGCAAGTTTAAGTTTATTAAAGAAACTTATGGGTTCGGCTCTAAGGTATGTATTAAGCATACTTTAATGTTATGATTATATGCCATGATGATAAGTAAATGAAATAGTGAAAGAAAATGATACACATATGATGGATGGAATTTGATGTATATATATACTATGATGAATTTGGTTGTAGATAATCATGAAAGAAGTAAGTATTTGTACAAGAATAATTATAAGCATAAGTGGTTAAAGGTATTTGTAAAGGTTTATGAATATGTATGAATTGGGTTATATATATATATATATACATTTGGAAATGGTGTGACTTGTTGAGTAAATGGAAGTAGAAAGATTAAATGAGGTAGAATATTCGGCTATAATGCATTTACAAATTAAGCTATGTTTATTCAATGTTATGAAATGGCAGTCTATAATGCTTGGTTAATTGATTGTTTTAATAAGTTTGCATAGGACTTACTAAGCTAGCAAGCTTACTCTATGTGTTAATTGATTTGTTTTATAGATTTTGGTCAAGCTACGGGCTCGGAGGATCGTCGGTGAAGTCAACCGCACTATCATCCCTTTTTGGTACTTTAAACTAGTTATTTTTGAATGAAAGGCATGTATAGGCTAGCTAAGTGTTGGAATGATGTTTTGTATATATATATATAATAGCCATGCGAAAATGGCTTAAAGATTTATTATATGTTCGGTTCTGTTTACTCTTTACTATGTGATTGAAGTGTTTGGTTTCAACGATTTGGCTATAGGTTGTTTCTTTATTTCAAGCTTATAGATTATGAGTTCCATTTGAATTCTTGCTTGTACTGTTAATGTTTGTGTTAAACTAGTCAGGTGTTTCAGCATTTATGTTAACCTTTGCATGTATAATTCAATGTAGTGATATGTTAGTAGAGCATCATTCAAATTTATGTATGTGTGTCAACCTTAGTTGATTTACGAAGTATGAATTACATTGAGTAATGCATGTATGTGTATTCGGACAAACTTAGGTGATAATTGTAAAGGTAGTTGACATGTTTAAAGGAGTTTAAGTTCATAGTCGAATATAGAAAATGTGCATAAGTATGATGTATACATTTTTATGTATATTTGGCTTGTGAGATTGCTTAAATTGATTGTTTGCATGAAACTACCAAGCTTGGTTTGTACTAAGTAATGAACATGAAATGTTATAAATAAGACCTGGTATATTCGGCCAAATACATAAGTATGTATGTGATGTGTAATACGTTGTATATATTCGGTTTGTTTTATGCCATATGAAATTGGGTTTTAATAGAAAGTATTATACATTGACATTCGAAGTATACTCATTTGGTTAATTAGTATGAATAATTTAGTTGTTTATATATTTCATAGATCAAGATCATTTTGATAAATGTGGCGCATGAAATCTATATTGTTATCTCGATATTGTAGTAATATACATTATATGGTCATTTTATGTTTATCGATGATTATATCGTATATGACTTGGATTAATGTAACAAGTATGTGATATATATATATATGTGCAAATTGTGTGTTTATGATTAGATTACTTAACAAAGATGATCTACTAAGAATAAGTTGATTGAACTAGAAGTTTGAAATTCCATGGTAATACATGTAACCCTAATCCGGCAATAGATATCGGTTAGGGGTGTTACAGTTGGGGTTTCTGCAAGAAGGGAGGCAACAAAGAATTCGAATGCTCAGGGGAACAATAAAATGCACAAATTGAAAGAAAAGAAAAAGATTAGCTAAAAGCACTAATGGAAATTTCGGCACACCCTATACTAGCTAAAATCGAAATGCTCCCCTTTAGCACCACTCCATTTTTGGCCAAACTCCTCCTCTCTCTCCACCTCCCACGATTTTCTCCTTCATTCACTCTTCATCCACCAATTTGAATTGGTTAACCAATTCAAACTCCTCAAGCTCCACTCCTCCATCCATTTGAATTCGTTTGACTCATTCCACAACCACCATGGTAGAGTCCCACCGAGTGCCACCTCTTCCCATCCTTGAACATAAAAATTAAACTCCAAAGTGCAGTAGATGGGATTCGAATTCCTCCCCCTCTACTCCTACAAGTGACACCACACCACCTTGCCACTAGCTCACCTTGTGCTAGCAATTTTCCAACTTTTTCTTTTAAACCCTGCTACCAACCGCCTTCCCCCCTTAAGTGCCCAAAAAGTAAAATTTTACCAGGGCCCCAACTCAACCCTAGGCCTCCCTAGAACCCCTAAACACACCAAAATAACCAGCTAAACAAGCCAAACACATAGAATAACGTAAAATGTAGAACCCCTAATTCTAGGATGTTACAGTTCTACCCCGCTTAAAGAAATTTTGACCTCGAAATTACCTGGTCAAAAGAGATGAGGGTATTGTTGTCGCATTGCCTCCTGTGACTCCCACGTGGCTTCTTCTAAACCATGATTACACCATAAAACTTTAACCAGTGGAACTGATTTCCTTCTCAACACCTTAACATCCCGATCCAAGATCTGCATTGCCTCCTCTTCAAAAGACAGATTAGATCTTACTTTAATTTCTTCCACTGATACTACGTGAGATGGATCCGAACGATAGCGCCTTAACATCAAAACATGGAATATACTATGGATCTAATTCAACTCCGGAGGTAACTCAAGCTGATAAGCCACCGGTCCTACACGTTTCAACCCTCGATAAGGCCTGATGAATCTTGGGCTCAACTTGCCTTTCTGTCCGAATCTTAAAACCTTCTTCCAAGGTGAAACTTTCAGAAAAACTCGACCACCCACAGAGAATTCTATTCCTCACCGTCTCAGATTTGCATATGATTTTTGCCTGTCGAAAGCTTCCTTCAACTGAGCTCAATTAACTTAATCTTTTCCTCAGTCTCTGAGATCAATTTCGAACCCAACAGATGTATATCACCCAACTCTGTCCAGCAGGTAGGGGTACGACACCTACAACCATACAACGCCTCATAGGGTGCCATCTGAATGCTGGATTGATAGCTATTATTGTATGCAAATTCTGGCAATGGTAGGAAATCCTCCCAACTCGCTCTGAAGTCGATTACATAGCCCCTTAACATGCCTTCCAGAATCTGAATTACCCTTTTCATCTGACCATCAATCTACGAGTGAAAAGCTGTGCTGAAATCTAGCCTCGTGCCCACAGCTTCGTGCAATGCCTTCCAGAACTTTGATGTAAACCTAGGATCCCTGTCTGATATGATAGATACGTGTACCCCATGCAACCTCACGATTTCTGCCACATACAACCTGCCACTTCTGAAGTGAGTAATCCATACGAACTGGTATGAAGTGAGCAGACTTCGTCAATCGATCGACGATCACCCACACTGAATCTTTCTTAGTAGGTGTTAGGGGTAGCCCACTAACAAAGTCCATAGGTATCCTCTCCCACTTCCAAAGTGGAATCTTTACCGGTTATAGCAACCTCGAAGGAAACTAGTGTTCTACCTTCACTTGCTGACATGTCAAACACTTACCCACAAAGTCGATAACTTCTTGCTTTAGACCTAGCCACTAATACTATTCACACAAATCTCGATACATCTTACTCCCACCGGGATGCATAGCGTATAGGCTACTATGCACCTTTCGCAGAATCATCTGTCTCAGCTCGGAGTCCTTCGGCATACAAACCTTTCCACGAAAGCATAATACCCTTCACTGTTTAGACCAAAATCTTCTGTCTCACCACCTTCCACTTGTTGAAGTCGAGAACTTAACACTTCGTCTAGCAACTGCTTTTCTTTAATCTCATCTACCCATGTTGGCTTTATCTGAAGCTCAGCTAATAGGCTACCATCTTTATGTAGACTAAGATGAGCAAACATTGACCTCAAATCTATTATCACTTTACGACTCAATACATCTGCCACCACGTTAGCTTTACCTGGGTGATATTCGATTGCACAATCATAGTCTTTCAGCAATTCAATCCACCTTCGTTGTCTTAAATTCAACTCCTTCTGGGTAAGGAGATATTTTAGACTCCTATGGTTGGTGTAGATAACCAACTTTTCTCCATATAGATAGTGCCTCCATATCTTTATGGCGAACAACACAGCAGCAAACTCCAAGTCATGAGTGGGATAATTCACCTCATGTGGTCTTAATTCCCGAGACGTATACGCTACTACCTTCCTTTTTGCATTAACACACATCCTAACCTTGTGTGTGATGCATCACAATAGATGACAAACTCCTTCCCAACCTCAGGCTGAATCAACACTGGTGCCTCAGTCAAAATCCTCTTTAGCTTCTCAAAGCTTTCCCGCTGCTTATCAGCCCAAGCAAATGATACCCCTTTCTGTAACAACTTGGTTAATGGTGTAGCAATCAATGAGAAACCCTCAACAAACCTTCTGTAGTACCCAGCTAACCCAAGAAAACTTTGAATTTCTGCTACAGACTTTGACGACTTTCAGTCCAGAACAGCTTTGATCTTTCGGGGATCAACCTTAATCCCTCAAAGAAAACAATGTGCCCCAAAAAGGTAACTTCCTTCAGCCAAAATTCACACTTGCTGAATTTGGCATACAGGTGCTTCTATGAATACCACCACGAACCGATCTAAATAAGGTTGGAAGACCCAATTCATCATATCCATAAAAGCGGCTGGTGCATTTGTTAACCCGAACGGCATAACTAGAAACTCGTAATGCCCATACCGCGTTCGAAAAGTAGTTTGTGAATATCCTCCTCCTTGACCCTTAACTGATGGTACCCTGATCTCAGATCTAGTTTTGAGAAAATCGAATCTCCTCGCAAGTGATCGAACAAGTCATCAATACCTGGTAACGAGTATTTGTTCTTGATAGTCAACTTGTTCAATTGGCAATTGTCAATGCACATTCGCTTTAACCTATCCTTCTTCTTAATGAACAATACTGACATTCCCCACAGAGACACACTTAGTCGAATAAAACCACGGTCCAACAGCTCCTGGATCTGAGCTTTAAGTTCTACCAGCTCTTTTGGCGCCATCCTATATGGGAAGATGGGCACTGGAGCTGTTCCCAAAAGTATATCAATGCCGAACTCCACCTCGTGATCCAGAGGTAACCCTGAAAGCTCTTCTGTAAAGACTTTCGAGAACTCTTTCACCATTCTAACGTCCCTTACAGACAATCCTTTAGCCTTCAAAGCGCTGATGAAAGCTAAGAATGCCTCATACCCTTTTCGCACCATCCTTTCAGCCTTTAGCTCAGATGCCACATTAGACAGGTAATTCCTTCTCTCACCTATCACCAACACCTCCTCATCCTCAGAAGTCTTCAATATCATGCACTTAGCAGCACAATCCAAGTTTGCCTGATGTTTAACTAACCAGTCCATACCTAAAATCAAATCGAACTCACCGAACGACAATTCCATCAAGTCTACCAGGAAAACAACCCCTTGCACTTCTAAAGGCACATTCCTAAATAGTTTGTTCACCACTATAGATTGTCTTAAAGGGCTAATCACAGATATTTCTCTAGCAGTAAGCTCATATTTAATGCTTAAAGTCCTAGATACAGTACAGGCAACATATGAGTGTGTAGACCCAACATCTATCAAAGCTGTAAAGGGTGTATCAAACACAAGAAACGTACTGGTTACGACGTTCGATGCACCGCCATCATTTTGCTGTCTAGCCACATAAACCAATCTAGGTCGCTTACATCAGATACAAGACCTCCGCCTTTGGTGCTCCACGCCCTCGACCAACTCCGTTTCCTCCTCTGACCGGACTACGACCTCTCAGTGGCTGCTGCCCACCTCTTCTCGACTGTGCATAACCCTGACTTACCGACTGCGCCCTAGCCAACTCTTGTGGACAGTCCTTTATCAGATGGTCCATAGATCCACACTTGAAACATCCCTCAGTTTTTCTCTAACACTCCTCCGTATGTATCTTCCCACACCGAGCACACGGTCGAGACTGACCAATAGCAATAGGCATCGTAACTCGACCCGGCCCATCAAACCTAGGCCTCTTTTAGAAACCCCCAGTAGATCCTGATGACCCAAAACTCTTCTTCTTCTTACCCCTGTCCTTATCCCGATTCTGCTTCTCAGACCGCTTCACCTCTTCGGCTATTTTTACTTTCTCAACTAGGATGGCAAAATCTCATTCCTGCTGTGTAGCTATCAGTTACCCACAGCTCGTCCTGCAGACCGTCCCCAAACCAGACACAATGTTCATAATCAGTTACGATAATACCCCGAGCATAACGGCTCAAGCACAAGAACACCGCCTCGTATTCAACCATAGATTTACCCCCTTGAACTAGATTCAGAAATGCTTTTCTCTGCGAATCCACATAGCTTGCCCCAACATATTTTCCCTAGAATGCCATCTTAAAGAAGTCCCAGGTGATATGATCTACTGAAGTACTTTCCTTCACTAAGAGCCACCATTGGTATGCCTCCTCACGCAGGAGAGACACTGCTCCTTTCAACTTTTCCTCTGACGGCACAGTCTAGATTGTCCATGATTCGTTCAACCACTTTCAGCCAATATTCAGCTACGTTAGGGGCTACGCCATAAATACCCCTAAATATCTTAGCCTCATTTGGCCGGAGTCACTCAGGGATAGATTTTCGAGGTACTAATCCAGTGCTTGCCCCAGCAACCCGTTCCAGCACTCGCAACATAGATTGGGACAAAGTATCGTCCCCTCCAGCTCGATCATAGGACCCTGCCTTAGTTATCGATGATGCAGATGCTTCCATTTCAGGCATGTGCCACGATGCCTTAGATCTAGCCCCAGCACCTCGGCCTCCACCACGGCCGTATGTGCCATGCCCACGTCCTCTAGCGCTCTTGTTTACTAAATCGACTTAATCTAATTAGAAATTTTATGAATTAGTAAATTATTCCACTATTTATTAACGGTATCTTATGAATACAGATTTAAAAGTAGTTTTCACAGATCGTATTTCTAAAGGTCTCGATCTCTAAAATTTTATCTCCTATAACTAGCAATCACAACACACTAAAAATGCTTTCATAAAATCAAAGAATCAGAAGACTTACAGTATGGATTTCAGCCAGAGACTCGGTGTGCCATACTTGCAGAAAGACATATATTTTTCTAAACCACCTTTCAAACCAATTTTGGAAAAGCATGTTTGAACCCATTTCACAATTGAGTTTTGCAACCTGACTCTGATATCATAATTGTAACACCCCAAACTCGGCCTAGACGTTACGACCAGATCTGGCATGTCACATGGAATGGTTCTTTAGGAGCTTTGATATTGTTTAAAAATTTTGGGTTTTGGTTCCATTGAAACAAATAAAAATTGAATTGATTTAATGGTTTTCTTGCATGTTGCAATTAATAATATTAGCAATCGAAAACTATTTTTGTGTTACGAAAAATCGAAATTAGTGGATTTCAAAAAAACGTGATATCTTGAAAATAGTTTTTGTAGTTCTAAGAAAATCCCGAATTTAATTATTTATTTGCTTGTTATCTGCCTGTTAATATTTTGGAAAATAATTGTTTATATTTTTAGAAAAACTCCGTACTTAACATTTCATAATATATATAATAACCACATTAAATAAAAAATTTAAAATCCCGGAGGCCTTATTACATAAAATATTCCCAAATTAAAATAAGTTTAAGTAAAGAAAATTAAGTTTACGAAAGAAATACGCATGGCCACCACAGAGTCCACCTCGGCTCCAAAACCACAAAGCTAGGGATTACTAGTAAACTTAAGTAGAGAGGTGACTTACGAGAACTCAGTGTATAATTCCCCTTACGAACGAAATCTAGGCCTAAGCCCACAAAAGCAAATTACCCAAAGCCCATACGTATCAAATTAGTTCGTAGCCCTAACAACATGGCATATCAAATAGTGAATGCAATGCAACCCAACCCAACCTAGTATTCCATCCGCTACACACCGCTCCATATGTCCAACCTCAACACACATGTGGGGATTTCTACAATCAACCATCCATCCGCTACACTCCTCATTGGCAGTCATGCTGACAGTCATGCTGCTCAAAGCTAATATAATGTGACAGAGTAACTGATGTATGTGGCCTAACCACTACAATAATGTGACAGAGTCATCGATATGTGTGGCACCAAGCCATCAAAATAATGTGAAAGAGTCACCGATATACACTGCCCCTTTTCATCAATATCATATCCCAATCCCATGCAAAAAAAATCCTAATATAATGAATGCAACATATGCCAATGTAAATCGAATAATCAGAGCATACATATATTCATGGTAATGTATTTACATGACACAATAAAAGGTAACTAACCTGGTATCTCCAATTTTACCCCAAGGGTAACTTAACAATCGTTACCGATGTTTCAGCTTTTAAACAATACACATACTTGTTACTAATCAAAGCAATGATGGTGTGAGAATTACACACCTAATTACGAGAAGGACCAAACCCTCCTGATCGTTGCTATTCGCACTAGCAGGAATAACCACTATCTGCCTATCCCAAATGGATGTCTGCTCTCTACCACAACCCAGTGAAAAGCCTTGAAACTGCCGACACCGCACGCCATTTGAACTTGGGAGCAAAGACTACGAGTCCGCTCCCCTCCTTAGATTGGCTAGCACTCACATCCATGAAGAGAATCTTTGATCAGTACGTACTTCCAAAGAGAAATGTTGATTGTCAAACTAGGAGGTTTAGTAACGACAAAGAAAGAGAAAAGAGAATAGACAAGCCAAAATCATAGAGGACCTTCTTAACTTGGTCAAAGAAGAACCGAACATAGATAAACTTGGCTATAGATTCTAATCCGATGCGAACATGCCATGTTAATAGGAGAACAGAAGAGATTACCCACGAACTAATATTAAGAAACAAAATAGCCATTTCAGCTATGACCACATAAGACCGAAAGATAGAGAAAGAAACGAAAGACTTTCTATTACCTTGTACACACAGAAACTGATTAAAGAGGGACCATCGCGGACAACTAGCACATTGCTTCTAGGGGTTCGGCTAAATAACAAAAGATGAAAGAAACGGATTACAAAAGATGGAGTGATCAGCTACGGAGAGAAACCAAATTCGATTTGTGATTAACAAATGAGTGGTCTGCTTCCTTAGAAGAAGTAAGGAGAAGAAAAGAATAAAAGAAAAGTTCTATACCTTAGACAGAGAGAAGTTGAATGGAGTCCAAGAAGATTCGGCACAAGTAGCAAACGCCAAGAAGGTTTCGGCTCAAGAGTAGAACAAGAGAGAGGCGTCAAGAAAAGCGGAGAAAGTGAGCAGACTGAGGTTTGGCTAGAAGTAAGGAATGGAAGTGCAAAAAGAGAAAAAATAGATACAGAAGGAGTAGTATAGAAGAAAAGTGATTCGACTAAGGTATAAGGATGTTGAAGAAAATAGAAGGGTGTAGAAAGTGTTTTGATCAAAAGAAGAAAGAAATAGTGGAGACAAAATGTTGAGAAGGTTCGACTAAAAAAGAGAAAAGGCTAGAAGAGGATTCGGTTAAGGTATTTTGGCAATCACCACGGCAAGAGGAAAATGTTTGCAAAGAGAAGAGAAAAGGAACAAATGAAGAGTTGGGGTTTCGACAATAAGTGAGGCAACAAAGAATCTGAATGCTTAGGCGAATAAAATAATGCACAAATTGAAAGAAAAGAAAAAGATTAGCTAAAAGCACTAATGAAAATTTCAGCACACCCTATACTAGCTAAAAACCGAAATGCTCCCCTCCTTAGCAACACTCCACTTTCGGCCAAACTCCTCCTCTCTCTCCACCTCCCACGATTTTCTCCTTCACTCACTTTTCATCCACCAATTTGAATTGGTTGACCAATTCAAACTCCTCAAGCTCCTCTCTTCTACCCATTTGAATTCATTTGACTCATTCCACAACCGCCATGATAGAGTCCCAGCCGAGTGCCACCTCTTTCCCTCCTTAAACATAAAAATTAAATTCCAAAGTGCAGCAGATGGGATTCAAACTCCTCCCCCTCTACTCCTACAAGTGACACCACACCACCTTGCCACTAGCTCACCTTGTGCTAGCAATTTACAAAACTTTTTCTTTTAAACCCTGTGCCAACCGCCTTCCCCCCTTAAGTTCCCAAAAAGTAAAATTTTACCAGGGCCCCAACTCAACCCCCGACCTCCCTAGAACCCCTAAACACACCAAAATAACAAGCTAAATGAGCCAAACACATAGAATAGCATAAAATATAGAACCCCTAATTCTAGGATGTTACAGAGGAAGCACCTCAGGTTGTATCTGTATATATGGTGGGGTGAAACTCGGAGGATATTCTTCATTATCCTCTCCAACATTAGTCATGGGGCCTTTTTCCTTTGTCCATTGCCCCATTCAGTAGCTGAGTCATTTGAACCACCATATTCCTTTAGGCTTCCATTCTTTGGTCCCTCATATCATGTTGGATTTTTGCCAACTGCTCTTGCAGCTGGTCTTGCACGTCTCTCTGGAGCTATTCGAGTCTTTGATCCATTTTTTTAGCTCGTGTACCGTAATGGTGTTTAGTTCCCAGATAAACCTCCTCTCTTTCTCTGATAATTTCAACTAATTACTCTCTATGGACTGAAATGCATATGATGTGATGTAATGCAAATGCATGAAATGCAATGCAAAGGAATGAAATGCAAAAGGAGAAGTGTTGATTCAGAATTCAATTCCATTAAAAAAACTTTACTAGAAAATAAATTTCTTTACAAAAAATGGATTACATATACGGCTTTGTCCTTATAGTCCAAGTGAAAACATCAATCCCCTTCTTCGCAAAAGATGTTATGGTCATGTCTCATGAACTTTCCCAATAGATGCCTCTTCTAGCTCCTTGTTACTTGATCCAGGCCGTGACTCTTCACTCACTTATTTCCATAAAGCTCGTTAGCCTCTTCAAGAAAGCCAAGACGTGGTGACTCTCGAATAGTCTTTGTCAGCTTGAATCCTTGGGCAATAAGGTCTTGTATTCCTTCACGGGCTATCAGTATTCTCTTGTTGTATTTACTTGGACTATATTCGGACGACCGTATTATAATCCACTTCATCAAAAAATCCATTTTCTTATGACCAACTCTTCTATTTAGCAATTGAATTTGAATCAACACCTCTTTTTTATGATGTGAATGCAATGCAATCAAAACAAAAGAAAACAAGTGAGTATAAGAGTAATAAATAAAAAAATAGGGTACCTATCTAGGTGACCACTAGGGTTCAACATAACTCTATCCAGGGTTGGCTCTTAAGGATCACTATATGTGGCTTAAATCTAAAGTTGAGGTACCCGAACCAGCAGATTCCTTGATCCTCGCCCATTACAGGCTCATTTAGACCAAGTTCAGTTTAGGGGAATACATTTCCCTATGGCCATGCAAAGTGAAAACTTCATGAAGACATAGGTACAGATGTATTCCAGAAGCAGTCCACTAGCCCATGTGGAGGTGAAAACCTCACGAAGGCATAGCTTCTCGCTCCCACTTAAGGGTATGACCACAACGATCATGCAATGCAATGCAGAAATATATATTAAAAATTAGGACTGTATGCAATAAAAGGATCATGTTTTTTAAAAAATCAGAAATTTAAATTCGAACAAAAGGACAAGAAATTATCGATTTTACGGCTTGACTCTCTTGGTGTCCCAATGGAGTCACTAAGCTGTCGAAACTATTTTTAAAGTTTTTATAAAAATAAGGATCGACTTTAAAAAAATGGAAATGGAGTCGCCACCAACCCCTTTTTACTTAGGTGTGATTGGATCACCTTGTAAAATGTTTTATTTTAAAACATTTTATTTTGGTCTACGAAATACAAGAAAATGGGTTCGGGAGTTGGTTACATATGAGGAAGGATCAGCACCCTCATATGCCCAAAAATTGGTACCTAATCAAGAAAATCATGTCCTGATGCTGAAAATTTGAAAGAATTTTAAATATGATTTCTTTAAAAAAAAGCTTGAACAATTTGAGTTAAAATTTGAGATTTCTTTGTTTCGAAAGAATACAAACATCACATCTAGCATGCTAGGACATGATTTTTTAAATCCTCGTAACTAAAATCATCTCATGATTTACAAAATTTTATTAAAAAGGATATTTAGTAATTTAGTCAAACAGAAAATCGATACCTAGCACTTGAGGGCACTATTTCCTGAATTTTTAAATACCAAACATTGCCTTATTTTAAAAAATAAAGTTTTGGATAAAAAGTGGCAATTAAAATAAATTTAAAATAATTAAAATAAATGAATAAATAATAATTAAGAAATTAAATGGATAAATAAAAAAAAGTTAAAAACACATAAGTCAACCTAACTCCCGCAATATGAAGATTCAACAAAATTCCTCCACCAAAAACTAACTTGAACGGAAGCAACTCAAAAAGAAATGAAGATGAACGAAGAACAAAATAAGAACAAGCCACAGAAAATACGAACGCAAAAGTGAGAGAAATTTGAGTAAATGCTCTCAATAATTTTTATCACTTCAAACTCAAGTGTGTTTTCCAATGAAGGGAGAGGCCTCTATTTATTGTTGAGCCTCCCTAAATCCAACGGTACAGATCAATTACATCAACAGCTTTGATTAAAAGGTATCTACAAATTAAATCTCTAAGATTTCAAAATCATATCTTCTAAGATTGCATATCATATCTAAAATTTGCATATCATATCTAAGATTGCATACTATATCTTCTTGGATTGCATATCATATCTAAGATTTGCATATCATATCTAAGATTCCATACCATATCTTCTAGGATTGCATATCATATCTAAGATTTTCATATCATATCTAAGATTTCATATCGTTGAAGATTGTGTTCCCATATACGTCAAGCTTGTAAATGGACCTTCAATCTTTTAATGGGTCATTCCGATCGGGCCAAATGATATATTTTGGACTGGACTTGGACTTTGTTTTATTATTTTGGGTTTATTATTTTTTGTATGGGCTTGGGCTAAATTGGCGTATTACATCAGCTTTCAACTCTTTCAACTCTTTCAAAGCCATTCTATAAGGAGCTATAGATATCGGTGAAGTTTCCAGTACTAACTCAATAGTAAACTCAACCTCTCTGACTGGTGGCAACCCAGGCAATTCTTTTGGAAATACATCGGATATTCACAAACTATAGCCACTGATTCAATCTTCTTTTCAAATACTTTGGTATCTAAAACATATTCTAAATATGCTTCGAAACCTTTTCTTACATATCTCTAAGCTGACATCGACGAAATCACTATAGGCAACCTACTCGACTCATCAGATTCAATCTGAAGAATTTTATTATTTTGACACTTCAATTCTATAATCTTTCTTCTACAGTTCACAGCAGCATCATGAAAAGTCAACCAATCCATATCCAGAATCACATCGAACTCATTAAATGGTAAAAGCATCAAGTTAGCCATAAAACAATAACCCCAGGTCGTTAAAGGACAATTCTTGCATATTTTGTCAACTAAAACATACTTGCCTAAGGGGTTTGATACTTTAATTACAAATTATGTAGACTCAACTGGCAATTTCTTACTATATACTAAATTCTCACAAACATACGAGTCTGTCGATCCAGGATCAATTAAAGCAATCACATTAGTATCATAAAGAGAGAATGTACCGGTAATAACATCTGGGGATGATGCTTCTTCGCGAGCATGAATAGCGCCGACTATAGTAGGTGCTCTGGCCTTGTAACACCCCAAACCCAGCCTAGACATTATGGTCGGATCCGGCATGTCACATGGGAAAGGTTGTTAAAGAATCTACGCGTTCGTTAAAAATATCAAGTTTTGTGAAAAATCAAATTTGTTTTATAGTTCTCTTTGCAAAAACCGTTGCTATTTTCGATGATCTTGTTTATAAGTAATCCAACTCAATGAGTTTCAGAAAAACAACATTTAAATTACAGTAGACATGCGATATTTTGAAAAGAGTTACCAACGTTAAGAAAATCTAGAGTTTTATCCATTATAGTTTGTACACGTGTATTAATATTATAGAAAAACCGTTATTAATGTTTTAGAAAATCCTAAATTGAGCATTCAAAGTTAATAAGCAGTAACCGAATTAAAAGCTAAAACCAAAACAAAATACCAATGGCCTTATTACAAAACAAAAACCCCAAATTTAAATAAAAATCTATAGTACCACAAAATGGAATTTATTAAGCTACGATGTATGGCCACCACAGGGTTCACCTTGGCTCCAAATCTGCAAAGCTAGGAAATACCTGCAAAATAAAGTAGAGGGGTGAATTATGAGAACTCAGTGTGTAATCCCCTATACGAACGATAACTAGGCCTAAGCCCACAAAAGCACATTGAGCCTTAGCTCTCACAATAATGAAATTGGTCGAAGCCCATACGAGTTAAACTGGGCCGTAGCCCTAACAACATGGCATAAATAGTGAATGCAATGCAACCCAGCCCAACCTAGTATTCTATCCTCTACACTCCACTCCATATGTCCATCCTCAACACACCTGTGGGGATTTCTACAATCGATCCTCCATCCTCTACACTCCTCTTTAGCAGTCATGCTGACAGTCACACTGCTCAAAGCCGATATAATGTGACAGAGTCACCGATATGTGTGTTACCAAGCCAACGAAATAATGTGGGAGAGCCACCAAAATAATAATATAATCGGCACACCGCCCTGGGTAAATATGATTGACACAGAGTCATCAATAACTATATTATGCTTGGCACATGCCATCAGTGACGGTAATATAATCGGCACACATCCTTGGGTAAATACGATTGGCACAAAGCCATAATCAAGATGGCATGGAGCCATAATTAGGTTGGCATATAGCCATTATACAAAATGTGGCAGAGCCACCGATATATACTTCCCCGATCATCAATATCCCAACCCCATACAATATGTCTTGTATGTCATGCTCAATCATTACACGTGTATGCAGAATGGCCATGCTCAATAACAATCATTTAAACATGTAATAAAAGCATATCAATCATACAACCATAGCCAAACCGGTCATATCATAGCACAAGCCAATCACTTACCTAGAAGGGCAAATCAGTCATTTTACCCTGTAAGGGTATTCCGGTGATCTTACCTTTCAGAGGTAGTTCGATAATTCTACTCGTAACTAATTCTTATATGTAGTGTATCTCAAACATAATCAATAATACAATTAACACATAAAACGCTAGTACTACCACGAGGGTATAACGGTCATTTTATCGTTTAGGGGTAAAATAGTAATTTTACAAATTAGGGGTATTTCGATAATTTTGCAAACCGGGGGTATTTCTATAATTTTACAAACTAGGGGTATTTTGGTAATTTCACAAACTAGGGGCATTTTGGTAATTTCACAAACTAGGGGTATTTCGATAATTTTGCAAACTAGGGGTATTTTGATAATTTTACAAACTAGGGGTATTTTGGTAATTTCACAAACCAGGGGTATTTCGATAATTTTGCAAACTAGGGGTATTTCAATAATTTTGTAAAACCAGGGGTATTTTAGTAATTTTGCAAACCAGGGTATTTTGGTAAATTCACAAACCAGGAGTATTTTGATAGTTTTGAAAACTAGGGGTATTTTAGTAATTTTACAAACCAAGGGTATTTCGATAATTTTGCAAACAAGGGGTATTTTGTAGTTCCACAAACTAGGGGTATTTTGGTAATTTCACAACCCATGGGTATTTCGATAATTTTGCAAACCAGGGGTATTTGGATAATTTTACAAACTAGGATTATTTTGGTAATTTCAAAACCAAGGGTATTTCGATAATTTTGCAAACTAGGGGTATTTCGATAATTTTACAAACCAAGGGTATTTTGGTAATTTTGCAAACTAGGGGTATTTTGGTAATTTCACAAACCAGTGGTATTTCGATAATTTTACAAACTAGGGGTATTTTGGTAATTTCACAAACCAGGGATATTTCAATAATTTTACAAACCAGGGGTATTTTGGTAATTTTACAAACTAAGGGTAATTTGATAATTTTGCAAACTAGGGGTATTTAAGTAATTTTGCAAACTAAGGGTATTTCGTAATTTTGTAAATCAGGGGTATTTTGGTAATTTCACAAACGAGGGGTATTTTGATAATTTTGCAAACCAAGGGTATTTTAGTAATTTCACAAACCAAGGGTATTTCGATAATTTTGTAAACAAATGGTATTTCGGTAATTTTACAAACCAGGTGTATTTTGGTAATTTCACAAACCAGGGGTATTTCGATAATTTTACAAATTAGGGGTATTTTGTTAATTTTACAAACTAAGGATATTTCAATAATTTTGCAAATCAGGGGTATTGTGGTAATTTCACAAACCAGGGGTATTTCGATAATTTTGCAAACCATAGGGTATTTCGGAATTTAAAAACCATGGGTATTTTAGTCATTTTACAAATCAGGGTATTAACGACCCAACAGAAGGTCCACTGTTGCCTCGAATGACTCAAGTATTCTAAACAGAGATAATGATTCGAATGGGCCTAAGGCCCATTCTCGCCCCAAATGGGCCCACACACTCGTGTGGCCCATTGAGCCCAAACCTAGCCACATATATGAGATTCACATATTCTAGTTCACTATCTACTACTCAATCATACAATTTACTCATATGGGATCCCGAGCCCATTGGGCCCACTTAGCCCCTTTCGGGCCATCGTGGCGCAGCAGCCCACACCCACAAGAACACTACTGATGGCCTCAACCATCGCGTTGAAGCCCCACACGTGCGCTCGCATGCTCGTGTGGTTACTATCGCCGTGTTACCAGTATTTTGGCATATGCCACTCTACAGCTAGAGTAGAGAGAATACACATCTGATAGGAGTCTGAAGCTGCTAAACTGTGCTCCGAGCACTTCTACATCCAACGCCAACTAGGTATGCTTATTCTCCTCCTAGACACCTCTATATATAGCTAGCTCCTCACCTTCCTTCTTTGTATCTTTTTGATGTGGGATCCCTCTGTCAATAGAGTTTAAATCCAACTCAAACTCTTGCTATCCAATTCGCCAAATAAATACTCCCTTGCTTTCCATGAGATTCGAACCAATCTCTCCCATTAGCCAATTCACGCCACTTGCCACTAAGCCACAAGCTCCTCTTGTGTCTAAAACCATGCGCAACTAAATATAAATCTATGGCCAAGGTCTAAATCCATTTTGAAAAAATACCAAAAAGAAATGCAAGTGCCACACCTTGAACCTTGGATCTCTTTCCTTCCATTTGGCGTCACCACCTTGCCTCTTATGTGGCGCCACTTTTCCACTAGACCACACACTCCACTTGTGTCATTTACTCCACATTTTATTCTTAAAGCCTACCTACTAACTCCCAGGGTTTTATTCACCTAAAACAAAAAATTTTCCTAAGGCCTAACTTGAACCCGGGACTTCATAGAAGCCCCTAACCTTCTAAAATCCCTCACCTACTAGATCCAACTTGCATTAAAGCCGTTCTTGTTCCCAAAAAATTTTAACCGCTACTACGCCCAAGGCCCATTGGGGCCCAATTCTACTAGGCCCAAATTCGGGATGTTACAGGCCTCGGATGTCACAGTTGAGTCCCTAGTCATAACTCTACCACTAGATACATTCTCCATATTTCGCGGTGGTCTCCCTCTCGCAGTAGTATTACTCGGTCTTGCATTTTGAAATTTATCTTTCTTGGATAACTCAGGGCAATCTATAATAAAATGATCTGGCGATCCACACTTGAAGCAAGCTTTACTACTCTTATTCCAGCATTCACCAAAATATCATCTCCCATACTTGTGGCACTTGGGTTTGTTATTTCTCACACTACTAACACTCGATACAGAAGTAGCTTGAGCTTTAGGATTCACATGTTGATTTCCACGATCTTTGTTCGATATCCCACTGATGCATTTGATCGACTATACGAATCTTAGGATTTTTTTGATGAAGAATGATAAGGTTTATTCATCAGTCTTTTCTTCGAATCTCTAGCTTCAGAATCAGCTTTCTTCTTTTCTTGGGTAAATTCTTTGGCTTTGCAAGCCCGATCAACTAACACAATGAATTCTTTTAAATCTAATATCTCAACTAGAAGTTTAATATCCTCGTTCAACCCGTCAACAAACCACTTGCACATAATCTCTTCAGTAGAAACATACTCCAAAGCATACTTGCTCAAGCGTACAAATTCTCTTTCATATTCGGTTACAGTCATGTGACCTTGTTTCAGTTCTAAAAACTCTTTATGCTTTTGATCCAGAAACCGTTGACTGATTTATTTCTTTCAGAACTCGGTCTGAAAGAACTCCCTGGTGACTCTCTCTTGGCACCACTAACACCAACGTATTCCACCACTGATATGAACTATCCCTCGGAAGTGATATAGCATATTTTAAACATTCAGCCGGAGCGCAAGAAAGCTCATCAAGCACTCGAATCGTATTTTCAAGCCAAAACTCGACTCTTTTAGGATCATCATCAACATTATCTCTGAACGCTTTAGCCCCGTGTTTACGAATCTTATCACAATGGAGGCTTATTCAATCTTAAAAGCTCGACTTCTTGAGGAGCTACGGGAACCGATTGGGGATTAGGAGGGGGTGGAGGTTGTTGAGCAGCTGGGTTCATTCGAATATATTGTGTGAACCACTCATTCATCATTTGGAAGAAGGCTTCGTTAGCCTCTCCTCCCTGGCTGCCCGTTATGGGTCTAAAATCAGACGACGCTATCCCTTGAGCAGGAGTGGACGCATTACTTTCAACCTTATCAGCTATAGCTCAATTGAGATCCATTTTATATACAAAAAGAACACATTTTAATATGTTAGGAGTCATCACACTATCAGAGTTTATATATGGCATGTATAGTTAGACTCTCACACACGCTACGTTAGTCATAAATCAACTAAATCGTAGCTCTGATACCAATAAATGTAACACCCCTCACCCGTATTCAATGCCAGAATAGGGTTACGAGCATTACTAGACTTACAACACATTTAACCGTACTTTTCTCACACATTTAATCAATACAAGCAATCATCATTCAATCTCAATCAATATGTCCCTATTACGAGCCTACAAGGCCTAAAACATGCATTGGGAGTGGTTTGGGACTAAAATGATAACTCGGGAAATTTTTCAACACTTGAAACTTTTTTCTCAAAATAGGGGACACACGCCCTGTGGCCAGGCCGTGTGAACATTCGAAATGGAAGCACATGGTCGTGTCCTAGCCTATGTCTTACCCCGTGTCCAAACAAGTGAGCTTACTGACTTGGGTCACACGGCCAACCACACGCCCGTGCGTCTAGCCCTTGTGCCCTTAGAAGTGGCAACACACGCCCGTCTACCAGGCCGTGTGCTAGGCTGTCCCAAACCTATAGGGTATACTGGCTTATGCAACACGGCCAAGTCACACGCCCGTGTGCTAGGCCTTGTGCAAATTAGGGGGTATACTGACTTATGCCACACGGGCTGACCACACGCCCGTGTGGAGCATACTGACTTCATTTCAATTTCAACACCAGGTGACACATGGCCGTGTAACATGACTGTGCGTCACACACGACTGAGACAGATGCCCATGTCTCTACCCGTGTGGACAAAAATAGGCTATTTACCAAGCTAATTTGCCACCCACACTTATGCTCACCTAAACAACCATAATGGCACCAATCCATAGTACAAATAAACATCCAATTTAGCCACAATCAAGGCTAATTCATACATTTTCCAATACTAGCAACCAACATGCTTATAACATCAAATTTTACTCAATCAAAATATACTTAAACACATATACAAACCAACTAACTAGACCTTTACCAAACATAAATCATTTTGCACCAATTCACAAAAATGATACCAATTTTACAAACCTCATAGTATAAGTCATACACATATCCTTCCATGAACTCAAATATCAACCATATATGCACATATAAGCACATAACCAAATCCACCAATTTAAGCCAAATCTCATGGCTATATTTACAAACCAAAACATATACATTTACAAGCCATTTCAAATGACCAAAATCATTATCAACCCATGATCAAAATGACTCAAAATACCTATACATGCCATATACTTAAAATACCAAAGTTCAAAGGTACCAAGTGATAGTTAGTAGCATGAAACAATCTCCAACAATCCCCGAATCCGAGCTAGCTCCGAGATCACTACAAACATGGGAAAATACACAAAGTAAGCTACAAAGCTTAGTAAGCTCTTATGAAATAACTTAATGCAATGACATAAATATAATTCAATAATTTGAATACATCAACATGTAGCTTACATTAACTAACAAACCTTTCAAATACTCTTTTACAAAACTATATACTTTCATCATCATTTCTTCGATTCAACGGTAGAATAGCTTATGTTCATACCTGTACCATTTTGTACAAATCTCATACACATCCTCAACTTTCATTCACCCGTTGAACCATTTGTAATAGAAGTCGGATACTCGATGTTCTCACATGATAAGTAACTATACCATGGCCCGAAGCCAAATCAAGGTAACTTATCCGAAATACTAATATCATGGCCCAAAGCCAAATTAGCCGATATGCATGGCCCGAAGACAAATCGGTTTATCTCACACAAAAAGTGCTATACCATGGCCCGAAGCCAACTCACTGTATCCCCTAATGACATGTCACTAGTATCCTAGACTATTCCTAAGGTTCAATCAGGATTCCAACTGTCGAATCACTTCCAAACTTTTCTGTAATCTCATAATTTTCAATTTATACTATATCAAAGCATATAGAATATATTTGAAATGAAATTATAACATACAAACTCATCTCAGATGCTAAAATGGCGTATCGGTTCAACTATTCCGTAACTTTGTTCTTTCCCCGATCTAAGTCCGTATTTCTCCTTTCTTGGTCTAAATATATTCAAATTTGACTTATTTAATCAACTATTTATTCAATTCAATCCAAAATATACATTAAGGCTATTTTATACATTTTCCCTAAACTTTCACATTTTTTACAATCTAGTCCTTATTTCATAAAATCACAAATTAATGGAATTCAAAATATACCCATGCTAGCCAAATTACTATAATGCCTCTAGCAGCCTATATTTTCCTTTATTTCACATTTTAACCACACATTTTCACATTTCACAATTTAGCCCCTAATGTACATTTTCACTAAAAATCACTTAACAAAACTTTTTTAACTAACATCAAATATTCATAATCTATCATTAAAAATCAAAAATACTCATATATTCATCAATGGAAACAGTCAAAATCTTTAACAATTTTACAAATTAGTCCCTGAGCTAGCTAGTAATAGTTGCAACGATCAAAAAACATAGAAATCATTAAAAACCGAGCAAAAACGGACTTACAATTAAAAATCAAAGTGACCGAAACTTTCAAGCCCTAGAATGGCTTTTCTCCATGCTTCGTTCAGCTATGGTATAGATGATAGCCTTTAATTATTTGTTTGTTTTATTTATTTTATGTTATTTACCAACTTACAATTTTACCCTTAATGAAAAACCACTTAAAACATTCATTTAATGTCCAAAGATGTCCACTCTTGTGTTAAGTTGTAAAGTTACAACATAAGGACCTCTAAATTAATATTCCATAGCTATTGAATACCTTTAGCTAATGGAACTCCACTTTTACACCTTATGCGATTTAGTCCTTTTTATCAACTTAACTAATCAAACGATAAAATTTCTTAACGAAATTTTCACACAAACATATTATCATGTTGTAGACATTAAAATAATAATAAAATAAATATTTTGACCCCAAATTTGTGGTCCCAAAACCACCATTCTGATTTCACCAAAAATGGGCTATTATAGATAGTTTATGGTACTTCATTATCGGATACATCGACGAGCTATTTAGACAGACCCTTCCCATCAGGGCTTACATCATCGATGTTTGGGGATGCTATAGTCGAATCTATAACCGACTCACAAGTTTGTTTACCACTCCTAAAAGTGATGGCTTTACAGTGCTCTTTCCCTCTCGGATTGGGATTTTCGGTGGCGCTAAGTAATGAGCCTTGTGATCGAGTATTCAGATATGAAGCAAGTTGTCCCAATTGTGCCAATGCTTGAATGGAAGATTAATTTCCTTTAAAAATAGCTTCTGTGCAAGTAATATGCTCTCGCATTAATTCCTCAAGAGTAGATAATGGGTCAAAAGTAGAAGCTTATGTATTCTATTGTTGTCACTGTCCTTGATCATTCGAATCCATCATTTGTGGTCTGTATCTGAGTTTGATGTGATTGTACCTGACCTTGTTGTGGATACAACTGAGGATGTTGATTGTAGTTCTGTTGTTAATTGTAATTCCCTTGTTGTGGATTATAATTGCCCTAACTAGATGCATTCTCATATCTGAATGTCGCAGCATTTTGTCCAACATTTTGAACTCCCCAAAACTGTTAATGGCATGCAGAGTTGTTGTAAGAATTTCAATAAGAATTGTTGTGAACATTACTAACATAACATGTATTTTTTTGCTTGTTGTGGACAATCTTCATAACTATGATTGTCACCATAAATTTCACAGCAGAAGACAAGAACATCCAATTGTTGAGCCACCTGTATATGTGCAACGTCTCTCGTTTCTTGCATAGTTTTAATAATGTTTATAAGAAAAGAGACTTAGGCACTTAGCATAGATATTACATCTAGTTCAATAATCCTGGAG
Source organism: Gossypium rotundifolium (assembly GCA_025506655.1). Lineage (NCBI taxonomy): Eukaryota > Viridiplantae > Streptophyta > Magnoliopsida > Malvales > Malvaceae > Gossypium > Gossypium rotundifolium. Next base: position 119,983,884 of record CP106731.1, read on the forward strand.
TAGTTTTTACTGGTGTAACTCTAGAGATGGGATATTGATAATCATTCTGAGCAATTCTTTTAAGAACTCTCACAGCCTTATTATAAGTACAATCCAGCAGAGGTTCATTAGCTGATGCTTTGACAAGATTTCTTGAATGAGAATTCAGACCACTAAGAAAATCTCAATTTGTGTTTATTATTGAATGCCATCCATGGGACAATGTCGAAGCAAAGACTTATAAAGTTTCCATGTGGTGTGAAGATTTTCATCATCCAGCTGATGATAAGCAGTAATATCATTTCGAAGACGAGCATTCATTATCGGCGGGTTAAAGTGCAAAATAAACTACGTGGCTAAAGCATTCCAAGAAGTAACTGATCTAACAGGTTGCCCAAGAAACCAAATGCGAGCTCTTCCTTGCAAGGAATAAGGAAATAATTGCATCTTTAAGACATCATCGGGAATGCCTTGTTGGCTAAAGGAAGCACAAATCAATAAAAAGGATTTAAGATGTTCTCTCGCATCTTCATGTGTCAGTCCAGCATATAAGTCATTGGAGTTCAGCATTTGAAACATCATTGGCTTGAGTTCAAAATTCCCATCTTATATTGCTGGCCTTGTAACACCATTTACATGTATTCAATGCTGGAATAGGGTTACAGAGTATTACCAGACTTATCATTCAATTACACATACATTTTTCAAACATTTTTACTTTTCATGCATTCATCATTCAACATCAGTCATAATGTCCCTAATACGAGCTTACGAGGCTCCAACATGATTTGGAAGTGGTTTAGGACTAAACCGATAACATATGAAACTTTTACGAAACTTATAAAATTTTTCAAACTGCAGGGGTCACATGCCAGTGTGCCCCGGCCATGTGAACATTCGAAATGGGATCACATGGCTATGTCCCAGCCCGTGTCCGACCACATGTAACTCTCTAACTTGGGTCACACAGCCAACACACACGCCCGTGTGACTAGCCCGTGTGCCCTAAAAATGGCCAAACACACCCATGTGTCAGGTCGTGTGCTAGGTCGTGCCAAACCTGTAGCGTATACTGACTTATACCACACGGCCAAGTCACACGCTCGTGTGTGAAGTCGTGTGGAGCATACTGACTTGGTTTCAAAATCAACACCAGGGGACATACGACTATGTAACATAACCGTGTATCACACACAACTGAGACACACGCCTATGTCTCTTCTCGTGTAGACAAAACTAGGCTATTTACCAAGCCAATTTGCCACCAAAATTTGTGCACACCTACATCCAAAACAATTTGCAGTAAACATATGATATAATAGGCATTCCATAATCCTTAATCAAGTATATTTCATACCATTTCCAACACTAACCAATTCAAAACATGACTACCACAAAATAAACCATTATTTAGCCTAATTTCACAAGCACACCATTATCCACAACTAAACCATTTGACATTCATAATACCTATAGCTATCAAGCATCACACAACCAACCTCGATTTACATAACATAGACTATAGGCACATACACATATACACAAGCAAATCAACTCAAATTAAGCCAACTCTCATGGCTATTGTATACAAACCAAGATATATTCATTTACAAGCCAAATCAAATGGCCAAAATCATTACCAAAACACAACCAACATGACAAAAAATCCCTATACATGCCATATACTCAAAACATAAGCTTAAAAGTACCAAACCAATAGTAGGATAGCGTGATTAATCTCTGACGATCCCCGAATCTGAGCTAGCTTTGAATTCATTAAAAACATAGAAAAATAAACGATGTAAGCTATAAAGCTTAGTAAACTTGTATGAAATAAACTCGATATAATCATAAACACATAATTCAACCATTGATTATAAATACATGAATTCACATCAACTAATAAAGATTTCCATTACTCATTCTCAAAACTATATATTTTCTTCACCATTTCTTCGGTTAAAGCTAATATGGTTTATACACATACCTGTACCATCTCATACAAATCTCATTCTCAACCACATCATTGATTTACCAGTTAAGCCATTCAAAATAGAATTTAGATACTCAAGCGTCTTGCACAATAAGTACCTATACCATGACCCAAAGCCAAATCAAGGTAACTTATATCTGAAGTACTGATATCATAACCCGAAGCCAAATCGGTATAACACGCACTCGAAGTGCTAATATCATGGCTTGAAGCCAACTCAATGTATCCCCTAATGACATGCCACTAGTATCCTAAACTATTTCTAAGGTTCAACCGAGATTTCAAATGTCGAATTACCATCGAGCCATTGTCAAACTCATCCGAAGTCTTGTATTCACAACTTATACAATATAAAAGCATTTAAAATACATCTATAATTGAATTTATCACATACAAACTTACCTCGGATGTGAAAACGACGAAATAAGTCGATTAGTCGATAACTTTAGTTTTACCCCAATCTATATCCAAATTTCTCTTTTCCTGATCTAAATATATTCAAAATTAACTCATTTAATTATCCCTCTATTCAATTTAGTCCAAAACACACATTTAAGCACATTACACTTTTAACCTTAAAATTTCACAACTTTTATAATTTAGTCCTTATTACACAAAATAAAAAATTCATGAAATTTCTTTAATACCCATGATATCCAAATTACTATAAGGCCCCTAGCAGCCCAGATTTATCAACTTTTCACACATTTAACCACACATTTTCACATTTTCACAAATAAATCCCTATTTTGCATTTTTACTCAAAATCACTTTACAAAATATGTAAATCTAGCAACAAGATTTCATATTTCATCATCAAACATCAAAGAACTCATATTTTCATCAATGGAAACTTTTAAAATGTTTAACTTTTTTACAAACTAGTCCCTGGGCTAGCTAGAACTAGTTGCAACAATCACAAAAACATAAAAATCATTAAAAACCAAGCAAAAACGGACTTACAATTAAATCATGAAGTGGATGAATTTTTAAAGCCCTAAAATGGCTTTCTTATTTACTAAAAATCATCTAGGAGGATGATAGCCTTCATGATTTTTATTTTGTTTTATTTATTATACTTAAATAACTAAATTACAATATTAACCTTTAATATAAACCATTAAAATTCATTTATGCATGTCCATATTAGTCCACTAACTCTAAAAATGGTTTATTTACCACATAAGTACCTCCACTTTAAAGTTCCATAGCTATTAGACACCTTTAGATATTAGAACTCAAGTTTTACGCTTTACGTGATTTATCCATTTTTACCGGATTAAGCATTCAAACGATAAAATTAATTCTCGAAACTTTCACACATACATAATATTATCTTATAAACACTTAAAATAATATTAAAATAAATTTTTGACCTTGGATTTGTAGTCTTGAAACCACCATTCTGATTTGACTAAAAATGAGCTGTTACAGACCTGACAACTCCGGTGTAAATCATCCAAGACAAGTACTACAAAGTCTCATATAGTTCTATTTTGGATGTGAGCATTATGCGAAAATAATGGGTTATGAAAAGTTTTTTTATCGAGGCTATGGCTGCATCGTCCCCTAGTAAATCCATATTTCTTTGTTCTCAAAGTCTTCTTCGAATAGTTCTTTCAATTTCTGGATCAAAGTCGCCAAGAAAACCTGAGTTTCCTAGGGTCATAAAACACCTAAAATGAAGTTGAAGAATTAACAACAAAGAAAAACCAGTTAGTGAGTACTAAATATTATATAAAGAAAACAAAATGCAAAAAACACACTAAAACAAAAATAAACATTAAAAAAGTGCCATCCTCGACAATGGCGCCAAAAACTTGATCGACTGTAAACGTCATAGCAATAATGTGCAAGCGTACACTATCGATACAAGTATAGTAGACAGAAGTGAGTCTGTCAGATATCAATCCTACAAGGATGGTTGTCTTTCATCTATTAATATCGGTGCAATAACTAGATAGAAACGAGATAAATTGTGAGGGTAGTTATCAAAGCAACAACTCAAAAACCATAAGATAATGTATGCTATGGATAAACTAAGATCCCCAACGTGAATCTTTAGTAGAATACTAAGTATTCGCAAGGTATAAAAGATGGGTGATTGTCGACGCAATAAAATTCAATGTATGTCTTACCAAACGCCACTCCTCTATTTAATCTGGGACTTAACCATGCATATTAACCTCACCTTCCAATGAGGGAAATATAGCACTATTAAGAACAAGTGGACTAAATTCCTTCAACCCTTACTCAACTTTCGTGGTAATACTTATTAGCTCAAACTGTCACTGTAGCTTATAGTGTTAGTGACTGCAATAACACTTCCGTGTTTAAAACATTCAAACCCCCAAGATTAAATAGTAAAATAGATTTAATAAGATTACATTTAACCAACAATTCATTGTACTTCCATACAATATAGAATATAGATTAATCACCAGCGTTTCTAAAGAAATAAGAAAGAACCGAGTGAAGAAGACTATTCTTAGTTAACTTGACTAAATCTCTCAATTTTCTCTTGTCTCACAGTTAGAACTCCTCATCAATAATGGATCTGCATCAATCTTCACATTGGCTCACCTAAGGAAGGTTTAAGATACCATAGTCATAAGCTTCAAAAATAGGGTAAGAAAAAATGATGGTCAAAAGAATTCTTCTTTACATTCTTCTCACGTTAAACTTTCATGTTTTCCTCAACATATAGGTGTCCTTTCCTCAGGATTCTTCTGCCCTTGTTTGTCCAGGGTAGTTATACCGGATTGGACAACTCACACATTTTTGGTTTTTTATCTAGACAACTGTTAATTGCGGTGACAATTCTGGACGCAATCTGGAATTAACTAGTGCAACGACATTAGTGTAGAAAGATAGCAAAATTACGGATAAAATAGGTTAGGATTCACTGGGTTATAAAATGCAATTTACTAAATTGAAAATGCTAAAATGTATGCTAAAGATAACTAAATGGGAACAAATTAACCAATAAGTTGGGAGAAAACATATGTTCTTTCTAGTAGAATCAGCCATGTGAGTCACATGGCCTGGCCACATGACCATGTGACCCCTGCAGTTTGAAAACTTTTATCTTTTTTCAAAAAATTCTATAAGTTTACGATTTAGGCTTGAGTTGTTTCTAACGCGTATTTAGGGCTTTGAGAGCTCGTTTAAGGGCCAATATGTATGTTTTGAATTGGTTTTAATGTATTTATTGATATGTTTTGTAATGTTTAAAATTTGTCCGTTTGATTTGAAATCTCTGGTAATGCTCTCTAACCCTATTCCAGCGATGGATACAGACTAGGGGTGTTATAGATATTGCTACTACAAGAATTTGATTTGGAAATCAATATAGGAAAGGCACTAAAAATCAAGTGGCTGATCACTTGTCACAACTGGAAGTAAGGAATGAGTTTGGTGAAAGTGAAATGATTAAAGATGAATTCCATGATAAGTAGGTATTATTGGCTATGACATTGTCATGGTATGCTGATATTGGTAACTTTCTAGTCTATGGATTGTTGCCACCTGCGCTAAATCATCAAGGACAAAGGAAATTCCTTCATAATGTTTGGCAATAGTACTAGGACAAGCCATTTCTATTCAAGCAGTGTGCAGATCAAGTAATTCAAAGATGTATTCAAGATGATGAATTTCATAGTATCCTGTAGCACAGTCATTATGCACCTTATGGTAGACATTAGGGAAGCATGAGAACCACAGCAAAGGTTTTCCAATCTGGTTTTTATTGGCCCACCATGTTTAAATATGCTAATGAGTTCTGTAAGAACTGTGATTACTGTCAAAGAACTGGTAACTTATCAAGAAGACACGAGATTCTGCTGCCAAATATTCTAAAGGTGGAATGATTTGATGTTAAAGGAATTGATTTCATGGGTCCATTTCCACCATCCTAGGGAAAAATATATATTCTTTTCAATGTGGATTATGTCCCCAAATGGGTTGAAGTTGTAGCTTTACCTACAAATGATGCCAAATAAGTTCTGAGATTCTAGCATACAAAATTTTTACTAGGTTTGGTACCCATCGTGGTTTAATTATAGATGAAGGCTCACATTTTGACTGCAGATTAGTTGCCAACATTCTGAATAGATATAGGGCTAAACATAAAATTGCCATGGCATATCACCCCCAAACAAATGGACAAGTTGAAATTTCCAACAAAGAAATCAAGCAGATTCTAGGAAAGTTGTCAATCCCAACTGCAAGGATTGGTCAGTAAGGTTAGATGAAGCCTTGTGGACTTATTGCACAACTTTTAAGACACTATTGGGAATGTAACACCCTCTAACCCCAAACCCTAGCTAGAATAGGGTTACGAAGCATTACCAAACTTATCGGACAATTTACATAAAATGACTATGTTCAACCAATCTAAACACATTTAAATATGCTTAAAACTTGCTAAATTTACACATTTTATATATTATCCAATACTCAATTCTAATTACTTACCAAATATTATCAAATAAAACAAATTCATACTAAATTAGTCAAGTCCTATTATATACTATTACCAAAATCTAAATCTACTTATTTCACTTTTACATTCACCGTTTAAAATGACACACATAAGACACCCTAGGTACATGCCATTATCAACAATTAACACGCTTTACCTCGTTGAATTCGGGATCGACCTGGGATGCTGATTCGACATTCTCACTTTAACTTAACCTGACGCATGGAAATAAACCATACGCTGAGTATGGGTATACTCAGTGGTATTTCTATAATCCGAACACTTAATAAAATAAAAAAATAACAAACACTTAAAATCATATAACAATCATACTATTCAATTATTTAATTCATAGATAAATTCATTGTAATTTATTTCATTCTTCTCACTTACTAACCTATATAGTTTTCCACAATTTATTCACAAGACATTAACAATTATAATATTCACTTTTATCCAATCTAGAGCTACATAATTCATTTGTCTCAATCATACTTTAATTCACTGTTTAATATCAATAAACTATATTCAGCTATTCACTTTTCAATCAGTGTTATGTACTTATCCATTTCAATAATAGTCATTACCATTCATATCAAATCAACTTGCTATCCCAAATAGCTTTCGCTACATAATATGTGATATCCGGGAATTAGGGCTTGTGCATAATTGCTAAATTGTATGAAGTAGCATGCCTATGTGTGTTTGAATGTGTTACATGAATTTTTCAGAACTTCAAAGTGTAGGTAAATGCCTTAGAAAATATTGGATTTTAAGTATCAAAGGGGGAGCTAAGCTTGCTAGGCCTTAAGAAAATATGTAGAGGGAATTGGACATAAGATTGGGCTTGTTAAAGTGGCAAGGAGGTGCCACTTAAAGCCCTAGGAAGTGACGCCACAGGAAGTGCAAGGAGGGCTTAGGTTCGAGTTGCAAGGAGAGCACTTTTGGAGTTTTATTTTGCAGCAATGAGGGGAGGTAGTGGACGGCATATGGACTCTAGAAGGAGGAGGTATAGATGGGGTTGAGAGTTGAGGATTCGGCTAAGGAGGAGTGGATCAAGGGATAAAGGAGAGAGGGAAGAGAGTTGGCTGGCCTAGGGACTCCCTTGGTGTTATTTTCAGCCAAAAGGAGGAAAGGAGGCCATTTTTTCTTTCTTTTCTTTTCAAGAGTGCCTTTGCCGAAATTCTTCTCTTCTCCTATTCTTCTTTTTCTTTCCTTCTACCCCAAATCCATACCTATTCCCTAATAGCTGAATCTCAAGGTGCCCTCATTCTCTCTTCTTTGTCCCAAGCCTTAAAAGCTGGATACTCAAAGTAACCCCTAGCCGATTAGTCATTAAACCCCAAAACTGAATCCTTTGTTTTGGTGGCCATAACTGATTTCCCCTCTACCCTGTTAAAGCCGATTCGATCACTATCTAGTCTACATAGCCGAATATCTCAGTGGTGTCAAGCAGTAGTGCAGTCGATTTCAATATTAAAGGTAAGAACAAATGTTATTCGATTTGCAATCCTTTCTTTCTTTTAGCCGAAAAATATAGAAACTAATCCCATTAATATTCTTTGGCTGAAACTATGAAAGATCTTTTGGATTTCTATTGTAGCCGACTTCTAGGGGAGACCATTCGGGATTTGGTTGACCAAGGTAAGTAAAGTGTAATATTAGGCCGCAGGCCATTTATGATGTTCATAAAGTGTTTGAATCGGATCTAACATAAGGCTTGTAGGTATCTCAACATCTCCATAAGACAAGTGACGATTTCGGGATTTAGACCCACAAGGTAAGGGATTATGAACATTCGGCCAAGGCTATATTTAGTGATTAATGTTGGCCGAATTCTGACTTTGATTTTTAAGGAAGTGTACACTCTATTTCGGAAGATTTTCAGGATTCAAAAACACGTTAGTAACCAGGTGTGTAGTCCCACACTAACTCTTGATAGATTTATGGTATTGTTGTATTATATTTGTTCATAAGAATTTGAAAAATGTGGCTAAAGGTACCATTCAATGGTACAACATATTCAGGTACCTTATTCTCTAAAGATCTTCGCTAGTAGTATTATAAACTATGAACGTGACATATATGAGAATTGGTTACGATTATGAATACGGCATGTGGCATGTCATTTGCATGATTTGTATGACTCATGGGGCATATGGGTGATTATGAAAAGAGGAAGTTATCTGGTGGTTTTTATCACAATATCTGGTGAATCATGTCACATAATCTGAATGTGGTGACTTATGTCACAAAATGTTATCTGGTGGCTATGCCACAATTTATAAGGCGATGTGCAAGTTTAGAAATTTTGGCTAAGCAAAATGGAAAAAGAAAAGCAAGGTGATCAATTGGTGCTTTTATAAGCATTCGCACCCCCTGCTTGCCGTCCACCTTCTCATGAGGAGTTCAAAATCTACCAATTTCCTTGAAATTCTCCTAGCCACTCACTCAAATAATTTTGAATACTCAACATTATTCAAATAAAAATACTATAATAATCCAAATAAAATCAACTAATATCTTTATTATCCCTTATCATCTCATTATCTAGATAATTAATAAAAGAAACAAAACAAAGACCATGTGTCATCAACCAAATAGAACAAACCCCCATGTACAGGCCAACTCTTGATTTGAAATAATTCAAAAGAATTTGAATTAACATTTCCAACTTTTTCTCTTGCCAACTCTTGTTGATTAATCAAATAATAATCCAATTAATCTTAATAATATCCTTATCTATCTCCATTATCTTATCAAATAATAATAATAAAAACAAAGAGTCCATGTGCTTGACAAACTCCAGCCGAAAGAAACAAAGGCCATGTGCAGCCAATTCACGCCAAATTTAAAAAAAGAAAACAAAGTGTTTTCACCTTAGATTCGAACCAAGGCTCTCCTTGTTCCTTGATGGCGCCACTTGCAGACTTAAGTGGCCTCACTATTGCCACTTTTCCAAGGCCCTTCGTGTCAAATACTCCACATTTATTCTTGTAACCCCTAACTACTAAGGCTATCCACATTTAAAGCTTTATAAATAATATTTTCTACTATTCCGAGCCAACTCAAGGCCCTTAATTAAATCTTATCATTCCATAAATATTATCTCACCATTCAACACAAGCAAAATATGGTGTGTAGCGGATGGAGAAAAACAAAAGGCCATGTCACGACCAATTCATTGGTGGCCTCACTATTGCCACTTTTCCAAGGCCCTTTTCGTCATCAATACTCACATTTATTCTTGTTACGATTTAGTAATGCCACAATTTATAAGGCGATGTGCAAGTCATTGTGTAGCGGATGGAGGGTCGATTTAGTAATCCCCACAGGTGATGATGGTGGGTGATGTGTAGTGGATGGTTATCTAGGTTTGGGTTCGGATTGCATCATTGTTTTATATGTTTTATATGTATGATTTGACATGCCTAAATTGATTGAGAGTTTGTGCTGATTGTTACACATTGAGTCTGTTGACTCACCCTATTGTGGGATATCTTTTCAGTGACACTCAAGAATGGACCTGGTCGGCGGGAGCTTAGTGGTGGCCATGCTCACTTCGAGTTATTTTATTTTATTAGTTTTATCATTTAAGTTTTGGATTTATTTGAGTTTTGCTATGATATAATATGGCCATTCTTATTAAGCGCTTTAAGTATGCATTTTATTCGGTTTATTTTGATACGATTATTGTTAAATCAAGATTAAATAGTTTTTCATTAAAATAAATCTTAAATGGTTTTGACACCTAAGCACAAACGTTTTTTTTCAAATTACTGTTAAACTCTAAAAACCCGATAATATTTTTTACTTATTGATTTCAAGTACAAATAAAAATACTATTTTAATAAAATTGAGACTGCAAAGATAACCCCGTTTTCAATTTGTACTCAACACAAATCAAACCACTCAGATTTTCCAAAGTAACAAATATGTTTTGAATTGTTTTACTCAAGGAGCATGCCAGATCCGGTCAGGACTTGTGGGCCGGGATTGGGGTGTTTCAGTTTGATATCAGAGCCCGATTCAAAACTCAGCCTTGAGGGATTTTTGGGCCCAAAATGTTTTCTTTCTTTTAAAATTGAATTTTACTAAGAAATGAGTAGGTTTTCTGGCATGGTACCTGAGTCTCCGGCCCGAAGTCCACTAGGTAAGTACTCATAACTATTTTGTGATTTGTATGTGGGACTTATAGGGACGTAGATTAGTAAATTAGGAATTAAACCCTAGGGTTAGCCTACTTCAATACCAAGATACATAAAACTTAAAGTCTAAACAAACAAACCTGTGTCTGAGTCACCGAGTTAAAGGTTTGGCAACCGTTGTGCGCATGTTTAGGTTTGGATTCAGGGGGAGCTTGGCATTTAAGCAGTCCTAGTGACTCACATCCTCTCCACTCGAATCCTACCGTGTGTAGTGACGGTTCACCTTAGCCAAGAGGACTCAAACATGGGCTAAAACCAATAATTAAAACCCAAAAGGGACCGTCACCTTGTTTTGTGAAACTCAAAATTCAAACCATGATTATAAAATTCCAAAGTACCCTTAATTTAAAAAAATTAACCAGAATATCCCTGATTTACAAATTGACCAAATTACCTTTAACCTATACAAATGACCAAAATACCCTCGAATTAAAAATTTTCAAAATACCTTTATTTCGTTAAATAACCTAGAACCAACTTTTACGAAAATTACCAAAATGCCCCTGGCTTGTAAAATTATAAAAATACCTCTAGTGTATAAAATTACCATTTTACCCTTGAAATTTTCTTACCAAGTATTTCAATTTCGTAGAAATACCAAAAAAAAATCTACTTTGTGATTTTCAAATACCCTAATTTAGAAAATTACCAAAATACCCCTATAGGATAAAATTATAGAAATACCCCTGGGTAGTGGAAAACAACAAACAATGACAACTACAACATTTTTCTCTAATGAACGTAAGTTCATGAATGTGATTGAATGAATGAATTGATGCTGTATGTGTATGGAATCGAAAGAACTACTCCCTAGAACTATTGAACATAAGACTGTTCACGATAAATCCGTGGAACAAAAACTAATCTATAAAATTCTCTAATCAGATAAACGCAACTCGGAAGGATGAGTTCTAGATGACGTGGTTGTAATATGCATGGCTATGGTAGAGGCCGAATGACCGTGTCGGAACCCGTTAGGTCTGGTCAAGGGTCCGAAAATGAAATGCCACCACCACCAGCTGCTGGTATGGAATATCGGATCGATGGGGATGATGCGAAGATCACTGAGCGATCCTGCGAGTTCTGGAAAGGGTGGTTGGAGCAGGTGGAGGCATGGGAGCTCGAAAGTCAGTACCTGAGCGACTCTGAGCTAATGGAGCTGAGTTTTTCGTGGAGTATCTGGTGTGGCAACCAATACGGTTAAGTATTAGTTAGAGGTGATGGAGTGAATTGTGGACGATTTGGGCCTAACTGCTGAGGAGAAACTAAAAGGGGTAGTGTCCCTATTCCGTGATGAGTCATACCAATGGTGGCTCACAGTTCGGGATGGTGCTGCCGCTGATGATCTTACTTAAGAATATTTTAAGGCGGCATATCAAAAGAAGTACATTGGAACTAGTTATGTTGATGTGCAGAGGAAGGCATTTTTGAGGCTGGCTCAGGGAAATAAGTCCGTAGCGAAATACGAGGCAAAATTTCTAAGGTTGAGTCGATATGCTCGAGGTATTGTGTCAATAGAGAATGAACGGTGTGTCCGATTTGAGGACGAACTGAGGGATGACCTAAGGTTGTTGATAGCTCCACAGCAGGAGCAAGAATTTGTCGTGCTGGTGGAGAAGGCTAACGTAGCCAAAGGGATTAAGGACTCAGTGAGACAGAATACGAATCGAAATAGGCAAAAGAAAGGCTTTGGATCATCAGTGTCATCAAGAAATGTGCAAAAGAGGCCTAGAAGTGATGGGCCACGCGGTCAGCAGGCTGCTACGGGAGGACAGTACCGTCCTTACGGCTAGTGTGGAAAGATGCAATTGGGGGAGTGTTGAAAGAAGACGAGAGGATATTTCAAGTGTGGGTCCAAGGACCACATGATAAAGGACTGTCCTATGAGAACAAAAGGGGGCCGACCAGTAAGTCAGGGTTCTAATCAGGCTGGAAGAGGAGGACAGCAGCCACCGCGAGGTCGTGGTTCAGCTGGCAGAGGTAATGGTTCTGGTAGAGGACGGGGAACATCGGCAGAGGTGTTGGTAACACGGAGGCGAGGCAGCTAGGTTTGGTATATGCGATTTGTCAGAGGGAAGATGGTGACACACCAGACGTCATAACCGGTACGTTCCTTATGGCTGACAAGCCTTACTTTGCTCTAATTGATGTTGGCTCTACCCACTCTTATATTGCATGTAGAGTAGTTGAAACACTAGGCATAGCCTTTGAACTGTCAAATAGGGAGATGAATGTAGTGAGCCCATTAGGTCAAACTGTAGTGGTGAATAAGATATTTCGGAGTGTGGCTCTAGAGCTTCAGGAGTGGTATTTCTTGCCGACTTGATGGAATTACCCTTCGGAGAATTTGATCTCATCCTTGGTATGGACTGGCTAGTAGAACATCGGGCTGTATTGGATTGTGCAGCTAAGCGAATAGAGTTAAGGACGCTGGAGGATAAGGCGGTAGTTATAATAGGGGAAAGAAAAAACCACTTGTCTAACGTAGTTTCTGCTTTAAAGGCTAATAAGATGGTTCGGAAAGGGTGCAAGGCATTTTTGATCTTTGTTAGTGCGTTGGATGCAAAGGAAGGGGGAGTTAGTGGAGTTAGAACAGTAAGAGAATTTGTGGATGTTTTTCGGAAGAGTTACCTAGAATACCCCGGATAGGGAAGTGGAGTTCAAAATTGACTTCTCGCGGAATGCGACTCCCGTGTCCATTGCCCGTCATGAATGGCACCAAAGGAGTTGGTTGAGCTCAAGGCTCAGATCCAAGAGTTGCTTGACCGTGGGCTTATCCGACCCAGTGTGTCTCCATGGGGAGCACCGGTCTTGTTTGTGAAAAATAAGGACGAAACTATGCGCATGTTCATAGATTATCGTCACTTGAATAAGCTGACCATCAAGAACAAGTACCCTTTGCCAAGAATAGACGACTTGTTCGATCAGCTTAAGGGGGCAGCAGTATTTTCGAAGATAGATCTAAGGCATGTATATCATCAGCTTAAGGTGAAAGAGGTTGATATCCATAAGACAGCTTTTCGGACAAGGTACGGGCATTATGAGTTCTTGGTAATGCTGTTCGGATTGACAAATGCCCCAGTCGCATTCATGGACATGATGAACCGGGTTTTCCAACCCTTCTAGACCGGTTCATTGTTGTGTTCATAGACGATATTTTGGTGTATTTGAAGTCTGAGGAAGAACATGATGAGCACCTCCGAGTCGTGTTGCAAGTGTTAAGGGAGAAAAAGCTATATGCCAAGTTTAACAAGTGTGAATTTTGGCTGAAGAAAGTTACGTTTTTAGGACATGTGGTGTCTGCAGAAGGGATAAGGGTGGATCCTCGGAAGATTGAGGCAGTATTGGATTGGAAACCACCCAAGTCTATGGCGGAAGTTCGTAGCTTCTTGAGATTGGTAGGCTATTATAGAAGGTTCGTAGAAGGGTTCTCATCAATAGCCGCACCTTTGACGAAGTTACTAAGGAAGGAGATACCTTTCATATGGACTGATAAGCAATGGGAGAGCTTTGAGAAGCTTAAGAGAGTCTTGACTGAAGCTTCGATTTTAATTCAGCCTGAGGCAGGGAAGGATTTTATGGTATATTGTGATGCTTCCCATACAGGATTGGGAGGTGTCCCTATGCAAGACGGAAAGGTAGTTGCTTATGCGTCTCAACAATCAAGGCCACATGAGGTTAACTACCCGACGCACGATTTAGAATTGGCAGCAATGGTCTTTGCTCTTAAAGTGTGGAGGCACTACTTCTATGGAGAAAAGTCAGTGATCTACATGGACCACAAGAGTCTAAAGTATTTGTTGATTCAGAAAGAGCTGAACCAGAGACAGCGAAGGTAGGTGGAATTATTGAAGGATTATGATTGTTCTATAGAGTATCACCCGGGCAAGGCGAATGTGGTGGCAGATGCCCTAAGTCGGAAAGTATTGTCGGATCTGAGGGCAATGTTTGCACATCTTAGCTTGTATGACGATGGAAGTTTGTTAGCAGAGTTGCAAGTTAAGCCGACGTGGTTGAATGAGGTGGAAGAGAGTCAGTTGGCAGATGATGATCTAAGTGCTAAGCTATGGCAAGTGCAGAGTGGGGAGTTGAAGGACTATGGTATTGATGGCGATGGAGTATTGTGTTTCAAGGGTAAGGTTTGTATGCCGAAGAACAAGGAGTTACGGCAGAGAATTCTTCAGGAATCGCATAGTAGCCCCTATGCTATGCATCCTGGAGGTAGTAAGTTGTACAAAGATCTAAGGAACAGTTTTGATGGCCTGGTCTTAAGCGGGAAGTTACCAAATTTGTAGGGAAGTGCTTAACGTGTCAGCAAGTTAAGGCTGAACACCAAGTCTCGTCAGGGTTGCTTCAGCCAATACAGATTCTGCAGTGGAAGTGGGAGAGAATCACCATGGACTTCGTTAGTGGGCTTCCCCTAAAGCCTACTAAGAAAGACTCGGTATGGGTGATAGTGGATCGATTGACAAAGTTCGTGCATTTCATTCCCGTGCAGATTGACTATTCCCTACAAAAATTGGCAAGGTTGTATGTTGTGAAAATTGTAAGGCTGCATGGAGTGCTGATGTCGATTATCTCAGATAGGGATTTGAGGTTTACGTCTCAGTTTTGGAAGGCACTACATCAAGCTTTGGGCACCAGATTAGACTTTAGTACGGCATTTCATCCGCAATCGGACGGTCAGTCTGAGCGAGTGATCCAAGTGTTAGAGGATATGCTAAGGAGATGTGTATTAGACTTTAGAGGGAGTTGGGAAGAGTTTTTGCCTTTAGAAGAATTTGCGTACAATAATGACTATCGGCAAGTATTCGATGGCACCGCATCTGAAGCAATCAGTATAGACGGAAGTGTCGCACTCCCACATGTTGGACAGAATTGGGAGAACGTCAGATTTTGGGTCCAAAAATTGTGGCAGAATCGAAGGAAAAGGTTAAGGTAATTCAGACACGGTTGAAGGAGGCTTCTGACAGGCAAAAGTCATACGCAGATCTTAAGCGAAAGGAGATTGAGTTTGCCGTGGGAGATTCGGTGTTTCTTAAAGTTTCACCGTGGAAGAAGGTAATGCGATTTGGTCACAAAGGAAAGTTAAGTCCCAGGTTTATAGGACCCTATCAGATATTAAAGTGAGTTGGACCAGTGGCCTACCAGTTGGAGTTGCCTTCGAAATTGCAGCAGATGCACGATGTATTCCATGTTTCTATGCTACGTCGATATCGATCGGATCCATCTCATGTAGTTTCAGTTGAAGAGGTGGAGCTAAGGCCAGATTTGTCCTACGAGGAGGAGCCAATTCAGATCTTGGAGCGAGATGTGAAAGTGTTACGGAGGAAATTGGTCCCTCTGGTCAAAGTGCTATGGCGTAATCAAGGATCGGAGGAAGCTTCTTGGGAGCCGGAAGAAGCAATGCGACAGCAATACCCCCACCTATTCTAGCCAGGTAATTTCGAGGTCAAAATTATTTTAAGGGGGGTAGAACTGTAATATCCGGGAATTAGGGCTTGTGCATAATTGCTAAATTGTATGAAGTAGCATGCCTATGTGTGTTTGAATGTGTTATATGAATTTTTGAGAACTTCAAAGTGTAGGTAAATGCCATAGAAAATATTGGATTTTAAGTATTAAAGGGGAGCTAAGCTTGTTAGGCCTTAAGAAAATATGTAGAGGGAATTGGACATAAGAATAGGCTTGTTAAAGTGGCAAGGAGGCTCCACTTAAAGCCTTAGGAAGTGACGCCACAAGAAGTACAAGGAGGGCTTAGGTTCGAGTTGCAAGGAGAGCACTTTTGGAGTTTTATTTTGCAGTAAGGAGAGGAGGTAGTGGACGGCATGTGGACTCTAGAAGGAGGAGGTATAGATGGGGTTGGAGAGTTGAGGATTCGGCTAAGGAGGAGTGGATCAAGGGATAAAGGAGAGAGGGAAGAGATGGCCTAGGGACTCCTTTGGTGTTATTTTCGACCAAAAGGAGGAAAGGAGGCCATTTTTTCTTTCTTTTCTTTTCAAGAGTGCCTTTGCCGAAATTTTTCTCTTCTTCTATTCTTCTTTTTCTTTCCTTCTACCCCAAATCCATACCTATTCCCTAATAGTCGAATCTCAAGGTGCACTCATTCTCTCTTCTTTGTCCCAAGTCTTAAAAGCCAAATACTCAAAGTAACACCTAGCCGATTAGTCATTAAACCCCAAAACCAAATCCTTTATTTTGGTCGCCAAACCGATTGCCCCTCTACCCTGTTAAAGCCGATTTGATCACTATCTAGTCTACATAGCCGAATATCTCAGTGGTGTCAAGCAGTAGTGCAGTTGATTTAAATATTAAAGGTAAGAACAAATGTTTTTCGATTTGCAATCCTTTCTTTCTTTTAGCCAAAAATCTAGAAACTAATCCCATTAATATTCTTTGGCCGAAACTATGAAGGATCTTTCGGGATTTCTATTGTAGCCAACTTCTAGGGGAGACCATTCGGGATTTGGTTGACTATGATATGTAAAGTGTAATATTAGGCCGCAGGCCATTTATGATGTTCATAAAGTGTTAGAATCGATCTAACATAAGGCTTGTAGGTATCTCGACATCTCCATAAGACAAGTGACGATTTCGGGATTTAACCCACAAGGTAAGGGATTATGAACATTCACCAAGGCCATATTTAGTGATTAATGTTGGCCGAATTCTGACTTTGATTTTTAGGGAAGTGTACACTCTATTTCGGTAGATTTTCGAGATTCGAAAAACACGTTAGTAACCAGGTGTGTAGCCCAACACTAACTCTTGATAGATTTATGGTATTGTTGTATTATATGTGTTTATAAGAATTTGAAAATTGTGGCTAAAGGTACCATTCAATGGTACAACATATTCAGGTACGTTATTCTCTAAAGATATGCTAGTAGTATTATAAACTATGAACGTGACATATATGAGAATTGGTTACGATTATGAATAAGGCATGTGGCATGACATTTGCATGATTTGTAGGACTCATGGGGCATATGGGTGATTATGAAAAGGGGAAGTGATCTGGTGGTTTTTACCACAATATCTGGTGACTCATGTCACATAATCTGAATGTGGTGACTTATGTCACAAAATGTTATTGGTGGCTATGCCACAATTTCTAAGGGCGATGTGCAAGTCGACTACAGTGACTGCCTTCAATGGTGTGTAGTGGATGGAGGGTCGATTCAGTAATCCCCACGGTGTGATGGTAGGTACGGGTGATGTGTAGAGGATGGTTATCTAGGTTTGGGTTCGGGATTACATCATTGTTTTTATATGTTTTATATGTATGATTTGACATGCCTAAATTGATTGAGAGTTTGTGTTCATTGTTACACATTGAGTCTATTAACTCACCCCGTTGTGGGATATCTTTTCAGGTGACACTCAAGAATGGACCGGCCTGTAGGAGCTTAGTGGTGGCCATGCTCATTTCGAGTTATTTTATTTTTATTGGTTTTATCATTTTAAGTTTTGGATTTATTTCGGTTTTGCTATGATGTAATATGGCCATTCTTATTAACTGCTTTAAGTATGCATTTTATTCGATTTATTATGATACGATTATTGTTAAATCAAGATTAAATAGTTTTTCATTAAAATAAATCTTAAATGTTTTTGAAACCTAAGCACAAACATTTTTTTTCAAATTACTGTTAAACTCTAAAAACCCGGCAATACTTTTTACTTATTGATTTCAAGTACAAATAAAAATACTATTTTAATAGAATCGAGATTGCAAAGATAACCCCGTTTTCAATTTGTACTCAACACAAATCAAACCACCCAGATTTTCCAAAGTAACAAATAAGTTTTGAATTGTTTTACTCAAGGAGCATGCCAGATCCGGTCAGGACTTGTGGGCTGGGTTTGGGATGTTTCATAATATGATTTGTGTGTTTCAGTCCACATTTCAATTCTTTATTTAGTATCAATCTAACAACTGTTATATTTAATAACCCCTATTAACATGACTCGGACTCAGACGGATACACGGATCCA
Source organism: Gossypium rotundifolium (assembly GCA_025506655.1). Classification (NCBI taxonomy): domain Eukaryota; kingdom Viridiplantae; phylum Streptophyta; class Magnoliopsida; order Malvales; family Malvaceae; genus Gossypium; species Gossypium rotundifolium. Next base: position 120,002,545 of record CP106731.1, read on the forward strand.
ACCAAACACACCGGAATGGCACCCAGTGCCTCATCGGATAGTTCGAAGCAATATAATGACACCTAGTGTGTCATCGGCCTAGCCGAAGTAAAGTGGTACCCAGTACCTCATCGAATCTATCCGAAGAAATATAGTGACACCCAGTGTCTCATCGACTCAAGGTCGAAGTATCCCTGAACACTTCCAATCCTATGGCATGCCAACTATATCCGACTTAGCCTGACTAGTTAATAGGGTATTTCGATTCACTTTCTCAATTTACTTTCAATCAATTTTAAATCACTATTAATTTCCTCATAATTCATAATTGAATTATTTAATTCAAATCACTCTTCACTTTCAAATCAATATGCATCTCTATTGCTCAACTCAATTTCAATTCAATTTGAATCACTTTCCATTTCACAAATTACAGTAATACGAATAATTTACATCTTAATTATTTATCATAACATTTACCCAAAATTCAATTATCATAATTGTATAATATCACACACACACACACGCACATATGCACACACACACACACGCACACACGCACACATGCACGCACGCACGCATGCACGCACGCACACACACACAGACAGACACATAGACACAGACACACACACACACACACACAAACACACACACAGACACAGACAGACACACACATGCACGCGCACGCACGCACGCACGCACGCACGCACACACACACACACACACACACACACACACACACACACATAATTAATTCAATAAATTCCTAACATACCAAATCAACCCTCTTCCATTATTAAACACAATAATTCTCACTTCAACATTCACTAAAGGCATTGAATAAAATATAACAATTAATAACTAGGTTCGGATTATAGAAATACAAACTGTAATTTTCGAGCTATCCTTCGTCGACTTTGTCTTTTCCTCGCTTAGCCAAGATTTTTCGACATAACGCTAGCTACAAAAATTAATTAAATATTATCAATACACTTCCTTTCAATTTTCATATTGAATATTTCAATTTCTATCCAACTTTTGCCTTAATTGCAACTTAGTCCCTAAACTGAGACTAACTTTTATTCTTCACATTTAACTTAACATTTCTATTCAATTTCTAATTTAAACTAATTTCAACTTTCTAATTTCAGCATTAAACCATAATTTCAAAATTATTTCAATTTAGTCCCTACTTTTCAAAACTTATGAATTACTTTACAATTCAATCCTTATTTCATTCTTAACTTTAATTTCTATCAATTTAACCCTTAATTCATCATTTTATTTAACTATCTTTCAAAATATCAACTTAACCTTGTTCCAAGGCTTTTAAAACATCAAAATTAAGTAAAAAGGGCTAAATTGACTTACCTATTAAATTTCCAAGCTTCAAACTTTGAATTTTCCCTTTTCTTCTTTCTTTTCTCTTTTCTCTTTTTCTTTCTTCCCTTCCCCTACTCTCTATTTCGTTTGGCTTTTTGTTTCTATTTCTTTTCTTTTCTTTCTTTATTACTTTAAACCAATATATATATTAACTTAATAAATATCTATTATAAAATCTATTTAATAACAAATATTGTTTTAACATTTGTTTCCATTTATATTATCACACTTGTTTTTCTCTAATCTAATTTCGATATAAATATCTTTTACTTAATAATAATATATAATTTAATAATATACTTATATAATAAGTAAATATACATGTATTTTACAAATGTATGTATATTAGTATCACACATGTCACCATATGCACCATACATTTGTCTTAATTTAATATATTTATCACATAAAATCTTATAATATAATTATTTAATTAATAAAAATCTTTTGTAATTAAATAATAAATATTATTAATACTTAAATACAAGTATTACAATTGTATGTATTTTATTTATACACTTGTATCAAATCATATCCACACATTTGTCTTTGTTTAATTTATTCATCCCATAATATCAATTTAATAATAATAAATACATTAATATTTACTTGAATAATAAGGAAATGCATACATGTATTACAAATGTATGTACAATTTTATTACACATGTATTTTATTTATACCATACACTTGTCTTTCTTTTATTTATTTTAATAATAATTAATATAATTAATTTAAAACCTTAAACATATAAGAAAAATCCAATAAAAATCTTAGATTTTATCTAAGTTTGCCACCACATCTATAGTAAATTGGCTTAATTATCATTTTGGTCCTTTTATTTTCTTTTAATCTACAACTAAACTTTCACACTTCATTCAATTCAATCATTTTTCCTAACTATCCTTAATTTAAGCTAATTCACTTCATTAAACTTTAATTAACCATTCACTTAAATATTTACGTATCCATTTTTCAGCAACGGGGACCCGAAAATACACTTTTTTGATAACCGTAAAATTTGGGTCATTACTTTTCTCCCCCACTTAATAAATTTCATCCTCAAAATTTACCTAAAAAAGATGGGGGGTACAGAGATCTCACTATTTCTTTCGATTCCCGTGTTGCTTCCTCAATATTATAAGTTCACTTACTCAAGCTAGTATCTCAATAGGCTTTTCTTCATACGATAAATCATATCAAATCTCAATATCCTTTGCTGAGATAACACGTAAAAGATCTGATCTGAATCATCTGAACATCAAATCCTGAAAAATCCCATAAATTTCCGTAACTTCAGAGGTTAAAACATTCAATATATTACCAGTCTGACTTTTTCACATATTCACATAGCCCTTTTTTCATCCTAATCTCAAAGTTTTCTTTCAAGATGAAACATTAAATACACATCGCCAACAGAATACTCGATATAAGTGATTCTTATCTTTCAAAAGCTGCTCCCAATCTATCTCAAATCACTTCCACTTTTTTTTTCAATTTCATGAATCAAACAGCTCCACATATTCCTTTTCTTACTATATTTCATCAAGTACCATGTAGTTTTACATTCACTATCATATAGAGCTTCATACAATGATGAAAACTGTTATCACGTATTCAAAACTTCTTCTACTCGTTCTAAAATTAAAATATAAATCATATATCTCAATTAGAAATAATAGAAACTGGTATACCATGTAATATGACAATATCAAAACCCATATTTCAGACAATTATTAAGTAAGAAACTTATTCATACCGGAATAGAATATGTAAACTTCACCATACCTTTGACGATTATTCAAATTTCATCTTTTCTTTTTCAATGATAGAGATAACTCCAATCCATACCCATAGAAATTCTATCTCATTTCCATTCTGATATCATCACTGACTGTATTAATTTTGAAGGTATTAGTATCCAATGTTCAATTTTATCTTGCTGACATATAAACATTTATATACAAGTTCAAAATATCACTTTTCATTCCAAGTTATCAACACATCTTCTTCAAATCATTGTATAACTTATTTCTTCCAGAATGTATAGACATGGTACTACAATAGATTTCATGTAAAATCTTCTGTATAAGCTCTGAATCCTTTAGTACAAATTCTGTTTCTATATAACAGGCAATCATCAGATCCAATATGAAGTTTTTAATTAATAGTCATTTATATTCTATACCCATATAACCCATAACTCATTATCACATTCTTGAGCTTTGCAGATTTGCCATAGAAAAGTCAGTTTAACTTCTATCCCAACTAGAATTGAACCATCGTCAAGTGATAATAGCTGAGTGTTCGTAACTCATAACACAAAGCAAAACTTTCAATTCTGAGTATCCATAACTCCATTTGTTTTTTTTTTCTAAATGATAATCAATTATCAAATCATGATCTTTCTAATGCAAGGACAATAGCTACCACTTCCACATCATGTATCAAATAATTCTTCTCATGTGATTATAACTTTTTATAGCATATGTAACATCCCAAAATTAGGCCTAGTAGGATTGGGCCCATTGGGCCTTGGGCGTAGGGGTGTTTAAAATTTTGAGAATAAGAGAATAGTATTAATTCAAGTTGGACTTATTAAGAAAGTAATTTTGGAAAGTTATGAGGTTTCTATGAAGTTCCGAGTTCAAGTTGGGCCTTAGTAAAATTTTGTGTTTAAGCCTATCAAGGAGAGATAGTAAGAGGCATCGAAGCTTATGGAAATAAGTGAGTAAATTGCTAGCATAAATGAGCAATTAGTAAAAGAGGTTATGGCATCATATGAAGTACCTTTAGGGAAGAGGTTCAAATCACATTGTGTGAAAATTTTGACTATTATTTTTGCACCCTTTCCTTAAGTGTCGGCCAAGCATGTAAATAAGGTAAGGGGGACTTTTTATTTTTGTCAAGATGGCTAAGGAGAATAGGAAAGAATGAAGGTGAGGAAAGAAATCAAGAGAAAGGGGAAACTAAGGGGAACAAGTGGCCTTTTCAAGGGAAATGTTATGGAAAGGTTGGTTGGCAAATTTTTGACTATTAGGGGCATGAATGTGGACGGTTTTGATGGGGAAAAAGGAGCAGCTGAATTATCCTAGCTTATTTGCAAGTTTGTGCTTGAGAAGCCTATTTTCTCTTTTGAACATTTTTGGTACTCTTTTCCAATCTTTTTCCTTTGTGTTAGCCGAAGTACCTAACATTTCTTCACATATCTCTTCTCTTCTTTTTATCATTCCTTCAACCTTTCTTCCATTTTCCTAAATCGACATTACCATATGATCAAATCTTCTTTATTATTTTCTCTTCAATAGCCAAATTTCTATCATCTTCTATCTTCCCCATTTTTGTGTGTTGGACATCTCTCCTTGGTTGAATCGGGTAAGGGCTTCATTTCTACTCCTTTAATTTTCTTCTCTTTCAAGCCAAATAGGTATGTTCATCACTATACGACTATTCCACTTTGTTTCTTATCGAAATATCACTCTCTCCATCACTCTCATATTTGATCAACTCTTTTTCGTAGAGTTCTAATGGGTGGCCTAATACCAAATCCTTGTCGATTCATTCGTAGTCATAAGCCAATTAGTGGGAATCGAGATTATCATCGATTAAGGTAAGGAGTTTTTTTTCGTAGTCCGTTCTATATCGCTATTCGGTTATGGTATTAATCGGATTGAAAGTTTGGCTAATCGATTATGTTGTTAGGCACGAAATCACTCGATACTCTCTACTTGTGGATTTTTCAGATATAGTGGTAAAGTCGAACACCTATCTCTCGTAATAAGAGACTCAGATTGTTGGTAAGTGATATAGATTGTTAATCAATCGCAATACTTGGATGAAGTTGTAAATTGGGTTTTGGACTAATTGTTGACTGATTGTATCTTTAGGTGCCGCAGAGAATATTGTGTTACGATTCCGAATAAGGTGTGTAATCCCATACTTTCTGAAAACATGTTTGAAATGGTGTGTAATCTCGTACCTTCTGAAAACATGTTTGAAATCATGTGTAATCCCATACCTTCCGAAAACATGTTTGAAATGGTTTGTAATCTCACATCTCTCTGAAAGTTTGCATGATATGTTTTGTGATTTGGTCGAAATACCGAAGAAAACCAAAAACTGGCATCCGTGATCACTCGAGAGTGCGTATATTCATAGTAGTAACCATATTTTGTAATAAAATAGTTCCAATTAGAAACAATGACATGTTTCTGAAAAATCACGAAAAATAGGAGAAAGGGAATTATAATGTGAATGATATATAAAATCAAAGCTTACTGTGCCTATTTTGATATGGAAGAAACAGAGAAGGAAAAGGAATTTTATATTCTGAGATATCTAAATTTTAGTGAGACTGGTTCTGATTAACTTCGTGGTTCCCTGATCTGTTTTGGAAAAATCATATAAAATTGTACAAAGTGAATTATGGGTTATAATTTATATGTATAGATTCCTTAGTGAGCCTATTTTCATTAGAAACAAGTGGTAGCAATATATGAAAACTATATAGTGAGATATTTGAAATTAAGACAAGAGAGGTCAGAATCGTTGGACAGTGAAACAAGGGAAATTTTAAGGAATAAACTGTACTAAATGGTTAAGACAAAAATTCTGGAAAAATTTTAATAAGAAGATATATGAGTTTAGTTTCAAGGAAAATTTATGGATTTAGTTAGTACGACGCAGATGCACAGTTTAAATTTTAATGCCCCAAATTAGTAGTTAAGTCTGGGGTTGTGAAATTACAAAAATACCCTTGGGTTATAAATTACCGAAATACCCCTGGATTGTGAGATTACCGATTTACTGAAATGCTTCTATTGGTCGATTTATTAAACTGACCATATGGGCCGAATTACAAAAATGCCCCTAATGGGCCGAATTGATATATTGCTTAATGGGTCGATTTACAAAGTGTTATAATGGGCCAAAAATATATATTGCTTAATGGGCCGAATTGATATATTGTTTAATGGGCCAAATTGATATATTGCTTAATGGGCCAATTTCATACATTGTCTTAAAGGGCCGATTTGCAAAGTGTTAATGGGCCGAACTTTTGTCTGAATTAATTATTGCTATTATATTTGTAAATATCATGATTTACTATGTATGTTGCATTTACATAATTCTGCATGGGATTGGGATATTGATGATCGGAGGAAGTAACCTGGTGGCTCTGCCACATATTTTGGTGACTCTGTCACAATCTGTCTGGTGGCTATGCCACGTAAATTCTATTATTTTGGTGGCTTGTCCACAATTAAATTTGTTATAAATGGCTTAATGCCTGCGATTAGTGTGTTAGCGGTGTGGGTTGACTTGATCCCCACAGGTGTGTTGGCTGGTACAAGTGGTGTGTAGCGGACGAAATATTAGGTTGGTTTAGGATTGCATTACATTTATTTGATTCATTTCATATATTCTGTTTTGTAAATGGGCTTTGGCCCAAGATTATGCTTTATGGGCTTCGCCCAGTTATCAATTATATGGGCTCAGCCCAAATTTTTGCTAAAAGGGTTCAAGCCAAGTGAAAAGCAGTAAGGGATTATACACCCAGTTCTTGTAACTCACCCCCTTCTTTCTTAATCCTTGTAGGTAATGTACCATGATGTGGACTTAGGCCCATGGATGACTCGGTGGAGGCCATACTTACATTGTAAATTAATTTTCGCTCTATTTCATTACTTTTATTATTTTGGTTTTTTTTTTTAAAGTTGTAATAAGGCCTCTGGTCTATTTTTATTTGCTTATGTTTTGTCGTGCTTATTATTCTGCTTGAGATTCTTTAAGTGAGAATTTTCTAAAAATTCTAAATAATGGTTTTTCTAAATTGATTAACAAATGGATTTAATAGCAAACTTTTACAAATAATTTAACTCGATTCTCTTTCAAAATTTCAACGTCATTTTCAAAAGTCCTGATTTTAAAGTCCACTACTTCAATTTTTGATACATCAATCAACTTCTCAAAATTTGTATTTTATAGAATAGTTATAAATCAAACTTGCTTTCTTAACTATATTATATTATTGTCATTCTTTAGTACATTCATAAGTTTTCAAAACATTTTCTTCATGTGACAAACCAAATCCGCTCGTAATGAATGGGCAAGGTTTGGGGTGTTACAACATAAACCATTAGTTCTCTTTCTTGTATCAAAACACTGCTATCCCTAGAAATTACAAGTTTCTTTATTGAATTTCATACTAAGCCAGAACAAGTGCATCAGTTAACTGAGCTCTCAACTAATTAAAACCTGGCTGATATTTATCGAATCATTCCAATGCCATATCTTTCTATAATAATCATATCATCCAAAAGTCCCCCCTTTTTTTTTTAATTTTTGGTAATAACCGACTAGTTTTAGAAAACTTCTGATTTCAAATACACTTTTTAACATCATTTCAAACACAAGATCCATAACAAATTCAGCTCCTTTAACCAACAGTAATTCAGGTAACTCTTCTAAGAACACATAAGAATTTCCACTGATCTAAACTTTGACTTAGATTCTTCAACTAAGAAATTTAGCAAACCCAACGGGAAAATCCTTAGCAGATACTGAATTCATGCAATCATGGGAATAATCAAACCAAGATCAATTTAAAATAATCATATCAATATAGATAAGGAAGAAAGTGCATGGAATGACATCTGGTAGAGAAATATCCTCTTCTACACGATTAATATATATACCTTGGCTGATATTCATTCTCCATATTTTACAGTAAATCCTTTATCACACCTTAACTATCACTCGCAGTTCTGGGTTACAGAGTAATCTACCTCTAATAACTGTGGTACTCTGTCTTGAAATTTAAATAATATATTTTTCAACTCTCTTCAATCAGTCACTAAAATAATGATCAGAAGAATCATATCTAACTCATATTTCGCTCTTTATTCTACATTCTTTGGCTTTATGTCTTCATTTAAACCATCTTCAAACCACTTGTACATTATAGTTTCTATCAGAATATACCTTCTGATATACTTATTCAATCAAACAAATTCCCTTCATACTCAGTTACAATCATATATCCTTGTTTAAGCTTCAAGAATCCTTTGCATCCCTCGATTAAGAAATCTCTCGATGACATATGTATATTTCCTTCAGGACTCATTTCAGAAAATTTCAAATAACCCTTTCATAGTCACAGCATAAATCAATATTTTCCACCACTAATAAATTCAATAAATTAAATCTTTTAGTAGAAATACCATACCTTCCTAACATTTATTCGGCGAACAAAGTAATTCATTTACATACCTGATAATATTCTCTAACCAGATATCATTTCTTTCAAAATCATTTTCAGTTGTAATTTTCAATTCTTCCACACTATACATACTGATTATTAACAGCAGATATCTTACCTGTCGGACAAACTTTGTACCTTCAAGCACTTCAGGAACTGATTGAGAAATAGGAGGGGCAAATATCATAACAGATACAGTTTCTTCTATTCACTGAAGAGCATAGATTATAATTCTAAACAGTTACATATTATCTCTTTATCTATTATTTTATCATTCAACATTCAGTGATTAATTATCCATGGAATTAATACTCAATATTGCCGATTCATATTTAGTTTCCATCTATTTCACGAGACTCTTTATCTCCAATATACATTTTATAACCAATACTGTCAATATGTTCATCTAACACTTTCAACTATAAAGCAGAAACAAACAAATATATCAGCATCCGATCCCAGTTCAATTTTGACTCAACTATGGCATGTACCTCTAGACTTAATTTTAAGCTCGATTTAGTTTGAGAATCGGCTAAACCTGATAGCTCTGATACCAACAAATGTAACACCCCCAAACCCCAAACCCTAGCTGGAACAGGGTTACAAAGCATTACCGATCCTATCGGAAAATTTACATAAAATGCCTATGTTCAACCAATCTAAACACATTTAAATATGCTTAAAACTTGCTAAATTTACACATTATATATATTATCCAATATTCAATTCTAATTACTTATCAAATATTATCAAATAAATCAAATTCATACTAAATTAGTCAAGTCCTATTATATACCATTACCAAAATCTGAATCTACTTATTTCACTTTTACATTCACCATTTAAAATGACACACATAAGACACCCTAGGTACATGCCATTATCAACAATTAAAGCGCTTCACCTCGTTGAATTTGGGATCGGCCTGGGATGCTGATTTGACATCCTCACTTTAACTTAACCTGTGCACGGAAATAAATCGTACGCTGAGTATGGGTATACTCAATGGTATTTCTATAATCCGAACACTTAATAAAGTAAAAATATAACAAACACTTAAAATTATATAACAATCATAACTATTCAGTTATTTAATTCATAGATAAATTCATTGTAATTTATTTCATTCTTTTCACTTACTAACCTATATAGTTTTCCACAATTTATTCACAAGACATTAACAATTATAATATTCACTTTTATCCAATCCAGAGCTACATAATTCATTTGTCTCAATCATACTTTAATTCACAGTTTAATATCAATAAACTATATTCAACTATTCACTTTTCAATCAGTGTTCTTTACATATCCATTTCAATAATAGTCATTACCATTCATGTCAAATCACTTGGTATCCCAGATAACTTTTACTGTATAATATGATTTGTGTGTTTCAGTCCACATTTCAATTCTTGATTTAGTATCAATCTGATCACTGTTATATTTAATAACCCCGATTAACATGACTCAGACTCAGACGGATACACGAATCCAATCAAACACACCAGAATGGCACCCAGTGCCTCATCAGATAGTTTGAAGCAATACAATGATACCCAGTGTCTCATCGGCCTAGCTGAAGTAAAGTGGTACCCAGTACCTTATCGAATTTATCCGAAGAAATATAGTGACACCCAGTGTCTCCTCGACTCAAGGTCAAAGTATCCCTAAACACTTCCAATCCTATGGCATGCCAACTATATCTGACTTAGCCCGACTAGTTAATAAGGTATTTCGATTCACTTTCTCAATTCACTTTCAATCAATTTCAAATCACCATTAATTTCCTCATAATTCATAATTTAATTATTTAAGTTAAATCACTTTTCACTTTCAAATCAATAAGCATCTCTATTGCTCAACTCAATTTCAATTCAATTTGAATCACTTTCAATTTCACAAACTACAGTAATACGAATAATTTACATCTTAATTATTTATCATAACTTTTACCCAAAATTCAATTATCATAATTGCACAATATCACATTTGTAACATCCTAAAATTTGATTATTGATATGATGCATGTTTTGGTGCTTAACTTGTGTATAATTAAATTTTGCATGATTAGTATAGTCTTGAGAAGACTTGAGAACTATTCAGAATTAGAATAAATTTTAGTAAGGAGTATTTAATTGAAGTGGAGCAAGTGTATTTGAGGTTTAAGTAGATTTAAGTGACAAAAACTAGCATAAGATGAGCTAGTAGAAAGGTGGTGTTGGCGCATGTATGTTTGCTTGAGGGGAGAGGTTCGAATCTCCTAGCATGCAATTTGAAAGCTTTTATTTTTTTTCTTTTCCTTAGAAAGTGTCAGTCATGGATAAGGATTAGATGATTTGGATTAAAATTTTTATGGCAAGAAGACCATGGGAAAAAGGCAAGTGTTAACTTAGGGAAAGGAATCATTTGAATCAGGTATGTAGGGGGAACACAAGGCACATATTGAGGAAGATGTCTTGGAAAGTTTTGTGTGGCAAAAACTTTGACTTTATGTCCATGTACTTGGACGGTTTTTGGGGCTAGGGGCTGGCCGAAATTTTGAAGGCATTTGGATGAATAGGAGCTAGTTGTGCACATCTCTCTTTTGGTCATTTTTGTGCTTTTCTCCAAAATCTCCCTCTCCATTTTCCTATCCTTAGCCAAATGCACTTGAACAATAGGTAACATCTTTGCTTTTCTTTGATCATTTCACATTTTGACCATTTCGATTTTGAGTTCTTTCTCCCCAAATTATTTTCTTTCTCTCCTCTTTGTGACCGAAAATACAAGAAACATCAAAGACCATTTCTTTCTTTTTCTCTCATTGTTGAATGTCCATTGATTCAAAGTTCTCTTTTGGATCATCCTTTATTCTTGAGAACCAAAATCCAAACCTTCATTTCTATTCTTTTTCTTCTCTACTTCTCTTGAAAGACTCTCAAACATCACCCTCTCTCTCATTCTTCACCATGGTCGAATGTTACTAAGCACCATTTCTTTTAACTTTTCCTCCATAACCAAATCTTCTACAACTCACATATCTCATTCTCAATCATTTTTCTTTCCACTCACACTTTAATCAATCGAAACTTAGTGGAGGGCCAAAACTCAAGTGTTCGTAAACATCATAGATCATTGAAATCAGATTTAAGGTGTTAATGTAACACCCTGAACTAGGGGTTATTTGTAATTCAATTAATTTCCCATGTGTGCTTAAAGAAATAAATAATATGATTTTATTTGGCATGTTTTAGGGTGTAGAAATAACCCCGAATTAGGTCAGATTTAGAATTAAAAATCTTTTTTTTTAATGTGTAAAAGGAAGGAGCTAGGTGAGTTAGGGCTTAAGTAAAAGTTAGGGGAGGCATGACACAAAGAATGGGCTTGGCACAATTAGCTTGGGGCGTCAAGAGAGTTTGCAAGGGAGGAGGTTCGATCCGTGGAAGTAACAAGGGGTTATGTTTTTTTTTCTTTTTCTTTTGGGGCGTTAAAGGAAGGGCCCAAGTAAGGAAGGCTTTAAAGAAATTTCGGGCAAGGTTCATGGCATGAAAGGCAGGTTGGCGGAGTGGCTTGGGGCGCCACTCAAGGGCTTTGGTTTAAGGTATCGGGTTCGAGACATAAAGGATGCAAGGAGTTTTATTTTTTGGGCTTTGGCATTAAAGGAGTAAGGGCCAGGAGGAAGGCTTATAATTAAAAGGTGAGGGCTCATGACATGAAAGTCTAATGGGAGAAATGGCTAGGGGCGCTTAAGGGAAGGCTGCAGCATGGGGTTCCAGGTTCGAACCCAAGAAGCAGCACTTTGGTTTTTTTTCTCTTCTCTCTTTATGCTGCTGGCGTGAAGGAGGGGGTGTTGGCAGCATATTGGACTCTTAATTGATAAAAGATAAGGCTTAATATTTTTGCAAATAATCGGCTAGAAGGGGGAGCTATTAGTGTTTTATTTGCTATTAAATTGTTGAGGGGATTAGGAGATTAAAAGTAAGATAAAGCTAGATTTATTTGTGATAATTCAAGGCTGGAAATTATCACAAAATAGAGGGTGTTTGCCGAAATTTAGACTCCTTGGGGGCTGTCCATATTTGATTTTGTTACAGCATAGAAGTGCCAAAATTCCAGCAAATTCTTTTCCTCTTTCTCTCCTCATTGTGCTACCGAAATTCCCCTTATACAATTGCCCAAAATTGTTCAAAATTCTCTTCCCCTCTTGCTTCTTTTAGCCGAATATACCCCTCTTTAAGAGAAAATTTCCACCATTCCTGCCTTGCCTTGGCGAATCTCCCTTAAGGAAAAGGGTGCTATTTTTGGTTCCTTTCCTCTACATTGAAGATAGCAGAATCTTTCCCCCTAATTAAGGGTGCTACCGAATTCAATAGGTGTGGTAAGGGTTCTCTCTAAGTTGTTTCTTTAATTATTATGGCCAGCCAAAACCTTGAGGCTCAACCATGTATTTTTGGGTTGGTCGAACCTTACTAAGACCTTGGATTCATGCTTTGTTTTATAGTCAAGAGTGGATAACATTAAAGGAGTAAGGAGATCTTTCAGGATTTGATTCCCCAAGGTAAGGAGGTAAGTGACTTTTAGCCATAGGCCTTAATTATGTGTGATTATACAAGTCGATTCTTAAATAGTGTTTTGGTGGGGATCTCGACAAATCAAGTGACGTTTTCGGGATTTGTTTGGAAATCAAATCCGTTCAAGGGTCAAGATCAAGCATCGTAGATCGGCTTTTCGGATCTAGGAATTTTGATAGTAACATGTGTGTAAGATCTCACTACACACTTTATTAATTTACATGACTTTATTGTTTGCCTTTAATCTTTTGGTTGTGATTAGCTTGTGGCATAATCATGGATTTCGTAAGTCCCCTAACTCCGTGATTTTTGATATATGATTTGCATGCCATCACATGATGTTAAATCTTTGTGACATGATATATGATAATTGATGTATAAGCATGTGATGGTGGGATTGATGAGAGGAGGGGATGATTTTATGGATCGTCGTCGATGGTTTTGACCACAAGATGGGTTGGCCCCATCGATTATTTGTGACCTATGGTCATCGATGGTTTTGACCACATCGATATATTATTTGCGACTAAGTCCCAGTGGTTTGGTACCACCAGTGGTTTTGACCACACTTGATTATTTGTGACCAATGGTCATCAGTGGTTTTGACCACACGATGGGTTGGCCCCATCATTTAAATTGTGACTCTAAGTCATCAGTGGTTTTGACCACACGGGGTAGTTAAGGAGTATGGATGGTTAGGTTGGGTTGCATATTTGCATGTTAAATTAATATCTTGTATATGAGTGCTTTACCGGGTGGGGGATTTACACACTGAGTCTTGGTGACTCACCCCTTCCCTTAACATTTTACAGATGAGTAGATCGCGGAGATGGAGCCGGAGAGGACTCGAGGCGGCCATGCTTGTTTTTCATATTTGGAACTTGTTCAATTCAGTTTTAGTTATTTATTTTCTAAGTTTTTTTTTTTTTGGGGATTGTAATAAGGCCGCTATTATTATTGTTGGATGTTTATTTTATTGCTTTATTTTACTCATACAAATGGAATTTCATAATTATTAATTGCACCGGTTAAAAGTAAATTATTTTTCAACTAAGTAACTACTACGGGTTTCCAAGGAAGTTACCATCGGGTAACAAAATTTACCAAGTCACCAATAACTCAGATGATTTTAAAATGCTACACGATCAAATGTTTTCAAAAGGGTTTCTCAGCCCAACTGTATTTATAAAAAGCCCAACTAAATTTTCAAACCCCGTTTTCATACTGTAACACCCTAAAAATCCGAGTGTTTTTATATTGCATGAATTCGTGTTTAGACTTTAAAGGAAAATTTCCTTATTTTATTTAGTTCTTATTGAAGTCCTAAAGAGGAGTATAGCATAATTTGGATAAGGAATAAAAATTAATAATTGAGAAATTATTGAAGAGAAGCAAATGTCATTAAGACTTAAGTTAAATTAAGTGTTAATGAGTGTCATAAGTTGAGTACATGGCATGGTGGAGTTGGCGCATGGGTTATAGCAAGAGGGAAGAGGTTCGAATCCTTGTTTAGCATCTAAATGAATTTTGTTTTTAATTTTCGCATATGGATAGCAAGTGTCGGCCAAGAACATATATGGTAAGTGTTGACCATGTTATTTTTGGTTAGTGTATCAAAGGATTATGGAAATAGTTATCATATGGCATGGAATCAAATACTTAAGGAAAGATAGGGAACATAAGGCACATATCAAGGAAGAATTTTGGAAACAAAATCATGGCTATTGACCATGCTTTGACTGACAATTGGGTATAGAGAAGGAGCCAAATTTTTGTGTTAGTTTTGGCTAAGCATTTCATTTTCTCTTTGGTCATTCCTAGCAACCTAGTGCGAATTTTTTTCTTCTTCTCAACCTCTTTTCCCTTTAGCGAAATTGATCATTGGTAAGCCTTGATTATTTTGACCAATTGGTCATTTTGCTTTTCACTTTAGTGTTCAATTTTGTGCCTTTCTCTTAGTGCCGATTTTACCAATACCTAAAAGACCATTCTTTTCTTTTCTTCTCCCTCTTTAGAACATACATTGCTCTCAAAACTCATCTCTTTCTTTCTTCTATTCTCCATTCTCTTTGAAAGTCAAAAGACATCATCATCATTCTTCTCTCATCTTTATTTCTTTTCATTCATATTTTCTTCCTTTTTCTTCAATGGCCGAATGCTAGAGTGCCCATAGCCGAATTTATTTTCTTTTTCTTTGGTTGCATAGCCGAATTTTCCAACTCTCATAAGCATCGTTTTCAATCCTTTCTTTTTGATCGTGGATTATAGGTAAGGGTTTCTTCTTTTTCGTTTTCGATTTACTAATGGTATTATGGCCGAATATTAATGGTGTTATGAAGGACTTTTTGAATCGATATAACGTTCATTCTAATAACGCTTTCTTTCGTTATTATTTAGTGCAATAACGAAGATCGTAACTCAAGTGATCGGAAGAACCGTAGAAACGTTGGAAACGCTTTTATTGTGGTAAGGAAATCCCACTTTAAAACCTCTAGTACTATTCGATATTATTTTAGATCTAACTAATACTCCTTTGATCATGAAGACTTTCAAAATAGGGAAGAAAAGGGCGGTGGTTAGTCACGTTAAGAGGCGGATCAGAATCCCCATTTAAACGAAGAGCGATTTCGACGGTCAGGATTTTCCACCCATTACGGACCATCTTCCAAGGGAGTCAATTATTCAAGTAGTACGAACTTCCAACCATTATACGTTGGTGGATTTTCGTGAACGAATCAATAAATGGGGAGTAGCTGAAAATCGAAGTGATTCAAAGTCAAGAGGGTAAGATTTTGGATCTATTACCGATTAAGAATATTTTTACGAAATAGTATTCTAACGGATCGAAATGTGTTTTAGGTGCCGAGGAGCGAGAAGGATTAGCACTCTCGGTATCGAGGTGTGTAACTTCACACTATTTTTTTCGGTTGCATGTCAATATCAGTATGGAAGTAAAAATCATAAAAACGACTAGATCGGTAAAAACGTAACAACTGATATTTTGACGAAAATACGTAAAAACGACTAAATCGTGAAAATTACGAATACGCCCTCGAGAAATTATTTGTTATTACAAAAAATTGTATGTTTCTTGAAATTGGGCCAAAATACTCTAGTTCGATAAATTGGGCCAAAAATACTCTAGTTCGATAAATTGGGCCAAAATACTCTAGTTCGATAAATTGGGCCAAAATACTCTAGTTCGATAAATTGGGCCAAAAATACTCTAGTTCGATAAATTGGGCCAAAATACTCTAGTTCGATAAATTGGGCCAAAATACTCTAGTACGATAAATTGGGCCAAAAATACTCTAGTTCGATAAATGGGCCAAAGCCCACTAAACTGCTAAATAACAAATTGCTAAATTATGTTTATGGGCCAAATGAAATGTTTAAACGATAAACCCACCATGTTATGCATTATTAAGAAATTTTTATATTTTGTTATATAAGCATACTTGCATGGGGTGGGGTATATGAAGAGAAGAATGGCTTATTGCCTCTAGTTCGGTGGCTCGCCACAATTATGGCTTATTGCCTCTAGTTCGGTGGCTTTACCACATTTATAAAAGGCTTAATGCCTACGATTGGTGTGTTGGCGGGTGGGTTGACTCGATCCCCACAGTGTGATGGTTGGTACAGGGGTGTTAGCGGATGGATATTAGGTTTGGTTGGGAAATTCATTTTACATGCATTTTAAATTATTTTATTTTATGATATATTGTTGAACTCGTAATTGGGCTCAAGCCCAAGATAATATCTTGACGATCCGCCCAATAATGGTGGTAAGTGAGTTACACTGAGTTCTAAGTAACTCACCCCCTTTTAATTTTTCCATCTCAGGTAATGGAAATTGACGTGGACTTGGGCCGAGGATGACTTCGTGGAGGCCATACTGCAAAACATGGGTTATTTAAACTTTGGACTTTTTAATAAGTATTTTTACTATTTTGGGTTATTGTAATAAGGGCCTCTATAAATAATTTATGAATTTTATGTGTGTTGGGTTTTAAACTATACTTTGGACTTTTGAACATGGACTATGATTATATGATGTTTTTTAAATAAATTTGGGTTTTCAAGTATATGAAATTCTTTTTATAAACATTTTATTATTGTTAACTCTTAATTAAAAATACCTAAAAGCTTTTGACAATACATGATTTTAAACTAATGTTTTCTAATATTTATCAAATGCAAATACTCTTCTAATTTTATAAATCCTATAAATAATATTGTAGCTTTCAACTTATTGAAGATTTAAATACAGCTCGATAGAGGTAACAAACCAAATCTAGTCTTAATGCATAGACCGGGTTTGGGGTGTTACATTTAGTGGTATCAGAGCCAGTTTCAAAAACTCGGCTGTGGTTTGGGTTCGCAAATAATTTCTGTATGAAATCGTTCAAATTTTTTTTATCAGTATGGCACCACAAGCATCCGGCAACAAGTCAAGTAAGTATTTATTGATTACTATAATATAATCATAGGAGCACTCTAGAACTTCTAGTTTTAGATGTGAAAACCGTAGAGATTGAGACTATAGGATATGTTGCGGAAAAACAACTTTATATCTCAAATCTCATAAAATATCGTTAATAAATACGAAACAAATTTTCGATTCATAAAACTTGTAATCGATAAAAACGAACGAGCTATCATGAGCACTAGAGGGCGTGGTCGTGACGCAGAGACGTGGCCGTGGTAGAGGCCGAGGTGCTACGATCAAGCACCAAATCATATGTTTAAGTAGACGCACTGCGTCAATTGAAAGTGAGACGGATCACGCGATCACATGGAAGAAGATAATGCATTGACTCAAGCAATGCTGCGAAGTCTTGGAAAGGGTCATTGGAGCTAGAATTGGGCCAACAACTCGTGGGTCAATTTCAGAGCGACTTAAGGCAAATAATGCGAAGTTTTAGGGAGTCTCGTGTAGCTCGAATGTAGTGAATCTTGGCTCAAGCCGTGGAACGGATTATAGATGATATGGAATGCAATCGTCGAGCAAAAGCGTGAGGAGTCAGATCTTTGTTAAGAGATGAGGCGATCGCTGGTGGCTCACCGTTCGAGAAGGCACCAAGTCGCATCGATTAATTGGGAATTCTTTAAAGTCGCCTTTCAAGGAAAATACGTTGGAACGAAAGTTATGTAGACGTCAAGGAAAGAATTTCGAATCTTGTCCAAGGAAGTAAGACCGTGGCAAGATATGAAGTCGAGTTTTACGTTTGAGCCGTTATGCCCGGGCAATAGTAGCAATAGATCACGAACGTTGTGTGTGTTTCGAGGATGGACTTAATGATGAGTGAGGGTTCTGATTGCTCCACGACAAGTTAGAAATTTTTGACTCTCGTGGAGAAGGCCAAAATAGCCAAGAGGCTAAGAATTGAAACGGCGAATCGAGAAAATTTTGAAATAAGAGAGAGACACAAGCGATGTTCGTCAAAGAGATTCCGAAGAAACCTCGAATGATGAATCGTTCAAGGTAGAACCACGGTAACAAATAATCGAGTCGAGATTGCACCGAGTGTGGGAAAAGACATTTTGCAGAATGTTGGAGGAAAACGGGTGCATGCTACAAATGCGGTTCAATGGATCATCAGTACAAAAATTATCCTCGACGTATGGATACGACTCAAGAAGTTTGTAATAATGATGCACAACCGGCGAGATGCAATCAACAACCACCGAGAGGTCATGGACCAGGTCGTGGTGGTAATGGGGCTGGTCGTGGTCAAGGTGCACCGGGTCGAGGCAATGGTCATAGAGAAATGCGGATGCAAGACACCTGGATCGGTCTATGCGAGTAGACGCCAGAGGGACAAGAATGCACCGATGTGATAACTGATACGTTCTTCATTTTTGATGTACTGTTATTGCCCTAATAGATATTGGCTCTACCCATTCATATGTATCTAGTACCATATCTGGAAACACGAAATTAGAATCAAATTACCTAGTAGTGAGATGACGATGAATTAGTCTTTAGGATGGTCGGTAATTGTTAATAAAATATTTAAAGACGTGCCTTAAAATTCATGAGGAGATATTCTTAGCAACTTGATGGAACGCCTTTCGCGAGTTCGATCTCATTCTGGGCATGGATTGGCTGGTTAAACATCGGGTGCAATTGGATTGTGCTGAAAAATAAATGTCAGTAAGAACCTCGGATGATAAGGAAGTCATAATGATTGGTGAGCGAAGGAACTATCTGGCAAATGTGGTATCTGCATTAAAGGCGGAGAAGTTGGTGCGGAAAGGATATGGAGCATTCCTAGCCTTTATCTTGGGCTTTGGATGCTAAAGAGTTATCTGTGGATGATGTGAGGACAGTGAAGGAATTTTTCGATGTATTTCCGAAGAACTTCGGTATACCTCGGATCGGGAAGTAGAGTTTGGCATTGAGCTTTTGCAGGGACGACTCCGGTGTCCATTGCTCCTTATAGAATGGCACCAAGGAGTTGGTGAGCTCAAAGCTCAAATTCAAGAATTATCGGATTGGGGATTTATTCGACCAAGTGTGTCTCCGTGGGGAGCACCGGCCTGTTCACAAGAAGAAGGATGGATCGATGCGTATGTGCATTGACTACGCACAATTGAATAAATTGACGATCAAGAATCGGTATCCTCTGCCGAGAATTGACGACTGTTTGATCAATTAAAAGGAGCTTCATTTACTCCAAAATTGATTTGAGGTCGGGTTATCACCACTCAAGGTGAAAGAAGCGGACATTTATAAGACGGTATTTCGGACCGCTTACGGACACTATGAGTTTGTAGTGATGCCGTTTGGACTAACCAATGCACCAAATTGCATTTATGGACATGATGAACCGAGTCTTTCAACCATATTTAGACCGGTTTGTGGTAGTGTTCATAGATGATATATTGGTTTATTCGAGAAATGAGGAGGAACATGACCAACATTTGCGGATAGTATTACAACTACTTGTGATAAACAATTATATGCCAAATTTAGTAAATGTGAATTTTGGCTTAAGGAAGTGACTTTCCTTGGTCATGTAGTATCACCAAGGAATAAGGGTGGATCCTCGGAAAATTGAGGCTATTCGGAATGGAAACCACCAACATCGGTAGTTGAAATTCGAGTTTCTTGGGTTTACTGGATACTATAGGCGTTTTGTAGAGGGTTTTCGTTGATTCTGCACCCTAACTAAAGCATTGCGAAAGGGAGCTCCGTATAATTGGACCGAAAAGCAAGAGAGTTTCGAGAAATTGAAGAAGATCGTGAAGCTCAGCTTTGATTCAATGAGGTCAAAAAGAATTCTTGTTTATTGTGATGCGTCTCACACGGGTTTGGGTTGTGTGTTGATGCAAAATGGAAAAGTGGTGGCTTATGCTTCTTGTCAATTGAGACCACACGAGTAAACTACCCTACGCATGATTTGGAGTTAGTCATTGTCTTTGCTCTAAAGATTTGGAGGCACTATCTCTATGGTGAGAAATCTATAATCTACACGGATCACAAGAGTCTTAAATACCTCCTTACCCAAAAGGAGTTAAATTTGAGACAAAGAAGATGGGTAGAATTACTAAAAGATTATGATTTCTCGATCGAATATCATCCCGGAAAGGCTAACGTGGTAGTGATGCGTTAAGTCGTAAGACAATGATCCGAATTAAGAGCTTTGTTTGCCCATTTGAGTCATGACGAGGATGGCGGTTTGTTAGCGAACTTGATTGAAGCCTCCGTGGCTGGAACAAATCAAGGAAAAGCAGACATCGATGAGAAGTTGGGACCTTTACTTGACAAGTTGAAAATGGTGAAATTGAGGATTTTGGAATAAACACGGAAGGTGTGTTATGCTTTCGAGGAAGAGTATGTATGCCTAATGTTAAAGTGATCCGTGCTCGTCAAAGGAGGCATCGGATAGGCGTAAATCTCTCGCGATCTTAAGCGCAGAGAGGTTGAGTATGTAGTGGCGATAAGGTTTTCTTGAAGGTATCACCATGGAAGAAGGTCTTTGAGGTTTGGCGGAAGGGCAAGCTAAACCCTAGATTCATCGGATCGTACACGGTGTTGAAACGCGTGGGACCGGTAGCTTACCAGCTTGAGTTGCCGGTAGAATTGAGCCAGATTCATGATGTCTTCCATGTATCGATGCTGAGGCACTATCGATCAGATCCCTCACACGTTGTGCCAGTAGCATAAATTGAGGTGAGCCCGGACTTGTCTTTCGAGGAGGTGCCAGTACAAATTTTGGATTGGGATGTCAAGGTTCTTCGCAGAAAGTCCGTGCCTTTGGTGAAGGTGTTATGGCGGAATCATGGTACGGAAGAGGCGACATGGGAACCCGAGGATGTGATGCGTAGCAATACCCCAACTCTTGATCCGATCCTGTAATTTAGAGTGAAATTCTTTTAAGGGGTAGAACTGTAACACCTGAACTGGGGTTATTTGTAATTCAATTAATTTCCCATGTGTGCTTAAAGAAATAAATAATATGATTTTATTTGGCATGTTTTAGGGTGTAGAAATAACCGAATTAGGTCAGATTTGTAATTAAAATCTTTTTTTAGTGTGTAAAAGGAAGGAGCTAGGTGCGTTAGGGCTTAAGTAAAAGTTAGGGAGGCATGACCCAAAGAATAGGCTTAGCACAATTGGCTTGGGCGTCAAGAGAGTTTGCAAGGAGGAGGTTCGATCCGTGGAAGTAACAAGGTGTTATGTTTTTTTTTTTTCTTTTGGGCGTTAAAGGAAGGGTCCAAGTAAGGAAGGCTTTAAAGAAATTTGGGCAAGGTTCATGGCATGAAAGGCGAGTTGGCGGAGTGGCAGGGGCACCACTCAAGGGCTTTGGTTTAAGGTATCGGGTTCGAGACATAAAGGATGCAAGAAGTTTTATTTATTGGGCTTTGGCGTTAAAGGAATAAGGGCGGGAGGAATGTTGGAACGCCAAGCACCCCTAAGTAGCGCAATAAAAAAATTAATCCGTGATCAAACCATGAATCCATGTGTGAGGAACGAATCGGGGTGAAATAAAGGTTTCGAAATTACCAAAGTTTCAATCTGAGTAGATAGCGACGCCTCGGCGACAAGATATCTGATCCACTGTCGAACCAAGCCACAACCTTTACGATGTCGGCCTCTACGTAATCCACCCGGTTTGACTATGAGCGGCGGATATCTCTAAAACTATTTTAGAGGTGTTTTGCTTGACGGTCGCTAGACCTTTTTAAGCAAAATTCTTAGGGTTTTCTTCACTTATTACCCTTTTATAATCAAGATTAAATAAATATAATAATGTTTTAACCGAAAATTATAATTACATTAATTATACCCAAAAGTTATAATTACATTAATTATAACATGGATTTCGGTAAACTATATTTATTTAAATTTATATAGGAACCTAATTCATATATTAATTCTCATTATGTGTACAACATCCTTGTACATATAATATATTCAATATTTGATTGCGAATTAAATTAATTCTTTAATTAATTTAATTCATGTGACAATCAAACACAATACCAACTATGTTTCATTCCGTTCATTTCAACCATAGGGTGTGACCACAGAGGTTCTTGTAACGTTAGTAGTAATACTAGAACAATTCTAATGTCACAAACAATGAGTGGCATCTAGCAATGCATCATTGCTACCTAAGATACAAGAAGTCATGATTAGACATAACTTTTGTGATTAATTTTTCATGCATTAATCCTAAGTCCTTTATCTACGAATAGATACAAGTCATGGAATAGTCACACTTGTATAGTCCATCCCATGTTTCTTGATATCTTGAGTAGACTATGATATACAAATTAGTATGACATCTCATGTCAACTTATTTGAGCATGGCCATGCATTTCTAGTCTCACTCAATCAAGTGGCCTAAGATATTACTCCCATTATGTGGGAGGACTTATCTATATTGATCAATAATATCCTCTACATTGATTGTGATATATCCAACATCGGCCTTTATAGAACAACCGATTCACGGTGTACGTTTGATCAGATCAAAATATCGACTCACGATGTTGGGATAATGATTATCTCAAGTCTAAGGATCATATACATATTAATCACTATGAGTAATGTTGTGACAATTACATAATAATCCAAGAAACATACTCATAGCGGGTCACCCAATATGTTGTTCTCTAACACACATATTCATGCATTGATTTTGACACTCCATATCAATGATAACTCTTTATCATCAATCAACTACATGTTAGTCTTAATGCATTATTGTTGTCCCGGTCAACAATAATACTTGACTAAGGATATTTTAAGAATAATCATATTATTCTCGGGACATTATTATAAAATGTTTATTTGTACACACGGAAGAAAAAACTGAAATAATAATGACAACGCTTTATATTAATAAACATGGTAAATCAAGTATGTTATTACAACCATCTCATGATTGATCTTTGGGCATACTCTTACAAGGAAGGCTTATAATTAAAAGGTGAGGGCTCATGACTTGAAAGTCTAATGGGAGAAATGGCTAGGGGCACTTAAGGGAAGGCTGCAGCATGGGGTTCCAAGTTCGAACCCAAGAAGCAGCACTTTGGTTCATTTTTTTTCTCTTCTCTCTTTTTGCTGCTGGCGTGAAGGAGGGGGTATTGGCAGCATGTTGGACTCTTAATTGATAAAAGATAAGGCTTAATATTTTTGCAAATAATCGGCTAGAAGGGGGAGCTATTAGTGTTTTATTTGCTATTAAATTGTTGAGGGGATTAGGAGATTAAAAGTAAGATAAAGCTAGATTTATTTGTGATAATTCAAGGCTAGAAATTATCACAAAATAGAGGGTGTTTGCCGAAATTTGGACTCCTTGGGGGCTGTCCATATTTGATTTTGTTATAGCATAGAAGTGCCAAAAATTCCAGCAAATTCTTTTCCTCTTTCTCTCCTCATTGTGCTGCCAAAATTCCCCTTATACAATTGCCCAAAATTGTTCAAAATTCTCTTCCCCTCTTGCTTCTTTTAGCCGAATATACCCCCTCTTTGAAGAAAATTTCGCCTTACTGTCTTGCCTTGGCGAATCTTCCTTAAGGAAAAAGGGTGCTATTTTGGTTCCTTTCCTCTACATTGAAGATAGCGAATCTTTCCCCTAATCAAGGGTGTCTTGAATTCAATAGGTGTGGTAAGGGTTCTCTCTAAGTTGTTTCTTTAATTATTATGGCCACCAAAACCTTGAGGCTCAACCATGTATTTTGGGTTGGTAGAACCTTACTAAGACCTTGGATTCATGCTTTGTTTTATAGTCAAGAGAGGATAACATTAAAGGAGTAAGGAGATCTTTCAGATTTGATTCCCCAAGGTAAGGAGGTAAGTGACTTTCGGCCATAGGCCTTGATTATGTGTGATTATACAAGTCGATTCTTAACTAGTGTTTTGGTAGGGATCTCGACAAATCAAGTGGCGCTTTGGATTTGTTTGGAAATCAAATCCGTTCAAGGGTCAAGATCTAGCATCGTAGATCGGCTTTTCTGGATCTAGGAATTTCGATAGTAACATGTGTGTAAGATCTCACTACACACTTTATTAATTTACATGACTTTATTGTTTGCCTTTAATCTTTTGGTTGTGATTAGCTTGTGGCATAATCATGGATTTTGGGTAAGTCCCCTAACACGTGATTTTTGATATATGATTTGCATGCCATCACATGATGTTAAATCTTTGTGACATGATATATGATAATTGATGTATAAGCATGTGATGGTGGGATTGATGAGTGGAGGGGATGATTTTATGGATCGTCGTCGATGGTTTTGACCACAAGATGGGTTGGCCCGTCGATTATTTGTGACCTATGCTCATCGATGGTTTTGACCACATCGATTGATTATTTGCGACTAAGTCCCGGTGGTTTGGTACCACGATGGTTTTGACCACACTTGATTATTTGTGACCAATGGTCATCAGTGGTTTTGACCACACGATGGGTTGGCCCCATCATTTAAATTGTGACTCTAAGTCATCGGTGGTTTTGACCACACAGGGTAGTTAAGGAGTATGGATGGTTAGGTTGGGTTGCATATTTGCATGTTAAATTAATATCTTGTGTATGAGTGCTTTACCGAGTGGGGGATTTACACACTGAGTCTTGGTGACTCACCCCTTCCCTTAACATTTTGCAAATGAGTAGATCGCGGAGATGGAGCCGGAAAGGACTCGAGGCGGCCATGCTTGTTTTTCATATTTGGAACTTGTTTAATTCACTTTTAGTTATTTATTTTCTAAGTTTTTTTTTGGGATTGTAATAAGGACGCTATTATTATTGTTGGATGTTTATTTTATTGCTTTATTTTACTCATACAAATGGAATTTCATAATTATTAATTGAGCCGGTTAAAAGTAAATTTTTTTCAACTAAGTAACTACTCTGGTTTCCAAGGAAGTTACCATCGGGTAACAAAATTTACCAAGTCACCAATAACTCAGATGATTTTAAAATGCTACATGATCAAATGTTTTCAAAAGGGTTTCATTAACTGTATTTATAAAAAGCCCAACTAAATTTTCAAACCCCGTTTTCATACCTTAGCCAAATTTTACCAAGTTTTCACCAAACTTTCAAAATGACTCAAATTATTTTACTCCGTGGCATACCAGATCCGTCAGGACTCATGGGCCGGGTTTGGGGTGTTACAGTAAAGGTAAGGGATTATTAAGGATTTTCATATTACTTGACATATGGTTATAAATGGTTTATTATTCGATTTCATTTTAGGGGATGTTATCACTCGATTGTCATATTGTGGAACGAGGATATTTGTGGTAAGTTAATCCCACTCTTTAAAACCTCTAGTCAAAATTTTGATAACTTATTGGTCAGACTAATGATTCATTGTCTCTAAAGACAATCAAAATAGGGACGAAAAGAGTTGTTAATAGTGTTCGGAAGAGGGGTGGTTCCATTATTCCCCCTAAATTCAAGAGAAGGACTATTTCGAGAATCTGAGACTTTCCACTGGGTTGTGGACCTTTTTTCGACAAAAATCAATTATTCGAAGTCGTATATACCCCCGAACCATTTTTTACTCATGGTTCTGAACCTTTAGTCGAATAGAAATCACAAATAGTGGTTGTTCGAGATTCTGAGGGTAAGATCTAGATCGCTTAATATTAAAATAGTTTAATATTAAATTTTAGTGTTCTAATCCTTCGTGATGTGTGTTTAGATATCGACGAGCGGGAGAGTGTAGTTCTCACCGTAATCAGGTGTGTAATCTCACAACGTATCTCATGGGTTAGATGACTATATCGTATAAATCGTTGATGAAATCACAAGTTAGTGAAATCGGGAAGAATAACATAATTATCATCTTACAGATAAGATTTTGAAATTGTATTAAGATCATAAAAATTACAAAATTACCCTTAACGAGCTAATTCGGTAAAAGTGATAAGTGGGCCATATGTGATATTTGATAAGTGGGCCATATGTGATATTTGATAAGTGAGCCATATGTGATATTTGACAATTTGGGCCATATGTGACATTTGACAATTTGGGCCATATGTGATATTTGACAATTTGGGCCATATGTGATATTTGACAATTTGGGCCATATGTGATATTTGAGAATTTGGGCCATATGTGATATTTGAGAATTTGGGCCATATGTGATAATCGATAAATGGGCCATAAGTGATATTTGATAATTGGGCCATTTATGATAATTGATAAATGGGTTATATGTGATATGTGATTTTATGGGCCAAAATGCTATTTTGATTAATGGGACAAAATTGATAAATTGTAATATGTTT
The DNA here is from genome assembly GCA_025506655.1 of Gossypium rotundifolium. Classification (NCBI taxonomy): domain Eukaryota; kingdom Viridiplantae; phylum Streptophyta; class Magnoliopsida; order Malvales; family Malvaceae; genus Gossypium; species Gossypium rotundifolium. The sequence goes on from CP106731.1 coordinate 120,029,483, forward strand.
TTTTTTTACAAATATTTTGTTATGCATAAACATGATTGCATGGGTTGGGATCAATGATGAAGAGAAGAAAGGCTTGATGCCAAAATTCTAGATAGGTGACTCATCACGATGGTCGTTTCAAATCTAGATCGTGGTTCTACCATAATTATTTAAATGGTCATTGCCACAAATATTATATTGGGATTAAAGCCTACTTTGGTGTGTTGGCGGGGTGGGTGACTAAAGCTCCCCACAGTGTCTTGGTTGAATACGGGATGGTGTGTAGCGGATGGAAATCTAGGTTTGGTTTTGGGAATTGCATATCACTTGCATTTTATACATGATAAATTATTATATTTGAAATGGGCTTAGGCCCAAATAAATGCTTAGATGGTTTTGGCCCAGTGGACTATGGTAAGTGAGTTACACACTGAGTTCTAAGTAACTCACCCCAATTTTTTTTACCCCTCTCAAGTAATAATAATTGATGGAGACTTGGGTCGGAGATGACTTCGTGTGGAGGCTATACTACAAATGGTGGTTTATAAAACTTTAAGACTTCTTTAATAATTTCTATCAAGTACTATTTTTATGGCGATGTAAAAAAGCCTCTTTAATTATGGATTTTATTATGTGGATGGATTTTATTGTGTTTTAGTTTTCCTAAGTTGGATTGGTTTAGTTTTTATAAATGTTTTTTTTTTATAACTCTAGTATAAAATAAAGGTTTTTCTTAAATATCATTGAAGCGTAGGAAATTCTTTTAAAACTTTTCAATGAAATATTTTGACTAAATAAATCCAAAGTTTTTATCAATTACTACTCTATAGATCAAATGATAAACTCTTGTGTTTTTAATTATGGTTTTCAATGAACTTTGATTTTTCAATAAAGTCACTCTCTTAATTGTTTGGATTTTGATTTCTACATTGTTAAATGATTTGAATGTACGTTTAATTTGTGTGGCATGCCGAAATTCAGGCTTAATGCATTGGCCGGGTTTGGGGTGTTACATTTTATGGTATCAGAGCCCAGTTTCAAAACTTGGCTGTGGTTTAGGTTCAACAATGATTTTTGTTTAAAAACTATTTAAATTTCTAGACCTTACGTTTTAAAGGTAGTATGGCACCACGAGCATCCGACACCAAGTCAAGTAAGTATTTGTTTATTAAATGTTTATTATTGTGATGAGACCTTAGGAACATTCTAGAACTTCTAGTTTTAGGTGTTGAAAACGATAGAGATCGAGACTATAGGATGTGATTGCGAAAACAACCCTATCTCTTATATCTCATAAAATATCGTTAATAAACATCAAATAATATTCGATTCATAAAACTTGTAATCAGATTAAAAGAGAATTAGTCAATATGAGCACTAGAGGACGTGGTCGTGGACGCGGTAGACGTGGCCGTGGTAGAGGACGAGGTGCTGCGTCTAAAGCGTCGAGTCATATACCGAAAATGGATTCACCTGCGTCATTCGAGAGCGAAACTGGATCTCATGATCATGCGAATGAGGATAATGCTTTGACTCAAGCAATGTTGCGAGTCTTAGAAAGAGTAGATGGAGCCAGAACTGGGCCAGTAGCTCGCGGATCAATATCAGAATGACTCAAGTCTAGTGGTGCAGAAGTTTTTAGAGGTGTATCTGGTGTAGCTCCGAATGTGGCAAAATATTGGTTTGAGGATGTAGAAAGAATTATGGATGATCTGGAATGCACCGTCGAGCAGAAACTAAGAGGAGCCGTGTCTTTGCTAAGAGACAAGGCGTATCAATGGTGGCTTACTATTTGAGAAGGCACCGAGGCTGCATTGGTTAATTGGGATTTCTTTAAAGCTACTTTCCAAGGGAAGTATGTCGGGACAAGTTATGTAGATGCCCGGAGGAAGGAATTCTTAAATTTGGTTCAAGGAAGTAAGGCGTGGCGATCTCTGAGGCGAAATTTCTTCGTTTGAGTCGTTATGCTCGTACTATAGTGCAGAGATCATCATGGCTGTACGCTTTGAGGATGGATGAATGATGAGTTCTGGTCTTGATAGCCCCACAACAAGTACGGACTTTACCTCGCTTGTAGAAAGCTAAGATAGCCAAAGAGGTTAAGAATTGAAACACGAATCGAGAAAAAGTAAGAGGCAAGAGGGATTTTAAGTATTCTGGTTCTTCTAAAAGGTTTCAAAAGAGGCCACGGAATGATGAGCCAGTTCAAGTTAGGGCACTTGTGACTACCAATCAGATTCGAGAATGTGCCGACTGTGGAAGACGACATCTCGGAGAATGTTGGAGGAAAATTGGAGCCTGTTTTAAATGTGGATCCAAGGATCATCAGTTTAAGAATTGTCTTCGAGGGACAGAAATGACTCAAGAAGCTCGTAAACCTGAGGCTTAGCCAGCTAGAGGTACTCAGCAGCCACCAAGAGGTCGTGGACCAGGTCGTGGTGGTATGGTAACGGACGTGGACAAGGTGCACCGGGTCGAGGTAATGGTGTTAAAGGTAACACGGAGGCAAGATAGCCAGGATTGGTCTATAATGTAAGGCATCGTGAGGATGGCGATGCACCTGATGTGATAACTGGTACATTCTTTATTTTTGATGTACATGTTACTGCTTTGATAGATATCGAGTCTACCCACTCGCATGTTGCTAGTGCTATATCTAGAAACACAGATATTAGGTGCGAGATTACCGATGAGCGGATGGCGATAATTAGTCCTTTAGGACAATCGATAATAGTGGATAAATTAGTTAGAGATGTGCCCTTGGATATTCAAAGAGAGGTATTTCTAGTAGACTTGATGGAATTACCTTTCGGCGAGTTTGGTCTTATTTTGGGCATGGATTGGTTGGTGAAGCATCGGACGCAATTGGATTGTGCCAAAAAGCGAATGTCAATAAGGACTGTGGATGATGAGTAGATAATAATGATAGGCAAAAGAAGAACCTTTTTGGCAAATGTGGTATCTACTTTGAAGGCAGAAAAGTTGGTGCGGAAAGGGAATAGAGCATTCTTAGCATTCATCAGTGCTTTGGATGCCAAGGATTTATCGATAGAAGGTGTGAGAATGGTGAAAGAATTTCGGATGTCTTTCCGAAGAACTTTCGGTCTACCTCGGATCGGAAGTAGAATTTGGCATTGAGCTTTTGCGAAACTACTTCGGTGTCCATTGTTCTTTATAGAATGGCACCGAAAGAGTTAGCGGAGCTTAAAGCTCAAATTCAAGAATTAATAGATCGGGGATTTATTCGACCAAGTATGTCTCCGTGGGGAGCACCGATTTTGATCGTCAAGAAGAAGGATGGGTCGATGCATATGTGCATTGATTATAAGCAGTTGAATAAATTGACGATCAAGAATAGGTATCCATTGTCGAGAATCAACGACCTGTTTGATCAATTAAGAGGAGCTTCAGTCTTCTCCAAGATTGATTTGAGATCGGGTTATCATCAACTCAAGGTGAAAGAGGCAGATATTATGAGTTTTTAGTGATGCCGTTTGGTTTGACCAATGCACCAGCTGCATTTATGGACATGATGAACCGAGTCTTTCAGCCCTATTTAGACCGATTCGTAGTAGTGTTCATAGATGACATCTTGGTATATTCGAGGAATGAAGAAGAGCATGACTCTCATTTGCGCATTGTGTTGTAAATTTTACGAGATAAGCAACTATATGCCAAATTCAGTAAGTGTGAATTTTGGTTGAAGGAAGTGACTTTCTTGGGTCATGTAGTATCAGTTGAAGGAATAAGAGTTGATCCTCGAAAGGTAGAAGCTGTGTTGGATTGGAAACTGCCAAGGTCAATAGCTGAGATCCGGAGTTTCTTGGGTTTGACTGGTTATTATAGACACTTTGTTGAGGGGTTTTCGTCGATTGCTGTACCCCTAACTAAGCTGTTGCGGAAGGAAGTACCGTACGTATGGACTTATAAACAACAAGAAAGTTTTGAGAAACTGAAGAAGATTCTAATGGAAGCGCCAGTACTGATTCAACCAGAGGCCTGAAAAGAGTTTACCGTTTACTCTGATGCGTCACACACGGGTTTAGGATGTGTACTGATGCAAAGTGGAAAAGTGGTAGCTTATGCTTCTCGACAGTTGAGGCCGCATGAAGTCAATTATCCTACTTATGATTTGGAGTTGGCTGCGGTAGTGTTTGCATTAAAGATTTGGAGACATTATCTTTATGGTGAGAAGTCAATCATTTATACGGACCATAAGAGTCTTAAGTATCTCCTTACCCAAAAGGAGTTGAATTTAAGACGACGGAGATGGGTGGAGTTGTTAAAGGATTATGATTTCTCAATCGAGTATCATCCTGGAAAGGCTAATGTTGTGGTAGACGCGTTGAGTCGTAAGGTTGTATCGAAGTTAAGAGCAATGTTTGCTCATCTCAGTTTGTATGAGGATGGCAGTTTGCTAGCAGAACTTCAGGTGAAGCCTCTGTGGTTGGAACAAATCAAAGAAAAGCAATTATCCTATGAAAAGTTTGGTCCTTTAATACAACAAGCTGAAAGTGGTGTAATAGGAGATCTTGGTTTGAGTAAAGATGGTGTACTATGTTTTCGTGGAAGGGTTTGTATGCTTGAGGATTCAGATTTGAGGCAAATGATTCTTCTAGAGGTGCATAGTAGCCCTTATGCTATGCACCCCGGAGGAAATAAGATGTATCGGGATCTCCGTAAATAGTATTGGTGGCCAAAGTTAAAACGGAAAGTTACTGATTTTGTGGGAAAGTGTTTGACTTGTCAACAAGTAAAGGCTGAACATCAATTACCAACGGGATTGTTGCAACCAGTAAAGATTCCATTATGGAAATGGGTGTGGATAACGATGGATTTTGTTAGTGGGTTACCCTTAACACCTACTAAGAAAGATTACATGCAGGTGGTAGTAGATCGATTAACGAAGACCGCTCATTTTCTACGGTTAAATGAATTACTCGTTCGAAGTTGGGTAAACTATATGTATCTGAAATCGTGAGGTTGCATAGGGTACCAGTGTCTATCATATCGGACGGGGATCCTAGGTTTACATCATGATTTTGGAAAGCTTTACATAAGGCTCTGGGTACAAAGTTAAACTTCAGTACGGCTATTTACCCTCAGTCAGATGGTCAGTCAGAAAGAGTAATCTAGATTTTGGAAGACATGTTACGAGGTTGTGTGATCGACTTCAAAGGTAGTTAGGAGGATTTTCTACAGTTGGCAAAGTTGTGTATAACAACAATTATCAATCCAGTATTCAGATGGCACCCTATGAAGCGTTATATGGTCGTAGATGTCGTACTCCTACTTGTTGGACTGAATTGGTGGAATGACAGTTGTTGGGTCCTGAATTGATATCTGAGACTGAAGAAAAAGTAAAAGTAATTCGAGCGCGATTAAAGGAAGCTTCGGATAGACAAAAGTCATACGTGGATCTGAAGCGTAAAGATATTGAGTTTGCGATGGGAGATCGTGTCTTTTGAAAGTTTCACCGTGGAAAAAGATTTTGATTCGGGAGGAAAGGCAAGTTGAGCCCTAGGTTCATTGGACTGTACCGTGTGTTGAAGCGTGTAGGACCAGTGGCCTATCAACTTGATTTACCTTCGGAATTGAGTTAGATTCATAGTGTCTTTCATGTTTCTATGCTGAGACGCTATAGATCGGATCCATCGCGCATAGTACCGGTAGAAGAAGTGGAATTAAGGCCAGATTTGTCTTTCGAGGAGGAACCAGTGAAAATCTTAGACCAAGATGTTAAGGTGTTAAGAAAGAAGACCGTACCATTGGTCAAGGTTTTTTGGCATAATCACGGAGTGGAGGAAGCTAATTGGGAGCCTAAGGATGCAATTCGACAACAATATCCTCATCTCTTTTAGCCAGGTAAATTTTGAAGATGAAATTTTCTTTAAGGAGGGTAGAGTTGTAACATCCTAAAATTTGAGTATTGATATGATGCATGTTTTGGTGCTTAACTTGTGTATAATTAAATTTTGCATGATTAGTATAGTATTGAGAGGACTTGAGAACTATTCGAAATTAGAATAAATTTTAGTAAGGAGTATTTAATTGAAGTGGAGCAAGTGACTTTGAGGTTTAAGTAGATTTAAGTGACAAAAACTAGCATAAGATGAGATAGTAGTAATGTGGTGTTGGCGCATGTATGTTTGCTTGAGGGGAGAGGTTCGAATCTCCTAGCATGCAATTTGAAAGCTTTTATTTTTTGCTTTTCCTTAGCAAGTGTTGGTCATGGATAAGGATTAGATGAGTTGGATTAAAATTTTTATGGCAAGAAGATCATGGGAAAAAGGCAAGTGTTAACTTAGGGAAAGGAATCATTTGAATAAGGTATGTAGGGGGGAACACAAGGCACATATTGAGGAAGATGTTTTGGAAAGTTTTGTGTGGCAAAAACTTTGACTTTATGTCCATGTACTTGGACGGTTTTTGGGGCTAGGGACTGGTCGAAATTTTGAAGGCACTTGGATGAATAGGAGCTAGTTGTGCACATCTCTCTTTTGGTCATTTTTTGTGCTTTTCTCCAAAATCTCTCTCTCCATTTTCCCCTCCTTAGTCGAATACACTTTGAGAAATAGGTAACATCTTTGCTTTTCTTTAATCATTTCACATTTTGACCATTTTGGTTTTGAGTTCTTTCTACCCAAATTATTTTCTTTCTCTCCACTTTGTGACTGAAGATACAAGAAACATCAAAGACCATTTCTTCCTTTTTCTCTCATTGCCGAATGTCCATTGATTCAAAGTTCTCTTTTGGATATCATCCTTTATTATTGAGAACCGAAATCCAAACCTTCATTTCTATTCTTTTTCTTCTCTACTTCTCTTGAAAGACTCTCAAACATCATCCTCTCTCTCATTCTTCACCATGGCCGAATGTTACTAAGCACCATTTCATTTAACTTTTCCTCGATAACCGAATCTTCTACAACTCACATATCTCCTTCTCAATCATTTTTCTTTCCACTCACACTTTAATCAATCGAAACTTAGTGGAGGGCCGAAACTCAAGTGTTCATAAACGTCGTAGATCATTGAAATCAGATTTAAGGTGTTAAGGTAAGGGATTATTAAGGATTTTCATATTACTCGACATATGGTTAAAAATGGTTTATTAATCGATTTCGTTTTAGGGGACGTTATCGCTCAATTGTCATATTGTGGAACGAGGATATTTGTGGTAAGTTAATCCCACTCTTTAAAACCTCTAGTCAAAATTTCGATAACTTATTGGTCAGACTAATGATTCCTTATCTCTGAAGACAATCAAAATAAGGACGAAAAGAGTTGTCAATAGTGTTCAGAAGAGGGGTGGTTCCATTATTCCCCCTAAATTCAAGAGAAGGACTGTTTTGGGAATTCAAGAATTTCCATCGGGTTGTGGACCCTTATTCAAAAAATAAATTATTCAAAGTCGTATGTACCCCCGAACCATTATTTGCTCGTGGTTCTAAACCTTTGATCGGAGAGAAATCGCAAATAGTGGTTGTTCGAGATTCTGAGGGTAAGATCTAGATCGCTTAATATTAGAATAGTTTAATATTAAATTTTAGTGTTCTAATCCTTCATGATGTGTGTTTAGATTCGACGAGCGGGAGAGTGTAGTTCTCACTGTAATCAGGTGTGTAATCTCACACCGTATCTCATGGGTTAGATGACTATATCGTATAAATCGCTAGATTAAATCACAAGTTAGTGAAATCGGGAAGAATAACATAATTATCATCTTAAAGATAAGATTTTGAAAATTGTATTAAGATCATGAAAATTACGAAATTTCCCTTAACGAGCTAATTCGATAAAAGTGATAAGTGGGCCATATGTGATATTTGATAAGTGGGCCATATGTGATATTTGATAAGTGAGCCATATGTGATATTTGACAATTTGGGCCATATGTGATAGTTGACAATTTGGGCCATATGTGATATTTGACAATTTGGGCCAATGTGATATTTGACAATTGGGCCATATGTGATATTTGACAATTTGGGCCATATGTGATATTTGAGAATTTGGGCCATATGTGATAATCGATAAATGGGCCATAAGTGATATTTGATAATTGGGCCATTTATGATAATTGATAAATGGGTTATATGTGGTATGTGATTTTATGGGCCAAAATGCTATTTTGATTAATGGGCCAAAATTGATAAATTGTAATATGGTTTTTTTTTTACAAATATTTTGTTATGCATAAACATGATTGCATGGGTTGGGATAAATGATGAAGAGAAGAAAGGCTGATGCCAAAATTCTAGATAGGTGACTCATCACGATGGTCGTTCTAGAAATCTAGATCGGTGGTTCTACCACAATTATTTAAATGGTCGTTGCCATAAATATTATATTGGGCTTAAAGCCTACTTTGGTGTGTTGGTGGGGTGGGTGACTAAAGCTCCCCACAAGTGTGCTGATTGGTAAGGGTGGTGTGTAGCGGATGGAAATCTAGGTTTGGTTTTGGGAATTGCATATCACTTGCATTTTATACATGCTAAGTTATTATATTTGAAATGGGCTTAGGCCCAAATAAATGTAGATGGTTTTGGCCAGTGGACTATGGTAAGTGAGTTACACATCTTGAGTTCTAAGTAACTCACCCCATTTTTTACCCTCTCGGGTAATAATAATTGATGGAGACTTGGGTGGAGTTGACTTCGTGTGGAGGCTATACTACAAATGGTGGTTTATAAAACTTTAAGACTTCTTTAATAATTTCTATTAAGTACTATTTTTATGGCGATGTAAAAAGCCTCTTTAATTATGGATTTTATTATGTGGATGGATTTTATTGTGTTTTAGTTTTCCTAAGTTGGATTGGTTTAGTTTTTGTAAATGTTTTTTTATAACTCTAGTATAAAATAAAGGTTTTCTTAAATATCATTGAAGCGTAGGAAATTCTTTTAAAACTTTTCAATGAAATATTTCGACTAAATAAATACAAAGTTTTTATCAATTACTACTCTATAGATCAAATGATAAACTCTTGTGTTTTTAATTATGGTTTTCAATGAACTTCGATTTTTCAATAAAGTCACTCTCTTAATTGTTTGGATTTTGATTTCTACATTGTTAAATGATTTGAATGTACGTTTAATTTGTGTGGCATGCCAAAATCCGGGCTTAATGCATAGGCCGGGTTTGGGGTGTTACAACATTCACACACATATATATAATTCAATTCAATATTAGTTCAATAAATTCATAACATACCAAGTCAACCCTCTTCCATTATTAAACACAATAATTCTCACTTCAACATTCACTAAAGACATTGAATAAAATATAACAATTAATAACTAGGTTCAATTATAGAAATACAAACCGTAATTTCTGAGCTATACTTCATGGACTGTCTTTTCCTTGCTTAGCCAAGATTTTTCGACATAACGCTAGCTACAAAGTTAATTAAATATTATCGATGCATTTTGTAACACCCCAAACCCTACCCAAACACCACGACCGGATCCGGTATGTCACTTGGGAAGAATTTATAAAGCTTCGCGAACTTCAGAAATTTTTTTAGTTAGCCCAATCTTTGTGTTTAGGTGACATTTGAAAACACATGTTTGTTGCATTGGATTAAACTAGAATTTTTTCGTAAAAACCTGTTTATAAAATCATTAATTAAGTTATGAGAAAAACTTTTATTTGCATTCTATAAAAACATCCTATTGATTATTTTGTATTCAAAATGTCTAAAGTTTAAATCGAAATTAAACCAAATTAATAGTGGCTTTATTACATAACCAAAATCCCAAAAATTTAAGAATAGTAAAGTTCTAATTAATAAAACCGTGCATGGCCACCCCGTAATCCTCTCCTGCCCAAATCCACTGCACTACGTATCACCTGCAAGAAGTTAAGAAAAAAGAGTGAGTCATAAGACTCAGTGTGCAATTGCCAAGCACCATCACTGGGCCTGAGCCCATACATTTACCATCTGGGCCTTAGCCCCTTTGCATAATCACATTGGGCAAAGCCCACTCGAAATTGGATTGGGCCTTAGCCCTACAGCATAGTATAGTAGGTATCATATGCAAAATGATGCAAAACCCAACCCAGCCTAAATTTCCATCCGCTACACACCACTCGTTCCTACCAATCACACCAGTGGGATTTCTACAATCAACCCTCACCGCTACACACCGTCAATGGCAGTCATGCTGCAGTCAGTTGCTCATCGCCAAAATATGTGGCAAAGCCACTGGTATTATGTGACAACGTCATCGAAGTATGTGACTAAGCCACCGAAATAATGTGACAACGTTACTGGAGTATGTGGCATAACCACCAAAAACACTACCCCTTTCATCTTTATCATATCCCCATGTCCATGCAACATACGACCATAGTGGTATGAATGCAACATATAATGCAACATATAATAGCATACTTAAAATATTCAAAGCATATGCATATTCATGCCAACGCAATACTTATCAAACATAATCAGAGAATAACTCACCTGGTGTTACGATTTTTTACCTCTATGGGTAACGCAATAGTTGTTACTGCGTTTTTGGCTTTCCAAACAACATATGTATATTAACATACAAAAGAAGGTGTGGGAATTACACACCTATAAATGCAAAGGACTAAACTTTCAATCTTGTGGACACCCTCACTCGCAGGAGGATCACAACGATATGCCTACCCCTATCCAAAGCCGGCCCACAACCCGGTAAAAAATCTCAAATGGCTGACATTGCACGCTGTTTAAACTTAGGGGCAAGGACTACGGGTCCAACGCCCTTCCTTACTTTGTTGGCATTCGAATCCATGAAAAAGATCTTGGTCAAAAAATCGAGTTATGGCATTGAAAAAGATGAAAGTGAAAATAGATGCTCAAAACGAAGAAGTTTCTTACCTAGATCAATAGATCCCGAGAGCTAACAAACTTGAATTAAGAAATCGGTTGAATCCTTACATAATCCCCACATTAGAATCGGTTCTCCAAAATAGATTAGAAGAAGTGGCCTTTCGACCAAACCAGTTGGTAAGAGCCCCCTTACTTAGATCGACTAAATCTGATTGCCCCTAAAGATCTTCCAAATGCTGGCTAGATGCAAAAAGAATACGAAGATGAGGCCCTCTACATTCAACCAATGCACCAAAGTACAAGGTTAATGCCTTCGGTTTAACAACCAGCAAGGGAAAATGTAACATCCTAAATTAGGGGTTCTGCATTTTGTGTGTTTGGGTGTTTGGGTGTTCTGCATGTTGATTTGGTGTATTTGGGGGGTTCTGGGAAGGCCCGGGGTTAAGCTAGGGCCTTGGCAAAATTTTTATTTTTAAGCCCTGTTAGGGAGAGCCAGCTGAGGCAGGACTTAATGGCATTTTCTTGTGTTTTGTTGACACAAAAAAGATGATGTGGTAGAGTGGCATGTGATGCCACTTAGAGAGTAAGGAGGATAGTGTCAACAAGGGGGCAGCTAAGGGAAGGAGTTTAAATCGCGTTGGCAGCACTTGGAAGTTCTCTTTTTGTGTTAGGAAGCTAAGGAGGTGGCTTCCAATAGGACTCTTCAGGGTGGTTGGTGGAAGGAGTCAAAGAGTTTGAAATGAGTGGCTAGGAGGTGAAGGGGGAGATTTGAATTGGTTAACTATTTCAAATGGGTGAATGGGAGTAAAAGTAGGAGCTGAACAAGGGAGTGGTGGCTTCTTGAGTTGCTGGCCGAAATTAGAGTGTTGGAAGGGGGAAGGATTTTGGTTTTTTCTAGGAGAGGGGTGTGCCGAAAAGCATTTAGGGTGTGGAGTGCTGATTTGTGCTAAAACACTTTTGAGCTCTTCTTCTTTTCTCTTTGAGTTCCTATTCCTTATATGTCGAAAGTGTTAGCAAACTTTTACTTCTTTTCTTCTTTGAACCTTTGGTCGAATTTGAGAAGACCATTCGTGCATTCTTTTCTTCATTTTTTAGCCAAACCTTAGTGCATTCTTCCCATTCTCCTTCTTTTCCCTCTAAGTCGAAACCATTTGAGCCTTGTCAAACTCTTCTTACTCTTTTCCCATTCCCTTTAACTTCACCACCGAAAACACCATACCACTTCCTAGTATTCCATCTTCCTTCTATATTTCCCTTCTTAAGCCGAAACCATAGCTCATCTTCTTTGATGCCTCATTTTCTCTCTCTCAGCCGAATAGCCTTTTGGTCTATTGAATCGACTTCACCCTGTTGCGAGATCATTGAAAGTAAGGTTCTTTTCTCTTGTACTGCAAAAGCTGAATCTCTCTCTTTGTTTCCTTGCGGCATCTACTTCTTTTCTTCTCTAAACCCCTCGATCGCTATTTTCTTATTTCACTAATTGGGTATTTATTTCATCTTTTCTTGCCAAATCAATGGCGCTGAGTAGCCTAGGGTGTGAGGGATTACGCTTTGCCGAATCTGCTTGGGTTTTCTTCACCTATTCCAACTCAAGGTAAATCCGTCCAATACCCTTTGATTTGTTTTTAAGAATATTTTGATTAGCCAAATATTCAAGGGCCACCTATGTTTATTAGGTCGAATCTCTCTCTCACAAATTATCTCAGTTCCAAGGGCGAAGTAGTTGTGGTGCAGTTCATTAGTAACCAAGGTAAGGGATTATTTTATTATATTCCATAATTAACTTTCCCTCTGGGTTAGTGCCTTAATCAATGTTTTCATATTAGAAAACAACGTTTATCTCTAACCTCTAACCAAGTCTATTCATGGATACAAGAAACGGCCAAGTTAAGCAAGGGAGTATACCCATAGTGTCCATTCCAAACTTTAAGAGGCGAACTGTGTCGGCGGTTCATGATTTTCCACCGGGCTGTGGTAGAGAACCAACGTCTGCCTGGAATAGGCAAATAGTCGTTGTCCCTACTAGTGAAAGTGTCGACGTAGAAAGCCTAGTATTACGTGTTGTCAGGTGTGTAAATTCCACACCCTGCTATTAATTTATGTTATTAACAGTTTGGGCTAAAAAGCCAAAATGACTGGGTAGACAGTCATAATACCCTGGGGGTAAAGTTGGTGATGCCAAGTAAGAGGCTATACCATTCTATTTATGAGTATATAAGTGTATGCTGTAATCTGTTACTTTGTTTGATAGCATGTTCCATTCATTTGATACGTATGTTATGCATGGGTTTGGAATATGATGCGAAAGGGGAAGTGTTATTATAGACTGTCACAGTGGTTTGGTACCACAGTGGTTTGACACCACGTATATATATGTTGATTCTGTAACTTGTCCTAGTGGTTTGGTACCACAGTGGGTTGGCCCTACACATATGATTATTAGGGATTGTCACTAGTGGTTTGGTACCACAAGTGGGTTGGCCCCACGTGTTATAATTAGTGACTCTTTCACCAGTGGTTTGGTGCCACATATGAGGCGTGTAGCGGATGGAGGGTTGATTGTAGAAATTTCCACGGTGTATTGGGCTGGTACGGGTGGCTTGTAGAAGATGGAAATATTAGGTTGGGCTGGGTCACATTACATTCATATTTGGTGTATGCCATTTTATGTGGGCTAAGGCCCAATGTGCGTTTGTGGGCTTGAAGCCGTTTTTATGATATAAGGGGAATTACACACTGAGTCTTGGTGACTCACCCCTATGCTTAACTTTACAGGTAATCAGTAGATCGTGGATCTGGGAGCCGAGGCGACTCGTGGAGGCCATAAAATGTTTCTTTTTATAAACTAATTTCCTTTTCATAAATTATTTTAATTGGGGATATTGTTATATAATAAGGCCTTCTTAATTTGATATTTGGTTATTTATTTATTTATTTATGATATGACATCAATATATATTTTGACATGAAAATTTAAGACGGAGTTTTCAAAACATAAGTAATATAAACAACCGTTTTCTCTCAAGTGCCAACAAAGGTATTAAATATTTGATTAACTCAACTCAGAATTTTTTCTTGAAACTACAAATCACTATTTTTATAATATCACCTGACGAAAAGTTTCACACTTACGGTTTTCTTAAAAATTCCAAAGTCTTCTTTTTATAACCTTTTCCTGTGACATACCAGATCTGATCGTAACGTCTAAACCGGGTTTGGGGTGTTACAATTTTGGTATCAGAGCCAAGTTGTAAAACTCGGCTGTGGAATAAGTTCAATAAATGTTTTATAAAGTCGATTTAAAATTTTATTTAAGGAAATGTTTTAGTTTGGAGTATGGCACCCGAGTCTACCGATACCCAATCCACGCAGTAAGTGTTCTAATCATTGGTTATTTTTGCATGAAATAATTTTGTTGTGTTATGATTATTAGTATTAAGAGATCCAAACTTTAGAGATTGAAACCTTTAGGTATAGATATTAATATGCGAGAATTACTTTTAAATGTTATTTTTCATAAGACTGCTTGGTAATAAACAGTGAAAGAAAATACTAATTCATAAAACTCTTAATCAGATTAAATCGTATCAGTAGCCATGAGTACTAGGGGACTTGGACGTGTTGTGCGCGACCGTGGTAGAGGTCAAGTGTTGGGTCTGAACACTTAGAATCAGGACATAGGTCGAAAAATGATGTGCCAGCACTGCCAGCTACGGAAGCGAACTTTTAGGATCAGACAAGCGGAGACAATTCTATGTCTCAGGCGATGTTACGTGTGTTGGAGAGAGTTGCTAGAGCGAGCATGGGATCGGGGCTCAAAAATCTGTGTCTGAATGACTCCGAGCCAATGGTGCGAAAATGTTTAGGGGCGTTTCTGGTATAGCTCCTAACGTAGCTTAGTATTGGCTAAAAGTAGTTGAGCGTATTATGGATGATCTTGACTTTACAGTGGAGGAGAAGTTGAAAGAAGTTGTGTCTCTTCTTCGGGATGAGGCGTATCAGTGGTGGCTCACGGTCAGGGATGGTACGGTGGTTGATCGTATTACTTGGGATTTCTTCAAGACAGCATTCTAGGGGAAATACATTGGATCAAGTTATGTGGATGCACAACGTAAGGCATTTCTAAATTTGGTTCAGGGGAATAAGTCGGTGGCTGAGTATGAGGCAGAGTTTTTACATCTTAGTCGTTATGCCTGGGGTATTGTTACTACAGACCATGAGCGTTGTGTTCGATTTGAGGATGGTCTGAGGGATGAGTTACGAGTGCTAATAGCTCTGCAGCGGGAAAGAGAATTTGTTGTTTTAGTAGAAAAGGCTAAGATAGCCGAGGAGGTGAAGCGGTCTGAAAAAGCAGAATCAAGAGAGGGATAGAGGTAGAAATAAAAGGAATTTTGGATCGTCGGGGTCAGTTGGGGGTTTTGAAAAGAGGCCCAAGTTGGATGGGCCGAGTCATGTTGTGAGACCTATTATTGATAGTCGGCCTCGAGAGTTGTGCTAGATGCGGTAAATTTCATTCGAGTGAGTGTTGGAAGAATAATAGAGGATGTTTCAAGTGTGTGGATCATCGGGTAAGAGATTGTCCACAAGAGCTGGGCAGAGCACAACTAGTGGGTCAGAATTATGTTCAGCCGGGTAGAGGTTGTCAGCAACCACAGAGGGGTCATGGTTCCGCTAGAGGAGGAAATAGTATTGGCTGAGGGCATGGAGCACCAGGCAGAGGTGCTAGGAACACAGATGCAAGACATCCTGGGTTGGTTTATGCAGTCAGACGTCGTGAGGAGGGTGACGCACCGGATGTCTTAACTGGTACGTACTTAATTTTTGGATTGCCTTTTTCTGCGTTGATTGATATTGGGTCAACACTTTCTTATGTTGCTAGTACTGTGTCGGGGACTCTGAACATAGACTTTGAGATTGCTTCTAGTGAGATGAATATACTTAGCCCTTTAGGACAATCTGTAGTGGTGAATAAACTCTTTAAGAACGTGCCTTTAGAAGTTCAAGGGGTAGTTTTTCCAGCTAATTTGATGGAACTACCATTTCGAGAGTTCGATTTGATATTATGCATGGACTGGTTGGTGAAGTATCGAGTAAATTTAGACTGTGTTGCGAAGCACATGGTGTTGAAGACACCCGAGGATAATGATGTGCTTGTATTGGGCGAAAAATGGAATTATCTATCCAATATGGTGTCTCCTCTTAAGGCTAAAAGGATGCTGAGAAAAGGGTGCGTGGCTTTCTTAACTTTTGTCAGTGCATTGGAAACCAAGGAGTTTTCGATAGGAGATGTTAGAATAGTGAAGGAGTTTTCTGATGTTTTTCCAGAAGAGCTACCAGGGTTACCTCTAGATCGCGAGGTAGAGTTTGGTATTGATCTTTTTCCGGGAACATCAGTGTCTATTGCTCCGTATAGAATGGCACCGAAGGAGTTGGTAGAACTTAAAGCCCAGATTCAGGAACTATTGGATAGGGGATTTATTCGACCAAGTGTATCTCCATGGGGAGCTCCGATGTTATTTGTTAGGAAGAAAGACGGGTCGATGCAGATGTGTATTGACTATCGCCAATTAAACAAGTTGAAAATTAAGAATAAGTATCTGTTGTCGAGGATAGATGATCTGTTAGATCAGTTGTGAGGTGCTTCGGTCTTCTCAAAGATAGACTTGAGATCGGGTTACCATCAGCTTAAGGTTAAGGAGGCAGACATTCAAAAGATAGCTTTTAGAACTCGATATGGTCATTACGAGTTCTTACTGATGCCTTTCGGATTGACGAATGCACCAGCTATATTTATGGATATGATAAACCGAGTCTTTCAACCCTATCTAGATCAGTTTGTCATAGTATTTATAGACGATATTCTAGTTTATTCAAGGAAGAAAGAGGAGCATGATTCGCATCTTAGGGTGGTTCTGTAAATTTTACGAGAAAAGCAGCTGTATGCCAAATTCAGTAAGTGCGAATTTTGATTGAAAGAAGTTGCCTGTTTGGGACATGTTGTTTCTGCAGAGGGAGTTAGGGTGGATCCCCGAAAAATTGAAGCTGTGTTGGATTGGAAACCACCTAGGACTGTGGTAGAAATTTGAAGTTTTCTTGGTCTAGCTAGGTACTACAGAAGGTTTGTGGAGGGGTTTTCGCTAATTGCTGCACCGCTAACTAAGTTGTTATGGAAGGGGGTACCTTTTGTTTGGTCAAATAAGCAACAGGAATTTTTTGAAAAGTTAAAGAAGATTTTGACTGAGGCACCAGTGTTGATTTAGCCTAAAGCAGGGAAGGAGTTTTTCGTCTATTGTGATGTGTCACATACAGGGCTAGGATGTGTGTTGATGCAACAGGGGAAGCTGGTAACTTATGCGTCTCGGTAGTTGATACCGCATAAAGTGAATTATCCCACCCATAACCTTGAGTTAGCGGCGGTAGTGTTCGCTCTGAAGATTTGGAGACACTACCTGTATGGGGAGAAGTCCATCATCTACACTGATCACATGAGCCTAAAGTACCTCCTTACCCAGAAGGATCTGAACTTAAGACAGTGAAGGTGGATTGAATTATTGAAGGATTACGACTGTTCAATTGAGTACCACCCAGGTAAAGCTAAGTAGTAGCTGACGTATCGAGTCGTAAGGTAGTATCAAACTTGAGAGTAATGGTTGCCCATCTCAGCTTGTATGACGACAGAAGTTTGTTAGCTGAACTGCAAGTGAAACCTTCTTGGTTCAGCTAGATTAAAGAGAAGCAATTGCTAGATGAATCATTGAGTTCTAAGTTCTAGATAGTGGCAAGAGGTGAGACAAACGATTTCAGTTTAAACAGTGATGAGGTTTTGTGTTTTCATGGAAAAGTGTGTATTCAAAGGGATGCGAGTTATGGTAGAAGATTTTGTAAGAAGCGTATAGCAGTCCATATGCTATGCATCCTGGTGGGAGTAAGATGTATAGGGATTTGTGGGAACAATTTTGGTGGTGGATCTAAAGCAAGAGGTGACCGAGTTTGTGGGTAAGTGTTTGACGTGTCAGCAGGTAAAGGCAAAGCATCAATTGCCATCAGGGTTACTGCAGCTAGTGAAGATTCCACTCTAGAAGTGGGAGAGGATAACGATGGATTTCGTTTTAGGTTACCCCTTACGCCTGCGAGGAAAGATTCAGTGTGGGTAATTGTCGACCGATTGACGAAGTCTACTCACTTCATACTAGTTCGTGTGGACTACTCTTTACAGAAGTTAGCCAAGCTATATGTAGCAGAGATTGTGAGGTTGCATGGGGTACAGTGTCAATCATATCAGACAAAGACCCCAGGTTTACGTCACGATTCTGGAAAGTATTGCATCAAGCCTTGGGTACAAGGTTGGATTTTAGCATGGCATTTCATCCGCAGACGGATGGTCAGTCTGAGAGAGTAATTTAGGTCTTGGAAGATATATTGAGGGGATGTGTTATCGACTTAAGGGGTAGTTGGGATGACTTTTTACCGTTGGTAGAATTCGCATACAACAATAGTTACCAATCCAGTATTAAGATGGCACCCTATGAAGCGTTGTATGGTCGAAAGTGTCATACCCCTACTTGCTGGATAGAATTAGGTGAGCGACAATTGTTAGGTCTGGAATTGGTGTCGAAATAAAGGAAAAGGTTAGGTTGATTTGAGCTCGATCGAAGGAAGCTTCCGATAGGCAGAAATCTTATGCTGACCAAAAGCGCAAGGATATAGAATTTGCAATGGGTGAGCAGGTCTTTCTAAAAGTTTCACCGTGGAAAAATGTTTTAAGGTTTGGACGAAAAGGTAAGTTGAGCCCCAGGTTCATCAAGCCGTATCGTATGTTGAAGCGTGTGGGACCAGTAGCATATCAGCTTGAGTTACCTCTATAACTGAGGCAGATACATGACGTATTTCATGTCTCTATGTTAAGGCACTACCATTTGGATCCCTCTCACGTGGTGCTAATGGAAGAGATCGAGGTAGGTCCTGATTTATCTTTCGAGAAGGAACTAGTTCAGATCTTAGTTCCATTGGTTAAAGTCTTGTGGCAGATCCACGGTTTAGAGGAAGCAATGTTAGGCGAAGGATGTTATACGTCAGCAATACCCTCACCTCTTTTAATTAGGTAAATTTTGGGGTCGAAATTTCTTTTAGGGGGTAGAATGTAACATCCTAAATTAAGGGTTCTACATTTTGTGTTTTTCTGTGTTTGGGTGTTCTGCATGTTGATTTAGTGCGTTTGGGGGGTTCTGGGAAGGCCCGGGGTTAAGCTAGGGCCTTGGAAAATTTTTTGTTTTTAAGCCCTATTAGGAAGAGCCAGCTGAGGCAGGACTTAATGGCATTTTCTTGTGTTTTGTTGACACAAAAAGATAATGTGGTGGAGTGGCAAGTGACGCCACTTAGAGAGCAAGGAGGATGGCATCAATAAGGGGGCAGCTGAGGGAAGGAGTTCAAGTCGCATCGGCAGCACTTGGAAGTTCTCTTTTTGCGTCAGGAAGCTAAGGAGGTGGCTTCCAAAAGGACTCTTCAGGGTGGTTGGTGGAAGGAGTCAAAGAGTTTGAAATAAGTGGCTAGGAGGTGATGGGGGAGATTTGAATTGGTCAACTGTTTCAAATGGGTGAATGGGAGTAAAAGTAGGAGCCAAACAAGGGAGTGGTGGCTTGTTGATATATTAGCCAAAATTGGAGTGTTGGAAGGGGGAAGAATTTCGGTTTTGTTCTAGGAGAGGGGTGTGCCGAAAAGCATTTGGGCTCTTAGGCTTCTCTTTGGTTTTTCTAACATCCTAGAACTAGGCCTAGTAGGATTGGGCCCAAAGGCCTTGGGGGTAGTAGCGTTTAAAATTTTTGAGAACAAGAGAATGGTACTAAGGCAAGTTGGACCTATTAGGTGTGCGATTTTGGAAGGTTAGGAGGCTTTTATGAAGTCCGGGTTAAAGTTAGGCCATAGGAAAAAATTTGGTTTTAGGTGAAAAAAACCCTCAAAGTTGGTAGGTAGGCTTTAAGAATAAAATGTGGGGAAAAATGACAAGTGGAGTGTGTGGTGTAGTCGCAAGGTAACGCCACATAAGAGGCAAAGGGATGATGCCAAAAGGAAGGAAGGAGGTCCAAGGTTCAAGTCATGGCTTTTGCATTTTGGATTTCTTTTTAAAAGGACTATAGAATTTTTCCATTGGGTTATATGTAGTTGCGCATGATTTTATACATAAGAAAGTGAGTGGTCTAATGGCAAGGCATCATTAAGGGTGCAAGGGAGCCTGGGTTCGAATCTCATGACAAGCAAGGGAGTATTTATTTTGCGGATTGGATGGGAAGAGATTGAGTTGGATTTAAACTCTATTAACGGAGGGATCCCACATCGGAAAGATACAAAGAAGGAAGGTGAGAAGCTAGCTATATATAGAGCATTCTATGAGGAGAGTTAAGATACCTTGGTGGGCATTGGGCATAAGAGCTTTGGGAGCACGGTTTAGCAGCTTCAGAATTCCTATCAGGTGTGTATCCTTCTTTACTCTAGCTGCAGAGTGGAAAATGCCAAAATGCCAGTCACACGGCGATCGTAGCAACACGAGCGTGCGAGCACACGAGTGAAAGCTTCGATGCGATAGTCGAGGCCACCATGAGTATTCTTGTAGGTGTGGGCTGTTGGGCTACGATGGCCCATATGAGTAAATTGTATGATTCAGTAGTAGATAGTGAACTAGACTATATGAATCTCATATATATGGCTAGGTTTGGGCTAAATGGGCCACACGAGTGTGTGGGCCCACTTGCACCGAGAATGGGCCTTAGGCCCATTCGCATCATTATCTCTGTTTAGAATACTTGAGTCGTTCGAGGCGACAGTGGACCTTATGTTTGGTCGTTAATACCCTGGTTTGTAAAATTACCAAATTACCCTTGGTTTGTGAAATTATCGAACTACCCCTAATTTGTGAAATTACCAAAGTACCTCTGATTTGTGAAATTACCGAAATACCCCCGATTTGTGAAATTACCAAAATACCCCCGGTTTATGAAATTACCAAAATACCTCCAGTTTGTAAAATTATTGAAATACCCTTGGTGGGTAAATTATGAAGATACCCTTGGTGGGTAAATTACAAAAATACCCTTGGTGGGTAAATTACGAAAATACCATTGGTGGGTAAATTACGAAAATACCCTTGGTAGGTAAATTATGAAAATACCCTTGGTAGGTAAATTACAAAAATACCCTTGGTAGGTAAATTACAAAAATACCCTCGATGGGTAAAATGACTGATGTGCCTCTGGAGGGAAAAAATGATGAAAATGCCCCAACATGTTATATGATTATTCTTGTATGTGATTTATGATTGTTATCGTATGATTATTATTGTATGTTGCATTCATGTGTTATTATGTTGCATGGGGATGGGATTATTCGAAGGGGAAGTGTAGATAGGATCGCATAGTCGCCTTGGCATTGTGGATCCACCAAAACTTTAGCCACCGAGCAACTATCTTTGCACCGATAAGTTAGTGCATAAACCGATGCTACATAAGGAGTGTAGGGATGGGTGGGTCGATTAAATCCCCACAGGAGTGCCGCGTTGGACAAGAGACGGAGTGTAGGGTTGGCATGGGCATTAATGCATTGCATATGTGGTTTTATTTAAGATAGGCTCAGGCCCAGATAAATATTATTTGTGACATTTATGGGTTAAGGCCCAACTGAGGCTTTTATGGGCTAAGGCCCAATTGCCACCGTTCTTGAAATGGGCTTCGCCCAAATCTGTTGTGATTCATGTTCTTATTGATGAGGTTATGCACACTAAGTTTTCGTAAACTCACACCCTCTTTTAATATTTTTCTCGGAAATCCTCGATATCACGGTTTGGCGTGGTAGAGGACTCGGAGGTGGCCACACTACGAGAAGTTTTGGACTCTAGTATTTTACTTATTTTTAACTTAGGTTAATATTTTGTAATAAGGCCTCTCCTCGATTCTGGTTTTAGTTTTGAATTTTTAGTTTATTATGTCATAAATCTGCTAAACTTTGTATCACGGTTTTCCAAAATAATATCTGCTTTCAAAATACTACGCTTTCGCGAATAGGCCGTAAACATCACATTTTCATAAGTCATTCATTTTAATTAAGTTTCCACAATAAATAAAGTTTTTTTTGTAATAACTTTTTAATAAATGTCGACTAATAATAAACAAACGCAAACTGGGACTTTAGTTTTTAATATCAAGAAAGGTTTTCAACTAGAACCATGGTTTCTCGAAAAGCACTCCAATGTGACACGCCAGATTCGGGCCTAACTTCTAGGCTGGGTTTGAGGTGTTATATTTAGTGGTATCAGAGCCCAGGTTGCAAAATTCGGGCTGTGATATGGGTTTTAGTGTTTATTTTAAAGATGTTTACAAATGATTTTTGAGGTAGTTTTGAAAGGTTTTTGTGTGGCACACCTACTCTCCAGTGTCGGACCAAGTAAGTTCTCTTATCTGTTTTAAAATGTTACTGCTCTAGGTAGATATTGGGCTTACTTTAGATGATAGACTATACTGAGGCCCGTAGGAGACTAAAAACTATAGTGAGCTGGCAATTTTGAAAACAAGTCTTAACTACTACTTCTGTAAAACATTTGTTTAATTATTGGAACTATGAGCTAAATTCATAAAATTAAATAATTCGGATAATTAGGACTAGAGTCTTGTGAAGCTTAGTGGTATATCCGGTATTGTGTGGCTATGAGATAGTTGGAAATTTCGGGGATGAAATTTCTCTAAGGAGGGTAGATTTGTAACATATTGGAACTGGTCCTTGTAGGATTGGGCCCAATGGGCCTTGGGGTAGTGGCATTTAAAATTTTTGAGAATAAGAGAATGGTACTAAGGTAAGTTGGATCTATTAGGTGAGTGATTTTGGAAGGTTAGGGGGCTTTTATAAAGTTTCGGGTTAAAGTTAGGCCATAGAAAAAAATTTGGTTTTAGGTGAAAAAAACCCTCGAAGTTGGTAGGTAGGCTTTAAGAATAAAATGTGGGGAAAAATGACAAGTGGATTGTGTGGTATAGTGGCAAAGTGACGCCACATCAGAGGCAAGGGGGTGATGCCAAAAAGGAAGGAAGGAGGTTTAAGGTTCAAGTCATTGTTTTTGCATTTTGGATTTCTTTTAAAAGGACTATAGAATTTTTCCATAGGGTTATATTTAGTTGTGCATGATTTTAGACACAAGAAAGTGAGTGGTCTAGTGGCAAGGCATCATGAAGGGTGCAAGGGAGCCTGGGTTCGAATCTCATGAAAAGCAAGGGAGTATTTATTTTGCGGATTGGACGGGAAGAGTTTGAGTTGGATTTAAACTCTACTGACGGAGCGATCCCATATCGGAAAGATACAAAGAAAGAAGGTGAGAAGCTAGCTATATATAGAGCCATTATATGGGGAGAGTTAAGATACCTTGGTGGGCATTGGGCATAGGAGCTTTGGGAGCGCGGTTTAGTAGCTTTAGAATTCCTATCAGGTGTGTACCTCTCTCTACTCTAGCTGTAGAGCGGCAAATGCCGAAATGCCAGTCACACGGTGATGGTAGCCACACGAGCGTGCGAGCGCATGAGTGGAAGCTTCGACGCGATAGTCGATGCCGCCATGAGTATTCTTGTAGGTGTGGGCATTTAGGCTACGATGGCCCAAAAGGGGCCAAGTGGGCCTAATAGGCTCGGGGGCCCATATGAGTAAATTGTATGATTGAGTAGTAGATAGTGAACTAGACTATATGAATCTTATATATGTGGCTAGGTTTGGGCTAAATGGGCCACACGAGTGTGTGGGCTCACTTGGGCTGAGATTAAGCCTTAGGCCCATTCGTATCATTTCTCTATTTAGAATATTTGAGTCGTTCGAGATGACAGTGGACCTTCTGTTGGGTCGTTAATACCCTGGTTTATAAAATTTCTGAATTACCCCTGGTTTGTGAAATTATCAAACTACCCTTAATTTGCAAAATTACCAAAGTACCCCTAATTTGCAAAATTATCGAAATGCCCCTAATTTGTGAAATTACAATAATACCCCCGATTTATAAAATTACCAAAATACCCCCAGTTTGTGAAATTACTAAAATACCCTTTGTAGGTAAATTATGAAATACCCTTTGTAGGTAAATTACGAAATACCCTTGGTGGGTAAATTACGAAAATACCCTTGGTGGGTAAATTATGAAAATACCCTTGATGGGTAAATTATGAAAATGCCCTTGGTGGGTAAATTACGAAAATACCCCCAGTTTATAAAATTACCAAAATACCCTCAGTTTGTGAAATTACTGAAATACCCTTGGTGGGTAAATTACGAAAATACTGTTGGTGGGTAAATTACAAAAATACCCTTGGTGGGTAAATTACGAAAATACCCTTGGTCGGTAAATTACGAAAATACCCTTAGTGGGTAAATTATGAAAATACCCTTAGTAGGTAAATTATGAAATTACCCTTGGAGGGTAAATTACGAAAATACCCTTGGTAGGTAAATTACGAAAATAACTTTGGTAGGTAAATTACGAAAATACCTTTGGTAGGTAAATTATGAAAATACCCTTGGTAGGTAAATTATAGAAATACCCTCGATGGGTAAAATGACTGATATGCCTCTAGAGGGCAAAAATGGTGAAAATGCCCCTACATGTTATATGATTATTCTTGTATGTGATTTATGATTGTTATCGTATGATTATTATTGTATGTTGCATTCATGTGTTATTATGTTGCATGGGGTTGGGATTATTCGAAAAGAGAAGTGCAGATAGGATCGAATGGTCGCTTGACGACTGTAGATCCACCAAAGGCTTTTAGCCACTGAGCAGCTATGCTAAGTTAGTGCCGCAACCGGTGCTACATAAGGAGTGTAGGGATGGGTGGGTCGATTAAATCCCAGAGGCGAGTGGTTGGATAGGTTGGCATGGGCATTAATGCATTTCATATGTGGTTTTATTTAAGATGGGCTCAAGCCCAAAAAATATTATTTGTGACATTTATGGGTTAAGGCCCAGCTGAGGCTTTTATGGTGTAAGGCCCAATTACCACCGTTACTGAAATGGGCCTCGGCCCAAACTGTTGTGATTCATGTTCTTATTGATGAGGGTTATGCACACTAAGTTTTCGTAAACTCACACCCTCTTCTTAATATTTTTCTCAAGTAATCCTCAGTAAACGGTTTGACGTGCTAGAGGACTCGGAGGTGGCCACACTACGAGCAAATTTGGACTCTAGTATTTTACTTATTTGTAACTTGGGATAATATTTTGTAATAGGGCCTCTCTTAAATTCGGTTTTAGTTTTGGATTTTTAGTTTATTATGTCTTAAATCTGCTAAACTTTGTATCACGGTTTTGCAAAACAATATCTGCTTTCAAAATACTACGCTTTCGCGAATAGGACGTAAACATCACGTTTTCATAAGTCAGTCATTTTAATTAAGTTTCCACAACAAATAAAGTTTTTTTAGGTAATAACTTTTTAATAAATGTCGATTAATAATAAACAAATGCAAACTGAGACTTTAGTTTTTAATATCAAGAAATGTTTTCAAATGGAACCATGGTTTCTCTAAAAGCACCCCAATGTGACACGCCATATTCGGGCCTAACTTCTAGGCCGAGTTTGGGGTGTTACATTTAGTGGTATCAGAGCCCAGGTTGTAAAACTTGGGCTGTGATATGGGTTTTAGTGTTTATTTTAAAGATGTTTACAAATAATTTTTGAAGTAGTTTTGAAAGGTTTTTGTGTGACACACTGAGTCTCCAGCGTCGGACCAAGTAAGTTCTCTTATCTATTTTAAACTGTTACAGCTCTAGGTACATACTGGGCTTACTTTTGATGATAGACTATATTGAGGCCCGTAGGAGACTAAAAACTACAGTGAGTTGGCAATTTCGAAAACAACTCTTAGCTACTACTTCCATAAAACATTTGTTTAATTATTGGAACTATGAGCTAAATTCATAAAATTCATAATTCAGATAATTAGGACTAGAGTGCGCAACAGAAACGTAGTGGTATATCCGGTATTGTGTGGATATGAGATAGTTGGAAATTTTGGGGACGAAATTTCTCTAAGGAGGGTAGATTTGTAACATCCTGGAACTGGGCCTAGTAGGATTGGGCCCAATGGGCCTTGGGGGTAGTAGCATTTAAAAGTTTTGAGAATAAGAGAATGGTACTAAGGCAAGTTAGACCTATTAGGTGAGTGATTTTGGAAGGTTAGGGGCTTTTATGAAGTCCCGGGTTAAAGTTAGGCCATAGGAAAAAAATTGGTTTTAGGTGAAAAAAACCCTTGGAGTTGGTAGGTAGGCTTTAAGAATAAAATGTGAGGAAAAATGACAAGTGGAGTGTGTGGTGTAGTCGCAAAGTGACGCCACATAAGAGGCAAGGAGGTGACGCCAAAAAGGAAGGAAGGAGGTCCAAGGTTCAAGTCATGGCTTTTGTATTTTGGATTTCTTTTTAAAAGGACTATAGAATTTTGCCATAGGGTTATATTTAGTTGTGCATGATTTTAGACACAAGAAAGTAAGTGATCTAATGGCAAGGCATCATTAAGGGTGCAAGGGAGCGTGGGCTCAAATCTTATGACAAGCAAGGGAGTATTTATTTTGTGGATTGGACGGGATGAGTTTAAGTTTGACTTAAACTCTACTGACGGAGGGATCCCATATCGGAAAGATACAAAGAAGGAAGGTGAGAAGCTAGCTATATATAGAGCATTCTATGAGGAGAGTTAAGATACCTTGGTGGGCATTGGGCATAGGAGCTTTTGGAGTGCGGTTTAGCAGCTTCAGAATTCCTATCAGGTGTGTACCTCTCTCTACCCTAGCTGTAGAGCGGCAAATGCCGAAATACCAGTCACATGGCAATGGTAGCCACACGAGCGTGTGGGCCCACTTAGGCCGAGAATGGGCCTTAGGCCCATTCGCATCATTTCTCTGTTTAGAATGCTTGAGTCATTCGAGGCGATAGTGGACCTTCTGTTGGGTCGTTAATACCCTGGTTTGTAAAATTACCGAATTACCCCTGGTTTGTGAAATTCTCGAACTACCCTAATTTGCAAAATTACCAAAGTACCCCTGATTTGCAAAATTATCGAAATACCCCTGATTTGGGAAATTACAAAATACCCCCAGTTTATGAAATTACAAAAATACCCCCAATTTGTGAAATTATTGAAATACCCTTGGTAGGTAAATTACGAAAATACCCTTGATGGGTAAATTACAAAAATACCATTGGTGGGTAAATTACGAAAATACCCTTGGTGGGTAAATTACGAAAATGCCCTTGGTAGGGAAATTATGAAAATACCCTTGGTAGGTAAATTACGAAAATACCCTTGGTAGGTAAATTACGAAAATACCCTCGATGGGTAAAATGACTGATCTACCCCTAGAGGGCAAAAATGACGAAAATCCCCCTACATGTTATATGATTATTCTTGTATTTGATTTATGATTGTTATCGTATGATTATTTTTGTATGTTGCATTCATGTGTTATTATGTTGCATGGGGATGGGATTATTCGAAAGGGGAAGTGCAGATAGGATCGCATGGTCGCTGACGATTGTGGATCCTTGAAGGCTTTAATACCACCGAGCGACTATCTTTGCCCGATAAGTTAGTGCCGCAACCGGTGCTACATAAGGAGTCTAGGGATGGGTGGGTGGAGTAAATCCCCACAGGAGTGTAGGCTTGGACAGGAGACGGAGTGCAGGGTTGGCATGGGCATTAATGTATTGCGTATGTGGTTTTATTTGAGATGGGCTCGAGCCCGATAAATATGATTTGTGACATTTATGGGTTAAGGCCCAATCGAGGCTTTTATGGGCTAAGGCCCAATTGCCACCATTACTGAAATGGGCTTCGGCCCAAACTATTGTGATTCATGTTCTTATTGATGAGGTTATGCACACTAAGTTTTGTAAACTCACACCCTCTTTTTAGTATTTTTTCTCAAGTAATCCTCGATGGCGATTCGGCGTGCTAGAGGACTTGGAGGTGGCCACACTACGAGCGATTTTAGACTCTAGTATTTTACTTATTTTAACTTGGGTTAATATTTTGTAATAAGGCCTCTCTGAAATTCTGGTTTTAGTGTTGAATTTTTAGTTTATTATGTCTTAAATCTGCTAAACTTTGCATCACGGTTTTCCAAAATAATATCTTCTTTCAAAATACTACGCTTTTGCGAATAGGTCGTAAACATCACGTTTTCATAAGTCAGTCATTTTAATTAAGTTTTCACAACAAATAAAGTTTTTTTTTGTAATAACTTTATAATAAATGTCGATTAATAATAAACAAACACAAATTGGGACTTTGCTTTTTAATATCAAGAAAGGTTTTCAAATGGAACCATGGTTTCTCGAAAAGCACCCCAATGTGACACGTCAGATTCAGGCCTAACTTGTAGGCCTGGTTTGGGGTGTTACATTTAGTGGTATCAGAGCCTAGGTTATAAAACTCGGGCTGTGAGATGGGTTTTAGTGTTTATTTTAAAGATGTTTACAAATAATTTTTGAAGTAGTTTTGAAAGGTTTTTGTGTGGCACACCGAGTCTCTAGTGTCGGACCAAGTAAGTTCTCTTATCTATTTTAAACTGTTACTACTCTAGGTAGATACTGGGCTTACTTTAGATGATAGACTATACTGAGGCCCGTAGGAGACTAAAAACTATAGTGAGCTAGAAATTTCGAAAACAACTCTTAACTACTACTTCCATAAAACATTTGTTTAATTATTGGAACTATGAGCTAAATTCATAAAATTTGAAATTCAAATAATTAGGACTAGAGTCTTGTGAGAGGTTGTAGTGGTATATCTGGTATTGTGCAACTATGATATAGTTGGAAATTTAGGGGATGAATTTCTCTAAGGAGGGTAGATTTGTAACATCTTAGAACTGGGCCTAGTAGGATTGGGCCCAATGAGCCTTGGGGTAGTAGCGTTTAAAATTTTTTAGAACAAGAGAATGGTACTAAGGAAAGTTGCACCTATTAGGTGTGTGATTTTGGAAGGTTAGAGGGCTTTTATGAAGTCCCGGGTTAAAGTTAAGCCATAGGAAAAAAATTAGTTTTAGGTGAAAAAAACCCTGGGAGTTGGTAGGTAGGCTTTAAGAACAAAATATGGGGAAAAATGACAATTGGAGTGTGTGGTGTAGTGGCAAAGTGACGCCACATAAAAGGCAAGGGGGTGACGCCAAAAAGGAAGGAATGAGGTCCAAGGTTCAAGTCATTGTTTTTGTATTTTTGATTTCTTTTTAAAAGGACAATAGAATTTTGTCATAGGGTTATATTTAGTTGCACATGATTTTAGACACAAGAAAGTGAGTGGTCTAGTGGCAAGGCATCATTAAATGTGCAAGGGAGCCTGGGTTCGAATCTTATGACAAGCAAGGGAGTATTTATTTTGCAGATTGGATGGGAAGAGTTTGAGTTGGATTTAAACTCTACTGACGGAGGGATCCCATATCAGAAAGATGCAAAGAAGGAAGGTGAGAAGCTAGCTATATATAGAGCCATTCTATGAGGAGAGTTAAGATACCTTGGTGGGCGTTGGGCATAGGAGCTTTGGGAGCGCGGTTTAGCAGCTTTAGTATTCCTATCAGGTGTGTACCTCTCTCTACTCTAGCTGTAGAGCGGCAAATGCCGAAATGCCAGTCACACGGCGATGGTAGCCACAAGAGCGTGCAAGCGCACGGGTGGAAGCTTCGGCGCAATAGTTGAGGCCACCATGAGTATTCTTGTAGGTGTGGGCTGTTGGGCTACGATGGCCTAAAAGGGGCCAAATGGGCCCAATGGGCCCGAGGGCCCATATGAGTAAATTGTATGATTGAGTAGTAGATAGTGAACTAGACTATATGAATCTCATATATGTGGCTGGGTTTGGGCTAAATGGGCCACACGAGTGTGTGGGCCCACTTGGCCGAGAATGGGCCTTAGGAACATTCGTATTATTTCTCTATTTAGAATACTTGAGTCGTTCGAGGTGACAGTGGACCTTCTGATGGGTCGTTAATGCCCTGGTTTATAAAATTACCGAATTACCCCTAGTTTGTAAAATTATCAAACTACCCCTAATTTGCAAAATTACCAAAGTACCCCTAATTTGTGAAATTACCGAAATACCCCCGATTTGTGAAATTTTAAAAATACCCCTAATTTTTAAAATTACCAAAATACCCTCAGTTTGTGAAATTACTAAAATACCCTTTGTAGGTAAATTATGAAAATACAATTGGTGGGTAAATTACGAAAATACCCTTGGTGGTAAATTACAAAAATACCCTTGATGGGTAAATTACGAAAATACCCTTGGTGGGTAAATTACGAAAATACCCTTGGTAGGTAAATTATGAAAATACCCTTGGTAGGTAAATTACGAAAATACCCTTGGTAGGTAAATTACGGAAATACCCTCGATGGGTAAAATGATTGATATGCCCCTAGAGGGAAAAAATGAAAAAAATGCTCCTACATGTTATATGATTATTCTTGTATGTGATTTATGATTGTTATCGTATGATTATTATTGTATGTTGCATTCATCTGTTATTATGTTGCATGGGGATGGGATTATTCGAAAGGGGAAGTGCAGATAGGATCGCATGGCCGCTTGACGACTGTGGATCCACCGAAGGCTTTTAGCCACTAAGTAGCTATGTTACACCGATATGTTAGTGCCGCAACCGGTGCTACATAAGGAGTGTAGGGATGGGTGGGTTGATTAAATCCCCACAGGAGTGCAGGGTTGGACATGAGACAGAGTGCAGGGTTGGCATGGGCATTAATGCATTGCATATGTGGTTTTATTTGAGATGGGCTCAGGCCTAGATAAATATAATTTGTGACATTTATGGGTTAAGGCCCAATCGAGGCTTTTATGGGCTAAGGCCCAATTGCCATCATTCTTGAAATGGGCTTCTACCAAACTGTTGTGATTCATGTTCTTATTGAATGAGGTTATACTGCACCGAGTTTTCATAAACTCACACCCTATTTTTAATATTTTTCTCGGGTAATCCTCAGTAAGGGGTTCGACGTGCTAGAGGACTCGGAGGTGGCCACACTATGAGCAGTTTTGAACTCTAGTATTTTACTTATTTTTAACTTGGGTTAATATTTTGTAATAAGGCCTCTCTTAAATTCTGGTTTTAGTTTTGGATTTTTAGTTTATTATGTCTTAAATCTGCTAAACTTTGCATCACGATTTTCCAAAATAATATCTACTTTCAAAATACTACGCTTTCGCGAATAGGTCGTAAACATCACGTTTTCATGAGTCAGTCATTTTAATCAAGTTTTCGCAACAAATAAAGTTTTTTTAGGTAATAACTTTTTAATAAATGTCGATTAATAATAAACAAACGCAAACTAGGACTTTAGTTTTTAATATCAATAAAGGTTTTCAAATGGAACCATGGTTTCTCAAAAAGCACTCCAATGTGACACGCCAGATTCGGGCATAACTTCTAGGCCGAGTTTTGGGTGTTTCAGTTTTCTTTAGAGTGAATTCGATCATTAAGGGAGTGTGGAGTACCGATTTGTGCTAAAACCCTTTTGAGCTATTTTTCTTTTCTCTTTGAGTTCATATTCCTTATATGCCAGAAGTGTTAGCAAACTTTTACTTCTTCTCTTCTTTGAACCTTTGGCCGAATTCGAGAAGACCATTCGTGCATTCTTTTCTTCATTTTTCAGCCGAACCTTAGTGCATTCTTCCCATTCTCCTTCTTTTCCCTCTAAGCCAGAACCATTTGAGCCTTGCTGAAACTCTTCTTACTCTTTTCCCATTCCCTTTAACTTCACAACTGAAAATCCATACCACTTCCTAGTATTCCATCTTCCTTCTTTATTTCCCTTCTTAAGCCAAAACCATAGTTCATCTTCTTTGATGCCTTATTTTCTCTCTCTTATCCGAATAGCCTTTTGGTCTATTGAATCGACTTCACCCTATTGGGAGATCATTGAAGGTAAGGTTCTTTTCTCTTGTACCGCAAAAGCCAAATCTCTCTCTTCGTTTCCTTGCGGCATCTACTTCTTTTCTTTTCTAAACCCCTCAATCGCTATTTTTTTATTTTTCCAATCGGGTATTTGTTTCATTTTTCCTTACCGAATCAATGGCACTGGGTAGCCTAAGGTATAAGGGATTACGCTTTGCCGAATCTACTTAGGTTTTCTTCACCTGTTCCAACGCAAGGTAAATCCATCCAATACCCTTTGATTTGTCTTTAAGACTCTTTTGATTAGCCAAATATTCAAGGGCCACCTATGTTTGTTAGGTCGAATCTCTCTCTCTCACAAATTATCTCAGTTCCGAGGGTAAAGTAGTTGTGGTGCGGTTCATCAGTAACCAAGGTAAGGGATTATTTTATTATATTCTATGATTAACTTTCCCTCTGGGTAAGTGCCTTAATCAACGTTTTCATATTAGACAACGACGTTTCTTTCTAACCTCTAACCAAGTCTGTTCATGGATATAAGAAACGACCATGTTGAGGAGGGTAGTGTACCCATAGTGTCCATTCCAAACTTTAAGAGGTGAGCTGTGTCGACGGTTCATAATTTTCCACCCGGCTGTGGTAGAGAACCAACGTCTGCCTAGAATAGGCAAATAGCCGTTGTCCCTGCTAGTGAAAGCGTCGATGTAGAAAGCTTAGTATTACAGTTATTAGGTGTGTAAATTCCACACCCTACTATTAATTTATGTTATTAACTGTTTGGGCTAAAAAAGCCAAATGACTGGGTAGACAGTCATAATACCCTGGTGGGTAAAGTTGATGAAACCAAGTAAGTGACTATACCATTTTATTTATGAGTATATAAGTGTATGCTGTAATCTATTACTTTTTTATACGTATGTTATGAATGGGTTTGGAATATGATGTGAAAGGGGAAGTGTTATTAGAGACTATCACAGTGGTTTGGTACCACAGTGGGTTGGCCCCACATTTCTGGTTCAGTGACCAAATCCCAGTGGTTTGGTACCACGGTGGTTTGACACCATGTACATATATGTTGAATTTGTGACTTGTCCCAGTGGTTTGGTACCACAGTGGGTTGGCCCCACAATATGATTATCAGGGATTGTCACCAGTGGTTTTCGCCAGTGGTTTGGTACCACATGTGGGTTGGCCCCACATGTTATAATTAGTGACTCTGTCACCAGTGGTTTGATGCCACATATGAGGCATGTAGCGGATGGACAGTTAATTGTAGAAATCTCTACGGTGCATTGGGCTAGTACGGGTGGCGTGTAGAGGATGAAAAAACTAGGTTGGGCTGGGTCACATTACATTCATATTTGGTGTATGCCATTTTAAGTGGGCTAAGGCCCAATGTACGATTGTTGGCTTGAAGCCGTTTTTGTGATATAAGGGGAATTACACACTGAGTCTTGGTGACTCACCCTACCTTAACTGCGGTAATCGGTAGATTGTGGATCTAGGGCCGAAGCGCACTCATGGAGGCCATAAAATGTTTCTTTTCGTAAACTCGTTTCCTTTTCATAAATTATTTTAATTGGGGATATTGTTATGTAATAAGACCTTCCTAAGTTGATATTTGGTTTTTTTTATGATATGACATCAATATGTATTTTGACATGAAAATTTAAGATGGAGTTTTCAAAACATAAGTAACATAAACAATCGTTTTCTCTCAAGTGCCAACAAAGGTATCAAATATTTGATTAACTCAACTCAGAAATTTTTCTTAAAACTACAAATCACTATTTTTATAATATCACCTAAACAGAAAGTTTCACACTTACGATTTTTCTTGAAAATTCCAAAGTCTTATTTTTATAACCTTTCCCTGTGACATGTCGAATCTGGTCGTAACGTCTAGACTGAGTTTGGGGTGTTACAGAAAAGAAAGAATTAAAAGAGAGGAAGAAAACTTACCACCAAACAAGAGGAAGCCGATTTGAGAAGGTTAGGAGAATGAGTGACGAAAATCCAAGTAACAAGAATGAATAAAGGGAAATGAACGCGCAAGGGAGATTCACTATAATGAAAAGTAAAAACAAACTCAAAGGGAAGAATAAGGGATAAGTTTCGACTTTGAAGAAGAAGAAACTTGTGACAAATGGTGGAAAGAACATGAGGCACTAGGTTCGGTTGAAGAGAAAGAAAGATGAGAGGAGGAAGAAAACAAAAAGAGAATAACCCGAGAGAGAGCTGTAGTTTCGGCTTTGAGTAGATGTGAAAAGAAGCAAAATGTTCACCAAAGCAAAAGAGAAAAGAAAGAGCTCCTAAGGTTGGTTTGGCTAACTGAATTCTTCCAAAATGATCACTTAAGGGACGGCACACCCTTTTGACCAATAATGCACAAAAAAGAAATGAAGGAAAAACCTAAGACTCAAAGGACTTTCGGCACACTCACCTTGTAACACCCATAACCTGAGACCGTCGTCGGAATAGGGTTTAGAGGCATTACTGAAAAATAAGATCATTTTACATCGCATTTACGACACAAAGTCAATCATCATCAAACACATTCATATACAATCATAGTGTCACTTGAATGAGTCATCTAGACTCTAAACATGCTTATAAACCGTACTAAACCGAAATACATATAAAATCTCATGAATAATTGTAACTTTTCTTGAATACAGGGGAGACACGCCCGTGGGGATAGGCCGTGCCTCTTCCACAGTTACATGACACACTCGTGTGACCTCCCCATGGTTACTTACTGCCAAAATCAACACGGCTAACGAGCATGCCCGTGTGCTATGGCCGTGTCCTATAAGGTCATATTCTTCCATTTCTAGCACGACCTGAAGGCACATCCGTGCCATGGCCGTGTGCAGTTTATACCACAATCTGACAATTTACCCATTGTCTGAGGCATGCTAGTGTGCCCTAACCGTGTGATATTATAGGGCATTTTGCAAAGTCAAAATGCCACCTATAAGGGTCCAACCTACAAGCCATACAACCTAAACATTTCATGCTCCTATTATCACCATCAACATACCAATATCATCATTCCACTCACGCATCCAATTTCAACTATATTTATACTAAATTCAATATGAATACTTATTCTATCACAAGTATAATTCATTCCCAATTTCACTAACCCCTATTAGCCTTTATCAACACAAAGTTACCACTTGATAGCAATTTATCAATCCACTAATCATGCCAAAAGATGCATCACACATATCATATTCATTCATGCCCAACCTATCATATATCTAGCCATATCTCATGGCTAATTACAATCTCAAACATAATTCAATTAACTAGCCTATACATGCCATATTCTAGCTTTATACATCTTTCCAAAAGTACCAAAACAGAATGCTGACAGTGTGATTGAGAAGCTGACGATCCCAGATTCGAGCTAGCTTTTATCGACAACGCAAGCGCGAGAAACAAATCACACAGTAAGCTTTCCAAAGCTTATTAAGTTCGATATACAATACTATATCTCATCAAACCAAACTAAAGTAAGTATTAAGCATCACATAAATTAGTTATCTCACATTCATATCATCTCATTCATATCTAAAATACACATTCATTCCACCATAGCTTGTTTATAATTCATCAACCACAAAGTTAATTACATACCTTAGCTAACACTTAGTTATTCTACCTCCAAGCTATTCAATTCTCGATATTACATGTTGATCTTCATTTGATATTCGTTCAAAGTAACCGCACACTCAGTGCCATATACATATTCTAAGTATAATTGTTATCGCACACTTAGTGCCTATTCTTTTAACCGACTCGTCTCGGTGTCGCACAGACAGTGCCAATTCAATAAGCTGAAGCTTTCATAACATCACACATACAGTGCCATTCATTTCTATTTTGATTTCAATTTCGCACACTTAGTGCCATCAACTACAATCGTGCACATAGAAACCCATTTTTATACACATGAACATATTTATTTCATATTTATAAAACATAACTCAAATACATGTATGATATCCGAACTTACCTCGGACGTCGAACTATCTATACGGTCGATTAATCGAGCACTTTATCTTTGCCTCGATCTCAATCTGAACCTTTCCTCTCTTGATCTAAACACATTCAAATTCACTCCATTCAATCATCAATTCATTCATTTTAATTCAAACACACATAGTTAGGGCATTTTACAAAATAGCCCTCACATTTTCACATTTCTACACTTTAGTCCTTATCTCACAAAATCATCAAATACTCAAAATTTCATTACACTATGCTTAAGTCGAATTCTCCTTAGTCTCATAGGAGTCCACACATTTCATTTATTTCACATTTTAAACCTCCAATTTCTCATTTTCAAAATTTAGCTCAAATTACTCAATTTCACCAAAATTTCAAATACAAACTATGTTAACCCAACATTAAACTTTTATAATCCACTAACTAACATCACAAAGCTCATATGTTCAACAATGGCATATCTCAACATCACCATCATTTTCTAAAATTTAAGCATGGGTTAGCTAGAGCACAAAGTAACGATTATGAAAACGTATAAATTATCAAAAATCGAGCTAAAATCACATACCAATTTGTGCCTAAGCTTGCTGAAACTTCAAAGCTTCCTAGCCCTCCTTTTTTTTTCTATTTTCGGTGAGTAATAAGATGAATACTCATCTTCTGTCATGATTTGTTTTATTAATCTATTATTATTAATTAAATTATCATGTTACCCTTTAATAAAAACATATTATAATACATTTTAGTTGTTTAAAATGTCCATCCACCATCCACTAAGTACATATTGGTTAAATTGCATCATAAGGCCTCCATATTTAAAAGACAAAAACACTTAGATACTTATAAATCAGCACATAGCTTTTACTCTTTATGCGATTAGGTCTTTTCTCTTAATTTGACCCTAAAATGATCAAATCATCACACATAATTTTCAAGCAGACAATGTCTCAAACTATTCATACAAAAAATAGTATTAAATTAACACTTTGACCTCAGATTTGTGGTCTGGAACCACTATTTTGACTAAGGTCTAAATCGAGCTGTTACAACTCTCCCCCCTTAGGGATTTTTGTCCTCGAAAATCTTACCAGTGAATAGTTATGGATGTTGTTCTCTCATAATGTTCTCAGGCTCCCACGTAGCCTCTTCAATCTCGTGTTTGTGCCACAATACCTTCATTAAGGAAATTCTTTTTTTCTCAACTCTTTAGTCTCTCGTGCCAAAATTTGGATCGGTTCTTCACTATACGACAAGTCTAACTAAATCTCAACCTTAGTAGGAGCAATCACATGAGATGGATCTGATCTGTACCGTCGAAGCATTGACACATGAAACACATTATGGATCTTTTCAAACTCAGATGGCAATCTCAATCTATAAGCAACCGGCCCAACTCATTCAATAATCTCATATGGTCCAATGAACCTCGGACTTAACTTGCCCTTTCTGCCAAATCAAACTATCTTTTTCCACGGAGATACTTTCAGAAACACTTTATCCCCAACCTCAAATTCAATATCCTTTTGTTTCAAATCTGCATAAGACTTCTGACGATCTGAGCTGCTTTCAAACTGTCACGAATTACTTTCACTTTCTGCTAAGTCTCTTTTATAAGATCAATCCCGTGAATCTTGTTCTCACTCAACTCGGTCCAATACAATGGAGTTCGATACTTCGACTGTAAAGAGCCTCATATGGTGCCATTTTGATACTAGATTGAAAATTATTGTTATACACAAACTCAATCAACGATAAATACCTTTCCCACATCCTTTCAAATTCAAGCATGCAACATCTCAGCAAGTCTTCAAGAATCTGAATGATTCACTCGGATTGACCATCTGCTTGCTGATTAAAAGTAGTACTGAAATATAGTTTTGTACCTAAAGCATCTTGTAATTTCTTCCAATATCGTGAGGTAAATCTCAGATTTCTGTCAAACACTATAGATAACGGTACTCATTGCAATCTCACAATCTCATCGATATACAATTCAGCCAACTTATTCAAAGAATAATTGGTTCTCACCGGAATAAAATGAGCTGATTTCGTCAATCTATCAATTATCACCCAGATTGCTCTTTCTTGCTTGGAGATAAGGGCAAACCCGACACAAAGTCCATCGTAATCCTTTCCCATTTCCACATAGGAATCATAATTGTTGCTATAAACCAGACAAAACTTGATGTTCAGCCTTAACTTGCTAACAAACTAAACATTTCGACACAAAGTCAGAAATATCTCTCTTCATACCATGCCACCAGTAGAATTGTTTCAAATCATTATACATTTTCATACTCCCCGGATGTACAGTTAAATGACCATTGTGAGCTTCAGCCAAAATCATTTGAATCAACTCTGAATTTCTCGGAATGCAAATCTGATCTTTGAATCTCAAACAATCATTATTATAAACTCAAAATTTTGATACAGCATCAGTATCACACTGAACCCTTGTTGCTAACAACTCATTATCAATCTTCTGAGCATCGCAAATCTGCTGTATAAGCAATGGTTTTACTTTCAATTCAGCTACAACCGCATTAGCATCACATAGATCTTTCTGATTACTCAAAGCTCACAAAGCATATAATGATTTCTAACTCAAGGCATCAGTTACAACATTAGCTTTACCCCGGTGGTAATCTATCACAAGTTCGTAGTATTTCAACAATTCTAACCATCTTATCTATCGCAGTT
The DNA here is from genome assembly GCA_025506655.1 of Gossypium rotundifolium. Taxonomy (NCBI): domain Eukaryota; kingdom Viridiplantae; phylum Streptophyta; class Magnoliopsida; order Malvales; family Malvaceae; genus Gossypium; species Gossypium rotundifolium. The sequence goes on from CP106731.1 coordinate 120,067,924, forward strand.
CAAATCTTTCTGAGTCATCAAATACTTTAAACTCTTGTGATCAATATATATGTGACATTTTTCACCGAATAAATAGTGACGTCAAATCTTCAATGCAAATACAATCACAGCCAATTCAGGATCATGTGTTGGATAATTCTTTTCATGCTATTTTAACTGTCTCAAAGCATAACCGACGACTTTTCCTTCTTGCATCAGCATACAGCCCAAACCATTCAACAATGCATCACTATAAACTATAAAGTCCTTGCCTGATTCAGGTTGAATCAACCCCGGCGCTTCTGTTAATAACACCTTCAACTGTTCAAAACTCTGCTGACACTTTTCTGACCACTCGAATCTAGCATCCTTCTGGTCAAGGGAGTCACAATCATTGAGAAGCCCTTCACAAATCGTCTATAATATCCCACTAGTCCCAGAAAACTATGGACTTCAGACACATTTCTTTGAGGCTTTCATTCCAGAATAGTAGAGATTTTATGCGGATCGACTCGTATCCCAACAGCAGATACAATATGCCCCAGAAAACTAACCTTAGGCAACCAAAATTCACACTTACTAAACTTTGCATACAATTGTTTCTCATGTAGGGTTTGTAACACGATTCTCAAATGCTTGGCATGCTGCGTCTCATCACACGAATAGATCAAAATATCATTAATAAACACCACCACGAAGCGATCCAAATACGGTCTAAATATCCAATTCATCAAACCCATAAACACTGCAGGGGCATTTGTTAGTCCAAAACCCATCACTAAGAATTCGTAATATCCATACATCATTTTGAAGGTAGTTTTGGCACATCTGATTCTCTAACTCTCAACTAATAGTAGCCCGATCTCAAATCTATCTTAGAAAATACTGCAGCTCCTCTCAATTGATCAAACAAATCATCGATCCGAGGTAATGGATATTTTTTCTTTATCGTCACTTTGTTCAATTGTCGATAATCAATACACATTCTCATAGTTCCATCTTTCTTTTTCACAAATAATACAGGAGCTCCCCAGGGTGAAGAGCTCGGTCGTGCAAATCCTCTGTCAGTCAATTCTCGCAACTGAGATTTCAACTCTTTCAATTCTATTGTTGCCATTCTCTATGGAGCTATTGAAATAGGAGCAATTCCTAGCACTAACTCAATACCGGATTTAACTTCTCTAATCGGAGGTAACCCCGGTAACTCTTCTGGAAACTCACTTATCACAGACAGCAGATTCAACTTTCCATTCCGACACTTTTGTATCAATCACGTACGCCAAATAAACTTCACACCCCTTTTTCACATAGTTTATAGCTTTCATTACAGATACAACAGCTGGCAATCCTTTCATAACACTAGACTCAATTCGAACTATCTCACCATTCTGACTCTTCAATTCAACATTCTTTCTTTTATAGTTCACAATGGCATTATACAAAGTAAGCCAGTCCATTCCCAAAATTATGTCAAATTCATCAAATGGTAGCAACATTAAATTGACCGGAAACATAAATCACGAAACATCAACAGGTGATACTTGCACACCTTATTCACCAAAACACACTTGCCTAGGAGGTTCGATACTCTAATCACAGGTTCAGTAGACTCAACAGGTAGAGTCTTATTCGATACTAAATTTATACACACATAAGAATGAGTTGATCCTGGATCTATCAATGCAATGACATCAGTATCAAATAAAGTGAAGTACTAGTGATCACTTCTAGAGATGATGCTTCCTCTCGTGCACGTATAGCATAGGCTCAGGCAGGTACTCTCACTTCTGACCTCACAGTTGTATCAGTTGTTCCTGTCTGGCTTTCACTCATAATTCTGATATTTTCGGGTGGTCCACCCCTTGTTGTCACATTACTCGGTCTTTCATTCTGAATATTTTCTTCTTCGACCATCTTTGGGCAATCTCGGGTGAAATGATCTTGGGATCCACACTTATAGCATGTTCTATTATTATACTTGCCCCAGCATTCTCCCACATGTCGTCTCCCACATTGTCTACATTTGGGTTTGTTACTCTTAACACTGCCAACAATTGTTTCATTCAAGGTTGAATTCGTAAACCAGTACTCTTCTCGAACGATCTTTATTTGGATGTCCAAACGAGGCATTTGAACGATTGTTTGCATCTTTATATCTCTTTGCTGAAGATTGAGAGAACTTATTCATCGATCTCTTTCTTTCATCACGAGCCTCAGAATCAACTTTCGTCTTTTCTTTACCGAGCTACTTACCTTTGCATGCTCTTTCGACTAATACAACAAATTCATTTATATTCAGTATTCCAACCAACAACTTAATGTCTTCATTCAATCCCTTTATAAAATATTTACACATAGTAGCTTCAATCAAAACACATTCCCTTGTGTATTAACTCAATCTTACGAATTCCTGCTCGTACACAGTAATAGACAAACGGCCCTATTTCAGGTCTAAAAACTCCTTACATTTCTGATCAATAAATCGTTGACTGATATACTTCTTTCTAAACTCGGATTGAAAGAAGTCCCAAGTTAATCTCTCCCTCGAACTACAGATATCAACATTTTCCACCAATTGTAAGCCGTGTCTCTCAACAAGGAAACTGCACACTTAATGCACTCTTTAGGGTTCAGCGACATCTCATCAAATACTTTGATTGTATTTTCAAGCCAAAACTTGGCTCGCTCAACATCGTCATCAGCTATGGCCCTAAACTCTTCGGCCCCATACTTGCGAATCTTATCTACAAGTGGTTTATTCAATCTGTTGGATCTACAACTTGTGGCACAATAGGTACTTGCGGGGGTAGAGGTTGTGGTGTAGTTGAATTTGTTCTAACAAATTTTGAAAACCATTCACTCATCATACGAAAGAAGGCTTGCTTAGCCTCACCTCCCTCACCACTATCATTCGGTCTAGATGTGGTTAAGATCGCCCTTTGAGCGGAGCAGTGCATTACTCTCTACATCGTCAGCAACTGCTCGATCAGGATCTATTACTATATTAAAACACATTTCAATTATCAGATTTCATCACACTATCACAATTTCACAATATGGCATGTATATCTAGTATCACACACACTACGTTAGTCTGAGAATCGGCTAAACTGTAGTTCTGATACCAATAAAATGTAACACCACTAACCCGAGACCGTCGTTAGAATAGGGTTTAGAGGCATTACCGAACAATAAGAACATTTTACATCGCATTTACGACACAAAGTCAATCATCATCAAACACATTCATATACAATCATAGTGTCCCTTAAATGAGTCATTTAGACTCTAAACATGCTTATAAACCGAGTCAGGACTAAACCAAAACACATATAAAATCTCATGAAAAATTGTAACTTTTCTTGAATACAGGGGAGACACGCCTGTGGGGATAGGCCGTGCCTTTCCCACAGCTACATGACACACACGTGTGACCTCCTCGTGGTTACTTACTACCAAAATCAACACGACTAACGAGCACATCCGTGTGCTAAGGCCGTGTCCTATAAGGTCATATTCTGCCATTTCTCGCACGACCTGAAGACGCGCTCGTGCCATGGCCGTTTGCAGTTTATGCCACAATTTGCCAATTTACCCACAGTCTGAGCCACGCCAGTGTGCCCCAACCGTGTGACATTATAGGACATTTTGCAAAGTCAAAATGCCACCCATAAGGGTCCAACCTACAAGCCATACAACCTAAACATTTCATGCTCCTATTATCACCATAAACAAACCTATATTGTCATTCCACTCATGCATCCAATTTCAACTATATTTATACTAAATTCAATACCATTACTTATTCTGTCACAAGTATAATTCATTCCCAATTTTACTAACCCCTATTAGCCTTTATCAACACAAAGTTACCACTTGATAGTAATTTATCAATCCACTAATCATGCCAGAACATGCATAACACATATCACATTCATTCATGCCCAACCTATCACATATCTAGCCACACCGCACGGCTAATTACAATCTCAAACATAATTCAATTAACTAGCCTATACATGCCATATTCTAGCTTTATACATCTTTCCAAAAGTACCAAAATAGAATGCCGATAGTGTGATTGAGAAGCTGACGATCCCAGATCCGAGCTAGCTTTACTGACACTGCAAGGTAGAGAAACAAATCACACAGTAAGCTTTCCAAAGCTTAGTAAGTTCGATATACAATACTATATCTCATCAAACCAAACTAAAGTAAGTATTAAGCATCATATAAATCAGTTATTTCACATTCATATCATCTCATTCATATCTAAAATACACATTCATTCCACCATAGCTTGTTTATAATTCATCAACCACAAAGGTTAATTACATACCTTAGCTAACACTTAGTTATTCTACCTCCAAGCTTTTCAATGCTCGATATTACATGTTGATCTTCATTTGATATTTGTTCAAAGTAACCGCACACTCAGTGCCACATACATATTCTAAGTATAATTGTTATCGCACACTTAGAGCCTATTCTTTTAACCGACTCATCTCGATTATACGCATTTACGATGCCAATTCAATAAGTCAAGCTTTCATAACATCGCATTACACAAGGCCATTCATTTCTATTTCGATTTCAATTTTGCACACTTAGTGCCATCAACTACAATCATGCACATAGCAACTCATTTTCATACACATGAACATATTTATTTCATATTTATGAAACATAACTCAAATACATGTATGATATCTGAACTTACCTCGGACGTCGAACTATTTATACGGTCGATTAATCGAGCACTTTATCTTTGCCTCGATCTCGATTTGAACCCTTCCTCTCTTGGTCTAAAGATATTCAAATTCATTCCATTCAATCATCAATTCATTCATTTTAATTCAAACACACATATTTAGGGCATTTTGTAAAATAGCCCTTACATTTTCACATTTCGACACTTTAGTCCCTATCTCACAAAATCATCAAATACTCAAAATTTCATTACACTATGCTTTGGTCGAATTCTCCTTAGTCTCATAAGAGTCCACACATTTCATTTATTTCACATTTTAATCCTCCAATTTCTCATTTTCACAATTTAGCTCAAATTATTCTATTTTACCAAAATTTCAAATACAAACTATGTTAACCCAACATTAAACTTTTATAATCCACTAACTATCATCATAAAGCTCATATATTCAACAATGGCATATCTCAACATCACCATCATTTTCTAAAATTTAAGCATGGGTTAGCTACAGCACAAAGTAACGATTACGAAAACATAGAAATTATCAAAAACCGAGCTAAAATTACATACCAATTTGTGCCTAAGCTTGCCAAAACTTCAAAGCTTCCTAGCCCTCTTTTCTTTTTTATTTTCAGTGAGTAATAAGATGAATACTCATCTTCTGTCATGATATTTTTTACTAATATATTATTATTAATTGAATTACCATGTTAGCCTTTAATAAAAACATAATATAATACATTTTAGTTGGTTAAAATGTCCATCCACCATCCACTAAGTACATATTGGTTAAATTGCATCATAAAGCCTCCATATTTAAAATACAACAAAACTTAGATACTTATAAATCAGCACATAGCTTTTACTCTTTACGCGATTCGGTCCTTGATCTTAATTCGACCCTAAAACGATCAAATCATCACACATAATTTTCACGCAGACTATGTCTCATACTATTCACACAGAAAATAGTATTAAATTAATATTTTGACCTCAGATTTGTGGTCTCGAACCACTATTTTGACTATGGTCTAAATCGAGCTGCTATGACTCTCCCCCTTAGGGATTTTCGTCCCCGAAAATCTTACCAGTGAATAGTTGTGGATGTTGTTCTCTCATAACGTTCTTAGGCTCCCACATAGCCTTTTCAATTCTGTGTTTGTTCCACAATACCTTCACTAAGAAATTCTTTTGTTTCTCAACTCTTTGGTCTCTCGTCCAAAATTTGGGTCGGTTCTTCACTATACAACAAGTCTGACTAAATCTCGACCTTAGTAGGAGCAATCACATGAGATGGATCTGATCTGTACCATCGAAGCATTGACACATGAAACACATTATGGATCTTTTCTAACTCAGATGGCAATCTCAATCTATAAGCAACCGGCCTAACTCATTCAATAATCTCATACGGTCCGATGAACCTCGAACTTAACTTGCCCTTTCTGCCAAATCAAAATATCTTCTTCCACGGAGATACTTTCAGAAATACTTTATCCCCAACCTCAAATTCAATATCCTTTTGTTTCAAATCTACATAATACTTCTGACGATCTGAGCTGCTTTCAAACTGTCACGAATTACTTTCACTTTTTGCTCTGTCTATTTTATAAGATCAATCCCGTGAATCTTGTTCTCACTCAACTCGGTCCAATACAATGGAGTTCTATACTTCGACCGTAAAGAGCCTCATATGGTTCCATTTTGATACTAGATTGAAAACTATTGTTATACGCAAACTCAATCAATGATAAATGCCTTTCCCACGTCCTTTCAAATTCAAGTATGCAACATCTCAGCATGTCTTCAAGAATCTGAATGATTCACTCGGATTGACCATCTGTTTGCTGATGAAAAGTAGTACTGAAATGCAGTTTTGTGCCTAAAACATCTTGTAATTTCTTCCAAAATCGTGAGGTAAATCTCAAATTTCTGTCAAACACTATAGATAACGGTACTCCGTGCAATCTCACAATCTCATCGATATACAATTCAGCCAACTTATTCAAAGAATAATTGGTTCTCACCAGAATGAAATGAGCTGATTTTATCAATCTATCAACTATCACCCAGATTGCATCTTTCTTGCTCGGATATAAGTGCAAACCCGACACAAAGTCCATCGTAATCCTTTCCCATTTCCACTTAGGAATCATAATCAGTTGCAATAAATCGGACGAACTTGATGTTTAGCCTTAACTTGCTGACAAACTAAACATTTCGACACAAAGTCAGAAATATCTCTCTTTATACCATGCCACCAGTCGAAATGTTTCAAATCATTATACATTTTCGTACTCCCCGGATGTACAGTCAAATGACCATTGTGAGTTTCAGCCAAAATCATTTGAATCAACTCTGAATTTTTCAGAATGCAAATCCGATCTCTGAATCTCAAACAATCATTATTATCAACTCAAAATTTCGATACAGCATCAGAATCACACTGAACTCTTGTTGCTAACAACTCATTATCAATCTTCTGAGCATCACAAATCTGCTGTATAAGCAACGATTTTACTTTCAATTCAGCTACAACTGCATTAGCATCACATAGATCTTTCTGATTACTCAAAGCTCGCAAAGCGTATAATGATTTCTGACTCAAGGCATCAACTACAACATTAACTTTACCCAGGTGGTAATCTATCACAAGTTTGTAGTCTTTCAACAATTCTAACCATCTTCTCTGTCGCAAGTTCAAATCTTTCTGAGTCATCAAATACTTTAAACTCTTATTTTCAGTATATATGTGGCATTTTTCACCGAATAAATAGTGACGCCAAATCTTCAATGCAAATACAATCACAGCCAATTCAAGATCATGTGTTGGATAATTCTTTTCATGCGGTTTTAACTATCTCGAAGCATAAGCAACAACTTTTCTTTCTTGCATCAGGACACAGCCCAAACCATTCAACGATGCATCACTATAAACTATAAATTCCTTACCTGATTCAGGTTGAATCAACATCGGCGCTTCACCTTCAACTGTTCAAAACTCTGCTGACACTTTTCTGACCACTCGGATCTATCATCCATCTGTAACAACTTTGTCAAGGGAGTCACAATCATTGAGAAGCCCTTCACAAATCATCTATAATATCCCACTAGTCCCAGGAAACTACGGGTTTCAGACACATTTCTCAGAGGCTTCCATTCCAAAATAGTAGAGATTTTATGCGGATCGACTCATATCCCAGCATCGGATACAATATGCCCCATAAAACTAACCTCAGGCAACTAAAATTCACACTTACTAAACTTTGCATACAATTGTTTCTCACGTATAGTTTGTAACACGATTCTCAAATGCTCGGCATGCTGCGTCTTATCACACGAATAGATCAAAATATCATCAATGAACACCACCATGAAGCGATCCAAATACGGTCTGAATATCTTATTCATCAAATCCATAAACACTGCAGGGGCATTTGTTAGTCCAAAAGCCATCACTAAGAATTCGTAATATCCATACCTCATTTTGAAGGTAGTTTTCGGCACATCTGATTCTCTAACTCTCAACTGATAGTAGCCCGATCCCAAATCTATCTTAGAAAATACTATAGCTCCTCTCAACTGATCAAACAAATCATCGATCCGATGTAATGGATATTTGTTCTTTATCATCACTTTGTTCAATTGTCGATAATCAATACAAATTCTCATAGTTCCATCTTTCTTTTTCATAAATAATACAGAAGCTCCCCAGGGTGAAGAACTCTGTCGTGTAAATCCTCTGTCAGTCAATTCTTGCAAATGAGATTTCAACTCTTTCATTCTATTGTGCCATTCTGTATGGAGCTATCGAAATAGGAGCAGTTCTCGACACTAACTCAATACCGATTCAACTTATCTAATCGAAAGTAACCCGAGTAACTCTTCTGGAAAGACAACTAGAAACTCACTTATCATAGAACATATTCAACTTTCCTTTCCAACACTTTTGTATCAATCACGTATGCCAAATAAACTTCACACCCCCTTTTCACATAGTTCATAGCTTTCATTACAGATACAACAGCTGGCAATCCTTTTATATCACTAGACTCAATTCGAACTATCTCACCATTCTGAATCTTGAATTCAACATTTTTTCTTTTACAGTTCACAATGGCATTATGCAAAGTGAGCCAGTCCATTCTCAGAATTATGTCAAATTCATCAAATGGTATAAACATTAAATTGACCGGGAAACATAAATCACGAAACATCAATAGGCAATTTTTGCACACCTTATTCACCAAAACACACTTGCCTAAGGGGTTCAATACTCTAATCACAAGTTCAGTAGACTCAATAGGTAGAGTCTTATTCGATACTAAATTTATACACACATAAGAATGAGTCGATCCTGGATCTATCAATGCAATGACATCAGTATCAAATAAAGTGAAGTACTAGTGATCACGTCTGGAGATGATGCTTCCTCTTGTGCACGTATAGCATAGGCTCGGGCAGGTACTCTCGCTTCTGACCTTACAGCTGTATCGGTTGTTCCTCTCTGGCTTTCACTCATAATTCTGATATTTTTGGGTGGTTTACCCCTTGTTGTCACATTACTCGGTCTTTTTCTTCGACCATCTTTAGGCAATCTCGAATGAAATGATCTCGGGATCCACACTTATAGTATGTTCTATTGTTATACTTGCCCTAGTATTCTCCCACATGTCGTCTCCCACATTGTCTACATTCGGGTTTGTTACTCTTAACACTGCCAACACTTGTTTCATTCGAGTTGAATTCATAAACCAGTACTATTCTCGAACGATCTTTATTTGGATTTCCAAATGAGGCATTTGAACGATTGTTTGCATCTTTATATCTCTTTGCTAAAGATAGAGAGAACTTATTCATCGATCTCTTTCTTTCATCACGAGCCTCAGAATCAGCTTTCTTCTTTTCTTTACCGAGCTACTCAGCTTTGCATGCTCTTTCGACTAATACAACAAATTCATTTATATCCAGTATTCCAACCAACAACTTAATGTCTTCATTCAATCCCTCTATAAAACATTTACACATAGTAGCTTTAGTCGAAACAAATTCCCTTGCGTATTGACTCAATCTTACAATTTACGCTTTCGTACTCGATAATGCACAAACGACCTATTTCGTCTAAAACTCCTTACATTTCTGATCAATAAAGCGTTGACTGATATACTTCTTTCTAAACTCAGATTGAAAGAAGTCCCAAGTTATTCTCTCCCTCGAAACTACAGATATCAACATTTTCCACCAATTGTAAGTCGTGTCTCTCAACAAGGAAACTGCACACTTAATGCACTCTTCAGGGTTCAGCGACATCTCATCAAATACTCTGATTGTATTTTCAAGCCAAAACTCGGCTCGTTCAACATCGTCATCAGCTATGGCCCTAAACTCTTCGGCCCCATACTTGCAAATCTTATCAACAGGTGGTTTATTCAATCTATTTGGATCTACAACTTGTGGCACAATAGGTACTTGTGGGGTTGGAGGTTGTGGAGTAGTCAAATTTGTTCTAATAAATTTCGAAAACCATTCACTCATCATACAGAAGAAGGCTTGCTTAGCCTCACCTCCCTCACCACTATCATTCGGCCTAGATGTGGCCGACGCTGTCCCTTGAGCGGGAGCAGGTGCATTACTCTCTACATCGTCAGCAACTGCTCGATCAGGATCCATTACTATATTAAAACACATTTCAATTGTCAGATTTCATCACACTATCGCAATTTCACAATATGGCATGTATATCTAGTCTCACACACGCTATGTTAGTCCGATAATCGGCTAAACCGTAGCTCTGATACCAATAAAATGTAACACCGCTAACCCAAGACCGTTGCCATAATAGGGTTTTGAGGCATTATCGAACAATAAGATCATTTTACATCGCATTTACGACACAAAGTCAATCATCATCAAACACATTCATATACAATCATAGTGTCCCTTAAATAAGTCATCTAGACTCTAAACATGCTTATAAACTAAGTCAGGACTAAACTGAAACACATATAAAATCTCATAAAAAATTGTAACTTTTCTTGAATACAGGGGAGACACGCCCGTGGGGATAGGCCGTGCCTTTCCCACAGCTACATGACACACCCGTGTGACCTCTCTGTGGTTACTTACTACCAAAATCAACACGACTAACGAGCACGCCCGTGTGCTAAGGTCGTGTCCTATAAGGTCATATTCTGCCATTTCTCGCACGACCTGAAGGCACGCCCGTGCCATGGCCATGTGTAGTTTATGCCACAATTTTCCAATTTACCCACAGTCTGAGGCACGCCCGTGTGCCCCAACCATGTGACATTATAGGACATTTTGCAAAGTCAAAATGCCACCCATTAGGGTCTAACCTACAAGCCATACAACCTAAACATTTCATGCTCCTATTATCACCATAAACATACCAATATTGTCATTCCACTCATGTATCCAATTTCAACTATATTTATACTAAATTCAATACCAATACTAATTCTATCACAAGTATAATTAATTTCCAATTTCACTAACCCCTATTAGCCTTTATCAACATAAAGTTACCACTTGATACCAATTTATCTATCCACTACTCATGCCAAAAGATGCATAACACATATCACATTCATTCATGCCCAACCTATCACATATCTAGCCACATCTCATGGCTAATTACAATCTCAAACATAATTCAATTAACTAGCCTATACATTCCATATTCTAGCTTTATACATCTTTCCAAAAGTACCATAGAATGCCGATAGTATGATTGAGAAGCTGACGATCCCAGATCTGAGCTAGCTTTACTGACATTGCAAGGCAGAGAAACAAATCACACAGTAAGCTTTCCAAAGCTTAGTAAGTTCGATATACAGTACTATATCTCATCAAACCAAACTAAAGTAAGTATTAAGCATCACATAAATCAGTTATCTCACATTCATATCATCTCATTCATATCTAAAATACACATTCATTCCACCATAGCTTATTATAATTCATCAACCACAAAGGTTAATTACATACCTTAGCTAACACTTAGTTATTCTACCTCCAAGCTATTCAATGCTCGATATTAAATGTTGATTTTCATTTGATATTTGTTCAAAGTAACCGCACACTTAGTGCCACATACATATTCGAAGTATAACTGTTATCGCACACTTAGTACCTATTCTTTTAACCAACTCGTCTCGATTATACACACACGATTGCCAATTCAATAAGCTGAAGCTTTCATAACATCACACACACAGTGCCATTCATTTCTATTTCAATTTCATTTTCACACACTTAGTGCCATCAACTACAATCGTGCACATAGCAACTCATTTTCATACACAGGAACATATTTATTTCATATTTATAAAACATAACTCAAATACATGTTTGATATTCGAACTTACCTCGGACGTCGAACTACTATACGGTCGATTAATCGAGCACTTTATCTTTGCCTCGATATCAATTCAAACCTCTCCTCTCTTGGTCTAAACACATTCAAATCCACACCATTCAATAATAAATTCATTCATTTTAATTCAAAATGCATATTTAGGGCATTTTAAAAAATAGCCCTCATATTTTCACATTTCAACACTTTAATCCCTATCTCACAAAATCATCAAATACTCAAAATTTCATTACACTATGCTTAGGCCAAATTCTCCTTAGTCTCATAGGAGTCCACACATTTCATTTATTTCACATTTTAATCTTCCAATTTCTCATTTTCACAATTTAGCTCAAATTACTCTATTTCACCAAAATTTCAAATACAAACTATGTTAACCCAACATTAAACTTTTATAATCCACTAACTATCATCACAAAGCTCATATATTCAAGAATGTCATATCTCAACATCACCATCATTTTCTAAAATTTAAGCATGAGTTAGCTAGAGCACAAAGCAACGATTACGAAAACGTAGAAATTATTAAAAACCGAGCTAAAATCACATACCAATTTGTGCCTAAGCTTGCCGAAACTTCAAAGCTTCCTAGCCCTCCTTTCTTTTCTATTTTTTGGCGAGTAATAAGATGAATACTCATCTTCTTTCATGATTTATTTTACTAATATATTATTATTAATTCAATTACCATGTTAGCCTTTAATAAAAACATATTATAATACATTTTAGTTGGTTAAAATGTCCATCCACCATCCACTAAGTACATATTGGTTAAATTGCATCCTAAATCCTCCATATTTAAAAGACAATAACACTTAGATACTTATAATTCAGCACATAGCTTTTACTCTTTACGCGATTAGGTCCTTTCTCTTAATTCGACCCTAAAACGATCAAATCATCACATGCATGCAAACTATGTCTCATACTATTCACACAGAAAATAGTATTAAATTAACATTTTGACCTTAGATTTATGGTCTCAAACCACTATTCTGACTAGGGTCTAAATCGGGCTGTTACACACTTCACCTAGCCCCAAACCGAAACCCCATTCATCCATACCACATTCGGTCAACAACCCCCCAACAAGCCACCAAATCCCTTGATCATCTCCTTCATTCACTCTCCTCCCATCATTAAAATTAGTTTGAATAATTTAAACTCCACCTTTCTCTCATGGCCACATATTCAAAATATTTGTTATAATACTCTAGAACACCATGTTTTTATGTGCTAATTGCATATTTATTTTGAGTATGATTCTACTAATTTGGGCTTTTTATGGTATTTTATTTTATAGGGACTAAATTGGAAGTAGAAGAGAAATTAAAGGCCAAAAGTGTGAAATTAAAGACAAAATGGGCCAATATGCGATATAAGGAAAAGATTGTGCTAAAAGTGCTAGCATGGATGACAAAAGGGTTGAATTGCAAAAAGAAGAGATTTTTATTTTATCAAACTCTATTTTAATTATATTAGGATAACTAATATTAGGATAATTATTGAGGATTATTTATTTTCTTTATTTATCTTTATTTATCTTTAATTAATTGTAATTATCTTTGGGGTTTGAGTAGGACTAGTCCACCTATCTTAGCATTATAAATAGGGGATGAAGTGACTCAAATGGTTGTTCATCTTTTTCTGTAAATTCTCTCCCCATAAGTCTTTTGTGCTTTCCATTTTTTCCTTCAATAAAAATTCTCTTCTCCATTCTTGTATATTTATTTTCTTTTACATCCATCCATGAGCCACTAAAATCCATCTAGCTGAAGGTTGTCGAATACCCCAAATAGGTTCTTGAGGCTTAGAATCTGCACTTAACTTCTCACCAAGTATTCATCGCTTCTCTATATTACAGGGCTGACGCTTCCGTCCATGTCCCTTTAAAAGTGATCTTTTGAACGTGTGCAAAGAACGGTCGCTTTGTATATTTTGAGGAGGTTGCACAGTCAGTTCATTAACTTACTGCGTCAGAGTTTGGCGAACCCAAGAGATAAAATGGCATGGGATTCTCCATTGAAAAGCATTGATCTAGCATAGATGACTCCACAAAAGCGATTGCAGGCTAGATTTAGGTTTGCTAAATTTTTAAGTCTAAATTCTTGGAGCTGGTGGTCGTAGGCATCCTCTTCCACTATAACTGGCTTACTTGGGTAGAAGAAGGTCATCTAGAAGCCGAAGATTAAACCCAAGGCAGAACGAGACAACCGGAGGCTAGAATCTCGCCAAATAAGAAACTCACTCTTCTCTAAACTCTTTTATTTTCCTTTTAATTTTTTCAATTTACTTTCACGATTTCAATTCACTTTATATTCTATTTTTATTCCAGATTCAACCTTTTAATTCTGTTATTTTTATTTTTTTTAGGAACGCAAGTTTTCTTGGGCACGATTCTGCCCATGATTTCGAGAAACAAGCATTTGTATAATCCGATCCCTGAGAACTCGGCCCTCCTTCCCTTTATTATTATTTTTATTATTTTGTAGGGAATAAGATATATTTGGTGCATTCAATGACGCATCAAATTTTGGCGTCGTTCTTGGGGATCGGCAACGTACTAATCTTATTTTTTTTATTTCTTATGACCAGATCTACTCCAGGCACTCTTACGTTTGACTCAGAAATTGAAAAGACTACGAGAGCTAATTGCAAAGAAACAAAGTTAAGGAAAAAGCAGTCAGCGGTGGTTAGGACTCAAAGCAATCCGTCGCCAGAAATCAAAATTGATGACAAAGCAGAGTCTAAGGTTAACAAAAACCCTACTCAAACACTTGAAAGTAAAGCTGAAGAGGTCGATTCACTTGAAGAAGTGCTCAACGCTAGGGTTAATGAAAACCATAATTTGGCACGAAAACCAATGGCTCAAATAATTTGGCAACTGGTTGAAGCTCTGACAGAGCAGCCGCCATTGTGCATCGCATATCCTACCATGAATACCGATTTTGAACTAAAATCAGGGTTAATTTAGTTGCTGCCAACATTTCGAGGGTTACAAAATGAAAACCCCCATAAACATTTAAAGGAGTTTCATATGGTTTATTTCAGTATGAAACCTCATGGCGTAACTGAGGATCAAATTAAATTGCGCGCTTTCCTTTTTTCCCTAGCAAGTTTAGCTAAGGAATGGTTATTTTATTTACCTCCTGGATCTATTACTACTTGGACTAATTTATCTCATTTATTTCTCAACAGGTTTTTTCCAGCATCCAGAGCAGCTGAGCTAAGAAGAGAAATCATGGGAATAAGGCAGAAAGAACCAGAGACTCTTTATGATTATTGGGAGCGATTTAAAAAGTTGTGTGCGAGCTGCCCACAACACGGTATAACAGAGTAATCTCTCCTCCAATACTTCTATGAAGGCCTGAAGCCCATGGAGATGAATATGGTAGATGCCGCTAGTGGAGGAGCGTTGGTCAACATGACCCCCAATAAGCAAGGGACTTAATCTCCACAATGGCTGCAAATTCTCAATAGTTTCGAGCTAATCCTGAACCCCCTAGAAGGGTTCACCAGCTAAGTAATTCTTCCATAAAAGATATACTTGATAGAGTTACTAATATTGTGAGCTCTCTTATTGCAGAAAAAGCTAAACCAGCTTGATTATGTGGAATATGTGCTACACCTAAGCACACAACTGATTCATGTCTTAGTTTGAATGATGACACTATGGCTCATTTGGATGCCGTGGGAAATTTTCTTGGCCCACCACAAAGGCGTTATGATCCTTATGCTAATACCTATAACCCAGGGTGGAGGGATCATCCTAACTTAAGTTATGGAGCTAATCCATGGTATAATTAGCCATACCAAAATCGACCTTTACAGTAGCCACAAAATCCAGGTAACTCTCTAGAGGCTCTTGTCAATAAATTAGCAGCTAATATTCTTGAGTTTCAACAGAAAACTGAGGCATCTATAAAGGAGTTGACCACATCAATTGAGAGAATAAGTTCTCAAGGGAAGCTGCCATCACAAACAGAGCCAAACCCAAGGCAAAACGCAAATGCAGTAACGCTGCGAAGTGGAAAAATACTGGAATCAATTCCCGATAGAAATCTTGCCCAAGAAATCGCCCAAGAAATACCTGAAAATGATTAAAAGGTCTGACCAAAACCCCCATTTCCCAAGATTCAACCTCTATTTCTAGAACGATTCATCCAGTGTCGAAGAGCTAAGGAGGACAAGGAATCCTTGAAACATTTAGGAATGTCGAGATCAATATTCCGCTGTTGGATGCCATCAAGTAAATACTGAAAATTAACTGGTAATGAAAGGGTGAATGTTGGTGAAAATGTGTCCGCAGTATTACAGTGAAAAATGCCAGCAAAATGTAAGGATAGGGGCATGTTTGCAATACCATGCAAAATAGGTCATTTGGGAATTAAGAAGGCTATGTGTGATCTAGGAGCCCCATAAATGTAATGCCATATTCTATTTATGAATCACTTAACGCAGTTTTTTTTTACAAAAATAGGTGTTATTATTCAACTGGCAGACAGGTCCGTTATGTATCCCGAAGGAGTCCTCGAAGACGTATTGGTAAAAGTTAACAAACTTATTTTCCCTGTATATTTTTATGTGATAAAAATGGAGGAGGATGGTAATCCTGGATCTTCAGATCTATTGTTTGGACGACCCTTCCTTAGTACGGCTAATACTAAAATTGACGTTTGAAGTAGAACTTTCACGATGGAGTTTGATGGGGAGATCATGAAATTTAACGTCTACAATGCCATTAGCCATCCCAGTGAAATCTTGAGTGTAAATTGTATGGACATAATTGACTCATTAGTGGAAGAAAATTTTGAGTCGCTTTATGATTTTAAAACTTACCATGATGAATTTGAATTTGTTAATGAGTTATTATCTCCAAGTACTAAGCTTTTACCTTCATTATCTGAGCACCGAGTTGGATTTGAAACCGCTTCCTGAGCATCTGAAATATGCCTTTTTGGGTAAGGATGATACCCTACCAGTCATAGTCTCCAATAGACTCTCTATGCATGAAGAGGAAAGTTTAGTTCATGTACTAAAAAATCATAAGGAGGCGATTGGCTGGAGCATTGCAGATTTAAAAGGAATAAGCCCTTTAACATGCACACACAGGATCTACTTGGAGGATGACACGAAACCAAGGTGGGAGGCACAAAGACGACTAAATCTGAATATAATGGAGGTAGTAAAAAAGGAAATAATCAGGCTTTTAAATGCTGATGTAATCTACCCCATATCGGATAGTAGATGGGTAAGTCCGGTACAAGTCGTGCCCAAGAAAATGGGCGTGATAGTAAAGAAAAAGGTCGAAGGTGACTTGGTGCCAACCCGGGAACAAAATGGGTGGTGTGTCTGCATTGATTACAGGAATTTGAACTCCTACACTAGAAAAGGTCATTTTCCCATTCCCTTTATTGATCAAATGCTTGAAAGGTTAGCTGGAAAAACTCACTTTTGTTGTCTTGATGGATACTCAAGTTTTTTTCAAATATCGGTCGCGCTAGAGGACCAAGAGAAGACCACTTTTACTTGCACATTTGGTACATTTGCATATAGGAGGATGCCGTTTGGTCTTTGCAATGCGTCGGCTACTTTCTAGAGATGCATGATGAGTTTATTTTATGAATATGTGGAAAAAATTATCGAAGTTTTTTATGGATAATTTTACTATTTATGGAAGCTATTTTGATGAATTCCTTAAAAACCTAACGATAATTTTGAACAGGTGCATATAATTCAATCTTGTCTTAAATGATGAAAAGTGTCATTTTACGATAGAAATTTAATTCTAGGCCACATAGTTTCTTCTAAGGGAATTGAAGTCGATGAGGCCAAAATTGACATTATAAATTCTTTGCCTTATCCCTCTACTGTTAGGGAAATTAGTTCTTTTCTTGGACATGCAGGGTTCTACAGTGCTTTATAAAAAATTTCTCGAAAGTGGCAGAGCCACTGTGTGAGTTGTTGCAAAAAGGCAAGAAGTTTGAGTTTGGCCAAAAGTGTAAGGAGGTTTTTGATACACTTAAGCAGAAGTTGGTCTGCGCTCCTATAATGCTACCGCCAAATTGGAAGTACCCTTTTGAAATTATGTGCAATGCAAGCGAACGCAGTGTAGGGGCTATATTAGGGCAAAAGATAGACAAGGAACCCCATGTCATTTGCTATGCTTCAAAAACCCTAGATGTGGCATAGAGCAACTACACCACTACAGAAAAAGAACTTTTAGCCATTGTATTTGCTTTAGATAAATTTTGACCTTATTTATTGGGATCTAAAGTAATTATTTTTTCTGATCATGCAGCACTCAGGTACTTGATTGCAAAGAAGGATTCAAAATCGAGGCTTATTAGGTGGATTTTGTTGCTCTAAGAGTTTGATGTCGACATTCGAGACAAAAGTGGATGCGAGAATTTAGTGGCTGACCACCTAAGCAGAATAAAAGTACCTATTGACGATGTCCCTATTAAGGAAGAATTCCCTGATGAAAGCCTATTCTCAACTGAAGCACATCTCCCATGGTACGCGGATATGGTAAATTTTCTAGCCAGAGTCTCGTTACCTACTGAGTTAGCACGTTTCATGAGGAATAAGCTTTGACGAGAAGCTCGATACTATATTTGGGATGACCTATACTTGTGGAAACACTGTTTGGACCAGATAATACGACGATGTGTTCCAGAAACTGAGGTAACTTCTATCCTTAATTTTTTCATGCTAAAGCTTGTGGAGGACATTTTGGCCCTAAAATAATTGCTCATAAGGTGTTAGAATGCATGCTATATTGGCTCACAATTTATTGAGATGCGTATAACTTCTGTAAGTCTTGTGATAGATGCCAACGTACAAGTAACATCACTAAATAAAATCAGATGCCCTTATCCCCGATTCATGTATGCGAAATCTTTGATGTTTAGGGCATCGATTTCATGGGCCCATTCATTTCTTCATTTAGTAATATATATAATTCTCACGGTTGACTATGTTTCTAAATGGATATAAGCAAAGCCTACTCGTAATGATAATGCCAAAACCATTGTGGAATTTCTAAAACAAACTACTTTTTCCAGTTTTGGCACACCTCAAGCCTTAATCAGTGATTGTGGCACCAACTTTTGCAATAAAGTCATGGAGGCACTATTGTCAAAATATGGAGTTCATCACCGTATAGCTATGGCATACCATCCCCAAACAAATGGACAAGTCGAAGTCTCAAATAGGGAGATAAAAACTATTTTGGAAAAGACAGTTCGGCCCAACCGAATGGATTGGAGTCTTCGGCTTAATGACGTACTGTGGGCTTATCGAACAACATATAAAGGACCAATTGGAAAGACCCCACACAGCTCATTTTTGGCAAAGCTTGCCATCTTCCAGTAGATTTAGAGCATAAAGCCTATTGGGTGGTTCGACAATGTAATATGAAGTTAGACCCTGCAGGAAAGGCGAGGAAGTTAGATATCCAAGAGTTGGAAGAAATCCGTAACGATGCTTATGAGAACGCCAATATTTATAAAGACAAGACTAAATTGTTCCATGATAAGAAAGTCACTTAAAAGTATTTTTCAATAGGACAAAGAGTTTTACATTATAACTCTGTGTTGAAATTATTTCCAGGTAAGCTTCGATGACGATGGTAAGGACCTTTTGTTGTTACTAAAGTATTCTCACATGGTGCGGTTAAAATAGAAGGTGAAGAATTAGGAAATCGGTTTACAATCAATGGCCAGCGGTTGAAGTCATTTTACGAGAATTTTTGAGGTCACGCGATTGAAAAAATTTATTTGGATCCTCCATAGAACCGTTTGAATCATCGAGCTAATGACGTAAAACAAGTGCTTGTTGGGAGGCAACCCAATATTTATTTTTCTTTTATTTATTTTTGTATTTGCTAATATTTACTATTTATTATTTTCTTTTCTTTTCCTTTGAATTTATTTTTCTTTTATTCTTTATTCTTGTTTAGATATTAATAAAATTATCTTCTTTGATTAGGTAAAATGGAGCAAAAATTCTATGAAAAAGGGAGACAAAATAGAGCCTAACAACCCTATCCACGGTACCAAACAGCCTCTATTTCAGGTTTTATTCTAGCCCAGAATGCCATATCACTGCAGCCAAACATTCTTATTCCAACTCTAGAACCCCCAAAACCTGCAACCAAACATCCCTTTTCAGCCAATTACAAGCCCCAAAACTTCAAAAAAATTTCCTATTTCATTACCTTGGGAGCCGAAATTCACTCCCTCTCCCCCACCCATTGTCGTTCGCCTTTCGATGCCTCCCACCGGCACCCACCATTCGTAATGGTTTGAAATCGAAGTCTCGCCACCACTGAACCTCCCCTCTCTATCAACTCGCGCCATCGCCGCTTTGTCACACCCCAAGTTGTCGATTTGACCAGCGGTGCCTCTTTCTCTTCCTCCTCACCACTGCACCCCTCTTCCCCAGTACTATCTAGCCCTCCGTCAGCCTCCCTTGAGTTTACACCCTCCGTGATGCCTCCTTCGCACGCAAGCCCGTTGACCATTGCGCCAACATCCCTCTGCGCCGTTTGGTCTCTCCTCCATACAGTAGTCATGAAACATCAACCCCTGGCCCTTTACGAGACATCCGAACATTAGCCCTCCCACCATCACCGATGGAACGTTCCTCACTGCGTCATGTCATGCGTCACCCGAACCGTCACATAGGCCTCATCGTCAACCCCGATGTGCGGCCCAAATAGTCAATGCCACATCGGGCTCCTCCTAGAATAACTCTGTCGACTCCTTGACACCAACTAACGAGAACCGGCCCATGCCCTCTCGAGGCCGAACATACCGTTCTCGCGTCAATGTCTTACCCCCGGAGTGCCATTTGCATGATAACCTTACTTTCACTTCCACTATTGCTGAGAACATGTATGATTTTCTTCGATATAAAATGATAGTACCTTGTAAATGCCTGTCGATACCTATTTTGGTTGCCTTGCACATTGAACCTGCTGTTACAGATTATTTCAAGAATATTGGCTAGGTTGGAAATTTTGATGTGCCTCATTCTGCCTATTATGAACTTGTTTTCAAATTCTATTCTACTTTTCAATTTCATCGGCACAATCCTGTTTCGATAGACACACCTGGTGTTGTCAAATTCAGGTTATTAGGTACCATGCATAGCTTATCTCTTATTGAATTTAATATTGCTTTATCTTTCGTAACTGAAGAGTATGATATGTCTCAGGATTTTTAGAATAGTTTGTGTACATTTCCTACTGATTTTAAGGCTGTTGAGGCATTTTTTTGTTAACTAATAATGTCAAGTCTATATATAGCCCAAAAACATCGAAGGATTTATGGTTTCGTGACCCTGCCTTATGTTACGTACACCGTTATTTAGCATACAATTTCTCAAGCCGACGAGATACTACGGCCAACGTCTCAAAGACGGAATTATTCTTTTTATGGTGTATGTATACCAGTCGTCCGGTTAATTTGGGTTATTAGTTTGCACTTCAATTTGAGCATGTTATCAAAGCTAAGTGCCCTCTAATTTTAGGTTCTCTTATCACACAACTTTTATTTTCTCTACATGGTTCTAATGCTCTCATTTCAGACTTACATGTTGCTTGTCCGGTCGATCCTTTAGATGCTCGATGCCTCGACACAATGGGGCTACTTCTTAGCAGTCCATCATCCTTCCGCTTTGTCCCTTATGGTGTTCATTCTACACCATCCGAACGAGTTCTCCGACAATGAAATACACATGACGCACCAACACCCACTCAAGCCCCACCCCCATCGACTGTTGAGCAACGTTTAGAGTGTATTGAGGCTCGACTCGACACTGTTTGCCAACAGCTCATCGAACTCATCGCTATCCTCCACAGTCGACAATAGCTTCACAGGGAGTTTTTCTACACTTTCCTACCTATTTATTTCTTTTGTATCCACATTGAGGACAATGTGTTTTAAGTAGAGGGAGGTACTTTTCGTATTATTATCGCCTACTGATGTGATTTTGTTTGCTGCTAGAGGCTCTATTTTGTCCATATTTTTTTATATAATATCCGGTCGCTTTTCATGCCCAATAATTTGACCATGACTTACCATTGTTTGACCCACAAGCATGGTTCTTGGCTACTGAGTTAATTCTGATTCTCTCTGTTTGAATTTATCTCCACTGTTTTATTTTTATTAGGCTAAAAATAATTATGATTAATAAGTTAACTCTATCTTGCTTTTCGAAAAATTGATCAAGTTTAATATCAAGTGGACACTTAATACATTTGCATGCCTAAATTATATTCATGCCTATTAGGTGGTTACTAAAACTTCTTTTCGACACTTGATTATTTCTCTTAAGTCCTCTTAGAATTAAAATTTTGTGTAAATTTTGTTTAATAAATGTTTCCAAGGTTATGAGTGCGGCTTAGAATGTGACTGATTGAGTAACAGGGGTAGGGTTCTTGGGTTGTCATTCTACTTCACGTCAAAAGGTTGTGTCACGTGATAGGTAACACTCCGCTAACAAAGGTTATGAGTATGGCTCAGAACGTGACTGATTGAGTAATCGGGGTAGGGTGCTTGGGTTGTCATTCTACTTCGCGTCAAAAGGTTGTGTGATGTGATGGGTAAAACTCCGCTAACGAAAATAAATAATTTTTAGGAGTATGTTGGGCTGAGTAACCGGGGTGGGGTGCTTGGGTTGTCATCTCTCTTCACGTCAAAAGGTTCAATATATTCCTAAGTAAATAGATAGTTATAAAATATATATAAAAGAGAGAAAAAATAATACTAATAAAATTTCAGTTGGGGACTAAAAGAGGAAATAAATAGAGTGTCTTTGTAGGTTTGGTAATTTACCTAAATAGCATGAAATAATTCAAGAGGATTTTAATTTTTTGTCTGTGTTAATTAGAAAAATTTTTCTGTTTTACTTAAAGCAAGCTTAGAAGTTCTCTTTATTTTTCATATGCATTCTTGACTAATCTTTATAAAACTTTGGAGTATAATTTCTTTTAGGATCTAATTTTCACAGTGGATAGGAATCATACTTGAGGGCAAGCATGGGCTAAGTAGGGGGAATTTGATAATACTCTAGAAGTCATGTTTTTATGTGCTAATTGCATATTTATTTTGAGTATGATTCTACTAATTTGGGATTTTTATGGTATTTTATTTTATAGGGACTAAATTGGAAGCAAAAGAGAAATTAAAGGCCAACAGTGGGAAATTAAAGACAAAATGGACCAATGTGTGATATAAGGAAAAGATTGGTGCCAAAAGTGCTAGCATGGAGGACAGAAGGGTTGAATTGCAAAAAGAAGAGATTTTTATTTTATCAAACTCTATTTTAATTATATTAGGATAATTAATATTAGGATAATTATTGAGGATTATTTATTTTCTTTATTTATCTCTATTTATCTTTGATTAATTGTAATTATCTTTGGGAGTTTGAGTAGGACTAATCCACCTATCTTAGCACTATAAATAGGGGATGAAGTGACTCAAATGGTTGTTCATCTTTTTCTATAAATTCTCTCCCCAAAGTCTTTTGTGCTTTCCATATTTTCTTTCAATAAAAATTCTCTTCTCCATTCTTGTATATTTATTTTCTTTTACATCCCATCCATGAGCCACTAAAATCCATCTAGCTGAAGTTTGTCGAATACCCCAAAGAGGTTCTTGAGGATTAGAATTCGGACTTAACTTCTCACCAAGTATTCATCGCTTCTCCGCATTATAGGGCTGACGCTTTCGTCCATGTCCCTTTAAAAGTGAACTTTTCAATGTGTGCAAGGAACGGCCGCTTTGTATATTTTGAGGAGGTTGCACAGCCGGTTCATTAACTTACTGCGTCAGAGGTTGGTGAACCCAATAGACAAAATGGCATGGGATTTGCCATTGAGAAGCGTTGATCTAGCATAGATGACTCCACAAAAGCGATTGCAGTCTAGAGTCAGGTTCCCTAAATTTGTAAGTCTAAATTCTTGGAACTGGTGGTCGTAGGCATCCTCTTCCACTATAACTGGCTTACTTGGGTAGAGGAAGGTCATCTAAAAGTCAAAGATTGAACCCAAGGCAGAACGAGACAACCGGAGGCTAGAATGAAACACCCCAAACCCGGCCCACGAGCCTTGACCGGATCTGGTATGTTCCCTAGTGTAAACAGTTTCAAATTCTTTTGTTTCTTAGGAAAAACTTGTGTGTTTTGAAAGAAAGATTGTTTTGGGTTGGGCTTGAGTTGAAAACAAGTTTATTTCATTATTAAAATCCTTTACTTTAGGTGACAAAACATTTGGGCTTTGTTTTAAAATAAATTTACTTAATCTTTTAATAAGTAAAAGTTTGTAAGCTTAATAAATAAAAGCAAAGTAAAGTGGTGCTACTATGGCCTTATTATATCAAATAATTCTCAAAATTTAAATTGAAGAATTTAATAAAATAATAAAATCCAAATTAATTAAATTCCTTGCTGTGCATGGTCATCCCTAAGCATCTGCCGGCCCGGTCCATCACTGATCGTCACCTGAAAAGTAATCCCACAACGGGGTGAGTCAACAGACTCAATGTGTAACCAACACTAAAATTTAATAATCAGGCATACAATATCATACATGTTCATAAAGCATTTAAATAGTAAATTAATGATGCAACTCGAACCCAAACCTATATGCCATCTGATACACACCACCCGTACCATCCTACACACCGTGGGGACTACTAAGTCAACCCTCCTTCCGCTACACTCCATATCGCGGTCTTAGGTCACCGCATTCGTGGTCTTAGGTCACCACGTTCAGATTTCTGTTGTCTTAGGTCACCGTGTTTGTGGTCTTAGGTCACCACATTCACTTCCCCAAAAATAAACCCATATGCCCCATATAATAGTAATATGCATAAATATGCCAGAGTTCACATTCTTATTCTTATTCTCATGTTACAATTAACATATTTCATAATCCTAGTAGGAGTAGGAAACGTACTTGAGTACTTTGTACCATAACATGGTATCTTAGCCACTTTCATATTCTTAATATCACATATATTAATTAAACGTAGCCATAAAACATATTATGATATAGTGTGGGTACACACGGTACCTTAGCCATATTCTTACACTTTCATATTAACACATTTAATTTAAAACATAGCCAATGAATGTATTAAAACTTAGGGTAGGTACACACCGATTAAGCAAGGTTTCCAATCCAAATCTCGAAAAGCTTGATCTAATGCCTTAGATCTTAAATCTCTACATTTAATCAATCATTTAATACTTAATAAGCCATTCGCCATAAATCCAAATCCTAGTAGGATTAGTACACTAAAACTTACCTTGGTACCAAATCCCAGAAATCTTCACTATACTCTTTCTTGTATTCGGCAAAGCTTTAAATCACTTTAACAAATTAGTTTCAGCTTTTGAATAAATATGAACTAGATCTAAAACACCAAAAATAGGCCTTGGCTGAATATTCGCATGTCTTACCTTGTGGATTTTAAATCCCAAAATTCACCGAATAACTAGGGAACACGCGGCCTATGGTGTACCTTCGGGAAAAGAACTTCTCCTTCTTGTAGTTGACTTAAACAAATCCCAAAAGATCTCTTCAAAGATTTGGCAAACAAGATATTAATGATATTAGTTCCTATGTTGCGGCTTAAAGAAGAGAATAAATTAATGGCCATAAAATTCTTACCCTTAATATTGAATTCGACAAAGACCTAAGCTTGAAGCCACTTGATATATTAAGCGATGGCCTTAAAAGGCTTACTTAGGCTATTGGAGGATTAGAAGGAAAAGAGAAGGAAGAATAAAGATGGAGGATTCACTACAACACAAGGTATTTCACTTTGGCTAACAAAAGAAGAATAAAGCTCAGAGGAAATTCAAGAGAGAGGAGAATCGCTTAAGAAATTGACAAAGGAAGAGTGAATGAATGAATGGCCTCTTTTCCTTTTATAGCCAAATTACTAACTTAGAATCCCTTTCTTGGCTATCACTCTTCTATTTTGATAGCTTTATCTCTTATTTAGTTGAAATTCTAAAGGGAATAAAACTCTTCCATTAAGAGTCCCTATTGTCGTCCATTGCTTCCTCTCTAAGTAATTAAATAAAAAATCACTTAAAGCCTTAGCTAGATGCCGTCCACCCCCTTCCCTTGATGAGTCAAATTTAAACTTGTTCTATTGGACTCCTTGTGGCCATTCGAGGTCCAAATTATCCACCTAAGTGGCATCACTCACTAGGCTTTAAGTGATATCTTCAGGCCACTTTTCCAAGCCTGTTTGTATGTCAAATTTCACATACTTTTTCTCTTAAGGCCACCTTGCCTTAATTTCCTCTTTTAAACTTTAAAACTCGACATTTCTAAGTCATTTCTAAGTTTCCAAAAATTTTCGTTTGGCTCTTTAAACTTGACATTTCCTTACATTTCCAAGTTTCCCGAAAGAATCATTTCCAAATCATTTCCTTATATTTCTTAGTTTCCAAAAATGTTCACTTTGAACTTAACATTTCCTTACATTTCCATACATTTCCTTACATTTCCATACATTTCCATACATTTCCATACGTTTCCTTACATTTCCATGCATTTCCATACATTTACATACATTTCCTTACATTTCCATACATTTCCTTACATTTCCATACATTTCCATTTTCCACATTTCATACATTTCATTTCCACATTTCCATTTCCATTTACATACATTTCCTTTTCCACATTTCCATACATTTCCTTACATTTCCATACATTTCCAAGGTTCTAAAATGAACACCACATATCACAAGAAACATGCTATTTCATAAAATTAAGCAAAGATGCACACAATGGGATTGAACCTCTTCCCCAAAGTACTTCACTTGATGCCATAACCCTTGCACCTTAGGTGGCGTCCTTGCCACTTTTCCACATCACTTCTTTTTTAACTTAAAACCAATAATTGTCCAAAGCTTTCTTCCATCCTAGGATTTTAAAACCCTTAATTCACTTCAAAACACCGCCAAAACCTACTACTCATGAATTATGCACAAACGCATAACCCCTAATCTAGGATGTTACATAGAATCTCGCCAAATAAGAAACTCACTCTTCTCTAAACTCTTTTAGTTTCATTTTAATTTTCGCAATTTACTTTCACGATTTCAATTCACTTTATATTCTATTTTTATTCCAGATCCAACCTTTTAATTCTGTTATTTTCATTTTTTTAGGAACACAGGTTTTCTTGGCACGTTTCTGCCCAGGATTTCAAGAAACAAGCATTTGTATAATTCAATCCCTGAGGACTCGACCCTACTTCCCCTTTACTGTTATTTTCATTATTTTGTAGGGAATAGGATATGTTAGGTGCATTCAACGACGCATCAATTTGACTTGTTCAACTCCCACTCTTCAAAGTCCAAGCCGAAACCACCTCCTCTCCATCCTAACGCCAAAATAAACTCCAAAAAGACAACAAATGAGACTCGAACCTGCTCCCACCTCCTCCAAGCTCCCCTTGAGGTGTCATCCTCCTAGCTTTGTAGGCGTCACCTTGCCACTTTACCACACTCCATCTTATGTTACCAACCACACACAATTACACATAAGACCTACTCCCTCAAGCTTTCCTCTAAAGCCCCCTAAAACAAAAATTTAACCAAGGCCCCAGCTCGACCCCGAGCCTTCCTAAGACCTCCAAACATATCCAAATAGCAAGCAAAACAAGCCAAACACCCAGAAACATGAAATGCAGAACCCCTAATTCCCGGATGTTACACACTTCCTTTCAATTTTCATATTGAATATTTCAATTTCTATCCAACTTTTGCCTTAATTCCAACTTAGTCCCTAAACTGAGACTAACTTTTAATCTTCACATTTAACTTAATATTTCTATTCAATTTCCACTTTAAACTAATTTCACATTTCTAATTTCAGCATTAAACCATAATTTCAAAATTATTTCAATTTAGTCCCTACTATTCAAAACTTATGAATTAGTTTACAATTCAATCCTTATTTCATTCTTAACTTGAATTTCTATCAATTTAACCCTTAATTCATCATTTTATTCAACATGAACAATGTCTAATAATTAACTATCTTTCAAAATATCAACTTAACTTCATCAAAACCTTGTTCCAAGGATTTTAAAACATCAAAATTAAGTAAAAAGGGCTAAATTGACTTACCTATTAAACTTCCAAGCTTCAAACTTTTAATTTTCCCTTTTCTTCTTTCTTTTCTCTTTTTCTTTCTTTCCTTCCCCTCCTCTCTATTTCATTTGGCTTTCTGTTTCTATTTCTATTCTTTTTCTTTCTTTATTACTTTAAACCAATATATATATATGATAACTTAATAAATATCTATTATAAAATCTATTTAATAACAAATATTCTTTTAATATTTGTATCCATTTATATTATCACACTTGTTTTTCTCTAATCTAATTATTATATAAATATATTTTACTTAATAATAATATATAATTTAATAATATACTTATATAATAAGTAAATATACATGTATTTTACAAATGTATGTATATTAGTATCACACATGTCACCATATGCACCATACATTTGTCTTAATTTAATATATTTATCACATAAAATCTTATAAAATAATTATTTAATTAATAAATATATTTTGTAATTAAATAATAAATATCTATTAATACTTAAATACAAGTATTACAATTGTATGTATTTTATTTATACACTTGTATCAAATCATATCCACACATTTGTCTTTATTTAATTTATTCATCACATAATATCAATTTAATAATAATAAATACATTAATATTTACTTAAATAATAAGTAAATGCATACATGTATTACAAATGTATGTACAATATTTATTACACATGTATTTCATTTATACCATACACTTGTTTTTTATTTATTTTAATAATAATTAATATAATTAATTTAAAACCTTAAACATATACAAAAAATCCAATAAAAATCTTAGATTTTATCTAAGTTTGCCGCCACATCTATAGTAAATCCGCTTAATTATCATTTTGGTCCTTTTTATTTTCTTTTAATCTGCAACTAAACTTTCACACTTCATTCAATTTAATCATTTTTCCTAATTATCCTTAATTTAAGCTAATTCTATAATATCCGAGATTTAGGGGTTGTGCATTTTGCTTAATTGTATGAAGTAGCATGCCTATGTGTGTTTGAATGTGTTGTGTGAATTTTTGAGAACTCTAGAGTGTAGGTGAATGCCTTAGAAATTATCGGATTTTAAGTCTTAAAGGGGGGAGCTAGGCGAATGAGGCCTTAAGAAAAATTGTAGGGAAATTTGTACAAACAAATGGGCTTGTTAAAGTGGCAAGGAGGCGCCACTTAGGACCTTGGTAAGTGACGCCTCAAGTAGTGAGAGAAGGGCTCAGGTCCGAGCAGCAAGGGAAGCAAAGGGGAGTTTTATTTTGCGGCAAGGAGGAGAGGTAGTGGACGGCACAGGGACTTTAAGAGAATGAGCTTTAGATGTGGTCAAATTCCTTTTAAAATTTCGGCTAAGGGCAAGGATAATGCTTGAATCATTCAAATTATTTTAAATGAGTAAAGAAGAGGAAAAATAGGAGAAAAGCAAGGATAAGCTAGTGTTTGAGTGTTAGCCGAATTCAAGGGAGGGGAGTGAGATGAGATATTCGGTCATAGGAAAGGGGGGAAAATCGAATGTGCATAAGTGAAGTATAGGCTTTCTCTAGTGCGATTTCTTTCTCCCAAAAGTTCTTTATTGTCGAAACTCTCTGAACTACATCCCTTTTCTTCCATTTGTTAAAGCCGAATATCCCTCTCTCAAAATCCCATCATTGCCGATTCTCCCTAAAGCCTCATACTCTTCCTTTTCTTTCCCTTGTTGAAGCCGAATCTCCCTAGTGTTCATCAAGTCAATCAGATCTCCCTACTACTTCATCCTAAAGCCAAAAGTTCACTTCATTGTCCCTCTTTGAATCAATTTCTTTTGCAAGCTTCCTTGTCGATTTGTTGAAGGTGGTTGATCAATTGCGTTTTGGTCACTCTGTTGGTAAGGGATCTCTCTTGGGTTTAAAAGTCTCTATTCTCTATTTTTGTCTATCAAAATCAAGACTCTAATCCCATTAATGCTCTTTGGCTGAATCTTTGAAGGAGGATTTTGGGATTTCTGTTAAGTCGACTATAAGAGAAGATCATTCGGGATTTAGATATCTAAGGTAAGTAAAGTTTAATATTAGGCCGAAGGCCATTTATGACGTTCATTAAGTGTTAGAATCGAATCTAACATAAGGCTTGTAGGTATTTTGACATCTCTATAAGACAAGTGATGATTTCGGATTTAGATCCGCAAGGTAAGGGAATATGAATATTCGGCCAAGGCCATATTAAGTATTAGTGACTAGCTGATTCTAACAATGTTTTTAGGGAGGAGTACCATCTGTTTCGGTAGTCTTTCGGGATTCAGTGAACACGTTAGTACTAGGTGTGTAGCCTTACACCAATTCCTAATAGATTTACGGTATTAATTTAATATGTGTGTTAATAAGAATATGAAAGATGTGGCTAAAGGTACCATTCAATGGTACGACATATTCAGGTACATTATTCTCTAAAGATCTGTTAATAGTATTATAAACATTGAATGTGACATATATGAAAATTGGTTACGAATATGAATAAGGCATATGGCATGATATCCGCATGATTTGTATGACACATGGGGCATATGGGTGATTATGAAAAGGGGAAGTGATCCGTGGTTTTACCATAATATCCGTGACTCATGTCACATAATCTGAATGTGGTGACTTATGTCACAAAATGTTAATTGGTGACCTTGTCACATTATCTGGTGGCTATGCCACAATTTATAAGGGCGATGTGCAAGTCGTCTATAGCGACTGCCTTCGATGGTGTGTAGCAGATGGAGGGTCGATTTAGTAATCCCCACGGTGTGATGGCAGGTACGGGTGATGTGTAGAGGATGGTTATTTAGGTTTGGGTTCGGGATTGCATCATTGCCTATATTTGTTATATATATGATTTGTTATGCCTAAATCGTTGGGAGATTGTGTTGGTTGTTACACATTGAGTCCGTTGACTCACCCCGTTGTGGGATATCTTTTCAGGTGACACTCAAGAAATGGACCGGCCGGCGGGAGCTTAGTGGTGGCCATGCTCATTTCGACATTTGTTTTATTTTGAATTTTATATTTAAGTATTTTGGATTTATTTCGGTTTTTCTTTGATGTAATATGGCCATTACTATTAACTATTTTAAGTATGTATTTAATTTGGTTTATCATGATATGATCATTATTAAATCAAGATTAAATAACTTTTTTTTAAATAAATTTTAAAATGTTTTGACACCCAAACACAATCGATTTTCAATGTAATGTTAAACTAAAAAAAAAAAAACTGGCAATACATTTAACTTATTGATTTCAAGTACAAATAAAAATACTGTTTAAAAAAAAAACCTAGTCTTCAAGAACAACATCATTTTCAATTTGAACCCAAAACAAATCAAATGTTCTTCAAAACCACACAAAATTTTTCAAAGTAACAAACAAGTTTTGAACTATTTTACTCAGGGAACATACCAGATCCGGTCGAGGCTCGTGGGCAGGGTTTGGGGTGTTTCAGTTTGGTATCAATGCCAGGTTCAAAACTCGGCCTTGAGGGCTTTTTGGGCCCAAAACTTTTTTTTCTTTTGAAATTGGATTTTACTACGGAATGAGCAGGTCTTCTGGCATGGCACCTGAGTCTCCGGCCCAAAGTCCACCAAGTAAGTACTCCTAACCCTTTTGTGATTTGTATGTGGGAGATTATAGGGACGTAGACTAGTAGATTAGGAATTATTGAACCCTAAGATTAGTCTACTCCAACATCGAAGTACATAAAATTTAAAGTCTAACTAAACAAACACATGGATCGAGTCACCGAGTTAAAGGTGTGGCAACTATTGTGTGCATGTATAGGATTGGATTCAAGGGGAGCTTGG
Source organism: Gossypium rotundifolium (assembly GCA_025506655.1). NCBI lineage: Eukaryota > Viridiplantae > Streptophyta > Magnoliopsida > Malvales > Malvaceae > Gossypium > Gossypium rotundifolium. The sequence continues at coordinate 120,099,989 of CP106731.1, forward strand.
TATTTAAGCAGATCTAGTGACTCACCTCCTCTCCGCCGAATCCTACACTGTGCGTAGTGGCGGTTCACCCTAACCAAGAGGACTCAATCACAAAGCTAAATTCAATAATTAAAACCCAAAAGGACCAACACCTTGTTTTGTGAAATTCTAAAGTCAAACCATGATTATAAAATTCCAAAGTACCCTTGATTTAAAAATGACCAAAATACCCCTAGTTTGCAAGTTGCCCAAATTACCCCTAACCTGTACAAATTACTAAAATACCCTCAGTATGGAAGGTTGCCAAAATACCCCGAATTAAAAATTTCCAAACATACCCTTGTTGTGAAAAGTCACCAGGAACCATATTTTTCAAAAATTATCGAAATGCCCCTGGTTTGAACAATTACAAAAAATACCTCAGTTTATAAAATTACCATATTACCCTTGAATCTTCCTATCAAGTATTCCTATTTTACAAAAAGACCAAAAATCTCTATTTTGCAAAATTTTTAGATACCCTAATTTGAAAAAGATGACCAAAATATCCCTATGGGATAAAATTACGAAAATACCCTTGGTAGTGGAAAATAACAACAATGACAACTACAACACTTTTCTGTAATGAACGCAAGTTCATGAATGTGATGATTCAATGAATGAATTTGAGACTGTGTGCATGTATGAATTCGAAAGAACTACACTTTAGAACTATTGAACATAAGACTGTTCACGATAAATCAATGGAACAAAAACTAATTCATAAAATTCCTTAACCAGATAAATACGATTTAGAAGCATGAATTCCAGGGGACGTGGTCGTAATGTGCGTGGTCGTGGTAGAGGCCGAATGACTGTGTCGAAACCCGTTAGGTCTGGTCAAGGGTCCAAAAATGAAATGCCACCACCACCAGCCGCTGATGTGGAATATCAGGATCAGACGGGGGATGATGCAGTATCACAGGCGATGCTGCGAGTTCTGAAAAAGGTGGCTGGAGCATGTGGAGGCATGGGAGCTCGGAAGTCTGTACCTGAGTGACTCTAAGCTAATGGAGTTGAGTTTTTCTGTGGTATATCTGGTGTGGCACCCAATACGGTTGGGTATTGGTTGGAAGCGATGGAGCGAATTATGGATGATTTGGACCTGACTGCCGAGGAGAAACTAAAGGGGTAGTGTTGCTACTCCGCGATGAGTCATATCAATGGTGGCTCATGGTTTGGGATGGTGCTGCTGCAGATGATCTCACTTGGGAGTACTTTAACACAGCATATCAGAGGAAGTACATTGGGACTAGTCACATTGATGCGCAGAGGAAGGCGTTTCTGAGGCTGGTTCAGGGAAATAAGTCCGTAGCGGAATATGAGGCAGAGTTCCTAAGGTTGAGCCGATACGCTCGAGGTATAGTGGCTGCGGAGCATGAACAATGTGTCCAGTTTGAGGACGGACTAAGGGATGACCTGAGATTGTTGCTTGCTCCACAAGCAGAGCGAGAGTTTACTGTGTTGGTGGAAAAGGCAAAGGTTGTTGAGGGAGTTAAGGAGTCTGTGAGACAGAACACGGACTGGAATAAGCAAAAGAGAGGCCTTGGATTATCAGGGTCATCTGGGAATGTTCGGAAGAGACCTAGAATAGATGGGTCGCGAGGTCAGCAAGTTACTACGGGAGGACAGTACCGCACTTGTGCTCAGTGTGGAAAGATACACTTGGGAGAGTGTTGGAAGAAGATGGGAGGATGTTTCAAGTGTGGGTCCAAAGACCACATGATTAAGGACTGTCCTATGAAAATAGATGGGAGCCAACCAACAGGTCAGGGTTTTAATCAGGTTGAAAGAGGTGGACAGCAACCACCGCAGGGTCGTGGTCTGATTGGTAGAGGTAATGGTACTGGAAGAGGACGGGAAACATTGGGCAGAGGTGTTCTAATACAGAGGCAAGGCAGCTGGGTCTTGTGTATGCAATTCACCGGAAGGAGGATGGAGACTCACCGGACGTCATAACGTGTATGTTCCTTATAGCTGACAAGCCTTACTTTGCTTTAATTGATGTTGGCTCTACCCACTCTTATGTTGCATGTAAAGTAGTTGAAACACTAGGTATAGTCTCTGAACTGTCTAATAGGGAGATAACTGTAGTGAGCCCATTAGGTCAAACTCTAGTGGTGAATAAGATATTTTGGAGTGTACCTCTAGAGCTTCAGGGAGTGGTATTTCCTGCCGACTTGATGGAACTACCCTTCAGAGAATTTGATCTCATCCTTGGCATGGAATGGCTAGTGGAGCATCGGGCTGTATTGGATTGCACAGCTAAGCGAATGGAGTTAAGGACGCCGGAGGATAAGGCGATAATTATAATAGGAGAAAGAAGAAACTACTTGTCTAACGTAATCTCTACTTCAAAGGCTAATAAGATGGTTCGAAAAGGGTGCAAGGCATTTTTTACCTTTGTTAGTGTGTTGGATGCAAAGGAAGGGGGAGTTAGTGGAGTTAGAATGGTAAGAGAATTTGTGGATATTTTTTTGAAGGAGCTGCGTGGGTTACCCCCAGATAGGGAGGTGGAGTTTGGAATTGACTTATTAAGCATGCGACTCCCGTGTCAATTGCCCTGCATGTAATGGCACCAAAGGAGTTGGTGGAGCTCAAGGCTCAAATCTAAGAGTTGCTTGACCGTGGATTTATACGAACTAGTGTGTCTCCATGGGAAGCACCGGTCCTATTTGTAAAGAAGAAAGATGGGACAATGCGCATGTGCATAGACTACCGACAATTGAATAAGCTGACCATCAAGAACAAGTATCCATTACCAAGAATAGATGACTAGTTCGATCAGCTTAAGGAGCGGCAGTATTTTCGAAGATAGATCTAAGGTCAGGATATCATCAGCTTAAGGTGAAGCAGGCTGATATCCATAAGATAGCTTTTTGGACTAGGTACGGGCATTATGAATTCTTGGTAATGCCGTTTGGATTGACAAATGCCCCAGCCACATTTATGGATATGATGAACCGGGTTTTCCAACCCTATCTGGACCAGTTCATTGTTGTATTCATAGACGATATCTTGGTGTATTCTAAGTCTGAGGAAGGACATGACGAGCACCTTCGAGTCGTGTTGCAAGTGTTAAGGGAGAAAAAGCTATATGCCAAGTTCAGCAAGTGCGAATTTTGGCTGAAGAAAGTTACGTTTTTAGGGCACATGGTGTCTGCCGAAGGAATAAGGGTAGATCATCGGAAGATTGAGGTAGTATTGGATTGGAAACCACCTAAGTCTATGGCGGAAGTTCATAGTTTCTTGGGATTAGTAGGCTACTACAGAAGGTTCGTAGAAGGGTTTTCGTCAATAGCTTCACCTTTGACGAAGTTACTAAGGAAGGAGGTACATTTCGTATGGACAGATAAGCAACATGAGAGTTTTGAGAAGCTTAAGAGGGTACTGACAGAAGCTACAATTTTGATTCAGCCTGAAGTAGGGAAGGACTATATGGTATATTGTGATGTTTCTCATACAGGATTGGGATGCGTACTGATGCAAGACGGGAAGGTAGTCGCTTATGCGTCTCGACAATTAAGGCTGCATGAGGTTAACTACCCGACGCATGACTTGGAATTAGCGGCAATGGTCTTTGCTCTTATGGTATGGAGTCACTATTTTTATAGAGAAAGGTCAGTGATCTACACGGACCACAAGAGCCTTAAGTATCTGCTGACTCAGAAAGAGCTGAACCTGAGACAGCGAAGGTGGGTGGAGTTATTGAAAGACTATGGTTGTTCTATAGAGTATCACCCGGGAAAGGCGAATGTGGTGGCAGATGCCCTAAGTCAAAAAGTAGTGACGGAGTTAAGGGCAATGTTCACACATTTGAGCCTCTATGATGATGAAAGTTTGCTGGCAGAGTTGCAGGTCAAGCCGTCATGGCTGAATGAGGTGAAAGAAAGACAGTTGGCAGATGAGGATCTAAGTGCTAAGTTACGGCAAGTGCAGTGTGGGAAATTGGAAAATTTTGGTGTAAACAGCGACGGAGTGCTGTGTTTTCATGGCAAGTTCTCATGCCGAAGGATGAGGAGTTAAGGAAGAGGATTCTTCGAGAATCGCTTAGTAGTCCTTATGCTATGCATCCTAGAGGAAGTAAGTTGTACAAAGATTTACAAGAACAGTTCTGGTGGCCTAGACTTAAGCGGAAGTTACAAAATTTGTAGGGAAGTGCCTAACGTGTCAGCAAGTCAAGGCTAAACACCAAGTTCCGTCAGGATTGCTTCAGTCGATAAAGATTCTGCAATGGAAGTGGGAGAGAATCACCATGGACTTCGTTAGTGGGCTTCCCTTACGCCTACTAAGAAGGACTCGGTATGGGTGATAGTGGATCGATTGACAAAGTCCGTGCATTTCATTCCAGTGCAGGTTGACTATTCTTTGTAGAGGTTAGCAAAGTTGTATGTGGCAAAAGTTGTAAGGTTGCATGGAATACCGGTGTCAATTATTTCAGATAGGGATCCAAGGTTTACGTCTCAGTTTTGGAAGGCACTACATCAAGCTTTAGGCACCAGATTGGACTTTAGTACGGCATTTCATATGCAGTCAGACGGCCAGTCCGAGCGAGTGATCCAAGTGTTAGAGGATATGCTGAGGGGATGTGTGATAGACTTCAGAGGAAGTTGGGAAGAATATTTGCCTTTAGTGAAATTTGCATACAATAACAGCTATCAAGCCAGTATTCGATTGGCACCGTATAAAGCACTGTATGGATGAAAGTGTCACAAATTTGTAGAGTTAGTGGAGTTAGAGCGGTAAGAGAATTTGTGGATGTTTTTTCGGAGGAGCTGCCTGGGTTACCCCCAAATAGGGAGGTGGAGTTTGGAATTGACATATTACCGGGTATAGCTCCTGTGTTAATTGCCCCGTACAGAATGGTACCAAAGGAGTTGGTTGAGCTCAAGGCTCAGATCCAAGAGTTGCTTGATCGTGGATTTATATGACCTAGTGTGTCACCATGGGGAGCACCGGTCCTATTTGTAAACAAGAAGGACGGGACTATGCGCATGTGCATAGACTACCGATAGTTGAATAAGCTGACCATCAAGAACAAGTATCCATTGCCAAGAATAGATGACTTGTTCGATCAGCTTAAGGGGGCCGCAGTATTTTTGAAGATAGATCTAATGTCAGGATATCATCAGCTTAAGGTGAAGGAGGCTAATATATATAAGATAGCTTTTCGGACTAGGTACGGGTATTATGAATTCTTGGTAATGCCATTTGGATTGACAAATGCCCCAGCCGCGTTCATGGACATGATAAACTGGGTTTTTCAACCCTATCTGGATCGGTTCATTGTTATGTTCATAGACGATATCTTGGTGTATTCTAAGTCTGAGGAAGAACATGACGAGAACCTCCGAGTCATGTTGCAAGTGTTAAGGGAGAAAAAGCTATATGCCAAGTTCAGCAAGTGTGAATTTTAGCTAAAGAAAGTTACGTTTTTAGGGCACGTGGTGTCTTCCGAAGGAATAAGGGTGGATCCTCGAAAGATTGAGGCAGTATTGGATTGGAAACCACCTAAGTCTATGGCAGAAGTTCATAGTTTCTTGGGATTAGCAAGCTACTACAGAAGGTTCGTAGAAGGGTTTTCGTCAATAGCTGCACCTTTGACAAAGTTGCTAAGGAAGGAGGTACCTTTCTTATGGACAAATAAGCAATCGGAGACTTTTGAGAAGCTTAAGAGGGTAATGACAGAAGCTCCGATTTTGATTCAGCCTGAAGCAGGGAAGGACTATATGGTATATTTTGATGCTTCTCATACAAGATCGGGATGCGTACTGATGCAAGACGGGAAGGTAGTCGATTATGCGCCTCGACAATTAAGGCCATATGATGTTAACTACCCGACGCATGACTTGGAATTAGCGACAGTGGTCTTTGCTCTTAAGGTATGGCGGCACTATTTATATGGAGAAAGGTCAGTGATCTACATGGACCACAAGAGCCTTAAGTATCTGCTGACCTAGAAAGAGCTGAACCTGAGACAGCGAAGGTGGGTGGAGTTATTGAAAGACTATGATTGTTCTACAGAGTATCTCCCGAGCAAGGCAAATGTGGTGGCAGATGCCCTAAGTCAGAAAGTAGTGACGGAGTTAAGGGCAATGTTCGTACATTTGAGCCTCTATGATGATGAAAGTTTTCTGGCAGAGTTGCAGGTCAAGCCGTCATGGCTGAATGAGGTGAAAGAAGGACAGTTGGCCGATGAGGATATAAGTGCTAAGTTTCGGCAAGTGCAGTGTGAGGAATTAGAAAATTTTGGTGTAAACAGTGACGGAGTGCTGTGTTTTCATGGCAAGGTCTGTATGCTTAAGGATGAGTAGTCAAGGCAGAGGATTCTTCAGGAATCGCATAGTAGCCCTTATGCTATGCATCCTGGAGGAAGTAAGTTGTACAAGGATTTACGAGAATAGTTCTGGTGGCCTGGACTTAAGCGGAAAGTTACAGAATTTGTAGGGAAGTGCCTAACGTGTCAGCAAGTCAAGGCTGAACACCAAGTTCCATCAGGATTGCTTCAGCCGATAAAGATTCCGCAATGGAAGTGGGAGAGAATCACCATGGACTTCATTAGTGGGCTTCCCCTTACGCCTACTAAGAAGGACTCGGTATGGGTGATAGTGGATCGATTGACAAAGTCTGTGCATTTCATTCTAGTGCGGGTTGACTATTCTTTGCAGAGGTTAGCAAGGTTGTATGTGGTAGAAGTTGTGAGGTTGCATGGAGTACCGGTGTCGATTATTTCAGATAGGGATCCAAGGTTTACGTCTCGATTTTGAAAGGTGCTACATCAAGCTTTAGGCACCAGATTGGACTTCAGTACGGCATTTCATCCGCAGTCAGACGGTGAGTCGGAGCGAGTGATCCAAGTGTTAGAGGATATGCTGAGGGGATGTGTGATGGGCTTCAGAGGAAGTTGGGAAGAATATTTGCCTTTAACGGAATTTGCATACAATAATAGCTATCAAGCTAGTATTCGGATGGCACCGTATGAAGCGCTGTATGGACGGAAGTGTCGACTCCTACGTGTTGGACGGAATTAGGGGAACGTCAAGTTTTGGGTCCAGGGATTGTGGCAGAATCCGAAGAGAAGGTTAAGGTAATTTGACACGATTAATGGAGGCATCTGATAGGCAGAAGTCGTACGCAGATCATAAGCGGAAGGAGATTGAGTTTGCTGTGGGAGATTATGTGTTTCTTAAAGTTTCACCTTGGAAAAAGGTAATGAGATTTGGTTGCATAGGGAAGTTAAGTCCCAGGTTTATAGGACCTTATCGGGTATTGAAGTGAGTTGGACAAGTAGCGTATCAGTTAGAATTGCCTTCGAAGTTGAAGCAGATGGACGATGTGTTCCACGTATTGATGCTACGCCGATACCGATCGGATCCATCTCATATAATGCCGATTGAGGAGGTGGAGCTGAGACCAGATTTGTTCTACGAGGAGGAGCCGATTCAGATTTTGGAACAGGATGTGAAGGTACTACGGAGGAAGTCCATTCCTCTAGTTAAAGTGTTGTGGCATAATCATGGATCGGAGGAAGCTTCTTGGGAGATGGAAGAAGTGATGCGACAGTAATACCCTCATTTATTTTAACCAGGTAATTTCGAGGTCAAAATTGTTTTAAGGGGGTAGAACTGTAATATCCGAGATTTAGGGGTTGTGCATTTTAATTGTATGAAGTAGCATGCCTATGTGTGTTTGAATGTGTTGTGTGAATTTTTGAGAACTCTAGAGTGTAGGTGAATGCCTTAGAAATTATTAGATTTTAAGTCTTAAAGGGGGGAGCTAGGCAAATGAGGCCTTAAGAAAAATTGTAGGGAAATTTGGACAAACAAATGGGCTTGTTAAAGTGGCAAAGAGGCGCCACTTAGGGCCTTGGTAAGTGACGCCTCAAGCAGTGGAGAAGGGCTTAGGTTCGAGCAGCAAGGGGAGCAAAGGGAGTTTTATTTTGCAGCAAGGAGGAGAGGTAGTGGATGGCACAGGGACTTTAAGAGGATAACCTTTAGATGTGGTCAAATTCCTTTTAAAATTTTGGCTAAGGGCAAGGATAATGCTTGACTCATTCAAATTATTTCAAATGAGTAAAGAAGAGGAAAAATAGGATAAAAGCAAGGATAAGCTAGTGTTTGAGTGTTAGCCAAATTCAAGAGAGGGGAGTGAGATGAGATATTCGGTCATAGGAAAGGGGGGAAAAACCGAATGTGCATAAGTGAAGTATAGGCTTTCCTCGGTGTGATTTCTTTCTCCCAAAAGTTCTTTATTACCGAAACTCTTTGAACTACATCCCTTTTCTTCCATTTGTTAAAGCCGAATATCCCTCTCCCAAAATCCCATCATTGCCGATTCTCCTAAAGCCTCATACTCTTCCTTTTCTTTCCCTTGTTGAAGCCGAATCTCCCTAGTGTTCATCAAGCCGAATCTGTATCTCCCTGCTACTTCCTCCTAAAGCCAAAAGTTCACTTCATCGTCCCTCTTTGAATCGATTTCTTTTGCAAGCTTCCTTGTCGATTTCTTGAAGGTGGTTGATCAATTGCGTTTTGGTCACTCTGTTGGTAAGGGATCTCTTGGATTTAAAAATCTCTATTCTCTATTTTTTCTATCAAAATCAAGACTCTAATCCCATTAATGCTCTTTGGCCGAATCTTTGAAGGAGGATTTCGGGATTTCTACTAAGTCAACTACAAGAGAAGATTATTCGGGATTTAGATATCTAAGGTAAGTAAAGTGTAATATTAGGCCGAAGGCCATTTATGATGTTTATTAAGTGTTAGAATCGGATCTAACATAAGGCTTGTATGTATTTCGACATCACCATAAGACAAGTGACGATTTCGGGATTTAGATCCGCAAGGTAAGGGAATATGAATATTCGGCCAAGGCCATATTAAGTATTAATGACTAGCCGATTCTAACTATGATTTTTAGGGAGGAGTACCATCTGTTTCGGTAGTCTTTTGGGATTCAGTGAACACGTTAGTACCAGGTGTGTAGCCTTACACCAATTCCTAATAGATTTACGGTATTAATTTAGTATGTGTGTTATTAAGATTATGAAAGATGTGGCTAAAGGTACCATTCAGTGGTACGACATATTCAAGTACGTTATTCTCTAAAGATCTGTTAATAGTATTATAAACATTGAATGTGACATATATGAAAATTGGTTACGAATATGAATAAGGCATATGGCATGATATCCGCATGATTTGTATGACACATGGGGCATATGGGTGATTATGAAAAGGGGAAGTGATCTGGTGGTTTTTACCACAATATATGGTGACTCATGTCACATAATCTGAATGTAGTGACTTATGTCACAAAAAGTTATCTGGTGACCTTGTCACATTATCTGGTGGCTATGCCATAATTTATAAGGGCGATGTGCAAGTCGTCTGCAGCGACTGCCTTCGATGGTGTGTAGCGGATGGAGGGTCAATTTAGTAATCCCACGGTGTGATGGCGGTGTACGGTGATGTGTAGAGGATGGTTATTTAGGTTTGGGTTTGGGATTACATCATTGCCTATATTTGTTATATATATGATTTGTTATGCCTAAATCGTTGGGAGATTGTGTTGGTTGTTACACATTGAGTCCGTTGACTCACCCCATTGTGGGATATCTTTTCAGGTGACACTCAATAAATGGATCGAGTCGATAGGAGCTTAGTGGTGGCCATGCTCAGCTCAGCGTTTGTTTTATTTTGAATTTTTATATTTAAGTATTTTGGATTTATTTCGGGTTTTGCTTTGATGTAATATGGCCATTACTATTAACTGTTTTAAGTATGCATTTAATTTGGTTTATCATGATACGATTATTATTAAATCAAGATTAAATAAATTTTTTTAAAAATAAATTTTTAAAATGTTTTGACACCCAAACACAATCGATTTTCAATTTAATGTTTAACTCAAAAAAAAAACTCGACAATACCTTTAACTTATTGATTTCAAGTACAAATAAAAATACTATTAAAAAAAAATCTAGTCTTCAAGAACAACATCGTTTTCAATTTGAACCCAACACAAATCAAATGTTCTTCAAAACCACACAAATTTTTCCAAAGTAACAAACAAGTTTTGAACTGTTTTACTCAGGGAACATGCTAGATCCGGTTGAGGCTTGTAGGTCGGGTTTGGGGTGTTTCAGTTTGGTATCAGAGCCCGATTCAAAACTCGGCCTTGAGGGCTTTTTTGGCCCAACACATTTTCTTTCTTTTGAAATTGGATTTTACTAAGGAATGAGTAGGTCTTCTGGCATGGCACCTGAGTCTCCAGCCCGTAGTCCACTAGGTAATTACTCCTAACCCTTTTGTGATTTGTATGTAGGAAATTATAGGGACGTAGACTAGTAGATTAGGAATTATTGAACCCTAGGATTAGTCTACTCCAACATCGAAATACATAAAATTTAAAGTCTAACCAAACAAACACATGGTATCGAGTCACGAGTTAAAGGTGTGGCAACCGTTGTGCGCATGTCTAGGATTGGATTCAGGGAGAGCTTGGTATTTAAGCAGTCCTAGTGACTCACCTCCTCTCCGCTCGAATCCTACCCGGTGCGTAGTGGCGGTTCACCCTAACCAAGAGGACTCTATCACAGGCTAAATACAATAATTAAAACCCGAAAGGGACCAGTCACCTTGTTTTGTGAAATTCTAAAGTCAAACCATGATTATAAAATTCCAAAGTACCCTTTATTTAAAAATGACCAAAATACCCCTAGTTTGCAAGTTGCCCAAATTACCCCTAACCTATACAAATTACTAAAATACCCTTAGTATGGAAAGTTTTCAAAATACCCCGAATTAAAAATTTCCAAACATACCCTTGTTTTGAAAAGTCACCGGGCACCATGTTTTACAAAAATTACCGAAATGCCCCGGTTTGAACAATTACAAAAAATACCCTCAGTTTATAAAATTACCATATTACCCTTGAATCTTCCTATCAAGGATTCCTATTTTGTAAAAAGACCAAAAATCTCTATTTTGTAAAATTTTCAGATACCCTAATTTGAAAAAAATACCAAAATATCCCTATAGGATAAAATTACGGAAATACCCCTGGATAGTGGAAAACAACAACAATGACAATTACAACACTTTCTTGTAATGAACGCAAGTTCATGAATGTGATGATTCAATGAATGAATTTGAGACTGTGTGTGTGTGTGAATTCGAAAGAACTACTCTTTAGAACTATTGAACATAAGACTGTTCGCGATAAATCAGTGGAACAAAAACTAATTCATAAAATTCCTTAACCAAATAAACGCGATTCAGATGCATGAATTTTAGGGGACGTAGTCGTAATGTGCGTGGTCGTGGTAGAGGTTGACTGACCGTGTCAGAACCCGTTAGGTCTGGTCAAGGGTCCAAAAATGAAATGCCACCACCACCAACCGCTAATGTGGAATATCGAGGATCGACGGGGATGATGCAAGATATCAGCGAGCGATCTTGTGAGTTCGGAAAGGGTGGTGGAGCAGTGCGAGCATGGGAGCTCGAAAGTCCATGACTGAGCGACTTGAGCTAATAGAGCTGAGTTTTTCTATGGTATATCTAGTGTGGCACCCAATACGGCTGAGTATTGGTTGAAAGCGACGGAGCGAATTATGGATGATTTGGACCTGACTGTCGAGGAGAAACTAAAGGGGTAGTGTCGCTACTCCGCGATGAGTCATATCAATGGTGGCTCATGGTCCGGGATGGTGCTGCCGCAGATGATCTCACTTGGGAGTACTTTAAGGCAGCATATCAGATGAAGTACATTGGGACTAGTTACATTGATGCGCAGAGGAAGGCGTTTCTAAGGCTGGTTCAGGGAAATAAGTCCATAGCGGAGTATGAGGCAGAGTTCCTAAGGTTTAGCCAATACGCTCGAGGTATAGTGGCTACGGAGCATGAACGATGTGTCTGGTTTGAGGACGGATTAAGGGATGACCTGAGATTGTTGATTGCCCCACAACAAGAGCGGGAGTTTGCTATGTGTTGGTGGAAAAGGCAAAGGTTGCTGAGAGAGTTAAGGAGTCTGTGAGACATAACAGGTACATGAATAAGCAAAAGAGAGGTCTTCGATCATCAAGGTCATCTGGGAATGTTCAGAAGACACCTAAAATAGATGGGTCGCGAGGTCAACAAGTTACTACGGGAGGACAGTATCGCACTTTTGCTCACTGTGGAAAGATGCACTTGGGAGAGTGTTGGAAGAAGACGGGAGGATGTTTCAAGTGTGGGTCCAAGGACCACATGATTAAAGACTGTCCTATGAAAACAGATGGGAGCTGACCAGCAGGTCAGGGTTTTAATCAGGCTGGAAGAGGTGGACAGTAGCCATCGCGAGGCCGTGGTCTGATTGGTAGAGGTAACGGTGCTGAAAGAGGATGGGGAACACTGGGCATAGGTATTGGTAATACAAAGGCAAGGCAGCCGGGTCTGGTGTATACAGTCCACCGGAGGGAGGATGGAGATGCACCGGACGTCATAACCGGTATGTTCCTTATAGCTAACAAGCCTTACTTTACTTTAATTGATGTTGGCTCTACCCACTCTTATGTTGCATGTAAAGTAGTTGAAACACTAGGCATAGCCTCTGAACTGTCTAATAGGGAGATAACTATAGTGAGCCCATTAGGTCAAACTGTAGTGGTGAATAAGATATTTCGGAGTGCACCTCTAGAGCTTCAGGGAGTGGTATTTCCTGTCGACTTGATGGAACTACCCTTCGGAGAATTTGATCTCATCCTTGGCATGGAATGGCTAGTGGAACATCGGGCTGTATTGGATTACGCAACTAAGCGAATGGAGTTAAAAACGCTGGAGGATAAGGCTATAATTATGATAGGAGAAAGAAGAAACTACTTGTCTAACATAATCTCTGCTTTAAAGGCTAATAAGATGGTTCGGAAAGGGTGCAAGGCATTTTGTACCTTTGTTAGTGTGTTGGATGCAAAGGAAGGGGGAGTTAGTGGAGTTAGAATGGTAAGAGAATTTGTGGATGTTTTTTCGGATGAGCTGTCTGGGTTACCCCCAGATAGGGAGGTGGAGTTTGGAATTGACTTATTATCGGGTACATCTTCTGTGTCAATTGCCCCGTAAGAATGGCACCAAAGGAGTCGGTTGAGCTCAAGGCTCAGATCCAAGAGTTGCTTGACCGTGGATTTATACGACCTAGTGTGTCTCCATGGGGAGCACTGGTCCTATTTGTAAAGAAGAAGGACGGGACTATGCGCATGTCCATAGACTACCGGCAGTTGAATAAGATGGCCATCAAGAACAAGTATCCATTGCCAAGAATAGATGACTTGTTCCATCAGCTTAAAGGGGCCGCAATATTTTCGAAGATAGATCTAAGGTCAGGATATCATCAGCTTAAGGTGAAGAAGGGTGATATCCATAAGACAGCTTTTTGGACTAGGTACGGGCATTATGAATTCTTGGTAATGCCGTTTGGATTGACAAATGCCCCAGTCGCGTTCATGGACATGATGAATCGGGTTTTCCAACCCTATCTGGACCGGTTCGTTGTTGTGTTCATAGACGATATCTTGGTGTATTCTAAGTATGAGGAAGAACATGACGAGCACCTCCGAGTCATGTTGCAAGTGTTAAGGGAGAAAAAGCTATATGCCAAGTTCAGCAAGTGTGAATTTTGGCTAAAAAAAGTTACGTTTTTAGGGCACGTGGTGTCTGCCGAAGGAATAAGGGTGGATCCTCGAAGATTGAGGCAGTATTGGATTGGAAACCACCAAGTCAGTGGTGTTCGTAGTTTCTTGGGATTAGTAGGCTACTACAGAAGGTTCGTAGAAGGGTTTTCGTCAATAGCTACACCTTTGACGAAGTTGCTAAGGAAGGAGGTACCTTTCAGTATGGACGGATAAGCAATGGAGAGTTTTGAGAAGCTTAAGAGGGTAATCTTGTGAAGCTCCAATTTTGATTCAGCCTGAAGCAGGGAAGGACTATGTGGTATATTGTGATGCTTCTCATATAGGATTGGGATGCATACTAATGCAAGACGGGAAGGTAGTTGCTTATGCGTCTTGAAAATTAAGGCCGCATGAGGGTAACTACCCGACGCATGACTTGGAATTAGTGGTAGTGGTTTTTGCTCTTAAGGTATGGAGGCACTATTTATATGGAGAAACGTCAGTGATCTACACGGACCACAAGAGCCTTAAGTATCTGCTGACTCAGAAAGAGCTGAACTTGAGACAGCGAAGGTGGGTGGAGTTATTGAAAGACTATGATTGTTCTATAGAGTATCACCCGGGCAAGGTGAATGTGGTGGCAGATGCCCTAAGTCAGAAAGTAGTGACGGAGTTAAGGGCAATGTTCGCACATTTGAGCCTCTATGATGATGGAAGTTTGCTGGCAAAGTTGCAGGTCAAGCCGTCATGGCTAAATGAGGTGAAAGAAGGCCGGAACTTAGAGTGTCCGAAATCGTCGTGAATCACTAGGATTCAGTCCAAAGTTTTAACGTAAGGGTTTCTATCAAGGATTCCATTTTACTCATTATTTCATTAATGATGGGGTTTACTAATCGATATTACTTTAGGGATGCTATCGCTTGATTTTCATCCTTTGAACGTAAGAATTTCATGGTAAGCTGACTTCGCCCCTTAAAATCAACCGTCTTAATTTTTGAAATATTTGTTGGACTAATATTTTTTTGTCAATGGAGGCAAGCAAGATAGGATCAAAAAGGGTGGTGAATAGTGATCGAAAGAGGGGCGGATTCGCTATTCCCTCTAAATTCAAGCGAAAGGCTGTTTCGGCAATCCGAGATTTTCCACCAGGTTGTGGACCCTCATCCTGTGAAAATCAATTATTCGAGGTTGTTCGTAGTCGTGAGGCACCAGCAATCCAAGATTTTCCACCGGGTTGTGAGCCGTCAACCGGAGAATTGACAAATAGTAGTTGTTTGAATTTTCGAGGATAAAAATCTAGACCGCTTATCATAGAATAGATTTATTAAGTGTTAAGTGTTCTAATCGAGCGTTATAACATTTATGGGTGTCGACGATCAGGAAAGTGTAGAGCTCACCATAATTGGATGTGTAATCTCACACAATATCTCGTGGGTTAGATAACCACATCATATTAATTGCTAGATTAAAATCGCAAAGTTGATGATATCGGGTAAAATGGTATATTTAACACTTTAATGGTAAAAATTATGAAATCGGTATTACGATTGTGAAAATTACAAAATTGCCCTTAATGGGCTAAATCGATAAAAGTGACTTAATGGGCCATATGTGATATTTGATTAATGGGCCATATGTGATATTGATAAATGGGCCATATGTGATTTTGATAAATGGGCCATATGTGATATTCGATAAATGGGCCATACGTGATATTTGTTAAATGGGCCAAATGTGATATGAGATTATGTGGGCCAAAATGTGAAATGGGCCAGATTGTAATAACTTTTATAATGGGCCTTATGTTGGAATAATTATATGAATGGATTGTTATGCATATTATATACATGATTGCATGGGTTGGGCTATTTTGATGAAGAGAAGTTATGGTAGCTTTGCTACAAAATTCTGATGGCTTTATGCCCAGTTTGATATATGGCTTTATGCCTATTTTGATATATGGCTTTATGCACAGTTTGGTGTGTTGGCGAGGTGGGTGACTAAAGATCCCCACAGGTGTGCTAGTTGGTAGGATGGTGTGTAGCGGATGGAAATTTAGGTTTGGTTTTGAATTGCATATCACATGCATTCTATACATGTTAAATTGTTATATTTGTAATGGGCTCAGCCCAAATAAATGCTTAAATGGTTTTGGCCCAAAGGACTATGGTAAGTGAGTTACACATCGAGTTCTAAGTAACTCACCCGTTTTCTTTACCCTTCTCGGGTAATGATCGGTGATTTGAGGCTTGGGCCGGGGACGACTCAGTGGAGACATACTACGAATAATGGGTTATTTAAATTTCGGATTTCTTTAAAGTGCTTTTAATATTTTATATTTAAGTTACGTTGTAATAAGGCCTCTAGTTAAATTTTATGGATGTTTTACCTATGGATGGATTCTATGATATGCTTTAAAGTACTTAAGTGGGATTTTATTTTTCTAAAATAGAAATAAATGTTTTCATAAATAAACGTGCAAAAGGGTTTTCATTCTTAAATATTTTAACTCAAAGTTTCTTTGTAACATTTCATTTAAAATCTTTGTTTTGAAAATTTCTTGAACTCTCTTAAATTCTCGGAACATTAAATAATTTTTTCTTAGGTATTTAAATTATAAATTTTTATGTCTCAAATTATTAGATTTAACAATCAACCTTGGTTTTCAATAAACACATTTTCAAAATCTTTTTGAAAATCCATTTTCTTTAAATCTTTAAAAGACTATACGTATGTTCAATTCGTGTGACATGTCAAATCTGGTCATAACGCATAGATCGGGTTTGGGGTGTTACACAATTTGGGCCAAAGTGGAAATCGACATGGCTTGGACATCAAGCCACACGATCGCGCCTCATCAATTAGACCTAATCATGAATTACACGACCGTGCCTCAATCAACAGAACCGAAACACGGCCTAAAGTCGATTTACACGGGCGTGTGCCATGGCCATGGCCCTGTTGTGGAAAAGAGGAATTTCACTTGGAAAAGGATACTTAGGGAGAGAGAAATGCATCCCAAGAGCCTATATAAAGACCCTAAGTGTAACCTGAAAAAGGGGCAGTCAGTTAGGCAGTCAGCTAGGCCAAGAAGCCGATCCATCAGGCCAGATTCGTGGGAATCACTCGTAGATAGCCAGTTGATCCATCTCAAGAAGCCAAAATTCTACTCAAGACAGTGGATCTCTCCTTCAATTCCTTCAGGGGGTTTTAGGGATTTCTTATGTTTTTTTTTTTATCTTTTCACTTGAGATGTTTTATTTTATCATTATGAACTAAACCTTTCAGATACCTGAAGGGGATGAAACCTAGATGAATCTTGTTATTATTTTCTGAACTATATGATAAATACTTAGTTTGTTCTTAATTATGTGTGCTTAATTCTTGTGTTAATATTTTTGGGATATTGATTCAAGTTGAATGTGCTTAGGTGGTGGAGCAAAAGTCCCTGCTTAAGAGTAGATCTAGCATAATTAAGTGGAGTTGATCGCGTGCCTAGAGATAGGGTGACGAGATTTTGCCGAATTATGGTGAAACCAAATATGGGAGTCCATAAATTGAGTTAATGTGATTCTAGGGGTTTTAATTAGAAAGATATTTCAATTAATCAACCTAGGGTTTGACGTTATTCACCTCGAGATAGGGTTTAATATAAATCAAAGAGTCTTACGGATCAAGCTAAGTGAATAAATCATCTGGTTCAGTGTTAGATAACAAGTGAAGTCTAGGTGGATTTCTTCTAGGGTATCGTCGTAATCAACTTAGTCTTTCTAAAAGTTATTTCTTGAATTTGTTCTTTTTTCTTTGAGTCTTAGTTTAGTAATTAGTTAGTTTTTAGTTTAATCAATCAATCACTTCATATTTAGGCTAAATAATAGAAAGAAAGTGAGTATTAGTACTTTTAATTCACTTGGGTTCGACAATTCGGCCTTGCCTAAACTATACTACTGTTTGATAGGTGCACTTTCCTTAAGTCATTGTCAGAGTTAGTTTCAGGTTTGATCATTCTCTATTATAAATTTTAAAACTAGAGAATTCTAGACGATCAAGTTTTTGGCGTTGTTGCCAAGGAATTAAAATATTAAGAAAACTCTATTTTTTTTACTTTAGCCATTTTTTTATTTTTCGCAATTTTTTTATTTTATTGTTTTTGCTAATTTTATTTCTTTATTTGCCTAGCAAGTACCTCTAGTTTATGACTAGAAGGAACTCGATAGGACCTTTAATATACGATAGTGATATCGAAGCTACTGCTCGTAGGAATCGCAGAGAAATCAGGCGAGCTTTAAATTACCAAGAAGGCGAATCCAATCCTACTGAAGGGATGGATGAAAATAATCCACCACAAGATGTGGCAGATGCTTCGCGTACTATGTATGATTATGCTAAACCTAATTTAACAGGAGCAGAATCTAGTATTGTTAGGCTTGCTATAGCTGCTAATAATTTTGAAGTAAAACCTAACTCCATATAAATGATTCAACAATTTGTTCAATTTGATGGTTTCCAGGATGAAGACCGAGATACTCATATAACTAATTTTTTAAAGTTCTGTGATACCTTCAAAATAAATTGCATTTCTGACGATGCCATACGGCTTCGGTTATTTCCCTTTTCATTAAGGAATAAAGCTAAACAATGGTTAAACTCGTTACCATGAGGGTCAATAACCACATGGGATCAAATGATCGAGGACATTTTATTAAAGTATTTCCCACCAGCCAAAAATGGCCAAATTATGGAATGATATTTCTTCTTTTGTGCAGATGGATTTAAAGACATTATACAACACATGGGAGAGATACAAGGATCTCTTGAGGAGATGTCCACACCATGGATTACCTTTGTGGCTACAAGTCCAAACTTTTTACAATGGTGTAAATCCCTCAACGAGACAACTAATAAATTCAGCAGCTGATGGAACTCTGAATAACAAAACTCCTAAAGTAGCCCATGAATTAATTGAAGTGATGTCGCTGAACAACTATCAGTGGTAAGTTACAAGGACAAAACCAACAAAATCAGTCGGAGTTTTCAACCTCGACGCAGTAACCATGCTATCAACACGGTAGAGATGATGAATAAAAAGCTTGATAGTTTGTGTTCTTCATAGGTTCATCCAGTAATGCAATGTGACGCAAGTGGAACTGTGGCGAATCCTGAGTACCCACCCTACGAACCAGGCACAGAAAGTGAACAGATGAACTATATAGGTAATAATTTCAGATCTAATAGCAATCCTTAAAGTAATACCAATAATCTAGGTTAGAGGAACCACTCAATTTTTTCGTGGGGAGGTCAAGGAAATCAAAGACAACAACCTCCTCCAAATTTCCAAAATTAGCTATATCCATAGGAAAAGAAGCCCAACCTTGAAGAAATGTTGACAAAATTAATGGCAGCCACAGAAATCTGTCCTCAAGACACTGAGGCAACACTTAAAAACCAACGAACATCGATGGAAGGGATTAAGAACCAAGTTGGGGAACTTACTAAGTTAGTCGGAGAAGTTACAAAACCAGTTCGACAACTTGCCAAGCTAATGTCCAAACGACTGCAAGGGCGTCTACCAAGCAACACCGAGATTAACCCAAATGAGCAAATCCAAGCCATTACAGCTCACGAAAATGCCAGGTTAGATGAACCCAATTCAATTCAAGAAAGTGAGGTAGAAGAAGGTAAAGTTGAGATAACATAAGAAAAACCAAAATCGGTAATTAAAGAGTACCAAACTCACATACCTTATCCTGAAGCGTTGGAGAGATACAATACAGAGGAAGCAGTTCGGTAAGTTTCTTAAACTTTTGAAGAAATTACATATTAACTTACCGCTTCTTGAAGCTCTGTCACAGATGTTGGATTCGAGAAAATTTTTAAAACAACTCTTGACGAACAAGTGTAAGTTAGATGAGGAACCACATATGGAACTGAACGCAGTATGCTCAGCAATGTTGCAAAATGAACTACCACAAAAGCTAAAAGATCGAGGGAGTTTTACAATTCCATGTTTAATTGGTAGACAAACCGTTGATAATGCATTAGCTAATTTAGGGGCAAGCATAAATGTCATGCCTTATAAAATGTTTAACAGCTAGGTCTAGGGAAACCCAAACAAACTAGGGTGAGTATACAATTAGGCTAATAAAATTATTAGAATTCCTTGAGGTATTATCGAAGATGTTCTTGTAAAAATTGATAAATTCATTTTCCCAGTAGATTTTGTTGTCTTAGACATGGATAAGGAAAATTCGATCCCTTTAATTTTAGGAAGACCCTTTTTAGCAACTACCAAAACTAAAATTAATGTTGGTGCAAGAGAACTTATACTCAGTGTAGGTGATTAATCGATCAGATTACAAGCTCTTGACTCGGCCATGACATCGAATGATGAAGGTGAGAAAGTAAATTTAGTTGATAACAATTCTATTCAAATTTCACCACAGGAAAAGGCACAAAGCTAGAAACCTGAGCCGGATCATAAACCTCATCCCAACAAAGAAGAAATATATGAGGAACAAAGCCTTGAGTTTGACAAACTAAGGGAGTGGAAGACCCACTTTAAAAAAGAACCAGAACCACATGAAGTAAAATCGAAGGAGCCCCTAGAAGAACTAGGGACATCGAATCACTTCAAAATAGGAGATCAGGTACGGTTAGATAAAGTAGATCTTCACATCACCACACCAAACTCAAATTCAAACGTAGACATCCCTATCACGGTATGAAATATCTTCCCATACGGAACAGTCAAGGTGAGTAATCCCATATTTGGCACTCTTAAGGTAAATGCTTCCCGACGTAAAATTTTTCATGAAAATAAAACTGATAGCATGAGGAAAGATGTTCAAACCTTCAAATTACCATGATTATACAGACGGAGGGAAAGTCTAGCTTAAGACTTTAAACAAGCGCTTCCCGAGAGGCAACCCGAGAACTAGCACTATATCTTAATTTCTATTTTTGGTTATTTTCTATTTATATTTTTCTACTTCTCCAGAATTTTAATGAATCAAAAGTGCAGATTCCCATACCACATGGCCTAGCACACGACCGTGGCCATGGCCGTGTGGGTACTCCGAATCATCGTACTAATATGGTAGGGATGGTACAAGTCAGAACAAATCAATTTTTAAAATCACGTACCAACCACCACGCCACGGCCGTGCGATGTGACCATGGCCCACGCTGAGATTTCATACACGATCGTGGCAAACTACACATGGGCATGGGCAAAACAATATGCCCCACACCACGGCTGTGTCACGTGGTCATGGACGATACTGACTTGCCAAACACAGGCTGGACATGCCCGTGCTACCCAACTATGCCAACATACTGACTTTTCACCAATGGGCGTGGCTTTCTAAAAAGGGCACATGGAGAATCAACACGCCTAGACACATGAACGTGCGAGGTGGCCATGTGAAACGACAGGCCCTCGGGCCACGAGCATGGGAACGTACCAGAATTGTTCCCCTATTTAAACACCAACCCCACCCTCCCCATTCTTCTACTTTCCACCTCTCTTCTCCCTTCCCACTACTAGATTTCTCTCTTCTCCTTAAAAATTTTCTAGACCCTTAAGCTATATCATGTCAAAGAAGCATAAGAGGCCAACCATAATCTCCTCAAAGGTGATTGATTCACATGAGTTCATGCTGGCAGCTTCAGCTAATCAACACGCCAAGGGTCTTCGAAACCTTTTCGATTAAATTTTTCTTTTCTCATCTCTTTTATTTTCCTTCCCTTTAATTATCTTATGCTTAATTTAGTTTATTTTATTCTAGTTTCTTTTTTTTAGGTTCTAAAGGCTGCTAGGGAATCACACACCATAGCCTTAGAAATCATCCCCACCTCGCGAACCATTTATCAATAATGACTCTTCAGTCCATTAATCTTTTCTTTTAATTTCAGTTTTCTTCTTAGTCTCATTCTCTTTATTTTTCTTGTTCTTAATTATATTATTAGTATATTTTTAATGTTTCTCGAGATTTCCTGGTTATATCTTTCCAGGCTACCCAATTTCTTCATCTAGCACAATGCTTGTCGGTAGCCATCCCACGAGGACCATAGAAAATGCCACCACCGCCCCTCTTACAATTCGACAAGGGAACAAAAATTCATCCAAAAAAATCCAAGAAGTGTAATTCTCCCCTTCTCTTTTGATTTTATTATTACATGGTTAATTATCTATCTTTGTACATTGAGGGCAATGTACATCTTAAGTGTGGGGGTAAAAGTACCTAACTTTTGCATTATTCTCAAAACCACGAATTTTATCTCGCTTTTATGTATTTTCTCATATTACTAATTAGGGTGAAATTTCTGATGATTTTTTATTTTTATTAATATGCTTTGGATTAAGTCATTGATAATTGTGCATTGATGATTAAATTTGAAGAATACTAGAGAATCAAGCATGATAAGTCTATTTTTTAGAATTAAAAATAATTTTTAGGTTGTTGAACTGAATTTGAATATTACCTTGAAGTTTGAAATTTATAGGGATTGATGTCAAATACACATAATTTTTGTGAGACATGAGCCTTATAGAGCATATATTATTTTCCTTGCTCACTTTATTGATTATGAGTGTGTCAACACTGAATCGTCATTCTAGAACTTGCCTCAATTATACATGTCAAGACCACATTATTGATTTGATATACTGAGATGATAAAGGCACCTAGGTTTTAACCCACTCAATCTAATAAAAAAGCCTACCTACATAATTAACCCACTAATAATAACCAAAAAACCCTTTATATTTGTTATCACCATTCTTTTTAACTACCCTTCTATCGAGAATTGATTTGACCAGTTGCCTAATTAGTTTATTTTAGTTGATAAATTTCTCTCTTTATTATGTATTCATTTATAGTTTGTTCTTAAAAAAAAAGAAATGAAAAAAATGAAAAAATCAAAGTATAATAAGTATTAGTAATATAAAAAAGTGAGCTTGTACATTTAAATTTCAATTATCGAAAAAAAAGCTCGTATTATTAGTTTCACAGTTTCAATTGATGTAATCATTTATTTTCTAGTTCATTATTTTAAGTTAGGCGATTTGTCAATTCAATCACGATTCTAACCCTTCTAATTTAGCCTTCATCCACACCTTTAACCCAAGCCCCGTTACAACCCTGTTAAAGACCTTTTGCTTTGTGTACCATCTCATATTATAGTGGTGGAGATTTGATTTCCAAGCAAGCCTATGGGATTAACTTTTCATGTTTGACTTTTAAGTGCTTAATTGTGAACCTTAAACACTTTGAGTGGTTTGAGTGAATATTTAGTGAGGATGGCAATCCTTGTCAGTTTTGAATCAGAGGTAATCATTTAGATAAGGGGAGACACCTATGTTTTCGTGCTATAAATATATGACTTAGAATTGTTTGAATCTTTATAAATCTTTAAGTTAAATTATCCATGTATGAATTATCTATGAATTATGATGAGGCATTATTAATGAGAATTATGAATTGTGGAAAGTTCGTTTTAATTGTAAGTTAAGAATTTTGCTTAAGGACAAGCAAAAGCTTAAATGTGGGGGCACTTGTTAAACCGTAAAAGTAACATATTTTAACCCCATATTTAGCATACTTTTGGATGATTTAGCCATTGATTTATGTAAAAAGGTACTCTTAATCCTTTCTTTTCATGTTTTATACTCAGGAAAGCACCCGAGAATGAAAAGAATAAGAAATGGGCTTAAAACGGGCCAATTTGGGCCAAAGTGGAAATCGACACGGCCTGGACTTTAAGCCACACGGTCGTGCCTCATTAATTACTAGAACAAGGCCTAACCATGATTTAAGCGGCTATGTCTCAATCAACAGAACTGAAACACGGCCTAAAGTTGATTTACACAGGCATGTGCCAGGGCCGTGGCCCTATCGTTGAAAAGAGGAATTTCACTCAGAAAAGGATACTTAGGGAGAAAGAAATGCATTTCAAGAGCCTATATAAAAACCCTAAGTGTAACCTAAAAAAAGGGGGTCAATTAGGCAATCAGCTAGGCCAAGAACTCGAGCCAGAAGGCCAGATTCGTGGGAATCACTCGAAGATAGCCAGTTGATCCATCTCAAGAAGCTAGAATTCTACTCAAGACGGTGGATCTCTCCTTCAATTCCTGCAGGAGTTTTAGGGATTTCTTATGTTTTGTTTTATCTTTTCTCTTGAGATGTTTTATTTTATCATTATGAACTAAACCCTTCAGATACCTAAAGGGGATGAAACCTAGATGAATCTTGTTATTATTTTCTGAACTATTTGATAAATACTTAGTTTGTTCTTAATTATGTGTGCTTAATTCTTCTGTTAATATTTCTTGGATATTGATTCAAGTAGAATGTGCTTAGGTGGTGGAGCAAAAGTCCCTGCTTAAGAGTAGATCTATCATAATTAAGCAGAGTTGATCGCTCGCCTAGAGATAGGGTGACGAGATTTTGCCAGATTAGGGTGAAACCTAATATGGGAGTCCATAGATCGAGTTAATGCGATTCTAGGGGTTTTAATTAGAAAGAGATTTCAATTAATCAACCTAGGGTTAGACGTTATTCACCTCGAGAGAGGGTTTAATATAAATTAAGGAGTCTTACGGATCAATCTATGTGAATAAATCATCTAGTTCAGTGTTAGATAACAAGTGAAGTCTAAGTGGATTCATTCTAGGGTATCGTCGTAATCAACTTAGTCTTTCTAAAAGTTATTTCTTCAATTTGTTCTTTTTGTCTTTGCGTCTTAGTTTAGTAATTAGTTAGTTTTTAGTTTAATCAATCAATCACTTCTAGGCTAAATAATAGAAAGAAAGTGAGTATTAGTACTTTTAATTCCCTTTCATTCGACAATCAGGTCTTGCCTAAACTATACTACTGTTCGATAGGTGCACTTGCCTTAAATCATTGTCAGAGTTAGTTTCTAGGTTTGATCATTCTCTATTATAAATTTTAAAACTTCACAATTCTAGACGATCAGATTCTTCAAGATCTTTGTATCAAGGGAACTAAATGAACTATATATTGTCATAATTGTCACACTATTGATAGAGTTTCCATGAATCCTCATTGTAGAGCATAGTATCACTTTCTGAAATCTCGACTGAGTCCCTCCACTCACAATTCTACTATTTCCAAAGAAAGGATGTTATTACTACATTCGATTATGTTTGGTAAAAGAATCAATATTGGAGAAATAATTTTCCAACAAGTTCACTGTTGTACGCAAAAGAATGTCTATAGTTTAAATTTCCCATCTCTTCCCACTACCCTTTGTCAACGTGCCAACGTCCCTGTCCATAACAATGAGGAGACCATAAGTAACAAAGGCATCATAACAAAATCAATTGACCTACGTTTCTTGGGCAAGGATATGCCATAGCCATATGGACCAGCATCTACATCATCATCCCCACCCGAAGGCCTACACACTTTTACTAATATGTTGGAACAACAAGTAATAAACACTCTCAAGAAAATCCAACATCAGATAGGTATGGTGGAAAAATAGAAAAACTAAACCTCCACTGATTTTGCCACATCAAAAGCCAAAATAACTTTATATTGGGAGTATGTGAAAAAACGCGATGTTGTAATCCAAATAGCTCTTTAGAATAACTTCACCAATGCAATCCATATATTTCCTTTATTTTCTGAAGAACTTTTATCTGATTATGAAGAAGATGATGAAGAACTTTCCACTACACACAAGCATACTAGTGAGCCTGCGAGAGATGGAGAATTGAAAGAGTTTTCACACCTTGACTCTGACAAGGAGGATAATGACTGACAAAACACTTTTACACCAACCATTACCATACTTGTACCATAGGCCAAGGTACCAATGATTAACCAAGAACGTGAACTCACGAAGTTAAATACTGATGATGTCGATGAGGTGCCCATCAACCAGCTTCAAAGGAAAAAGATTTAAGAAAGCTATCAGAAAAATAGTCCAAGAAGATGTTTTAATAGAAAAGAAACAGTGTTACAAGCGAGCTGCTAGGAAATCCACCCAACCCAAGTGAACTAGTTTTTTTTTCTCATCCAAGTTTTGATTTTTATATTTTCATGATCCATCATTTTAGTTTTTATATGTTTCTTGCATTCATGTAGTTTTTATTCATTTTATTTTGTCATGTTCATGCATTGAGGACAATGCATCCCTTTGGTTTGGGGATGAGTTGTGATATAGTCTACATTATTAATTGTCCATACAGTCCTTTTTCCATAACATTCAAGTGCCATTTAACTGCTGGATTAGGTGAGTATATGGTTATCAATGATGTTCATTGAGGATAATAACTCCTCCTTGTAAACTTAGAAAATATGGTGATAGTTGTTTAGGCATATTTAGTATATGATAGTTGTTGAAAATAACTTTCTAAAAGTAGAATAATTGAAATATAAATTCAATTAGGCTATAGTAGCATTCTTTGAATAAAATTAGGATTTCTTAACTTAATTTCACTATAGTAATAGGCCATAATTTTTTTTCATGATAATAATATGAATACTTTAATGTTTGAACCTGTTGAGTAGGTCAGTAATATTTTGTGTGCTCCATTATATTGTTGACCAAAAAATTGAGTTCAAATATGAGTGTTTTTCTAAAATATATATATATATATGCACATATTCTAGGGACACTCCACAGAATCTCGATGCTAAATTGTTAAGAAGGTAGTTGTTTGTGTCATCCATCTTTTTAGTTAAAGGCTTTTGTTTCATAAGTGATTTATATTCAAATTGTGACATGATCTAATATGTGGCAGTGCTCCATTGAAGTTGTCAACTATATAATCATATGACAATATGAATTCCCTAGGAAAATTTGTGTTGAAAATTGAATAAATGTCTAAAAAAATGAGTTTATGTAACAACCCGGTTTAGACCCTAATCAGAATAGTGGTTTGGAGACCACAAATTTAAGGTTGAAATAATATTTTAATGTTATCTTTGGTGTTGATTCTATGGGACATAGCCTGTGTGAAAATTTTGTGTGATAATTTTATCAATTGTGTGTTTAAATAAGAGAAAGGATTTAATTGCATAAGGTATAAAATGTTGTGTGCTGATTTATATGTGCTTAATTATGTTGGCTTTTTAAGGTGAAAGCCTTATGTTGTTAATAATCCATTTTTTTTTTAGAATCTATATTTGTCTTATATGTTTATTAAAAGGTTAGTTTCGTAACTTAATAATTATGTTAATATGTTATAATAAAACATGGAAAATGGTCATTGTTATCATCTTTGGGCCACTGAAAATTGAGAGTGAAAGAAGGGTTTTAAGCTTTAAAAATTTTGGCTATTTTTCATCTTAATTTAAGGTATGCTTGAGCTCAGTTTTTGTTAATTTCTATGTTTTCATAATCGTTGCTTCGTGCTCTAACTAACCCATGTTGAAATTTTTTGAATTGATGATGTTTTTGTGATGAGTCATTGATGAATGCATGAGCTATGTGCTAGTTGATAGTGAAATATGAAAACTTGGTGTTGGGTTAACATAGTTTGAATTGGGATTTTAGTGAAATTGAGCATTTTGGACTTAATTGAGAAAATGAGTAATTGAAGGATTAAATTGTAAACTAAATGAAATGTGTGGGCTTGTATGAGCATAGTGAGAATTTGGCTAGGCATGGGTACAAGAAAATTATGTGTATTTGGTGATTTGATGAATTAAGGACTAAAGTGTCGAAATGTGTAAATGTGAGGTCTATTTTCTAAAATGCTCTAAGTATGTATCTGTAAATCAAATTGAATGAATTTGTGATTGAATGGATTAAATTTGAATGTGTATAGACCAAGAAAGGAGAGGTTCAGATCGAGATCGAGGCAATGATAAAGTGCTCGATTAATCGATCGTTTCTCTATTCAACGTCCGAGGTAAGTTCGAATATAGTACAAGTTGTTAATTTGTGTTCTATGTGATGTGAATTGAATAAATATCTATATAACTATGATCTTAGAAATACTATGTGCTAAATCGAATTAGAAAGCACTAAGTTTGCGAAATTAAAACGCAATAGAAATGATTGGCACTGTGTGTGCGAGTTGATAAAAGCTTCGGCTTATTGAATCGGCACTGTGTGTGTAACATCCTAAAAATCTTGAAACCTTAATTTCTATACATAAGTATGTGTCGCACTTAGAATAATATTATTACTATAGTATTGGGTTTATCCGAAGCCTTAGAGTTAGGGTGACCTTAGGGAAAAATTTATTTTTCTTACTTAGTGGACCCTAGTCTCAGGCATGAGGCCTCATATGCAGATTAAGATAAGAGAGGACATAAGTGGGCCTATGGTCCAGTGGAAAGTGGCGTCATATAGGGGCTATGAGGTGCCGTGTTAAGCAGTCAAGGAGGTCCGAGGTTCGAGGACTAGGAGGGGAAAATTAAGGAGTTTTACTTTTGTGCCTGAAAAAAAGGAGTTGGGGTTGGAGGAGACTCTAGAAGGGAGTGTTCAGGAGAGAAATTTAAGGTGAAGATAAGGGAGAAAAGATAGGGATTGGTAGGTGGATATAGTGGCGTCGATTTGGACTCTAAGGGAGAGGAGTGTTCGGCCTGAGGCTTTAAAAGGAGAGGGGTCGAATGTTGAAAGGTTCTTTGAGCATTCTCTAGTTTTATTTTTTCCCCTCAATTGGTTTCTCCCTTCTTGCAAAAATTTTGCTAAGTCAAATTCCATCAATTTCTAAAAATTCTATCATCCCTCTTTATCGAATCCCTCATACTCTCTCGTCCCAAATTTTCTTTTTGGTTCACCACTTGGTTCTAGCCGAATCACCTCTTTTCTTATTCTCCCTAGTGTTGTCGAATTGCCTCTATCACCTTGCTAGTTGAAAAAGCCAGACTTAAGCTACAGGATCAAAGGAAGATTTGGGTAAGAGCTTAGTTGAATTTTTAGTGTGTATTATTAAAAGCCGAAGGGCTATCAAACCCCTCTTTACCGTTAACATGTATTAACAAGAGTGTGGCTCAACAATCACAAGCGTGGTAGGTAAGGATTATTATCAAGGAAGTAAGTATTCTTGACTTAGTCACAGTTTAGTAAATGGCCAAATCTACTATGGCTCATAGGGGTGACTTATTATCATTATGGGTCACTTGGTTTTGACGATATAGGTGTTTGGGTGCAGATCTAGAGGATAATCGTAAATAGTAGCAAAGGAAGGGCTACTAGAACGTGAAGCACACGGTAAGGGTACGGTGATGTTTCAGTTTTTGATAAGTATGTGTTAAAACCTTGGTTAATCGCTAGTAATGTCGATTGTATGTTCGTGACTAAGGGGTTTGAAGCACGAGGTTACTAGGTGTGTACAAACACTACACACAAAATCGACAATGCTGAAAAGCCAAAAGTGGCTAAATAGGCCCGGTGGGTCCCAAGGCTAAGTTTGATGAAATGGTTTGGTTGGTTATACGAATTGAGTTAGTCATTCATGATACATGATCTGGATTTGTTTTAGGCCTAATAGGCCATATGATGAGATTTGGGCCTAATGGGCCGTAAGGATGTGATTTGGATTTGATGGGCTTTTTGGGGACGTACACAAATGTGCTAGGGTTCATGGACTTAGGCCCCTAGTTTGAACAACTTTTAAATTTCATAAGACTTAACTCAATTAAACATGTCTGTGAACAAGTCGTTGGGTTAGGGTGTGGCAATAGGCATACGCATGTCTAGGATTGGATCTAGGGAGAGCTTGGTAGTTAAGCAGTCCTAGTGGCCCACCTCTTCTTCTGGAATCCTACCTAGTGCGTAGTGTCTGTTCACTTTAGCCGCGAGGACTTGTTGATGGGCCAAAGTTCATAACTAAAACACGAGAGGGACCAAATAACCATATATTTGTAAAACTACGAAAATACTCTTATATTTGAAAATTACCAAAATACCCCTATTTTACAAAAATACCAAAATGCCCCTATTTTGCAAAAATACCAAAATACCCCTATTTTGTAAAATTACCAAGATACCCCTATTTTGCCAAGTTACCAAGATACCCCTGTAGGATAGAATTATGAAAAATACCCCTGGGTAGTGAAATGACGAGAATTACCCTATGTTACGAATATGAGTTTATGGATGTTACTCTTGTGTTTGATGCATTCATATGATATTCTGCTTAGGATACATATGGGTGGGAATTATGGTACGAAGGAAGATTTGAAGATCGCATGGTCGTATGGTATGGATCCATCGGAGGCTTTAAGCCCAATATATGATTAGCAGCTCTATTATAACATTCGGTAGTACCGCAACCGCTATCCTTGGTGTGTAGCGGAGGGGTGGGTCAAGCTAAAATTCCCCACAGGAGTCATAAGGTTGAAAGGGAAATGGTGTGTGTAGCGGATGGATTTTTGGGGTGGGTTTTGTATTACCTTGTGTGTATATGATGCATTATGATATGATATGAAGTAAATATGGGCTAAGGCCCAAGATCACCGATTCTGATAAGGCTTGGGCCTAATGTAAAATTTGTGTGTGATTTAATTTCCAAGGGTTGTACACACTGAGTTTCAAACTCACACCCTTTAATTTAATGTTTCAAGTAATCCCAAATAGACGGCTCGAGGTGGGAGAGGACTCGGAGATGGCCACACTACAAAATGTTTGATTTTTCATTTATTTGTCTCGAAATACATGTTTTTGTTACTTAATTTTCAGTGGATGTAATAAGGCCTTGTACTCTATTTTGACTTCAGATTTATTTTTGGTGGATGTTATAACCAGTACGTTTTTAATTTTTGGATTGCCTTATACTGCATTGATTGATATTGGGTCGACACACTCATATGTTTCTAGTAGTGTGTCTGGAACTTTAAGTTTAGATTCTAAAATTACCCCTAGGGCGATGATAGTAATTAGCCCATTAGGACAATCTGTGGTAGCAGATAAACTTTTTCGGGAGGTACCTTTAGAAGTTCAGGGAATAGTTTTCCTGATGGATCTGATGAAATTACCATTCGGGGAATTTGATTTGATTTTAGGCATGGACTAGCTGGTGAAGTACCAAGCCAATTTGGACTATGCAGCCAAGCGGATGGTGTTAAAAACTCCTGAGGGTGACGAAGTGTTAGTGATAGGAGAAAGGGGGAACTGTTTGTCGAATGTAGTAACTACCCTAAGAGCAGAGAGGATGGTGAGAAAAGGGTGCGAGGTAGTTTTGATGTTTGTTCGGGATTTGGAAGCCAAGGACCTAGTTGTTGGGGATGTTAGGACGGTGAAGGAATTTCCTGATGTTTTCCCAGAAGAGCTTCTAGGATTACCCCCGGATCGAGAAGTGGAGTTTGGAATTGATCTTCTTCCGGGAACAGCGTCAATATATTGCTCCATACAGAATGGCGCCAAAGGAGTTGGTGGAATTGAAAGCACAAATACAAGAGTTGTTGGATAAAGGATTTATTCGACCAAGTGTGTCGCCTTAGGGAGCGCCGATGTTATTTGTTAAGAAGAATGATGGTTCAATGCGTATGTGCATTGATTATTGCCAATTGAATAAGCTAACAATCAAGAACAAATACACGTTGCCAAGGATCGATGACTTGTTCGATCAGTTGAAGGGGGCCTCAGTCTTTTCAAAGTTAGATTTGAGGTCAAGGTACCATTAGCTTAAGGTCAATGAGGCAGACATTCATAAGATGACTTTTAGGACTCGCTATGGACATTACGAGTTCATGGTGATGCCATTTGGGTTGACTAATGCACCAGCAGCATTTATGGATATGATGAACCGAGTGTTCCAACCCTATTTGGATCGATTTGTCGTGGTATCCACAGATGACATCCTGGTTTATTCAAGATCAGAGGAGGAGCATGATTCGCATCTGCGAGAGGTTTTGCAGATTCTGAGGGAGAAGTAGTTGTATGCTAGATTTTGTAAGTGCGAATTTTGGCTGAAGGAAGTTACTTTTCTAGGTCATGCTATGTCAGCAGAGGGGATTAGGGTGGACCCTCGAAAAATAGAAGCGGTGTTGGATTGGAAGCCACCTAGATCTGTGGCAAAAATTTGGAGTTTTCTTGGTCTAGCCGGGTACTACCGAAGGTTTGTTGAAGGATTTTCTTTGATTGCGGCACCACTAACTAAGTTATTATGGAAAGGATTTCCATTTATTTGGTCTAGTAAGCAGCAAGAGAGTTTTGAGAAGTTGAAAAGGATATTGATGGAGGCTCCGGTGCTGATTCAACCGGAGGCTAGGAACATAATTTATTGTGATGCTTCACACACAGGACTAGGATGCGTGTTGATGCAAGATGGAAAGGTTGTTGCGTATGCATATCGGCAGTTAAGACCGCACGAAGTAAATTATCCTACCCATGACTTAGAGTTGGTGGCGGTGGTTTTTTGCTTTAAGGATTTGGAAACATTATCTATACGGGGAAAAATCTATTATTTATACAGATCATAAGAGCCTAAAATACCTTTTGACCCAGAAGGAGTTGAATATGAGGTAGAGAAGGTGGATCGAGTTGTTAAAGGATTATGATTGCTCGATCGAGTATCATCCGGGTAAGGCTAATATGGTGCAGATGCCTTAAGTCATAAGGTAATCACTGACTTGAAAGCAATGTTTGCTCACCTTAGTTTATACGATGATAGGAGTTTATTGGCTAAACTTCAGGTGAAACTCGCATGGGTCAGTCAGGTTAAGGAGAAGCAGCAGACTGATGAGTTGCTAAAGGAGAAATTTTCGGTAGGAGCAAGTGATGAATCAACGAAATTTAGTGTGAATGAGGAAGGGCTATTATGTTTTCAAGGGAGAGTGTGCATGCCGAAAGATCCTGAATTGAGGCAAGGATTCTGCAAGAAGCGCATGGTAGTCTATATGCTATGCACCCTGGAGGGAGTAAGATGTATCGGGATTTATGGGACCAGTTCTGGTGGCTAGGCTTGAAGCGTGAGGTAACTAAATTGGTGAGTAAATGTTTAACCCGTCAGCAGGTAAAAGCGGAGCATCAGTTACCATCAGGGTTGTTGCAGTCAGTGAAGATTCCACAGTGGAAGTGGGAAAGAATCACAATGGACTTTTTTAGTGGGCTAACTCTCAAGCCTACTAGGAAAGATTTTGTTTGGGTGATTGTTGATTGCTTGACAAAGTCTGCTCATTTCATACCGTTACGAGTCAATTACTCTTTACAAAATTGGCTAAGCTATACATAGCGGAGGTAGTAAGGTTGCATGGAGTATCAGTATCAATTATATCGGACAAGGACCCTAGGTTCACGTCGTGAATTTAGAAGGTGTTGCATCAAGCGTTAGGTACGAAGTTGGGTTCTAGTACTGCGTTCCATCCTCAGACCGATGGACAGTCTGAGCGGGTAATTCAAGTCTTAGAGGACATGTTAAGGGGATGTGTCATTGATTTTAGGGGTAGTTAGGAGGAGTTTTTATTGTTGGTGGAGTTTCCATACAACAACATTTACCAGTCTAGTATTCAGATGGTGCCCT
This sequence comes from Gossypium rotundifolium, assembly GCA_025506655.1. Lineage (NCBI taxonomy): Eukaryota > Viridiplantae > Streptophyta > Magnoliopsida > Malvales > Malvaceae > Gossypium > Gossypium rotundifolium. The sequence goes on from CP106731.1 coordinate 120,133,096, forward strand.
ATGAAGCATTGTACGGGCGAAAGTGTCGTACTCTTACCTGTTCAATGAAATTGAGGGAACGTCAGATTTTGGGTTCGAACTTGGTCACCGAGACAGAGGAGAAGGTTGAGATAATTCGGGCTTGATTAAAGGAGGCATTGGACAGACAGAAGTCCTATGCTGATTTAAAGCATAAGGACGTAGAGTATGCAGTGGGAGACAAGGTATTTCCAAATGTGTCGCCGTGGAAAAAGGTGCTAAGATTTGGACGAAAAGGTAAATAAAGTCCCAGATTCATCGGACCTTATCGGGTGTTGAAACGAGTGGGATCGGTAGCCTATCAGCTTAAGCTACCTGCTGAGTTGAAGTAGATCCACGATGTATTTCATGTCTATATGTTAAGACGTTATCGTTCATATCCGTCCCATGTGGTGTCAGTAGAGGAAATCAAAGTAAGACCTGATCTATCCTTTGAAGAGGAACCAATGGAGATCTTGGATCGTGATGTGAAGGTGTTGCATAGGAAGACGGTACCATTGGTTAAAGTTCTATGGCGGAATCACGGTTCTGAGGAGGCTACTTGTGAATCGGAGGAAGCAATGCGGAAGTAGTATCCTCATCTTTTTGATCAGGTAATTTTGAGGCCAAAATTTTTCATTAGGGGGTAGAACTGTAACATCCTAAATTATTGGGCCTATGCGTTTAGTGGGTGGATATGTTTATTGTGTTAAATTGAGTGTTAGGGGTTTAAATTGGGCCCAGGATTGGGCAGAAGCCTTGGTTAAAATTCCTGTTTGGGTACCATGGGGTTTAAAAGATGGTATTGGTGCTTTAGGTTACAAAATGGGCTTGTGGCCTAGTAGTGTTGCAGAGGAGTTATAGGGTGGCGCCAATAGCAGGAGGTGAGGCCCAAGTTTTGGCTGAAAGGAGCCCATATCTTTGGGCCATTCTCGGCACTTAAAAGGAGCAAGGAGGGGGACTGTAATGAGGCTTAATTTTAGGAGGGATTTAATGATTGGGATAATTTGGATATTGTGCTTATATTAGAAGGGAGAGGTGGTGTTATTTAGGCCTCTTCTAAAGGTATGAATAGATTATGATAAAGGAGAAAAGATAGGAGCTATCTGTTGAGTGCAATGTTGGCCGAAATTCCATCTCCTAGAGGGGAAATAAATCGGTTCCTTAATGGCAAAGGGGTGCCGAAATTTCCCCTACTATTTGATTAATTGTTAGTTATCAGGAAGGGCACTTTCGGGTTTTGATAATTTAGTGCCGAAATTCTCTATAATTAGGGGTGGTATCTCTTCAATTCCAACATTGAAACCCTATTCTTTTCCTCATTCTCTGTGCCGAAACTCTTAGTCATTCTCTGCAATTGCTTTTCTTTTAATTTCTTCAAAAGCCGAAACCTCTCACTTCACTTTCTTTTTCCATTCTTTTCCTCTTGTGCTGATTTCTCCATAAAATTGGGATCTTCTTGGAGTTGCCTATTTCTCTGTGAAGGTAAGAACTGATTTCCTCAGATCTATTCCTTTCTCTTTCGATTTTTGAGAATCAAATCCAGGTGGCTATTAAGGTTCGGTCTAACATTTCCACTCTTTTCATGTTCTTATTTTGGGCGACGGCAGAAATTAAAGTAGACCTCTTAGATCTGAAAGCCAAAAACATTAGTCCCTGAATCTCATATCACTTTTTGGGAATTTCAAGGTAAGGGATTCTCTTTAGATTCTCATTAGATTCGATATCAAAATCACAATCTTAACCATATATTATGATTAATAAGGCCTTTTTGATGGAATCAAATGTCGATCAGGCAAAGGAGGGGACTAGATCTAAAACCCAGTCCCTAAGTTTAAGAAACGAGTGGTGTCTGCTGTTCGAGATTGGCCACCAAGTTGTGGACCGGCTTGTAAATAGCATCTTAGGCAGATAGTAGTCGTATCGGCTTCTGATAGTGTCGACATAGAGAGTGTCGTCTTAACCGTAACCAGGTGTGTAGATTCTTAACACATAAGTTTTGTTGTATTAAATGTATGCTATGGGCTAAAAGCCGGAAAGAGAGGCTATATGAACAGTTGTATACCCAGAAAGGGTAGGCAAGGGATGCCAAGTACGTAATCATAGAAACTCCTCTATGTGTATCGAAGTATGTGAAAGTTGCGATCTGTTTAGATAGTTTAATGTTTCAATTATTGCATGTATGTATGGGATAGGATTGATTGATTTACGGAAGGGGAGTAGGTCACGAGGCGATCGGTGGCTTTGCCACATAGGTCACATGGTGATCGATCTTTATGACAAGCAGCATAACTATCGAATACTAGAATGTATTACTGAGGTAGCATAGCGATCGGTGGCTTTGCCACATAGGTCACATAGTGGTCGATATGGTGTGTAGCGGATGGAGGGTTGGTTGTAGAAATCCCCATGGTGTGATGGTTGGCACGGGGTGTGTAGAGGATGGACTCTTAGGTTTGGGATGGGCCACGTTGCATGAAATATTCTGTTGCCATTGTGTATGGGCCAAGGCCCATAATATGTTTGTGGGACCAAGGCTTTTATGTGTTATTGGGATTTGCACATTGAGTCTTGGTGACTCACCCTTTTATTTTCCCAACTTTACAGATGAGCAGTAGACCGTGGACATGGGAGCCGAGGCGAACTCGAGGGGCCATCAAGATTATTATCTACATAGACTATTTTCAGATTTTCATTTGAGTTTTAATTTTTGGAAATACTTTTGTAATAAGGCTTCCATAACTTAGGTTTTCGATTTATTTTTTTTATGTTAAGTGTTTATAAACTTATGTTTTTCTCTTTCAAAGTCTTAATTATAAAACGACATGATAAATGGGCTTTTCAAACACAATCAATGCAAATGCTTAAAGTTGTTTCAAAAATTTCACTATTATTTGATTAAACGGCCATAATAAACTAAGATTTTCAAAATCCTACAGAGCTAAGTTTTCAAGTTTCAAACTGTGGCATACCAGATTCGGTAATGACGTATGGGCCGGGTTTGGGGTGTTACATAAATACCCCCATACACACCCAAATCACTTGGCCATTAAAACAAACAAGCAATTTATCAGAACATGAAAATTAAAGACCCTATATTTTTGGGGTGTTACAAAGAGACTAGTGACAACAACTTCTCTTTATGTAGAAAAAACTCCATTAGAGAATTTTAGAGAAAGAAAGGTTAGCAGCTTCAGATAGCAGAATACAGCATGAAGAAGGAGAAGAGACCTCTATCTTGGATTTGTGAACGATCGAAAGATAAAAGAGAAGCTAAAGTGTGGCGAGAAATCCCACAGTTCTGCCTTTAGTTTTCTTGATTCCTAGGATTGAAACTTCTTTAAAATGTTGATGAATAATTTAAATTTGGTGTTTACTTTTCCACCCATGAACTAAATATTTTTTGGGTTGGAGTTATTTGGGTGGATGTTGATCATTTTTAATGTTCATGATTTGAATTTGCCTACATCATTGTTTCATTCGATTTATGCATATTTTAAATACATGAATGCAAGCTCTAGACATAGTTGATTGTATGTTGTGTTCATTGATATATTTTTAATTCTGAAAAGGTTAAATATATTGGATCTAAAATGGTGTGATGCAATTGAATATTCGACAGAATACTCATAGCACTCTAGAAATAGATGTTACGAATTGTGCATAGAAGATCATTCATTGCAGTTATTAATCCAGAGTTCTGTAGACATTCAGTAACTCAGATTTCTACCTTAAATCTAGCTATCAAAAGAGGTTGGTTACAGTAGTAATTCTCTAGCAGTTGATTAGACAATCTTTTGTCGTGCCATTATTTTGATATGAACATTTCACATGAATAATTCTAGCCCTGTCTATTTAACAATAAAATTACTCTTGCTTTTCTCTGTAATTTGCCACTACGTTTTATATGCCATATCAATTTTCTATTTTTAGCACTAAATTACATTCATTCATTGTACCAAATAATTATTCAGTTTAAAAGTATTTCATGCTATTTAGTATAGTTAGTAGGATTATAATAACTTAATCAATTTCTTACCAAAATTTCGATCCATGTGGAGCGATACTTACTTATTACTTTATTACTTGAATAATGTGTACACTTGCACAATTGCATTAGTATTTTACATGCAACACTTCTTTGGCTCAATTCTTGTACTCCTTTTATCCTTTTCCCCAACCTAGTGTCAGCCCTAATTCCACTCAATTGTTCCTCTTCCAACCTTAACACAGTTTTCAATGTGTTCTAACATTTTCCATTATCGTTTGATTTTTTGAAGGTAATCACATTAAATGCTTCATCCTCCTAGTGTTGTCTCTCCTCTGGATTCTGTTCCATTCTTGGTCTTATCATCATTCATATTTTGATACAAATGTGTCGTCCCTCTCCTGTACTGATTCCTAATCTTTTCTTCCCTTCATGCCATGGACCTTCTTGTTATCACCTAAAGATCCCAATAATCCTATTTCAGCAACTCTTATAGGAAATTTAACCTTCCTCACCTTTAAATAGATTAGCTCGACTATTCTTTCTGGATGATTGATTGATGCCAGCATTGACATTTTATTGAAACTATTAAAGATTGTCAGATTCTCTCCAAGGGAGATTAACTCACCCCATACACCAACTATCCTTTTGAAGGAAGTATAGTTCCAACAGTGCAGGGGGAAGTCATGTGCTTTAACCTATGACACTCTTTCCTCCACCATTTTTTTCTCAGACCAAAGTTCGATTTTGATAAAAAAAAAACTCTCTCAAGTACGCTCAATCGTTTTTCTTCAATACATCGAACAGTTCCACGTTCAGTATTTCAATTAAAAAAGTACTTTCCTTGAATTCTTCTGATTTTAATTTCCTCTAATCCATTCCTAACTATTCTTTCAAATAAGCTCTTTGTATCACAACATGTTGCTATTGTTCCCACCAAGCATCTTTGAAGCTTCCAAAATTGCTACTCTTCAACACGTCCTTAAACCATTATACTGGTATTCTTCGACTTGCAATCCTCCCTTTCTATCTTATTCAGATTGTTGTTAGTTCTCAAAGATTTTTCTCCTACTTCCATTTTACTAATTTACTGCGACTTTTCATTCTCCTCCCTTTCGTTTCTTTCATTTTGCCTCTATTATGCACTTCCTTCCACTAAAGTTTTTTTTTTCAATATCTTTGTCCTCCCCTTACATTGGCGAAGTCCACCGATAATCTATTTTCTAAAATCACGTAGTCGTTTAACAGATTTATACTTCAAAAGTATTTGATAATCATGTGACAAATAATGGCATTCTAATGGACCCAAATTTTTAAAAAACAATTGTAACAATTGTAGCAATTCTTAAAATTCTCATGTAAACTTTTTAGTTAGAATAAAATATTTAGGTTGACTAATGGCATTATAAATGTTAAGGTACCAAATTATATAAAATTAAAGTATAAAGATTAAATTTTAAATTTGAGTAAATATAGGTTTTGAAATTTAAATTTGACAATTTTATATAATTTAAAGAAATAGAGAGATCAAAATTGAAATTTAACCATTATTGTTAATAATGAAAAATAAAAACAAGAACACTTGCCAAAGAAGGAAGGCAATAATTGTTATGATACATATATGTTACTCCAATTTTAACATGGTGTTTTAGTGGTATCGAAAACAGTGGTTTTGCACTAAATTGTTACTCCAATAGTATTAAGGTATACATCATTTCCTTGAAATTATTGGAGTAACAATTTAGTGCAAAACCATGTTGAGAAATGAACAAATCGTTTAGCTCAAAACAAATAATTCACAAAAATGGATATCGTAATAAATAAAAAAAAAAAACCAAAATTCCAATTCAAGTTATGATACGTATATGTAACTAGCATGATTGGTTACACAATTCTTATAAAATCTAATTATCATATTTGAATCTGAAAAGCAAAAAAGCTCAGATCCAACAACCTCTATAAGAACAAGCAAATATTTAATAATAAATAGGTCTTATAGACATTGATAAGGATGGACCATGTAACAGCTCGTCTCTTAGTGGTATTAGAAACAGTAGTTTTGAGGTCATCAAATCTGATGACTAAATTAGTAAATATTATTTTTAATATTTACGAGTCAACATGGTTTTAAAAAGGTTTTTGATATAGTGGTTTTTGTTATATAAGCGATTTATTAAGTTCAAGTGGTAAGATCCTAAGGTCATGTGGTTTTAAAAAATGAGGTATCCGAACGTCGTTTCTATAAACTGAGTGATAAATATTTTTATAAATATTTACGAAGTGTCATTAAGGTGGTAGTAAAATTTACTTCAAAAATTTTAACGTTTCGATGGTTAATTAATTAAAAAGGACTAAATTGTAAAAGATGTAAAATTTGATCACTGCTTGATTTTAGTGATTAAATGGTTAATTGAATAAACAAAAAGTGGCTTAAATGGTAATTAAACTAAGGTCAATGTTTCCAAGCGGTGGTGCTATGATTGAATCCACTAGCTTTTGGATTAATTGTTCTTTTAGTACTAATTAGTTTAGGATTAAATTGTAAATAAGTTTATTTAGTTAGAATTTAATTTAATTGAAGGACCAATGTTGAAATTAAACCTTCCTTTGATGGTAATTATGCTATATATTTATGTCATGGACAATTATGGTCATGAAATTGATGTTTTATTTGTTTATTAACCAAGGTTAAAATGGTAATTTGATAAATTAAATTAAAATAAAATAAAAACAAAAGGTTAATTTGATATCATCTTTTTGGTTTCTTCTTCAACAACTGAAAACACCATGGATGTTGAGATGAAGCTTTCGGCCATGTTTCATTTAATGCATGTAATTTCGTTTTAGCCTCGTTTTAATAATTTTTATGTTTTTGAGATCGTTGCAACTAGGTCCAGCTAGCCCGTACCTTCAATTTTGAAGCTATTAAAGATTTTGAATGTTTCTATTGATGAACCTTGTGATTTTAGATGTTAAATGATGAATTTGAAATATTAGTTGTTATTTAAAAGTATTTTATTAAGTAATTTTGATGAATTTTCTAATTAGGGACTAAACTATTAAAATAGTAAAAAAATGCAAGGATTAAATGTGAAATTTTTGCATGAATGGGCTGTTTTGGATACCATGAACATTCATCTAAACTCAAATTTAGGTAAAAATGGTTAATTTGCATGTTTTGGGCTTATAGACAAAATTAAATAAAAGTAAAAATTTAGGGGCAATTTTGTTAAAATTATAAAATTGACCAAATTTCATGAAATGAATTTTTTTTTGTCTAAATTAATATATTGAATGAAATTTTTAATTTCGATCAAGATCGGGTGGAAAATCAAGGAAAATGGAAAATTACCAAAATGCCCCTAAACTTTGGTATTTCTGCAATTTAGCCAGGTAAGCTCGTATGAACTGTATTCTAAATAATTTTGATTAAATTGAATTTTAATATGTGATTAAATCAATATATATATATATATGTTAGTATGCAATTTACCGTGTTATGAAACAACGTAAATCCAATAACGTACGATGATTATCGAGCCTCATTTGAACCTTAGGAATTCATAGGATACAAATGGCATGTCATTAGGGTTTACATGATCTGGATGCTTGCCCTGGATGTCCTATCGATGGTTGAGGTCCGGCATGTATTGTAGAATCTCCACAACTCGTGTGAGTAGCATCGTGTAGCTAGGTTCCGACCCATAGCTCGTGTGAGCAAGCCCATTTTCACAGCTCGTGTGAGCATACATGTATAAGAATTGAGAGATTACGATTATATGAGTTAGCACACTATGTGTGAGCTATCCTGGATATCCAACAGTATTCTAAATGGTTCAACAGGCATTATTCATATAAGAAATGGTAAGAGAATGATATGTTTTACGACATGTACATAGATGAACATCCTTGATATGATGATACTTGAAAATTATATAGGTTGAGATGAGTTATAAACTCATGAGATACATGTTGTGGCTAAACGGCTATTTATGTTAATGTTCCTATAATTTATATCTTGTATGCTAACATGGTTGGTGTAAACGCTTAGGCTTTGGCCAAGTTGTGGTTGGATTATGCAATGTTAAACTTATTGGATATGGTAAGTGCCTAAATGGAAATATGCTAGTGATCATGAAAGATTGGTAAGGTTTAAATTATGTAATTTCTATTGAAATAGTTATCATGTAGCTTGTAGCTATGGTTGAATGATATGCTTATGTCTTGTGTGATATGCATATGAAACAAGTGTGGAAAGGTAATGAAATAGTAAATTCATACATGAAGTGTAAAATGATGAAAAAGGAATTAAGAATTGAATTGATGTTGTTCCTTAAGCTAAAGATAGTAAATGCAATAGAAAGTAATGAAATGCAAAAAAAAAAAAAAAAAAATATAAGGGTTTTAAAGTTTTATAAAATCCTACCATAATAGGGATAATATGTATATACGATAGTGTGGATTTAGCCATATTGTGAGTTGTTGAATATAGTTTCAGGAATCCTGCGGTATTGGTATAAGATAATTCTTGATATGTATAAATTTCATATTTGAAATGGATTGATATGACTAAAGTTTATATGAGCGTACGAAGCATCCATTGCTTACGTAGTTGTTTTTCCCTTACTTTTCATATTATCAGAAGCTCGATCGGGTTGAAAGCTCGTAGGAGATCTATCACACTATCCAATGATTATATCGGTAGATTTAGATGTCTTGGTTAAGGTTATAATGGCATGTATAGGTGAACTTATGATTGATGATTAGTTGAATGTTAGTTGATGTGTTTGGCATGTATATGTTATTTTGGGTGATATAGCCTTGGTACATTTGGTGCCTTATTGATATATGTTAATTTGATAATGTGTTAAAGCATGTTTGAATGGCCAAAGTGATATATGATGAAATGACCTCAACATGGTCAAGATATGGTATGGTTTGGAAAGGTTTTGAACTAGATATGGCATGAATCTAATATGGTGTGGTGATTTGGTACATTTGTTATAAATGACCTATATGGCTATTGGTGCTAGTTGTTGAATGGCAGATTTGGTACCATTTAGTGTGTTATTGATAGGTAAATCAAATGGTATGTTTTGATGTAAACTTAGTTTGAAGTTAGTGAACATTTTTGGCAAATTTGAGTATATGGTTATACATGTTTATGTGTTGAGATTAAAGTGCCCTTTGGGCATATTGGTTGTATGCAAATGTACCATATTTGGCTAGCTTGATTATGTATGGTCTTAATGCATTTTGATGGCTTGTTTAATTGTGCAAAAGTTATTGTAGGTACATGCATGAATGGGTGAGAAAAATGGCTTGGAAATGGCCTATTTTTTGTCCATACGGGCAGAGACACGGGCGTATGTCTCAACTGTGTGTGACACAGGGCCTAGCGACATGGCTGTATGTCCCCTATAGCTTTCAAAGGGTTGCAAGTCAGGCTGTTGCACAAACTAGCACACGGCTTGGAAGACGGGCGTGTGTGGTCATTTCAAAGGATACATGGCCTAGTACTCGAGCGTGTGGCTTGGCCGTGTGACCTAAGTCAGTGAGTTACACGGGCATGGACACTGCCGTGTGTCCGTATTACGAATGTCCACACGACCTGAGACACGGGCATGTCTCTCAATCGTGTGAGTCGCACGGCCTGGCCACACGGTCGTGTGACCCCTATAGTTAGAAAATTTTTATCTTTTCTCAAAAAATCTAAATGTTTCCGATTTAGTCCTGATTTGTATCTAATGTGTTTTTAAGGGCTCATATAAGGGACAATATGTATGTTATTGATAGAATTTTCTATGATTGAACTTGTGAAGTAAATGATTTATATTTTTGATAGTTTTGAAATATAAACTCTGGTAATGCTCCATAACCTTATCCCAGTGACAAATATGGGTTAGGGGTGTTACAAACCATATTTTCCCAACTAGATGGCAATTTCATGTGACCTTAAACTTAGATTTCTCGTCAACAGGCCTAATTCAGCCTTCTATCCATATTTGGGAGAGGTTTAGCAAACTTACTTTAAGCAAGTAAAAAAGGAAGAGAGCTTAGAAATATGGAAGAGAGTTGGGAGAATGTGGAACTATCTCTATTACTAAAGCTAGCTTGGATGCAAATGAAATAGGGGAGCCTCTCCTTATATAGAAAAGCCCCTTTCAATTTAACGATTACTATTAATCTCAATGGATGGTTAAGATACAATTTTAGAACCTTCGCAATTAACTCATTAAATTCTATACAATGGTGGCATATTCAAGAATTACTGAAACATTTTTACACGAATCCAGTCCCTTATTTAGACTTCTAGAGTTTTTTAGGGCACTTCGAGAATCTTGTGGCTCGATTCTCTCATGTTTGCTTAGTTTGAAGCTTGTTGAGGCCTTGCCCACTCCCGTGCAAAGTCTTTTACCCTCGTCTTTGCATGACCATTGCTACTCTAGAAACCTCCACTCTCGGTTCCTTCACTTCCATGTTGTCGACGCTTTCTCCACTCCTTGCTATACACCTTTGTATGAGTAGGGTTAGACTTCTTGTCATTCAGTTTCACATTCTTCCTTGGTGCCTGATTGGCCTCTACTATGGGACATCTTCGGATGGCACCCAACCTTAACACCCATAGCTCCACGTCATGTGCATACTTTACCACTCAAATGCCACCAACCCTATTTACTTGAAGCTCTTGGTCACTTCCACTACCATCAGCTTCAAACCCCTCCAAGGTCTTCTCGAATGTGGACAGCTTGGCCTTGATCAGGCAATCTCACACCCTATGGGGACCTTCATGTAAGAGGCAACTGAGTGGCTTTCTCTCTCCCACCTCCTTCACGATTACATTGAGGCACCCTTTGTCTCGTCAGGGTTTGGCTCGCCTTATGTTCTCATTCCATAAATCATCGCTATCGGCTCCCTCATTCTTTTTATTGCCATAGTTCTTGTGGAACTCGATTCATTCATATTTTGTAAGGTTTAAGGGTCATTTAAGAAATATAAAAAAGTCTGAAACCATATTTCTTTAGTATTAAAAAAATCAAAAACCATAAATTCTTTTATGGGATTCTTACATTCTTAATAACTAATTTGTTTGATTATCATAGTTGTATGTGGATAAGGTAAGGATATGGATGTCCTGTATAAAAAAAAAAAAAACAACACTAGCACAATTCTATTATTTTAAAAAGGACAAGACTACGGAGAATCTTTGGTCATCAAGAAATTATAACCTTGTTTTGCACTACATTATATATATTTATATATATGGGGAAGCTTTGTACACCTTTTTCGAATTCCTTATTAATAACCATGGAATTAAATAGTGGAATAGATAATGGGAGAGAGATGTCATATTATTTTCATTTAACAATACACGACTTGCAAATGAATACCTACTTTGCCTAATCCTTCTATTGTGTTGTATTAATTGCAAAGATATATATCCTAAGGAATCATCCTATCAAAGGAACATAAGTCTATCATTTAATCAAGTCGAGTCAAGCTTGAATAATGGTCAGTTCGAGTTCAAACTTGACTTCAAAATCAAGACTTGATACTTAGCTCGAGCATCAAGTCTTAAGTTTGAGCTTGGCTTGAGACATACTAATCAAGGTATTCAAGCTTGATTAATCTAGTTAATTACATTTCTTATTTTAGCTTGAACTCGAGCTCGATTAGACTAGTTTGTAATAAGCTCTTTCTATATGACAAGGGTAAAAATTTAATTTTACAATATAAAATTATATTAATATAAAAAGCTCGATTAAGCTTGCGAACCATTGAAATCAAATATTATGGTGGTTGAATTTGGCTCAATTGAGAGCCGAAGCTATTTGAGCTCAAGCTCAATTTGATAATTACCAAATCAAATTAAATTTTTTTCGAGTTAAACTCGACTAGTTTGCAAGAACTAACGTCTCATTTACAGCGTTAATGAATCTATCAACAATAATTATATGTATTTGTTGATGCAAGATACGATAATGAAGAGAGATTCAAAGTGGTTAACATTTAACACTATGAATAGCTTATTTGATTGTTATATGGTTAGGGTTTTGTTTAGAGTTTAGGATTTAACATTTCACACTATTGATAGCCACTATAGTAGAGACATGGCATGATGGAACCTCGTGTGCTTATGCGAAGGCTCAGGGGGCTGGTCCTTAGAGTTTTAAGAAATTCTAATACTAGACATGGACATGTTCTGAATTGAACGAGGTTGTAGAATGGCAAGCCCTCTTTCAATTCGCCATATCAATGCCTTTATGAGCATTATCACTTAAAAGTCCACCTTCCATTAGTTAAATAAATTTGATTTGTCAACCGATATGTCTTTTTTTCTTAATATAAAAATTACTACATAATGGGAGCATTACAAATACTAAATTCCAACCGCCATTCGCAACCACGATGGTTTCTTTCTTTGTTTACACAATTAAACCTTTAAATATTATTATAATTAATACTTGAAACATATGTCATTGAATTAAGTGTGTTTCCTTGATGGTTAAGTTGTTCACCATTCCGAATGTGGCCTAAATTTAGATCGAGCTAGTTGTGTTGTTGTTAGGGCTTTACCCTCATCTCATAATTCACACACACAAAAAAAAAAAAAAACACAGTTCACCAATCTACTTGTTTTCGTAGATTTGTTAAGAGTATAATATTTTAAGTGAAATTATATATATGAAAAACAATTCATAAACTTAATGAAAAACACAACATTCTATTTATAGAAATAATTATTTATTCGTCAAAACCCCACCATTTTTTCAAATTGCAAATTATTTAATGATTTGTTGGCATTTCCTTGACAATCATTCTATGAATGAACCTTATGTCTAGGACTCCACTATGAAACAACCAACTGACCGATCCAAATAATACAACTCTAAAATACAATTATTTATTTTTCAAGGTTATTTTTTTGTCCACTAAAATTTAGAATTTAATTATTATATTTAACTTAGCATAATTTGGTATTTCTATTTCTTTTTGTATTTTTCAAGGTCAAGAGGGACATCACCAATACGACTAGGAGCGGTAGCCTGAGAAGAACGGGAGGAACTAGCAGCACTATCATCTGTAGAAGCTCTAGTTGGTGCACTTGTAGGGCTTCCACTAGGGGATGAGGACGCGAAAGAAACCATGCCGGCAAGGGCAATCAAAACCAAGACAAGAACAACAAGTTGGCGTGCCATTTTTGTTTTGTAATGTGGTCTTTGTTTATTAAGCAAGAAAATTGAGAAAAGAGAGAAAAAATGTGATTAGGACTAGAGAGATGCAATGTATTTGTAATCATGATTAGTGTATTAATACTAGTAAATTATCGTATCGTGCGGCAATTAGTTCTCTTTTACTTTTAAACTTAGCCACTAATCATACGATTTTTAAGTTCGGCAATCCTATAATTATTGAAAATAAGGATTGGTGAATGTTAATTATTAGAATGGCCAAAATTGATAAAATTAATTTCATTTTATACCATTACTAATGGTATAAATATCAAATTATACATGAATTTTGATCTAATGTGTAATGCTATACATTAACTTTGATTTTGTGTGATTCTACATGAAATTTTGTTTGATTCAATCTTCATAGATAACTAACAACATTATCAAATTAGCATAATTTTACGTTATATATTGCATACACTAACAATTATATTAATCCAAAATGAAAATAAATATATGTATTCATTTTTAAAATGTGTATAATTGAATCAAAATCAAAGTTTCATGTATATATATGAACCAAAATTCAAGTTTCATGTGTATAATAAAAGTTCATTTATCAAATTGCACATTGAACCAAAGTTCATGCATAAATGTGATATTTATCCCTTTCGTAAATTATTTATAAAATTTTTAGTTAATTGCACCAGACATACTTTGTAACACCCCAAACTCGGCCTAGAAGTTAGTCCCGAATCTAGTATGTCTGTAACACCCCAAACTCGGCCTAGAAGTTAGGCTGAATCTAGCGTGTCACATTGAGGCATTTTTTTTCGAAAATTGCATTTTCATTGAAAACCCCTCTTGATATTTAAAAACTAAAGTTCTAGTTTGTGATTGTTATTATTAATCGACATTTATTAAGAAGTCATTACCTTCAAAACCTTGTTCATTCCGGAAGCTTAATTTAAAACAGCTGACTTATAAAACGTGATATTTACAACTTGGTTGCGAAAACGTAGTGTTTTGAAAACATATATTGTTTTGGAAAAATCGCGATTCAAAGTTGAGCAGATTTAAAACATAATAAACTAAAAATCCCAAACTATACCAGAATTTAAGAGAGGCCTTAGTGCAACCCAATAAAAACGATTTAATAAAGTAAAGTAGAATACTAAAATCCAAAGCTTCTCGTAGTGTGGCCATATTTGAGTCCTCCAATACGTAGAACCGCCCACTGAGGGTTACCTAGAAAAATTAAAAAGAGGGGGTGAGTTTGCGAAAACTCAGTGTGTACAACCCTCATCAGTAAAAACATGCATCACAATAATCCGAGCCGACGCCTATTACAATAATAGTGTCAATTGGGCCTTAGCCTAAAATAGCCTCGGTTGGGCCTTAACCCATATCATATGTCACATATCATAAATATCTGGGCATAAGTCCATCTCAATATTAAAATCCATATATGCAATGCATTAATGCCCATACCAACCCTACACTCCGTCTTTTGTCCAACCGTGCACTCTTGTGGGGATTTAATCAACCCATCCATCCGTACACTCCTTATGTAGCACCAGTTGCGGCACTAACTTATCAGTGCAGTATGGCTGCTCAGTGGCTAAAAAGCCTTCGATGGATCCACAGTCGTCAAGCGACCATGCGATCCTATTAGCACTTCCTCCATATTAATAATCCCTTTCCCATGCCACATAATAACACATGAATGCATCATACAATAATAAAAATATCATAATAATCTTTAATCGCATACAAGAATAACCATATAACATGTAGGGGCATTTTCGTCATCTTGCCCTTTAGGGGCATATCGGTCATTTTACCCATCGAGGGTACTTTGGTAATTTTCCAAACCAGGGATATTTTAGTAATTTTACAAACTAGGGGTATTTTAGTAATTTTACAAACTAAGGGTATTTCGATAATTTTGTAAACCAGGGATGTTTTGGTAATTTCACAAACCAAGGGTGTTTCGGTAATTTTGTAAACTAGGGGTATTTTGGTAATTTAGCAAACTAGGGGTATTTTAGTAATTTGCAAACCAGGGGTATATCAATAATTTTACAAACTAGGGGTATTTCAAAATTTTGCAAACCAAGAGTATTTCGGTAATTTCGTAAGCCATAGGTATTTCGGTAATTTTGTAAACCAGGGGTATTTCGGTAATTTTGCAAACTAAGGGTATTTGAAATTTTGCAAACCAAAGGTATTTCAGTAATTTCACAAACCAGGGGTATTTCAATAATTTTGCAAAATAAGGGTATTTCGATAATTTTGCAAACCAGGGGTATTTCAGTAATTTACCCTCCAATGGTAATTCGGTAACTCGACTCATAACTAATCCAAGTATGCAGTGCATCTCGAACATACTCAATCACACAATTTATTCATATGGGCCCCTAGGCCCATTAGGCCCACTTGGCCCAAGCAACGTCAACCCACAAGAATACTTATGGTGGCCTCGACTATCGTGTCGAAGCTCCCACACGTGCGAGATACACACCTGATAGGAGTCTGAAGCTAATCTGCACTCCGAATGCTCCTATGCCCAAACTCCCACCAAGGTATGCTTCTCTCCTTATAGATAGCTTTATATATAGCTAGCTTCTCACCTTCCCTCTTGCTATCTTTTCGATGTGGGATCCCTCCGTCAGAAAAGTTTAAATCCAACTCAAAATCTGGCAGTCCAATCTGCAAAATAAATACTCCCTTGCTTGTCATGAGATTCGAACCCAGGCTCTTCCACCAGCCAATTCACGCCACTTGCCACTAAGCCACTAGCTCCTCTTGTGTCAACATCATGCGCAACTAAATATAAATCAATGGGCCAAAGTCCAAGTTCACTTAAAAATAAATCACAATGAAATGCCTACACCAAGGCTTGAACCTTGGACCCTTGACTTCCTTGTGGCGTCACCTCATTGTCTCTTATGTGGCATCACTTGCAACTAGGCCAGAACTCCTTTTTTGTGTCATTTTTCTCCACATTTTATTCTAAAAGCTTACCTACTAACTTTCAGGGTTTTATTCACGTAAAACAAAAAATTTTCTAAAGCCCAAGTTTGATCCCAGGACTTCATAGAAGCTCCTTAACCTTTCAAAATCTCCTTCCTAACAGGTCTAACTTGAAATAATGTTGTTCTCACAATCCAAAAATTTTAAAACGCTCCCATGGATAAGGCCCAATGGGCCCAATCCTACTAGGCCCAAATTCAGGGTTTTATAAATCTACCCCCTTAAAGATATTTCGTCTTTGAAATTTCCAACTATCTAGTAGCCGCACAGTACCGGTTATACCACTATGCTTCTGCTGTGCACTCTAATCCTAATTGCAACCTAAGTAAATAGCACATTACAAATAAAGTGCGTACTAGTATTCTACCTATAGTATAATAGTTTAAAATAGATAGGACAACTTACTTGATCCGATGCCAGAGACTCGGTGTGCCACACAAAATCCTCTAAAACCACTTTAAAATTATTTATAAACATATTTAAAATAGAAACTAAAGCCCATTTCACAGCCCAAGTTTTGCAACCGGGCTCTGATACCACAAAATGTAACATACTAAACCTGGCCTAGAAGTTAGGCCCAAATCTGGCGTGTCATATTGAGGTGTTTTTTCGAAAATCGCATTTTCATTGAAGAACCCCTCTTGATATTTAAAAACTAAAGTCTCAATTTGCGATTGTTATTATTAATCGACATTTATTAAGAAGTCATTACCTTCAAAACCTTGTTCGTTGTGGAAGCTTAATTTAAAACAACTGTCTTATAAAATGTGATATTTACAACTTGGTTGCAAAAATGTAGTGTTTTGAAAACAGATATTGTTTTTGAAAAATCGCGATTCAATGTTGAGTAGATTTAAAACATAATAAACTAAAAATCCCAAACTATACCGTAATTTAAGATAGGCCTTATTACAACCCAATAAAAACAGTTTAATAAAGTAAAGTAGAATACTAAAATCCAAAACTACTCGTAGTGTGGCCACTTTTGAGTCCTCCAATACGTCAAACTGCGTACTGAGGGTTACCTCAAAAAATTAAAAAGAAGGGGTGAGTTTGCGAAAACTTCAAGTATGTACAACCCTCATAAGTAAAAACATGCAACACAAAAATTTGGGCTGACGCCCATTACAATAACGGTGGCAATTGGGCCTTAGCCCAAAATAGCCTTGGTTGGGCCTTAACCCATATCACATGTCACATATCATAAATATCTGGGCCTAGGCCCATCTTAATATTAAAATCCATATATGCAATGCATTAATGCCCATACCAACCCTACACTCCGTCTCTTGTCCAACTGTGCACTCTTGTGAGGATTTAATCGACCCACCCATCCGTACACTCCTTATCTAGCACCGGTTGCGGCACTAACTTATCGATGCAGCATGGCTGCTCGATGGCTAAAAAGCCTTCAATGGATCCACAGTCATCAAACGACCATGCGATCCTATTAGCACCTCCTCCCTAGTAATAATCCCTTTTCCCATGCCACATAATAACATATGAATGCATCATACAATAATAAACATACCATAATAATCATAAATTGCATACAAGAATAACCATATAACATGTAGGGGTGTTTCCATCATCTTGCCCTTCAAGGGTATATTGGTCATTTTACCTATCGAGTGTACTTTGGAATTTTGCAAACCAAGGGTATTTTAGCAATTTTACAAACCAGGGGTATTTCAATAATTTTACAAACTATGGGTGTTTCTGTAATTTTGCAAACCAGGGGTGTTTCGGTAATTTTGCAAACCAGGGGTGTTTCGATAATTTTACAAACCAAGGGTATTTCAGTAACTTTGCGAACTAGGTGTATTTCGGTAATTTCATAAACCAGTGGTATTTCGGTAATTTCATAAGTCTGGGGTATTTCAGTAATTTTTTAAGCCAGGAAAATTTTGATAATTTTGCAAACCAAGGGTATTTCGGTAATTTCACAAACTAAGGGTATTTCGATAATTTCGCAAACCAAGGGTATTTCGATAATTTACCCTCTAGGGGTAATTCGGTAATTTACCCTCTAGGGGTAATTCGATAATTTTACTCATAACTAATCCATGTATGCAGTGCATCTCGAACATACTCAATCATACAATTTATTCATATGAGCCCCCGGGCCCATTGGGCCCATTTGGCATAAACAACATCAACCCACAAGAATACTCATGGTGGCCTCGATTATCGCGTCGAAGCTTCTACACGTGCGCTCGCACGCTTGTGTGGCTACCATCACCGTGTGACCAGCATTTTGGCCTTTGCCGTTTTACATCTAAAGTAGTGCGAGATACACACCTGATAGGAGTCTGAAGCTAATCTGCACTCCGAATGCTCCTATGCCCAAACGCCCACCAAGGTATGCTTCCTCTCCTTATAGACAGCTCTGTATATAGCCAGTTTCTCACCTTCCCTCTTGCTATCTTTTCGATGTGGGATCCCTCCGTCGGGAGTTTAAATCCAACTCAAACTCTAGTCATCTAATCCGTAAAATAAATAATCCCCTCCTTGTGATTAGATTCGAACCCAGGCTCTCCCATCAGCCAATTCACGCGACTTTCCACTAAGCCACCAACTCTTCTTCTATCTAACACCATGCGCAACAAAATATAAATCTATGGGCCAAAGTCCAAGTTCACTTAAAAATAAATCAAAATGAAATGCCCGCGCCAAGGCTTGAACCTTGGACGCCTTACTTCCTTGTGGCGTCACCTCCTTGTCTCTTATGTGGCATCACTTGCCACTTGTCCACAACTCCTTTTTGTGTCATTTTACTCCACATTTTATTCTAAAAGCCTACTTACTAACTCTCAGGGTTTTATTCTCCTAAAACTAAAATTTTCTTAAAGCCCAAGTTTGATCCCGGGGCCTCATAGAAGCCCCCTAACCTTCCAAAATCACCTTCCTAATAGGTCCAACTTGAAATAATGCTGTTCTCATAATCCCAAAAATTTTAAAGCACTCCCATGGCCAAGGCCCAATGAGCCCAATCCTACTAGGCCCAAATTCAGGGTGTTACAAATCTACCCCCTTAAAGAAATTTCATCCTCAAAATTTCCAACTATCTAGTAGCCACAAAATACCGGTTATACCACTACGCTTCTGCTGCGCACTCTAATCCTAATTGAAACCTAAGTAAATAGCACATTATAAATAAAGTACGCACCAGTATCTACCTACAGTATAACAGTTTAAAATAGATAGGAGAACTTACTTTGTCCAACACTGGATACTCAGTGTGCCACACAAAAATCCTCCAAAACCACTTTAAAATCATTTGTAAACATATTTAAAATAGAAACTAAAGCCCGTTTCATAGCTCGAGTTTTGTAATCGGGCTCTAATACCATAAAATGTAACACCCTAAACCCTGCCTAGAAGTTAGGCCCGAATCTAGCGTGCCATATTGAGGTGTTTTCTTTGAAAACTGCGTTTTCATTGAAACCCCTCTTGATAATTAAAAACTAAAGTCCCAGTTTGCGATTGTTATTATTAATCGACATTTATTAAGAAGTCATTACATTCAAAACTTTGTTCGTTGCGGAAGCTTAATTTAAAACAACTGACTAATAAAACGTGATATTTACAACTTGGTTGCGAAAACGTAGTGTTTTCAAAACAAATATTGTTTTGGAAAAATCGCTCTTCAATGTTGAGCAGATTTAAAACATAATAAACTAAAAATCCCAAACTATACCAGAATTTAAGAGATGCCTTATTACAACCCAATAAAAATGGTTTAATAAAGTAAAGTAGAATACTAAAATCCAAAACTGCTCGTAGTGTGCCCACCTATGAGTCCTCCAATACATCGAACCGCCTACTGAGGGTTACTTGGAAAAATTAAAAAGTGGGGGTGAGTTTGCGAAAACTCAGTATGTACAACCCTCATCAGTAAAAACATGCATCACAACAATCCGAGCCGAAGCCCATTACAGTAATGGTGGCAATTGGGCCTTAGCCCAAAATAGCCTCAGTTGGGCCTTAACCCATATCATATGTCTCAAATCATAAATATCTGGGCCTAAGTCCATCTCAATATTAAAATCCATATGTACAATGCATTAATGCCCATACCAATAGTGCACTCCGTCTCTTGTCCAACCGTGCACTCTTGTGGGGATTTAATCGACCCACCCATCCGTACACTCCTTATGTAGCATCGATTGCAGCACTAACTTATCGGTGCAGCATGGCTGCTCAGGTGGCTAAAAAGCCTTCGATGGATCCATAGTCGTCAAGCGACCATGCGATCCTTTTAGCACTTCCTCCATATTGATAATCCATTTTCCCATGCCACATAATAACACATGAATGCACCATACAATAAGAAACATACCATAATAATCGTAAATCGCATACAAGAATAACCATATAACATGTAGGGGCATTTCTGTCATCTTGCCCTTCAAGGGCATATCGGTCATTTTACCCATCGATGGTACTTTGGTAATTTTGTAAACTAGGGGTATTTCAATAATTTTACAAACCAGGGGTATTTCAATAATTTTACAAACCAGGGGTATTTCAGAAATTTTACAAACCTAGGGTATTTCGGTATTTTTACAAATTAGGGGTGATTCGATAATTTCGCAAACCAGGGGTGTTTCGGTAATTTTACAAACAAGGGGTGTTTTAGTAATTTTGAAAACTAGGGGTATTTTGATAATTTTGTAAATAAGGGGTATTCAGTAATTTTGCAAACTAGGGATATTTCGATAATTTTGCAAACTAAGGGTATTTTGGTAATTTTGCAAGTTAGGGGTATTTCATTAATTTTGTAAGATAGGGGTATTTCGATAATTTTACAAACTAGGGGTATTTCGGTAATTTTGGAAACCAGGGGTATTTCAGTAATTTACCCTCTAAAGGTAATTCGATAATTTACCCTCTATGGGTAATTCGATAATTCTACTCATAACTAACCCATGTATGTAGTGCATCTCGAACATACTCAATCATATAATTTATTTATATGGCCCCGGGCCTATTGGGCCCACTTGGCCTAAACAACGTCAACCCACAAGAATACTCTTGGGGCTTCGACTATCGCGTCGAAGCTCCCACACGTGCGCCCACACGCTCGTGTGGCTACCATCGCTGTGTGACCGGTATTTTGGCATTTGCCGCTCTACAACTAGAGTAGTGCAAGATACACACCTGATAGGAGTCTGAAGCTAATCCGTACTCCAAAAGCTCCTATGCCCAAATGCCCACCAAGGTATGTTTCCTCTCCTCAAAGACAGCTCTATATATAGCCATCTTCTCACCTTCCCTCTTGCTATCTTTCCGATGTGGCACCCCTCCGTCAAGAGAGTTTAAATCCAACTCACACTCTGGCTGTCCAATCCAAAATAAATACTCCTCTGCGTGTCATGAGATTCATACCCAGGCTCTCCCATCAACCAATTCACGCCACTTGCCACTAAGCCACCAGCTCCTCTTGTGTCTAACATCATGCGTAACTAAATATAAATCTATGGGCCAAAGTTGAAGTTCACTTAAAAATAAATGAAAATGAAATGCCCGCGCCAAGGCTTGAACCTTGGACCCCTTACTTCCTTGTGGTGTCACCCCCTTGTCTCTTATGTGGCGTCACTTGCCACTAGGCCACAACTCCTTTTTGTGTCATTTTTCTCCACATTTTATTCTAAAAACCTACTTACTAACTCTCAGGGTTTTATTCACCTAAAACCAAAATTTTCCTAAAGCCCAAGTTTGATGCTAGGACCTCATTGAAGCCCCCTAACCTTCCAAAATCACCTACCTAATATGTCTAACTTGAAATAATGCTGACCTCATAATCCAAAAAATTTTAAAATGCTTCCATGGTCAAGGCCCAATGGGCCTAATCCTACTAGGCCCAAATTCAGTGTGTTACATAGTTGAACTATATATCTCATTTTAAATTGGTTCCCACATTTCAAAACATTCTATTTACATTCCCAAGCTATCGTTGTTAAATCAATCATCATTATTGAAACTGTTAATTTAACTGTTAAATGGCATGTAAAATCTTTTGTGACATTTTAAAGAAAAGTAAAATGTCATTGTATAAGTTTTAAAATTAAAAATTAAAAATAAGTAAAACTGAAAAAAGAGAGAGTAAACAATAATGTAACACCCCAAACCCGACCTAGAAGTTAGGCCCAAGTCCGGAATGTCACATTAAATGCACACTTCAAAACAATTTTACAATTTAACAATTTAAGACCCAAAAGCCCAAAACCCTTGTATCTTGTTAAGTAATGAGGAAAAACCCAAATTTAAAGAAAACGATCATATGTTGAGTTATTTCCAAAACCATGTTATCTTTGTAGACTTTATGAAATTTATTAAGCGGATAGGTTGAAGCAATAATAATAAACCAAAATCCAAAATCAATTAGGAGTTACATATCCTTATTACATTCTAAAAAAAAAAACAAAGTATTCTAAACAAATTCATTTGAACAAATTAAAACATTTGAATAGCTTGTAGTGTGGCCATCTCCGAGTCCTCTCGCATGTCGAGCCATCTATTCAGGATTACCTGAAACCTTAAATTAAAGGGTGTGAGTTTCGAAACTCAGTCTGTACAACCCTTGGCAATCAAATCAACATACAAATATTCACATTAGGCCTAAGCCCTATCGAAATCGATGGTCTTGGGCCTTAGCCCATAATGACCTCATATCATATCATTAGCAAACAAGGTAATGCAAAACCCACCCAAACAAGCCATCCGCTACACACAACATTTCCCTTCCAACCTTGTACACCTGTGGGGATTTGTAAATCAACCCACCCATCCTCAACACACCAAAGGTAGCCCGGTTGCGGTACTACCTAACATTGCAACAAAGCTGCTAATCATATAATGGGCTTAAAGCCACCGGTGGATCCATGGCCATACGACTATGCAATCATCAAATCTTCCTCCGTACCATAATTTTCCACCCATATGCATCCTAAACAAAATATCATATGAATGCAGCATGCACATGAGTAACATCCATAAAATTCATATTCATCATATAGTGGTATTTTAGCCATTTCACAATCAAGGGTACTTTCGTAATTCTACCCTACAAGGGTATTATCGTATTTCTACCCTATAGGGGCATTTTCATAATTTTGTAAAATAAGGGTACTTTAAAATTTTATAAATCGGGGACATTTTGGTAATTCAACAAATCAGGGGTATTTCGATAATTTTACAAATCAGGGGTATTTTAGTAATTTTATAGATCCAAAGATATTTTGGAAATTTTCAAACTAAGGGTATTTTGGTAATTTTCAAACTAGGGATATTTGGGTAATTTTACAAATCTAAGGGTATTTTAGTAAATTTAAAACTAAAGGTATTTTGGTAATTTTCAAATCAGGGGTATTTAGGTAATTTTGCAAATCTAAGGGTATTTTGGTAAATTTCAAACTAAGGGTATTTTAGTAATTTTCAAATTAGGGGTATTTGGGTAATTTTACAAATCTAAGGGTATTTTGGTAAATTTCAAACTAAGGATATTTTGGTAATTTTCAAATCAAAGGTATTTGGTCCCTCTCGGGTTTTAGTTATGAACTTTAGCCCATTAACAAGTCCTTACGGCTAGAGTGAACAGATACAATGCACCAGGTAGGATCTAGAGAAGAGGAGGTGGGCCACTAGGACCGCTTAAGTACCAATCCTTCCTTAGATCCAATCCTAGACATGCATATGTCCGTTGCCACACTCTAACCTAGCGACTTGTTCACGGACATGTTTAATTATTAGAAAGTCTTATGCGGTTTAAGAGTTGTTCAGTACTAAGCCTAAAGTCGATAAAACCATAGCATACTAGTCTACGTCCCCATAAAGCCCATCAACCCATTTTACATCCTTACGGCCCATTAGGCCTAAATTACATCCTTATGGCCTGTTAGGCCCAAAATAATTCCAGATCATGTATTATGCTTGACAGACTCAGTTAATACACCAAACCAAACAAACTCATCAAACCTAGCCTTAGGGCCCACTGCGACCATTTAGCCACTTTGGCCTTTCGGCTTTTCAGCATTGCCGATATCGTGTGTGTAGATTTTGTACACACCTGGTTACTGCGATGTGCTATCCTATCCTTAGCCTTGATCCTACAAGAAACCAACCTTCAATCAACCATTCATACTTAATCAAAATATTTACTCAAATTGAAACTTTACTGTAACCTTACCATGTGCCACCGGGTTCTAATAGCCTTCCTTAGCTACTAATCACAAGTGTTTCCTAGATCTGCACTCACACATACACCATCAAAATCCGGGTGACTCGTAATCCACACAAGTCATCCACATATTCGGTGATTCACTTCAACCATAACCAAGTTGAGTATACTTACCCTTGCAAATGATCCTACCATGCTTGCGATCTCCGAACCTTACCCTTGTTAATACATGATCAACGATAATGAAAAATTAGATCGCCCTTCGGCTTTTAACAAAACGTACTAGGGGGAGTTAACAAAATACTTACCAAATGTAACCTTAGATCCTGCGGCCTAGATAACTATCGAACGAGATTCGCTTTTAACCTTGACTGGGAGTAGATCACAACCGATTTCTGATGGAGGAAACAACAAGGGTTTGGCAAAAATAGGAATTTTGGCAAGAGAAGATGTTGGCAATTTTGCAATAGAGGGATTTGGCTAAGAGAGAATTCGAAGAAAATATTCGGCTTTAGGAGATTTCGACTTTCAGAGAAAGAAGAAGAACATAACTTTAATAGGAATTTCGACAAAAAGAATGATGGGTTTTATTTTCGGCAATGGGTTTTATTTTCAAAAAATGAAAGAATTCAGTTGAGGGGGAGAATAGGAAGAAATGATAGAACCCAAGGAACCCTTCAATGAATTTGGCACCCCCTTTATATAGCAACCAGCTGAACACTTCTTTCCCCATAGTCCCATTCGGCACCAACTCCTCCTTCTCCTCATCTCTTGACTTTTCTCCCTGATAACACCTTAATCTTATCTGAAAGTTCCTCCACATCTAACACACCTGCTTACTTCAAAATCTCCACAGCAAGAGTTCAAAACCAACACAACCCTGTACGTCCATACAGTAAAATAAACACTCCAAAAAATGCTACTCCAAATGCTCGAACCTTGGACCTCCTTAACTGACAACACGCCACCTTATAGCTCCCCAAGTGATGCCACTTGCCACTGGGTCACAAGCCCATTTGTGTCCTATTTCTTCTTCATTTTCTTTAAAAGGCCTACTAACTGAAGTCACAGTTCCCTTGGGATAAAACCAAAATTTTCCTCTACCTTTACTTGACCCAAGACATCTCCAACTTTCCTAGACACTACAAATTCATTAATCCTCAAAGCCCATATGCCAATTGTCATTTTTCTCGTTCACTTAAAAATTTTATGAGATCCAAAGCCCAAAGCCCAATAGGCCCAATTCTTCTAGACCCAAATTCGGGGCATTACAATTCTTCCCTCCTTAAAGAAATTTCATCCCCGAAATTTCCAACTCTTAGAATAGTCACACAACCCAAACTACACAATCGCGCTTTCGTTGCGCACTCTGATTTAATAACACATAAACATTGCACGCATACAGTTTATATACCCAAAAAAATAGCATCCCTACAAAGCATATCGAACTCAATGGTGATTGAACAATCTTGAGCCTTATGCTCCTCAGACTCGCATCTTAAAGACGCTCCTGACTTCCTCCAGCATTCACCCGAATGACGCCTTTTGCAATATTCACAAGCCAAAAGTTTGGACGTACCTTAACATGCTTCACAGAACGAGGCTGCGCCCTAGCAAACTACGATCTCTTTTATTCTTACAGTCCATGCACCTAAGCCGAAGTGTTTCACCAATTTCTTTAACCTCCTCCAATACCTCCCTAACTAGCTGAGTCAGCACATCATCCCTAACACTTCCACGGCCTCTGCCGTGACCCCTTGCACTTCTTCTAGCGCTCATCCTTGATTCTCGTATTATCTGAATTAAGAATCTTTTATGTATTTAGTTCAAATTTCCACTGTTTAAAGCAAATGTCTTATGCAACTAACAATTTAAAAGTTATTTCGCTCTCGTGAATCCACTATAGGCTTAAGTTTACTACGGACTTTAGTCTCTAAAAACTTGTTGTTTAAAGTAGACCAATATCTAAATATAGTTCAGTAATTTAAACAAGTAAAATAATAGAAACACTTACTTGACTCAACGTCAAGGGCTCGGTGAACCATATTACAAGATCTTGTAAAACTTTTTAATCTACTTTTTTAAAAAACCAAAATCTAAGGCCCATTTCATAGCCCGAGCTTTGCAACCGGGCTCTAATACCAGTAAATGTAACACCCCAAACCCAGCCTAGAAGTTATGCCCGAGTCTGGAATGTCACATTAAAGGCACAATTCAAAACGATTTTACAATTTAACAATTTAAGGCCCAAAAGCCCAAAACCCTTGTATCTTTTTAAGTTATGAGGAAAAACCAAAATTTGAAGAAAACGATCATATGTTGAGTTATTTCAAAAAACATGTTATCTTTAGAAACTTTATGAAATTTATTAAGCGGATAGTTGAAACAATAATAATAAACCCAAAATCCAAAGTCAATTAGGAGTTACATGGCCTTATTACAATCCAACAAAAAACAAAGTATTCAAAACAAATTCATTTGAACAAATTAAAACATTTGAATAGCTTGTAGTGTGGCCATCTCCGAGTCTTCTCCCACGTCGAGCCGTCTATTCAGGATTACCCGAACATAAAATTAAAGGGTGTGAATTTCGAAACTCAGTGTGCACAACCCTTGGCAATCAAATCAACATACAAATATTCAAATTGGGCCTAAGCCCTATCGAAATCGATGGTCTTGGGCCTTAGCCCATAATGACCTCATATCATATCATATCATATCATATCATATCATATCATATCATAAGTAAACAAGGTAATGCAAAACCCACCCCAACAATCCTTCCGCTATACACAACATTTCCCTTCCAACCTTCTATACCTATGGGGATTTCTAAATCAACCCACCCATCCTCTACACACCAAAGGTAGCCCGGTTGCGGTACTACCTAACATTGCAGCGAAGCTGCTAATCATATAATAGGCTTAAAGCCACCGGTGGATCCATAGACATACGACTATGCGATCCTCAAATCTTCCTCCGTACCATAATTTCCCACCCATATGCATCCGAAGCAGAATATCATATGAATGCAACATGCACATGAGAAATATCCATAAATTCATATTCATCACATAGGGGTATTTTAGCCATTTCAAAATCAAGGATACTTTCGTAATTCTACCCTATAGGGGTATTATCGTATTTCTACCCTATAAGGTATTTTCGTAATTTTGAAAAATAGAGGTACTTCAAAAATTTTGTAAATCGAGGACATTTTGGTAATTCTGCAAAATAGGGGTATTTTGATAATTTTACAAATTAGGGGTGTTTTAGTAATTTTACAGATCTAAGGATATTTTTGAAAATTTAAAACTAAAGGTATTTTGGTAATTTTTAAATCATGGATATTTGGGTAATTTTTCAAATCTAAGGGTATTTTGGTAAATTTCAAACTAAGGGTATTTTGGTTTCAAATTAATGGTATTTGGGTAATTTTACAAATCTAAGGCTATTTTGGTAAATTTCAAACTAAGGGTATTTTGGTAGTTTTCAAATTAGGGGTATTTGGGTAATTTTGCAAATTTAAGGGTATTTTGGTAAATTTCAAACGAGGGTATTTTGGTAATTTTCAAATCAAAGGTATTTGGTCCTTCTCGGGTTTCAGTTAGGAACTTTGGCCCATTAACAAGTCCTTACGGCTAGAGTGAACAGACACTATGTACCAAATAGGATTCCAGAGAGGAGGAGGTGGGCCATTAGGACCGCTTAAGTGCCAAGCTCTCCCTAGATCCAATCCTAGACATGCATATGTCCGTTGCCACACTCTAACCCAGCTGACTTGTTCACGGACATGTTTAATTATTAGAAAGTCTTATTCGGTTTAAGAGTTGTTCAGTACTAAGCCTAAAGTCCATAAAACCCTAGCATACTAGTCAACGTCTTCAGAAAGCTCATCAACCCATTTTACATCTTTACGGCCCATTAGGCCCAAATCAAATCCTTATGGCCTGTTAGGCCCAAAGCAATTCCAGATCATGTATTATGCTTAACAGACTCAGGTAATACACCAAACCAAACAAACTCATCAAACCTAGCCTTAAGGCCCATCGGGCCTGTTTAGCTAGTTTGACCTTTCGACTTTTTGGCATTGCCGATATCGTGTATGTAGTGTTTATACACACCTAGTTACTACGATGTGCTATCCTATCCTTAGCCTTGATCCTACAACAAACCAACCTTCAATAAACCACTCATACTTAATCAAACCTAGCCTTAGGGCCCACTGGGCCCATTTAACCAATTTGGCCTTTCGGCTTTTCGGCATTGCCGATATCGTGTGTGTAGATTTTGTACACACCTGGTTACTGCGATGTGCTATCCTATCCTTAGCCTTGATCTTACAACAAACCAACCTTCAATCAACCATTCATACTTAATCAAAATATTTACTCAAAAGCAGAAACTTTATTATAACCTTACCGTGTGCCACCGGGTTCTAATAGCCCTTCCTTAGCTACTAATCTCAAGTGTTCCCTAGATCTGCACTCACACATACACCATTAAAATCTGGGTGACTCGTAATCCACATAAGTCATCCACACATTCGACCATTCACTTCAACCATAACCTAGTTGAGTATACTCACTCTTGCTAATGATCCTACCACGCTTGTGATCTTCGAACCTTACCCTTGTTAATACAAGATCAACGATAATGAAAAATTAGATCGCCCTTCATCTTTTAACAGAACATACTATAGGGAGTTAATAGAATACTTACTGAATCCAACCTTAGATCCTACGGCCTAGATAACTACCGAATGAGATTTAGGTTTTAACCTTGATCGAGAGTAGATCACAACTGGTTTGTGATGGAGGAAACAACAAGGTTTGGGAAAAATAGGAATTTTGGCAAGAGAATATGTTGGAAATTCTGCAATAGAGGGGTTTGGCTAAGAGAAATTTGAAAAAAATTCGGCTTTAGGAGATTTCGGCTTTCAGAGAATGAAGAAGAACACAACTGTAATAGGAATTTCGGCAAAAAGGATGATGGGTTTTATTTTGAAAGAATTCGGCTGAGGGAGAGAATAAGAAGAAATAATAGAACACAAGGAACCCTTCAATGAATTTGGCACCCCCTTTATATAGCCACTAGCCGAACACTCCTTTCCCCATAGTCCCATTCGGCACCAACTCCTCCTTCTCCTCATCTCCTGACTTTTCTCCCTGATAACACCTTAATCTTATCTGAAAGTTCCTCCACATCTAACACACCTGCTTACTTCAAACTCTCCATGACAAGAGTTCAAAACCAACACAACTCTTGTAGTCCATACAGTAAAATAAACACTTCATAAAATGCTACTCCTAATGATCGAACCTTGGACCTCCTCAGCTGACAACACACCACCTTATAGCTCCCTATGTGACGCCACTTGTCACTGGGCCACAAGCCCATTTGTGTCCTATTTCTTCTTCATTTATTTAAAAGGCCTACTAACTGAAGTCATAGTTCCTTTGGCTAAAACAAAAATTTTTCCTATACCTTACTTGATCCCAAGACATCTCCAACTCTACTAGACACTCTAAATTCATTAATCCTCAAAGCGCGCATGCCAATTGTCATTTTTCTCGCTCACTTAAAATTTTTCTGAGATCCAAAGCCCAAAGCCCAATAGGCCCAATTCTTCTAGGCCTAAATTCTGGGCGTTACAATTCTTCCCTTCTTAAAGAAATTTCGTCCCCAAAATTTCCAACTCTTAGAATAGTCACACAACCCAAACTACATAACCGCGCTTTCGCTACGCACTTTGATTTAATAACACATAAACATTGCACGAATACAGTATATATACCCAAAAATATAGCATCCCCACAAAACATACCCACTCAATGGTGATTGAACAATCCCGAGCCTTATGCTCCTCAGACCCACATCTTCAACATGCTCCTGACTTCCTCCAGCATTCACTTGGATGACGCCTTCTGCAATATTCGTAAGCCCAAAGTTTGGACGTACCTTAACATGCTTCACAGAATGAGACTGCAGCCTTAGAAAACTACGATTTCTTTTTTTCTTATAGTCCACGCACCTAAGCCGAAGTGTTTCACCAATTTCTTTAATTTTCTCCAGTACCTCCCTAACTAGCTGAGTCAACATCAGCCCTAACACTTTCACGGCCTCCGCAACCCCTTGCACTTCTTCTAGTGCTCATCCTTAATTCTCGTATTATCTGAATGAGGAGTTTTTTATGTAATTAGTTCAAAGTTCCACTGTTTAAAGCACATGTCTTATGCAAGTAACAATTTAAAAGTTGTTTTCGTGGTCTTGAATCCACTATAGGCTTAAGTTTATTACGAGCTTTAGTATCTAAAAACCTATTGTTTAAAGTAGCCCAATACCTAAATATAGTTTAGTAATTTAAACAAGTAAAATAATAGAAACACTTACTTGGCTCGACGCCAAGGACTCGGTGAATCACATTACAAGATCCTGCAAAACTTTTTAATCTACTTGTTTTTAAAAAAAAACCCAAAATCTAAAGCCCATTTCACAGCCCGAGCTTTGCAACTGAGCTCTGATACCACTAAATGTAACACCCCAAACCCAGCCTAGAAGTTAAGCCTGAGTCCAGAATGTTTCATTAAAGGCACACTTCAAAACGATTTTATAATTTAACAATTTAAGGCCCAAAAGCCCAAAACCCTTGTATCTTGTTAAGTAATGAGAAAAAAACCTATATTTTAAGAAAACGATCATATGTTGAGTTATTTCAAAAACCATGTTATCTTTAGAAGCTTTATGAAATTTATTAAGCAGATAGTTGAAACAATAATAATAAACCCAAAATCCAAAGTCAGTTAGGAGTTACATGGCCTTATTACAATCCAACAAAAAAACAAAGTATTCAAAACAAATTCATTTGAACAGATGAAAACATTTGAACAGCTTGTAGTGTGGCCATCTCCGAGTCCTCTCCAACGTCGAGCCGTCTATTTAGGATTACCTGAAACATTAAATTAAAGGGTGTGAATTTCAAAACTCAGTTTGTACAACCCTTGGCAATCAAATCAACATACAAATATTCACATTGGGCCTAAACCCTATCGAAATCAGTGGTTGTAACACCCCTAACCTGAGATCGTCACCGAAATAGGGTTTAAAGGCATTATCGAACAATAAGATCATCTTACATCGCATTTGCGACACAAAGTCAAACATCATCAAACACATTCATATACAATCATAGTGTCCCTTAAATGAGTCATCAAGACTCTAAACATGCTTATAAACTGAGTCGGGACTAATTCAAAACACATATAAAATCTCATAAAAATTGTAACTTTTCTTGAATACAGGGGAGGCACTCCCGTGGGAATAGGCCGTGCCTCTCCCACGACAACATGACACACCCGTGTGACCTCCCCGTGGTTGCATACTGCCAAAATCAACACGGCTAACGAGCACGCCATGTGCTATGGCCGTGTCCTATAAGATCATATTTTGCCATTTCTCGCACTACCTAAAGGCACGCCCGTGCCATGGCCGTGTGCAGTTTATACCACAATCTACCAATTTACCCACGGTCTGAGGCATGCTCGTGTGCCCCAACCGTGTGACATTATAGGCCATTTTGCAAAGTCAAAATGCCACCCATAAGGGTCCAACCTACAAACCGTACAACCTAAAATTTCATGCTACTATTATCACCATAAACATACCAATATTGTCATTCCACTCATGCATCCAATTTCAACTATATTTATACTAAATTCAATACCAATACTTATTCTATCACAAGCATAATTCATTCCCAATTTTACTAACCCCTATTAGCCTTTATTAAAACAAAGTTACCACCTAATAACAATTTATCAATCCACTAATCATGCCAAAAGATGCATCATACATATCACATTCACTGAAACACCCCAAACCTGGCCCACGAGCCTTGACCGGATCTGGTATGTTCCTTGAGTAAATTAGTTCAATTCTTGTTTGCTACTTTGGAAAAATTTGTGTGTTTTGAAGAACATTTGATTTGGTGTTGGGTTCAAATTGAAAACGGTGTTGCTCATGTGTCAAAACATTCAAATATTTGTTTACATTTTTAAAAAAAAATTATTTAGTCTCAATTTAATAATAACCTTATCATAATAAACCAATTTTAAATGCTTACTTAAAACAGTTAATAGTAATGGCCATAATTACATCAAAGCAAAACCCCAAAATAAATCAAATACTTAAATAAAATAAAAAACAATGAAAATAGTATAATTACGAAATGAGCATGGCCACCATCGAGCTCCCCGCCAATCCAGTCCATTATTGAGTGTCACCTAAAAGATATCCCACAACGGGTGAGTCAATGACTCAATGTGTAACCATCACACATACTCTCAATCAATCTAGGCATGTCAAATCATACATATAAAACATATATAGTCAATGATGCAAACTCGAACCCAAACCAAGATAACCATCCGCTACACATCACCTGTACCAACCATCACACCGTGGGGACTACTAAGTCAACCCTCCATCCGCGCACATCATCGAAGGCGTTGCATGCACGGCCGCACATCGCCTTATAAATTGTGGCATAGCCACCAGATAATATTTTGTGACATAAGTCACCACATTCAGATTACGTGACATGAGTCACCAGATTTCGTGGTAAAAACCACCCGATCACTTCCCCTTAAAATAACACCCATATGCCCCATGCCATACAAATCATACCAATATCATGCTTTACGCCTTATTTCACATTCTTATCAATATTCACTTATGTGCCATATTTCACATGTTCATAAAATTTATTGATGTAATATTAAAGATTACGTACCTGAATGTTCTGTACCATTGTATGGTACCTTTAGCCACGTTCACATACTTTCATTAACACATATATTAAAACATTACCATAAATCTATTAAGATTTAGTGTGGGGTTACACAACTGATACTAATGCTTTCACTGAATCCCAAAAAGTCAACCGAAATACAGTGTACACCTCCTTAAAAATCAAAGTCAGAATTTGGCCAACATTTAATCAGTTAAATATGGCCTTGGCCGAATGTTCATAGTCCCTTACTTTGTGGTTCTAAATCCCGAAACGGTCACTTGCTCCTGAAGTTGTCGAAATCACTATTTATCAATGGTTAGAATCGGCTTTAATACATGGAAACTATGAAGATGGCCCTTGGCCAAATACCACATATTACTTACCTTGATCACACAAATCCCGAAGGATCACTTCTGTAAGCGTTGGCTATAAGAATCCTGAAAGATCTCCTGCGTTATGCTGTACCTTCCCCTACAATCGGCTTGAACACACTTTAAAGAGTCATAGGGCCATTCGGCCATGACATAAATCCCAAACGAAGAGGAGTTGTCGCAACCTTACCTTAAAGATGGATCCCCTCGGCTTTGCAAAGAATCGGCCCACACTAAGATTGAGATTCGACTATCAAAGAGAATAGGTGTGGAGTTGAAATTATATGAAGAAAAGGAGAATGGAAGAGGCTTAGGAGAATTCAGCAATCACCTGGCTATTTTGGTTTTTGAAAGAATTGTGAGAGAAAAGAAGAGAAGAAGGGGTTGAGCAATTCGGCAATGGTGGCAAAGGAGGATTCGGCTAACACAAAATAAAAGAAGAGGTTTGGGGAAGGAGGTATAGGCTCGGCCAAGAAACAAATAGAGGAGAAGTAGAAAAAAATGCTAGTGACCTTAATGGTCTATAAAGTTTCGGTTACAAATCAAAGAGGAAGGGAGCCGAAACTAGATGACTTTTGCACAAGAGAAAGAACGACACTTAGAGAGAAAAGAAAGGTCTAAATTTCAGCACACCCTCCTTATCGAGCTTCAAAACCGAAAATTCCACCCCTTAGAGTCCTATATTCGGCCACCACTCTCTTCCCCTATCAAATCCCATATTTTTCTCCGATATTCTCTCCATGCTACTCATTCAAAAGAATTTGAATAAGTCAACCTTTATCTCTTCTTCCTAGCCGAATTTTAAAAGAAAAACCAAGTCTTATCCTCATCTTTTTAAAGCCCCAATTCCTTCCAACACTCCTCCTCTCCTTGACGCAAAAACAAACTCCCATTTGATTCCTCTGCAACTCGAACCTGAGCCATTCTCCCCTGCTTATGGCGTCACCTACCAAGGCCCTAAGTGGCGCCTCCTTGCCACTTTACCAAGCATAATCTTATGTCCAAAAACTCCAACAAATTCCCTTAAGGCCTATCAAGCTTAGCTCCCCTTTAATACTTAAAATCTAATATTTTCTAAGGCATTTACCTACACTTTGAAGTTCTCAAAAATTCATACAACACATTCAAACACACATAGGCATGCTACTTCATACAATTAAGCAATAATGCACAAGCCCTAATTCCCGGATATTACATTCATTCATGCCCAACCTATCACATATCTTGCCACATCTCATGGCTAATTACAATCTCAATCATAATTCAATTAACTAGCCTATACATGCCATATTCTAGCTTTATACATTTTTCTCCAAAAGTACCAAAATAGAATGCCGATAGTGTGATTGAGAAACTGATGATCCCAGATCCGAGCTAGCTTTACTGACACTGTAAGGCAGAGAAACAAATCACACAGTAAGCTTTCCAAAGCTTAGGAAGTTTGATATGCAATACTATATCTCATCAAACCAAACTAAAGTAAGTATTAAGCATCACATAGATCAGTTATCTCACATTCATATCATCTCATTCATATCTAAAATACGCATTCATTCCACCATAGCTTGTTTATAATTCATCAATGACAAAGGTTAATTTACATACCTTAGCTAACACTTAGTTATTCTACCTCCAAGCTATTCAATGCTCGATATTTCATGTTGATCTTCATTTGATATTTGTTCAAAGTAACCGCACACTCAGTGCCACATACATATTCGAAGTATAATTGTTATCATACACTTAGTGCCTATTCTTTTAACCGACTCGTCTTGATGTCGCACATACAGTGCCAATTCAATAAGCTGAAGCTTTCATAACATCGCACACACAGTGCCATTCATTTCTATTTCGATTTCATTTTCGCACACTTAGTGCCATCAACTACAATCGTGCACATAGCAACTCATTTTCATACACATGAACATATTCATTTCATATTTATAAAACATAACTCAAATACATGTATGATATCCGAACTTACCTCGGACGTCGAACTATCTATACTGTCGATTAATCGAGCACTTTATCTTTGCCTCGATCTCGATCTGAACCCCTCCTCTTTTGGTTTAAACACATTCAAATTCACTCCATTCAATCATCAATTCATTCATTTTAATCCAAACACACATATTTAGGGCATTTTACATAATAGCCCTCATATTTTCACATTTTGACACTTTAGTCCCTATCTCACAAAATCATCAAATACTCAAAATTTCATTACACTATGCTTGGGCCGAATTCTCCTTAATCTCATAGGAGTCCACACATTTCATTTATTTTATATTTTAGTCCCTCAATTTATACTTTTCTCAATTTATCCCAATTTACTCAATTTCATAAAAATTTAATGACAAAGCATGGTAATCCAACACCAAGTATTTATATTTCACTGTCATCCAGCACATAGCTCAAGCATTTATCAATGGCTCATCACAAAAACATTATCAATTCACAAAATTACAATATGGGCTAGCTAGAGCACGAAGCAACGATTACAAAAACGTAGAAATTATCAAAACCCAAGCTAAAACATACCTCAATTTTTACTTAACAATGGTCGAACCCTAGCTCTCTTTTTCTTTTATTTTCTTTGCTATTTTTGGCACCAAGATGAACAAGAATGACCATTTTCATGCTTTGATTTCATTAAACACATATTATTTGACTATTTACTATTTTATCATTTCAATTAATAATTAAAAAATATAATCACCAAGGTTATAGTTGTCCATTACCACCCACTATCTTAAAACTTTGTTAAATTGCATCATAAAGCCTCCATATTTAAAAGACATCAACATTTAGATACTTATAAATCAGAACATAGCTTTTACTATTTACACGATTAAGTCTTTTCTCTTAATCCGACACTAAAACGATCAAATCATCACACAAAACTTTCACACAGACCATGTTGCATACTATTCACATAGAAAATAATATTAAATTATTATTCTAACCTCGAATTCGTGGTCTCAAAACCACTGTTCTGACTAGGGTATAAACCGGACTGTTACAACTCTCCGTCCTTAGAGATTTTCGTCCCCGAAAATCTTACCAGTGAATAGTTGTGGATGTTGCTCTCTCATAACGTTCTCAGGCTCCCACGTAGACTCTTCAATTCTGTGCTTGTGCCATAATACTTTCACTAAAGAAATTTTCTTCATTCTCACCTCTTTAGTCTCTCGTACAAAATTCGGATCGGTTCTTCACTATACGACAAATCTGACTAAATCTCAACCTCAGTAGGTGCAATTACATGAGACGAGTCTGATAGATATCGTCGAAGCATTGAAACATGAAACACGTTATGGATCCTTTCCAACTCTGATGGCAATCTCAATCTATAAGAAACCCGCCCAACTCGTTCAATAATCTCATACGGTCCGATGAATCTCGAACTCAGCTTGCCCTTTCAGCCAAATCAAAGTATTTTTTTCCACGGAGACACTTTTAAAAACACTTTATCACCAACCTCGAATTCAATATCCTTTCGTTTCAAATCTGCATAAGACTTTTGACAATCTGAGGCTGCTTTCAAACTATCTCGAATCACTTTCATTTTCTGCTCAGTCTCTTTTATAAGATCAACCCTGTGAATCTTGTTCTCACTCAGCTCGGTCCATTACAATGGAGCTCGACACTTTTGACCGTAAAGAGCCTCATATGGTGCCATTTTAATGCTAGATTGAAAACTATTATTATACGCAAACTCAATCAATGATAGATGCCCTTCCTATGAGTTTTCAAATTCAAGTATACAACATCTTAGCATATCCTTAAGAATTTGAATAATTCGTTCGGATTGACCATCCGTTTGTGGATGAAAAGAAGTGCAAAAATGCAATTTCGTGCCCAAAGTAGCTTGCAATTTCTTCCAAAATCGTGAGGTAAATCTCGAATCTCTATCAGACACAATAGATTAATCTCATCGATATATAGTTCAACCAACTTATCTAAAGAATAATCGGTTCTCACCGGAATAAAACGAGCTGATTTCGTCAATCTATCAACTATCACCCAGATCGCATCTTTCTTGCTCGGAGATAAGGGCAAACCTGGCACAAAGTCCATCGTAATCCTTTCCCATTTCCACTCAGGAATCATAATCGGTCGCAATAAATTGGACGGAACTTGATGTTCAGCCTTAACTTGCTGACAAACTAAACATTTCAACACAAAGTCAGAAATATCTCTCTTCATACCAGGCCACCAATAGAACTGTTTCAAATCATTATACATTTTTGTGCTCCCCGGATGTACAGTCATATGGCTATTGTGAGCTTCATTCAAAATCATTTGAATCAACTCTGAATTTCTCGGAACGCAAATCTGGTCTCTAAATCTCAAACAATCATTATTATCAACTCGAAATTCCGATATGGCATCAAAATCACACTGAACTCTTTTTCCTAACAACTCATTATCAATCTTCTGAGCATCACAAATCTGCTGTACAAACATTGGCTTTACTTTCAATTCAACTACAATCGCATCATCATCACACAGATCTAACTGATTACTCATAGCTCGCAAGGCATATAATGACTTCTAACTCAAAGCATCAGTTACAACATTAGCTTTCCTGAGTGGTAATCAATCACAAGTTCGTAGTCTTTCAACAATTCTAACCATCTTCTCTGTCGCAAGTTCAAATCTCTCTGAGTCATCAAATACTTTAAACTCTTATTATCAGTATATATGTGACATTTTTCATCGAATAAATAGTGACGCCAAATATTCAATACAAATACAATCGCAACCAATTCAAGATCATGCGTTGGATAATTCTTTTCATGCGGTTTTAACTATCTCGAAGCATAAGCGACAACTTTTCCTTCTTGCATCAGAACACAGCCCAAACCATTCAACGATGCATCACTATAAACTATAAACTCCTTGCCTGATTCAGGTTGAATCAACACCAGTGCATCTGTTAACAACACCTTCAACTATTCAAAACTCTGCTGACACTTTTCTAACCACTCGAATCTAGCATCCTTTTGTAACAACTTTGTCAAGGGAGTCGCAATCATTGAGAAGCCTTTCACAAATCGTCTACAATATTCTGCTAGTCCCAGAAAACTATGAATTTCAGACACATTTCTCGGAGGCTTCCATTCCAAAATAGCAAAGATTTTATGCGGATCGACTTGTATCCCAGCAGCGAATACAATATGCCCTAGAAAATTGACCTCAGGCAACCAAAATTCACACTTACTAAACTTTGCATACAATTGTTTCTCACGTAGAGTTTGTAACACGATTCTCAAATGCTTGGCATGCTGCGTCTCATCACATGAATATATCAAAATATCATCAATGAACACCACCACGAAGCAATCCAAATACTATCTGAATATTCGATTCATCAAATCAATAAACACTACAGGGCATTTGTTAGTTCAAAAGGCATCACTAAGAATTCATAATGTCCATACCTCGTTTTGAAGGCAGTTTTTGACACATCTGATTCTCTAACTCTCAACTGATAGTAGCCCGATCTCAAATCTATCTTAGAAAATACTGTAGCTCCTATCAACTGATCAAACAAATCATCGATCCGAGGTAATGGATATTTGTTCTTTATCGTCACTTTGTTCAATTGTCGATAATTAATACACATTCTCATAGTTCCATCTTTCTTTTTCACAAATAATACAGGAGCTCCCCAGGGTGAAAAACTCAGTCGTGCAAATCATCTGTCAGTTAATTCTTGCAACTGAGATTTCAACTCTTTCAATTCTGTTGGTGCCATTCTGTATGGAGCTATCGAAATAGGAGTAGTTCCCGGCACTAACTCAATACCGAATTTGACTTCTCTAATCAGAGGTAACCCCGGTAATTCTTCTAGAAACACATCTGAAAACTCACTTATCACATGCATAGTTTTTCGACACTTTTGTATCAATCACGTACGCCAAATAAGCTTCACACCCCTTTTTCACATAGTTCATAGCTTTCATTACAAATACAATAGTTGGTAATCCTTTCATATCACTAGACTCAATTTGAACTATCTCACCATTCTGACTCTTCAATTCAACATTCTTTCTCTTACAATTCATAATGGCATTATCCAAAGTGAGCTAGTCCATTCCCAGAATTATGTCAAATTCATCCAATGGTAGTAACATTAAATTGATTGGGAAACATAAATCACGAAACATCAACAGGCAATTCTTGCACACCTTATTCACCGAAACACACTTGCCTAAAGGGTTCGATACTCTAATCACAAATTCAGCAGACTCAATAGGTAGATTCTTATTCGATACTAAATTCATACACACAT
This sequence comes from Gossypium rotundifolium, assembly GCA_025506655.1. Lineage (NCBI taxonomy): Eukaryota > Viridiplantae > Streptophyta > Magnoliopsida > Malvales > Malvaceae > Gossypium > Gossypium rotundifolium. Next base: position 120,172,938 of record CP106731.1, read on the forward strand.
AAGAATGAGTCGATCCTGGATCTATCAATGCAATGACATCAATATCAAATAAAGTGAAAGTACCAGTGATTACGTCTGGAGATGATGCTTCCTCTCGTGCAGGTATAGCATAGGCTCGGGCAGGTGCTCTCGCTTCTGACCTCACTGTTGTATCAGTTGTTCCTCTCTGGCTTTCACTCATAATTCTGATATTTTGGGTGGTCTACCCCTGGTTGTCACATTACTCGATCTTTCATTCTGAACATTTTCTTCTTCAACCATCTTTGGGCAATCTCTGATGAAATGATCTCGGGATCCACACTTATAGCATGTTCTGTTGTTATACTTGCCCCAGCACTCTCCCACATGTCATCTCCCACATTGTCTACATTCAGGTTTGTTACTCTTAACACTGCCAACACTTGTTTCATTCGGAGCTTGAATTCGTAAACCAATACTCTGTCTCGAACGATCTTTATTTGGATGTCCAAACGAGGCATTTGAATGATTACTTGCAACTTTATATCTCTTTGCTGAAGATTGAGAGAACTTATTCATCGATCTTTTTCTTTCATCACGAGCCTCAGAATCAGCTTTCTTCTTTTCTTTACCGAGCTCCTCAGCTTTGCATTCTCTTTCGACTAATACAACAAATTCATTTATATCCAGTATTCCAACAAACAACTTAATGTCTTCATTCAATCCCTCTATAAAATGTTTACACATAGTAGCTCCAGTCGAAACACATTCCCTTGCGTATTACTCAATCTTATGAATTCTCGTCATACTCAACAACAGACAAACGGCCCTATTTCAGCTCTAAAAACTCATTACGTTTCTGATCAATAAAGCGTTGACTGATATACTTCTTTTAAACTCAGATTGAAGAAATCCCAGGTTATTCTCTCCCTCGGAACTACAGATATCAACGTTTTCCACAAATTGTAAGCCGTGTCTCTTAATAAGGAAACTGCATACTAAATGCACTATTCAGGGTTCAACGACATCTCATCAAATACTCTGATTGTATTTTCAAGCCAAAACTCGGCTCGCTCAACATTATCATTAGCTGCGGCCCTAAACTCTTCGGCCCCATACTTGCGAATCTTATCTACTGGTGGTTTATTTAATCTATTCGGATCTACAACTTGTGGCACAATAGGCACTTGCGGGGGTGGAGGTTGTGGAGCAGTCAGATTTGTTCTAACAAATTGTGAAAAACATCCACTCATCATACGGAAGAAGGCTTGCTTAGCCTCACCTCCCTCACCACTATCATTCGGCCTAGATGTGGCCGGCGCTGTCCCTTGAGTAAGAGTAGGTGCATTACTCTCTACATCGTCAGCAACTGCTCGATCGGGATCCATTACTATATTAAAACACATTTCAACTATCAAATTTCATCACACTATCGAAATTTCACAATATGGCATGTATAGCTAGACTCACACACGCTACGTTAGTCTGAGAATCGACTAAACCGTAGCTCTGATACCAATAAAATGTAACACCCCTAACCCAAGATCGTCTCCAGAATAGGACCGAACAATGAGATTATCTTACATCGCATTTACTACACAAAGTCAAACATCATCAAACACATTCATATACAATCATAGTGTCCCTTAAATGAGTTATTGAAACTCTAAACATGCTTATAAACTGAGTCGGGACTAATTCGAAACACATATAAAATCTCATGAGAAATTGTAACTTTTCTTGAATACAGGGGAGACACGCCCGTGGGGATAGGCCGTGCCTCTCCCACAGCTACATGACACACCCGTGTGGCCTCCCCGTGGTTACTTACTGCCAAAATCAACATGACTAACAAGCACACTCGTGTGCTATGGTCGTGTCCTATAAGATCATATTTTGCCATTTCTCGCACTACCTAAAGGCACGCTCGTGCCATGGCCATGTGCGGTTTATACCACAGTCTGCCAATTTACCCACGGTCTGAGGCACGCCCGCGTGCCCCAACCATGTGACATTATAGGCCATTTTGTTAAGTTAAAATGCCACCCATAAGGGTCCAACCTACAAACCATACAACCTAAGCATTTTATGCTCCTATTATCACCATAAACATACCAATATTGTCATTCCACTCATGCATCCAATTTTAACTATATTTATACTAAATTCAATACCAATACTTATTCTATCACAAGCATAATTCATTCCCAATTTTACTAACCCCTATTAGCCTTTATTAACACAAAGTTACCACTTCATAACAATTTATCAATCCACTAATCATGCCAAAAGATGCATCACACATATCACATTCATTCATGCCCAACCTATCAGCCACATCTCATGGCTAATTACAATCTCAAACATAATTCAATTAACTAGCCTATACATGCCATATTCCAGCTTTATACATTTTTTTCCAAAAGTACCAAAATAGAATGCAGATAGTATGATTGAGAAGCTGACGATCCCAGATCTGAGCTAGCTTTACTGACCCTGCAAGGCGGAAAAACAAATCACACAGTAAGCTTTCCAAAGCTTAGTAAGTTCGATATACAATACTACATCTGATCAAACCAAACTAAAGTAAGTATTAAGCATCACATAGATCTGTTATCTCACATTCATATCATCTCATTCATATCTAAAATACGCATTCATTCCACCATAGCTTGTTTACAATTCATCAACCACAAAGGTTAATTTACATACCTTAGCCAACACTTAGTTATTCTAGCTCCAAGCTATTCAATGCTCAATATTACATGTTGATCTTCATTTGATATTTGTTCAAAGTAATCGCACACTTAGTGCCACATACATATTCGAAGTATAATTGTTATCGTACACTTAGTGGCTATTCCTTTAAATGACTCGTCTCGGTGTCGCACACACAGTGCCAATTCAATAAGCTGAAGCTTCATAACATCGCACACACAGTGCCATTCATTTCTATTTCGATTTCATTTTCGCACACTTAGTGCCATCAACTACAATCGTGCACATAGCAACTCATTTTCATACACATGAACATATTCATTTCATATTTATAAAACATAACTCAAATACATGTATGATATTTGAACTTACCTCAGACGTCGAACTATCTATACGGTCGACTAATCGAGCACTTTATCTTTGCCTCGATCTGATCCTAACCTCTCCTCTCTTGGTCTAAACACATTCAAATTCACTCCATTCAATCGTCAATTCATTCATTTTAATCCAAACACACATATTTAGGGCATTTTACATAACAGCCCTCACATTTTCACATTTCAACACTTTAGTCCCTATCTCACAAAATCATCAAATACTCAAAATTTCATTACACTATGCTTGAGCCAAATTCTCTTTAATCTCATAGGAGTCCAGACATTTCATTTATTTCACATTTTAGTCCCTCAATTTACACTTTTCATAATTTATCCCAATTTACTCAATTTCAACAAAAATTTAATGACAAAGCATGTTAATCCAACACCAAGTCGATATATTTCACTATCATCTAGCACATAGCTCAAGCATTCATCTATGGCTCATCACAAAAACATCATCAATTCACAAAATTACAATATGGGCTAGCTATATCACGGAGCAACGATTACAAAAACGTAGAAATTATCAAAAACTGAGCTAAAACATACCTCAATTTTTTCTTAACAATGGTCAAACCCTAGCTCTCTTTTTCTTTCATTTTCTTTGCTATTTTCAGCACCAAGATGAACAAGAATGACCATTTTCATGCTTTGATTTCATTAAGCACATATTATTTGACTATTTAGTATTTTATCCTTTCAATTAATAATTAAAACATATAATCACCAAGGTTATAGTTGTCCATTACCACCCACTATCTTAAAACTTGGTTAAATTACATCATAAAGCCTCCATATTTAAAAGACATCAACATTTAGATACTTACAAATCAACACATAGCTTTTACTATTTACGCGATTAAGTCTTTTCTCTTAAACCGACACTAAAAATCACACAAAACTTTCACACAGACCACGTTGCATACTATTCACACAAAAATAATATTAAATTATTATTCTGACCTCAGATTTGTGGTCTCAAAACCACTGTTCCGACTGGGGTCTAAACTGGGCTGTTATAGTGGTCTTGGGCCTTAGCCCATAATGACCTCATATCATATCATATCATATCATATCATATCATATCATAAGCAAACAAGGTAATGCAAAACCCACCCCAAGAATCCATCCGTTACACACACCATTTCCCTTCCAACCTTATACACTTGTGGGGATTTCTAAATCAACCCACCCATCCTCTACACACCAAAGGTAGCCCGGTTGTGATACTTCCTAACGTTGTAGCAAAGATGCTAATCATATAATGAGCTTAAAGCTACCGGTGGATCCATGGCCATACGCCTATGCGATCCTCAAATCTTCCTTCGTACCATATTTTCCACCCATATGTATCCTAAAAAAAATGTCATATGAATGTAGCATGCACATGAGTAACATCCATAAAATTCATATTCATCACATAGGGGTATTTTCATAATTTTGCAAAAAAGGGGTACTTCAAAAATTTTGTAAATCGGGGACATTTTTGTAATTCTGCAAATTAGGGGTATTTCGATAATTTTACAAATCGGGATAATTTAGTAATTTTATAGATCTAAGGATATTTTGGTAAATTTCAAACTAAGGGTATTTTGATAATTTTCAAATTAGGGGTATTTGGGTAATTTTGCAAATCTAAGGGTATTTTGGTAGATTTCAAACTAAGGGTATTTTGGAAATTTTCAAATCAGGGGTATTTGGGTAATTTTGCAAATCTAAGGGTATTTTGGTAATTTTCAAACTAAGGGTATTGTGATAATTTTCAAATTAGAGGTATTTGGTCCCTCTCGAGTTTTTGTTATGAACTTTGGCCCATTAACAAGTCCTTGCAGCTAGAGTGAACAGATACTATGCACCAGATAGGATTCCAAAGAAGAGGAGGTGGGCCACTAGGACAGCTTAAGTACCAAGCTCTCCCTAGATCCAATCATATACATGCATTTTTTCGTTGCCACACTCTAACCCAACGACTTGTTCACGAACATGTTTAATTATTAGAAAGTCTTATGCAATTTAAGAGTTGTTCAGTACTAAGCCTAAAGTCCATAAAACCCTAGCATACTAGTCTACGTCCCCATAAAGCCCATCAACCTATTTTACATCCTTATGGCCCATTAGGCCCAAATCACATCCTTCTAGCCTGTTAGGCCCAAAACAATTCCAGATCATGTATTATGCTTGACAGACTCAATTCATACACCAAACCAAACAAACTCATCAAACCTAGCCCTAGGGCCCATCGGGCCTATTTAGCCACTTTGACCTTTTGGCTTTTTGGCATTACCGATATCGTGTGTGTAGTGTTTGTACACACCTAGTTACTGCGATGTGCTACCCTATCTTTAGCCTTGTTCCAACAAGAAACCAACCTTCAATCAACCATTCATACTTAATCAAAATATTTACTCAAAAGTCGAAACCTTATTGTAACCTTACCGTGTGCCACTGGGTTCTAATAGCCCTTCCTTAGCTACTAATCACATGTTTTCCCTAAATCTACACTCACACATACACCATCAAATCTGGGTGACTCGTAATCCACACAAGTCATCCACACATTCGGCCATTCACTTCAACTATAACCGAGTTGAGTATACTTACTCTTGCTAATGACCCTACCACGCTTTCGATCTTTGAACCTTACCTTTATTAATACAAGATCAATGATAATAAAAATTATCGCCCTTCGGCTTTTAACAAAATGTACTAAGGGGAGTTAACAGAATACTTACCGAATCCAACCTTAGATCCTACGGCCTAGATAACTACCAAACGAGATTCAGCTTTTAACCTTGACTGAGAGTAGATCACAATCGGTTTGTGATGGAGGAAACAACAAGGGTTTGGCAAAAATAGGAATTTTGGCAAGAGAATATGTTGGCAATTCTGCAAAAGAGGGGTTTGGCTAAGAGAGAATTCAGAATAAAAAATTTGGCTTTAGGAGATTTCAGCTTTCAGAGAAAGAAAAAGAACACAACTCTAATAGGAATTTTGGAAAAAGGATGATGGGTTTTATTTTTAGAAAATTAAAGAATTCGGCTGAGGGGGAGAATAGGAAGAAAAAATAGAACCCAAGGAACCCTTCAATGAATTCGGCACCCTCTTTATATAGCCACCAGCCGAACACTCCTTTCCCCATAGTCCCATTCGGCACTAACTCCTCCTTCTCATTATCTCCTGACTTCTCTCCCTGATAACACCTTAATCTTATCCGAAAGTTCCTCCACATCTAGCACACCTACTTACTTTAAACTCTCCGCGACAAGAGTTCAAAACCAACACAACTCTGGCCATCCATGCAGTAAAATAAACACTCCACAAAATACCACTCGTAATGCTCGAACCTTGGACCTCCTCAGCTGACAACACGTCACCTTATATCTCCCCAAGTGATGCCACTTGCCACTGGGCCACAAGCCCATTTGTGTCCTATTTCTTCTTCATTTATTTAAAAGGCCTACTAACTGAAGTCACAGTTCCCTTGGGCTAAAACCAAAATTTTCCTATACCTTTACTTGATCCCAGGACATTTCCAACTCTCCTAGACACTCTAAATTCATTAATCCTCAAAGTCCACATGCCAGTTGTCATTTTTCTCACTCACTTAAAATTTTCTGGAGATCCAAAACCTAAAGCCCAATAGGCCCAATTCTTCTAGGTCCAAATTCAGGGCGTTACAAATAATTTCTCTAAAAGCTACACTAATGAGGTATTGAAACCCTTCCATTTTAGATGATATACTTGTAACACCCTTAACCTATTTTCATTACCGAATTAGGGTTACAGGGTATTACAACACACTTTCAATCAAATGACATCACAAAACCATTCAAATATTAATTTAAGCATCAATATTCAATCCACATATTAAGCGTATCATATATTCACTTACAGGCCTTAGATTGAGCTTACGGGACCTTAAAAATAGTCTAGAAACAATTAGGTACTAATTTGAAACAAAATAGAAAAACATGGGAAAATTTGAAAATTTTGGATACAGGGGTCACACGACCGTATGACAGAGCCCGGGCCATTTGTCCTAGGAACATGGCCATGTGGCCAAACTTTGTAAAACTCAAAATTTGAGTCACACGACCGTGTGCCCTGTAACACCCCTAATTCGTAATCATTTTCAAAATAAAGTTGCAGAGTATTAGCTAGAGTTTTTAAACTAAACGAACATAAATCTCAAACATTTCACATCACATCAATAATTATGTTAAATTCAATTTAGAAAATACATATTGTCCCTTAAATGAGCCTTCGAGGCCTTAAATATACATTAGAAAATAGCCGAGACTAAATCAAAAACTTAGAGAATTTTTTAGGAAATAAAGAAAATTTTGAAGTTGCAGGGGTCACATGGTTGTGTGCATAGGCCGTGTGGGCATTAGAAGTAGGGACAGACGGTCGTGTCTCAGCCCGTGTACGTGCTCATGTAACTCACTGACTTAGGTCACACGGCCAAGCCATATGCCAATTTGCCAAGCCGTGTACCCTTCGAAATAACCCTACACGCTCGTATGCTAGGCCGTGTAATAGCCTGACTTATAACCCTTCGAAAGCTGACACATAGCCGTGTCGCCTAGCCATGTGTCACACACAGCTGAGGCACACGCCATGTCTCTGCCTGTGAGGACAAAAATAGGTCATTTTACAAGCCATTTTTCTCACCCATCATGCCATAAACTTACAACCAAAATTTCACATATAAGCAAGCCAAAACAAGGCACCAAATTCAAGCATAATCAAGCTATAAATTTAAGGGATACAATCATACAACCAATATGTCCATGGGGCACCTCAACTCAACATTTAATCTTGTAAAAAATACAATCTCAAATTTGACTAAAATGTTCAACTAAACTTGAACTAATCTTGTAACACCCCTAACCCGTAACCATCGTCGGTCTAGGGTTAAGAGGCATTACCAGACAAATCGGATCATTCACGGGCATTTCATATTATAATTCAGTAAATCAAATCAAAGTGTCCCTTAATTAGGTCTATGAGACCTTAAACATGCTTTAGAAAGAGATTGGGATTAAACCGAACACATACAAAAATTTTTAGAAACTTAAAATTTTTTCCAAGTTACAGAGGTCACATGCCCGTGTGGGCAGGCTGTGTGCCTCCCACGGCCCCAGACACACCCGTGTGTCTAAAAAGTGTCAAAATAGGGCATACATACTGACTTGTCCACACAGCCATGGACACGCCCGTATGCCTCACCCGTGGTCGCTACTTACTTGCACCACACGACCAGTCACACGCCCATGTGTCTTGCTCGTGGTCGGGTCTAACTTGTTTTGCATTGCAACCTCGAAGGACACGGTTGAGCCACACGTCCGTCTGCTCAACCATGTGGGAAAATATAGGCCATTTGCAAGGCCAAAATGCCACCCACACTTTGAGCAATCCCTACAAGCATCATATCAATTCAATTCATGCCAAAATAACCAACTTTTCCAAGCATTCAAAGGCATCTCAAACACAACAACTTATGCAACAATTAGCTCAACTAAATGACAACCATTTCTAATCAAGTTTTGTCCACAATCTTACCATTTCAATATAATATCTTCCCATCAATATGATACTGACTTTGCTTCATAAATGGAATGGAGGAAATGTGCAAGTGTACACAATCACAACAAGTAATAAAGTGTCAAGTAAATGTCGAGTTATCATACCCACAGGGACTGTAAAAGAATTATTTATGAAAATGATTTCAAGCACTTTAGTGAAGGAAAAATATTTGGATTTGAGAATGATTAAAAACTAGAAAATGAAATAAAATAAACTAAAGTAAAATAAAGTTCTAATGCACGATTTCAAAAGCTGATTTTAATCAAGATGATATAATTGTGTTGGATTAATGACATTTCTTAACTTAGAATTATTAAACTCATGCTTATACTTATTATGAATAAATTCACGGAAACTCGCTAATTTGCTAACTTATGAACATATTTACAAATCTAAAATCCATTCATCTCTTGTACGTATTCTTATGTCAATTCAACTGATTAAACAAATTTATAAAGGTGAACATGTTATTGCACATACATACTTATTAAATCAAACAATCTCTCGCATATTCCTATGTTGATTCAAATGATTAATTCAACCTAATAAGCATATAAAAGACTATGTGTGGTAACAAAGTATCCCTACCTTGAAACAGTTTAATCACAATAATCTTGCAAGTTATGCAAGGCATATGTATCGCCAAATATAATGCTAATTTAATCTTCAGCTACCTGAGAAGAATTAAACATGCACTGACTAAGTACTGCGTCCATTAATTAAAATTTCAATGCATTTAAATAATTAATTCTTTAGTTATCTAAACAATTATAATGCCAGAATAACTTCATCATGATTTTACTTAATCAAGCATTTTACCGAGGCCTATAACAGCATAAACACAATTTTAATAATTTAAAAGGACGAAATACAATCAACCCAAAACGAATTAAATTTAAGCTAAGCTGATTAAATTAACCATTCCAATAGCATAAATATTTATAAACATGTTTGTCAAAACAACAACAAAATTTAAAGAGATAGGGAACAAGAAGCAAATTCGGTGTTTCTCTATCGCTTGACTGATTGCTCCTTTCTTCGTCCTTCGTTGTCCTCGGCTATCAAGGTGGCTTATGAACACTTTAATTGCTGCTCAATGATGTCTAATAAGGACCTCTTTCCTAAGAGAAGAAATTGACTCTTGAACAAAAGGGGAAATGGAATTGAGAGAAAGTGGGAGAGGAGAAGAGAGAATGAGATGTGAATGAGAGGTAAGGGATGACGGATGCTTTGCATGATCAGCAAGAGGTGGCTTTTATAGCTGATTGTGGCTGCTAAAAATAGAAAATTCCATCAGCAAAAGAGACCGCCCTTGGCCGACCATCTACGTGGCAATGCTTATGACTTCAACTTTGCTAAATATGGCATGGAGCAAATCTACAAAGCCACTAATTGTGGAGGGGGTTGAATGCAACTTTGACAAGTCTTCAAGGGCTTCTTTGCAAACTTAATTAATAAGCTAATAATTTGATTTGGGCCAGCATATGGATGGTTTGGGCTGCCCAATTCTTTGCTCGGTTCAGTTCAATCAGTTTGGTTCAACTGGTGCGGTTCAACTGGGCCCTTTTTCCATAATCAATTAAGATTAATTTATTTAGTCCAAATTAAAATTAATTAATTTATGATTTAATACACATATTTGGACCGTCTTATGCTGGAAATTATTTCTCCTTGTTACTTCAAATTGATTCTCGATTTTCTTCTTCGAGCAGTGTCTGTCGAGCCAATTTTCGCCCTTTGTGCGAATCTGTCGAAAATAGTCAAAATAAATCAAAATTAACTATAAAATTAATTAAAATTCATGATGTTCATATTTTTAACACAATTTAATTATTTTATAATATTTCATTATTTTTTGACAAGAATTTAATAGAAATAGCATGATTTTAAGTTAAAAAGGGCATGTAAAAACACGTAAATTTTTATGTTTCCACACCCCCAAACTTAATTCGTTGCTCGTCCCGAGTAATGCACAAATTTGAAAAGAATTTTTGCGAAAACACTTTTGAAAAACTCCTTCAGAACAACATTCTTCCCCAAATCATGAAATCAATATACTTATGCTCAAAAACAAGAAATTTGATAATTATGCTACTCAAGTATTTATATCGTTCAAATTAATCTCAACAATTACTACAATAGCAAAATTACACTAAATGTTTCTTACTAAAGACATGCTAATTCCTACCAATTTGATTTTTATCCCTTATTCAAAGTTAAACTACAATCATTAAATTTAACTTATGTCTTCATATGTTGAACAGAGCAATTTCTCTCCACTAATGTAGGTAACATTGGAACTATGAATCAATAGGCCTTTAACAAGGTTGTAACATGGCTGGGCTTAGGGGTAGGTAAAAGAAAGGTAATATTAGGTTTAAAACCCTAGACTCAGCTTAAAATCGAACCTTCAAAACTCTTACCCTTGATACACCAACTTATTTTACTTTCATATTGTAACGACCTGAAATTGGGCCTAGTAGAATTGGGCCCAATGGGGCTTAGGCGTAGGAGTGTTTAAAATTTTTGAGAATAAAAGAACGATATTATTTCGAGTTGGACTTATTAAGAAGGTGATTTTGGAAAGTTACGAGGCTTCTAGGAAGTTCCGAGTTCAAGTTAGGCTATAGGTAAATTTTTTGTTTATGCACTTAAGGGGGAGTAGGTAAGGGGCATCAAGACTTAAGGAAATAAGTGTGCATTTTGCTAGCACAAGGAGTCTATTGGTAAAGGTGGAAAGTGGCATGTGGAATGTACTAATGGTCTGAGGTTCGAATCCCATCTATTGCATTTTTGAGTAAATTTTTGTGCTTCTCTTCCATGTGTCGGTCATGACTTTATTATGGTAAGGAATACTTTTTATTGATGGAAAGATGTCTAAGGAATATGGTAAGGAGGAAGACTAGGGAAAATGAAGGAAAGAAATGAAGGAAAAAGGTAAGAGAAGGGAACATGTTGGCTGAATTTTAAAAGTTGCCAAGGGAAGGAATTTTTTTGGTCAACATGCATCTTTTTGGCAAAGATGAAATCGGTTTTGGTAAGGGGGTGTGTCAAATTTTGTTAGGCATTTTGAGGGGCTTTTGATTTCTTTTTGAAAGTCTTTTCTTTTTTCATTTGCTACCTTTTTTTCCTTTCCTATAATTGAGACCATTTGAGAGTAATTCTCCTTTCTTCTTTTCATCTTTTCCATAGCTATCTTTATTCTTTTAACATTTTTGTGCTTACCTCCCAATCTTTTCCCTTTGTTACTGAAAAACAAGTCCCTCTTGTTGTTCATCTCCTTCATGGTATTAGCCGAAATTTTGACACTTCTATGACCATCTCTTCTTTTCCTTCATCACTATTTCTCCAATCCTTCTCTCATTTTTCTTTAAACGATTTTACATAAAGGCCAAATCATCCTTGTTCTTTTTCTCCAATAGCCGAACCACATAACACTATATCCCTTTTTCGTTTTTTTTTTTTTTTGGGTGTTGGAACACTCTCTCTTCCTTGGCTGAATCAGTAGAGTGTTAGCTTACACTCTTGTCATCTTTCTAGCCTTTGGCTTTCGGAAGAGGGTTGGTAAGTAGAATCTCAAAGTACTTTATCAGAGGGCCAATCGATCACCTATCCCTCGTAATAAGAGACTCGGATTGTTGGTGCCGCGGAGAGTATCGTGTTATGGATTTCGAATAAGGTGTGTAATCCCGTACCCTTGCAAATACATGTTTTAAATGGTGTGTAATCTTAGACCTCTCTAAATATTTGCATGAAATATTCTATGATTCGGTCGAAAGACCAAAGGAAATTAGAAACCGACATCTGTGACCACTCGGGCGTGCATATGTTCGTAGTGGTAATCGTATTTTGCAATGAAATAGTTTTTGTTAGCAGCAGTGACATGATTTTGAAAAATTAAGAAAAATAAGAGAAAAAGAATTAGAGAGTGAATAAGATATCAAATAAAATCTTACTGTTTCTAGTTTTATATGAAAGAAACATAGGAGGAAGAGGAATTTTATATTCTGTGATATTTTAATTTTAGTAAGACTTATTCTGAATGACTTTGTGGTTCCCTATTTTGTCTTGGAAAAATCATTCAAAATTGTACAAAGTGAATTATGAGTTATAATTTATACGTATAGATTCCTTAGTGAGCCTATTTTCAAAGGAAATAAGTGGGAACAACATATGAAAACTATACAGTGAGATATTTGGATTTAGATTAAGAGAGGTCAGAACCATTGGTCAGTGAAATAGGGGAATCTTTAATGAATAAACTATACTAAAAGGCTAAGCAAAAAAATCTAAAAAAATTGTAGTAAGAAGATATATGAGTCTGGCTTCAAGGAAAATTTACGAATCTAAATTTTGAGTTTCGTAACGTGAGTTACAGTCAATTTAGTCACTGTGACGCAGATGAACAATTTCAATTTTTATGCTCCAAATTTGTAGTTAAGTCTGGGTTACAAAATTACCAAAATACCCTTGGAGGGTAAATTATCGAAATACCCCTGGGTTACGAGATTACCGAATTACCCTTAGTGGGTAAAATTACTAAATTACTGATTTACAAAAATGCCCTTATGGGCCAATTTATTAAAAGTATTCAATAGTTTAATGGTTGTTATATATATGTGGATATTTTATGTTATTATATATGTTGCATCTCTACATATTGCATGGAATGGGAAAATTAAATGAAGAGAAGTATAGATCGATGGCATTGCCACAAATTTTGATAATGGCTATGTGCCAATTTAAATATGGCTTTGTGCCATCGTGATTAAGGCTGTATGCCAATTAAATTACCGTATTTGATTCTGGTGGCTCAGCCACAAATATTATAAATGGCAGCTTGACTGGAAATTGGAGAGACTGACGGGGTAGCTTGACTTGATCCCCACAGGAAAGATTGGCTGGATGGGATGGGTTGCATTCATATCATTTATTTATTACATGTAAGTGGGCTTAGGCCCAAGAGTATTCTTTATGGGCTCAGGCCCAAGATATTGCTTTACGGGATTCAGGCCCAATTGATTACGGTAAGGAGATTATACACTGAGTTCTAGTAACTCACCCCTCCTTCTTAATCCTTTCAGGTAATGCTCAGTGACGAGGACTTGGGGCCATCGATGACTCGGTGGAGGCCATACTTCAGAAATGGTGTTTTTGAACTTTAGATTTCTATTTATGGTTATTTTATTATTTTACTATTTTGGGTTTAAAGTTGTAATAAGGCCTCTAGGGTAAACTTTAATTTGCTTTATGTTTGAACGTATTTATTATTTTTAATTGTTTTAAATGGACATTTTTCTAAATTCTTAAATAATGGTTTCCAAAATTGATTTGATTAACAAATGGATTTCATAGCAAATTTGTACAAATAATTTAACTCGGACTAAACTAGATGCAAAGACAAAAGAATGAATTGGACAAAGACTTTAGGAAAACTTTTGATGAAGACGATAACTTCAGAAGAATCCACCTATGACTTCACTTGTTATCTAACCTTTAATTCATATGATTTCTTTACTTAGCTTGATTCGTGAGACTCCCTAACCTATATTAAACCCTTTCTTGAAGCGAATAACGTTTAACCTTAGGTTAATGAGTGGAACTCTCGTTTTCTTATAATAACCCCTAAGGAAGCATCAAATTGATCAATGGACTCCCATATTATGTTTCACCCTAATCCGACAAAATCTTGTAACTCTCTATCTCTAAGCGTTCAACTCCGCTTAATTATGCTAGATCTACTATTTGGTAGGGTCTATTCCTCCTCCACCTAAGCACATCAGATTAAATTAAACAACATAATTAAGAACAAACTAAGCATTTATCATATAAACAAAAAAATCAAATAAAAAAATCCATCATAGGTTTCATCCCCTTCAGGTATTTGAAGGATTTAGTTCATAACAAAGTAGGAAAACATCTCAAGAGAAAATATAAAACAAAACATAAGAAATCCCTAAAACCCCCTGAAGGAATTGAAGAGGAGATCCTCTGTCTTGATTAGAACTCCGGCTTCTTGAGATGGATCAACTGGCTATCTTCAAGTGATTCCCTAACAGATGAAAGCTTCGGACAAAGCCTCTACCAAAAGTCTGCTTTGTCTTCTCCAAACCCCCGCTTTAGTTGCTACCTTGGGTGTTTATATAGGCTTTGAGACACTTTTCTTGGCTCCTAAGTATCCTAATACAAGTATAATTCCTCCTAGGATGTTTAAGTAGACTTAGGAATGTGTTTTTGCTTCCAAGCATCCAAATCCAAGTGAAATTGCTCTTTCCATGATAGGGCACGGCCATGGTACACGCCGTGTAAATCGTCTTCAGTAGTATCTCGATTCTATTGATTGGGGCACGCCGCCGTAAATCGTGGCATGGTGTGTGAAGTAATTTGACGAGGCACGCGGTGATGTGGCTTGAAGTTCGTGCCGGTCGATTTCTTGGGTTGGCCCAATTTGTTCCGCTTTTAAGCCCGCTTTCGTTCTTTTCATCTTGGTGCTTTCCTAAGTATAAACATGAAAAGAAAGGATTAAAAGCACCTTTTTACATAAATAAAGGGCTAAATCATCCAAAAGCATATTAAATATGGGGTTAAAATCTGTTACTTTTATGGTTTATCAAATACCCCCACGCTTAAGCTTTTGCTTGTCCTCAAGCAAAATTCTCAACTTACAATTAAAATGAACTTTCCATAATTCATAATTCCTATCGACAATGTCTCATCATAATTTGTAGATAATTTATACATGTATAATTTAACTCAATTCATAATTCCTATCGACAATGTCTCCTCATAATT
This sequence comes from Gossypium rotundifolium, assembly GCA_025506655.1. NCBI lineage: Eukaryota > Viridiplantae > Streptophyta > Magnoliopsida > Malvales > Malvaceae > Gossypium > Gossypium rotundifolium. The sequence continues at coordinate 120,188,375 of CP106731.1, forward strand.
CGTAGATAATTTATACATGCATAATTTAACTCAAAGAACCCTAAAGATTCAATCAAGATAAGTCATACCTTTGTAGTACAAAAACATAGGTGTCTCCCCTTATCTAAGTAATTACCTTTAATTCAAAACTGACAAGGACTGACATCTTCACTAAAGATTCACTCAAATCACTCAAAGGTGTTTAAGGTTCACAATAAGGCACTCAAGAGTCGAACCTGAAAAGTTAACCCCATAGGCTTGCTTGAAAATCAATTCTCAACCACTGTATATGAGATGATACACAAACCAAAAGGTCTTAAATTAGGGTTGTAACGGGGCTAGGGTTAAAAGGTGTGGATAAAGGCTGAATTAGAGGGTTAGAATTGAGACCGGCTTGACAAATTACCTAACTAGAAACACCGAACTAAATATGAATATTTACTTGAATGAAAACTAATAATACCACTAGTGATAATTACTCTATAATAAAGAGTATTTTCATCACTTGAAATTTGATAATACTTTAATACGAGCTTGTTCTTTAATAATTGGAGTTTAAATGCTCTAAGCTCTTTTATATACTACTAATATTGAATAAAGTTGGATTTTTTTAAGAATAAACTAAAATATTACATCATAAATGATAAATGCAACTACTAAACTAATATAATTTTGTAATTTAATCAAACCAAACCTCGATTAAAGGGTAGTCAAAATAATGGTGATAACAAATTCAAAGGGATTTTGGGTTAATATTAGTGGGTGAGTCAATAAAAATGTTGTTAGGATTCAATGGGGTTCACTAGGGTTTAATTTGTGAAGCTAGGCTTTTTATGGAGTAAGTGGGTTAAATCCTAGGTGCCTTTATCACCTCTGTATATCAAATCAAAAGTGTGGTCTTGACATGTATAAACGAGGCAAGTTCTAGAATAACATTTCAAAGTTGACACACTCATAATTAATAAAGTGAGCATGAAAAAGAAGATATGCTCTATAAGGCTCAGAATCTCACAAAAATTATGGGTCTTTTGACATCAATCCTTATAAATTTCAAATTTCAAGGTAATACTCAAATTTAGTTCAACGACCCATTAATTTAAAATTTTAGAAAGTAGACTTATCATGCTCGATTCTCTAGTATCCTTCAAATTTAATCATCAATGCACAATTAACTATGAATTACTCTAAAACATATCAATAATAATCATAAATCAATAGAAATTTCATCCTAATTAGTAATATGAGAAATATACTTGAAAACAAGACTAAATTCAGGATTTGAGAATAATGCTAAAAGTCAGGTATTTTTACCCCCCACTTATGATGTACATTGCCCTCAATGTACAAAGATAGATAAACAATTATGTAATAATAAAATCAAAAGAGAAGGGGAGAAGTAACACTTCATGAATTTTTGAATGAAGTCTATGAAAAGAAACCGGAGAAGATTGGAGGTGAACGTGGGGAAGCGTCTCGAACCATTTGAAATTGAATCCTCAAAGTAGCCGGCTTGGTTTTATTGTATCCTAAGCTAAATCTAAATGCCATAAAGAATAAGAAGAAGAAAATAAAATAAAATAAAGTAAAAAATAATGATGAAATAAAATAAAAACAAAAATAAATAATAGAAAATGAAAGACAACTAGAAAAATGGGGAATGAGATTTAAATAGAGATGTAGCCATTTTTTTGGGATTTTGAATTTTGAACGCATTCAGGGTGTTTGGGCATGGTCGTGGGTGTCGTGGCACGCCCGTAGTATTTCTTCACACGGTCATTCAATGCAGGTGTGCTCCTTCCGTGTTTGATAAGTCAGAATGTTGGCACGGTTGAAAGGCACGGCCGTGTTTAGCCCGTGCTTGACAAGTTAGTAACCTCGCACGGAGCGTCAACACGGGCGTGGTGTAACATCCTGAAAATAGGGGTTATGCATTTTACTTAATTGAATGTTGTTGCATGCCTAAGTATAATTGAATGTGTTTTGGGAAGTTTTTAGAACTTCAATTATGTAAGTGAATACTTAGAGAAATATTAAATTTTAATAAATAAGATGGAGCTAAGCAAGATAGGCTTTAAGAAATATTGACAAGAGGTTTAAAGCATAATAAGTCAATTGGCAAGGTGGTAAGGCGCATGAATGAATGCTTGAGGGAGAGGTTCAATCCCTAGTTAGCAAGTGGAAGGATTTTAATTTTTTGTTTTCTTTCCTATAGTGTCGGCCAAGACTATTCTAGAATGGATGGTCATCTTTTATTTTTGGTTAGTAGACTATATGAAAAGGCAAGCTAGAAGTTATGGCATGGAATCATGAAGATATGGTAAGATAGGGGACAAAAGGCTTGAAGAAAGGATGGTGTTTTGGAAGCTTTTTCATGGTCATTTGACCATGAACCTAGTCGACTTTAGGGGCTAAGGGAGAAGGTTTAATTGTGTTTGGAATCAAGGGATTGAAGGGAAGGTTTGAGGAGGAAAAAGGGATTATGTTGGTAAGGTTGGCGAATTTTTGCATAGGTATTAGGGTGTTAGTTGGCCAAAATTTTAACCAATTTTCTCTCCAAAACCTTATTCATAGCGGAATGCTTATCTACACAAAAGAGAAGCCATTTTCTCTTCTTTTGGTCTTTTGCAATTTGCCATTTCAGTTTGAGAAGTCTTTCTAGTTTCTTTTCTCCTAAACATAACATCTTTCTCTTTACTTTGTAACCGAAAGCATCAAAAGTTTCAAAGACCTATTTTCTCTTATTTTTCTCTCATGGCCGAATGCACATAAGCCTCTTACCTCATCTCTTTTTTTTTAATCATCATCATCATCTTCTCCTTCTTCACTTTCAACCAAAACCATTTTCTACCAAAAATCAAATCATCCCTTTCTCTCAAATTTCTCTTCTCATTTACCTTGCTAAGGCTGAAACTCCCATTCTCTATTTTCATCTTCTTCTTTCTTTTCTTTTGTTGAAAACCCAAAACCACCATAGCCAAAAACATCATATTTTTCTCTTCTTTTTATTCAAGTCGAAAGCATCATTTCTTTTCTTCTACTTTGACAAGGCCGAATCTTCAAGTGGTTAAGTAAGGATTTTTGTTAAGTGTTTTCATTATTTCTTTTAGAATAGCCGATTTAGAAACTTAATTCTCTCATTTTTTCTCCTAAGTGAAACTTTGGAAGGGAATGTTAAGGATCCTTTTTGGTAACCAACATTTAAGGAGAGATCTTTCGAAATCATCCAAGGTAAGGATTATCACTTTCGGTTATATCGTTTCTTTTAGATAGTTTATTAATCAACTTTATTTTAGGGGTGATTTTGAGACTAACAAGATAGGTTCGAAAGAGCTGATGCAGTGTTTGGAAAAGAGGAGGCTCATATACCCTCAAACTTCAAGCGAAGGGTCAGTATTGGTGATAAGAGATTTTCCACCGGTTGTAGACCCTCCGCTAACGAAGATCATTTATTTGATGCCGTCATAAAATCGAACCATTTTTCGTTAGTGGGTTGTCGGTGGGTTTTGATCCATCTAATGGAGAAAACCACAAATAACGATTGTTCGAGAATTGAGGTAAGGATTTAGATCTCTCATCAATAGTATAGTTTTATTAGTAATAGTGCATACTAATCAAGTGTGATAATTAACTAGGTGTTGACGAAAGGGAAGGTATCGTTCTCACAGGTCATAAAGTGTGTAACATTACACTAAAATCTCATAGATCTATATTAAATGTGATTTGTATGAAAATATGTGTAATAATGGTTGTGAATACCATTCATTGGTATACGATATTCAGGTATGTTTAACCCCAATATTTTGCTAATTTTGCTATATGCCTAAATGTGCGATAAATATGATTTTTGCTATGATTTTGGGGTAAATGGCATGAAAACTAAATAATATGTATGTGCATGGGCATATGGGTGTTATTGATAAAGGGGAAGTATTCCGGTGGTTTTACCACAATATCCGGTGACTTCGGTCACATATTTTGAATCCGGTGACTTCAGTCACATATGTGAATCTGGTGACTTCGATCACATATTTGAAATCCGGTGACTTGGTCACAATTATCTGTGGCCATGCCACAAAATTATAAGGCGATGTGCATGTTGATGCAGAACTACCTTCGATGGTGTGAAGCGGATGGAGGGTCGATTTAGTAATCCCCACGATGTGATCGGTTGGTACGGGTGGTGTGTAGCGGATGGATATTTAGGTGGGCTTGGGTTTGCATTTCATTATATAAATATCCATGTGACTTCTAAATGTTTTTATTTGATTTGCTATAAAAATAGGCTTTTGGCTAAATATGACTTAAATGGGCCTATGGCTATATGTGTTATTAATGGGCTTTAAGACTATGATCAAATGGGCTTTTTAATGTATGTGTTACACATTGAGTTTATGACTCACCCCTTTTGTGGGATAATTTTTCAGATAACTCTTAGCGTGATGGATCGGGTCAGCGAGGATTACGTGGTGGCCAATGCTCAAACAAAGTATTTTAGAGATTTTCCAAATTAAACTTTTTAAACTTATTTAGAATTTATTATGGGTTTTGCTATTTTTGTAATAAGGCCATTATGAACTGCTTTTTAATTTTGTGTTTGGATTTATTTTATTACGCCATGAACAATTATTAATTAAATAACTAAATGGTTTTGATAAATAAACTGTTTTGAAAACAAAATATATTTCCACGATATTAATAAATTTTTCATTAAATTTGGTTTTCTTTTAACTTATTAATTTCTCTTAAAAATAATGTTTTAAGAAGATACAAATTTACTTTACAATTTGATTTCAACCCGATCTTTAAGTTAATCTATTTTATTCAAAATCATCAAGTTTTTCTTAAACAAAGCGAGAATTTGCTAAAGTTTTACTCGAGGAACATATCAAAACCGGTCAGGCTTTTTGGGCCGGGTTTGGGTGTTTCAACTTGGTATCAGAGCCTAGTTTTAAACTCTCGGCCTTGGGTTTTGAGGCCCACAACGTTTTCAAAATTTAGCCCAAATGACTTTTTGAAAGTTTTCTTAAGTTAAATGGTTTTATAGAATCATGGCACCCGAAGTTCTCGGTCCAGATCCATCAGGTAAGTACTTTTATTGATAAAGTGATATGAATGTATGATAAGCCTAAGGAAACTATACTTTAGAGACATGGACCCTAGGTGTATGTGTACTACTACGGAAAAACCACTAAATAAATATCTGTTGCATAAAACTTTCTTTTAATAAGAAGTGAAAAGACTCTAATACATAAGACTTTTTCGTAAAAACAGATAATACGCGTAGTGGACATGAGTTCTAGGGGACGTAGTCATCGTGGACGCGGTAGAGGAAGAATGACTGTGTCGAAACCAGTTAGATTTGGTCAAGGTTCCAAAATAAAGCTTCACCAATTACTGTTGGGGTGGAATTTCAAGAGCAAAATGGAGGAGGTGACGCAGTATCACAAGTCGTGCTTGAGTTTTGGAGCAGTAGTAGAGGCTAATCTTGAAATGGGTCTCGAAAGTCGATGGTGAGACTTAGATCGAATGGAGCTGAGGTTTTAAGGGGAGAATCTGGAGTAGCTCCAAATGTAGCGGAATACTGGTTGGAGGCAGTCGAGGGGATCATGGACGATTTAGACTGCACTGCTGAAGAAAAATTGAAAGGTGCTGTTTCACTACTCCATGATGAGGCCTACCAGTGGTGGCTCACTATCAAGGAGAGTACCCCTGTGGATCGAGTGGATTGGGGGTATTTTAAAGTTACATTTGAAGGAAAATACATTGGAGCTAGCTACATCGACTCTCAGAGAAAGGCGTTTCTAAATTTAGTGCAAGGAAATAAGTCGATAGCTAAATATGAAGAAGAATTTTTACGGCTTAGCCGATATGCCAGGGGGATAGTAGCTACTGAATATGAACGGTGTGTCAGATTTGAGGATGGACTTAGAGATGAACTGCGAGTGATGATTACTCCCCACTGGGAAAGAGACTTTGCAATCTTAGTGGAAAGGGCAAGAATAGCTGAAGAAGTTAAGCGGACTGAGAGACAGAATCGGAATAGAGGCCAGAATAAGAATAATAGAAGCTTTGGGTCTTCAGGGTCATCCGGGAATTTTCAAAAGAAACCAAGAAATGATGGGCCTCGAAGTTAGTAGATCACACGGTGGACAACATCGTGCGTGTGCTCAATGTGGGAAGATGCACCCGGGAGAATGTTGGAAAAAGACTGGGGGATGTTTCAAGTGCGGGTCCAAAGATCATATGATCAAGGATTGTCCGATGAATTCAGATAAGAACCGCCCAGTAGGTCAGGGTGTTAATCAGGCTGGCAGAGGTGAACAGCAGCTGATAAGGGGCCGTGGTCCAAATGGAAGAAGTAGTGGTTCTGGTAGAGGTCGCGAAACTTCAGGCAGAGGCAGTGGTAGCTCTGAGGCAAGACAACCGTGTCTAGTATATGCAATTCATCGCAGAGAGGATAGTGGCCTTTTGATATTATCACTGCACGTTTCGATTTACAGGTTGCCCTTTATTGCTTTGATAGATATAGGTCAACTCACTCTTATATCGCTAGTGAAGTATCTGGAACTTTGCATGTGACTTCGAGATTGTACCTAGGAAGATGACTATACTTAGTCCTTTAGAATGATGATAGTAATAGACAAACTTTTTAGGAAGTGCCTTTAGAAGTTCAAGGATACGATTTCGGTGATTTAATGGAGTTACCATTCGGAGAGTTCGACTGATCTTAGGCATGGACCTGCTAGTAAAGTATCGTGCAAATGTGGATTGTCTTGCTAAGCGGATGTCCTAAGAACTATTGATGACAAAGAAGTTGTACTGATGGGCGAGAGACGGAACTACTTATCAAACGTAGTATTCGCTCTTAAGCCAGAACAAATGGTTAGAAAGGGGTGTGTAGCCTTCCTGATGTTGGTGAGTGCCTTGGAGGCTAAGGAGGCAACTGTTAATGAAGTCAGGACTGTGAATGAATTTGTAGATGTTTTTGGAAGAACTTCCAAGATTGCCTCGGATCGTGAGGTAGAATTCGGATAGATTTATTGCACGAACAGCGCCGCTTTCTATTGCTCCATAGAGAATGGCACCAAAGAGTTAGTTGAGTTTAAGGCTCAGATTCAGGAGTTGCTTGATCATGGATTTATCCGACCTAATGTGTCTCCATGGGGAGCACCGGTCCTATTTGTGAAGAAGAAGGACGGAACGATGAGGATGTGTATAGATTACCGGTAGTTGAATAAGCTGACCATCAAGAACAAGTATCCTTTGTCGAGGATCGACGACTTGTTCGATCAGCTTAAAGGAGTGCGGTATTCTCAAAGATCGATCTAAGGTCGGGGTATCATTAGCTTAAGGTGAAAGAAGCATATATCCATAAGACAGCTTTCCAAACTAGATATGGGCATTATGAATTTCTGGTAATGCCATTCGGATTGACGAATGCCCCAGCTACGTTCATGGATATGATGAACCGGATTTTCCAACCCTACTTGGATCAGTTCGTCGTGGTGTTCATAGATGACATCTTGGTGTATTCTAAGTCTGAAATGGAACATGATAAGCATCTCCGGATTGTGTTACAAGTTTTAAGGGAGAAGAAGCTATATGCCATATTCAGCAAATGTGAATTTTAGCTTAAGGAAGTCACGTTTTAGGCCATGTGGTGTCGGCGGAAGGGATAAGGGTGGATCCTCGGAAGATTGAGGTCATGCTAGATTAGAAACCACCTAAGTGCATGGCGAGGTTCGCGATTTCTTGGGATTAGCAGGCTACTACAGAAGATTCGTCGAAGGATTCTCATCGATAGCTGCACCTTTAACGAAATTGTTGAGAAAGGAGGTACCTTTCGTGTGGGCTGATAAGCAGCAAGAGAGCTTTGAGAAGCTCAAGAGGGTTTTGACTGAAGCTCCGGTTTTGATTCAGCCTGAGGCAGGAAAGGATTTCGTCGTGTATTGTGATGATTCTCACACAGGATTAGGATGTGTTCTGATGCAAGGCGGAAAAGTAGTTGCGTATGCGTCTCGACAATTGAGGCCACACGAGGTCAATTACCCGACGCATGACTTGGAGTTGGCAGCGGTGGTCTTTGCTCTTAAAGTTTGGAGACGTTATTTATACGGGGAAAAGTCAGTGATATATACGGACCACAAGAGTCTAAAATATCTACTGACTCAAAAAGAACTGAATTTGAGACAGCGAAGGTGGATAGAATTGTTGAAAGACTACGACTGTTCTATTTAGTACCACCCGGGCAATGCGAATGTGGTGGCAGACGCTCTAAGTCAGAAAGTAGTGTCAGATCTAAGGGCGATGTTTGCACATCTTAGTATTTATGACGACGGAAGCTTGCTGGCTGAATTTCAAGTAAGGCCGACATGGTTGAGTCAAGTGGAAGAGAAACAGTTGGTGGACGATGATCTGAGTGCAAAGCTACAGCAGGTGCAGAGTGGGGAATTAGAAGATTATGGTATTAATAGTGATGGGGTATTGTGTTTCAAAGGTAAAATTTGTACGCCGAGGGATCAGGAGTTGAGGCAAAAGATTCTTCAGGAGTAGCATGGTAGCCCTTATGCTATGCATCCTAGAGGAAATAAGTTATATCGAGATTTGCGAGATTAGTTTTGGTGGCCTGGTCTTAAACAAAAAGTTACGGAGTTTGTAGGAAAGTGCATAACGTGTCAACAAGTCAAGGCTAAACATCAAGTGCCTTTAGAATTGCTACAGCCGATAAAGATTCCGCAGTGGAAGTGGGAGAGAATCACCATGGACTTTGTTAGTGGGCTTCCTCTTACGCCTACTAAGAAAGACTCGGTTTGGGTGACAATGGATCGATTGATGAAATTTGCACATTTTATCCCAGTTCGGGTTGATTACTCTTTGAAGAAATTGGCGAAATTATATGTGGCTGAGATTGTGAGATTGCATGGAGTGCCGGTGTTGATTATTTTGGATAGGGACCCGAGGTTTACGTCTCGATTTAGGAAAGCATTGCATCAGGCTTTGGGCACCAGATTGAACTTCAGTACGGCATTTCATCCACAATCTGACGGCCAGTCTAAACGGGTAATCCAAATCTTAGAAGATATGTTAAGGGGATGTGTGATAGATTTCAGAGGAAGCTGGGAGGAGTTCTTATCGTTAGCAGAATTTGAGTACAACAACAGTTACCAAGCCAGTATTCGGATGGCACCATATGAAGCACTATATGGACGGAAGTGTCGCACTCCTACGTGTTGGACATAATTAGGGGAACGTCATGTTTTGGGTCCAAAATAGTGGTTGAATCCAAGAAAAGGTTAAGGTAATCCGGCTCGGTTAAAGAAGCATCCGCACAGCAAAAGTCGTATCACGAGATCTTAAGCGGAAAGAAATAGAGTTTATTGTGGGGATCAAGTTTTCTAAAGGTTTCACCTTGGAAAAAGGTGATGAGATTTGGTCGCAAAGGAAGTTAAGTCCCAAGTTCATTGGACCTTATCGGGTTTTGAAGCGGTCTGGACCTGTAGCATATCAATTAGATTTGCCTTCGGAGTTAAAGCCAATGCACGATGTGTTCCATGTTTCAATGTTACGTCGTTACCGGTGGGATCCATCTCATGTAGTGCCAGTTGAGGAGGTGGAATTAAGACCAGATTTATCTTATGAAGAGGAGCCAATTCAAATTCTGGAGCGAGATGTAAAGGTTTTACGGAGAAAATTGGTTCCTCTCGTCAAAGTATTATGGCGTAACCATGGATCAGAAGAAGTTACGTGGGAACCGGAGGAAGCGATGCGATAGCAATACCCTCACTTGTTCTAGCTAGGTAATTTCGGGTTGAAATTATTTTAAGGGGGTAGAACTATAACATCCTGAAAATAGGGGTTATGCATTTTACTTAATTGAATGTTGTTGCATGCCTAAGTATAATTGAATGTGTTTTGTGAAGTTTTTAGAACTTCAATTATGTAAGTGAATACTTAGAGAAATATTAAATTTTTAATAAATAAGATAGAGCTAAGCAAGATAGGCTTTAAGAAATATTGACAAGAGGTTTAAAGCATAATAAGTCAATTGGCAAGGTGGTAAGGGTGCATGGATGAATGCTTGAGGGGAGAGGTTCGAATCCCCTAGTTAGCAAATGGAAGGATTTTTAATTTTTTTGTTTTCTTTCCTATAGTGTCGGCCAAGACTATTCTAGAATGGATGGTCATCCTTTTATTTTTGGTTAGTAGACCATATGAAAAAGGCAAGCTAGAAGTTATGGCATGAAATCATGAAGATATGGTAAGATAGGGGGACAAAAGGCTTGAAGAAAGGATGGTGTTTTGGAAGCTTTTTCATGGTCATTTGACCATGAACCTAGTCGGCTTTAGGGGTTAAGGGGAGAAGGTTTAATTGTGTTTGGAATCAAGGGATTGATGGGGAAGATTTGAGGAGGAAAAAGGGGATTATGTTGGTAAGGTTGGCCGAATTTTTGCATAGGCATTATGGTGTTAGTTGGCAAAATTTTAACCAATTTCTCTCCAAAACCTTGTTCATAGCCGAATGCTTATCTACACAAAAGAGAAGCCTTTTCTCTTCTTTTGGTCTTTTGCAACTTACCATTTCGATTTGAGAAGTCTTTCTAGTTTCTTTTCTCCTAAACATAACATCTTTCTCTTCACTTTGTAACCGAAAGCATCAAAAGTTTCAAAGACCTATTTTCTCTTATTTTTCTCTCATGGCGAATGCACATAAGCCTCTTACCTCATCTCTTTTCTTTTAATCATCATCATCTTCTCCTTCTTCACTTTCAACCAAAACCATTTTCTACCAAAATCAAATCATCCCTTTCTCAAATTTCTCTTCTCATTTACCTTGCTAAGGTCAAACTCCCATTCTCTATTTTCATCTTCTTCTTTCTTTTCTTTTGTTGAAAACATGAAACCACCATAGCCAAAAACATCATATTTTTCTCTTCTTTTATTCAAGCCAAAAGCATCATTTCTTTTCTTCTACTTTGACAAGGCCGAATCTTCAAGTGGTTAAGTAAGGATTTTGTTAAGTGTTTTCATTATTTCTTTTAGAATAGCCGATTTAGAAACTTAATTCTCTCATTTTTCTCCTAGGCCAAAACTTTGGAAGGGATTGTTAAGGATCCTTTTGGTAACCAACATTTAAGGAGAGATCTTTCAAATCATCCAAGGTAAGGATTATCACTTTCGGTTATATCGTTTCTTTTAGATTTTATTTTAGGGTGATTTTGAGACTAACAAGATAGGTTCGAAAAGAGCGATACGGAGTGTTTGGAAGAGAGGAGGCTCTGTTATACCCTCAAACTTCAAACAAAGGGCTATATCGGCGATAAGAGATTTTCCACCGGGTTGTGGACTTTCTTTCAAATGATCCACGAATTTTTTTTAAAAGTCACGGTTTTAAAATATCACGAATTTGAATATCAAATCTTCAATTAACCTCTCGAGATTTATAGTATTTTATCGAAGGTTTCTATCTAAACTTGTTTTCTTCAATTACACCTATTTTAGTACGAATCACAAGATCCTTTATACGTTTTCTTCATTGTGACACACCAGATTTGGTCCTAACTTCTGGGCCAGGTTTGGGGTGTGACATTTTATGGTATCAGAGTCCGGCTGCAAAACTCGATTGTGAGTTGGGTTCAAAAACATTTTTGAAAGCTATTTAAAATTTTAATTTACAAATGCATGTTTTAGAGGAAGTATGGCACCACGGGTATCCGGCACCAAGTCAAGTAAGTTTATGTTTTCAATTAATGATTATTGTGGTATGACCATAGAAATACTCTAGAACTTTTAGCTTTAGGAGCTGAAACTACAGAGATTGAGACTTTAGAATACGTTTTGTGAAAAAAACTTTACTTCCTATACTCCATAAAACATTGTTTAATAAACATTGAATAGTATACTAATTCATAAGACTCATAATCTGATTAAATTGGCTTAGCAAACATGAGCGGTAGAGGACGAGGATGCGGTAGACATGGCCATGGTAGAGGTCGGGGTGCTAGGGTTGGATCTTGACATCGAGGCATGTGCCCGAAAGGAAGGCGCTGACATCACCAGTGACTGAGATGGGGTCTCATGACCGAGCCGGAGTTGATGAGCTGACTCAGTTATTTAAGGAGGTATTGGAGGAGGTTAAAGGAATCAGTATTGCACTTCGAGTTGGGTGCGTAGACTGTAAGAAGAAAAAGGATCGCGGTTCTTTAGGGTCACAATCTCATTTCGTAAAGTATGTAAGGCACGTCCAAACTTTTCAGCTTACGATTATTGCATAAGGCGTCATCCGGGAGAATGCTGGAGGAGGTCAGGAGCATGCTTGAGATGCGGGTCTAAGGAGCATAAGGCTCAGGATTGTTTCATCACCATCAAGTCAGGTATGTTTTGGTTGGACGTGATGATTGAATGTAGAAAATTTTAGGTATAAGTGGTAGACGACTGCTTGCTTCTGTGGTTAGATGTTTGGTTGTGTGAAGGAGGACTCAAGATTAAGTTAAAAGTACACTAGTGTTATTAATATTAGAGTGCGCAACGAAAGCATAGTGGTGTGATTTGAGAGGTTCATTTAGTAGTTGGTTAGAAATTTCGAGGACAAAATTTCTTTAAGGGGGTAGAATTGTAACGACCTGAAATTGGGCCTAGTAGAATTGGGCCCAATGGGCCTTGGGCGTAAGAGTGTTTAAAATTTTTGAGAACACAAGAACGGCATTATTTTGAGTTGGAATTATTAAGAAGGTGATTTTGGAAAGTTATGAGGCTTCTAGGAAGTTTCGGGTTCAAGTTAGGCTATAGGTAAATTTTTGTGTTTATGCACTTAAGGGGGAGTAGGTAAGGGGCATCAAAACTTAAGGAAATAAGTATGCATTTTCCTAGCACAAGGAGTCTATTGGTAAAGGTGGAAAGTGGCGTGTGGAAGGTGCTAATGGTCTGAGGGTCGAATCCCATCTATTGCATTTTTGAGTAAATTTTTGTGCTTCTCTTTCATGTGTTGGTCATGACTTTATTATGGCAAGGAAGACTTTTTATTGATGGAAAGATGGCTAAGGAATATGGTAAGGAGGAAGACTAGGGAAAATGAAGGAAAGAAATGAAGGAAAAAGGTAAGAGAAGGGAACATGTTGGCTAAATTTTAGGAGTTGCCAAGGGAAGGAATTTTTTTGGTCAACATGCATCTTTTTGGCAAAGATGAAATCGGTTTTGGTAAGGGGGTGTGTCAAATTTTGTTAGGCATTTTGAGGGGCTTTTGATTTCTTTTTGAAAGTCTTTTCTTTTTCATTTGCTACCTTTTTTCCTTTCCTATAATTGAGACCATTTGAGAGTAATTCTCCTTTCTTCTTTTCATCTTTTCCATAGCTATCTTTATTCTTTTAACATTTTTGTGCTTACCTCCCAATCTTTTCCCTTTGTTACTGAAAAACAAGTCCCTCTTGTTGTTCATCTCCTTCATGGTATTAGCCGAAATTTTGACACTTCTTATGACCATCTCTTCTTTTCCTTCATCACTATTTCTCCAATCCTTCTCTCATTTTTCTTTAAACGATTTTACATAAAGGCCAAATCATCCTTGTTCTTTTCTCCAATAGCCGAACCACATAACACTATATCCCTTTTCGTTTTTTTTTCTTTTGGGTGTTGGAACACTCTCTTCCTTGGTGAATCAAGAGAGTGTTAGCTTACACTCTTGTCATCTTTCTAGCCTTTGGCTTTCGGAAGAGGGTTGGTAAGTAGAATCTCAAAGTACTTTATCAGAGGGCCAATCGATCACCTATCCCTCGTAATAAGAGACTCGGATTGTTGGTGCCACGGAGAGTATCGTGTTACGGATTTCGAATAAGGTGTGTAATCCCGTACCCTTGCGAATACATGTTTTAAATGGTGTGTAATCTTAGACCTCTCTAAATATTTGCATGAAATATTCTATGATTCGGTCGAAAGACCAAAGGAAATTAGAAACCGACATCTGTGACCACTCGGGCGTGCGTATGTTCGTAGTGGTAATCGTATTTTGCAATGAAATAGTTTTTGTTAGCAGCAGTGACATGATTTTGAAAAATTAAGAAAAATAAGAGAAAAAGAATTAGAGAGTGAATAAGATATCAAATAAAATCTTACTGTTTCTAGTTTTATATGAAAGAAACATAGGAGGAAGAGAATTTTATATTCGTGATATTTTAATTTTAGTAAGACTTATTCTGAATGACTTTGTGGTTCCCTATTTTGTCTTGGAAAAATCATTCAAAATTGTACAAAGTGAATTATGAGTTATAATTTATAAGTATAGATTCCTTAGTGAGCCTATTTTCAAAGGAAATAAGTGGGAACAACATATGAAAACTATACAGTGAGATATTTGGATTTAGATTAAGAGAGGTCAGAACCATTGGTCAGTGAAATAGGGGAATCTTTAATGAATAAACTATACTAAAAGGCTAAGCAAAAAAATCTAAAAAAATTGTAGTAAGAAGATATATGAGTCTGGCTTCAAGGAAAATTTACGGATCTAAATTTTGAGTTTCGTAACGTGAGTTACAGTCAATTTAGTCACTGTGACGCAGATGAACAATTTCAATTTTTATGCTCCAAATTTGTAGTTAAGTCTGGGTTGCAAAATTACCAAAATACCCTTGGAGGGTAAATTATCGAAATACCCTTGGGTTACGAGATTACCGAATTACCCTTAGTGGGTAAAATTACTAAATTACTGATTTACAGAAATGCCCCTATGGGCCAATTTATTAAAAGTATTCAATAGTTTAATGGTTGTTATATATATGTGGATATTTTATGTTATTATATATGTTGCATCTCTACATATTGCATGGAATGGGAAAATTAAATGAAGAGAAGTACAGATCGATGGCATTGCCACAAATTTTGATAATGGCTATGTGCCAATTTAAATATGGCTTTGTGCCATCGTGATTAAGGCTTTATGCCAATTAAATTACCGTATATGATTCTGGTGGCTCAGCCACAAATATTATAAATGGCAGCTTGACTGGAAATTGGAGAGACTGACGGGGTAGCTTGACTTGATCCCCACAGGAGAGATTGGCTGGATGGGATGGGTTGCATTCATATCATTTATTTATTACATGTAAGTGGGCTTAGGCCCAAGAGTATTCTTTATGGGCTCAGGCCCAAGATATTGCTTTACGGGATTCAGGCCCAATTGATTACGGTAAGGAGATTATACACTGAGTTCTAGTAACTCACCCTCCTTCTTAATCCTTTCGGGTAATGCTCGAGGATTTGGACTTGGGGCCATCGATGACTCGGTGGAGGCCATACTTGAAATGGTGTTTTTGAACTTTAGATTTCTATTTATGGTTATTTTATTATTTTACTATTTTGGGTTTAAAGTTGTAATAAGGCCTCTAGGGTAAACTTTAATTTGCTTTATGTTTGAACGTATTTATTATTTTTAATTGTTTTAAATGGACATTTTTCTAAATTCTTAAATAATGGTTTCCAAAATTGATTTGATTAACAAATGGATTTCATAGCAAATTTGTACAAATAATTTAACTCGGACTAAACTAGATGCAAAGACAAAAGAATGAATTGGACAAAGACTTTAGGAAAACTCAGTTGATGAAGACGATAACTTCAAGAAGAATCCACCTATGACTTCACTTGTTATCTAACCTTTAATTCATATGATTTCTTTACTTAGCTTGATTCGTGAGACTCCCTAACCTATATTAAACCCTTTCTTGAAGCGAATAACGTTTAACCTTAGGTTAATGAGTGGAACTCTCGTTCTCTTATAATAACCCCCTAAGGAAGCATCAAATTGATCAATGGACTCCCATATTATGTTTCACCCTAATCCGACAAAATCTTGTAACTCTCTATCTCTAAGCGTTCGATCAACTCCGCTTAATTATGCTAGATCTACTATTTGGTAGGGTCTATTCCTCCTCCACCTAAGCACATCAGATTAAATTAAACAACATAATTAAGAACAAACTAAGCATTTATCATATAAACAAAAAAAATCAAATAAAAAAATCCATCATAGGTTTCATCCCCTTCAGGTATTTGAAGGATTTAGTTCATAACAAAGTAGGAAAACATCTCAAGAGAAAATATAAAACAAAACATAAGAAATCCCTAAAACCCCCTGAAGGAATTGAAGAGGAGATCCTCTGTCTTGATTAGAACTCCGGCTTCTTGAGATGGATCAACTGGCTATCTTCAAGTGATTCCCTAACAGATGAAAGCTTCGGCAAAAGCCTCTACCAAAAGCTGTCTGTTTTGTCTTCTGCCGAAACCCCCCGCTTTAGTTGCTACCTTGGGTGTTTATATAGGCTTTGAGACACTTTTCTTGGCTCCTAAGTATCCTAATACAAGTATAATTCCTCCTAGGATGTTTAAGTAGACTTAGGAATGTGTTTTTTTGCTTCCAAGCATCCAAATCCAAGTGAAATTGCTCTTTCCCGCGATAGGGGCACGGCCATGGTACACGCCCGTGTAAATCGTCTTCAGGCCGTATCTCGATTCTATTGATTGGGGCACGGCCGTGTAAATCGTGGCATGGCTGTGTGAAGTAATTTGACGAGGCACGGCCGTGTGGCTTGAAGTTCAGGCCGGGTCGATTTCTTGGGTTGGCCCAATTTGTTCCGTTTTAAGCCCATTTCTCGTTCTTTTCATCTTCGGGTGCTTTCCTAAGTATAAACATGAAAAGAAAGGATTAAAAGCACCTTTTTACATAAATAAAGGGCTAAATCATCCAAAAGCATATTAAATATGGGGTTAAAATCTGTTACTTTTATGGTTTATCAAATACCCCCATGCTTAAGCTTTTGCTTGTCCTCAAGCAAAATTCTCAACTTGCAATTAAAATGAACTTTCCATAATTCATAATTCCTATCGACAATGTCTCATCATAATTTGTAGATAATTTATACATGTATAATTTAACTCAATTCATAATTCCTATCGACAATGTCTCCTCATAATTCGTAGATAATTTATACATGCATAATTTAACTCAAAGAACCCTAAAGATTCAATCAAGATAAGTCATACCTTTGTAGTACGAAAACATAGGTGTCTCCCCTTATCTAAGTAATTACCTTTAATTCAAAACTGACAAGGACTGACATCTTCACTAAAGATTCACTCAAATCACTCAAAGGTGTTTAAGGTTCACAATAAGGCACTCAAGAGTCGAACCTGAAAAGTTAACCCCATAGGCTTGCTTGAAAATCAATTCTCAACCACTGTATATGAGATGATACACAAACCAAAAGGTCTTAAATTAGGGTTGTAACGGGGCTAGGGTTAAAAGGTGTGGATAAAGGCTGAATTAGAGGGTTAGAATTGAGACTGGCTTGACAAATTACCTAACTAGAAACATTGAACTAAATATGAATATTTACTTCGAATGAAAACTAATAATACCACTAGTGATAATTACTCTATAATAAAGAGTATTTTCATCACTTGAAATTTGATAATACTTTAACACGAGCTTGTTCTTTAATAATTGGAGTTTAAATGCTCTAAGCTCTTTTATATACTACTAATATTGAATAAAGTTGGATTTTTTTAAGAATAAACTAAAATATTACATCATAAATGATAAATGCAACTACTAAACTAATATAATTTTGTAATTTAATCAAACCAAACCTCGATTAAAGGGTAGTCAAAATAATGGTGATAACAAATTCAAAGGGATTTTGGGTTAATATTAGTGGGTGAGTCAATAAAAATGTTGTTAGGATTCAACGGGGTTCACTAGGGTTTAATTTGTGAAGGTAGGCTTTTTATGGAGTAAGTGGGTTAAATCCTAGGTGCCTTTATCACCTCTGTATATCAAATCAAAAGTGTGGTCTTGACATGTATAAACGAGGCAAGTTCTAGAATAACATTTCAAAGTTGACACACTCATAATTAATAAAGTGAGCACGAAAAAGAAGATATGCTCTATAAGGCTCAGAATCTCACAAAAATTATGGGTCTTTTGACATCAATCCTTATAAATTTCAAATTTCAAGGTAATACTCAAATTTAGTTCAACGACCCATTAATTTAAAATTTTAGAAAGTAGACTTATCATGCTCGATTCTCTAGTATCCTTCAAATTTAATCATCAATGCACAATTAACTATGAATTACTCTAAAACATATCAATAATAATCATAAATCAATAGAAATTTCATCCTAATTAGTAATATGAGAAACATACTTGAAAACAAGACTAAATTCAGGATTTGAGAATAATGCTAAAAGTCAGGTATTTTTACCCCCCACTTATGATGTACATTGCCCTCAATGTACAAAGATAGATAAACAATTATGTAATAATAAAATCAAAAGAGAAGGGGAGAAGTAACACTTCATGAATTTTTGAATGAAGTCTATGAAAAGAAACCGGAGAAGATTGGAGGTGAACGTGGGGAAGCGTCTCGAACCATTTGAAATTGAATCCTCAAAGTAGCCGACTTGGTTTTATTGTATCCTAAGCTAAATCTAAATGCCATAAAGAATAAGAAGAAGAAAATAAAATAAAATAAAGTAAAAAATAATGATGAAATAAAATAAAAACAAAAATAAATAATGGAAAATGAAAGACAACTAGAAAAATGGGGAATGAGATTTAAATAGAGATGTAGCCAGTTTTTTGGGATTTTGAATTTTGAACGCATTCAGGGTGTTTGGGCATGGCCGTGGGTGTCGTGGCACGCCCGTAGTATTTCTTCACACGGTCATTCAATGCATTCGTGCTCCTTCCGTGTTTGATAAGTCAGAATGTTGGCACGGTTGAAAGGCACGGCCGTGTTTAGCCCGTGCTTGACAAGTCAGTAACCTCGCACGGAGCGTCAACACGGGCGTGGTGTAACATCCTGAAAATAGGGGTTATGCATTTTACTTAATTGAATGTTGTTGCATGCCTAAGTATAATTGAATGTGTTTTGGGAAGTTTTTAGAACTTCAATTATGTAAGTGAATACTTAGAGAAATATTAAATTTTTAATAAATAAGATGGAGCTAAGCAAGATAGGCTTTAAGAAATATTGACAAGAGGTTTAAAGCATAATAAGTCAATTGGCAAGGTGGTAAGGGCATGAATGAATGCTTGAGGGAGAGGTTCGAATCCCCTAGTTAGCAAGTGGAAGGATTTTAATTTTTTGTTTTCTTTCCTATAGTGTCGGCCAAGACTATTCTAGAATGGATGGTCATCTTTTTATTTTTGGTTAGTAGACTATATGAAAAAGGCAAGCTAGAAGTTATGGCATGGAATCATGAAGATATGGTAAGATAGGGGGACAAAAGGCTTGAAGAAAGGATGGTGTTTTGGAAGCTTTTTCATGGTCATTTGACCATGAACCTAGTCGACTTTAGGGGCTAAGGGGAGAAGGTTTAATTGTGTTTGGAATCAAGGGATTGAAGGGGAAGGTTTGAGGAGGAAAAAGGGGATTATGTTGGTAAGGTTGGCCGAATTTTTGCATAGGTATTAGGGTGTTAGTTGGCCAAAATTTTTAACCAATTTTCTCTCCAAAACCTTATTCATAGCGGAATGCTTATCTACACAAAAGAGAAGCCATTTTCTCTTCTTTTGGTCTTTTGCAATTTACCATTTCAGTTTGAGAAGTCTTTCTAGTTTCTTTTCTCCTAAACATAACATCTTTCTCTTTACTTTGTAACCGAAAGCATCAAAAGTTTCAAAGACCTATTTTCTCTTATTTTTCTCTCATGGCCGAATGCACATAAGCCTCTTACCTCATCTCTTTTCTTTTAATCATCATCATCATCTTCTCCTTCTTCACTTTCAACTAAAACCATTTTCTACCAAAAATCAAATCATCCCTTTCTCTCAAATTTCTCTTCTCATTTACCTTGCTAAGGCTGAAACTCCCATTCTCTATTTTCATCTTCTTCTTTCTTTTCTTTTGTTGAAAACCCAAAACCACCATAGCCAAAAACATCATATTTTTCTCTTCTTTTTATTCAAGCCGAAAGCATCATTTCTTTTCTTCTACTTTGACAAGGCCAAATCTTCAAGTGGTTAAGTAAGGATTTTTGTTAAGTGTTTTCATTATTTCTTTTAGAATAGCCGATTTAGAAACTTAATTCTCTCATTTTTCTCCTAAGTCAAACTTTGGAAGGGAATGTTAAGGATCCTTTTGGTAACCAACATTTAAGGAGAGATCTTTCAAATCATCCAAGGTAAGGATTATCACTTTCGGTTATATCGTTTCTTTTAGATAGTTTATTAATCAACTTTATTTTAGGGGTGATTTTGAGACTAACAAGATAGGTTCGAAAAGAGATGCGGAGTGTTTGGAAGAGGAGGCTCTATTATACCCTCAAACTTCAAGCGAAGAAATCAGTATTGGCGATAAGAGATTTTCCACGGGTTGTGGACCCTCTGCTAACGAAGATCATTTATTTGAAGCCGTGCGTACAACCGAACCATTTTTCGTTAGTGGGTTGTCAGTGGGTTTTGATCCATCTAATGGAGAAAAACCACAAATAACGGTTGTTCGAGAATTCGAGGGTAAGGATTTAGATCTCTCATCAATAGTATAGTTTTATTAGTAATAGTGCATACTAATCAAGTGTGATAATTAACTAGGTGTTGATGAGCGGGAAGGTATCGTTCTCACAGTCATAAAGTGTGTAACATTACACTAAAATCTCATAGATCTATATTAAATGTGATTTGTATGAAAATATGTGTAATAATGGTTGTGAATACCATTCAGTGGTATACGATATTCAGGTATGTTTAACCCCAATATTTTGCTAATTTTGCTATATGCCTAAATGTGCGATAAATATGATTTTTGCTATGATTTTGGGGTAAATGGCATGAAAACTAAATAATATGTATGTGCATGGGCATATGGGTGTTATTGATAAAGGGGAAGTATTCCGGTGGTTTTACCACAATATCCGGTGACTTCGGTCACATATTTTGAATCCGGTGACTTCGGTCACATATGTGAATCTGGTGACTTCGGTCACATATTTGAAATCCGGTGACTTCGGTCACAATTATCTGGTGGCCATGCCACAAAATTATAAGGGCGATGTGCATGTTGACTGCAGCAACTACCTTCGATGGTGTGAAGCGGATGGAGGGTCGATTTAGTAATCCCCACGATGTGATCGGTTGGTATGGGTGGTGTGTAGCGGATGGATATTTAGGTGGGCTTGGGTTTGCATTTCATTATATAAATATCCATGTGACTTCTAAATGTTTTTATTTGATTTGCTATAAAAATGGGCTTTTGGCTAAATATGACTTAAATGGGCCTATGGCTATATGTGTTATTAATGGGCTTTAAGACTATGATCAAATGGGCTTTTTAATGTATGTGTTACACATTGAGTTTATGACTCACCCCTTTTGTGGGATAATTTTTTAGATAACTCTTAGCGTGATGGATCGGGTCAGCGAGGATTACGTGGTGGCCAATGCTCAAACAAAGTATTTTAGAGATTTTCCAAATTAAACTTATTAAACTTATTTAGAATTTATTATGGGTTTTGCTATTTTTGTAATAAGGCCATTATGAACTGTTTTTAATTTTTGTGTTTGGATTTATTTTTTTTCTGCCATGAACAATTATTAATTAAATAACTAAATGGTTTTGATAAATAAACTGCTTTTGAAAACAAAATATATTTCCACGATATTAATAAATTTTTCATTAAATTTGGTTTTCTTTTAACTTATTAATTTCTCTTAAAATAATGTTTTAAGAAGATACAAATTTACTTTACAATTTGATTTCAACCCGATCTTTAAGTTAATCTATTTTATTCAAAATCATCAAGTTTTTCTTAAACAAAGCGAGAATTTGCTAAAGTTTTACTCGAGGAACATATCAAAACCGGTTAGGGCTTTTTGGTAGGGTTTGGGTGTTTCAACTTGTATCGAGCCCAATTTTAAACTCTCGGCCTTGGGTTTTGAAGCCCAGCGTTTTCAAAATTTAGCCCAAATGACTTTTGAAAGTTTTCTTAAGTTAAATGGTTTTATAGAAGCATGGCACCCGAAGTTCTCGGTCCAGATCCATCAGGTAAGTACTTTTATTGATAAAGTGATATGAATGTATGATAAGCCTAAGGAAACTATACTTTAGAGACATGGACCCTAGGTGTATGTGTACTACTACGGAAAAACCACTGAATAAATATCTGTTGCATAAAACTTTCTTTTAATAAGAAGTGAAAAGACTCTAATACATAAGACTTTTTCGTAAAAACAGATAATACGCGTAGTAGACATGAGTTCTAGGGGACGTAGTCGTCGTGGACGCGGTAGAGGAAGAATGACTGTGTCGGAACCAGTTAGATTTGGTCAAGGTTCCAAAAATGAAGCTTCGCCACCGGCTGTTGGGGTGGAATTTCAAGAGCAAAATGGAGGAGGTGACGCAGTATCACAAGCTGTGCTTCGAGTTTTGGAACGAGTAGTAGAGGCTAGTACTGGAAATGGGTCTCGAAAGTCAGTAGCTGAGAGACTTAGATCGAATGGAGCTGAGGTTTTTAGGGGAGAATCTGGAGTAGCTCCAAATGTAGCGGAATACTGGTTGGAGGCAGTCGAGGGGATCATGGACGATTTAGACTACACTGCTGAAGAAAAATTGAAAGGTGCTGTTTCACTACTCCATGATGAGGCCTACCAGTGGTGGCTCACTATCAAGGAGAGTACCCCTGTGGATCGAGTGGATTGGGGGTATTTTAAAGTTACATTTGAAGGAAAATACATTGGAGCTAGCTACATCGACTCTCAGAGAAAGGCGTTTCTAAATTTAGTGCAAGGAAATAAGTCGATAGTGAATATGAAGAAGAATTTTTACGACTTAGCCGATATGCGGAGGGATAGTAGCTCTTGAATATGAGCGGTGTGTCGATTTGAGGATGGACTTAGAGATGAGCTGCGAGTGATGATTACTCCGCACTGGGAAAGAGACTTTGCAATCTTAGTGGAAAGGGCAAGAATAGCTGAAGAAGTTAAGCGGACTGAGAGACAGAACCGGGACAGAGGCCAGAATAAGAATAATAGAAGCTTTGGGTCTTCAGGGTCATCCGGGAATTTTCAAAAGAAACCAAGAAATGATGGGCCTCGAAGTTAGTAGACTGCTACGGGTGGACAACATCGTGCGTGTGCTCAATGTGGGAAGATGCACCCGGGAGAATGTTGGAAAAAGACCGGGGGATGTTTCAAGTGCGGGTCTAAAGATCATATGATCAAGGATTGTCCGATGAATTCAGATAAGAACCGCCTTGATGAAGTCGAAGTGTTAATCAGTGGCGGAGGTGAACAACAGCTGATAAGGGGCCGTGGTCCAAATGGAAGAAGTAGTGGTTCTAGTAGAGGTCGCGAAACTTCAGGCAGAGGCAGTGGTAGCTCTGAGGCAAGACAGCCAGGTCTGGTATATGCAATTCATCGCAGAGGATAGTGGCCTTTTGATATTATCACGAATGCGTTTCGATTTACGGGTTGCCCTTTATTGCTTTGATAGATATAGGGTCAACTCACTCTTATATCGCTAGTGAAGTATCTGGAACTTTGCATGTGACTTCTGAGATTGTACCTAGGAAGATGACTATACTTAGTCCTTTAGGACAGACAGTAGTAATAGACAAACTTTTTAGGGAAGTGCCTTTAGAAGTTCAAGGGATACAGTTTCCGGCTGATTTAATGGAGTTACCATTCGGAGAGTTCGACCTGATCTTAGGCATGGACTGGCTAGTAAAGTATCGTGCAAATGTGGATTGTGCTGCTAAGCGGATGTCCTTAAGAACTATTGATGACAAAGAAGTTGTACTGATGGGCGAGAGACGGAACTACTTATCAAATGTAGTATTCGCTCTTAAGGCAGAACAAATGGTTAGAAAGGGGTGTGTAGCCTTTCTGATGTTGGTGAGTGCCTTAGAGGCTAAGGAGGCAACTGTTAATGAAGTCAGGACTGTGAATGAATTTGTAGATGTTTTTTCGGAAGAACTTCCAAGATTGCCTCTGGATCGTGAGGTAGAATTCGGGATAGATTTATTGCCTGGAACGGCGCCAGTTTCTATTGCTCCATAGAGAATGGCACCGAAAGAGTTAGTTGAGTTTAAGGCTCAGATTCAGGAGTTGCTTGATCATGGATTTATCCGACCTAATGTGTCTCCATGGGGAGCACCGGTCCTATTTGTGAAGAAGAAGGGCGAACGATGAGGATGTGTATAGATTACGGTAGTTGAATAAGTGACCATCAAGAACAAGTATCCTTTGTCGAGGATCGACGACTTGTTCGATCGACTTAAAGGAGTCTGTATTCTCAAAGATCGATCTAAGGTCGGGTATCATTAGCTTAAGGTGAAAGAAGCGGATATCCATAAGACGACTTTCCGAACTAGATATGGGCATTATGAATTTACGGTAATGCCATTCGGATTGATTTAATGCCCAACTATGTTCATGGATATGATGAACCGGATTTTCCAACCCTACTTGGATCAGTTCGTCGTGGTGTTCATAGATGACATCTTGGTGTATTCTAAGTCTGAAATGGAACATGATAAGCATCTCTGGATTGTGTTACAAGTTTTAAGGGAGAAGAAGCTATATGCCATATTCAGCAAATGTGAATTTTAGCTTAAGGAAGTCACGTTTTTAGGCCATGTGGTGTCGGCAGAAGGGATAAGGGTGGATCCTCGGAAGATTGAGGCTGTGCTAGATTGGAAACCACCTAAGTCTCATGGCGAGGTTCGCGATTTCTTGGGATTAGCAGCTACTACTGAAGATTTGTCGAAGGATTCTCATCGATAGTTTGCACCTTTAACGAAATTGTTGAGAAAGGAGGTACCTTTCGTGTGGGGCGATAAGCGACAAGAGAGCTTTGAGAAGCTCAAGAGGGTTTTGATGAAGCTCGGTTTGATTCACTTGAGGCGGAAAGGATTTAAATGCGTGTATTGTGATGATTCTCACACAGGATTAGGATGTGTTCTGATGCAAGGCGGAAAAGTAGTTGCGTATGCGTCTCGGCAATTGAGGCCACACGAGGTCAATTACCGGACGTATGACTTGGAGTTGGCAGCGGTGGTCTTTGCTCTTAAAGTTTGGAGACGTTATTTATACGGGGAAAAGTCAGTGATATATACGGACCACAAGAGTCTTAAATATCTACTGACTCAAAAAGAACTGAATTTGAGACAGCGAAGGTGGATAGAATTGTTGAAAGACTACGACTGTTCTATTTAGTACCACCCGGGCAAGACGAATGTGGTGGCAGATGCTCTAAGTCGGAAAGTAGTGTCAGATCTAAGGGCGATGTTTGCACATCTTAGTATTTATGACGACGGAAGCTTGCTGGCTGAATTTCAAGTAAGACCGACATGGTTGAGTCAAGTGAAAGAGAAACAGTTGGTGGACGATGATCTAAGTGCAAAGCTACAGCAGGTGCAGAGTGGGGAATTAGAAGATTATGGTATTAATAGTGATGGGGTATTGTGTTTCAAAGGTAAAATTTGTATGCCGAGGGATCAGGAGTTGAGGCAAAAGATTCTTCAAGAGTAGCATGGTAGCCCTTATGCTATGCATCCTAGAGGAAATAAGTTATATCGAGATTTGCGAGATCAGTTTTGGTGGCCTGGTCTTAAACAAGAAGTTACGGAGTTTGTAAGAAAGTGCATAACGTGTCAACAAGTCAAGGCTAAACATCAAGTGCCTTTAGAATTGCTACACCGATAAAGATTCCGCAGATGGAAGTGGGAGAGAATCACCATGGACTTTGTTAGTGGGCTTCCTCTTACGCCTACTAAGAAAGACTTGGTTTGGGTGACAATGGATTGATTGATGAAATTTGCACATTTTATCGATTCGGGTTGATTACTCTTTGAAGAAATTGGCGAAATTATATGTGGCTGAGATTGTGAGATTGCATGGAGTGCCGGTGTTGATTATTTTGGATAGGGACCCGAGGTTTACGTCTCGATTTAGGAAAGCATTGCATCAGGCTTTGGGCACATTGGACTTGATCGGCATTTCATCCACGGTCGGCGGCCAGTCTAAACGGGTAATCCAAATCTTAGAAGATATGTTAAGGGGATGTGTGATAGATTTCAGAGGAAGCTGGGAGGAGTTCTTATCGTTAGCAGAATTTGAGTACAACAACAGTTACCAAGCCAGTATTCGGATGGCACCATATGAAGCACTATATGGACGGAAGTGTCGCACTCCTACGTGTTGGACAGAATTAGGGGAACGTCATGTTTTGGGTCCAAAAATAGTGGTTGAATCCGAAGAAAAGGTTAAGGTAATCCGGGCTCGGTTAAAAGAAGCATCTGACAGGCAAAAGTCGTATGCAGATCTTAAGCGGAAAGAAATAGAGTTTACTGTGGGGGATCAAGTTTTCCTAAAGGTTTCACCTTGGAAAAAGGTGATGAGATTTGGTCGCAAAGGGAAGTTAAGTCCCAAGTTCATTGGACCTTATCGGGTTTTGAAGCGGGTCGGACCTGTAGCATATCAATTAGATTTGCCTTCGGAGTTAAAGCCAATGCACGATGTGTTCCATGTTTCAATGTTACGTCGTTACCGGTGGGATCCATCTCATGTAGTGCCAGTTGAGGAGGTGGAATTAAGACCAGATTTATCTTATGAAGAGGAGCCAATTCAAATTCTGGAGCGAGATGTAAAGGTTTTACGGAGAAAATTGGTTCCTCTCGTCAAAGTATTATGGCGTAACCATGGATCAGAAGAAGTTACGTGGGAACCGGAGGAAGCGATGCGATAGCAATACCTCACTTGTTCTAGCCGAGGTAATTTCGGGGTTGAAATTATTTTAAGGGGTAGAACTATAACATCCTGAAAATAGGGGTTATGCATTTTACTTAATTGAATGTTGTTGCATGCCTAAGTATAATTGAATGTGTTTTGTGAAGTTTTAGAACTTCAATTATGTAAGTGAATACTTAGAAAATATTAAATTTTAATAAATAAGATAGAGCTAAGCAAGATAGGCTTTAAGAAATATTGACAAGAGGTTTAAAGCATAATAAGTCAATTGGCAAGGTGGTAAGGGTGCATGGATGAATGCTTGAGGGGAGAGGTTCGAATCCCCTAGTTAGCAAATGGAAGGATTTTTAATTTTTTTGTTTTCTTTCCTATAGTGTCGGCCAAGACTATTCTAGAATGGATGGTCATCTTTTTATTTTTGGTTAGTAGACCATATGAAAAAGGCAAGCTAGAAGTTATGGCATGAAATCATGAAGATATGGTAAGATAGGGGGACAAAAGGCTTGAAGAAAGGATGGTGTTTTGGAAGCTTTTTCATGGTCATTTGACCATGAACCTAGTCGGCTTTAGGGGCTAAGGGGAGAAGGTTTAATTGTGTTTGGAATCAAGGGATTGATGGGGAAGATTTGAGGAGGAAAAAGGGGATTATGTTGGTAAGGTTGGCCGAATTTTTGCATAGGCATTAGGGTGTTAGTTGGCAAAAATTTTTAACCAATTTTCTCTCCAAAACCTTGTTCATAGCCGAATGCTTATCTACACAAAAGAGAAGCCTTTTTCTCTTCTTTTGGTCTTTTGCAACTTACCATTTCGGTTTGAGAAGTCTTTCTAGTTTCTTTTCTCCTAAACATAACATCTTTCTCTTCACTTTGTAACCGAAAGCATCAAAAGTTTCAAAGACCTATTTTCTCTTATTTTTCTCTCATGGCCGAATGCACATAAGCCTCTTACCTCATCTCTTTTCTTTTAATCATCATCATCTTCTCCTTCTTCACTTTCAACCGAAACCATTTTCTACCAAAAATCAAATCATCCCTTTCTCTCAAATTTCTCTTCTCATTTACCTTGCTAAGGCCGAAACTCCCATTCTCTATTTTCATCTTCTTCTTTCTTTTCTTTTGTTGAAAACACGAAACCACCATAGCCAAAAACATCATATTTTTCTCTTCTTTTTATTCAAGCCAAAAGCATCATTTCTTTTCTTCTACTTTGACAAGGCCGAATCTTCAAGTGGTTAAGTAAGGATTTTTGTTAAGTGTTTTCATTATTTCTTTTAGAATAGCCGATTTAGAAACTTAATTCTCTCATTTTTTCTCCTAGGCCGAAACTTTGGAAGGGATTGTTAAGGATCCTTTTTGGTAACCAACATTTAAGGAGAGATCTTTCAAAATCATCCAAGGTAAAGATTATCACTTTCGGTTATATCGTTTCTTTTAGATAGTTTATTAATCAACTTTATTTTAGGGGTGATTTTGAGACTAACAAGATAGGTTCGAAAAGAGCGATATGGAGTGTTTGGAAGAGAAGAGGCTCTGTTATACCCTCAAACTTCAAACGAAGGGCTATATCGGCGATAAGAGATTTTCCACCGGGTTGTGGACCCTCTGCTAATGAGGATCGTTTATTTGAAGTCATGCGTACAATCGAACCACTTTTTGTTAGTGGGTTGTCAGCGGGTTTTGATCCATCTAACGGAGAAAACCACAAATAACGTTGTTCGAGAATCAGGGTAAGGATTTAGATCTCTCATCAATAGTATAGTTTTATTAGTAATAGTGCATACTAATCAAGTGTGATAATTAACTAGGTGTTGACGAGCGGGAAGGTATCTTTCTCATAGTCATAAGGTGTGTAACATTACACTAAAATCTCATAGATCTATATTAAATGTGATTTGTATGAAAATATGTGTAATAATGGTTGCGAATACCATTCAGTGGTATATGATATTTAGGTATGTTTAACCCCAATATTTTGCTAATTTTGCTATATGCCTAAATGTAAGATAAATATGATTTTTGCTATGATTTTGGGGTAAATGGCATGAAAACTAAAAAATATGTATGTGCATGGGCATATGGGTGTTATTGATAAAGGGGAAGTATTCCGATGGTTTTACCACAATATCCGGTGACTTCGGTCACATATTTTGAATCCGGTGACTTCGGTCACATATGTGAATCTGGTGACTTCGGTCACAATTATATGGTGGCCATGCCACAAAATTATAAGGGCGATGTGCATGTTGACTGCAGGAACTACCTTCGATGGTGTGTAGCGGATGGAGGGTCGATTTAGTAATCCCCACGGTGTGATCGGTTGGTACGGGTGGTGTGTAGCGGATGGATATTTAGGTGGGCTTGGGTTTGCATTTCATTATATAAATATCCATGTGACTTCTAAATGTTTTTATTTGATTTGCTATAAAAATGGGCTTTTGGCTAAATATGACTTAAATGGGCCTATGGCTATATGTGTTATTAATGGGCTTTAAGACTATGATCAAATGGGCTTTTTAATGTATGTGTTACACATTGAGTTTATGACTCACCCCTTTTGTGGGATAATTTTTCAGATAACTCTTAGCGCGATGGATCGGGTTAGCGAGGATTACGTGGTGGCCAATGCTCAAACAAAGTATTTTGGAGATTTTCCAAATTAAACTTATTAAACTTATTTAGAATTTATTATGGGTTTTGCTATTTTTGTAATAAGGCCATTATGAACTGTTTTTAATTTTTGTGTTTGGATTTATTTTTATTTTGCCATGAACAATTATTAATTAAATAACTAAATGGTTTTTGATAAATAAACTGTTTTTGAAAACAAAATATATTTCCACGATATTAATAAATTTTTCATTAAATTTGGTTTTCTTTTAACTTATTAATTTCTCTTAAAAATAATGTTTTAAGAAGATACAAATTTACTTTACAATTTGATTTCAACCCGATCTTTAAGTTAATCTATTTTATTCAAAATCATCAAGTTTTTCTTAAACAAAGCGAGAATTTGCTAAAGTTTTACTAGAAACATATCAAAACCGGTCAGGCTTTTTGGGCCGGGTTTGGGGTGTTTCACGTGGACTATTATCACCACCCGTGTTTAGGAAAATAAATTTTTCTATGTCGTACGCATTTCTTGCACATCCATGGTTCATCCCCAGCTTCCATACGACCACAGTACGCCCATGTGTAGGGCCGTGGCCTAGAAATATGCTTTTGGTTAGTTTATGGTTAGGTACTAAAAGAAAAAGAAAAGTAAAAAAATAAAAAAAAAAAAATTAAAAAAGTAAAAATGGGGTTAGTGCTCGAGTTGCCTCCCGAGAAGCGCTCGTTTATAGTCTTAGCTAGACTTTACCTCTCATTCGTATGGTCATGGTGGTTTGAGGAGGTGAAAATCCTTTCTCATGTGATCAACTCGGTTACGGATATAAAGTTTAAGTCAAGAAATGTTTACCTCAAATGTGTTGAATTTAGGATTGCTTACCTCGACCGTGTCATATAGGAAGACATTATGTACCTCAATAGTGATTTCTTCATTTGCCTTGAGTTCGAATTGGTGATTCAAGGGTCTTCCTTATTCAACAATACCGATCCTCTATTTTGATGTGATTTGTTGTTCCTATCACTTGTCTGGGTTTCCTTGATTTCACTTGGTGGTTACGGTTCCTCATGTAATTCTTCTTTATTAGCACGAGGTCTATGATCCATTTCGAGTTTGTAGCTTTGTGGTGTTTCCTGCAATGAAGGTTGAACAAGTTGGTTATCAACTGAATTTACTTTCTCACCTTTATCACTTGATGTTCGCCGAGTCAAGAGCTTGAAGAGTGACTATCTAAATCGCCTACACAGTATGAGTTCTCTGCATAGATATCAATTTTAGCTCGGCGATTGCTAAAAGGGTCTTCCTAAAATTAATGGGATCGTGTTGTCCTCATCCATGTCTAAAATTACAAAATCTCTTTGAATACGAATTTATTAATTTTGATTAGAACATTTTCTATTATACCCCTATGAATTCTTATAGTTTTATCAGTTAATTGAATACTCATCCTTGTTTGTCTGGGTTCCCCTAGACCTAGTTGTTTAAACATTTTGTAAGTCATAAAATTGATGCTTGCCCCTAAATATTCTAATGCATTATCAATAGATAAACTACCAAATAAACATGGAATTTAATTTTTGTGGCAGCTTATTTTGCAGAATTGCTGAGCACATTGCGTTTAGCTCCACGTGGTGCTCTTTGTCTAATTTGCATTTGTTGGTCAAGAGCTGTCTTAAAAATTTCCTTGAGTCTAGTATCTGAAAAAGAGCTTCAAGGAGAGGAAAGTTAATATGTACTTTCTTTAAGAGTTTAAGAAACTTACCGAACTGTTCCTCTAAATCGTCTCTTTTCATTGCTTCGGGAGAAGGTATGCGAGGTTGGTACTCCTTGATTACCGGTTTCAGCTTTTCTTGTGTTACCTCTACCTTACCTTCGTCAACATTGTTTTCTTGTATTGAATCTAGTTCATCTAACCCATTACTATCTTGAGCTGAGATGGCTTGAATTTGCTCCTTTGGGTTAACCTCGATGTTACTTGGTAGACGTCCTAGCAGTCGTATTAGCTTTGCGAGATGTCCCACTGACCTAGTAAGTTCTCCAACTTGATTCTCGATCCCTTTGATCAATTTTGTTGTTCATCAAGTCTTGCTTGATCTTTTGGAAATGAGAATCTGTGGCTGCCATGAATTTCGTCAGCATCTCTTTAAGATTTGGCTCCTTTTCTTGTTGGTGAGGTGGTTGTTGAAAATCTGGAGGAAATTCCAATCTTTGGCTATTTTGATCTTCCTCCGAGAAATTGGGATGGTACTTCCAACCTGCATTATAAGTGTCACTATAAAAATTATTTTGATATCTAGAGTAATTACTTGTATAGTGAGCTTGCTCGTTTTCCATGCCATATCCGTAGGGTGGGTACTCAGGATACGCCACGCCTTCTAGATTCAAATCATATTGTATTTTTGGATGTACCTGCGAGGGACTATACCAATCATCAATTTTTTTATTCATCATCTCTAACTGATTAGATAACCTGGTGACCATGTCGAGGTTGAAAATGCTAGTTGCTTTAGTAGGAATTGCCCCCACACCTTGCCACTGATAATTATTCAGTGCCATCTTTTCAATGGACTAAAATTTTTTGCCAAAAGCAAAATAGAGAAAAAAATTAGTAAAGTAAAAAGAAATAATAATAAAGAATAATATAATAATAAATTGCAAATAAAAAAATTGGCTAAAGTAATAGAAATAGAGTTTTCTTAATATTTTAGAGTTCCCCGGCAACGGCGCCAAAAATTTGATCGTGTCAAACAGTCGAGTTTTAAAATTTATAAAAAGAATGATCGAACCTGTAGATAACTATGACAACGATAGAGGCAAGTGCACCAATCGAACAGTAGTATAGTTTAGCAAGAGTATCTTATTGAACCCAAGGGAACCTAAAAGTACTACTACTCACTTTCTTTCTATTATTTGGCCTGAAATATGGAGTTATTGGTTTATGAAACTAATGAAAAACTAAACTAGATGAAAAGACAAAAGAATGAATTGGAGAAAGACTTTAGGAAAACTCAGTTGATGAAGACGATACCTTCAGGAAGAATCCACCTATGACTTCACTTGTTATCTAACCTTTAATTCATATGATTTCTTTACTTAGCTTGATCCGTGAGACTCCCAAACCTATATTAAACCCTCTCTCGAAGCGAATAATGTCTAACCTTAGGTTAATTAGTGGAACTCTCGTTCTCTTATAATAACCCCCTAAGGAAGCAATAAATCGATCAATGGACTCTCATATTAGGTTTCATCATAATCCGACAAAATCTCATAACCCTATCTCTAGGCGTTTGATCAACTCCGCTTAATTATGCTAGATCTACTCTTAGGCAGGGTCTATTCCTCCTCCACCTAAGCACATCAGATTAAATTAAACAACATAATTAAGAACAAACTAAGTATTTATCATATAAACCAAAAAAATCAAATAACAAAATCCATCATAGGTTTCATCCCCTTCATGTATCTGAAGGATTTAGTTCATAACAAAGTAGGAAAACATCTCAAGATAAAATATAAAACAAAACATAAGAAATCCCTAAAACCCCCTGAAGGAATTGAAGAGGAGATCCTCTGTCTTGAGTAGAACTCCGGCTTCTTGAGATGGATCAACTGGCTATCTTCAAGTGATTCCCTAACAGATGAAAGCTTCGGCAAAAGCCTCTACCAAAAGCCGTCTGTTTTGGCTTCTGCCGAAACTCCCCGCTTTAGTTGCTACCTTGGGTGTTTATATAGGCTTTGAGATGGTTTACTTGGCTCCTAAGTATCCTAATTCAAGTAGAATTACTCCTAGGATGTTTAAGTAGACTTAGGAATGTTTTTCTTTGCCTCCAAGCATCCAAATCCAAGTGAAATTTCTCTTTTTCGCGGTAGGGGCATGACCATGGTACATGCCCGTGTAAATCATCTTCAGGTCTTGTCTCGATTCTATCGATTGGGGCACGGCCGTGTAAATCATGGCATGGCTGTGTGAAGTAATTTGACGAGGCACGGCCGTGTGGCTTGAAGTCCAGGCTATGTCGATTTCTTTGGTTGACCCAATTTGTTGGGTCTTTCCTAAGTATAAACATGAAAAGAAAGGATTAAAAGCAAATTTTTACATAAATCAAGGGCTAAATCATCCAAAAGTATACTAAATATGGGGTTAAAATATGTTACTTTTATAGTTTATCATCGGGTTTGGTGTATTACACACATGCACTTTTGTACATCTATTTTCTTTCGAGTACATGTGTTTTTTTATTTTAAATCAATTTCGAGCACTTGTTTCATGTACTACAGTTTTCGAGCAATTGATACTTCTTTTCAACTCCCCCAAACTTATTTTCACACGATATTCTAAATAGTACTGAGTCTAGTGTTTGGGACAAATTTAAAGGTAATGAAGAGAAAAGTGATGGCTAAATATTGCAAAGGTCCAAATAAAACTAGGCCATATAGTCTTAAAGTTGGGTTCCAATGGATAATTTTATCAGGGTTGGCTTGAAAGGCTCAAACGGTCCAAATAATAGTTGCCTAAATCATTTTCAAGGTTCCATGCTTCCTAAGATTTCTCCTCAAGAAATTACTAAGTCAATTCTAAAGACTTAAACTTTCATGCATGCCTAACTTTTTCGTAGGGAACAAAAATTTTATGGTATAAATTTTCATGCTTTATTAAAAATACAATCATATCATTATTAAGCTAACATAATAACTTATTGAAATAATAGAACTTTATTAATACTGAAGTTTAGCATACTTAACGAAATTTCAAATTATTGAACAAAATATATCCTAATCATAATTAAAAGAAAATTTTATTCTGAGTGGAATTAACTGAATTAAATCAAATTTTCAGTCCCCTACTTAAAGTGAACAATGTCCTTTTTGTTTAAAGTGAATAGATATTATACACAAGGTAGGATTTTTAGAAAAGTGGAGGTGAGTCAAATTGACTGCTTAAGTACCAAGCTCTCTCTAAAATCCAATCCTAGACATGTATATATATATTGTCACACTTTAGCCTTTGTGACTTGTTGAGATTTTATTCATTATTCCTATCTCTTGTTTTATTGTGAAAAAAATAAAAATTCCTAATTAACCTAATCCTAAAATGACTTAGGAATAAAAATAAGCTAAAGTTGAAGTCATCCCTTTTATTTGTTTGTCAATCCTTTCGTATTCGACTCATCTTTTGCTCCATAAGTATTTCCTTTACATGAATCACCTTGCTCCCTCTTCGATAATGAAATCCATGGTTCAAATATGAAATTTGGAAACTCAGGCACAAGAATAAATGGGTCATTATAAATTTTCTTAAGGGCACTCCTCATCGAGTCATCCCTTATTTTTGAGTATCTCCAGTAGGCTTATTGCTGCCATTGCATGTGTTGCATTAAATCCATCAGCTTTAATTGCTCATCACGAAGATCAGGGCTAGATGGTGGAGCTCCAAACATTGAGGTTTCGATATCAAGTTTAGCTTTTGGTTCCATTGGTTCTTCCTCATTAGAGACTTCAGTTGATTGCTCTGGAGGGATTTCTGTGGGCTCATCTTTTGCTTCTTCAGGATCCTCACTCTCTTTAACTCGTTGCTGTAGAACAGAATCTTCAGCGACACAGTAATGGTCCCAATCGGTGATTGTGCCTTGACTATATCCTATCTTCTTTACGTCCACAAGGATTTTCACTTTTAAGCACAAAATTGTTATCGTAAAAGGGAAATAGGCTGGGCTAGAACGTCTAATGGCGCAATTTCGCATATCTCTTAGGATGATTTTGCCCACATCAATGGTCTTTCCAGTTCGAATCGAGTATAATAGGACCATTCGCTCTAATGAGATTGTAGTCCCATGCGATCTAGGCATAAGGCTGAAACGAACGAAATAGAACCCTACCTTTGCAAGTGGTGTCAAATACTCTCATTGGCACGTGTGGATTCCTTGCTTTAACATAGTCCACTTAGAACCTTGAACTGTAAGTTCCTTGAGAATTTCTATCAAATTTTGTAACATCCCGCACCCAAGACCGACACTGGGTCTGGATACGAGACATTACTATGCTTAAACTCACTGAACCATGTACTTTCAGGCTATAAAATTTCGTTCCAACTTAAAAACTTCACTTTCTTAGTCAACACTTATAACAAGGGCCTACGAGGCCTTTAACTCATGTTCGAAAACTTTCGGGATTAAAATCAAATAACTCATCTTTGAAGCAGAGTTCACACGCCCGTGTGACTTGGAACACGCCCGTGTACCCTTAAGCACGCCCATGCCCTCAAACCGTGTAGAGCTACTGACTATTTCCACACGGCTTAGACATGCCCGTGGGCTTAGATCGTGTGCTAATCCTTGACATACTGACAAAATTAACACGGTCTGGGCAAACGCCCATGTCCAAACCGTGTGTCTTACATGGCATACACACACGGCTGTGGGATTTGGCCGTGGCCTATTATGGTCAATAATACTAAGGTGCAGGGTTAACACAGTCTTGACACACACCCGTGTGGGTACTTACAGGCTATTTACCAAGCCTTTAACCACCTGAAATGAAGATCATAACCATACACAATTCAACGATGCAATAACAACCCAAATTTAAGAATAATACTACATGCTTCATTGATATCAGCAAGCATACATGCTTAGTAAAATTTGGCCAATTACTTATCCATATACAAAAGAATAATAAACTCGATAGCCTTTACAAAGGCCCTTCTTAAAACATGTCCACAAAATGAATGTTTCCTATACATGCCATACATAATAAAGTAACTTGGCTATACCAAAATAAGAGTTGATAGTGTGTTGCGAGCTCCGACTTAAATGATCCATGAGTTAGCTTGGCGGGACTGCATAGAAAGAAAGAATCATAACGTAAGTATAAAGCTTAGTAAGTTTGCATGTAACAACTCTTAGCAATCATCATTGCTTAATATAAACCATTTCACTTAAACAATGGTATCATGAATTTCAGCTAAAGAGCTTACTTACTCATATAGATTCTTACATGTCTCATGACACTTACTATTATCATGCTTGTGAGGTAACCATAATACATGTATCACTTGATCACATTGATCAGTATACTATAATAACAATAACCATGAGATCTTCTTTCTCATTCACATCATGAATAATACTCAACTTCATCTAACTTCATCTTGATATTAACTTTACTTTCTTAGCTTTCTTGCTATCTTCTTTTATCTTACTCATTTGCCCAATGAATTTTGTGAATAACCGAGGATACTAAATCTCTTTCCACATAATATGATGCCAAAGCCATATCCTAGACATGGTCTTACATAGATTATCTCATCTTGGTTTCAAGGCCATGTCTTGACATGAACTTACATGAACTCTTGCTCTTGATAACATACTCAATGCCAAGCTTACCTTGGACTTACATGATATCTTGATCAATGCCAAGTTTGCCTTGGACTTACATGATGACTTGCTTGCTAACTTGATCAATGCCAAGCTTGCCTTGGACTTACATGATATCTTGATCAATGCCAAGCTTGTCTTGGACTTACATGATAACTTGCTTGCTAACTTGATCAATGCCAAGCTTGCCTTGGACTTACATGATATCTTGATCAATGCCAAGCTTGTCTTGGACTTACATGATAACTTGCTTGCTAACTTGATTAATTCCAAGCTTGCCTTGGACTTACATGATATCTTGTATGGTAGATCGAATATCCCAGGGAAATTCATCTTCAATCAAAACTTGCTTGTATATATTATCGTGATTCCTTGCTTGAACAAAACATGATTATTTCATACAATTATTGTACATTATACTTTGCAAATTAATGATAAAAATCATAAAACTTAGAAATCATACAAACTTACCTCAATATAAAAATGTATATAGATGTGCAATTTAGTCCTCGACTTTGTTCTTGCATCGATTTCGATCCGGGCTTTGTTTTTCTTGATCTATAATCATAAATAGATCATTTAAAAACCATATTGACTAAATTCACACATAACTCATACTTTGGCAAAATTACTATTTTGCCCCTATACTTTCTAATATTTGCACCATGCCCCAATTCTCGTAAAATGATTTTCATGCAACTTTCTTAAACTTCATGCTCAACTGAATCATTTTCTCTTGTATAATAATCATCAATTCTCACTATTCCTAGTAGGTATGACCAATTTTATAACTGTTACAAAATGGTCCCTACTACTTTTTTTTTCATGAAATTCATTAAGGAAAAGTTGTTTGAAATTCATTAAGGAAAAGTTGTTTATCTAACATCAAACTCTCTTAGATTTCCATAAAACATCATTTAACAAGCATGTCATTCAAGGGTATATTTTTGAACATGCATCTTGGCTCATTTTATAGCTAAAATTAGCTAATTCATAATACAAGAACTTCAAAAATACGAAGAACATTAAAATGGGGCTAAGATGAACTTACTATGAGCTTGAAAAAAAAATGAAGAATCCCTAACTATGGTGTCTCCAAATTTTCGACAGCTCAAGGAAGAAGATGAGTGGATTTTTTCATCTTTTTCCCACTTAAAACACTAATTAGGCCAAATGACCAAAATGCCCTTCCTCTTAAAAATTTCTATTCAACCATCTTAAGGCCAATTTTGTCCAAAATTTTATTATTGGGAAATTTTCTATTTAAGGGCTCATAATTATTATTCTAAAGGTGTTTCATGCAAAAAGCTTCTAAAAAATCATACATTGCAACTTTTGCAATTTAGTCCTTTTTGGACCAATTGAACTCAACTTAATAAAATTACTTTACAAAACTTTCATACTAGCATTCAAACATGGCATAAACCTAGAAAAACTCATAATTTCTCCTCGGGTTCGTGGTCTCGCACCACTATCCCGACTAGGCCCTAAATCGGTCATATAATTCTCCCTTAGGATTTTCGTCCTCAAAATCTTACCAGCAAAAAGATTTGGATACTGATTTCTCATACTCTCTTTTGATTCCCATGTAGCTTCTTCAATTCCGTGCCTTTGCCACAATACCTTGAATAAGGCAATACTCTTATTTCTTAGTTGCTTAACTTCCCGAGCCAAAATCTTAACTGGTTCTTCACCAAAAGTCATGTCGGGACAAATCTCTATTTTTGAAGGGGTAATTACATGCGAAGGGTCTGATCTATAGTGTCATAACATTCACACGTGAAACACATTATGTATCTTCTCTAATTCTGATGGCAAAGACAAACGGTAAGCTACCGGCCTAATTCTCTCCGTAACCTTGTAAGGTCCAATGAAACGTGGACTTAACTTACCTTTACAGCCAAATCTGAGAACTTTTATCCATGGTGATACTTTCAAAAAGACTTTATCCCCAATTTGGTACTCGATCTCTTTTCTCTTTAAATCTGAATAGGATTTCTGTCTATCTAAGGTAGCTTTT
The DNA here is from genome assembly GCA_025506655.1 of Gossypium rotundifolium. NCBI lineage: Eukaryota > Viridiplantae > Streptophyta > Magnoliopsida > Malvales > Malvaceae > Gossypium > Gossypium rotundifolium. The sequence goes on from CP106731.1 coordinate 120,227,088, forward strand.
AAACATTCTTGAATTACTTTCAATTTCTCCTCAGCTTCTTTAACCAAATCAACCCTGTGAATTTGATTCTCCTTGAGTTCAGTCCAAAATAAGGGAGTTCTACATTTACGCCCATATAGGGCGTCATAAGGCGCCATCTTTAAACTCAACTGAAAGCTATTATTATAGGCAAATTCTACCAATGGGAGAAACTTTTCCAAACTGCCTTGGAATTCCAAAACTCAACATCTGAGCATGTCCTCGATTACCTGAATTAACCTTTCTGACTGACCGTCAGTTTGAGGATGAAAAGCTGTGCTAAAACTCAATTTTGTACCCAAAGCTTCTTGCAGCTTCTTCCAGAATCTAGATGTGAATCTCGGATCTCTATACAATATGATCGATAAGGGAACTCCATGAAGTCTTACTATTTCTGAAACATACAAGTTTGCCAACTTGTCTAGGGAGTAATCCACTCGTACAAGTATAAAGTGGGCTAACTTTGTGAATCTATCAACCACTACCCAAACAACATCTTTCTTGCTCGGAGACAATAGTAAACCCGTTACAAAATCCATGGTGATACGGTCCCATTTCCACTCGGGAATGAAGATAGGTTGAAGTAAACCCGAAGGTACTTGGTGTTCAGCCTTTACTTGAGAACAAATCATGCATTTGGTGACAAATTCTAAAATGTCTTTATTCATTATCGGCCACCAATACTGTTGCTTTAGATCATTATACATCTTGGTGGTACCCGGATGTACAGATAAACACCCGTTATATGCCTCGTGCAAAATTTTTTGAATAAGCTCTTCTTTTCTCGGAACACAAACTCTATCTCTGAACATCAAGTATCCATCAGAATTAATCCGATAGTCGGATTTAGCATCTACACGCATTGAGCTCTCTTGACTTGCAATTCGCTATCTTCTTTCTGAGTTTAAAGTTCTCTTGAAGGAACATTGGTCTAGCTCTCAACTCAGCTAAAATAGAACCATCATTGGATAAAGATATTTTTGAATTCAATGCTCTTAAAATAGCAGAAACTTCCTGCTCAAAGCATCGGCGGCTACATCCGCCTTTCCTTGATGGTAGCCGATGACCAACTCATAGTCCTTTATCAACTCTAACCATATTCGTTGTCTTAGGTTCAACTCGTTCTGCGTCATCAAGTACTTCAAACTTTTGTGATCGGTGAAAATCTAACATCGTTCACCATATAAATGGTGTCTCCAAATCTTCAAAGCAAAGACTATGGCAGCCAATTCAAGACCATGCGTCGGATAATTTTTCTCATGAGGCTTCAACTGTTTGCAGAAATAAGCAATTACATTGCCTTCTTTCATGAGTACATAGCCTAATCCATTTAAGGATGCATCGCTGTAGACTACAAATTCTTTCCCTGATTCGGGTTGTACTAAGACTAGAGCTTCTGTCAGCATTGCTTTCAACTTCTCAAAACTTTGTTGGAATTTTTCCGACCACTCAAACTTCACATTCTTCTGTAACAATCTAGTCATCGGGGTTGCAATCATAGAAAACCTCTTGACAAATCGTCTGTAGTAGCCGGCTAGGCCCAAAAACTTCTAATCTCCGTGATGTTCTTCGGTGGTTTCCAATCTATTATAGCTGAGATCTTACTTGGATCTACTCGGACTCCATCTCTCGAGACAATATGTCCCAGGAATCCCACTTTCTTGAGCCAAAATTCACTTTTACTGAATTTGGCATGCAATTGATTTCTCGAAGAGTCTGTAAAACTATCCGTAAATGATCAGCATGTTCATTCTCGTCTTGAGAATAAATCAGTATGTTGTCAATGAAAACGACTAGAAACTTATCAAGGTATGGTCTGAAAATGCGGTTTATTAAGTCCATGAATACTGCGGGAGCATTGGTCAGCCCAAAGGGCATGACTAAAAATTCATAATGCCCATATCTTGTTCGAAAGGCAGTATTGGATACATCTGAATCCTTCACTCTCAACTGGTAGTACCCTGATCTCAAGTATATTTTGGAGAATACAGTCGCTCCTCTCAATTGATCAAACAAATCATCGATTCTAGGCAATAGGTATTTGTTCTTTACTGTCACTTTATTAAGATGATGGTAATCAATGCATAATCTCATGGTGCCATCTTTCTATTTCACAAACAAAACTGGAACGCCCCAGTGAACAACTTGATCTTACAAAGACTTTGTCTGTCAATTCTTGCAACTATAACTTTAACTCTTTCAACTCTGTTGGAGCCATTCTATAAGGAGTACTGGAATATTAGTACTGTACCGGGAGCTAGCTCAATGCCGAACTCAACTTCTCTAATAGGTGGTAATCCTGGTAATTCCTCAGGAAAAACATCCACATACTCACTTACTATCGGCACTGATTCAATCTTTAACTCTGTCTCTTTATCATTAAATACAAAGGACAAAAATGCCTCATACCCTTTTCTTATATATCTCTGCACCATCATATGAGAAATTATTACCGACGATCTACCTTGCTCATCTAATTCTACATGAAGAGTATCCCCATTCTCTCATCTCATCTCAATGTATTTCTTCCCACAATTTACAATTACATTATGAGTAGTCAACCAGTCCATACCAAGAATGAGGTCAAATTCATCAAAAGGTAACAACATAAGATATGCTTTGAAGCAATGACCTCTAATCATTAATGGACAATCTTTACAAACTTTATTAACTAACATACTCTTGCCTAAAGGATTAAACACCTTAATTACAAATTCTATGGTATCTATAGGCACACCTAAACCGCGTACTAATTTCATGCAAATGTAAGAGTGTGTGGATCCGAGGTCTATTAAAGTAATAACTTTAGTATTGTAAAGAGAAAGCATACCTGTAATAACATTAGGGGAAGATCCTCTTCGCGAGGTCGATTGGAATAAGTCCTTCAGGTGCTCTACCCTCGGGTCTCGTGGCCTGCTTTCTGGGGTTACCTCTTCAACTTGCCCCACTTTTTGGGTTCCTCTACGGTCTCCCTCTGACCAAACTCCCAGATCTCGGGTTCTAAGTTCTCTTTTCTTTAGTCATCTCTGGACAATCCTTTATGAAATGGTATTCGAACCACATCTAAAACATGCATTTTCATGTGCTCGGCATTCTTCCAAATGGAGTCTGCCACATTGTGGACATTCAACTCTATCAGATCTAACATTTCCAACACTTGCAACTGAAGTGGTCTATGCTTTATTTCCCGAATACTGCATACTCTTGTCTTTCCTTAAAACCTAGTGGATGTAGTTGATCGAGTTGGAAAATCTCTTGACTTCTTGGATGGCGATTGGAACGACTTGTTCCACTATATCTTTCTAGAATCGTGAGACTCCATTTCAAATTTCTTCTTCTCTTTTATTAGTTCTTCGACTTTGCAAGCCCTTTCCACTAGCACAACGAATTCTTTTAATTCTAGGACAACAACAACCAACTTAATGTCCTCGTTTAAACCATCTTCAAACCTTTTACTCATAATGGCCTCAGTGGACACACATTCACGAGCGTACTTGCTGAGTCGTACAAACTCTCACTCATAATCGGTTACTGACATCTTGCCTTGTTTCAACTCTAGAAATTCTTTCCTCTTCTGGTCTACAAACCTCTGGCTGATATACTTTTTCTTAAACTCTTCCTGGAAGAATTCCCATGAGATCCTTTCTTTTGGTACCACCGACACAAGGGTGTTCCACAATTGTTGAGCAGAATCTCTTAAGAGAGAGACTACACACTTCATGCATTCATCAGGAGTGCAGGACAGTTCGTTAAATACTCTGATAGTATTTTCTAACTAGAACTCAGCTCTTTCTGGATCATCATCTTTTCTAGCTCGAAATTCTTCTACCCCATGCTTCCTGATCCTATCGATTAGAGGTTTACGTCCTCTTACCACCTCTACTACTTGGGGATACTGGAGTAGGTTGTGGAACAAGCGGGGTGGAGGGGGTTGTGCATTCGGGTTCACTCGAATGAACTCCGTGTACCAGGCATCCATCATATGGAGGAAGGCTTCTCTAGCCTCTTCTCCTCCTCCTTCTTGACTCACCGTAATGGGTCTATTCTCATTCTCATACTAAGACCTTTGTTGCTTCTTTGGGTGGTGCGTTACTTTCTACATCATCCGCCTCAGATCCTTCGGGATCCATTTACTATATATATAAATATAATTTAAGTCGTCAGCAGTTGTCACATTATCATTATAAAAACATTCTTACGTATGGCATGTATAGCTAGAATCATGGTCGTGCTATGCTAGTCCTAGAACCAACTAAATTGTAGCTCTGATACCACTAAATGAAACACCCCGCACCAAGACCGACACTAGGTCTAGATACAAGGCATTACTATGCTTAAACTCACTAAACCATGTACTTTCAGGCTATAAAATTTCGTTCCAACTTAAAAGCATCACTTTCTTAGTCAACACTTATAACAAGGGCCTACGAGGCCTTTAACTCATGTCCAAAACTTTCGGGATTAAAATCAAATAACTCATTTTTGAAGTAGGGTTCACATGCCCGTGTGACTTGGAACACGCCCGTGTACCCTTAAGCACGCCCATGCCCTCAAACTGTGTAGGGCTACTAACTATTTCCACATGACATAGACACACCCGTTGGCTTAGACCGTGAGCTAATCCTTGACATACTGACTAAATTAACACGGTCTGGGCACACACCCATGTCCAAATCGTGTGTCTTACATGACATACACACACGGCCGTGGGATTTGGCCGTGGCCTATTATGGTCAATAATACTAAGGTGTAGGGTTAACACGGTCTTGACACACGCCCGTGTGTCCAACCGTGTGGGTACTTACAGGCTATTTACCAAGACTTTAACCACCCTGAAATGAAGATCATAACCATACACAATTCAATGATGCAATAACAACCCAATTTTAAGAATAATACTACATGCTTCATTAATCTCAACAAACATACATGCTTAGTCAAATTTGGCCAATTACTTAGCCATATACAAAAGAATAATAAACTTGATAGCCTTTACAAATGCCCTTCTTAAAACATGTCCACAAAATGAATGTTTCCTATTCATGCCATAATTAGTAAAGTAACTTGGCTATACCAAAATAAGAGTTGATAGTGTGTTGTGAGCTCCAACTTTAATGATCCACGAGTTAGCTTGGCGGGACTGCATAGAAAGAAAAAATCATAACATAAGCATACAGGTTAGTAAGTTTGCATGTAACAACTCTTAGAAATCATTATTGCTTAATATAAACAATTTCACTTAAACAATAGTATCATAAATTTAAGCTAAAGAGCTTACTTACTCATATAGATTCTTACATGTCTCATGACACTTACTATTATCATGCTTGTGAGGTAACCATAATACCTGTATCACTTGATCACATTGATCAGTATACTATAATAACAATAACCATGAGATCTACTTTCTCATTCACTTCATGAATAATACTCAACTTCATCTAACTTCATCTTGATACTAACTTTACTTTCTTAGCTTTCTTGCTATCTTCTTTTAGCTTACTCATTTGCCTGATGAATTTCTGTGAATAACTAAGGATACTAAATCTCTTTCAACATAATATGATGCCAAAGTCATATCCTAGACATGGTCTTACATGTATTATCTCATCTTGGTTTCAAGGCCATGTCTTGACATGGACTTACATGAAGTCTTGCTCTTGATAACATACTCAATGCCAAGCCTGCCTTGGACTTACATGATAACTTGCTTGCTAACTTGATCAATGCCAAGCTTTCCTTGGACTTACGTGATATCTTGATCAATTCCAAGATTGCCTTGGACTTACATGATAACTTGCTTGCTAACTTGATCAATGCCAAGCTTGCCTTGGACTTACATGATATCTTGATCAATGCCAAGCTTGCCTTGGACTTACATGATAACTTGCTTGCTAACTTGATCAATGCCAAGCTTGCCTTGGACTTACATGATATCTTGTATGGTAGATCGAGTACCCCAAGGAAATTCATCTTCAATCGGAACTTGCTTATATATATTATCGTGATTTTTTGCTTGAACATAACATGATTATTTCATACAATTATTTTACATTATACTAAGCAAATTAATGATAAAAATCATAAAACATAGAAATCATACAAACTTACCTCAATATACAAACTGTATGTAGATGTGCAATTTAGTCCTCGACTTTGTTCTTGCCTTGATTTTGATCCGAGCTTCATTTTTCTTGATCTATAATCATAAATATATCATTTAAAAGCCATATTGACTAAATTGACTAATAACTCATACTTTGGTAAAATTACTATTTTGCCCCTATACTTTCTAATATTTGCACCTTTGCCCCAATTCTCGTAAAATGATTTTCATGCAACTTTCTTAAACTTCATGCTCAACTGAATCATTTTCTCTTGTATAACAATCATCAATTCTCACTATTCCTAGTAGGTATGACCAATTTTATAAATGTTACAAAATGGTCCCTACTACCTTTTTTTCATGAAATTTATTAAGGAAAAGATGTTTATCTAACATCAAACTCTCTTAGACTTCCATAAAACATCATTTAACAAGCATGACATTCAAGGGTAGATTTTTGAACAAGCATCTTGGCTCATTTTATAGTTAAAATTAGCTAATTCATAATACGGGAACTTTAAAAATACGAAGAACATTAAAAACGGGGCTAAGATGAACTTACTATGAGCTGAAAAAAAAATGAAGAATCCCTAGCTATGGTGTCTCCAAATTTTGGCAGCTCAAGGAAGAAGATGAGTGGATTTTTCTCATCTTTTTCCCACTCAAACACTAATTAGGCTAAATGACCAAAATACCCTTCCTCTTAAAAATTTCTATTTAACCATCTTAAGGCCAATTTTGTCCAAAATTTTATTTTGGGAAATTTGCTATTTAAGGGCTCATAATTATTATTCTAAAGCTATTTCATGCAAAAATCTTCTAAAACTCATACATTGCAACTTTTGCAATTTAGTCCTTTGTGGACCAATTGACCTCAACTTAATAAAATTGCTTTACAAAACTCTCATACTAGCATGCAAACATGGCATAAACCTGGAAAAACTCATAATTTCACCTCGGGTTCGTGGGCTCGCACCACTATCCCGACTAGGCCCTAAATCGGGTTGTTACAATTCTCCCCCTTAGGTATTTTCGTCCTCGAAAATATTACCAGCAAAAAGGTTTGGATACTAATTTCTCATACTATCTTCTGATTCCCATGTAGCTTCTTCGATTCCGTGCCTTTGCCACAATAACTTTACTAAGGCAATACTCTTATTTCTTAGTTGCTTAACTTTCTGAGCCAAAATCTTAACTGGTTCTTCACTATAAGTCATGTCGGGATGAATCTCTATTTTCGAAGGGGTAATTACATGCGAAGGGTCTAATCTGTAGCGTCGTAACATTGACACATGAAACACATTATGTATCTTCACTAATTCTGATGGCAAAGCCAAATGGTAAACTACCGCCCAATTCTCTCCGTAACCTCGTAAGGTCCAATGAAATGTGGACTTAACTTGCCTTTACGGCCAAATCTGGGAAATTTTCTCCATGGTGATACTTTCAAAAAGACTTTATCCCTAATTTGGTACTCGATCTCTTTTCTCATTAAATCCAAATACGATTTCTATCATCTGAGGTAGATTTTAAACATTCTCGAATTACTTTCACTTTCTCTTCAGCTTCTTTAACCAAATCAACCCCATGAATTTGATTCTCATTGAGTTCAGTCCAAAATAAGGGAGTTTTGCATTTACACCCATATAGGGCCTCATAAGGCGCCATCTTTAAACTCGACTGAAAGCTATTGTTATAGGCGAATTCTACCAATGGAAGAAACTTTTCCCAATTGACTTAGAATTCCAAAACACAACATCTGAGCATGTCCTCGAGTACTTGAATAAACCTTTCTGACTGATCGTTAGTCTAGGATGAAAAGCTGTGCTAAAACTCAATTTTGTACCCAAAGCTTCTTGCAGCTTCTTTCAGAATCTGGATGTGAATCTCGAATCTCTATCCAATATGGTCAATAAGGGAACTCCATGAAGTCTTACTATTTTTGAAACATACAAGTTTGCTAACTTGTCTAGGGAGTAATCAACTCGTATAGGTATAAAGTGGGCTAACTTCGTGAGTCTATCAACCACTACCCAAACAACATCTTTCTTGCTCGGAGACAACGGTAAACCCGTTACAAAATCCATGGTGATACGGTCCCATTTCCACTCGAAAATCAAGATAGGTTGAAGTAAACCTAATGGTACTTGGTGTTCAGCCTTTACTTGCTGACAAATCACGCACTTGGTGACAAATTCTCAAATGTCTTTCTTTATTTTCGGCCACCAATACTGTTGCTTTAGATCATTATACATCTTAGTGTTACCCGGATGTACAGATAAACATCCATTATGTGCCTCGTGCAAAATTTTCTGAATAAGCTATTCTTTTCTCGAAACACAAACTCTATCTCTGAACATCAAGTATCCATCAGAATTAATCCAATAGTCGATTCAACTTTTGACTCGCATTGAGCTCTCTTGACTTACAACTCGCTATCTTCTTTCTAAGCTTTAAAGATCTCTTGAAGGAACATTGGTCTAGCTCTCAACTCAGCTAAAATATAACCATCATTGGATAAAGATATTTTTGAATTAAATGCTCTTAAAATAGCAAGACTTCCTGCTCAAAGCATCAGCGACTACATTCGCCTTTCCTAGATGGTTGTCGATCACCAACTCATAGTCCTTTATCAACTCTAACCATCTTTGTTGTCTTAAGTTCAACTCTTTCTGCGTCATCAAGTACTTCAAACTTTTGTGATCGGTGAAAATCTGACATCATTCACCATATAAATGGTGTCTCCAAATCTTTAAAGCGAAGACTATGACAGCCAATTCAAGATCATGCGTCGGATAATTTTTCTCATGAGGCTTCATTTGTCTAGAGACATAAGCAATTACCTTGCCTTCATGCATGAGTACACAGCCTAATCCATTTAAGGATGCATCGCTGTAGACTACAAATGCTTTCCCTGATTTGGGTTGTACTAAGACTGGAGCTTCTGTCAGCACTGCTTTCAACTTCTCAAAACTTTATTGGCATTTTTTTGACCATTCAAACTTCACATTCTTCTGTAACAATCTAGTCATCGGGGTTGCAATCATAGAAAACCCCTTGACAAATCGTCTGTAGTAGTCGGCTAGGCCCAAAAATCTTCTAATCTTTGTGATGTTTTTCGGTGCTTTCCAGTCTATTATAGCTGAGATCTTACTTGGATCTACTCAGACTCCATCTCTCGAGACAATATGTCCCAGGAATCCCACTTTCTTGAGCCAAAATTCACTTTTACTGAATTTGGCATACAACAGATTTTCTCGAAGAGTCTGTAAAACTATCCGTAGATGATCAGCATGTTCATTCTTGTCTTGAGAATAAATTAGTATGTTGTCAATGAAAACGACTAGAAACTTATCATGGTATGGTCTGAAAATGCGGTTCATTAAGTCCATGAATACCGCAGAAGCATTGGTCAGCCCAAATGGCATGACTAAAAATTCATAATGCCCATATCTTGTTGAAAGCGTGATGGATACATCTGAATCCTTCACTCTCAACTGGTAGTACCCTGATCTCAAGTCTATTTTGGAGAATACAGCCGCTCCTCTCAATTGATCAAACAAATCGTCGATCCTAGGCAATGGGTACTTGTTCTTTACTGTCACTTTATTAAGCTAACGATAATCAATGCAAAATCTCATGGTGCCATCTTTCTTTTTCACAAACAAAATCGGAATGCCCCATTGTGAACAACTTGAACTTACAAAACCTTTGTCTGTTAATTCTTGCAACTGTAACTTCAACTCTTTCAACTCTGTTGGAGCCATTCTATAAGGAGTAACAAATATTGGTACCGTACCGGGAGCTAGCTCAATGCCAAACTCAACTTCTCTAATAGGTGGTAATCCTGGTAATTCCTCAAGAAAAGCATCCACATACTCACATACTATCGGTACTGATTCAATCTTTAACTCTATCTCTTTATCATTCAATACAAAGGCCAAAAATGCCTCATACTCTTTTCTTATATATCTTTGCGCCATCATATGAGAAATTATTACCGACGATCTACCTTGCTCATTTGATTCTACATGAAGAGTATCCCCATTCTCATATCTCATCTCAATGTATTTCTTCCCACAATTTACAATTACATTATGAGTAGTCAACAAGTCCATAACAAGAATGAGGTCAAATTCATCAAAAGGTAACAACATAAGATTTTCTTTAAAGCAATGACCTCTAATCATTAATAGACAATCTTTACAAACTTTATCAACTAACATGCTCTTGCCTAAAGGATTAGACACCTTAATCACAAATTCTGTGGTATCTATAGGCACACCCAAACCGGGTACTAATTTCATGCAAATGTAAGAGTGTGTGGATCCAGGGTCTATTAAAGTAATAACTTTAGTATTGTTAAGAGAAAAGGTACCCGTAATAACATCAGGGGAAGATCCTCTTCGCGAGTGTGAATGGCATAAGTCCTCGCAGGCACTCTACCCTCGGGTCTCGCAGCCTGCTCTCTGGGGTTACCTCTTCCACTTGCCCCACTTCCCGGGTTCCTCTGCAGTCTCCCTCTAACCATACTCCCAGATCTCGGGTTTTGAGTTCTCTCTTCTTTAGTCATCTCTGGACAATCTTTTATGAAATGGTCTTTGGAACCACATCTAAAACATGCATTTTCATGTGCTCGGCATTCTCCCAAATGGTGTCTGCCACATTGTGGACATTTAGATCTGTCAGATCTAACATTTCCAACACTTGCAACTGAAGTGGTCTGTGCTTTATTTCTCGAATACTGCTTACTCTTGTCTTTCCTTGAAAACCCAGTGGAAGTAGCTGATCGAGCTGGAAAATCTCTTGACTTCTTGGATGACGATTGGAACGACTTGTTCCATTGTCTCTTTCTAGAATCGCGAGACTCCATTTCAAATTTCTTCTTCTCTTTTATTAGTTCTTCGGCTTTGCAAGCCCTTTCCACTAGCACAACGAATTCTTTTAATTCAAGGATAGAAACAACCAACTTAATGTCCTCGTTTAAACCATCTTCAAACCTTTTACTCATAATTGCCTCAGTGGACACACATTCACGAGCGTACTTGCTGAGTCGTACAAACTCTTCCTCATAATTGGTTACTGACATCTTGCCTTGCTTTAGCTTTGCAAATTCTTTCCTCTTCTGGTCTACAAACCTCTGGCTGATATACTTTTTCTTAAACTTTCCTAGAAGAATTCCCATGAAATCCTTTCCCTTGGTATCACCGACACAAGGGTGTTCCACCATTGGTAAGCAAAATCTCTTAAGAGAGAGGCTACACACTTCATGCATTCATCAGGAGTGCAGGACAGTTTGTTAAATACTTTGATAGAGTTTTCTAACCAGAACTCAGCTCTTTTGGATCATCATCTTTTCTAGCTCGAAATTCTTCTGCCCCATGCTTCCTGATTCTATAAATTGGAGGTTTATCTCCTCTTGCCACCTCCACTACTTCGGGGGTATTGCAGTAGGTTGTGGAACAGGCGAGGGTGGAGGGGGTTGTGCATTTGGGTTCGCTCGAACGAACTCCGTGTACCATGCATCCATCATATGGATGAAGGCTTCTCTTGTAACACCCTTAACCCATATCTGTCATCGAATCATGGTTAAAGGGCATTATTACACATAATACGAATCCTATTAAATATTTACGACACTAATATTCATAATCAAAAACATAATGGGTAATGTAATATCATAATATCCTTAGCATTTTAAAGAAATAAAATAAAATATAAACATATATATATTATAACCATTTAGCCGAATTCACCTAGAAGCATGTTTCATTAAATAAATTTACTACTGTTCATCTAGTCACCCAATATACAATGACCGAATATGCACCTGTCCATTATTAATAAACCTAAAGAAATTAACTATCATTCAAAATACACATGCGTAAATATAAAAATATCTAAAGAGACGTGTGAAATCTGTGTAATTGAATTTAACATTTATCAACCATAGTCCCTTTAAAAGAAATTTCTAACATAACAATTTCCAAATGTAATATCTTTCAATTTAAATTGTATTATAAGATCTACCTCCAATTTGCCATCTATTAAACCAAAAGAAAAAGGCATGGTATAATATACACGAAAGACATATATATATATAATATATACGCAATTATGCATACATGCATTAGAGGTTGTGTTTTATAAAGACACAAGCATCACAGTCAATTACTATCAAGATCCTATTACCATGACTTCACCAATTCATGACCAAACCACTTAAATCGAATTTGATACAAATGTACCAATGCCATTTATAACCGAATATGCTATATGCATTATAACATTTTCTCTTTGATGTAAACTTGAGTATAACACTTTAATACCTCTTTTTCTGAATTAATAAATCAAACACACTCACATATGTGCAACAATTAATTATACATTCATTTACGCATACTCATTTTGCAAATTATGCTTACAAAAGATCATGCATTATTACTTTATATATATATATATATATTCAAGATAAAAGTATCTTAACTTAGCCATTTTCGCATGGCTATACTTATATACAAGACAAAATTCATGGTTTTAAAAACTTAGTCTAACCTATACATGCCTTTGATTTAAAAACAAACTTATAAGTACCAAATAATATGATAGCATGGATGACTTCACCGATGATCCCCGAGCTCGTAGCTAGATCGAAATCTATAAAAGTAGTAAACAACACATGGAGTAAGCTACTAAGCTTAGTAAGCCTTAAGCAATTAGAACAATATAATCAACTATTCACCATTATACTTTATTGTTTACATAATCTTAGTTTAAACTCATAGCATACATTAATCATCGAGCCATATATCACAAATTTAATAGGTACTAGCTTCAACCTAATTCCATGCATTCAATATACACACAATTACGGGTTAATTCCACATGACTAATTACCTATCTATAGAATTCCTAATTAGTCGAATATACTTGTATATTCATACTCATAAAATCATCAAATGCTTAAATGTTGATCAACGAACATCATCTAATCAATATCAAATTTCCACATATCCAAGATACCAAATGCATAATACTTTATTTAAAATCTACTCAATCACAACTTCATATATATATAAACACACACTTAAGTCAATACATACCTTGTGGCCAAAATTATTTAATTTTCTTAATCAAGCTTTGACTTGCTCATTTACCACCATCACTTCCCCATTTTGTAAGTTTACGCTCGTATTATAAATCACTAGCATTAAGCACGCTGGCAATAAGCCCGAATATGTCACCCAAGCACTAAGCACGCTAGGCAATAAGCCGAATATGTCACCAAGACGAGGCCTGCTAGGCAATAAGCCCGATTATATCAAGACGAGGCACGCTGGCAATAAGCCCAATTATATCAAACAAGACGAGGCCTCTTAGGCAATAAGCTCGATTATATCAAACGACGAGGCACGCTAGGCAATAAGCCCGATTATATCAACGTGGTCAATCATTCCACACATTTCATCACTATATTACATAACCAATTCAGCTAAGCTTATTTACTTTAAACAAATAAAATCATTATGTCTTTGTAAATCCCACAATTCACATCGAGATACTTATTCATATCACAATATCAAATTATACAAACAATCTAATGTACTTATATACATTCGGCTAAGACAAAATTATGTACTAAAATTTATCAAACATTACCATTTAATATGTTCATAACAATTCTTTGATCTAATTCAGCTTAAGGACTTACCTCGGTTGGCGATAGTCTGTGCGAATCGGCTATTCGAGAACCTTCGTTTTTCCCCGATCTAATTTCGTTTTTCTTTGCTCTTGATATAATACACATTAAAATTTAGCTAATTCAAATACATTTCATCTCAATTTAGTCCCAAAACACATAAATGGGCAAATTACCATTTTACCCCTACTATTTCAATACTTTGCAATTTAGTCCTATTTGCATAAAACTCAAAATACATCAAATTTCCCCATACTCCTTAAGGGCGAATATGTATAAGGACTATACAAGTCTATTTCTTTCATTTTATTTTGCAATTAAGCCCTATAAAATTTTATTTTTACAAATTGGCCTAAAACACAAATTCACCAAAACTTCCAACACATAATATACTAATTTTAACCTATCTTTCATCTAACATCATCAAACATCAAAACCTCAAGAATTCATCAATGGCTGATTCATATATACACACTAATCTTAGAAATTCTAGCATGGGTCGGGTAATATACTAAGCAACGATCTCAAAAACGTAAAATTAACAAAAGCGAGCTAGATTTCTTACCTAATTAAGCTTGAATAAGGCTGAATGTTTCAAGGCTTTTCTCCCTTTTTCTTTTGTGTTTTTGACCAAAAGATGAACAATGCATAGGCTTTTTATTTTTTTGTTTTATTAACATATATTAATTAGTTTATTTTAACATATAATGTAATAATATATATTATAAAAATTCAAACACTATTACATGCATCAAGGTGGCCGGCCATTAACCTAAAAATGGGCTATTTGCCCTTTTAATACCTCACATTAAAAGCCATGCTCAATTTAACAAATTACACTTTAGTTGGCCACTTTTACTTTTTACGCGATTAAGTCCTTTTATCAAATTCAATACTTAAGCGATAAAATTTTTCTCTGAAACTTTCACACACATAAATACATACATAATAAACACTAAATATAATATTTAAATATTTCTCGGACTCGGATTCGTGGTCCCGAAACCACCGTTCGATTAGGGTCGATTCGATCATTCTGACTCTCCCCTTAAGGATTTTCGTCCCCAAAATCTTACCGTTAAACAACATCGGATATTGTTGCCTCATTGAATCTTGAGGCTCCCGTTGCCTCTTCAACTCCGTGCCGTTTCCATAACACTTTCACTAAGGAGATCTTTTTGTTTCTTAACTCTTTCATTTCCCGAGCTAAAATATGGATCGGCTTGTCCTCATCGTCATATCAGTTGTATCTCAATCTCGAGCGAGCAATCGAGATGTAGCGGATCGATCAGATCTATGTAGCATAGAAACATGAAATACATCGTATCTTTTCTAATTCAGAGGTAGCTTCAATATATAAGCAACAGCCCAACACGTTCAATGATTTCATACGGTCCAATGAACCTCGGGCTCAACTTGCCTTTTCGGCCAAAGCGGAGCACTTTCTTCCACGGAGAAACCTTTAAAATACTCGATCTCAATCTAAAATTCAATATCTTTACGTTTCAAATCAGCATAAGACTTTTGACAATCCGAGCGACTTTCAAATTGTCTCTAATAATAGCTATTTTCTATTCAGTTTCTTTAATCAAATTAACCTCGTGTATCTTATTTTCGCTGAGCTCAGTCCAGTATAATGGTGTTCGACATTTTCGCCCGTATAAGGCTTCATAAGGTGCCATTTTGATACTAGATTGAAAACTATTATTATAAGCAAATTCAATCAAAGGTAGGTATCGTTCCCATGTACCTTCAAACTCGAGAACGCAACATCTCAACATGTCCTCAAGTATCTGAATAGTTCGCTCGGATTGACCGTCTGACTGTGGATGGAAAGCTATACTAAAATGAAGTTTAGCACCTAAAGCATCTTGCAACTTCTTCCAAAACCGCGATGTGAATTTCGGGTCTCTATCTGAAACAATGGAACTCGGTACACCATGCAATTTCACAATCTGTGATACTACAATTTAGCAAGTTTATCAAGTGAATAGTCATGCGTCTTGGCACAAAATGAGTGATTTAGTTACCTATCAACTATAACCAGACGGCATCTTTCCTACTCGAGTCATAGGAGGCCGGATACAAAATCCATTGTAATTCTATCCCATTTCCATTCGGTATCATGATTGGTGAAGTAGTCGGATGGTGCTTGATGCTCGACTTTTACTTGTCGATGATTAAGCACTTAGAAACAAATTCAGATATATCCGTTTCATGCCAGCCACCAATAAAACTATTTCAAATCGTTATACATCTTCGTGCTACCGGATGTATCGATAGTCGACCACTATGAGCCTCACTCAAAATCATCTGTATCAAATCTTAGTTCTTTGGAACACACATTTGGCTTTTAAAATTCAAACAATCATTTGCATCAATCTGAAAATCTAATTATGTACCCTTTTCACACTGAATTCGACTAGCAATCAAATATTCATCAACTTTCTGTGCATCACAAATTTGCTGAATAAACATCGGTCTTGCTCATAACTCGGCTATGATCGAACCATCACTAGACATAGCCATCTGTGCATTCATTGCACGAAGAGCAAATAATGATTTCTGACTTAACGCATCCGCAACAACGTTAGCTTTTCCCGGGTGATAGCCAATCACCAATTCATAGTCTTTCAACAGTTCTAGCCACCTGCATTGTCTCAAATTCAGGTCTTTTTGAGTCATTAGATACTTCAGACTTTTGTGATCCGAGTAAACATGGCATTTCTCACCAAATAAGTAAAGACGCCAAATCTTCAGTGCGAACACAATGGATGCAAGCTCTAAATCATGCGTCGGGTAATTTCTTTTATGCGGCTTCAATTTTCTTGATGCATAGGCTACTACCCTACCTTCCTGCATCAATACACAGCCCAAACCACTTAAGGAAGCATCAGAATACACAACAAATTCTTTACCTGATTCAGGCTGAGCTAACACTGGAGCTTCGGTCAAAAGGGCTTTCAACTGCTCGAAACTTTTCTGGCACTTCTCTGACCACTCAAACTTGACATCTTTCTGTAGTAGCTTTGTCAAAGGTGCAGCTATCACAGAAAAACCTTTCACAAACCGTCTGTAATAGCCAGCAAGTCCCAGATAACTTCGAATCTCAAAAATGTTCTTCGGTGGCTTCCAATCAAGTATAGCCAAAATTTTGTTTGGATCGACTCGAATACCTGATGATGAAACAACATGTCCCAAGAAGCTGACTTCTTTCATCCAGAACTCACACTTGCTAAACTTCGCATACAACTGTTGATCTCTCAAAGTTTGTAGCACTAATCTCAAATGATCGGCATGCTCGGTTTCATTTTTGGAGTAGATCAGTATATCATCAATAAACACTACTATAAACCGATCCAAAAACTATTTGAAGACTCGATTCATTAAATCCATAAAAACTGCAGGTGCATTAGTGAGTCCAAAAGGCATAACCAGAAACTCAAAATGTCCGTACCTCGTCCGGAATGCAGTCTTTGGCACATCTATATCTCGACTACAGAATCGATAATAACACGATCTCAAATTTACCTTCAAAATCTCAAGCCCATTTTAATTGATCAAACAAATCATCAATCCGAGGTAATGAGTACTTATTCTTTATAGTTACCTTATTCGATTCTTAGATAATCAATACACATTCGCATCGTTCCATCTTTCTTCTTCACAAAAAAGCTGGTGCACCCAAGGGAAAAACTTGGCCATGCAAAACCCCTATCTCATCAACTCTTGCAATCTGCGCTTTCAACTCTTTTAACTCTGTAGGTTTCATCCGATCGGAGCTATCGAGATCGAGTCATTTTCGTTACTAATTCTTTCATTTTATTTTGCAATTAAGCCCTATAAAATTTTATTTTTACAAATTGGCCCTAAAACACAAATTCACCAAAACTTCCAACACATAATATTCTAATTTTTAACCTATCTTTCATCTAACATCATCAAACATCAAAACCTCAAGAATTCATCAATGGTGATTCATATATACACTAATCTTAGAAATTCTAGCATGGGTCGGGTAATATACTAAACAGCGATCTCAAAAGCGTAAAATTAACAAAAGCGAGCTAGATTTCTTACCTAATTAAGCTTGAATAAGGCTGAATGTTTCAAGGCTTTTCTCCCCTTTTTCTTTTGTGTTTTTCGGCCAAAAGATGAACAATGCATGGCTTTTTATTTTTTTGTTTTATTAACATATATTAATTAGTTTATTTTAACATATAATGTAATAATATATATTATAAAAATTCAAACACTATTACATGCATCAAGGTGGCCGGCCATTAACCTAAAAATGGGCTATTTGCCCTTTTAATACGACATTAAAAGCCATGCTCAATTTAACAAATTACACTTTAGTTGGCCACTTTTACTTTTTACGCGATTAAGTCCTTTTTATCAAATTCAATACTTAAGCGATAAAATTTTTCTCTGAAACTTTCACACATAAATACATACATAATAAACACTAAATATAATATTTAAATATTTCTCGGGCTCGGATTCGTGGTCCGAAACCACCGTTCGATTAAGGGTCGATTCGATTATTCTGACTCTCCCCCTTAAGGATTTTCGTCCCCAAAATCTTACCGTTAAACAACATCGGATATTGTTACCTCATTGAATCTTTAGGCTCCCACGTTGCCTCTTCAACTCTGTGCCGTTTCCATAACACTTTCACTAAGGAGATCTTTTTGTTTCTTAACTCTTTCATTTCCCGAGCTAAAATCTGGATCGTCTTTCCTCATACATCATATCAGTTGTATCTCAATCTCGAGCGAACAATCGGATGTAGCGGATCGATCAGTATCTATGTAGCATAGAAACATGAAATACATCGTGTATCTTTTCTAATTAGAGGGTAGCTTCAATATATAAACAACGGGCCCAACCGTTCAATGATTTCATACGGTCCAATGAACCTCGGGCTCAACTTGCCTTTCCGGCCAAAACGGAGCACTTTCTTCCACGGAGAAACCTTTAAAAATACTGGATCTCCAATCTAAAATTCAATATCTTTACGTTTCAAATCAGCATAAGACTTTTGACAATCTGAAGCAGCTTTCAAATTGTCTCTAATAATAGCTATTTTCTATTCAGTTTCTTTAATCAAATTAACCTCGTGTATCTTATTTTCGATGAGCTCAGTCCAGTATAATGGTGTTCGACATTTTCGCCCGTATAAGGCTTCATAAGGTGCCATTTTGATACTAGATTGAAAACTATTATTATAAGCAAATTCAATCAAAGGTAGGTATCGTTCCCATGTACCTTCAAACTCGAGCACGCAACATCTCAACATGTCCTCAAGTATCTCGAATAGTTATTTCGGATTGACCGTTTGATCTGTGGATGGAAAGTCGTACTAAAATGAAGTTTAGTACCTAAAGCATCTTGCAACTACTTCCAAAACCGCGATGTGAATCTCGGTCTCATGCGAAATAATGGAACTTCGGTACACCATGCAATTTCACAATCGTAGCGCGCACAATTCACAAGTTTATCAAGTGAATAGTGCATGCGTCTTGGCACAAAATGAGTGATTTAGTCGACCTATCAACTATAACCAGACGGCATCTTTCCTACTCGAGTCATAGGAGATGGATACAAAATCCATTGTAATTCTATCCCATTTCCATTCGGGTAACATGATTGGTCAAGTAGTCGGATGGCGCAATGCTCGACTTTTACTTGTCGACAGTTAAGCACTTAGAAACAAATTCGAGATATATCCGTTTCATGCCGGGCCACCAATAAAAGCTGTTTCAAATCGTTATACATCTTCGTGCTACCGGATGTATCGATAGTCAACCACTATGAGCCTCACTCAAAATCATCTGTATCAAATCTGAGTTCTTTGGAACACACATTCGGCTTTTAAAATTCAAACAATCATTTGCATCAATCTGAAAATCTAATTCTGTACCCTTTTCACACTGAATTCGACTAGCAATCAAATATTCATCAACTTTCATGCATCACAAATTTCTTGAATAAACATCGGTCTTGCTCATAACTTCGGCTATGATCGAACCATCACTAGACATAGCCATCTGTGCATTCATTCCACGAAGAGCAAATAATGATTTCGACTTAACGCATCCGCAACAACGTTAGCTTTTCGGGTGATAGCCAATCACCAATTCATAGTCTTTCAACGCTTCTAGCCACCGCATTGTCTCAAATTCAGGTCTTTTTGAGTCATTAGATACTTGAGACTTTTGTGATCCGAGTAAACATGGCATTTCTCACCAAATAAGTAGTGACGCCAAATCTTGATCATAACACAATGGATGCAAGCTCTAAATCATCGTTGGGTAATTTCTTTTATGCGGCTTCAATTTTCTTGATGCATAGGCTACTACCCTACCTTCCCGCATCAATACATGCCCAAACCACTTAAGGAAGCATCGAATACACAACAAATTCTTTACCCGATTCAGGCTGAGCTAACACCGGAGCTTGGTCAAAAGGGCTTTCAAGCGCTCGAAACTTTTACGGCACTTCTCTGACCACTCAAACTTGACATCTTTCTATAGTAGCTTTGTCAAAGGTGCAGCTATCACGAAAAACCTTTCACAAACCGTGCATAATAGCCAGAAGTCCCGGATAACCCGAATCTCAAAAATGTTCTTCGGTGGCTTCCAAACAAGTATAGCCAAAATTTTGTTTGGATCGACTCGAATACCTGATGATGAAACAACATGTCCCAAGAAGCTGACTTCTTTCATCCAGAACTCACACTTGCTAAACTTCGCATATAACTGTTGATCTCTCAAAGTTTGTAGCACTAATCTCAAATGATCGGCATGCTTTCGGTTTCATTTTTGGAGTAGATCGGTATATCATCAATAAACACTACTATAAACCGATCAAAAAGCGTACGAAGACTCGATTCATTAAATCCATAAAAGCTGCGGTGCATTAGTGAATCCAAAAGGCATAACCAGAAACTCAAAATGTCCGTACCTCGTCCTAATGCGGTCTTTGGCACATCTATATCTCGACTATTGGCGATAATAACCTGATCTCAAATTTACCTTCGAAAATACTGAAGCCCTTTTTAATTGATCAAACGAATCATCAATCCGAGGTAACGAGTACTTATTCTTTATAGTTACCTTATTCAGTTGCCGATAATCAATACACATTCGCATCGTTCCATCTTTCTTCTTCACAAAAAGAACTGGTGCACCCCAAGGGGAAAAAATTGGCCATGCAAAACCCCTATTTGTCAACTCTTGCAACTGCGCTTTCAACTCTTTTAACTCTGTAGGTTTCATCCGATACGGAGCTATCGAGATCGGAGTCATTTTCGGTACTAATTCTTTCATTTTATTTTGCAATTAAGCCCCTATAAAATTTTATTTTTACAAATTGGCCCTAAAAACACAAATTCACCAAAACTTCCAACACATAATATACTAATTTTAACCTATCTTTCATCTAACATCATCAAACATCAAAACCTCAAGAATTCATCAATGGTGATTCATATATACACTAATCTTAGAAATTCTAGCATGGGTGGGTAATATACTAAGCAACGATCTCAAAACGTAAAATTAACAAAAACCGAGCTAGATTTCTTACCTAATTAAGCTTGAATAAGGCTGAATGTTTCAAGGCTTTTCTCCCTTTTTCTTTTGTGTTTTTCGCCAAAAGATGAACAATGCATGGCTTTTTATTTTTTTGTTTTATTAACATATATTAATTAGTTTATTTTAACATATAATGTAATAATATATATTATAAAAATTCAAACACTATTACATGCATCAAGGTGGCCGGCCATTAACCTAAAATGGGCTATTTGCCCTTTTAATACCTTACATTAAAAGCCATGCTCAATTTAACAAATTACACTTTAGTTGGCCACTTTTACTTTTTACGCGATTAAGTCCTTTTTATCAAATTCAATACTTAAACGATAAAATTTTTCTATGAAACTTTCACACACATAAATACATACATAATAAACACTAAATATAATATTTAAATATTTCTTAGGCTCGGATTCGTGGTCCCGAAACCACCGTTCCGATTAGGGTCAGATTCGATGCATTACAACTCTCCCCCCTTAAGGATTTTCGTCCCCAAAAATCTTATCGTTAAACAACATCGGATATTGTTGCCTCATTGAATCTTGAGGCTCCCACGTTGCCTCTTCAACTCCGTGCGTTTCCATAACACTTTCACTAAGGAGATCTTTTGTTTCTTAACTCTTTCATTTCCGAGCTAAAATACGGATCGTCTTTTCCTCATCGTCATATCAGTTGTATCTCAATCTCGAGCCGAACAATCGGATGTGATTTGATCGATTTGTATCTATGTAGCATAGAAACATGAAATACATCGTGTATCTTTTCTAATTCAGAGGTAGCTTCAATATATAAGCAGCGAATTTAACCGTTCAATGATTTCATACGGTCCAATGAACCTCGGGCTCAACTTGCCTTTTCGGCCAAAGCGGAGCACTTTCTTCCACGGAGAAACCTTTAAAAATACTGGATCTCCAATCAGAAATTCAATATCTTTACGTTTCAAATCAGCATAAGACTTTTGACAATATGAAGCAGCTTTCAAATTGTCTCTAATAATAGCTATTTTCTATTCAGTTTCTTTAATCAAATTAACCTCGTGTATCTTATTTTCATTGAGCTCACCCAAAGATAATGGTGTTCGACATTTTAGCCGTATAAGGCTTCATAAGGTGCCATTTTGATACTAGATTGAAAACTATTATTATAAGCAAATTCAATCAAAGGTAGGTATCGTTCCCATGTACCTTCAAACTCGAGAATGCAACATCTCAACATGTCCTCAAGTATCTCGAATAGTTAGCTCGAATTGACCGTCATTGTGGATGGAAAGCTGTACTAAAATGAAGTTTAGTACCTAAAGCATCTTGCAACTTCTTCCAAAACCGCGATGTGAATCTCGGGTCTCTATCTGAAACAATGGAACTCGGTACACCATGCAATTTCACAATCTGTGGCACGTACAATTCAGCAAGTTTATCAAGTGAATAGTGCATGCGTCTTGGCATAAAATGAGTGATTTAGTCGACCTATCAACTATAACCCAGACGGCATCTTTCCTACTGAGTCATAGGGAGGCGGATACAAAATCCATTGTAATTCTATCCCATTTCCATTCGGTAACATGATTGGTGAAGTAGTCGAGATGGCGCTTAATGCTCGACTTTTACTTGGCGTGAGATTAAGCACTTAGAAACAAATTCGAGATATATCCGTTTCATGCCGGGCCACCAATAAAACTGTTTCAAATCGTTATACATCTTCGTGCTACCCAGATGTATCGATAGTCAACCACTATGAGCTTCACTCAAAATCATCTGTATCAAATCTGAGTTCTTTGGAACACACATTCGGCTTTTAAAATTCAAACAATCATTTGCATCAATCGAAAATCTAATTATGTACCCTTTTCACCCGAATTCGACTAGCAATCAAATATTCATCAACTTTCTGTGCATCACAAATTTGCTGAATAAACATCGGTCTTGCTCATAACTCGGCTATGATCGAACCATCACTAGACATAGCCATCTGTGCATTCATTACACGAAGAGCAAATAATGATTTCTGACTTAACGCATCCGCAACAACGTTAGCTTTTCCCGGGTGATAGCCAATCACCAATTCATAGTCTTTCAACAGTTCTAGCCACCTGCATTGTCTCAAATTCAGGTCTTTTTGAGTCATTAGATACTTCAGACTTTTGTGATCCGAGTAAACATGGCATTTCTCACCAAATAAGTAATGACGCCAAATCTTGATCTTGAACACAATGGATGCAAGCTCTAAATCATCGTCGGGTAATTTCTTTTATGCGGCTTCAATTTTCTTGATGCATAGGCTACTACCTACCTTCTGCATCAATACATTAAACCACTTAAGGAAGCATCGAATACACAACAAATTCTTTACCTAATTCAAAGCTAAGCTAACACCGGAGCTTCGGTCAAAAGGGCTTTCAAGCTTCTCGAAACTTTTACGCACTTCTCGACCACTCAAACTTGACATCTTTACGTAGTAGCTTTGTCAAAGGTGCAGCTATCACGAAAAACCTTTCACAAACCATCCGTAATAGCCAAGCAAGTCCCGGATAACTTTGAATCTCAAAAATGTTCTTCGGTGGCTTCCAATCAAGTATAGCCAAAATTTTGTTTGGATCGACTCGAATACCTGATGATGAAACAACATGTCCTAAGAAGCTGACTTCTTTCATCCAGAACTCACACTTGCTAAACTTCGCATACAACTGTTGATCTCTCAAAGTTTGTAGCACTAATCTCAAATGATCGGCATGCTCGGTTTCATTTTTGGAGTAGATCAGTATATCATCAATAAACACTACATAAACCGATCCAAAAGCGTATTTGAAGACTCGATTCATTAAATCCATAAAAAGCTGCGGTGCATTAGTGAGTCAAAAGGCATAACCGAAACTCAAAATGTCCGTACCTCGTCCTAATGCGTCTTTGGCACATCTATATCTCGACTCATGAATCGATAATAACGATCTCAAATTTACCTTGAAAATCTGAAGCCCTTTCAATTGATCAAACAAATCATCAATCCGAGGTAATGAGTACTTATTCTTTATAGTTACCTTATTGATTCTTAGATAATCAATACACATTCGCATCGTTCTATCTTTCTTCTTCACAAAAAGAACTGGTGCACCCCAAGGGGAAAAAATTGGCCATGCAAAACCCCTATCTTTCAACTCTTGCAACTGCGCTTTAACTCTTTTAACTCTGTAGGTTTCATCCGATACGGAGCTATCGAGATCGGAGTCGTTTTCGGTACTAATTCAATGCCGAACTCAATCTCTCGTACTGGTGGTAAACCCGGTAGTTCTTCAGGAAACACGTCTGGGTATTCACACAAAACCGGTACAGATTCAATATGCTTTTCAGACACTTTATTATCCAGTACATAGGCCAAATAAGCTTCGCACCCTTTTCTCACATACTTCTGGGCTAACATCGAAGATATTCTTGTAGAAACCCACTTAAATCATGGATTCAATTCGATGATCTCACCGTCTTGGCATCTCAAATCAATAAACTTTCTTTTGCAATTCAACACTGCATCATGTGAAGTTAACCAGTCCATCCCCAAAATTAGGTCGAACTCATCGAAGGGCAACCACATTAAATCGGCTGGGAAGCAAGAATCCCGAATCATCAATGGGCAACCTCTACACACTTTATTAACAAATGCGCATCTACCCAAAGGGTTGGACACACGAATCACAAACTTAGTATACTCAACTGGCAGAGTCTTACTGATTACTAGAGTTTCACACACATATGAATGAGTCGAACCAGGATCAATCAATGCAATCACAGTAGTATCATAAAGGGCAAAAGTAACGGTAATGACATCGGGGGAGGAAGCATCCTCTCTGGCTCGTGTAGCATAAGCTCTAGCTGGAGCTCTAGCCTCAGATCGAACTGCAGTGTTCAATTCCTCTCTGACTACCACCTACATTGCACAGATATGCGGGTGGCACGCCTCGTCTTGACGCGTTGCTTGACTTAATGTTCTGAACTGTATTCTGCTCAACTAACATCGGACATTCTCTAATAAATGATCTGACGATCCACATTTAAAGTAAGACCAATCATGGAATCTACAACCCCCAGAATGCCATTTCCCACAATGCTTGCATTCAACTCGATTCTGTGGAACGTTACCAACACTGGCCATCGAGGTAGCTCGGGAGCCCACTGGAGGTCGTTCACATCTAGGTACATCTGAAGTAGCTTTATGTCAGCTGAAATCATCTCTGAACTATTTAGATGTGGAATGGAAATTCTTACCCGACGATCTCTTTCGAGTGTTTTTTGCTTCTGTCTCAGCCTTTCTTTTCTCTTTCCTGAGCTCTTTAGCTTTGCAAGCTCGCTCAACTAATGTCACAAACTCTTGAATTTCAAGAATGCCAACAAGCAACTTTATATCTTCATTCAGACCATCTTCAAACCTTTTGCACATAATAGCTTCAGTAGAAACACACTCTCTAGCATATCTGCTGAGCCTGATAAATTTCCGTTCATATTCTGTCACGGTCATTCGCCCCTGTTTCAGTTCAAGAAATTCTTTTCCTTTTTGGTCGATGAACCTCTGGCTGATATATTTCTTGCGGAATTCATTCTGGAAGAAATCCCACGTCACTTTTTCTTTCGGGACCACTGATACTAGTGTATTCCACCAGTGATATGCAGTGTCCCGAAGTAAAGATATAGCACACTTCAAGCATTCCTCTGGAGTACAAGATAGCTCATCAAGTACCCGAATAGTATTATCAAGCCACATTTAAACTCGTTACGCATCATCATCATCATTGGCCTCAATTCTTGACCCTAAAGTTCTGATTTTATCAGCTGAGGCCTACTAGATCTCATCGGATCTATCATCGAAGTCTTTGAAGGAATTGGAGTTGGATTATTCGGGGGTGGAGGTTAGAGTACAGCTGGGTTAGTCTGAATAAACTGGGTAAACCACTCGTTCATCATCTGGTAGAAGGCTTGTTTAGCCTCCCCCTCATGGCTACCGGCGGTCAAGAGTCTACTAAGACCGATTCATGTGCACGTCAGCGCTACACTCTCACATCATCCACTACTGGCTCTCTGGGATCGAGTCCATTTACTATATAAAACACATTCGAATGTCAAAAGTCACCACACTATCAATATATGAAAAAGGCATGTATAGCTAGACTCACACGCTACGGTAGTCCTAGAATCGACTAAACCGTAGCTCGATACTAATTAAATGTAACACCTTAACCCACATCATCATAGAATCGGGGTTAAAGGGCATTATTACACATATCTGAATCCTATTAAATATTTACGACACTAATATTCATAATCAAAAACATAATGGGTAATGTAATATCATAATATCCTTAGCATTTTAAAGAAATAAAATAAAATATAAACATATATATATATATTATAACTATTTAGCCGAATTCACCTAGAAGCATGTTTCATTAAATAAATTTACTACTGTTCATCTAGTCACCCAATATACAATGACCGAATATGCACTTTCCATTATTAATAAACCTAAAGAAATTAACTATCATTCAAAATACACATGCGTAAATATAAAAATATCTAAAGAGGCGTCACGAAATCTTGTGTAATTGAATTTAACATTTATCAACCATAATCCCTTTAAAAGAAATTTCTAACATAACAATTTCCAAATGTAATATCTTTCAATTTAAAGCTGTATTATAAGATCTACCTCTAATTTGCCATCTATTAAACCAAAAGAAAAAGGCATGGTATAATATACGAAAGACATATATATATAAAATATATACGCAATTATGCATACATGCATTAGAGGTTGTGTTTTATAAAGACACAAGCATCACAGTCAATTACTATCAAGATCCTATTACCATGACTTCACCAATTCATGACCAAACCACTTAAATCGAATTTGATACAAATGTACCAATGCCATTTATAACCTAATATGCTATATGCATTATAACATTTTCTCTTTGATGTAAACTTGAGTATAACACTTTAATACCTCTTTTCTTGAATTAATAAATCAAACACACTCACATATGTGCAGCGGTTAATTATACATTCATTTACGCATCTGATTTTGCAAATTATGCTTATGAAAGATCATGCATTATTACTTTATATATATATATATATATATATATATTCAAGATAAAAGTATCTTAACTTAGCCATTTTCGCATGGCTATACTTATATACAAGACAAAATTCATGGTTTTAAAAACTTAGTCTAACCTATACATGCCTTTGATTTAAAAACCAAACTTATAAGTACCAAAAAATATGATAGCGTGGATGACTTCACTGATGATCCCCTGAGCTCGTAGCTAGATCGGAATCTATAAAAGCAGTAAACAACACATGGAGTAAGCTACTAAGCTTAGTAAGCCTTAAGCAATTAGAACAATATAATCAACTATTCACCATTATACTTTATTGTTTACATAATCTTAGTTTAAACTCATTGCATACATTAATCATCAAAGCCATATATCACAAATTTAATAGGTACTAGCTTCAACCTAATTCCTTGCATTCGAATATACACACAATTATGGGGTTAATTCCACATGACTAATTACCTATCTATAGAATTCCTAATTAGCAATATACTTGTATATTCATACTCATAAAATCATCAAATGCTTAAATGTTGATCAACGAACATCATCTAATCAATATCAAATTTCCACATATCCAAGATGCCAAATGCATAATACTTTATTTAAAAATCTACTCAATCACAACTTCATATATATATAAACATACACTTAAGTCAATACATACCTTGTGGCCAAAATTATTTAGTTTGCTTAATCAAGCTTTGACTTGCTCATTTACCACCATCACTTCCCCATTTTGTAAGTTTACGCTCGTATTATAAATCACCAGCATTAAGCCTGCTAGGCAATAAGCCCGAATATGTCACCGAGACTAAGCTTGCTAGGCAATAAGCAGAATATGTCACCACGAGGCACGCTAGGCAATAAGCCCGATTATATCACCCAAGACGAGGCCTGCTAGGCAATAAGCTTTGATTATATCAAACAAGACGAGGCTGCTAGGCAATAAGCCCGATTATATCAACGTGGTCAATCATTCCACACACATTTCATCACTATATTACATAACCAATTCAGCTAAGCTTATTTACTTTAAACAAATAAAATCGTTACGTCTTTGTAAATCCCACAATTCACATCGAGATACTTATTCATATCACAATATCAAATTATACAAACAATCTAATGTACTTATATACATTCGGCTAAGACAAAATTATGTACTAAAATTTATCAAACATTACCATTTAATATGTTCATAACAATTCTTTGATCTAATTCAGCTTAAGGACTTACCTCGGTTGTCGATAGTCCGTGCGAATCGGCTATTCGAGAACCTTCGTCTTTCCCATCTAATTACATTTTTCTTTGCTCTTGATCTAATACACATTAAAATTTAGCTCATTCAAATACATTTCATCTCAATTTAGTCCCAAAACACACAAATGGGCAAATTACCATTTTACCCTACTATTCCAATACTTTGCAATTTAGTCCTATTTGCATAAAACTCAAAATACATCAAATTTCCCCATACTCCTTAAGGGCGAATATGTATAAGGACTATACAAGTCTATTTATTTCATTTATTTTGCAATTAAGCCCTCTAAAATTTTATTTTTACAAATTGGCCCTAAAACACAAATTCACCAAAACTTCCAACACATAATATACTAATTTTTAACCTATCTTTCATCTAACATCATCAAACATCAAAAACCTCAAGAATTCATCAATGGCGATTCATATATACACACTAATCTTAGAAATTCTAGCATGGGTCGGGTAATATACTAGGCAACGATCTTAAAAACGTAAAAATTAACAAAAATCGAGCTAGATTTCTTACCTAATTAAGCTTGAATAAGGCCAAATGTTTCAAGGCTTTTCTCCCCTTTTTCTTTTGTGTTTTTTGGCCAAAAGATGAACAATGCATGGCTTTTTATTTTTTTTGTTTTATTAACATATATTAATTAGTTTATTTTAACATATAATGTAATAATATATATTATAAAAATTCAAACACTATTACATGCATCAAGGTGGCCGGCCATTAACCTAAAAATGGGCTATTTGCCCTTTTAATACCTGACATTAAAAAGCCATGCTCAATTTAACAAATTACACTTTAGTTGGCCACTTTTACTTTTTACGCGATTAAGTCCTTTTTATTAAATTCAATACTTAAAATTTTTCTACGAAACTTTCACACACATAAATACATACATGATAAACACTAAATATAATATTTAAATATTTCTCAGGCTTGGATTCGTGGTCCCGAAACCACCATTTCGATTAGGGTCAGATTCGGTTTGTTACATCTCTAGCCCCTTCTCCTCCTCCTTCTTGACTCACCGTAGTGGGTCTATTCTCATTCTCATACGGCACCGTCCCTTCTGTGGGAGCTGGTGTATTACTTTCTACATCATTTACCTCAGCTCTTTCGGGATCCATTTACTATATATAAAATATAATTTAAGTCGTCAACAGTCATCACATTATCATTATAAAAACATTCTTACGTATGGTATGTATAGATAGACTTATGCTCGTGCTACGTTAGTCCTAGAACTGACTAAACCGTAGCTCTGATACCACTAAATGTAACACCCCGCTCCCAAGACCGACACTAGGTCTGGATACGAGACATTACTATACTGCAACTCATTGAACCATGTACTTTCAGGCTATAAAATTTCATTCCAACTTAAAAACATCACTTTCTTAGTCAACACTTATAACAAGGGCCTACGAAGCCTTGAACTCATGTCTGAAAACTTTCGGGATTAAAATCAAATAACTTATTTTTGAAGCAGGGTTCACACGCCTGTGTGAC
This sequence comes from Gossypium rotundifolium, assembly GCA_025506655.1. Classification (NCBI taxonomy): domain Eukaryota; kingdom Viridiplantae; phylum Streptophyta; class Magnoliopsida; order Malvales; family Malvaceae; genus Gossypium; species Gossypium rotundifolium. The sequence goes on from CP106731.1 coordinate 120,257,400, forward strand.
TTGGAACACGCCCAAGCCCTCAAACCGTGTAGTGCTACTGACTATTTCCACACGGCTTAGACACACCCGTGGGCTTAGACCGTGAGCTAATCCTTGACATACTGACTAAATTAACACGGTCTAGGCACACGCCCATGTCTGAACCGTGTGTCATACACGATATACACACACGGCCGTGGGATTTGCCCGTGGCCTATTATGGTCAATAATACTAAGGCGCAGGGTTAACATGGTCTTGACACACGCCCGTGTGTCCAACCGTGTGGGTACTTTCTGGCTACTTACCAAGCCTTTAACCACCCTAAAATGAAGATCATAACCATACACAATTCAATGATGCAATAACAACCCAATTTTAAGAATAATACTACAAGCTTTATTGATCTCATCAAACATACATGCTTAGTCAAATTTGGCCAATTACTTAGGCATATACAAAAGAATAATAAACTTGATAGCTTTTAAAAAGGCCCTTCTTAAAACATGTCCACAAAGTGAATGTTTCCTATACATGCCATACCATTTCACTTAAACAATGGTATCATGAATTTCAGCTAAAGAGCTTACTTACTCATATAGATTCTTACATGTCTCATGACACTTACTATTATCATGCTTGTGAGGTAACCATAATACCTGTATCACTTGATCACATTGATCAGTAGACTATAATAACAATAACCATGAGATCTACTTTCTCATTCACATCATGAATAATACTCAACTTCATCTAACTTTATCTTGATACTAACTTTACTTTCTTAGCTTTCTTGCTATCTTCTTTAGCTTACTCATTTGCCCGATGAATTTACGTGAATAGCAGGGATACTAAATCTCTTTCCACATAATATGATGCCAAAGCCATATCTTAGACATGGTCTTACATGGATTATCTCATCTTGGTTTCAAGGCCATGTCTTGACATGGACTTACATGAAGTCTTGCACATGATATCTTGATCAATGCCAAGCTTGCCTTGGACTTGCATGATAACTTGCTTGCTAACTTAATCAATGCCAAGCTTTTCTTGGACTTACATGATATCTTAATCAATGCCAAGCTTGCCTTGGACTTACATGATAACTTGCTTGCTAACTTGACCAATGCCAAGCTTGCCTTGGACTTACATGATATCTTGATCAATTCTAAGCTTGCCTTGGACTTACATGATAACTTGCTTGCTAACTTGATCAATGCCAAGCTTGCCTTTGACTTACATGATATCTTGATCAATTCCAAGCTTGCCTTGGACTTACATGATAACTTGCTTGCTAACTTGATCAATGCCAAGCTTGCCTTGGACTTACATGATATCTTGTATGGTGGATCGAGTATCCCAGGGAAATTCATCTTCAATTGGAACTTGCTTGTATATATTATCGTGATTTCTTGCTTGAACATAACATGATTATTTCATACAATTATTGTACATTATACTAAGCAAATTAATTATAAAAATCATAAAACTTAGAAATCATACAAACTTACCTCAATAAACAAAATGAATGCAGATGTGCAATTTAAAAACCATATTGACTAAATTGACTCATAACTCATATTTTGGAAAAATTACTATTTTGCCCCTGTACTTTCTAATATTTGCACCTTTACCCCAATTCTTGTAAAATGATTTTCATGCAACTTTCTTAAACTTCACGCTCAACTGAATCATTTTCTCTTCTATAACAATCATCAATTCTCACTATTCCTTGTAGGTATGACCAATTTTATAATTGTTACAAAATGGTCACTACTACCTTTTTTTCATGAAATTCATTATGGAAAAGATGTTTATTTAACATCAAACTCTCTTAGACTTCCATAAAACATCATTTAACAAGCATGTCATTCAAGGGTAGATTTTTGAACATGCATCTTGGCTCATTTTATAGCTAAAATTAGCTAATTCATAATACGGAAACTTCAAAAATACAAAGAACATTACAAACAGGGCTAATATGAACTTACTATGAGCTTGAAAAAAAAAATGAAGAATCCCTAGCTATGGTGTCTCCAAATTATCTGCAGCTCAAGGAAGAAGATGAGTGGATTTTTCTCATCTTTTTCCCTCTTAAAACACTAATTAGGCCAAATGACCAAAATGCCCTTCCTCTAAAAAAGTTCTAATTAACCATCTTAAGGCCAATTTTTTCCAAAATTTTATTTTTGGGAAATTTACTATTTAAGGGCTCATAATTATTATTCTAAAGCTATTTCATGCAAAAAGCTTCTAGAAACTCATACATTGCAACTTTTGCAATTTAGTCCTTTTTGGACCAATTGACCTCAACTTAATAAAATTTCTTTACAAAACTTTCATACTAGCATGCAAACATGGCATAAACCTGGAAAAACTCATAATTTCACCTCGGGTTCGTGGCCTCGCACCACTATCTCGACTAGGCCCTAAATCGGGCCGTTACAAATTTTCAGGCTTAATGTTGCTCAACAAGAAAGAATGTTCATCGTTTTCGAAATCAGGTAATTCAAAGAACTCATTAATAGCATTTGAATTTATTGGTACCTTGATTCCGCGAACTGGAACTTTGGTACCTTGATTTCGCGTAGAATTCACGAGCTAGTTCCTTATTCACACTTGGTCTCTTTTCAGAAAATAATTCCTAATTGAGGGCTTCAGCAACTTGACAAATACATGCCATAAAGTCTCTGTAGTTGCTTTCCTTCAATGTGAAGCCTTTCTCTGGATGCATTTGTTGATTTTTGAAGATACTTTCGCATCTTTCTTTGGCTTCTTCACAGTGGAACTTATTTTGCGTTTCATCGATTTGAGCGGAAGCACGAGTTCTCTTGCGAGGCATGATTGACCTGAACATAAGATGAAAAAAATATTTTCTCAAAATTTAATTAATAAAAATTATTAATAATTCTATAATTTGAAAAATTAAAATTCAAGAGAAAATTTGGTCTTACCACCATTTTTTAAGAACTCCTAAAAATAATAGTGAAGAAATAGATGGAAATTTAAAAGGAGGGTTGGAGGCCTAAGGGCTTGGTGTGTGGGTGAAAGAAGTGTGCTACACAAGTGTGCAAAGTAACAAGTAGCAGCGCACGTGGGGCTGAAGTAGGTAGTGCGCACAAGGGCAAGTTCGAATGTGCAGGGGGATGGTGCGTAGCAAGCAACACACGTGACAAGGAGCTTCATGGCCCGGCACAGTGTCTTTGGGCGTGCTTGGGTGCTTAAGCGCAAGTGTGGGGCACTAGTCTGTGCAACATGAGCTGGAGGCAGCAGTAGGCGTGAGGCTGAAACCTAGGCAGCAAGTGTAATGCGGTGGCCGACTACTTAGGGACTTTTCAGCACTTAAAGGTTTAGGTTCTTTGAGGTTTTAGGTGTTGAATGGATAAGAAGAATAGAATAGATGGATGGAATATATAATGGAAGGAGTATGAATTATAGTAGAACTCTTAGATTAATTTAATAATTAAGAAATTCTAATTCTAATCCTACTCAAAGTTAACAACAATTAATATTATGCATATGAAATTATCAATTGCTATTAAATTATTAAGATAAGCATGAAATATAATTAAATAAAATTAATCCTAATCTAAGCTAAGTTGATAAAAATTAATGTATAAATTATAATGGATATAATTATACAATAAAGTTTATCAATAATTTATAAATATATAATATTAAGTAAAAATATTTATTCTAGATGCATTTTAAAATATTTACAAAAGAGGCACCTAGTTTATATTATTTACTAAATTAACAACCAAATTTTAAAAATAATTCAATTAAGTCACTATACTTTATGAAAATTTGAAATTGAGTTGCAATTTAAAACTTGGGTCAAAATTGACCTTTTTATTTGAAAAATAAAAATTTATTTTGTCATTTAGGGACTAATTTCTCGGAAAATTATGTAAAAATCAATTCCCAATATATATTGGAGGGGTCACAAGCAGTCCCGCTTAAGTTCTAATCTCCTAGACAGAATTTATTTAAACATAATAAACCTGAAAATATACCATAAATAATTTATTAAAAATAATAATTTTAAATATCTATTAAACTGAACAAGATTTGATCCCGTTTAGGTCTTTCTCCGTAGTAACGTTTCAAACATTGAGCATTGACCTAAAAATTACCTCCCTTACATTGGAGTTCAACAACTCCATATGGATAGACACGATGAATCGTAAATGGACCGAACCAATGTGATTTTAAGTTACCTTGGAAGAACTTCAATTTGGAATTAAATAACAAGACTTGCTGACCTGCTTCAAATTCTCTAAATCGAATGTGCTTGTCATGCCATTTCTTGAGTCTTTCCTTGAGTAATTTGGCATTTTCATAGGAGTATATTCAGAATTCCTCTAGCTCGTTGAGTTGGAGCATCTGTTTCTCTCTAGCAAGCTTAAGATCCAAGTTGAGTCGTCGAAGAGCCCAGTAAGCTTTGTACTCTAACTCTAGAGGTAGATGATAGGCTTTTCCAAAGACCAGCATGTAGGGTGACATTCCTAAAGGTGTCTTGTATGCTATTCTGTAAGCCCATAAAGCATCATCTAGTCTCTTAGACCAATCTCGTCGGTTCGGGCAAACTACCTTCTCAAGTATGCCTTTGATCTCCTTATTTGCTAGCTCAGCTTGCCCATTTGCCTGCGTATGGTAAGCTGTAGCAACCTTTGTGTTTCACTCCATGTTTATCTAACAACCATTTTAACCACTTGTTTACAAAATGGGTCCCTTCATCACTGATAATAGCTCTTGGGGTTCCAAACCTTGTGACCACGTGTTTCTGCAAGAACTTCATCATGACCTTAGCATCGTTCATCGGATAAGCTTCAGCCTTGGCCCATTTGGACACATAATCTACTGCTACCAACATGTACTTGTGACCAAAAGACGGAGGGAAAGGACTAAGAAAGTCAATACCCCAAACATCGAACAATTCTACCTCAATGATATTTGTTCGAGGCATCTCATTTCTATTGGTGGCATTTCCAACCCTTTGACATCGATCACAACTTTTTACGTAAGCATATGCATCCTTGAATAGTGTTTGCCAAAAGAATCCAGCTTGCAATGCTTTGGTCGTTGTACATGTACCTCTGAAGTGTCCCCCACTCGGAGCTGAGTGACAATGGTATAAAATCTTTGGTATTTCATCTTCTGCCACATATCTCCTGATCATCTGATCTGCACACTTTTTAAACAAATATGGCTCTTTCTAAGAATAATACTTCACATCGTGAAGAAACTTTTTCCTTTGTTGATACGGTTTATCAATCGGCAACAAACCACAAGCTAAATAGTTAGCAATATCAGCAAACCAAGGAATATTATGGACATGATTTACCTTCAGTATGTGTTCATCTAGAAATATCTCCTGAATCGGTACAAGTGGAGAATTTTCCTCTTGCAGCTCTAATCTGGACAAGTGATCTGCTACTTGGTTTTCTACTCCCTTTTGATCTTGAATTTCGAGATCAAACTCTTGAAGTAGAAGCACCCACCAGATCAATCTCAGCTTAGCGTCCTTCTTGGCCAGTAAGTACTTAATTGCTGTGTGGTCCGTATAGACAATCACTTTGGTACCTATAAGATATGATCAAAACTTGTCGAAAGCAAACACAATAGCAAGTAACTCTTTTTCTGTTACCATATAATTCAATTCAGCTCCGATGAGATTCACCTTGCGTAGTACATAGGATGAAAAACTTTGTTCCTTCGTTGGCCCAATACAGCTCTAATTGTGAAGTCACTTGCATCACACATCAATATGAATGGTAAATCACAGTCTGGTATGACGATTATGGGTACCATAACTAATCGACTCTTCAAATTGCTGAATGCTTTTAAGCATTCCTTATCAAACATGAATATCGAGTCCTTCTCTAATAGTTTGCATAAGTGATCGTGTCTGAGAGTTTTAATATTTATATAATGAATGATCGAGCCTAGAAACTAACTAACACCACGATTAAGGTAAGCGCACCTATCGAACAGTAGTATAGCTTAGTGGCAAGATTGGAATGTCGAACCCAATGGAACCAAAAGTACTAGTAATAACTTTCTTTTCATTATCTAGCCTAAAATAAAGAGGATTGATGTTTATCTAACTAATTCCTAAACTAAGGATGCCAAGACATAGAGAATGAATTGGGAAAATACTTTTGAGAAAACCAATTGATTAAGATAATACCCGAGGAAGAATCCACTTGAACTTTACTTGTTATTTAACTCTGAACTAGATGATTTATTCACTTGACTTGATCCATAGGATTCCCTAATTTATATTAATACCTCTTTCAAGGCTACTAACGTCTAACCCTAGGTTGATTAATTGAAATCTCTTTCTAATTAAAACCCTTAGTGTTGCATTAACCCAATTTATAGACTCTCATATTAGGTTTGACCCTAATTCGACAAATTTTCATCGTCCTATCTCTAGGAGTGCGATCAACTCCGCTTAATTATGCTAGATCTACTCTTAAATAGGGCTTTTCTCCTCTAAATAAGAAAATCAATACTTGAATCAATATTATAACATCCCAAACTTGGCCTAGAAGTTAGGCCTTAATTCAGAATGTCACATTAAAAGCACAATTCAAAACAGTCCTGCTAATTAAAAGCTTAAGGCCCAAGAGCCCAAAAATCTATGAGTCTTATTAAGTAAGGATAAAAACCCATTTCATTGTTTTAAGTATTTTAGAAACCAAGTTTAAACATAAGAGCTTACCTCGGTTTAATAATTAAATAAACAGTTAACCTCAAAACCCAAAATAAATCTGAAGTCAAAATGGAGTACAAGGCCTTATTACATCCACCAAAAATTAAGTAAATAAAAACATGTATTTTGAAACAAATAAATGAAAATTCAAACATCTTGTATTGTGGCCATCTCTGAGTCCTCTCCCACATCGAGCCGTCTATTCGGGATTACCTGAAACATTAAATTAAAGGGTGTGAGTTTTGAAACTTAGAGTGTACAACCCTTGGCAATCCAAGTCACATATAAACATTCACATTGGGCCTAAGCCCTATCAAAATCGATGGTCTTTGGCCTTAGCCCACAATGACCTCATATCATACCATAACGCATCACATACAAATAAGCTAATGCAAAACCCACCCCAAAAATCCATCCGCTACACACACCATTTCCCTTCCAACCTTATGACTCCTGTGCGAAATTCTAGCTCGACCCACCCCTTCGCTACACACAAAAGTCTGGGTTGCAATACTCTAGAACATTGCGATAAGCGATTAATCATATATTGGGCTTAAAGCCTCTGGTGGATCTATACCATACGGCCATGTGATCCTCAAATCTTCCTCCGTACCATAATTCCCACCCATATGCATCCTAAGTAGAATATCATATGAATGCATCAAACACACAAGTAACATCCATAAACTCATGTTCGTCACATAAGGGTATTCTTGTCATTTCACTATCGAGGGGTATTTTTGTAATTCTACCCTACAGGGGTATTTTGGTAATTTGGCAAAATAGGGTATTTTGGTACTTTTACAAAATAGGGGTATTTTGATACTTTTGCAAAATAGGGGTATTTCGGTACTTTTGTAAAATAGGGGTATTTCGATAATTTACAAATTTAAGGGTATTTTAGTAATTTTACAAATAACAGTATTTTAGTAATTTTACAAATATAATGGTATTTGGTCCCTCTCGGGTTTTAGTTATGAACTTTGGCCCATTAACAAGTCCTCGCGGCTAAAGTGAACAGACACTACGCACTAGGTAGGATTCCAAAAAGAGGAGGTGGGCCACTAGGATCGCTTAAGTACCAAGCTCTCCCTAGATCCAATCCTAGACATGCGTATGCCTGTTTCCACATCCTAACCCAGTGACTTATTCACAAACATGTTTAATTAAGTTAAGTCTTATGAAATTTAAGAGTTGTTCAAACTAGGCCTAAGTCCATGAACCCTAGCATATTTGTCTACGTCCCCATAAAGCCCATCAAACCCAAATTCCAACCTTACGACCCATTAGGCCCAAATCTTATCAAATGGCCTATTAGGCCCAAAAAATCCAGATCGTGTATCATGCGTGACTAACTCAATTCGTATAACAAACCAAACCATTCCATCAAACTTAGCCTCAGGGCCACCGGGCCCATTTAGCCACTTTCAGCTTTTCAGCTTTTCGGCATTGCTAATTTCGTGTGTGTAGTGTTAGTAAACACCTGGTAACCTCGCATGCTTGAAACCCCTTAGTCACAAACCTACAATTGAAATTACTAGAAATTAACCAAAGTTTTAACTCATACTAGATCAAAAATCGAAACCTCACCGTACCTTTACCATGTACCTCATGTTCTAGTAGCAACTATTGGCGTTTAGCCTCTAGATCTACACCCAAAAACCTATAAAGTCAAAACTAAGTGACCCATATTTTTCGTAAGACACCCCTATGAACCACAGTAGTTTCGACCATTTTCTAAACCGTGACTGAGTCGAGAATACTTACTGCCTTGATAACAATCCTTACCTACCACGCTTGTTATTGTTGAGCCACACCCTTGTTAATACATGTTAACGGTAAAGAGGGGTTAGATAGCCCTTCGACTTTTAATAAAACACACTAAAAATTCAACTAAGCTCTTACCAAAATCTTCCTTTGATCCTAGGGCTTAAGTCAGGCTTTTGCGACTAGCAAGGTGACATAGGTAATTCGGCAACACTAAGGAGGATAAGAAAAGAGGTGATTCGGCTAGAAGCAAGTGGTGAACCAAAAAAGGAAATTTGGGAAGGGAGAGTATGAGGGATTCAAAAATGATGATAGAATTTTTGGCAATGGAAAGAATTTTACTTAGTAAAATTTCGGTAAAAAGGGAGAAACCGATTGAGGGGGAAAAATACAACTAGAAAATGCTCAAAGAACCTTTCAACATTTGGCCCCCTCTCTTTTTAAAGCCTCGGTGAACACTCCCTTCCCTTAGAGTCCAAATTGGCACCACTATATCCTCCTACCAATCTCTACCTTTTCTGCCTTATCTTCACCTTAAATTTCTTTCCTGAACACTCCTTTCCAGAGTCCCCTCTAACGCCAACTCCTTTTGTTCAGGCACAAAAATAAAACTCCTTAATTTTCCCCTCCTAGGCCTCGAACCTTGGACCTTGTAACATCCCAAAATTGGGCCTAGTAGAATTGGCCCAATTGACCTTGGGCGTAGTAGCGTTTAAAATTTTTGAGAGCAAGAGAATGGCTTAAATGCAAGTTGGATTTAGTAGGTGAGTGATTTTAGAAGGTTATGGGGCTTCTATGAAGTCTCGGGATCAAACTTGGGCTTAGGAAAAATTTTGGTTTTAGGTGAATAAAAACCCGGGAGTTAGTAGGTAGGCTTTAAGAATAAAATATGGAGAAAATGACACAAGTGGAGTGTGTGGTATAGTGGCAAAGTGATGCCACTTAAGGAGCAAGGGAGCGATGCCAAAAGGAAGGAAGGAGGTCCGAGGTTCAACTCTTGGCTCTTGCATTTTGGTTTTATTTTTATATGAACTTTAGAATTTGGCCATAGGTTTATATTTAGTTGCGCATGATGTTAGACACAAAAAGAGCTTGTGGTGTAATGGCAAGGTGGTGCCACATGGGAGACAAGGAGGTGACACCACACAAGGAAGCGAGTGGTCAAGTACCACAATGGGTTGGCCCCACAAGTATATATAATAGTAACTTTGTCACGAGTGACTATTGTCACGAGTGGTCTATGCACCATGGTGGTTGAAACTACGAATGTTTAATCAGTGACTTGTCTCGGTGGTCAAGTACCACAGTGGGTTGGCCCCACATATGCGTAATTTATCAGAGATTGTCACGATGGTCAAGTACCACAGTGGGTTGGCCCCACGGCTATATATAATAGTGACTTTGTCATGGTGACTTGTAACACCCCAAACCCGGTCTATGCGTTGAGACTAGATTTGGTTTGTTACATGATTCGAACTATTCTTAAATCCTTAATGAGTTGAAAAACTACAATATTGTTTACTGAGTTTAAAATTTGTAGAGTATTAGATTTTGATAAATATTTAAAACATTAGTTGAAAATCATTGTATTATCTAAAACCGTTAGGAAATTTGTTAAAGAGTTAGCAAGAAAAATTATTTATAAAAGAATTTCCTTATACTTTGAAAACCCAAGTTCATTTTAGTAAAGCATCATAAATCACATTATGATTTAAAAGCCCAAATAAAGTTTAAATTCCAACACATAAAATCCATAAGTTATTTATAGAGGCCATTTATTACAACATCCCAAAATAGTAAAAATAATAATTAAAAGTTCGAATTTAAATAACCCTTATTTAGCGATATGGCCTCCACGAAGTCATCCTCATTGAAGTCCACATCGGTTTCCATTACGAGATGGAAAGAAATTAAAGGGTGAGTTACTTAGAACTCGATGTGTAACTCACTTACCACCATTATTGGGCGGATTGTCAAGATATTATGTTGGGCTTGAGCCCAATCCGAATTCAACAATATAACATGAATTTAAAATAATTAATAATGCATGAAAATGAAATTCCCAACCCAAACCTAATAACCATCCGCTAACACCCCTGTACCAACCATCACACTGTGGGATCAAGTCAACCACCCCGCCATCACACCAATCGTAGGCATTAAGCCTTTTATAATTGTGGCATAGCCACCGAACTAGAGGCAATAAGCGATATTGTGGCGAAACCACCAACTAGAGGCAATAAGTCGATATTGTGGCGAAACCGAACTAGAGGCAATAAGCGATATTGTGGCGAAACCACCGAACTAGAGGCAATAAAAGTAGATATTGTGGCAATGGCCATTCTTCTCTTCATAAATCCCACCCATGCAATTATACATGTACTTTAAAAATATAAAATTTATTATCAATACATAACATGGTGGGTTTTATCAATGACATTTCATTTGGCCCATAATTATAGCAATTTATCCATTTAGCAATTTAGTGGGCTTTGGCCCATTTACCAAACTAAACGTTTTGGCTAAATTTTAACGAACTAAGTATTTATGGCCCAATTTATCGAACTAGAGTATTTACTGCCCATTTTCACGAACTAGAGTATTCTGGCCCATTTTCACGAACTAGAGTATTTACGGCCCATTTTCACGAACTAGAGTATTCTGGCCCATTTTCACGAACTAGAGTATTCTGACCCATTTTCACGAAACATCAAATTTTCATAATATCAATTAATTTCTTGAGGCGTTTTGAAATTTTCACGATTTAGTCGCTTTTACGTATTTCGTCAAAATATCAATTTTGTGCTTTTACCGATCTAGTCGTTTTACGATTTTCTACCATCTGAAATTTGACATACAACCCTAAAATAATGAGGTGAAATTACACCTCGATCTAGTGAGTATTATCCCTTCGCTCCTCGGCACCTAAAATATATTTCGATTAGTTAGACAACTAATTCATAAAAATAATCTTATTTGTTAATGGATCCAAAATCTTACCCTCTTGATTTTGAATCACTTGATTTTCGGTTTTCCTTCGTTTATCGATTCACTAGCACGAGAATCCACCAGCGATAACGGCTCAGAGGTTCGTACTACTTCAAATAATGGACTTCTTTGGAAGATGGCCCACAACCCGTGGAAAATCCGGACTGCGAAACCGCTCTTCGTTTGAATGGGGATTTACTGAGATCCACCCTCTTACGATAACTAAACACCGCCTTTTCTTCCCTATCTTGATCTTCAAGATCCAAAAGAATTTAGTTAGTTCTAAAATAATATCAATAATACTAGAGATTTAAAAAGTAAGATTCCTTACCAAAATGAAACGTTTCCTCGTTTCCACGATTCTCGATCACTTGAATTCCAATCTCGTTATTGCACTAAATAATAACGAAATAAGCGTTATTAGTATGAATGCTATATCAATCCAAAAGACTCTCAAAAATCCTATGATATTCGGCCATAATATCACTAATCAATAAATCAAAAAATGGAAGAAACCCTTACCTACTTCCCACTTGACGAAAAGCAAGATTAAGAATGATGTTTAATTGATGGAAGATTCTAGGCTATAAATGATTAAGAATGGAAAAATAATTTTTTGGCTTATAGGCACAATAACATTGACCAAGAGAGTGAAGATGGAGAGAATTTTCGATTGAAAAGAAATAGTATAAAACGAAAGGATGATGGTGATGATGTTTTGATTTCAAGGAGATTAGAAGAAAAGAAAAGAAAAATAAGAACTTTAGGTGCTGGTATATTAACCATGGCAAAGAAAAAAGAAAAGAAATTGATTTTGGTATAGGTGATTTGACAAGAAGAAAGAGGCACAAGAATTGGTTATCAAGATAAGAAAAGGAATGACCAAATGGTCACAAAACTTTAAGCTTAACCAAGTGCAAAATTGGCCAAATAGGGATATTGAAAGGAGAGAATAAAATTTACGCACAAAGTGCAAAGGTTAACCAAAGAGAAAAGAATGAGATTTTGCCAACTAACAAAATTTTGGCTCTCCTCCCCTACCAATATTGCCGTCCAGACCTATGGTCAATTGGCCATTATTTCTTTCCAAATTTTCCCTAGATAAGTGCCTTATGTCCCCCTATCTTTCCTTAAACTTTTGATTCCATACCATATGTTAGTTGTTACCTTAATCTCTTGATACACTAACCAAAATACATGGTCAACACCTTCCTTATATGTCCCCTTGCAGACACTTCATAGCCATGAGCGAAAATTAAAACAAAATTTTATCTAGGTGCTATACAAGGGATTGAACCTCTTCCCTCTTACTTGAACCCATGCGCCATTCTCCACCATGCCATATGCTCATTTTATGACACTTTAAGCACATAATTTAGCTTAAGTCTTAATCACCTTTGTTTCACTTCAATAAATTCCCAATAATAAATTTTATTCTTCTCAATTTATGCTTTACCCTCTCTAGGACTTTAATAAACACTAAAATAAAAGAACAAAAAATTTTCCTTTAACATCTAAACACCAAAATCATGCCAATTTAAATACTCGATTTTTAGGGTGTTACAACTCTACCCTCCTTAAAGAAAATTTAGTCCTCGAAATTTACAGTTGAAAAAGGTGAGGTATTGTTGCTTGAATTGCATCCTCTGGCTCCCGTAGCTTCTTCCACTCGTGGTTCGCCATAGAACTTTAACTAACTTGACACGGTTTTCTTCCTTAGTACCTTGACATCTCGGTCTAGGATTTCCACCGGTTCTTCTTCAAAGGACAAATCAATTCACTCCAATTCTTCTACTAGGTATAATGTGCAAAGGATCCGGCCTATAACGCCTCAACATGGAAACATGAAAGACATTGTGAATTTGATTTAACTCAGGAGGTAACTCAATCGATATGCCCTTTGGACCAACACGCTTGACACGATAAGGTCCAATATATCTAGGACTTAGCTTGCCCTTCCTTAGAATCGAAGATCTTTTCCAAGGAGATACCTTCAAGAAAACCCGATCTCCCACACTATACTCGATGTCCCTCCGCTTCAGATCTGCGTCGACTTACATCTATCGAGGCTTCTTTCAACCGTGCTCGAATAACTTTTACCTTATCCTCGGTCTCGGATATCATCTCGGGACCTAACATCATCTTCGCCCAACTCGGTCCAACAAATAGGAGAGCGACACTTACGACCATACAATGCCTCGTAAGGTGCCATCGAATGCTAGGCCGATAGGCTGTTGTTATCATAAATTCGCGATGGTAGATAATCCTCCCAACTACCCTCAAGTCGATTACACATCCTCTTAACATATCTTCCAATATCTGAATTACTCTTTCCGTGACCATCGGTGAGGATGAAAAGCCGTCTTGAAATTCAACTTTGTTCCCAAGGCTTCATGCGAGCTTTCGAATCGTGATGTAAACCTAGGGTCCCTATCCGATATAATAGATCTGGTACCCATGTAACCTCACAATTTCGGATCGTAAAGTTTCGCCAACTACGCAAAGAATAATCCGTCTGAATGGCAAGAAATGAGCGGTCTTCGTCAACCGATCAACAATTACCCAAGCGGAATTTTTCTTAGTAGGTGTTAGCGGTAACCCACTAACAAAATCCATAGTTATCCTCTCCCATTTCCAAAGAGGAATCTTTATCGGTTGTAACAATCCAGACGGTAATTGGTGTTCTGCCTTCACTTGCTGACAAGTCAAACATTTTCCCACAAACTCTGTAATCTCACGCTTCAACCACAGCCTGTCATAATCGTTTCACGGAGATCTCGATACATCTTATTTCCTCCGGGATGCATAGCATAAGGGCTACTATCGCCTCCGTAGAATCGGTTGCCTCAAATCTAGATCCTTAGGCATGCATACTCTCCCTCGAAAGCACAACACACCCTCAGTGTTTATTCCAAAATCTTCAATTTCACCATTTTCAACTTGCCGAAGTAAGGGTCCCAACTTCTCATCTGATGTCTGTTTTTCCTTGATTTGTTCCACCACGAGGCTTCACCAGTAGTTACGCTAACAAGCGCCATCCTCGTCTGAGACTCAAATGGGCAAATAGAGCTCTTAATTGAGATATCGCCTTCAGACTTAGCGCGTCGGCTACCACGTTAGCCTTTCGAGGATGGTATTCGATGGAGAAATCATAATCTTTTAACAATTCTACCCATCTTCTTTGTCTTAAATTCAACTCCTTACGGGTAAGGAGGTATTTAAGACTCTTGTGATCCGTGTAGATTATGGACTTCTCACCATAGAGATAGTGCCTCCAAATCTTTAGAGCAAAGACAACGGCATAACTCCAAATCATGGTAGGGTAGTTTACTTAGTGGCCTCAATTGACGAGAAGCATAAGCCACCACCTTTCCATTTGCATCAACACACAACCTGACCCGTGAGGCGATCACAATAAGCAAGTGAATTCCTTTCCTACCTCCATTTGAATCAAAGCTGGAGCTTACAGCGGATCTTCTTCAATTTCTCGAAACTCTCTTTGCTTTTTCGGTCGGATATCTGGAACTCCTTTACGCAACAATTTAGTTAGGTGCGACAATCAGCAAAACCCTCTACAAAGCGTCTATAGTATCGGTAAGCCTGAAACTCAATTTCATTATTGATGTTGGTGGTTTCCAATCCGAATAACCTCAATTTTCCGAGGATCTACCCTTATTCCTTGGTGATACTACATGACCAAGAAAAGTCACCTCCTTTAGCCAAAATTCGCATTTACCAAATTTGGCATACAATTGCTTATCACGAAGTAGTTGTAATACTATCCGCAAATCTTGGTCATGTTCCTCCTCATTTCTCGAATAAACCAATATATCATCTATGAACACTACCACAAACCGGTCTAAATATGGTTGGAAGACTAGGTTCATCATGTCCATAAATCATTGGTGCATTGGTTAATCAAGCGGCATCACTACAAACTCATAGTGTAAATAGCGTGTAGAAATCTTTGTCTTATAGATGTAAAGCTTCTTTCACCTTAAGTGGTGATAAACCGACCTTAAATCAATTTTGGAAAAGCTGAAGCTCCTTCAATTGATCGAGCAATCGTCAATTCTCGGCGGAGGATCTGATTCTTGATCGTCAATTTATTCAAGCGCACGTAGTCAATGCACATACGCATCGATCCATCCTTCTTCTTGAGCGAACAAAGCGGGTGCTCCCACGGAGACACACTTGGTCGAATGAATCCCGATCCGACAATTCTTGAATTTGAGCTTTGAGCTCGACCAACTCCTTCGGTGCCATTCTATAGGGAGCAATGGACCTTTGGGCCGTCGAACAAAAGCTCAATGCCAAATTCTACTTCCGATCTGAGGTATGCGGGAAGTTCTTGAAATACATCGGAAATTCCTTCACCGTCCTCACATCATTCACGGATAATTCCTTGGCATCCAAAGCAGATAAAGGCTAGGAATGCTCCGTACCCTTCCGCACCAACTTCTCCGCTTTTAATGCAGATACCACATTTGCGGATAGTTCTTTCGTTCACCAATCATTATGATTTCCTTATCATCCAGGGTCCTTCTTGTCATTCGTTTTTCAAACGGTCAATTACTTAGATGGTTAACCAACCGATCCATGCCCGAATGAGATCGAACTTCACCAAAGGTAGTTCCATCAAATTTGCTAAGAATACTTCCTCTTGGATTTTTAAGGTATGCGTCTTTAAATATTTTATTAACGATTCTTGTTGTCCTAAAGGGTGATTCTTGTCATCTCATTTTCGATAATTTGATTCTAAATTGATTTCGGATATGGCACTAGATACATATGAATGAGTAGAGCCAATATCTATTAAAGGCAATAACGGTACATCAAAATGAAGAACGTACCGGTTATCACATCAGTGCATTCTTGTCCTCGCGGCGTCTAGCGCATAGACCGACCGGTATCTTTGCATCGCATTTCCTCTATTACCATTGCCTCGACCGGTGCACCTTGACCACGACCAGCCCCATTACCACCACGACCTGGTCCACGACCTCTCGGTGGCTGCGATTACCTGGCCGGTCAGTGCATCATTATTACGGACTTCTTGAGTCGTATCCATTCGTCGAGGACAACTTTTGTCTTGATGTTCCATTGAACGCATTTGTAGCATGCACCGTTTTCCTCGGCATTCCCAAAATGCCTTTTCCCACACTCGGTACAATCTCGACTTGATTATTTGCTCTGGGGTTACGCCTTGGCTGATTCATCATTTGGGTTTCTTCCGAATCTCTTGGAAGAACCGATTTGTTGTCTCTCTCTTGTTTGGGATCTTTCTCGGTTACTGCGTTCGAGTTCTTAGCCTCTTGGCTATTTTGGCCTTCTCCACAAGAGTCGAAAAATTTCTAACTTCTTTGGAGCAATCGAACCCTCGACTCATCATTAAGTCCATCCTCGAAGCGTACACAGCGTTCATGATCATTGCTACAATTGTCCGGGCATAACGGCTCGGGCGTAAAAACTTCGACTTCATATCTTTGCGGTCTTACTTCCTTGGACAAGATTGAAATTCCTTCCTTCCGGGCATCTACATAGCTCGTTCCGACGTATTTTCCTTGGAAGCGGCTTTAAAGAATTCCCGATTAATCGGTGCGGCGATTGCCCTCTCGAGCGGTGAGCCACCAGTCGCCTCATCTCTCAATAAGGATCTGACCCTCTCGGTTTTTGCTCGGTAGTGCATTCCATATCATCCATAATCCGTTCCACGACTTGAGCGATGTTCGGCCACATTTGGAGCTACACCAGAGACTCCTCTGAAAACTTACGCATTATTAGCCTTAAGTCGCTCTGAAATTGACCCACGGTTGTTGGCCCAATTCTAGTTCAATGACCCTTTCCAAGACTCGTAGCATTGCTTGAGTCAATGCATGATCTTCTTCCATGTGATCGCGTGATCGGTCTCACTTTCTATTGGCCTTGGTCGTCCACTTCGGCATATGATTTGGTGCTTGGTAGTAGCACCTCGGCCTCTACTACCCCGTCTACTGGCGTCCACGACCACGTCCTCTTGTACTCATGATTGCTTGTTCGTTTATCGATTACAAGTTTTATGAATCGAATTTTGTTTGGTGTTTATTAACGATATTTTATGAGATTTGAGATATAAAGTTGTTTTTCATAGCGTGTCCTATAGTCTCAATCTCTACGGTTTTCACATCTAAAACTAGAAGTTCTAGAGTATTCCTATGATCATATCATAGTAATCATTTAAGCGATATATACTTACTTGACTTGTTGCTTGGATGCTTGTGGTGCCATCTTGATCTTTAAAATACCATTGAGCATTTTCATACAAAATTATTTTGAACCCAAACCACAGTAGAGTTTTTGAAAGCGGCTCGATACCACTAAATGTAACACCCCAAACCCGGTCTATGCGTTGAGACTAGATTTGGTTTGTTACATGATTCGAACTATTCTTAAATCCTTAATGAGTTGAAAAACTACAATATTGTTTACGGAGTTTAAAATTTGTAGAGTATTAGATTTTGATAAATATTTAAAACATTAGTTGAAAATCATTGTATTATCTAAAACCGTTAGGAAATTTGTTAAAGAGTTAGCAAGAAAAAGAATTATTTATAAAAGAATTTCCTTATACTTTGAAAACCCAAGTTCATTTTAGTAAAGCATCATAAATCCACCCATGATTTAAAGCCCAAATAAAGTTTAAATTCAACACACATAAAATCCATAAGTTATTTATAGAGGCCATTTATTACAACATCCCAAAATAGTAAAAATAATAATTAAAAGTTAAATTTAAATAACCCTTATTTAGCGTATGGCCTCCACGAAGTCATCCTCATTGAAGTCCACATCGGTTTCCATTACGAGATGGAAAGAAATTAAAGGGTGAGTTACTTAGAACTTCGATGTGTAACTCACTTACCACCATTATTGGGCAGATTGTCAAGATATTATGTTGGGCTTGAGCCCAATCCGAAATTCAACAATATAACATGAATTTAAAATAATTAATAATGCATGAAAAATGAAATTCCCAACCCAAACCTAATAACCATCCGCTAACACCCCTGTACCAACCATCACACCTGTGGGGATCAAGTCAACCCACCCATCCATCACACCAATCGTAGGCATTAAGCCTTTTATAATTGTGGCATAGCCATAGAACTAGAGGCAATAAGCGATGTTGTGGCGAAACCACCAACTAGAGGCAATAAGCGATATTGTGGCGAAACCACCGAACTAGAGGCAATAAGCCGATATTGTGGCGAAACCAATAGAACTAGAAGGCAATAAGCGGATATTGTGGCAATGGCCATTCTTCTCTTCATAAATCCCACCCATGCAATTATACATGTACTTTAAAATATAAAATTTATTATCAATACATAACATGGTGGGTTTTATCAATGACATTCATTTGGCCCATAATTATAGCAATTTATCCATTTAGCAATTTAGTGGGCTTTGGCCCATTTACCAAACTAGGCGTTTTGGCTAAATTTTAACGAACTAGAGTATTTATGGCCCAATTTATCGAACTAGAGTATTCTGACCCATTTTCACGAACTAGAGTATTTACGGCCCATTTTCACGAACTAGAGTATTCGGCCCATTTTCACGAACTAGAGTATTTACTACCATTTTCACGAACTAGAGTATTTACGGCCCATTTTCACGAAACATCAAATTTTCATAATATCAATTAATTTCTTGAGGCGTTTGAAATTTTCACGATTTAGTCGCTTTTACGTATTTAGTCAAAATATCAATTTTGTGCTTTTACTGATCTAGTCGTTTTTACGATTTTCTACCATCACCGAAATTTGACATACAACCTAAAATAATGAGGGTGAAATTACACACCTCGATCTGTGAGTATTATCCCTTCTCGCTCCTCGGCACCTAAAATATATTTCGATTAGTTAGACAACTAATTACATAAAAATAATCTTATTTGTTAATGGATCCAAAATCTTACCCTCTTGATTTTGAATCACTTGATTTTCGGTTTTCCTTCGTTTATCGATTCACTAGCCACGAGAATCCACCAGCGATATACTTGACTCAGGGTTCGTACTACTTCAAATAATGGACTTCTTTGGAAGATGGCCCACAACCCGTGGAAAATCCGATTGCGAAACCGCTCTTACGTTTGAATGGGGATTTACTGATCCACCCTCTTACGATAACTAAACACCGCCTTTTCTTCCCTATCTTGGCGGTCTTCAAGATCCAAAAGAATTTAGTTAGTTCTAAAATAATATCAATAATACTAGAGATTTAAAAAGTAGGATTTCCTTACCAAATGAAACGTTTCCTACGTTTCCACGATTCTCCGATCACTTGAATTCCAATCTCGTTATTGCACTAAATAATAGCGAAATAAGCGTTATTAGTATGAATGCTATATCAATCCAAAAGACTCTCAAAAATCCTATGATATTACGGCCATAATATCACTAATCAATAAATCAAAAAAATGGAAGAAACCCTTACCTACTTCCCAGACGAAAAGCAAGATTAAGAATGATGTTTAATTGATGGAAGATTGGTATAAATGATTAAGAATGGAAAAATAATTTTTGGCTTATAGGCACAATAACATTCGGCCAAGAGAGTGAAGATGGAGAGAATTTTCGATTGAAAAGAAATAGTATAAGAACGAAAGGATGATGGTGATGATGTTTTGATTTCAAGGAGATTAGAAGAAAAGAAAAAAAATAAGAACTTTAGGTCTTTGGTATATTCGGCCATGGCAAAGAAAAAAGAAAAGAAATTGATTTTGGTATAGGTGATTTCGGCACAAGAAGAAAGAGGCACAAGAATTGGTTATCAAGATAAGAAAAGGAATGACCAAATGGTCACAAAACTTTAAGCAACCAAGTGCAAAATTGACCAAATAGGGATATTGAAAGGAGAGGAATAAAATTTACGCACAAAGTGCAAAGGTTAACCAAAGAGAAAAGAATGAGATTTTGCCAACTAACAAAATTTTGGCTCTCCTCCCCTACCAATATTGCCGTCCAGCCTATGGTCAATTGGCCATTATTTCTTTCCAAATTTTCCCTAGATAAGTGCCTTATGTCCCCCTATCTTTCCTTAAACTTTTGATTCCATACCATATGTTAGTTGTTACCTTAATCTCTTGATACACTAACCAAAAATACATGGTCAACACCTTCCTTATATGTCCCCTTACCGACACTTCATAGCCATGAGCGAAAAAATTAAAACAAAATTTTATCTAGGTGCTATACAAGGGATTGAACCTCTTCCCTCTTACTTGAACCCATGCGCCATTCTCCACCATGCCATATGCTCATTTTATGACACTTTAAGCACATAATTTAGCTTAAGTCTTAATCACCTTTGTTTCACTTCAATAAATTCCCAATAATAAATTTTATTCTTCTCCAATTTATGCTTTACCCTCTCTAGGACTTTAATAAACACTAAAATAAAAGAACAAAAAAAATTTTCCTTTAACATCTAAACACCAAAATCATGCCAATTTAAATACTCAGATTTTTAGGGTGTTACATGACTACTGTCACGAGTGGTCTAGGACCACGGTGGTCAAGAACCACAGTGGCATGATGCCACGGGTGTTTGGATGATTCTAGTGACCTAGAGGATGGAAAACTAGGTTGGGTTGGGCTGCATTGCATACATTATTAATATGCCATATTGTGTGGACTAAGGCCCAATGTACTTTTGTGGGCTTAGGCCCAAATTACGTTCATAAGGGGAATTACACACTGAGTCTTGGTGACTCACCCCTCTGCTTAATTTTGCAGGTAACCCCTAGTTGCGGATTTAGAGCTAAGGTGGACTCTGAGGTGGCCATGCGTTACTTCTTTCGTAAACTCCATTTTTCTTTATTTTAAACTTATTTTAAATTTGGGAATTTGTTATGTAATAAGGCCTATGGGATTTTAATTTGGATTTTGCTTTTATTTAGTTGTTATCTCTTATGAATTGATTAATACAGGGTTTCCTTAAAAACGTAATAATCATTTTCCAAAATGTGAACAAACAGATCACAAGCAATAAATAATTACACTTTGGATTTTCTTAGAACATCAAAAACTATTTCAAAACGGTGCATTTTCCTAAAACCATCGACCCTAATTTCTGTATTGTAAAACAAAACTCGAAAATTTTAATCGCGAAGTTACCTTTACAACCTTTCCTTATGACATACTAAATCCATTCATTTACGTCTAAGCTAGGTTTGGGGTGTTACAATTATTGTATCAGAGCCTAGGTTGCAAAACTCGGCTGTGGAATAGGTTCAAAATGTTTTCCAAATTTTTTTTGAAATTTGATTTAGAAAAACATATCGTTTTTGGGGTAGCATGGCACCTGAGTCTCCGGCACCAAATTCATAAGTTTCTTGACCTTATGCTCTGTTATATGCGGTAATGACTGTATGTTGGTATTTATCCTGTATGTGTTCTGTTTGGATGAGTTGCTTGAATATTGGAATTCTGTGCATGTGTGATAAACTTCTACATGCTTCTACGGTTAGGTATCTAGTTGTGAGGAGGTAGCTTCGAGATTTAGTTAAAAAGTATATTAGTGTCATTAAGATCAGAGTACGCAGCAAGAGCGTAATGTGGTAGGTTAGGATGTGTAACTGTTCCTATAGTTGGAAATTTCAAGGAAGAAATTTCTTTAAGGGGGCAGATTCGTAACACCCCGAAATTGGGCCTAGTAGAATTCAACCCAATGAGCCTTGGGCGTAGTAGCGTTTAAAATTTTTGAGAACAAGAGAACAACTTAAATGCAAGTTGGATTTAGTAGGTGGGTGATTTTTGAAGGTTAGGGGGCTTTATGAAGTCCCAAGATCAAACTTGGGTTTAGGAAAAATTTTGGTTTTAGGTGAATAAAACCCTGGGAGTTAGTACGTAGGCTTTAAGAATAAAATGTGGAGAAAATGACACGAGTGGACTGTGTGGTGTAGTTGCAAAGTGATGCCACTTAAGGAGCAAGGGAGTGATGCCAAAAGGAACAAAGGAGGTCCAAGGTTCAAGACTTGGCTCTTGCATTTTGTTTTCTTTTTATATGGACTTTAGAATTTGGCCATAGGTTTATATTTAGTTGCACATGATGTTAGATACAAGAAGAGCTTGTGGTGTAGTGGCAAGGTGGTGCCACATGGGAGACAATGAGGTGACACCACACAAGGAAGCGAGTGGTCAAGTAGCACAGTTGGTTGGCCCCGCGAGTATATATAATAGTGACTTTGTCACGAGTGGTCTAAGTACCACGATGGTTGAAACGACGAATGTTTAATCAGTGACTTGCCTCGGTGGTCAAGTACCATAATGGGTTGGCCCCACGTAGGCATAATTTATCAGAGATCGTCACGGTGGCAAGTACCACAGTGGGTTGGCCCCATGAGTATATATAATAGTGACTTTGTCACGAGTGACTATTGTCACGAGTAGTGTGTAGGACCATGGTGGTCAAGAACCATAGTGGCATGATGCCACGGGCGTTTGGATGATTCCGGTGACCTAAAGGATCGAAAACTAGGTTGGGTTGGGCTGCATTGCATACATTTTTAATATGCCATATTGTGTGGGCTAAGGCCCAATGTGCTTTTGTGGGCTTAGGCCCAAATTACGTTCGTAAGGGGAATTACACATTGAGTCTTGGCGACTCACCCCTCTACTTAATTTTGCAGGTAACCCCTAGTTGCGAATTTAGAGCTGAGGTGGACTCTGAGGCGGCCATGCGTTACTTCTTTCGCACACTCCATTTTTCTTTATTTTAAACTTATTTTAAATTTGGGAATTTGTTATGTAATAAGGACTCCAGGATTTTAATTTGGATTTTGCTTTTATCCAGCTGTTATCTCTTATGGATTGATCAATACGGGGTTTCCCTAAAAACGTAATAATCATTTTCCAAAATGTAAACAAATAGATCACAAGCAATAAATAATTAGACTTGGGATTTTCTTAGAACTTCAAAAACTATCTCAAAACGGTGCATTTTCCTAAAACCATCGACCCTGATTTCTGTATTGTAAAACAAAACTCAAAAATTTTAATCGCGAAATTTCTTTTACAACCTTTCCTTGTGACATACCAGATCCAGTCATTTACGTCTAGGCCGGGTTCTGGGTGTTACAGACCTCCTTAACTGCTTAACATGCCACTTCATAGCCCCTAAATGATGCCACTTTCCACTAAACAACAAGCCTATTTGTGTCCTCCATTCTCTTAATCTGCTTACGAGGCCTCATGCCTGAGATTAGGCTTCACTAAGTAAGAAAAAATAATTTTTTTTCCTATGGTCACCCCTAACTCTAAGGCTTCAAATAAACCCGATACTACTTTAATAATATTATTCTAAGTGCTATACATACCTATGTATAGAAATTAGGGTCTCAAGATTTTTAGGGCATTACAAATATCGTGAAATATTAAAGCAAGAATTAAGAACACATAATTAAGAACAAATCAAGTATTTATCATACAGTTTAGAAAATAATAACAAGATCCATCTTAGGTTTCATCCCCCTCAGGTATTTGAGGGGTTTAGTTCATGTTTATAAAAGAATACGTCTCAGAAGAAATTAAATAACAAAACATAAAGAAAAACCCTAAAACCCCCTGAAGTAATTTGAAAGGAAAATCCTCAATCTTTAGTGTAACTCTGGCTTCTGAGATGGACCAACTGGCTTTCTTCAAGTAATTCCCTATATTCAGCCCTCTCTAGCTTCGCTCCTCGTCAATAGCCCTGATAGAAGCCTTTTGTCAAACTCCCCTTCAAGTTGCCCTCTAGGGTGTTTATATAGGCTTTCATGATGCCTTACTAGGTCCAAAAGTATCTTATTTCGAGTGGAATTAAAACGGGTCACGGTAATGACACGCCCGTGTGAAACGCCCATGTGAATCAAGCCCAGGGCCGTGATCAAGTCTGCTAAAGTGGCACGACGGTGTGGCTTACCCGTGTGGTGAACTCCAGGCCTTGTTGATTTCTTACTTTGGCCCATTTTCTCCGTTTTTGGCTCATTTCTCATTCTTTTCATCATCATATGCTTTCATAAGTATAAAACATGAAATTAAAAGATTAGGAGCATCAAATTCAACAATTCAAGGGGTAAATCATCCAAAAGTATGCCAAATGTGGGATTAAAATATGTATATATTACAGTTTATCAAATACCCCCACACTTAAGCATTTGCTTGTCCTCAAGCAAAATCCTCAACTCACAATTAAAATTCATTCTTCTCAACTTATAACTATTATTAATAATGTTTCGAAATAATCCATAGGTAATCATACATTGAGAATTCAACTAAAAGAATATCAAAGTTTCAAACAATCCAAGTTGAGCATTTTATTCATAGAAAAACATAGGTATTCCCTCTTATCTAAGTAATCACCTTTGATTCAAAATATCACAGAGTTAACATCCTCACTAAGGATTCACTCAAATCACTCGAAGTGTTTAAGGGACAATAAATTAAGCACTCAATAGTCAACATGAAAAGTTATTAACATAGAACTAATAATGAATATACTTTCAAAATTTTAATTATTTATTTATTTTTATTTTATATTTTTTAAGAACAAATCAAGTACAATAATAAGAATTTAACAACTGAAATGGAAAACATAGCTAGCCAACGTCTCAAGTCAAATCTCAAAAAAAGGTTAATACAATAGGAAAAATTCTTAATGAATCAAAAAGAGTAATTCTTGGGTTAATATTAAAGGTAAATCAATGAATGGTTTATTAGGATTAAAGGGGTTCACTAGGGGTTAATTATGAAGGTAGGCCTTTTGAGAAGTAAGTGGGTTAAATCCTAGGTGCCTTTATCATCTCAGTATATCAAATCAAAAGTGTGGTCTTGACATGCATAATCGAAGCAAGTTCTAGAATAACAAATCAATATTGACTCACTCAAAGCAACAATATAAGTGAGAAAGCAAAGAAAATGCTCTCAAAGGCTCAAGATCTCACAGAAATTATGGTTTTTTGATGTCAACCCTGTGAACTTCAAACTTCAAGATAATACCTAAACTTGGGAAAACAACCTAGCAAATTTTTAATTTTCAAAAATCAACTTATCATGCTTGATTCTCTAAAGCCTTCAAGTTTAAACAATCAATGCACAACTACATATGTTTTAATTCAAGACATATCAATAAAAATCATAAATCAATCAGAATCTATTCTAATAGTGATATGAGAAAGAAAAGACAAAATTCAGGGAATTAAGAATAATACAAAAAGTTATGAACTTTTCTGAATAAAATTCACCCCCACACTTAAGATGTACATTGCCCTCAATGTGCAAAAATGTATGATAACAATATAGTTAGAAATCATAAGAAAGGGAGAGAAGTGAAACTTCTTGAATTTTGGATGGAGTCAAAGAGAAGAAACGGTGAAATTCAGACCGAGTTGGAGGAGGGTATTCCATTGGAGGTGGATACTAGGGTCGTGGTGTGGTGATTCTCCAGTAGCCTTTTGAACCTAAATCAAAGAAAACAAAATATAATAATATAAATTAAGCATAAGAAAGATAAAGAGAAGGAAAATAAAGGAGAAGTGAAACGAAAAAGAAAAAAATAGATGGACTCAAAGGTCCTTGTCTTGTCGAGGGAATGAAGCGGTTGGCATGAACTTATGGAGATTGGTCTCACACGGGGAGATTGTGCTAGGGTCCTTTTGTTTCTTCGACATGGAGATGGTGGTTTTGAGGAAGAATGAGGGAAAGGGGAAGAGGAAAATGGAAGGATAAAGGTAATATAAAGGAAAAGGGGTGTGGTAATTGAAAAAGAATTTGGGGAGAAGGTGAGAAGAAGGGGGTTTTTAAATAGAGTCAGGGATCTGGTTGCTACCCACGCCCGTGTACCATGGGTGTGTTGGGTCATACAGCCATATTGCATGGCGTGTTGTGCTTTGTTCGTTTCTCCCACGCCTGTGTAGTGGTCACCACACCCATGTTGATAAATCAGTGTCGACCACGATCATATTGCACGGTGTGGCATTTTATCGCCGCCCGTCATTTGGATATTTTTATCCTTGGTTCGTATGATCTCTGCCACGTCGGTTTGTAAATCCGTGGTGTCCACACGGCCACAGCCACGCCCGTGTGTAAGGCCATTTTGTAGGGAAACCTATGTTTCATTAATTTGGTTAGTTTGTAGTTAGATGCTAAAAGTAAAAATAAAAAAAATATAAATATAAATATTTGAAAATTAATGGCGTTAGCATTCGGGTTGCCTCCCGAGAAGCGCTCATTTAAAGTCTTAAGCTAGACTTACGTCTCATTCGCACATTCATGGTAGTTTGAGGAGTTAAAACTCCTTTTCCCTACTATTAGTTTTATGATCATTTTATAGTTCGAGTCGAGTAGTGTTTACCTTAAAAGTGCCGAATTTAGGATTAGTTACCTCGACTGTTCCATGTGGGATGATATTCAGTACCTCAAAAGCGATTTCTTTGTTTGTATCAATGTCTGAAGTGGCGATCTGAGAGTCTATTTTATTCAACAATACCTAATCTCCGATCTTAAATTGGTTTAGCTTATGGTGTTGCCTCCGTTTTGCTTTGTGTGTTCCTAGTTTCTCTTTGAAATACATCTTCCACTCGCCTAGTTCATCGATCTGAAGCCTCTGTTCCTCATGAGTTATTCCCTTGTTGGCATGAGGTCTAGGATCTGGCTCAGTTGTGTAGTTCTATAGTGCTTCCTGAGAAGAAGGTTTAACCGAATGGTCATTAATAGAATTTATGTTCTCATCCTTATTACTTGATGTCCTACCCGAGCAAGAGCTTGAAGAGTGATCGTCTCATCACCTATATGAAGTATAAGTTCTCCTGTACCAACATCAATTTTAGTTCTAGTAGTTACTAAAAAGGGTCTTCCTAAAATTAAAGGAATATTATTATCTTCATCCATGTCTAAAACAAAAAAGTCTACTTGGAATATAAATTTATCAATTCTCACGAGTACACCTTCAATTATACCCTTAGGAATTCTAATAGTTTTATCAGCTAATTGAATGCTCATCCTAGTTTGTTTGGGTTTCCCAAAGCCTAGCTGTTTATACATTTTATAAGGCATAACATTTCTGCTCGCCCCTAGATCGACTAAGGCGTTATTAACAAATAAGCTACCAATTAAGCACGAAATTGTAAATCTCCTTGGATCTTTTAACTTTCGTGCTACCTTATTTTGCAAAATTGCTGAGCACACTACATTTAGTTCCACATACGACATATCGTCTAACCTCCGTTTGTTTGCGAGAAGCTCTTTTAAAAATTTCCTTGTATTCGGCATCTGCAAAAGAGCTTCAAAAATGGTTAGTTAATATGTAATTTCTTTAGAAGTTTAAGAAATTTACCAAATTGTTCATCTGTGTGGTCTTTCTTTGTCACATTGGGGTATGGCACACGAGGTTGGTACTCTTTAATGATAGGTTTTGTGTATCGTGGCTTGCCTCAACCTTACCTTTATTGACCACATGTTCTTGCCTTGGTTCAGATTCAAATTCCACTAACCCTTCTTCATTGCATGCTGTGATGGCGTGAGGTTGCTCCATTGGGTTAGGTTCAGTGTTGCTTGGCAAGCTACCTTGTAGTCATTCTGAGGTCAGCTTAGCAAGTTGACCTAGTTGGTTTTTGATCCCTTGAATCAATGCTTGCTAGTTTTTTAGGGTTGTTTCAGTGTTCTGCAAGCATTTTTCTAACACCGCGATAAATTTCGTAAGCATCTCTTCGAGGTTCAGCTTTTTCTCTTATGGGTAGGGTTGTTGTTGGAAGCCTGGATGGGGTTGTTATCTTTGATTTCCTTGAGCACCCCATGAGAAATTTGGGTGGTTCCTCCAACCTGGATTGTAAGTATTACTACAGGGGTTATTTTAAGGTCTAGAATTGTTACCCATATAGTGAACTTGATTGTTTTTAGCACTCGGGTTGTAAGGTGGATATTTTTTATTGCTCATCCCTCCTCTATTCATATCACACTGCATTATTGGATGCACCAGCGAAGAACTACACAAACCATCAATCTTTTTATTCAAAAGCTCTACCTGGTTTGATAGCATATTGACTCCGTCGAGGTTGAAGACACTGGCAGCTTTTGTTGGCTTTGTCCTCATAACTTTCCACTGATAGTTATTCAGTGACATCTCTTCAATAAATTTGTAAGCCACTTCAAAGGTTTTGTTATTTACGATTCCACCGGTGGCTGCATCAATAAGCTACCTAGTTGAGGGGTTCACACTATTATAGAAGGTTTGAACCTGTAGCCATAAAGGTAGCCTATGATGAGGCCCCTTCTTAGTAAATCCTTGTATCTCTCCCATGCATCGTAAAGTGTCTCTATATCCATCTGCACAAAAGAAATATCATTCCTCAACATAGCCATTTTAGCCGTAGGAAAATATTTTAATAAGAACTTTTTGGTCATTTGTTCCCATGTGGTGATTGATCCTCGTGGTAACAAGTTCAACAGCTGTTTAGCTTTGTTCCACAATGAAAGGGAAACAACCGAAGCCGAATGTCATCATCAGAAATGCCATTAATTTTAAACGTATCGCATAATTCCAAAAAGTTTGCTAAGTGTGTATTAAGATCCTCATCCTGCAAACAATCAAACTGAACAAACTATTGTATCATTTGTATAGTGTTAAGTTTCAATTCGAAATTATTTGCAGCAATAGTAGGTCTAACAATACTTGATTTAGTACCGGCTAAACTCAGCTTAGCATAATCATACACATAGTATAAGGGGTAGGATTTTGATTCACCGGATTTCCCATAACCACCGGAGGTGATCAATTATTCTGATTTTTAGCCATCTCTTTAGGAGGATTGGTGATGTTTTCTTTCTCGTCCTCTATGTATTGTAAACTTCGCCTAATTTCTCTTGGTTTTGGGAATGGTTGCCTCGATCTCATTGTCAAAAACTAATGGTCCTAACGGGCTCCTCTTAATCATAAACTAGAAAAACCTATCAGAACAAATAATAGAGAGATTAGAAAACTAAAAATAAAAATTAGAAAGAAAGAAAGAAAGAAAAGAAAAGAAAAGAAAAATGGCTAAAGTAATAAAAATTGATCGTTCCTAATATTTTAGCCCCTCGGCAACAACAGCACAAAAAAACTTGATCTTGTCTAAGAGTTTTAATATTTATATAATCAATGATCGAGCCTAGAAACTAACTATCACCATGATTGTGGCAAGCACACCTATCGAACAGTAGTATAGCTTAGTGGCAAGACCGGAATGTCGAACCTAAGGGAACCAAAAGTACTAGTATTGACATTCTTTTTATTATCTAGCCTAAAATAAAGAGGATTGATGTTTATCTAACTAATTCCTAAACTAAGTATGCCAAGACATAGAGAATGAATTGGTAAAATACTTTTGAGAAAACCAATTGATTAAGACAATACCTGAGGAAGAATCCAGCTAGACTTCACTTGTTATTTAACTCTAAACTAGATGATTTATTCACTTGACTTGATCCATATGATTCCCTAATTTATATTAATACCTCTTTTGAGGCTACTAACATCTAACCCTAGGTTGATTAATTGAAATCTCTTTCTAATTGAAACCCCTAGTGTTACGTTAACTCGATTTATGGACTCCCATATTAGGTTTGACCCTAATCCAAAAATTTTCATCGTCCTATCTCTAGGAGTGCGATCAAATTCGCTTAATTATGATAGATCTATGCTTAAACAAGGATTTTTGCTCCTCTGAATAAGCACATCAATACTTTAATCAATATCCTAAAATATTAAAGAAAGAATTAAGAACACATAATAAAGAACAAATCAAGTATTTATCATACAGTTTAGAAAACAATAACAAGATCCATCTTAGGTTTCATCCCCCTCAGGTATTTGAGGGGTTTAGTTCATGTTTATAAAAAGAATACATCTCAGAAGAAATTAAATAACAAAACATAAAGAAAACCCTAAAACCCCCTAAACGAATTTGAAAGGAAAATCCTCAGTTTTTAGTGTGACTCCGACTTCTGAGATGGATCAATTGGCTTTCTTCTAGAAAATTCCCTATACTCAGCCCTCTTTGGCTTCGCTCTTTGTCAACAGCCCTGACAGAAGCCTTCTATCGAACTCCCCATCAGGTTGCCCTCTAGGGTGATTATATGGGCTTTCGAGATGCCTTACTTGTCCCACAAGTATCTTATTCTAAGTGGAATTAAAATGGGTCACGAAAAGGACATGCCCGTGTGAATTGAGCCCAAGGCTGTGTTCAAGTGTGCTAAAGTGGCACGGCGATGTGGTTTACTCGTGTAGTGAACTCCAGGCCGTGTTGATTTCTTACTTTGGCCCATTCTCTCCATTTTTGGACCGTTTCTCATTCTTTTCATCCTCTTATGCTTTCCTGAGTATAAAACATGAAATTAAAGGATTAGGACATCAAATTCCACAATTCAAGGGGTAAATCATCCAAAAGTATGCCAAATGTGGGATTAAAATATGTATATATTACAGTTTATCAATAAGGGTTTAGCAATTTTGGAGAAGTCCTTGATAAATATTTGATAAAAATCGGCGTGGCCCAAAAAGGTCCTAACACCTTTTACAGATGTTGGAGGTGGGAGATTCTCAATAACTTCTACCTTTGCTTTGTCTACCTCGATCCCATGTCTCATTATCCAATGGCCTAGAACAATTCCTTTTCGTACCATAAATTGGAACTTTTCCCAGTTGAGTACGAGATTCATTTCTTCATCGCCTTAGTACCTTAGCTAGATTGGCTAAGAAATCATCGTAAGTATCTCCGAATACTGAAAAATTGTCCATAAAAACTTCCAAATATTTCTCAACCATGTCAATAAAAATAGACATCATACATCTTTGAAATGTAACAGGTGCATTACATAAACCAAATGGCATGTGTCTAAATGCAAAAGCACCGTATGGGCAGGTGAATGTTATTTTGTGTTGATCTTTCGATGCTACTGTAATCTGATTATACCTCGGTATCCATCGAGAAAATAGTAGTAATCTCATCCTGTAAGTTTATCCAGCATCTAGTCCAAGAACGGCAAAGGAAAGTGATCTTTCCTAGTCGCCTTGTTTAGCTTCCGATAATTGATGCAAATTCTCCATCTCGTAACCGTTCTAGTCAGTATCAACTCGTTGTTATCGTTCTCTACGACCGTGATACCTCCTTTTTTTGGTACGCACTGGACTGGACTTACCCATGAACTGTCTGAGATGGGATAGATAATACCCATATCTAACCACTTGATGATCTCTTTTTTTACTATATCCTTCATGATGGGGTTCAGTATCCATTGTCCATCAATTGTCCCTTTTTTGCCATCTTCCAGGATAATATTGTGCATGCATATAGACGGACTAATACCGCGAGTATTGGCTATGGTCCATCCGATGGCGTTATTTAATTTTTTCAAAACTAAGATAAGTTTCTTTTCTTTCTTGGTGGTCAATTCTGCTGAAACAATCACAGACAGAATAGAAATGTTACCTAAATAAATGTATTTTAAATGAGAAGGTAATACCTTGAGTTCTAATTTAGGTGGCTCCTCGATCGATGCTTTTGGCTGGGTCTAGTCCCTCTTTTCTAACTCCAAAGATTCAAAACGGGATTGCAGATTAAATCCCTTTTAATTAAATCCATTTTGCTTAGCTCCGAGCAGAGCTAAGCATTCAGACTCCTCTTCGTCATTCGGGGGATCCAATGTCAAAATTCTTTCCAGTGGGTCCTTAGCACAGTTGAGTTTTTCTTCACTATTAAATCCTCTAAATCGAATATTGTAGAACAATCATCCATTGTTTCCGGGAATCATATAGACTTAAAGACGTTAAATGTTACCTGATCATCCTGAACACGCATAGTGAGCCCGCCCTTCTGCACATCAATAATGGTCCTTCCAATTGCTAGCAACGGCCTTCCTAGGATGGTTGGTACCTCTTTATCTGCTTCAAAATCTAAAATTACAAAGTCAGCAGGGAAGATAAACTTATCTACACGTACCAATACGCCCTCAATTTTTCCTTCTGGATGTGCTAAGGATCGATCTGCTAGTTGAAGCATAATTATAGTTGGTCTAACTTCTCCTACCCCCCAACTTCCTAAATATTGACATAGGCATCAAGTTGATACTTGCACCTAAGTCACATAATGCCTTACCACAATATGTTGCTCCAATGTTGCACTACATAGTAAAACATCTAGGATCCTTCAATTTTGGGGGTAGTTTGTCTTGAAGATATGCATTGCATTCCTTCATCAGAGCTACCGTCTTAAATTCTCCAAGTCTTTGTTTCTTTGACAAGATATCTTTCATGAACTAGATGTAGTTTGGCATTTGCTCAAGTGCTTCAACCAATGGGATGTTGATATGAAGTTGCTTGAGTACGTCAAGGAACTGCTTGAATTGAGTCTTCTACTTCTACTTCTAAAGCCTTTGAGGGTAGGGTGGTGGTGGTTTCATTACTGGAAATGCTTCTGTTTGATTCGCCTTTGGTGGTAATTCTACATCTAATGGAGTTGTTAGTTAATCAAAATTAGCTGGTCCTGAGGTTACCTTGTCGGGTTTTGCAGAACTGGTTCTTGTGAAACTGGAATTTCAACACTCGGTTGAACCTTCTCTGAGTCTTGATCATCAGCTTGCTCCTTTTCAGCTTCAATGGTGTAACACCCCAAACTCGGTTAGTACGGTATGACCAAGTCTAGTATGTTACGGAAAGAAAAGTTGAAAATTTTGACTAAACATCATGATTTGGGCAAACTTTTTGAATAGTGTTTCTATCCAGAAAATAATTTAGAAAGTCATTCAAGAGTTCCTTACTAAATCCATATTAGATTGAATTAAAATCGTAAAAAATTTTTATCTTTCGAAAGCCGTCATTGAGGAATGTCATAAGCATGACAGTTGAAAACAATGTTGCAGTTTTAATAAAATCTCCGAATTAATTAGTTATTCGCAAGCCATCTTTTGTTAGCACTTTGAAAACTATTTGTTTACGTTTTTAAGTTTAGAAAAAAAACCCCATATTTGACAGTTTATAAAATATATAATATCAGCATTAAATCAAACCCAAATTAAAGTTATAACGGCCTTATTACATAATAAAATCCCATATTAAAATAAGTTTAAAATAAAAGAAATGAGTTTACGAGAAAAACATTGCATGGCCACCTCAAGTCAATCTCGGCTCCAAATTCGTGATATAGTGCTTACCTGCAAAATTAAGCAGAGGGGTGAGTCACTGAGACTCAGTGTGTAATTCCCCTTATAACGCAATCGGCCTTAAGCCCACAGATGCACATTGGTCCTCAGCCCACATAATATAGCATATTAAAATGTATGCAATGCAGCCCTAGCCTAACCTAGTGTTTCGTCCTCTAGGTCACCTGAATCAACCAAGCACCCGTGACATCAAGCCACTGTGGTCCCAAACCACTTGTGATAGAGTCACAGAATATATAAATGTGGGGCCAACCCACTGTGGTCCTAGACCACTGAGACAAGTCACTAATAAACATTTGTATATGTGATTCCAAACCACCGTGGTCCCAGACCACTATGACAATAGTCACTGAATCACACTTCCCCTTCCATTCACATCCCAAAACCCGATGCAGACATATTATCCATGTACAGCAGTTAATCATGTCATACATAATCATATTATATGCAAAGCAATTACAGTGGTACTTACCTAGTGTCCTCAACCTTACTCATAAGGGTATTTCGACCAATTGCACAGTCATTTCAGCTTTCAACCATCATGGTTATTTACACAAAACAATAAAGAGAAAGTGTTAGCATTACACACCTGATTACGCGTAAAACTAGACTCTCCATGTCGTCACCTTCACTAGAAGAAACCACCATGATTTGCCTACCATAGGCATACATCAGCTTTCTACCACACCCCGGTGAAAAGTCTCAAACCGCTGACACCGCACGTCTTTTAAATTTAAGAGCAAAGATTATAGGTCCACTCCCCTCGTTAGATTGACTGGCACTTGCATCCATGAATAGACTTGACCAGAGGTCAGAGAGAAACGTCAACTGTCTAATAAGGAAATTTTGATTAAGGCAACCAAAAACGCAGAGGAAAATAATAGCCAAAGAATTCGAAAAGACGATCCCTTACCTTGGTTATTAAGAAGTCTCACCACACTAGGTTTAGCTATGATCTAAAAGAGAACCCAATAGTCGGCTGAAGAGATTCGATTATCCACATCAACCTGGAGCGACCACGCCATGTTGAGAGACGAAAAGAAGAGGTTAGCCGCAAACTTCATTAAGAAACAACAATAGCCTTTTCGACTATGACAACACATAGGACCGAAACATAAATAGAAAAATGACAAAATTTTCCATTACCTTACACAAATGAAATCCGATCAAAGAGGAACCTTCAGCAACCAACTAGCACTTTTGTTTCTTGAGGTTTGACTAAATAAGCATAGGATGGAAGAAATGGATTTCGTTGATACTAGGACATATTCGACTTTATATTGGAACAAAAAAAGAATGAAGAGAATGTCCATAAGAAAAATAAAAGAAAGAACCTTACCTTGAACAGAGAAAAAAAGTGAATAGAGACCAAGGAAATTCAGCTCTGGCAGCAATGATAGAAGATACCCCAAGTTTCGCTAAAGAAAAGATGAGATTAGGGGAGGTTTTGGCTTTTGAAAAGAATGAAAGAAAAGGTGGAAGAGATGAATAGAGGGAAACCAAATATTCGGCTAAGAGATGAAAGAGGGTTCGGCTAAAGAAACAAATGAAGCAGAAAGAAAAAGAGAAGAAGAAGAGATGCCCGAATGGTCACACCACTTTCGGATAGCGTCAAATGAGCAAAAGAGATGAATAGAAAAATTGACAGTTTTGGCACAGAGAATTAGGGAAACCGAATGATAGAAAAAAAAAACTCAAGGAGACTTGCAAAAATCGGCATTCAGCCCCCTTAATGACCAAATATGCTAAAATTCAATGAAACAATTGCCTAAGACCTATAGGATTTTGGCACACTCACCTATCCTAGCACTAAACCGAATTTCCCCCTTCAAGCTCCCTACATTCGGCCAACACCTTCACCAACACCAAATCCCTTGTTTTGCTCCTATTTTCACTCCCTTACACCCATTCAAATTAGTTTCACCAATTCAAATTCCTTCAAGCATTCTTGTCCATCCATTTGAATCCATTGACCCATTCAACCATCATCCTTGAAGAGTTCCTGCCGAATCCATCTTCTCTCCATCCTTGTGCCAAAAACAAAGCTTCATAATAAGGCCTATGGGATTCGAACTCCTCTCCTTTAGCTCCCATAAGTAATGTCACCTCCACTTGGACACAAGCTTCTTTGTGTCAACAACTACACACAAATAGACTTAAGGCTTGCTCCTACTAGATCTCCCCCTTAAAGTTCCCAAAAAGAAAAATTTTACCAAGGCTCTGGCTTGACCCCGAGCCTCACCAGGACCTCTAAGCACACCAAAAACATGCCAAACAAGCCAGACTCAAAGAATAACCTAAAATGTAGAACCCCCAATTCTAGGATGTTACCAATGGTATCGGGCTCTACCGTCCTTCCACTCTTCAGTGTTAGCGCTTTGCAGTCTTTTTTTCCCAGATTTCTCGAATTTTCCATATCACTTGGTAAAGTACCCTGTGATCGGTTTGTAACACCTATCACCCGTATCCGTTGTCGGATTAAGGCTACGAGGCATTACTTTACACATTTCAACTCAGCACAGTCAAAAAGATCATTTATCCAATTTAAAATACTTAACTAAAAGAAGTTGAATCCAAACTTACGATATTAACGACTAGCACATATATAAACATGCTCACATACCAAATGTATACTAGTAATTTGTTTACACCTCTTAACTGCCCATCTCACATGCATCAAATTTTTTTAGCAACCGAACATTAAAAACACGGTTTATAAATACCTAGTTAATAAATATTCCTTCTTCTATCCTTAATCCAAGTATATATAATTCATTTGATTATTTAAAACCATATTCATGGAATATGCACATATACGCATATAATATAAAAAATAAGATAACGATCATGGCATTTAAACATTTATAAACATAGTGTTATAACACATTGATCTAATAATTTCAAGTAAACCCACTATACTCTACCAAAACCATGCATATCTAAATTTATTCGAGGAAACATAGTCCATCACTGAATATAGCATTTAAGTACATTTTTCTATTTATTTCCCTCTATTACCGAATACATAGTCCCTGAAATTAGTTCATATTTCCATAAAGCACAGCAAGGTATTGTACATCAAATCTCATTCAAACTTGTTAAACATATATATATATTTGTATATATATACTTACCAAGAGTTAACAAAATTCATACCTAATGACCTCACATTAATCATTCATACACAAATATACCCACTTAGGATGCAATATTTATATCACATCTTCATCCATCTTCCAAGCAAAACATACATGCATATTATATCAAAGATTGAGCCCTCGAACATTAACATTTAAAACAAGCCAATTTCGCATGGCTTTTATACATCAACAAAATATCATTCCAATATTTAACTAGCCTATACATGCCTTAAGATCAAAAGTCTAAACATTAGAGGTACCAAAGTGACCCGATAGTGTGAATAACTTCAGTGACGATCCCCTGAGCTCGTAGCTTGATCAAAATCTATAAACAAAACAATGAACAAACACAGAGTAAGCTTACTAGCTTAGTAAGTCTTAAGCAATTATAACATAGCATTCAAACATTCAAGCATTATAAAACAATTTGTTTATGACATTGAATACAAATAATTTAACCCAAAAGTTCACTATGCCTGAATGTTATTACCATACTTACCATAACAATTATCACTTTCTTACCATAAGTATGTAAACTCATCGAAACACCTAAATACAATATGGAAACGCATATTCCAAATCAAATAAATATAACATACATATCAATCACATGTAATCATTTATACACATATGCAAACATATCCAACCTCTTTCACATTTAGCATTTACACATATGGCCAATTTTGCAAAAGCATATCCAAGCTTAAATTCCATTATATATAAACCATACCCATCTGTAACACCCCAAACCCGGTCAATACACCACGAATAGAACGGTATATTACAGGAAAATGTATTTGAGAGGTTTAGGTTTCGGTTAAAATCGATGAAAACTCTTTTGTATGTTTTGTTCTTGTAGAAAACTTGAGCACGATTGCTTTAAAACCAATGGAGCTTTTGAAAACCCGAGAATTTTGGAAACTTATTTGAACCCACAAGTAAATCAAGTTTACATCATTTAGTAATCTGAGTAACCCCTTTTAGTTGATTAAAATCATCTTGTACTTAATGTGGAAAAGTTTCAAGTTTGGAAAACATTTGTGTTGCATTCCTTTTAAATTACAGCGTGATACCCGATGGTAAAGTTTTAAAACATGTCACTTCGTGGTTTTGAAAATCTATTCTTTCCCAATTTTGTACAATATTAACCCAATAATTTGTTAAGGCATATTTGAAATTAAATTTAAGCGTAAAGATAACCAAAGTAAAATTTAAAAGGCCTTTTACAAACCCAACAAATCCAAATGAAAATAAATAAAGCGAAGTACCAAGTTTAAAATCGATTGCAAATTCGACTTTTATTCATGG
The DNA here is from genome assembly GCA_025506655.1 of Gossypium rotundifolium. Taxonomy (NCBI): domain Eukaryota; kingdom Viridiplantae; phylum Streptophyta; class Magnoliopsida; order Malvales; family Malvaceae; genus Gossypium; species Gossypium rotundifolium. Next base: position 120,295,515 of record CP106731.1, read on the forward strand.
CATGGGCACCTCGAGTCCACCATTGATCGTGTCCGCGATCTAAGTGTCACCGAAATGATAAGGAGAAGGTGAATCGCAAGACTCAATAAGATAAATCCCCCCCGGTATATGCAACATACTAACACACATCATAACAAAGCAATACAATTAATGCACCGATCCTAACCATTCTTAACACCCTTTTCTACCCCGTGGTACCAAACCACCGGTGGTGCCAAACCACCGGTGACCCAAAGTCACGATATCCATCAATGTGGTGCCAAACCACCGGTGACCCAAAGTCACGAATAATCAATCTGTGGGGCCAACCCGTGTGATACCAAATCACCGGCGACAATCCGTATCTCAACAAGGGGGCCTACCCACGGTGGTGTTAACCACGAGGACGAGTCGCTATGAGGTGCCAAACCTCCGTGTCCCAAAGACACAAGTGTGATACCAAATCACCGGTGACCACAATCACGAATCGAGTGATGGGGCCAACCCATCGTGTGATACCAAATCACTAGCGTCAATCCGTAAAATCAACTATGGGGCCAACCCACTTTGGTGCTAAGCCACCGGGGAGACGCGGAGGTGCCAAACCTCCGTGACCCAAAGTCACAATAATCAATCTGTGGTACCAAACCACCGAGGTGCCAAACCTCTGGTGTCCCAAAGACACGGATATCATATTCCCCCTCCACTCATATCACCCAATAACATATCATACTAATGCAAATCGTGCAAATCATGCAATCATGCTCGCATGCTCAATATGGCATCTCATAATACATACACCATAAATCATGATATCAAATATCACTACAGATCTCATAATGAAACGGACTTACCCGAATCCGTATCCATACCTCATTGGGTATTATATCAATCAACCATACTGTTTCACTTTACACAATCAGGTTATTAACATATTACTCAGTAAAAAGGTGTGTTAGTTTACACACCTGTTAAAACGCACGCTTAATCCCAAAGAACCGGTTTAAATCCCTCGATTATCTTGCTCCTAAAATCGACCAAACACGAGATTAGCACTTAAACCATTCGGCCAAAACTGATAACTCAAGAGGGCTAACATTAAACCTTTACCTTGCAAATGGTTTGGTTTCCTACCAAACCCGAACCAACAATGGTTCTTCCTTAAACAAACGGCACACCCTATAATGTAAACAATTAGGCCTTTGGAGACTTGATTAAATGAAACTAAATGAGTGAACTAACAGAACCAACCCTGACCACCACTTACCAATGATTAACAGAGAAGGAAGACTCCTCTTGCTTGCTTTCAAAATCCAAAGCCCTGTAACGAAATGATTAATCAAAAGATTAACTCCTTTCAACCAAAACCAACATCGGCTTTAACCATACCAAAATCGACAACAAACAAGGGAGAAAAGAGATGGCCTTTCGGCCAAAACTCACCTTCTTCAAATGATTGAACCACCAAACGATATTATCACCACACTTAGATTCGGCCAAAGTGCAAAACTAGAAAGAAAAGGATTCGGCCAAGGTGTTTAACACACCTATGTTTGACTTTGAGTGGGAAGAAAAGGGAGAGTAGAATGAGAAGAAATAGAAGCTACGATAATGGGGTTTGAGAGAAGAAAAAGGAGGTTTGAAGGGACAGGTTGAGAGGGTTTCGGCTTGAGAGAAATGGGAAGAAACAAATGGAGACAATCGGTTAAGGAGTTTTGGAAAAGAAAGAAGATAAAAGATGAAGAGCGGGAGGGTGCTTTCGGTTTGAAAGAAGAAGAAATGGAGGAAGGTATTTTGGAGAATGGGGTTTCGGCTAACAAGGTTCCAAGAGAAGAAAAAGTATGAGAAGAAAAAGGTTACTAGTTTCGGTTTACACAAATGAAGATAGAAGAAGAAATGGGAAGGACATTCAGCTACACACACCAAATCAAGAGAACAAAGCAATTTCGGCAAGATCAAGGGGTTTTGGTCTTTCGGTTTCAAGAAGAAAAATGAAGGAAATCACTTAAAGTTTCGGCTTGTTTTTGACAAAAGAAGAATTTGGCTTACAAATGTTTTTGACCGAAAATGCACAAAGATGAAAAGGGAATTTCGGCACTCCCACAAAACACCTACCAAAACCGTCCACTCACCCCCCCAAAAGCTCTCCAATATTCGGCCATCACCTACAACCACTCCCCTCCACTAATTCAAATCACTTTGAATTAGCCCACTTCTAATTTACTCTCCACCCACCATTCAAAGTGGTTGACTTGGTCCAAGGCGAGTTTGAACGCCTACAACTTCTCCCCTCCATGCCGTCAAAATAGAAGCCAAAATGTGAGCATCCTGCAGCTTGAACACAAGACCTTTCCCCCTGCAAGTGGCGTCACACACACAAGCTTTAAGTGGCGCCCATCCTGCCACTCCACCAGCTTATTTGTCATGCTAAAATTCACTTAATAATATTTATAAACCCCAGCTCCTCCAGCTCCTCCCACCTAAGCCTAAAAACAAAGATTTTTCCTACCACTCAGGCTTACACCTAGCTTACAACTAAGCCCCAAAAACATCAAAACAACAACATAACACACCAAACACATGCAAACCATGCCATAACAAAATAGCCTCTAACCGTGGATATTACAGTTCTACCCCTTAAAATAATTTCGCCTCAAAATTACAGTCGGAAGAGTTGCGGTATTTCGCCTCATCATATCCTCGGGTTCCCATGTAGCTTCTTCCACGCCATGATTCCGCCATAGTACCTTTACCAAAGGCACTGACTTCCTACTCAGAACCTTCACATCCCGATCTAGAATCTGCACAGGTTCTTCCTCCATGATCAAATCCGAATTCACCTCGATCTCTTCCACTACTACGACATGCGATGGATCTGAACGATATCGCCTAAGCATCAAAACGTGGAATACGTCATGAATCTAACTCAACCTTGCTGGCAACTCAAGCTGATATGCTATCGGTCCCACTCGTCTCAGTACTTTATACGGCCCAATAAACCTCGGACTTAGCTTGCCTTTCCTTCCGAACCTTAACACTTTCTTCCATGGTGAGACCTTCAGAAAAACTTGATCTCCCACCGCAAATTCAATATCTCTCCGCTTAAGATCGACATAAGACATCTGTCGGTCCTGAAGCTTCTTTCAATCGAGCCTGAATCAACATAACCTTGTCTTCGGTCTCAGCAACCAACTCTGGTCCCAACAACTGATGTTCACCCAACTCCGTCCAACAAGTAGGTGAGCGACACTTCCTACCATACAATGCCTCATATGGTGCCATCTTGATGCTCGCTAGGTAACTATTGTTATAGGCAAACTCGACTAATGGAAAAACTCCTCCCAACTACCTCTGAAGTCTAGAACACAACCTCTCAACATATCCTCTAAGATCTGAATAACCCTTTCCGACTGCCCGTCAGACTGCGGGTGAAAAGCCGTGCTGAAATCTAAACACGTACCCAGAGCCTGATGCAACGCTTTCCAGAACCTTGATGTGAATCTGGGATCCCTATCCAAGATGATCGACACTAGCACACCATGCAGCCTCACTATCTCTGACACATACAGCTTCGCTAACCTCTGAAGTGAGTAATCCACCCTCACCGGAATAAAGTGAGCTGATTTAGTCGGACGATCCACAATTACCCAAACTGAATCCTTTTTGCTTGGCATAATAGGTAATCCACTGACAAAATCCATAGTTATCCTTTCCCACTTCCACTGAGGAATCTTCACTGGCTGAAGCAACCTCGATGGCAATCGATGTTCACCTTGACCGACATGTCGACACTTCCTACAAACTCATCACTTCTCTCTTGCACTCGGCCACCAAAACTGCTCTTTTAGATCCCGATACATCTTACTACCTCCAGGATACATAGCATAGGGACTGCTATTGTGTCCTGAAGAATCATCTGCCTCAACTCAACGTCCTTTGGCATACAAGCTCTTCCTTGAAAACACAGCACTCCATCACTAGACAAACTGTAACCTTCCAAACCACCATTCTACACTTGTAACCTCTGCGCACTCAAAACCTCATCCTCTAACTATTTCTCTCTGATCTGTTCAACCCAAGTAAGCTTTACCTGTAGCTCTACCAGAATACTTTCATCGTCGTACAAACTCAAATGGGCAAACATCGCTATTAAATCCGAAACAACCTTACGACCCAACGCGTCTTCCACTACATTAGCCTTGCCCGGATGATACTCAATCGAGCAGTCGTAGTCTTTTAGCAACTCAATCCATCTGCGCTGCCTCAGATTCAAATCTTTCTGAGCCAAAAGATACTTCAGACTCTTGTGATCTATGTAGACTATCGATCTCTCTCCGTACAAGTAGTGCCTCCAAATTTTCAAAGCGAAGACTACAGCCGCTAACTCCAGATCGTGCGTCGGATAATTGACCTCATGTGGCCTCGGTATGTCGAGATCGTAAGCCACAACCTTCCTTCCTACATCAAGACACAACCCAAACTCAGATATGATGCATCGCAATATACTATGAATTCCTTTCCGCCTTAGGTTGAATTAGAGCGGAGCTTCACCAAAATCTTCTTCAACTTGTCAAAACTCTCCTGCCGCTTCTCGGTCCAAATGAACGGAACCCTTTTCTTAACAATTTGGTCATCGATCTTTGCGATCAACGAAAATCCTCTACAAATCTTTGGTAGTATCACCGCCAAGCCCGAAAACTCGAATCTCGACTCTCGACTTAGGCGGTTTCCAATCCAAAACTGCCTCAATCTTTCGAGGATCCACTCTAATCCCTTCAACCGACACTACATGACCCAAGAACGTCACTTCTCTAAGCAAGAACTCACATTTACTAAACTTTGCATAAAGCTGTTTCTCCTTCAGAATCTATAATACCACCCGCAAATGCGCATCATGCTCCTCCTCAGTCATTGAATACACCAAGATGTCGTCAATAAAACCACGATTTAACCGATCCAAATCTCTTTGAACACCCTATTCATCATATCCATGAATGCTGCTGGCGCGTTAGTCAACCCAAACGGCATTACAAGAAATTTATAGTGCCCATACCGAGTACGAAACGCCGTCTTGCAGATATTTGCCTCCTTCACCTTTAACTGGTGGTACCCAGACCTTAGATCGATCTTCGAGAATACCGATGGACCCTTCAGTTGATCAAACAAGTCATCTATCCGTGGCAATGGATACTTGTTTTTGATTGTCAGCTTATTCAATTGGCGGTAGTCTATACACATCCGCATAGTACCGTCTTTCTTCTTAATAAAGAGTACCGACGCTCCCCAAGGTGAAACACTTGGCCTGATAAAGCCTCGGTCCAACAACTCCTGGATCTGAGCCTTAAGCTCCACTAACTCCTTTGGCGCCATCCTATACGGAGCAATAGACACTGGCGTAGTTCCGGGTAACAAATCTATCCCGAACTCTACCTCACGATCCAGTGGCAAACCTGGAAGCTCCTCAGGAAACACATCAGCAAATTCCCTAATTGTCCAAACCTTCTCTATAGCAGACTCTTTATCCTCCAAGGCATACACATGAACCACATATGCTTCACAAATTCCTTCTCGACCATCTTCTCGACTTTTCGAGGCAGATACCACATTGGATAGGTAGTCCCTCCTCTTACCTATCATAACCACTTCATCACCCTCCGACGTCTTTAGAACCATGCGCTTAGCCGCACAATCCAACTTCGCCTGGTACTTAACCAACCAGTCCATCCCAAGAATTAGATTGAACTCTCCAAACGGCAGTTCCATTAGATCAACCACAAACACTACCCTTGGAGTTCTAGAGGTACATCTCTATACGACTTATCTACAACTACTGAGTGACCTAGAGGGCTAATTACGGTCATCCGCTAGAAGATACCTCAGAGTCTAGATCCATGGTCTTCACTATGCTACTTGCAACGTATGAATGCGTTGAACCCATATCAATCAAAGCAGTAAATGTAGAACCAAAGATTAAGAATGTCTTGGTAATGACGCCCAGTCATCACCCTCCTCTCGACGCCTCAGCATACATTAGCCCAGTATCGGCCTCAGAACTACCACACCTCTGCGGTGCTCCACGGCCCGGCGTAACCATTACCTCCTCTCGCCATTACCACGGCCCCTCTGCGGTAGTGGTCCATTATTCTGAACCGAGTATGGCCTCGACTCTCTGACCAATCCCACCAACTTGCGCGGTCCTCACACGGTGATCTAGAGAGCTACACTCAAAGCACCCTTTTCCATTGGTCCAACATCCTCCCAATGAGATTTCCCAAACGGTTACACATGCATGCGGTCCACGATTAGCGACAACAAACCTACCAGACTGATTTGGCCCACTCTTTCTAGCCCTTTTCTGAGGATTTCCTGACGACCTAGAAGATCCAAAACTCCGCTTTTGCCTGTTCCTATCCAAGTTCTGCCTCACGGACTCTTTAACACCCTCGACTACCTTAGCCTTTTCAACCAGACAAAGAATTCACGCTCTGGCTGGGAGCAATCAGAACCTTCATTCATCTCACAGTCCATCCTCAAAATGAACACACCTCTCGTGTTCAAGAGCCACAATGCCCCTAGCATACCGACTCACCTCACTCTACCCTCGTGCTCCTCTCCCTGAACCAACCTCAAAATGCTTTTCGCTCTGGCGTCGATGTACTGGCTCCAATGTACTTTTTCCGATAAGCGACCTTGAAATAATCCCAAGTCGGATCTTTCATTGCGGTATTGTCCCGAACCGTGAGCCACCACCGGTATGACTCATCTCAAGAAGCGATATTATCCCTTTAATTTCTCTTGATGATCGGTCCAGATCGTCCATGATCCACTCGGTCACTTTCAGCCAATACTGCTGCGTCTTTGGAGCCACACCGACACACCTCGAATACCTCACCCCGTTTGCTCAAATTCATTCAGCACGATTTTTGAGCTCCTGCGCTTCTACCTACTCCACTACCCTTTCCGAACTTCAAGAAGATCGCTTTGTGACATCTGCGTCGTCCCCAATCTATTCTTGAAACTCACCACCTCCAGCTGGTGGTGGTACCGGTATCTCATTCTCTGACCCTGACCAGATCCTACGGGTTTAGAAACTATCATCCTACCTCAACCACGTCCACGACCACGTCCACCTCTAGCGCTTATGACTATGATCTCTACTTGTCTGATTTAAAGAATTTTATGCATCAATAATTATTCCACTGTTTAAAAGCAAAGTCTTATGAATATTAAAGAAGCTTTGTTTCCACAAGTCCACAGAGCCCTATCAGTTTCAGCTTCCAAAGTAATCCACTATTGCTAGTCATCCACTTACATCAACATCAAAATCACAAGCAATAGTAAGGGGTACTTACCTGGGCGGATTGGTGCCGGAGTCTCGGTGCCATGCCTTTCAAACCATATTCTTTAAAACCAAAACACTTAAAACCAAAATTTAAAATGTTTTGGGCCTCGGGCCCACAGTCGAGCCTTTAAACTTGGCTCTGATACCACAATTGTAACACCCCAAACCCGATCAATACACCACGATCAAATTTGGTATGTTACAGGGAAAATGTATTTGAGAGGTTTAGGTTTTCGGTTAAAAATCAGATGAAAACTCTTTTGTATGTTTTGTTCTTGTAGAAAACTTGAGCACGATTACTTTAAAAACAATGGCGCTTTTAAAAACCCGAGAATTTTGGAAACTTATTTGAACCTACAAGTAAATCAAGTTTACATCATTTAGTAATCCGAGTAACCCCTTTTAGTTGATTAAAATCATCTTGTACTTAGTGTGGAAAAGTTTCAAGTTTGGAAAACATTTGAGTTGCATTCCTTTTAAATTACAGCGTGATACCCGATGGTAAAGTTTTAAAACATGTCGCTTCATGGTTTTGAAAATCTATTCTTTCCCAATTTTGTACAATATTAACCCAATAATTTGTTAAGGCATATTTGAAATTAAATTTAAGCGTAAAGATAACCAAAGTAAAATTTAAAAAGGCATTTTACAAACCCAACAAATCCAAATGAAAAATAAATAAAGCGAAGTATCAAGTTTAAAATCAGTGTAAATCCGACTTTTATTCATGGCATGGGCACCTCGAGTCCACCCCGGCTCTGTGTCCGCGATCTAAGTGTCACATGAAATGATAAGGGAGAAGGTGAGTCGCAAGACTCAGTGCATAAATCCCCCTCCCGGTATATGCAACATACTAACACACATCATAACAAAGCAATACAATTAATACACCCGATCCTAACCATCCTTAACACCCTTTTCTACCCCTTGTGGTACCAAACAACTGGTGGTACCAAACCACTGGTGACCCAAAGTCACGATATCCATCAATGTGGTGCCAAACCACTGATGACCCAAAGTCACGAATAATCAATCAGGGCCAACCCACGTGTGATACCAAATCACTGGCGACAATCCGTATCTCAACGGTGGGGCCAACCCACGGTGGTGTTAACCACGAGGGCGAGTCGCTATGAGGTGCCAAACCTCGGTGTCCCAAAGACACAAGTGTGATACCAAATCACCGTGACCGCAATCACGAATCAAGTAATGGGGCCAACCCATCATGTGATACCAAATCACTAGCGTCAATCCGTAAAATCAATCTGTGGGGCCAACCCATGTGGTGCTAAGCCAACTTTGGACGAGGCGGAGGTGCCAAACCTCCGTGACCCAAAGTCACAATAATCAATCAGGGTACCAAACCACCGGAGGTGCCAAACCTCGGTGTCCCAAAGACACGATATCATATTCCCCTCCACTCATATCACCCAATAACATATCATACTAATGCAAATCGTGCAAATCATGCAATCATGCTCGCATGCTCAATATGGCATCTCATAATACATACACCATAAATCATGATATCATATATCACTATAGATCTCGTAATGAAACGGACTTACGAATCCGTATCCATACCTCATTGGGTATTATATCACCAACCATACTGCTTCACTTTACACAATCAAAGTTATTAACATATTACTCAAGAAAAGGTGTGTTAGTTTACACACTGTTAAAACGCACGCTAATCCCAAAGAATCGATTTAAATCCCTCGATTATCTTGCTCCTAAAATCGACCAAACACGAGATTAGCACTTAAACCATTCGGCCAAAACTGATAACTCAAGAGGGCTAACATTAAACCTTTACCTTGCAAATGGTTTGGTTTCCTACCAAACTCGAACCAACAATGGTTCTTCCTTAAGCAAATGGCACACCCTATAATGTAAACAGTTAGACCTTTGGAGACTTGATTAAATGAAACTAAAAGAGTGAACTAACAGAACCAACCCTTACCACCATTTACCAACGATTAATAGAAGGAAGACTCCTCTTGCTTGCTTCCAAAATCCAAAGCCTATAATGAAATGATTAATCAAAAGATTAACTCCTTTCAACCAAAACCAACATCGGCTTTAACCATACCAAAATCGACAACAAACAAGGGAGAAAGAGATGGCCTTTCTACCAAAACTCACCTTCTTCAAATGATTGAACCACCAAATGATATTATCACCACACTTAGATTCGCCAAAGTGCAAAACTAGAAAAAAAAGGATTCGCCAAGGTGTTTAACACACCTATGTTCGACTTTGAGTGGGAAGAAAAGGAGAGTAGAATGAGAAGAAATAGAAGCTACGGTAATGGGGTTTGAGAGAAGAAAAGGAGGTTTGAAGGGACAAAGGAGAGGGTTTCACTTGAGAGAAATGGGAAGAAACAAATGGGGACAATCGGTTAAAGAGTTTTGGAAAAGAAAGAAGATAAAAAATGAAGAGAGGGAGGGTGCTTTCGGTTTGAATGAAGAAGAAATGGAGGAAGGTATTTTAGAGAATGGGGTTTTGGCTAACAAGGTTCTAAGAGAAGAAAAAGTATGGGAAGAAAAAGGGTACTAGTTCCGGTTTACACAAATGAAGATGGAAGAAGAAATGGGAAAGAACATTCGGCTACACACACCAAATCAAGAGAACAAAGCAATTTCGGCAAGCTCAAGGGGTTTTGGTCTTTCGGTTTCAAGAAGAAAACTAAAGGAAATCACTTGAAGTTTCGGCTTGTTTTTGACAAAAGAAGAATTTGGCTTACAAATGTTTTTGACCAAAAATGCACAAGGATGAAAAGGGAATTTCGGCACTCCCACAACACACCTACCAAAACCATCCACTCACCCCCCCAAAAGCTCTCCAATATTCGGCCATCACCTACAATCACTCCCCTCCACTAATTCAAATCACTTTGAATTAGTCCACTTCCTTAATTTACTCTCCACCCACCATTCAAAGTGGTTGACTTGGTCCAAGGCAGAGTTTGAACTGCCTACAACTTCTCCCTCCATGCCGTCAAAATAGAAGCCAAAATGTGAGCATCCTGCAGCTTGAACACAGGACCTCTCCCCCTGCAAGTGGCGTCACACACACAAGCTTCAAGTGGTGCCCATCCTGCCACTCCACCAGCTTATTTGTCATGCTAAAATTCACCTAAAAATATTTATAAACCCCAGCTCCTCCAGCTCCTCCCACCTAAGCCTAAAAACAAAGATTTTTCCTACCACTCAGGCTTACACCTAGCTTACAACTAAGCCCCAAAAACATCAAAACAACAACATAACAGACCAAATACATGCAAACCATGCCATAACAAAATAGCCTCTAACCCCATCAATGGTAAGATCAATTGCACATATTAAAATCTTACTGAAGGTTCAACTATATCACATCTCACTTAATTCGAATGGTAATATAATAACTTACCTTATTCCTTGCAATTATGAAAACTTATACTTACCCGAGCATTTAGCTTATTGCAATAATTACGTTCCACCTTGTAATTGATTTGTAACACCCCAAACCCAGCCTAGAAGTTAGGCCCAAATCGGATGTGACATTGAAGGAAGCTAAAAAGCTAAGCAATTGTTTAGAAAAGTTTTATCAGATTTTTTGAACTCCGAGTTCGTTGTTTGATTGAGAAAAATGTGATTTACTAAATTACCGCTTAAAAGTTGTTATTATTTTGAAAAATTATTTTGTTATGAAAGTTAAAATTGCATCGTTGCGTAAACATGATATTTTAAAAATGATTGCTAATGTTTTAAGAAACCCCATATTTATAAGTTTAATAGTTATAAATGAAAACATAGAAAAAATAAACCAATGGCCTTATTACAAAGTATTAACCCAAATAAATAATCTAAAAGAAAAGGAAAAAATCAAAATTACTACAATTCACGAGTAGTATCTCCAATGTATAGCCACCCCCGAGTCCTCCACGGCTCCCAATCCTCTATTGCTGGAAATTACCTGAAACATTTAATAAAAAGAGGGGTGAGTTTATGAAAGTTGAGTGTGTACAACCCTCATCGGTAAGAACATGCATCACAACAATTCGAGCCGCAGCCCATTACAGTAACGGTGGCAATTGGGCCTTAGCCCAAAATAGCCTCAATTGGGCCTTAACCAATAAATGTCACAAATCATATTTATCTGGGCCTAAGCCCATCTCAAATAATACAACATATGCAATGCATTAATGCCCATACCAACCCTGCACTCCATCTCTTGTCCAACCCTATACACCTGTGGGGATTTAATCGACCCACCCATCCCTACACTCCTTATGTAGCACCGGTTGCGGCACTAACTTATCGGTGCAACATAGCTGCTCGATGGCTAAAAGCCTTCGGTGGATCCACAATCATCAAGCGACCATGCGATCCTATCTGCACTTCCCCTTTCGAATAATCCCATCCCCATGCAACATAATAACACATGAATGCAACATACAATAATAATCATACGATAACAATCTTAAATCACATTCAAGAATAATCATATAACATGTAGGGCCGTTTTTGTCATTCAGCCCTCTAGAGGCATATCGATCATTTTACCCATCGAGGGTATTTCTGTAATTTACCTACCAAGGGTTGTTTCATAATTTACCTACCAAGGGTAATTCGATAATTTTACAAACCAGGGGTATTTCGGTAATTTCACAAACCAAGGGTATTTTGATAATTTTACAAACCAAGGGTATTTCGATAATTTCACAAACCAGGGGTATTTCGATAATTTCACAAACCAGGGGTATTTTCGTAATTTTACAAACCAGGGGTATTTCGATAATTTTACAAACCAGGGGTATTTCGATAATTTTACAAACCAGGGGTATTTTGGGTAATTTTGTAAATCAGGGGTATTTCAGTAATTTTGTAAATAGGGGCATTTCATAATTTTACAAACTAAGGGTATTTTGGTAATTTTACAAATTGAGGGTATTTTGGTAATTTCAAAAATCGAAGGTATTTCAAAAATTTCACAAACTAGCGGTATTTTGGTAATTTTACAAATTGAGGTATTTCGATAATTTCACTAATCGAGGGTATTTTGGTAATTTCGCAAATCGGGGGAACTTTATTCCATTCTGGGTTTTAGCTATGAACTTTGGCCCATCAACAAGCCCTCGCGGCTAAAGTGAATAGACACTACACACCAAGTAGGATTCCAGAAAGGAGGAGGTGGGCCACTAGGGTCGCTTAAGTACCAAGCTCTCTCTAGATCCAATCCTAGACATACGTGTGCCCGTTGCCACACCCTAACATAGCGACTTGTTCACAGACATGTTTAATTAGATAAATTAAGTCTTATGGAATTTAAGAGTTGTTCAAACAAGACCTAAGGTTCATAAACCCTAACATACATGTCTACATCCCCATAAGCCCATCAAGCCCAAATCACTCCCTTGCAACCCATTAGGCCCAAATCTCATCATATGGCCTATTAGGCCCAAAACAAATCCAATTCATGTATCATGCATGACTAATTCAACTCGTATAACTAGCCAAACCATTTCATCAAACTTAGCCTCAGGGCCCATCGGGCCCATTTAGCCACTTTTGACTTTTCGACTTTCGGCACTACCAACATTGTGTGTGTAGTGTTTGTACACACCTGGTAACCACGCGCGCTGGAAACCCCTTAGTCACGAACCTACAATCGGCATCACTTAATGATTAATCAGAACTTAATATACACTTATCAGAAATTGAAACCTCACCGAAACCTTACCGTGCACCTCCCATTATAGTAGCCCTTCCTTCGCTACTTTTGGCAATTATCCTCTAGGTCTGCACCCAAATGCGCACCAAGGTATATTAACTCTCCTAATAGAATGCTCTATATATAGCTAGCTTCTCACCTTCCTTCTTTGTATCTTACCGATGTGGGATCCCTCTCGTTAGTAGACTTTAAATCAAACTCAAACTCGTCCCATCCAATCCACAAAATAGATACTCCCTTGCTTGTCATGAGATTCGAACCTAGGCTCCCTTGCACCCTTAATGATGCCTTGCCACTAGACCACCACTTTCTTATGTCTAAAATCATGCGCAACTAAAAATAACCCTATGGCAAAATTCTAGAGTCCATTTAAAAAGAAAACTAAAATGCAAGAGCCAAGACTTGAACCTTGGACCTCCGTCCTTCCTTTTGGCGTCACCCCCTTGCCTCTTATGTGGCGTCACTTTGCCACTACACCACACACTCCACTTGTGTCATTTTTCTCCACATTTTATTCTTAAAGCCTACCTACTAACTCAAAGGGTTTTATTCACCTAAAACCAAAATTTACCTAAAGCTAAAGTTTAATCCCGGGACTTCATAGAAGCCCCCTAACTTTCCAAAATCGCTCACCTACTAGATCCAACTTGCATTAAAGCCGTTCTCTTATTCCCAAAAATTTTAAACGCTCCTACGCCTAAGGCCCAATCCTACTAGGCCCAACTTTGGGATGTTACAAGTCTACCCTCCTTAAAAAAATTTCGTCTTCGAAATTTCCAACTAACTACTAAACGCACCACTCAAGTCACAAAGATTATGCTTTTGTCACAAGACTCGATTAAGAATTTTATGAAATTAGTACTTAGTTCCACTTGTTTAGGGCATATGTCTTATGTAAGTAAAAACAATTTCTTAGAGATATTTCGCGGTCAAGAATCCACTACAGGCTTAAGTTTCCTACGGGCTTTAGTCTCTAAAAGCCTATTTTTAAGTAGCCCATTATCTATACAGTTCAATTATTTAAACAATAATAGAAAACTTACTTGGCTCAATGTCGAGGGCTCGATGAACCACACTTCAAGAATCCTGCCAAAACTTTTAAAAAAACCCAAAATATAAGGCCCATTCACAGCCCGAGCTTTGCAATCGAGCTCTGATACCACTAAATGTAACATCCCAAACCCGACACATAAGTTTCAACCGGATCTGGTATGCTATGGGTTTAATGTTAAAAACTTTACTTAGAATGGTTTTGAAAAACTTAGTCATTCTTGTAGATATTCATTAAATAGGTGGCACTTGTAGAAAATCTTTGTAATTAATTTTTTTTTTTCAAAATGGAAGTTATTGAAATCATATTTGAAAATCCCATCTTTTACTTCCTTTAAAACATAAGTCTTGTTCATAAAATTTGAGAAGAAAAAACACTAACAAATATCAACTTAAACCTAAGCTACGGGCCTTATTACATCAAATAATTCCAACATTTAAAACTTGAAATAAAGCGTAAAGTATAAAACGAATAACTTGATGGCCTCTCGAGTCCGCCCCTCCCATGTCCACGATCCGCTACTCATCCGAAAGAGTAGAGAAAGGAAAGCGTGAGTCACCAAGACTCAGTGTATAAATCTTGAACACACTAACCTAAAGCCCACAAACACATTATGGGCCTTGGCCCAAACATAAAGGCAACAATCACAATACATGATAGACAATACATAATGAATGGCCCAACTCATCCTAGAATTTCATCCTCTACACACCAACCCATACCAACCATCACACTTTGGGGATTTCTCCAATCAACCCTCCATCCGCTACACACTACGTGGCACAGCCACCGATCACTGTGTGATCTAACATTTAAATTTGTGAGATTTCTACCACCGGTCACCATGTGACCCATATTTATATTCGTGGGATTTCTACCACCGGTCACTATGTGACCCATATTTATGTTCATGGGATTTCTACCACCGCCACAATGTGACCCATATTTATATTCGTGGGATTTCTACCACCGGTCACCATGTGACCCATATTGCACTTCCCCTTTCATATTATATTCCCACCCCATGCATACAAACACAAAGAGAACATCAGATAGGCTTTCATAAGTCTCAATACACATAGAGATTTCCATGGTTCCATACCTGGCATCCATGCCTAACCCTTTTAGGGTTTTAATCGACTGTCTATATAGCCACTTTCTGGCTTTTTAGCCCACTACACATAAAATACAATTAGAGAGTGTGTGTTAGAGATCTACATGCATGGTTACCGATAAAATGATACTTTCTATGTCGACACTATTCGTAGTCGACACAACTACTATCTGTCTAAGGTGTTGTTCAGAAGTCGGTCCATAACCAAGTGGCCAATCTCGAACGACAGATACCGCTTATTTCTTAAACTTAGGGATTCTCTCCTTTGCCTGATCCATATTTAATTCCATCCAAGTCCTTGTCAGAACTACTATCACAATATATGACCGTTAATCCTCATCATAAAGTTTAGATATTGTATATAATGAACGAATCTAGTAAAGATCTAGGGAAAATCTCCTTACCTTAAAATCTCGAAATTAGAGACTAGCTATTTTCGGCTTTTAGATCTAGACAATCAAGTTTCCTTCAATTCCCGAATTGTCGCCCAACATAGAACCATTAGACTATTAGTTTTTTGGCTTTTGTCTTTTAAAAATCGAGAGAGAGATCTCAAGAGATATTAAGAATCGACACTTACCTTATTAGAGGGAAATCGGTAACTCCTTGGGGATTCTGGCTTTTGAGAAAATCAAAAAGAGAAGATGATAAGAAGGAATCTTGAATAGTTTTGACTTTTAATGGAAGAAATCGGCAAAGAGTAGGGATTGTTTGGCTTTCGAAGAAATAAAAAGAAAAGAAATTGGAGAGGAAGAGTTAAGAATTTCGGCACAGGTTAAGAAGAAGAAAGTAGGGTTCAAATGTCGGAGTTGGTGAGCTACTCCCTCTATTTATAGATATTTTGGCACCTACCTTAAAAACCCGAGAGTACCCTTCCTGATTACTAAAAGTCAAGTTAATAAAAAGGAAAATTCAGACCCCTTCTTCATAAAGTAGTCGAATTCTTCACTCCTTTAGGTGGTGGATTTTCGGCCATCACCTTTCCTTGATAGCTCATATCTTTTCTCCGTTTTATCTCTATATTATCAATTATAAATTCCATGTAAATCCTCCTATTTTAGAGCCTTGTTGCCGTCCACTTCTCCTAACCCTAATGCCAAATTTTAGCTCACTTAAATTAAGGGAATTGGGCTCCCTAAAACTTAAATTTTGGGCCCCTTACACCCTTGTTGTGGCGTCTCCCCTTACTCCCTTTTAAGTACCGAAAATGGCCTAGAAACATGGGCTCCTTGCGGCCAAAACTTGGGCCTCTTTAAGTGTTAGTAACGCCACCTTCTATCGCCACCTATTGTTGGGCCACAAGCCCACGTTGGTATTTTAAACACAATTACCACCTTTTAACTCAGTAATGCCCAATCACATAATTTAACCAAGGCCCTTTTCCTAGTCCTGAGCCTAGTTTGGACCCCTATCACTTAAATTAACATATTAAACATATCCTTACACTAAACACATAGACTCATTAATTCAGGATTTTACAATTCTACCCTCTTAAAGAAATTTCATCCTCGAAATTACCTGATCAGAAAAGATGGGGGTATTGATGTCGCATCGCTTCCTCTGGTTCCCACGTAGCCTCTTTAGAACCGTGATTTCGCCACAGTACCTTAACCAAAGGAACTGTTTTCCTTCGCAACACCTTGACATCACGATCCAGAATTTCCACCGGTTCCTCCTCGAAGGATAGATCAGGTCTTACCTCAATTTCCTCCACAGGCACTATGTGATATGGATCTGAACGATAACGTCTTAACATAGAGACGTGAAATACATCGTGAATTTGACTTAATTTCGGGGGTAACTCAAGCTGATATGCCACTAGTCCTACTCGCTCTAACACTTGATATGGTCCAGTAAATCTGGGGCTCAACTTACCCTTACGTTTGAATCTTATCACTTTCTTCAAAGACAATACTTTTAGGAATACTTTGTCCCCTACGGCAAACTCTATATCCTTACGTATTAAGTCAGCATAGGACTTCTGTCTATTCACCGCCTCTTTTAGTCTATCCCGAATCACTTCCACTTTCTCCTCCGTCTCGGTGACCAAGTCTGGACCCAAAATTCGATGTTCCTTTAATTCCGTCCAACAAGTAGGGGTACGACACTTCTGCCCATACAAAGCTTCGTTGGGTGCCATCTGGATACTTGACTGGTAACTATTGTTATAAGCAAACTCTACTAACGGTAAGAACTCTTCCCAACACCTCTAAAATCAATGACACACCCTCTTAACGTGTCCTCCAAGACTTGAATCACCTGCTTAGAGTGTCCATCGGTCTGAAGATGAAACGCTGTACTGAAATCCAACTTCGTTCCCAGCACTTGATATAATGCCTTCTAGAATCGCGAGGTAAACCTAGGGTCCCCATCCGATATGATTGATATCGGTACTCCGGGATACAACCTCACCACCTCCGCTACGTATAGCTTAGCCAACTTTTACAAAGATTAATCGACCAAGACCGGTATAAACCGAGGACATTTCACAAACGGTCCACAACCACCCAAACCGAATCTTTCTTAGTAGGTGTGAGGGTAGCCCACTAACAAAGTCCATTGTGATTCTTTCCCACTTCCATTGGGGAATCTTCACCTACCGCAATAACCACGATGGTAATTGATGCTCGCTTTGACTCGCCGACAGTTAAACACTTGGCCACTAGGTCACCACCTCCGCTTTAAGTTTGTCCACCGTAATCGCCTCCCATAAGTCTCGATACATCTTACTTCCTCCGGATGCATAGCGATGGACTTCCATGTGCTTGCAAAATCCTTCGCCTCAACTCGGGATCTTTAGGCATGCATACTCTCCTTGGAAACATAACAACCCATCCTTATCAACACTAAATTTTGTCGATCCATTATTTGGCCCTACCAAAACCTTCCTTTCAACATCTCATCCGCTGTTGCTTCTCCTTAACCTAGTCGAGCCATGAGGGTTCCACCTGAAGTTCAGCTAATAACCTTCCATCATCAAGAGATTACTTTACGACTTAGAGCGTCCGCTACTACGTTAGCCTTACCTAAGTGATACTCGATCGAGCAGTCGTAATCCTTTAACAACTCGATTGACCTCCTCTGCCTTAGATTTAACTCCTTCTGAGTTAAAAGATACTTTAAGCTCTTATGATCAGTGAAGATGATGAATTTCTCCCTGTAAAGATAATGCCTCCAAATCTTGAAAGCAAAAGCCACCACTGCCAACTCCAAGTCATGGGTGGGATAATTCACTTCCTGTGGTCTTAACTGCCGAGATGCATACGTAACCACCTTTCCATCTTGTATCAATACACACCCTAACCCCGTGTGTGAAGCATCATAATAAATCACAAATTCCTTCCTAGCCTCCGGCTGAACCAACACTGGAGCCTCCATGAAAATCCTTTTCAACCTATCAAAACTCTCCTGTTGCTTATCCGTCCAAACAAACGGAACTCCTTTCCGTAATAACATAGTCAACGGTGTCACAATTAAGGATAATCCTTCAACAAACCTTCGATAGTATCCAGCCAAACCAAAGAAACTCCGAATCCCTGCCACTGACTTAGGCGGCTTCCAATCCAACACCGCTTCAATTTTTCGAGGGTCAACCCTAATCTCCTCAGTCGACACAACGTGCCCTAGAAAAGTAACCTCCTTCAGCCTAAATTTACACTTACTGAATTTGGCATACAACTGCTTCTTCTTCAGAATCTACAAAACTATTCGCAGATGAGCATCATGCTCCTCCTCTGACTTCGAATAAACCAAGATATCATCTATAAACACCACGACACACCGGTCTAGGTAAGGTTGGAATACTCGATTCATCATATCCATGAACGCTGCTGGCGCGTTGGTCAACCTAAATGGCATTACCATGAACTCATGGTGACCATAGCAAGTCCTAAAGGCCATCTTATAAATATCAGCCTCCTTAACCTTAAGCTGATGGTACCCTGACCTCATATCTATCTTTAAAAGATTGAGGCCCTCTTCAACTGATCGAACAAGTCATCAATTCCTAGCAATGGGTATATCTTCTTGATCGTTAACTTATTCAACTGGCTATAGTCAATACACAACGCATGACCCATCATTCTTTTTAATGAATAGAACCGATACTCCCCACGGTGACACACTAGGTCCAATAAACCCTTTATCCAACAACTCTTGAATCTGCGCTTCAACTCCACCAACTTATTTGGCACCATTCGATATAGAGCTATAGATACCAACACTGTCCCTAGAAGAACATCGATTCCAAACTCCACTACACGATCCGGAGGTAATCCGGAAGCTCCTTAGGAAAAACATCAGAAAACTCCTTCACCATCCTAACGTCTTCCACTACTAGTTCCTTAGCTTCCATAGTGCGAACAAACATCAAGACTACCTCACATCCTTTCATCACCATCCTTTTCGCTCTCAGAGTGGTCACCACGTTTGGCAGACAGTTCCCCCTTTCACCTATTATCAATACTTTGCCACCCTCAAGAGTTTTTAACACCAAACGCTTAGCTGCACAATCTAGATTAGCTTGATACTTCACAAGCCAATCCATGCCTAGGATTAAATCAAACTCTCCGAACGGTAATTCCATTAGATCCATACGAAAAACTATCCCTTGAACCTCTAAAGGTATTTCTCGATAAAGCTTATTTACCACCACAGATTATCCTAATGGGCTTACTACACTAATCACCCTAGAGGAAATCTCAGCATCTACACTTAAAATTTCAAATACCCTACTAGCGACATATGAATGTGTCGATCTGATGTCATTTAATGCAAGATAAGGCCAGCTAAAAATTAAGAACGTACAGGTTATGACATCCGATGTGTCAGCCTCCTCTCGACATTTAATAGCATAAACTAACCCTGGCTGTCTCGCTTTAGCATTTCAGGCCCCTTGGCCTAGTACTTCACAGCCTAGACCAAAATCGTTACCACCTCTGGCTGCCCCACGACCTCCTCTATTAGGCTGAACATTCCCTTGGCCCATGGGCCCTTTATTGCCTTTTTGCTGCGGATAGTTCCTAACTTTATGGTCAAAAGACCCACACCTAAAGCACTTTTCATTGCCTGCCCTACACTCACCCGCATGGGATTTACCACATTGAGCACACTTCAGTGCCTGACTAGTAGGAGCAGGTCTATTATCTCGTCTCCGCCCATTTGGCCTAGGTCTTTTCTGATTACCTCTAGTTGTTCCCGATGATCCAAAGTTTCTCTTACCCTGCCTAGAAGTTAGGCCCGAATCTGGCGTGTCACATTGAAGGAAGTTGAAAAGCTAAGCAATTGTTTAGAAAAGTTTTATCAGATTTTTTGAACTCCGAGTTCGTGGTTTGATTGAGAAAAATGTGATTTACTACATTACCGTTTAAAAGTTGTTATTATTTTGAAAAACTGTTTTGTTATGAAAGTTGAACTTGCATCGTTGCGTAAACATGATATTTTAGAAAATGATTGCTAATGTTTTAAGAAAACCCATATTTATAAGTTTAATAGTTATAAATGGAAACATAGAAAAAATAAACCAATGGCCTTATTACAAAGTATTAACCCCAAATAAATAATCTAAAAGAAAAGGCAAAAATCAAAATTACCACAGTTCACGAGTAGTATCTCCGATGTATAGCCACCCCCGAGTCCTCCATGGCTCCCAATCCTCTATTGCTGGAAATTACCTGAAACATTTAATAAAAAGAGGGGGTGAGTTTACGAAACTCATTGTGTACAACCCTTATCGGTAAGAACATGCATCACAACAATTCGAGCCGAAGCCCATTACAATAACAGCGGTAATTAGGCCTTAGCCCAAAATAGCCTTAATTGGGCCTTAACCCATAAATGTCACAAATCACATTTCTCTGGGCCTGAGCCCATCTCAAATAATACCACATATGCAATGCATTAATGCTCATACCAACCTTACACTTCCTCTCCTGTCCAACCCTGCACTCATGTGGGGATTTAATCGACCCACCCACCCCTACACTCCTTATGTAGCACCGGTTGGGGCACTAACTTATCGGTGTAGCATAGCTGCTCGGTGGCTAAAAGCCTTCAGTGGATCCACAGTCGTCAAGCGACCATGCGATCCTATCTGCACTTCCCCTTTCGAATAATCCCATCCCCATACAACATAATAACACATGAATACAACATACAATAATAATTATACGATAATAATCTTAAATCACATACAAGAATAATCACATAACATGTAGGGCGTTTTTGTCATTTTGCCCTCTAGGGGCATATCGGTCATTTTACCTATCGAGGGTATTTTTGTAATTTACCTACCAAGGGTATTTTTGTAATTTACCTACCAAGGGTAATTTGATAATTTTGCAAACCAGGGGTATGTCGGTAATTACACAAACTAGGGGTATTTCGGTAATTTCACAAACCAGGGGTATTTTGGTAATTTTAAAAACTAGGGGCATTTCAATAATTTCACAAATTGGGGGCATTTCGATAATTTTACAAACCAGGGGTATTTTGGTAATGTTACAAACTAGGGGTATTTCGATAATTTTACAAACCAGGGGTATTTTGGGTAATTTTGTAAATCAGGGGTATTTTGGTAATTTCGTAAATTAGGGGTATTCTGGTAATTTTACAAACTAGGGGTATTTTGGTAATTTCACAAATTGAGGGTATTTTGGTAATTTTAAAAATTGAGGGTATTTTGATAATTTCACAAATCGGGGTATTTTGGTAATTCTACAAATTGAGGGTATTTGGTAATTTCACGTTTGAGGTATTTTGGTAATTTCAGAATCGAAGTACTTCAGTCCCTTTCGGGTTTTAGCTATGAACTTTGGCCCATCAACGTGTCCTCATGGCTAAAGTGAATGACACTACGCACTGTGGGATTCTAGAAAGAGGAGGTAGGCCACTAGGGCCGCTTAAGTACCAAACTCTCCCTAGATCCAATCCTAAACATGCGTATGCTGTTGCCACACCCTAACCTAGCGGCTTGTTCACAGACATGTTTAATTAGAGAAATTAAGTCTTATGGAATTTAAGAGTTGTTCAAACTAGACCTAAGGTACATAAACCCTAACATACATGTATTCGTCCCCATAAGCCCATCAAGCCCAAATCACTCCCTTACGGCCCATTAGGCCCAAATCTCATCATATGGCCTATTAGGCCCAAAACAAATCCAATTCATGTATCATGCATGACTAATTCAACTCGTATAACCAACCAAATCATTTCAACAAACTTAGCCTCAAGGCCCATCGGGCCCATTTAGCCACTTTCAGCTTTTCGACTTTCGGCACTACCGACATTGTGTGTGTAGTGTTTTTACACACCTAGTAACCACGCGCGTTGCACACCCCTTAGTCATGAACCTATAATCGAAATCACTTAACGATTAATTATAACTTAATATACACTTATCGGAAATCGAAACCTCACCAAAACCTTACCGTGCACCTCCCGTTATAGCAGCCCTTCCTTCGCTACTATTGGCGATTATCCTCTAGGTCTGCACCTAAACGCCCACCAAGGTATATTAACTCTCCTCATAGAATTCTCTACATAGAGCTAGCTTCTCATCTTCCTTCTTTGTAACTTATCGATGTGGGATCCCTCCGTTAGCAGACTTTAAATCAAACTCAAACTCTTCCCATCCAATCCGTAAAATAAATACTCCCTTGCTTGTCATGAGATTTGAACCTAGGCTCCTTTGCACCCTTAATGACGCCTTGCCACTAGACCACTCACTTTCTTTTGTCTAAAATCATGCACAACTAAATATAACCCTATGGCAAAATTCTAGAGTCCATTTAAAAAGAAAACCAAAATGCAAGTGCCAAGGCTTGAACCTTGGACCTCCTTCCTTCCTTTTGGCGTCACCCCATTGCATCTTATATGGCATCACTTTCCCACTACACCACACACTCCACTTGTGTCATTTTTCTCCACATTTTACTCTTAAAGCCTACCTACTAACTCCTAGGGTTTTATTCACCTAAAACCAAAATTTCTCTAAAGCCAAAGTTTGATCCCAGGACTTCATAGAAGCCCCCTAACCTTCCAAAATCGCTCACCTACTAGATCCAACTTGCATTAAAGTTGTTCTCTTATTCCCAAAAATTTTAAATGCTCCTACGCCTAAGGCCCAATCGTACTAGGCCCAACTTTGGGATGTTACATGATTCATGAATTCTTAATTTATAATACATCACCACCATTAAGCCTGCTAGGCATCAAAGCCTGAAATATACACCAGCACTAGGCCTTCTAGACCCGATGTCTGAAAGTTAAACACTGGCATTTAGCCTGCTAGGTAATAAGCCCGATAAAATTCATCGGCACAAGGCCTGCTAGGTAATAAGCCCATATAGTTCATCGACACAAGGCCTACTAGGCTCGAAGCTCGAATATTCATATTACCAACCCAACTCATTCACATTACACATTAGCAATATCACATATATCACATATAATTCACATCATTTTCACATAGTGAACTTAATTAATTCAACTACATTTCATTGCTAAATTTTGACAGATTCAGCTTTGTCATATTTCAATCCACAAATTCATAATTCAGCATGTATACTAGGTCATAATTGATACTTATGGTATTAACTTGCTTAAATACTTACATCAAATATCGTCGGACGTCAAGAACCAACTATTCGTTAACATTCGCCTTTCCCCGATCCAAGTCCATTTTTCATTGTTCTTGATCTAAATATATTAAATTTAAGCTCATTCAAATATATTTCATTTCAATTTAATCCAAAAACATCTAAATGGGCAAATTACCATTTTGCCCCTAATGTTTCACATTTTTACAAATTAGTCCTATTTGCACAAAACACAAAATATGCAAAATCTCCCAACAATATAGCTAGGCCGAATCTTCCACATAGCCATACAAGTCCATGTACCTCATTTATTTTGCATTTTAACCCCTAAAAAAATTTATTTTCTCAATTTAGCCCTATTTAGCTAAATTCATCAAAAATTCAAGAACAAAGTATGTTCATCCATTACATATCTACCATCTAATACCATAAAACATCACAAAACTCAACATAGCATCAATGGAATTTTACACAAACATCATCAATTCATGAAATTGAGACATGGATTTTAAAGCTCTCGAAGCAACGATTACAAAAACGTAGAAATTATCAAAACCGATCAAAAACTAACCTTAAATCACCAAATTTCTCCTTGGCCGAATGTTAAGCTTTGTTCTTCTTTTATTTATGCAATTCGGCTAAGTAAAATAAAGATGATAACATGCATTTTATGTTTTATTTTTAACATATATGTCTATTACTAATTTACCTTATTAACCTTATATTATAATATTTTATAACATATATCTTAAGGTCATTTTAGACCATTACCGTCCACTATCTTGTAAAATGGGCTAATTGCCCTTTTAGGACTCCCTTTTTAAAAGCCACTACGAAATTGACATTTTACACTATAATTGGTAGCTTTTACACTTTACGCGATTAAGTAATTTTATTTAAATAAGCACACAAACAATCAAATTTTTATACGAAACTTTCACACATACTAATTCATATATAATTAACACATAAAATAATATTTAAATATTTTTCGAACTCAATTCATGGTCCCAAAACCACCGTTCTGATTAGGGTCAAATTCAGACTGTTACAACTTTCCCCCTTAGAGATTTTAATCCCCGAAAATCTTACCGTTAAACAAAGTTGGATATTGTTGCCTCATTGAATCCTCAGGCTCCCACGTAGCTTCTTCTACTCCATGTCGATTCCATAGTACTTTTACTAACAAAATTTTCTTGTTTCTTAACTCTTTCACTTCACGAACTAAAATACGGATCGGTTCTTCCTCGTACATCATATAGAAGGAATTTCTATCTCAGACGGGCGATCACATGTGACGGATCTGATCTATATCTACGGAGCATCGAAACATGAAATACGTTGTGTATCTTTTCTAATTCAGAAGGCAACTTTAATCTATAAGCAACAGGCCCAACACGTTTGATGATCTCATACGGTCCAATGAACCTCAGACTTAATTTGCCTTTACGACCAAATCAAAGTACTTTCTTCCACGGAGAAACTTTCAAAAATACCTGGTCTCCGACTTGAAACTCAATGTCTTTACGTTTCAAATTTGCGTATGACTTTTGGCGATCTAATGCAACTTTCAAACTATCTGGGATAACTGCCACTTTCTGTTCAGTCTCTTTAATAGAATTAACCCCGTGTATCTTGTTTTCATTGAGCTCAGTCAAGTACAATGGTGTACGACACTTGCGTCCATACAGAGCTTCATAAGGTGCCATTTTGATACTAGATTGACAGCTCTTATTATAAGTAAATTCAATCAAAGGTAAGTATCGTTCCCATGTGCCTTCAAACTCGAGGACGCAACATCTCAACATATCCTCAAGTATATGAATGGTTCGTTTAGACTTACTGTTTGTATGCGGATGAAAAGTTGTACTAAAGTGTATTTTGGTACCTAAAGCATCGTGCAATTTCTTCCAAAACTGTGACGTGAATCTTGGATCTCTGTCCGAAACAATGGATCTCGGTACACCATGTAATCTCACAATTTGAGATACATATAACTCAGTAAGCTTATCGAGAGAGTAGTCTGTATGAACTAGAACAAAGTGAGCTGATTTGGTTAGTCTATCCACTATAACCCAAATTGCATCTTTCTTACTCGGTGTTAAAGGCAAACTAGATACAAAATCCATAGCAATTCTATCCCATTTCCATTCAGGTATCATGATCGGCTGAAGTAACCCAGAAGGCACCTGATGTTCGGCTTTTACTTGCTGACAAATTAAGCACTTCAAGATAAATTTAGATATATCCCGTTTCATACCAGGCCACTAATAGAACTGTTTGAAATCATTATACATTTTCATGCTACTCAGATGTACTAATAATCGACTATTATAAGCCTTATTCAATATCATCTGAATCAAATCCACATTCCTCGGAACACATAATCGGCCTTTGAAGTTCAAACAATTATTTTCATCGATTCGAAACTCTGACTCTGCATTATATTCACACTGAACTCGTCTTGCCATCATATCTTTGTCAACTTTCTGAGCATCACAAATTTGTTGAATAAACAATGATTTTGCTTTTAATTTGGCTACTATCAAACTATCCTCAGACATATCCATATGTGCGTTCAATGTACGAAGAGCAAATAATGATTTTCAACTTAGGGCATCCGCAACAACATTGGCTTTTCCTGGATGGTAATCAATCACTAATTCGTAATCTTTCAATAGCTCTAAGCATCTGCGTTGTCTCAAGTTCAAATCTTTCTGAGTCATTAAATACTTTAAACTCTTGTGATCCGAATAACCATGACATTTCTCACCGAATAGATAATGACGTCAAATCTTTAACGCGAATACAATGGCTACTAACTCTAAATCATGCGTCGGGTAATTTCTTTCATGCGGCTTCAATTGTCTCGAAGCGTAGGCTACGAATTTTCCTTCCTGCATCAAAATGCAACCTAAACCATTCAAGGATGCATCACTAAACACAACAAATTCTTTACCCGATTCAGGCTGAATTAACACTGGAGCTTCGGCAAAAGGGCTTTCAACTGATCGAAACTCTTTTAACACTTGTTTGAGCATTCAACTTTAGCGTCTTTCTGTAATAGCTTTGTCAACGGGGTAGATATTATAGAAAAACCCTTCACAAATTGTCTGTAATAACCAGCAAGTCCCAGAAAGCTTCGAATTTTGGAAACATTCTTCGAGGGTTTCCAATCGAGTATAGCCGATATTTTATTCGGATCAACCCGAATGCCTGACGCTGAAACAACGTGACCCAAAAAACTGACCTCATTTAGTCAGAACTCACACTTACTAAACTTTGCATACAACTATTTATCTCGCAAAATTTGTAACACCAGTCTCAGATGTTTAGCATGCTCGGTTTCATCTCTAGAGTAGATTAGAATATCATCTATAAACACTACCACAAACCGATCCAAATACTGTCTAAAAATCTGATTCATCAGATCCATAAAAATAGCAGGTCCATTTATATGTCCAAAAGGCATAACTAAAAACTCATAGTGTTCGTACCTCGTTCAAAAAGCAGTCTTTGGCACATCGGAATCTCTAACTCGCAACTGATAATAACCCGATCTCAAATCTATCTTTGAAAACACTAAAGCCTCTTTTAACTAGTCAAACAAGTCATCAATCTGAGGCAACGAATATTTATTCTTTATAGTCACCTTATTTAGCTGTCGATAATCAATGCACATTCGCATAGTCCCGTCTTTCTTTTTCACAAATAAGACTGGTGCTCCCCAGGGAGAGAAACTTGGTCGTGTAAAGCCCTTATCTGTTAACTCTTGCAACTGTGCTTTCAACTCTTTTAATTCTATACGTGCCTTTCGATACAGGGCTATCGAAATCGGAGTCGTCCCTGGTACTAATTCAATTCTGAACTCTACCTCACGAATAGGTGGTAAACCCGGTAATTCCTCGGGAAACACATCTAGATACTCACACACGACTGGAACGGATTCAATCTTCTTTTCCGTCACTTTAATGTCAAGCACATAAGCAAAGTAAGCTTCATACCCTTTTCTCATATACTTACGAGCTAACATCGAAGATATTACTGCCTGTAACCCATTCAGGTCATTAGATTCAATTTAGATAATTTCACCGTTCTGACATCTCAAATCAATGGTCTTTCTTTTGCAATTAACAACAGCATTGTGCAAAGTTAACCAGTCCATTCCCAAAATTATATCGAACTCGTCGAAAGGCAACACCATTAAATCAGCTGGGAAGCATAAATCCCGAATCATCAGTGGGCAACTTTTACACACTTTATCAACCAGAACACATCGACTCAAGGGGTTTGTTACACGAATCACAAACTCAGTAGACTCAACAAGAAAAGTCTTACTGGATACTAAAGTTTCACATACATATGAATGAGTTGAACCCGGATCAATCAATGTAATCACATTAGTATCATAAAGAGTGAAAGTACTAGTGATAACATCTAGGGAAGAAGCATCCTCTCTGGCACGTATAGCATATGCTCTAGCAGGTGCTCGAGCCTCTGATTGAACTGCAGTGTCCTTTGTTCCTCTCTGACGCCACCTACATTCCCCGAATGTCTGGGTGGTCTGCCTCATGCTGACGCATTGCTCGGTCATGTATTTTGAGCCGTAATTTGCTCCGCTAGCATCAGACACTCTGGAATAAAATGATCCGACGATCCACATTTAAAGCAGGATCGATCACGAAATCTACTACTCCCAGCATGCCATTTACCACAATGCTTGCATTCAACCCTATTCTACTGGACAACACTGGCCATCGAAGTAGCTCGGGAACCCGCAGGAGGTCGATCTTGTTTAGAGAAGTCTGAAGTAGCCTTATGTCGACTAGATTCATCTTTAAACTTCTTTGGTGCAGAATTAAAGGTCTTATTCGATGATGTTTTTCGAATGTCTCTAGCTTCAAACTCGGCTTTTCTTTTCTCTTTTCCAAGCTCTTCGGCTTTGCAAGCTCATTCGACAAGTACTACGAACTCTTTAATCTCGAGTATGCAGACTAGTAACTTAATATCTTTATTCAGACCATCTTCAAATCTTTTACACATAATGGTTTCAGTTGACACACATTCATGGGCATATCAGCTCAGTCTGACAAATTTTCGTTCATATTCAGTCACGGTCATTCGACCCTGTTTCAATTCCAGAAATTTATTTCATTTCTGATCAATGAATCTCTGACTGATATACTTTTTACGGAATTCTATCTGAAAGAATTCCCAAGTCACTTTCTCCCATGGAACCACCGATACTAGTGTATTCCACCAGTGATATGCGGTGTCCCGTAATAAGGATATAACACATTTCAAGCATTTGTCTAGAGTACATGACAGCTCATCGAGCACATGGATAGTATTATCAAGCCACAGTTCAGCTCGTTCCGCGTTGTCATCATCATTAGCTTTAAATTCCTCAGCCACATGTTTCTTGAGTTTATCAACTGGAGGCCTGCTAGACCTCATCAGATCTATCATCAGAGGTGCTAAAGGTATCGGAGTTGGATTATTCTGGGGTAGAGGCTGTTGTACAGCCGGATTAGTTTAAATAAATTGGGCAAAGCATTCATTCATCATCTGGTAGAAGGCTTGCTTAGCCTCCCCCTCATAGCTACCCGAGATAGGTCAGAGTCTACCGATGCTAACCCATGTGCGAGATCAGCGCTACGCTCTTTACATCATCAGCTACGGCTCTGTCAGGATCCATTTACTATATAAAACACAATTTAAATGTTAGAAGTCACCACACTATCGTATTATAAAATTAAGGCATGTATAGCTAGACTCACACGCGCTACAGTAGTCCTAGAATCGACTAAATCATAAGCTCTGATACAAATCAAATGCAACACCTCTCACTAGTATCCGTCACTGGATTAAGGTTATGAGGCATTACTTTACACCTTCCAACTTAGCACAGTCAAAAAGATCATTTATCCAATTTAAAAAACTTAACTAAAAGAAGTTGAATCCATACTTACGATATTAACGACTAGCACATAGATAAACATGCTCACATACCAAACGTATACTAGTAATTTGTTCACACCTCTTAACCGCCCATCTCACATGCATCAAAATTTTTCTTTTTAACAACTAAACATTAAAAACATAGTTTATAAATACCTAGTTAATAAATACTCCTTCTTCTATCATTAATCCAAGTATATATAATTCATTTTATCATTTAAAACCATATTCACGAAATATGCACATATACGTATATAATATACAAAATAAGATAACGATCATGGCATTTAAACATTTATAAACATAGTCTTATAACACATTGATCTAATAATTTCAAGTAAACCCACTATACTCTACCAAAACAATGCATATCTAAATTTATTTTAGGAAACGTAGTCAATCACCGAATATAGCATTTAAGTAAAATTTTCTATTTATTTCCCTCTATTGCCAAATACATAGTCCCTAAAATTAGTTCATATTTCCAAAATACACATCAAGGTATCGTACATCAAATCTCATTCAAACTTGTTAAACATATATATATATATATATATATTTATATACTTACCAAGAGTTAACAAAATTCATACCTAATGACCTCACATTAATCATTCATACACAAATATACCTACTTAGCATGCAATATTTATATCACATCTTCATTAATCTTCCAAGCAAAACATACATGCATATTATATCAAAGATTGAATGAACCCTCGAACATTAACATATAAAACAAGCCAATTTCGCATGGCTTTTATACATTAACAAAATATCATTCGAATATTTAACTAGTCTATACATGCCTTAAGATCAAAAGTCTAAACATTATAGGTACCAAAGTGAGCTGATAGTGTGAATAACTTCAGTGAGGATCCCATGAGCTCATCGCTTGATCAAAATCTATAAAACAAAACAATGAACACACAAAGAGTAAGCTTACTAGCTTAGTAAGTCTTAAGCAATTATAACATAGCATTCAAACATTCAAACATTATAAAACAATTTGTTTATGACATTGAATACAAATAATTTAACCCAAAAGTTCACTATGGCCGAATGCTATTATCATACTTACCATAACAATTATCATTTTCTTACCATAAGTATGTAAACTCATCAAAACACCTAAATACAATATGTATACGCATATTCCAAATCAAATAAGTATAACATACATATTAATCACATGTAACCATTTATACACATATGCAAACATATCCAACCTCTTTCACATTTAGCATTTACACATATGGCCAATTCTCCAAAAGCATATCCAAGCTTAAATTCTATTATATATAAATCATACCCATCAATGGTAAGATCAATTGCACATATTAAAATCTTACCGAAGCTTCAACTATATCACATCTCACTTAATTCGAATGGTAATATAATAACTTACCTTATTCATTGCAATTATGAAAACTTATACTTACCCGAGAATTTAGCTTATTGCAGTAATTACGTTCCACCTTGTAATTGATTCACGAATTCTCCATTTATAATACATCACCGGTATTAAGCCTACTAGGCATCAAAGCCTAAAATATGCACCGACACTAGGCCTACTAGACCCGAGGTCTAAAACTTAAAATCGGCATTTAGCTTGCAAGGCAATACGCCTGATAAAATTCACCGGCACAAGGCCTACTAGGCAATAAGCCCGATATAGTTCACTGACACAAGGCCTGCTAGGCTCGAAGCCCGAATATTCATATTGCCGAGCCAACTCATTCACATTACACATTAGCAATATCACATATATCACATATAATTCACATCATTTTCACATAGTGAACTCAATTACTTCAACTACATTTCATTGCTAAATTACTTTAACACATTCGGCTTTGTCATATTTCAATCCAAAAATTCATAATTCAGCATGTATACTAGGTCATAATCAATACTTATGGTATTAACTTGCTTAAAGACTTACATCAGATATCGTCGGACGTCAAGAACCAACTATTCGTTAACCTTCGCCTTTCCCTGATCCAAGTCTATTTTTCTTTGTTCTTGATCTAAACATATTAAATTTAAGCTCATTCAAATATATTTCATTTCAATTTAATCCAAAAACATCTAAATGGGAAAATTACCATTTTTCCCCTAATGTTTCAATTTTTTACAAATTAGTCCTATTTGCACAAAACACAAAATATGCAAAATCTCCCAACAATATAGCTAGGCTAAATCTTCCACATAGCCATACAAGTCCATGCATCTCATTTATTTTTCATTTTAACCCCTCAAAAAAATTTATTTTCTCAATTTAGCCTTATTTAGCTAAATTCATCAAAAATTCAAGAACAAAGTATGTTCACCCATTACATATCTACCATCTAATATAATAAAACATCACAAAACTCAACATAGCATCAATGGCATTTTACACAAACATCATCAATTCATGAAATTGAGGCATGGGTTTTAAAGCTCTCGAAGCAACGATTACAAAAACGTAGAAATTATCGAAAACCGATCAAAAACTCACCTTAAATCACCAAATTTCTCCTTGGCCGAATGTTAAGCTTTGTTCTTCTTTTCTTTATGCAACTCGGCTAAGTAAAATAAATATGATAACATGCATTTTATGTTTTATTTTTAACATATATATGTTTATTACTAATTTACCTTATAAACCTTGTATTATAATATTTTATAACATATGTCTTAAGGTCATTTTAGACCATTGCCGTCCACTATCTTGTAAAATGGGATAATTTCCCTTTTAGGACTCCCTTTTTAAAAGCCACTACCAAATTGACATTTTACACTATAATTGGTAGCTTTTACACTTTACGCGATTAAGTCCTTTTATTTAAATAAGCACACAAACAATTAAATTTTTATACGAATCTTTCACACATACTAATTCACATATAATTAACATAGAAAATAATATTTAAATATTTTTCAAACCTGAATTCGTGGTCTCGAAACCACCATTCCGATTAGGGTCAAATTCGGACTGTTACACGGTTCCTAAGTTTAGTTACAAGCTGCTTGGCCCCTAAATTATATTAATATCTCTTTCGAGGCTACTAACAACTCACTCTAGGTTGATTAATTGAAATCTCTTTTTAATTAAAAGCCCTATTGTCGCATTAATTCGATATATGGATTCCCATATTAGGTTTGACCCTAATCCGGTAGATTTTTGTCGCCCTATTTCTAAGGTTGCAATCAACTCTGCTTAATTGTGTTGATCGACTCTTAAACAGGGACTTTTGCTCCACTGAATAAGCACATTTGACTTGAATCAATAATCTAAATTATCAAAACAAGAATAAAACTCACAATTAAGAATAAGCACAAGAATTTATCTCATAAATCAAATAATAATAAGATCATCATAGGTTTCATCCCATTAGGTATCTAAGGGATTTAGTTCATACTAGAAGAAGAAAACATCATAAAAGAGGAAAAACAACAAAACATAAGAAAACCCAAAAACTTATAAAGAACTTGATGAGAGATCCTCCGTTTTGATGGAAATCCTTCTCCTAAGCTGTTGCTAACGGCTGTGTTGGAGTATGTTTTTTCTACTCAGCATCTATTCGACATCCTATCAACCTCCCCTTTTAGGTTGCCCCCTAGGGTGTTTATATAGGCTTTGAGATGCCTTACTTGGCCTACAAGTATCCTAATCTGAATGAAACAAATTTTTGGCACGGCAGAGACACGCCCGTGGTGGACTCCTTTGGCTGTGTTCGATCCTGCTCACCACACACGGCCATGTGATTTGCCCGTGGTCGATAGTCCTGGCCGTGTGATCTGATGTAGGCCCAGTTTGCCCTTTTTTGTCCTGTTTCTCATTCTTTTCGACTCCTTAAGCTCTCCCTAGTATAAAGCATGAAATTAAGAGATTAAGAGCATCGAATTCATCAAATCTTATGAATGTTCATCCAAAATTAAGCCAAGCATGGGGTTAAATATGTGTAAATTATGGTTTATCAAATGCCCCCACACTTAAGCTTTTGCTTGTCCTCAAGCAAAATTTTCAATTCACTATTAGAACTAACTTCCTTCATTTCATAATTCTCATCAACAATGTCTCATCATAATTCATAGATAATGTATAAATGGATAATTTAACTCAAAGAATCCTAAAGATTCAAACAATCAAAGTCTTATATTTTTGTAGCACAAAAAATATAGGTGTTTCCCCTTATCTAAATAATTACCTTTGATTCGAAACTGACAAGGATTGTGATCGTGTGTCATAGTTTTAAAAATTTAAATAATGAATGATCTATCCTAAAAACTAACTGTGACAACGACTTGAGGCAAGTGCACCTATCGAACAGTAGTACAGTTTAGTGGCAAGACTGAATTGTCGAACCCAAAGGAACCAAAAGTACTAATACTAACTTTCTTTTTATTATTTAACCTAAGAATTAAATGAATTTTTGTTTAACCTAAAATTAACTAACTACTAAGCTAAAGATTCCAAGACAAAGAGAATGAAATGGGGAAATTACTTGAGGGGATAAAACCATTTGATTGAGACAATACCCGAGGAAGAATCCACCAAGACTTCACTTGTTATCTAACTCTAAACCAGACAATTTGTAACATCCCTAAAGCGGGGTCTCTGCATTTTGTGTGTTTGCATGAGACAATATGCTTACTATGCTAGTTTAGCATGTTTTGGGCCCTAGGCATGATCACGGGTCAGGCCTGAGTCATGGCTAAAATTTTTGTTTTGACACTTAGGAATAGGGAGTTAAGGAAGTTAGGGGTTAAAAGATATTATTGGAGGCTTGTAACATGAAAAATCTAGCGGCAAAATGGAAAGGGAGGTGCCACTAAGGTGCTTTGTTGGTTACGCCACATGCAGGAAAGGGGGAGCTCAGGTTCGAGCTGCAGAAATCCCTTTTCTGCTTATTATTTTGACACCAAGGTGGGAAGAGGTGTGCTCAGGTAGGACTCTGTTGGAAGGATATGGATTAAGCTAACTTTAAGTGATAGGTGTAGGACTAAGACTCATTCAAACTTGTTTGAATGAGTGGATGAGAGGAATTCAATGAGGGATGAGGGGGGGACGGCAAGTGTTTGAGTATGAGTGGGTTTTGCTTGGCCAAATTTTTGGGTTGTGGTGTGAGTTTGGGAAGCAATAGGTTGGTACTTGGAAAGGGGGGGTGAGCCGAATGTTTTTTGGGGAAAGGCTAAAATCGGCTAGCATTAGGAGTCTTTCTTTTCTTTGTTTAGTATCAAACTGAAACCCCTCTAATTTATCTTCTCTTTTTGTTTTTGTTCCTTTTTGCTCAAGCCGAAATCCCTCTTATTCTCCTTCTCATCTTTAGTTTCTCTTCTTTGCCGAATCTTGGGTCTATTTCCTCTCCACCTCTTCCATCTTCAAAAGCTGAAAGCCTTGTTATTTCTCTTTTACTTTCATCTAGTATTTTGGCCGAATACCCTTAGCCTCATTCCCTTATCTTCTCACGTGTTCTAATCCTCTTTGAAGAGTTGAATGCCTTGTTGAAACCTCTAAGTTCACTAGGGCGTGCCAAAACTTTAGTGATTTGGTGCCCAAATCTATCGACTAAGGGAGGAGAGTAGTCGAATACAGTGGATTTTTGAGGTTTGGTTGTCGATTAAGGGCTTGGCCGATTGTAAAGGGAGATCCTTTGAGTAGTTTTGGGATTTGGTTGGAAACCAAATCGACATTAAGGGCAGAGTGAGGGCTAACGTTTTGGGACTTCGTTTAGATCTACAAATAATCAGGTGTGTAACGCTTACAACTTTGTTAGTTTGACATGTTTATTGTGTTTCTGTTATAGCCATTAAACCAGTAGTCATGCCTTGTGGGCATGATCATGGACTCCGGGTAAGTCCCCTGACTATGAATCTCGGTATATGCTATCATGTCATTGTTAAATGTATGCCATGTGTTATTTGTATCACTATATGTTATTATGCCACGATTGATATGGACATGATGGTGGGATTGTTGAGTGGAGGGGGAAGAATTATTTGGACTATCACCAGTGGTTTTGACAATATGATAGGTTGGCCCCATCACTTGATTTGTGAATACGGTCATCAGTGGTTTTGACCACACCAATATATATTTGTGACTACGGTCACCAATAGTTTTGATCACCAGTGGTTTTGACCACAAGGGGTAGATAAAGGAGATTGGATGGTTAGGTTATGGGGTTGCATGATTTGCATGTTTTTACTGATGATTTGTGTAAGTGCTTGCACTATCGGGTTGGGGATTTATACACTGAGTCTTGGTGACTCACCCCTTCCCTTATATTTTGCAAATGAGGCATAGATTGTGGATATGGAGCTGGAGAGGACTCAAGGTGGCCATGCATGCTCGTTTGGGTTTTGATTTTCTTTTAGTTGCTATTTCAAATTTTATTTATTTACTTAAATTTGGTTTTGGTTTGTAATAAGGCTACTAAGAATTAGTTTGGTTTTTTTTTAGATTTTATTTTAATTATTGTATGCATATGATTAATAACCTGATTTGCTTTAGTAACTGAAATTAAATTGGGATTTACAAAACTACACTCTATATTGGGTTTTTACAACGTCACCATCGGGTGACATTATTCACAAGGTAATGATAAAACTAATAAAGATGATTTCAAACCTAAATTTTCAACAGCTAGTAATATCAAATGGATTTCTTAGGCATGTATTTTTCTGGATTGTTAAGCAACACGAAAATGTTTTCAACAACACTTTATATAAGGTTTTCCAAACTTTAAGATCGATAACCGAGTTTTCAGTAAAATAAACTACGGAACTTGTTTATTCAAACATTTTCACCTTGTACCATGCCAGATTCGGTCGTGGTGTGTGTTGACTGGTTTTGGGGTGTTACAATTTTTGTATCAGAGCCAAGTTCAAATGCTTGGCTGTGGGCTCGAGGCCCAAAATGTGTAAGGTAAGGTTTTGAAAAGTTTTGTGGGAAAGGTACATGGGTTGAATAGCATGGCACTGAGTCTCCGGCACCAATCCGCCCAGGTAAGTATCCCTAACCATTGTGTGAATTATATGTGGGGGAAATGGGTATTTTGGGATCGTAGATTAGAAGAATAGGTGTTATTGAACCCTATGAATAACTTACTCCAACACAAATTACATAAGACTTAAAGGTCCACTAAACAAACCTGTGAGTACATCGCTATGTTAAGGGTGTGGCAACTATTGTGCGCATGTCTAGGAATTGATTCAGGGGGACCTTGGTATTTAAGCAGTCCTAGTGACTCACCTCCTATTCACTCGAGTCCTACCTGATGCGTAGTGACGGTTCATCCTAACTTAGACAACTTATTCACAGGCTAAATTCAATAACTAAAACCCGAAAGGGACCAGCCACCTTGTTTTGTACAACCCTAAAATAAACCTATGGTTCTAAAATTACCAAAGTACCATTGATTTGGAAGGTGACCAAAATACCCCTGATTTGAAAAATGACCAAATTACCCCTGACTTGTAAAAATTACAAAATACCCTCAGTATGAAAAATTGTCGAAGTACCCCCGAATTGAAAATTTTCAAATGCCCTTATTTTGTAAAATCACCTGGACCATATTTTAAAAATTACGAAAGTACCCCTAGTTTATGAGATTACCAAAATAGCCCTGATTTACAAAATTACCAAAATACCCTCGATTTTTAGGAATTTCTAAAATACCTATGATTTGTAAAGGTTTTAAATTAACCCTAATTTATTACTGAAATACCCCGATAGGTTAATTACGAAAATACCCCTAGGTGTGAAATGACGAGAATACCCCTACACGTGGAATGTGGGTGGAGGAGGTTATTGATGAGTGAATGTGATTCACTGATTTAGGGTAGAGGACTAGAAATGAAAACTTTGTGATGATCGAAAGAACCACTACCAAATTTCTTTACATAAAACTTACTCGTGGGTAATCAGTGGAACAGAAGCTAATTAAAAAAATTCTTTAAGCAGATATATCGCGATTATAGACATGAGTACTATGGGACGTGGTCATAATATGCAAGGGCGCGGTAGAGGTAGAATGACTGTATCGGAACCCGTTAGGTCTGGTCAAGGGTACGAGAATGAGATACCACCACCAGCTAATGGTGTAGAGTATCAGGATCAAACTGGGGAAGATGCAGTGTCGCAGGCAATGCCATGAGTGCTGGAGAGAGTGGCTGGAGCAGGTGGAGGTATGGTAGCTCAAAAATCTGTATCTGAGTGACTCCAAACTAATAGAGCTGAGATATTCTGAGGTGTATCTGGTGTGGCACCCAATACGGCTGAGTATTGGTTGGAAGTGACAGAATGAATCATGGACGATTTGGATCTGATGGCTGAGGAGAAACTAAAAGGAGTAGTGTCGCTTCTCCGAGACGAGTCATACCAGTGGTGGCTCACGGTTTGAGATGGTACTGCAACGGATGATCTCACTTGGGATTATTTCAAGGCAACTTATCAAAAGAAGTATGTTGGGACCAGTTATATTGATGCGCAGAGGAATGCATTTTTGAGGCTGGTTCAGGGGAATAAGTCCGTATCGGAGTACGAGCGGAGTTCTTAAGGTTGAGCCGATATGCTCGGGCATCGTAGCTACGGAGCATGAGTGATGTGTCAGATTCGAGGACGGATTAAGGGATGATCTGAGGATGCTGATTACTCCACGCAAGGAGAAAGAGTTTGTGGTCTTAGTGGAAAAGGCCAAAGTTGCAGAGGAAGTGAAACAGTCGGTAAGAAGGAATCAGGACAAGGGTTAGAATAAAAGAATTTCGGACCGTCTGGGCCTACTAGGAATCAACAGAAACGGGGTAGATATAGTGGGCTGAATCAAGCTGCTAGGCCTACTGCTGATAATATTCAGTGGCCGCCACGATGTGCTCGATGTGGAAAATCTCACACGGAGAATGTTGGACTAGAAATAGGGGATGCTTTGAGTGCGGATCGATGGGGCACCGGGTGAGGGATTGTCCACAGAGGTCAGCTAGGTTGCAGTCTAGGGATCATAATCGCACTCATAACAGGAGGGATGGTCAGCAACCACAGAGGGGCCGTGGTGCTGCTAGGGGAGATAATGGCTCTGGTAGAGGCCGTGGAGCACCAGGCAGAGGTGCAGGTGGTACAGAGGCGAGAAAGCCTGGATTAGTCTATGCATCGAGGCATCGAGAGGAGGGCGATGCATCCGGACATCATAACCGGTACGTTCTTAATCCTTGGACTACCTTATAATGCTTTGATAGATGTGGGTTTGACGCACTCATATGTAGCCAGTAGCATAGTAGAAGGTATGAACTTAAACTCTGATATTACTTCTAGGAAGATAACTGTGATAAGCCCTCTAGGTCACTCTATAGAAGTAAGTAAACTATATAGGGATGTACCCCTGGAACTTCAAGGGTCATGTTTTTGGCTAATTTGATGGAACTACCGTTTGGGGAGTTCGATCTGATTCTCGGGATGGATTTGCTGGTAAAATACTAGGCCAGTTTGGATTGCACGGCCAAGCACATAGTGTTGAGGACGATGGAAGGTACGGAGGTGGTGATGATAGGTAATAGAAGGGATTACTTATCCAATGTGGTCTCTGCACTAAAGGCGGAGAAAATGGTAAGGAAGGGTTGTGAGGCATTCATGGTGCATGTTTTTGCTTTGGGGGGCCAAGGATGCAATTGTGAGAGTGTGTCCGAACTATAGGGAATTCATGATGTATTCCCAGAAGAACTTTCGGGTCTGCCTCCGGATCGGGAAGTAGAATTCAGTATAGACTTGTTACCCAAAATGGCCCAATGTCTATAGCCCGTAAAGAATGGCGCCAAAGGAATTGGTGAAGTTAAAGGCTCAAATTAGGAGTTGTTTGACCGATGTTTCATTCGACCAAGTATATCTCCTTGGGGAGCACCTGTGCTCTTTGTTAAGAAAAAAAGACGATACAATGCGGATGTGTATAGACTACCGCTAGCTGAATAAGTTGACGATCAAAAACAAGTATCCGTTGCTTAGGATTGACGACTTGTTTGATCAACTTAAGGGTGCATAGGTTTTCTTGAAGATAGATCTTAGGTCAGGGTATCATCAACTCAAAGTGAAGGAGGCTGATGTTCATAAGAAGGCATTTTGTACTCAGTATGGGCATTATGAGTTTTTGGTGATGTCATTTAGGTTGACTAATGAACCGGCATTCATGGACTTGATGGATCGGGTGTTCCAACAGTACTTGGACCAATTTGTCATAGTATTCATAGACGATATATTGGTGTACTCTAGGACTAAAGAGGATCATGATATACACTTGCGAGTAGTTTTGCAAACTTTGAGGGAGAAGTGGTTATTTGCCAAGTTCAGTAAGTGTGAGTTTTGGATTAGGGAAGTGACTTTCTTAGGTCATGTAGTGTCTGCTGAAGGGATTAGAGTGGACCCTCGTAAGATTGAGGCGGTGTTGGATTGGAAACCGCCTAGGTCGATTGCGAAAATTCAAAGTTTTCTAGGTCTGACAGGGTATTACCGAGATTTGTGGAAGGATTTTATCTGATCGCGGTGCCGTTGACCAAATTATTGAGGAAATGAGTTCCATTTGTGTGGTCGGATAAATAACAGGAAAGTTTTGACAAGTTGAGGAAGATTCTGATGGAAGCTCCGGTCCTGGTTTAGCCTGAGGCAGGAAAGGTATTCACGGTCTATTGCGATGCATCACATATTGGCTTGGGATGTATGCTGATGATGGAAGGGAAAGTAGTGGCATATGCGTCTCGACAGCTGAGACCGTATGAGGTTAACTATCTGACACATGATTTGGAGTTGGCTGCAGTGGTTTTTGCCCTGAAAATATGAAGACACTATTTGTACAGAGAGAAGTCGATATTCTACACGGACCACAAGAGTCTGAAGTATCTTTTGACGCAGAAGGATTTAAATTTGAGACAGCGAAGGTGGCTGATACGTTAAGCCGTAAGGTGGTAGCAGACTTGCGAGCGATGTTTCCTCACCTTAGTCTGTATGACAATGGGAGTTTATTGGCGGAATTGCAAGTAAAGCCGACTTGGGTAGAGCAGATTAAAGAGAAACAGTTAGTGGATGAGGGTTTGAATGCTCGGAGGTTGCAAGTACAGAGTAATGGTTTGAAAGGTTACAGCTTGACTCACGATGGAATGTTGTGTTTTCAAGGGAGAGCTTGTATGCCGAAGGACGTCGAGTTAAGGCAAAGGATTCTTCATGATGCACATAGCAGCCCATACGCTATTCATCTTGGAGGTGGCAAGATATACCGGGATTTGCAAGAGCAGTTCTTGTGGCCAAGGTTAAAGCAAGAAGTGATTAAGTTTGTGGGTAAGTGTCTGACGTGTCAGCAGGTCAAAGCTAAACATCAGCTATCGTCAGGTTTACTTCAGCCGGTGAAGATTCCTTAATGGAAGTGGGAAAGGATCACTATGGACTTTATCAGTGGGCTACCCCTTACGCCTAGTAAGAAGGACTCAGTCTGGGTGATTGTGGACCGTTTGACTAAATCAGCTTATTTCATACTGGTGAGGGTTGATTATTCACTTCAGAAGTTAGCTAAGTTGTATTTGGCCGAGATAGTAAGGTTGCATGGAGTACCAGTGTCAATTATCTCGAATAGGGATCCTAGGTTCACGTTGAGGTTCTGGAGGGGTTTGCATCAAACTTTGGGAACGAGGTTGGATTTCAGCACAGCTTTTCACCCGCAATCTAATGGATAGTCTGAAAGAGTAATTTAGATTTTAGAAGATATGCTAAGGGGCTGTGTTCTGGATTTCAGTGGTAGTTGGGAGGAGTATCTACCATTGGTGGAGTTTGCCTATAACAATAGTTACCAAGCGAGTATCCAAATGGCACCATATGTGGCACTGTATGGACGGAGATGTCGCACTCCTACGTGTTGGACAGAGTTGGGCGAATGACAAATATTGGGTCCGAGTTGGTGGCAAAATTGAAGATAAGGTTAAGGTGATTCAAGCTCATCTTAAGGAAGCGTCATACAGGCAGAAGTCTTACGTCGATCTTAAGCGCAGGGAGATAGAGTATGCAGTGGGCGATAAGGTTTTTCTAAAGGTATCGCCATGGAAGAAAGTGCTGAGATTTGATCGATAGCTTATCAGCTTGAGTTGCCAGCAGAGTTAAGTCAGATTCACGACGTCTTTCATGTTTTGATGCTTAGGCACTATCGATCAGATCCATTACACGTTGTGCCAGTTACAAAGATTGAGGTGAGCTCAGACTTGTCTTTCGAGGAGGAACTGATACAGATTTTGGACAGGGATGTCAAGGTCTTGCGTAGGAAGTCAGTCCCCTTGGTGAAAGTGTTATGGTGGAACCATGGTACAGAGGAGGCCACGTGGGAACCAAAGGATGTGATGCGACAGCAATACTCTCAACTCTTCTGACCAGGTAATTTCGAGGCCAAAATTATTTTTAAGGGGGTAGAACTATAACATCCTTAAAGCGGGGTCTCTGTATTTTGTGTGTTTGCATGAGACAATATGCTTACTGTGCTAGTTTAGCATGTTTTGTGGCCTAGGCATGACCTCGAGTTAGGCCTGAGTCATGGCTAAAATTTTTGTTTTGACACTTAAGAATAGGGAGTTAAGGAAGTTAGGGGTTAAGAGATATTATTGGAGGGTTGTGACACGAACAATCTAGTGGCAAAATGGCAAGGGAGGCGCCACTAAGATGCTTGGTTGGTGACGCCACATGCAGGGAAGGGGGAGCTCAGGTTCGAGCTGCAGAAATCCCTTTTCTGCTTAATATTTTGACACCAAGGTGGGAAGAGCTGTGATCAGGTAGGACTCTGTTGGAAGGATATGGATTAAGCTAACTTTAAGTGATAGGTGTAGGACTCATTCAAACTTGTTTGAATGAGTGGATGAGAGGAATTCAAGGAGGGATGAGGGGGGACGGCAAGTGTTTGAGTATGAGTGGGTTATGCTTGGCCGAATCTTTGGGTTGTGGTGTGAGTTTGGGAAGCAATCAGTTGGTACTTGGAAAGGGGGGTGAGCCAAATGTGCTTTGGGGAAAGGCTAAAATCAGCTAGCTTTAGGAGTCTTTCTTTTCTTTGTTTAGTGTCAAACCGAAACCCCTCTCATTTATCTTCTCTTTTTGTTTTTGTTCCTTTTTGCTCAAGCCAAAATCCATCTTGTTCTCCTTCTCATCTTTAGTTTCTCTTATTTGCCGAATCTTAGGTCTATTTCCTCTCCACGTCTTCCATCTTCAAAAGCTGGAAGCCTTGTTGTTTCTCTTTTACTTTCATCTAGTATTTTGGCCGAATACCCTTAGCCTCATTCCCTTCTCTTCTCATGTGTTCTAATCCTCTTTGAAGAGCCGAATCTCTTGCCGAAACCTCTAAGATCACTAGGGCGTGCCAAAACTTTGGTGATTTGGTGGCCGAATCTGTCGACTAAGGGAGGAGAGTAGCCAAATACAGTGGATTTTTGAGGTTTGGTTGCCGATTAAAGGCTTGGTCGATTGTAAAGGGAGATCCTTTGAGTAATTTCGGAATTGGTTGGAAACCAAATTGGCATTAAGGGCAGGGTGAGGGCTAACGTTTTGGGACTTCGTTTAGATCTACAAATAGTCAGGTGTGTAACGCTTACACACTTTGTTAGTTTGACTTGTTTATTGTGTTTCTGTTATATCCATTAAACCAATAGTCATGCCTTGTGGGCATGAGCATGGACTCTGGGTAAGTCCCCTGACTATGAATCTCGGTATATGCTATCATGTCATTGTTAAATGTATGCCATGTG
This sequence comes from Gossypium rotundifolium, assembly GCA_025506655.1. Classification (NCBI taxonomy): domain Eukaryota; kingdom Viridiplantae; phylum Streptophyta; class Magnoliopsida; order Malvales; family Malvaceae; genus Gossypium; species Gossypium rotundifolium. The sequence goes on from CP106731.1 coordinate 120,339,020, forward strand.
TTATTTGTATCACTATATGTTATTATGCCACGATTGATATGGACATGATGGTGGGATTGTTGAGTAGAGGGGGAAAAATTATTTGGACTGTCACCAGTGGTTTTGACCACATGATGGGTTGGCCCCATCACTTGATTTGTGACTATGATCATCAGTGGGTTTGACCACACTGATATATATTTGTGACTATGGTCACCAGTGGTTTTGACCACTAGTGGTTTTGACCACACGGGGTAGATAAAGGAGATTGGATGGTTAGGTTATGGGGTTGCATGATTTGCATGTTTTTACTGATGATTTGTGTAAGTGCTTGCACTATCGGGTTGGGGATTTATACACTGAGTCTTGGTGACTCACCCCTTCCCTTATATTTTGCGATGAGGCGAGATTGCGGATATGGAGTCGGGAGGACTCAAGGCGCCATGCATGCTCGTTTGGGTTTTGATTTTCTTTTAGTTACTATTTCAAATTTTATTTATTTACTTAAATTTGGTTTTGGTTTGTAATAAGGCCGCTAAGAATTAGTTTGGGTTTTTTTAGATTTTATTTTAATTATCGTATGCATATGATTAATAACCTTATTTGCTTTAGTAACTTAAATTAAATTGGGATTTGCAAAACTACACTCTATATCGGGTTTTTACAACGTCACCATCGGGTGACATTATTCACTAGGTAATGACAAAACTAATAAAGATGATTTCAAACCTAAATTTTCAACAACTAGTAATATCAAACATATTTCTTAAGCATACGTTTTTTGGATTGTTAAGCAACACGAAAACATTTTCAACAACACTTTATATAAGGTTTTCCAAACTTTAAGATCGATAACAAAGTTTTCAGTAAAATAAACCGGGGAACTTGTTTATTCAAACATTTTCACCCCGTAGCATGCCAGATTCGGCCGTGGTGTGTGTTGACTAGTTTTGGGGTGTTACACGATTTATTCATTTGACTTGATCAGTAGGATTCCCTAATTTATATTAATACCTCTCTCGAGGCTACTAACGTCTAACCCTAGGTTGATTAATTAAAATCTCTTTCTAATTAAAACCCCTAAAATTGCATTAACTCGATCTATGGACTCCAATATTAGGTTTGACCCTAATCTGGCAAATTTTGTCATCCTATCTCTAGGGTTGCGGTCAACTCCGCTTAACTATGCTAGATTGATAAACCGTAAAAGTAACATATTTTAACCCCGTATTAGTATGCTTTCGGATGATTTAGCCCTCAATTTATGTAAAAAAGTGCTCTTACCTTTCTTTTCATGTCTTATACTCAGGAGAACACCTAAGGATAAAAAAAAAATGTAAAACAGACTTAATACGGACCAAATTGGGCCAACCCAAGAAGTCAACACGGCCTTGGCTTTATCCACATGGTCGTGCCTTGTTATCTACCTAGAACACGGCCTGTCACCAATTCACACGGTCGTGTCTCATATACAAAAGCCCAACACGGCCTATCCCCAATCTGTATGGTTGTGCCCTAATTGACAAACCCGAAGCACAGCCTCTACCCAGATATTGCACGGGTGTGTCATAGTCGTGCCTAAACCAACAGAATGGAGACACGGGCTGGACCACGATTTACACAGGCGTGCCTTAATCGTGCCCCTGCCGAGGGAAAGAGCAATTTCACTCGGAATTGGATGCTTGGAGCCTAAGAAATGTAATCCTAAGTCCACTCAAACACTTAGGACGAATTACACTTCAATTACGAGTACTTAGGAGCCAAGTAAAGCATCCCAAACGTCTATATAAACAATCCAAGGCAACAATTCAAGATCATCATGTTTTAGTAGAGTTTTCTGCCAGAGCTTTACTCATTTAGGGAATTACTCGAAGATAGCCAGTTGATCCATCTCGAAGTGTCAAAATTCTACTCAGGACGAAAGATCTCTCCTCCAATTCTTTCAGGGGGTTTTAGGGATTTCTTATGTTTTGTTTTATCTTTTCTCTTGAGATGTTTTCTTATTTTATTATGAACAAAACCCTAAGATACCTGAAGGGGATGAAACCAATGATGGATTTTGTTATTTGATTTATTGGTTTATATGATAAATACTTAGTTTGTTCTTAATTATGTGGCTTAATTTAATCTGATGTGCTTAGGTGGAGGAGGAATAGAAACTGCCTAAGAGTAGATCTAGCATAATTAAGTGGAGTTCATCAGGTGCCTAGAGATAGGGTTACAAGATTTTACTGGATTAGGGTGAAACCTAATATGGGAGTCCATTGATCGATTTACTGCTTTCTTTGGGGGTTATTATAAGAGAACGAGAATTCCACTAATTAACCTAAGGTTAGACGTTTTTTGCTCGAGAGAAGGTTTAATATAGGTTAGGGAGTCTCACGGATCAAGCTAAGTAAAAAAATCATATGAATTGAAAGTTAGATAATAAGTGAAGTCATAGGTGGATTCTTCCTAAGTGTATCGTCTTTATCAACTGAGTTTTCCAAAGTCTTTTCCCAGTTTATTCTTTTGTCTTTGTATTTAGTTTAAGTATTTCATTAGTCTTAGATAAGTTAATTAATCACTCCATATTTAAGGCTAAATAATAGGAAGAAAGTGAGTAGTAGTACTTTTAGGTTCCTTGGGTTCGATAAGATATTCTTCCCTGAGCTATACTACTGTTCAATAGGTGTGCTTGCCTCTATTGTTGTCACAGTTAGTCTATAGATTTGATCACTCTTTTATAAATATTAAAACTAGACTATTTTGCAGCGATCAAGTTTTTGGCGCCGTTGTCGGGAATTCTAGAATACTACGAAAGCTCTATTTTTATTACTTTAGCCATTATTTCAAATTTTTATTAAATTTATAATTTTACTAATCCTCTTTCTTTATTAAACTTGCAAGGTACCTCTAGTTTATGAGTAGAAGAAACCCTAGAGGACCATTAGAATATGACAGTGATATTGAAGCTATAGCTCGCAGAAATCGCAGAAAAACTAGACGAGCTCTAGACTACCAAAGGGAAGAACAACAAAATAGATCTAATCCTACTGAAGGGATGGTCAAAAATGATCTGTCTGATGCGCAAGATCAGAATGCTCTGCGCACTATGTATGGTTATGCTAAACCTAATTTGACAGGAGCAGAATCTAGTATTGTTAGGCATGTTATAGCTGCTAATAATTTTGAATTAAAACCTAACACAATACAAATGATTCAACAGTTTGGTTCAATTTGATGGATTGTAGGATGAAGATCCAAATACTCATATAGCTAATTTCTTAGAGTTCTGTGTACTTTCAAAATAAATGGCATTTCTGATGATGCCATACGTCTTCGGTTATTTCCTTTGTCATTAAGGAATAAAGCAAAACAGTGGTTGAACTCGTTACCATGAGGGTCAATCACAACATGGGACCAAATGATCAAAAAATTTCTTTTAAAGTATTTTCCACCAGCCAAAATGACCGAATTTAGGAATGACATATCTTCTTTTGTGCAGAATGGAACAGAAACATTATATGATGCATGGGAAAGATACAAGGATCTTCTAAGGAGATGCCCACACCATGGATTACCTTTGTGGATTCAAGTCCAAACTTTCTACAATGGTGTGAATTCTTCAACAAGGCAATTGATTGATTCATCAGCCGGTGGAACTCCGAACAACAAAACTCCTGAAGCGGCCTATGATTTTATTGAGGAGATGTCATTGAACACTTATCAATGGCAAATCACAAGGGCAAAGCCGACAAAATCAGCCAGAGTTTTCAACATAGACGCAGTGACAATGATGTCAACACAGGTGGAGTTAATGAATAAAAAGCTTGATAATTTATGTTCTTCTCAGGTACATCCAGTAATGCAATGTGAACCAAGCGGAATGTGACGAATGCTGATAACCCACCCTACCAACCAGGAGCAGAAAATAAGCAGACAAACTATATAGGTAACAATTACAGATCCAATAATAATCCTTATAGTAATACTTATAACCCAGGTTAGAGGAACCACCCAAATTTTTCGTGGGGAGGACAAGGAAATCAAGGAAATCAAAGGCAGCAACCTCCTCCAAATTATCAAAATTAGCCCTACTCACACGAAAGAAAATCAAGCCTTGAAGAGATGCTGACAAAATTCATGGCAGCCACAAAATTTCATATTTAAAAGACTGATACAAACATTGATGAACAATAGAAGTCGATGAAAGGACTCAAGAATCAAGTTGGAGAACTTAATAGGTCAGTGGGACACCTCACAAAGCTAATTTCTGAATGCCAACAAGGACGTCTACCAAGCAACATAGAAATAAACCCAAAAGAGCAAATCCAAGCCATTACAACTTAAGAGGGTACAGAAGTAGATAGACCCACATCAACGTAAGAAAGCAAGGATAAGGCCGAGGTAGCTCAAGAAAAACTAGAACCAGTAATCAAAGAATACCAACCTCACATACCTTATCCCGAAGCATTGAAAAAAGATGATTCAGAGGAACAATTCGGTGAGTTTCTAAAACTCTTGAAGAAATTACATATTAACTTACCTCTTCTTGAAGCTCTTTTTCAGATGCCCGATGCAAGGAAATTCTTAAGCAAGCTCTTGACGAACAAACGAAAAATGGATGAAGAGCACCATGTGGAATTATACGTAACATGCTCAGCAATGCTACAGAACAAGCTACCACAAAAACTAAAAGATCCAGGAAGTTTTATGATTCCATGCTTAATTGGTAGTTTAACTATTGATAATACGTTAGCTAATTTAGGGGCAAGTATAAATGTTATGCCTTATGCATTGTTTAAACGACTAGGTCTAAGGAAGCCCAAACAAACTAGGATGAGTATTCAACTAGCTGATAAAACTGTTAGAATCCCTAGGGGCATTATTGAAGATGTTTTAGTCAAAATTGATAAATTTGTTTTCCCAGTAGACTTTGTTGTTTTAGACATGGATGAGGATAATTCAATCCCCTTGATTTTAGGAAGGCCTTTTCTAGCAATTGCTAGAACTAAGATTGATGTTGCCATAGGAGAACTCATACTTCGCATGGGAGATGAATCAATAAATCTTCAAGCTCTCAACTTAGCCAGAGCCATGAATGATAAAGGTATGGAAATTACTCTAGTCGATAATCAAATTATTCAACCTTCATTGCAGGAAACACCACATGACATCAAATCTGAGTCAAACCATAGCAACTTAGTCGACACAGAAGAATCACGTACACTTAAGGTCAATAAATTAAAAAAGCAGAAGACACAAGCAAAGACGGATCCATACGAAGTAAAGTCAGAGAAACCGTCAGAATAGCTCATAGGGACATCGAATCACTTTAAAATAAAAGATGAGGTACACGAAATCTTCCCCCACAACACGGACAATGTAAGCAATCCAATATTCATAAATTCCAAGGAAAACACATCCCGACCCCAATTTTTTCATGAAGGAAGAACTACAGACGTGAGGGAAGATATTCAAACCTTTAAACCTCCTTGAAATCTTCAACATAAGAATAGTCTAGCTAAAGACTATAAACTAGTGCTTTTCGGGAGGCAACCCAAACACTAACAATTTTTATTTTCAGTTTCTTTTCTTTCCATCTTTCTGTCCTAATTTTTTCATTGAAAACTAGCATAAAAGTGTAGATTTCTAGGCCACACGGCCTTACACACGGTCGTGCCCGTGGCCGTGTGGACCACTAGAACTACCACACTTACAGAGCAGAGTCGTGCAAGTCAGTACAACCACCCCCCAACCTCATGAATCCAACCACCCACAGCACGGGCACTGACAAAAATATCACGGTCGTGCCTCACAACCGTGCTAAGATACTGACTTATTTAGAATGGGCAGACCACGCCCGTGCATTCCAACCGTGCTCCTATACTGGCTTTTTAGGAATAGGCGTACAAACCAACAAAACGAGCGTGGAAGGACAACACACCCCACAACACGGCCGTGTGACATGGCCATGTGAATCCACACACCCTCGGTACACGGGCGTGGGAACGTGCCAGATTTGAAATCCTATTTAAATCCCCACAGCCCCTCTGTGTCCCATCTTCTTTCTTATTCCTTCTTTCTCTTTTCTTTCAAATTTTTCTCCCTATTCATAGAAAAGATCCAAGACACTTAAGCAACACAAAGATCATGCCGAAGAAACGTAAGCATTATCTCCTTAGAGGAGACCTCAACATGAGTTCATGCTGACAGCTTCACTTAATTGACAAGCCAAAGGTCTCGGAAACCATTTTGGTTCTAGTTTTCTTTTCTCGTCTCCTTTATTTTCCTTATCTATACTTTTTTTCTGCTTAATTTAATTTATTTCATATTAGTTTCTTGGTTTTAGGTTCTAAAGGCTGCTAGGGAATCACACACCATATCCTTTGAGGTCAGACCCACTTCGCAAACCATCAAATAATAAGGACTTCTTAGTCCATTAGTCTTTTCTTTCAATTTTAGTTTTCTTCTTAGTCTCCTTCTTTTTATTTCCTTAATCGTTAAATTTATTATTAGTATATTATTATTATTTCTCTAGATCTCTTGGCTATATCTTCACAGGCTATCCAATTTCTTCATCTAGCAAATTACTTCTCGGTAGCCACTCCACCAGGCCCATAGAAAACACAATCACTGCCGCCAGAGACGCCCGGGAACATCCAGATTTCAGGGAGTATTACTTTACCCACTTATCTTCTTGCTTTGGCACATAAATTTCATTATCTATCTTTGTACATTGAGGACAATGTACATCTTAAGTGTGGGGGTAATAGTGTCTAACTTTTTGCATAATTCTCAAAACCCTGAAATTAGTCTTGATCTTAAGTATTATTCTCATAATATTAATTAGGATGAAATTTCTAATGATTTATGATTTTTATTGATATGTTTTAGAACAAATCATAGTTAATTGTGCATTGATGATTAAATTTGAAGAATACTAGAGAATCAAGCATGATAAGTCTATTTTCAAAAATAAAAATTGATAGGTTGTTGAACTAAATCAATATTACTTTGAAATTTGAAATCTATAGGATTGATGTCAAAAACACCCATAATTTCATGAGATATTGAGCCTTATATAGCATATATTATTTTTCATGCTCACTTTTTTGATATTGAGTGTGTCAACTTTGAATTGTTATTCTAGAACTTGCCTCATTTATGCATGTCGAGACCACAATAATGATTTGATATACTGAGATGATAAAGCCACCTAAGTTTTAACCCGTTCACTCCACTAAAAAGCCTACCTACACAAATTAACCCATAGTGAACCTCGTTGAATCCTAACAACCTTTTTATTGACTCACCCACTAATATTAACCCAAAATCCCTTTGTATTTGTTATCAACATTCTTTTGACTATCCCTCTATCGATAATTGACTTGATCAATTGCCAAATTAGGTTATTTCAATTATCAAAGTTCCTTCTATTAAGTTTTACTTAGTTTGTTCTTAAAAAAATAAAAATAAAAAATCCAAGTTTATTCAATAAAAGAGCTTAGAGTAATTAAACTTTAATTATTGAAGAAAAAGTTTGTATTAAAGTATTATTAAATTTTAAAGTGAAGAAAATACTCTTTATTATAGAGTAATTATCAATAGTGGTATTATTACTTTTCATTCGATGTAAATATTCATATTTAGTTCATTATTTTTTTTTTGATTAGGTAATTAGTCAATTCAATCTCGATTTTAACTCTCCAATTCAGCCTTTATCCACACCTTTTAACCTAAGCCCCCTAATAAAGACCTTTTGATCTGTTTATCATCTCATATACATTGGTGGAGATTTGATTTTCAGGCAAGCCTATTGGATTAGCTTTTCAGGTTCGACTTTTGAGCACTTTTTCTTGATCCTTAAACACTTTGAGTGCTTTGAGTGAATCTTTAGTGAGGATGTCAATCCTTGTTGGTTTTGAATCAAAGGTAATTATTTAAATAAGGGGAGACACCTATGTTTTCATGCTACAAAATCATGACTTATCTCGTTTGAATCTTTAGGGCACTTCGAGCTAAATGATCCATGTATAAATTATCTATGAATTATGATGAGGCATTGTCAATGGGAATTATGAACTTTGGAAAGTTCGCTTTAATTGTAAGTTGAGAATTTTGCTTGAGGACAAGCAAAAGCTTAAGTGTGGGGGTATTTGATAAACCGTAAAAGTAACATATTTTAACCTCATATTTAGTATGCTTTGGGATGATTTAGCCATCAATTTATGTAAAAAAGTGCTCTTCATCATTTCTTTTCTTGTCTTATACACAGGAGAACACCTAAGGATAAAAAGAACATAAAACGGACTTAATACAGACCAAATTAGGCCAACCCAAGATGTCGACACAGCCTAGGCTTTATTCCACACGGTCGTGCCTTGTTATCCCCTAGAACATGGCCTGTCACCAATTCACACGGACGTGTCTCGTCGACAAAAAGCCCAACATGGCCTATCCCCAATCTGCATGGTTGTGCCCCAATTGATAGACCCGAAGCACGGCCTCTACCCAGATATTGTACGGGCATGTCATAGTCGTGCCTAAACCAATAGAATGGAGACACAGGCTGGACCACGATTTACACGGGCGTGCCTTAGCCGTGCCCATGTCACAGGAAAGAGCAAATTCACTCATAATTGGATGCTTGGAGCACAAGAAATGCAATCCTAAGTCCACTCAAACACTTAGGACAAATTTCACTTGAATTACGAGTACTTAGGAGCCAAGTAAAGCATCCCAAACGTCTATATAAACAATCCAATGCAACAATTCAAGATCATCAGGTTTTATCAGAGTCTTCTGCCAGAGCTTTACTCATTTAGGGAATTACTCGAAGATAGCCAGTTGATCCATCTCGAAGAGTCGAAATTCTACTCAAGACGGAGGATCTCTCCTTCAATTCCTTCAGGGGGTTTTAGCGATTTCTTATATTTTGTTTTATCTTTTCTCTTGAGATGTTTTCTTATTTTATTATGAACTAAACCCCTCAGATACCTGAAGGGGATGAAACCTATAATGGATTTTATTTGTTGATTTATTGGTTTTTATGGCAAATACTTAGTTTGTTCTCAATTATGTGGCTTAATTTGATCTGATGTGCTTAGGTGGAGGAGGAATAGACCCTGCCTAAGAGTAGATCTAGCATAATTAAGCGGAGTTGATCGGGCACCTAGAGATAGGGTTACGAGATTTTGTCAGATTAGGGTGAAACCTAATATGGGAGTCCATTGATCGATTTACTGCTTCCTTAGGGTGTTATTATAAGAGAACGAGAGTTCCACTAATTAACCTAAGGTTAGACGTTATTCGCTTCGAGAGAAGGTTTAATATAGGTTAGGGAGTCTCAAGGATCAAGCTAAGTAAAATAAATCATATGAATTGAAAGTTAGATAATAAGTGAAGTCATAGGTGGATTCTTCCCGAGGGTATCTTCTTTATCAACTGAGTTTTCCAAAGTTTTTTCCCAGTTTATTCTTTTGTCTTTGCATTTAGTTTAAGTATTTCATTAGTCTTAGATAAGTTAATTAATCACTCCATATTTAAGGCTAAATAATAGGAAGAAAGTGAGTAGTAGTACTTTTAGGCTCCTTGGGTTCGATAAGATATTCTTGCTTGAGCTATACTACTGTTCGATAGGTGAGCTTGCCTCTATCGTTGTCATGATCGATCTGTGTTCGATCACTCTTTTATAAATATTAAAACTAGATCTGCTTTTGCAAATGATCATAGATCTATTCTTAAACGGGGTTTATTCCTCCTCTGCCTAAAAGCATAAATGCTTGAATCAATATCCTGAAATATCAAAACAAGAATTAAGAACACATAGTTAAGAACAAATCAATTATTTATCATACATCTCAGAAAATAATAACAAGATCCGTCTTAGGTTTCATCCCCCTCAGATATTTGAGGCATTTAGTTCATAATCATAAAAGAATACATCTCAGAAGAAAATATAAAATAAAACATAAAGAAAACCCTAAAACCCCCTAAAGGAATTGATGGAGAGATCCTCAGTCTTGAGTATGAATTAGGCTTTTGGGATGGATCAACTGGCTTTCTTCGAGAGAATCCCACAATTCGGCCCCTCTGGCTTGGCTCTTTGGCCTAATTGAATGCCCCATTGAAGGTTGGCCTCTAGGGTGTTTATATAGGCTTTTGGAATGTCTTTCTTTGCCTCTAAGTACCCTAATCCGAATGAAACTCTTCTTTTCTATGGTAGAGACACGCCCGTGTGGCACACTAGTGGGGCCAGGCCGTGGTCAGATCTACTAAGGAGGCACAGCCGTGTGCAATTCGTACTTTGGCCCATTTTCTCCATTTTCTGCTCGTTTCTCGTTCTTTTCATCCTCCAGTGCTCTCCTGAGTATAAAACATGAAAATAAATGATTAAGAGCACCTATTTCCATAATTAAAGAGATAAACCATCCAAAAGTATGCTAAATTTGGGATTAAAATATGTGTATATTATGGTTTATCAGATTGACATCCTCACTAAGAATTCACTCAAACCACTCAAAGTGTTTAAGGTACAAGATAAGCACTCATAAGTCAAATATGAAAAGTTAATCCCATAGGCTTGCATGAAAATTAAATCTCCACCATAATAAAATGAAATGATACACAATCAAAAGGTCTTTAAAGGGTTATAATAGGGCTTGGGTTAAAGGTGTGGATATAGGCTGAATTAGAAGGTTAGAGTTGAGATTGAATTGACAAATTACCTAACTAGAAACAATGAACTGATAATGAATAATTACATCAATAACACGAGGTTCTTCTAAAGATGTGAGTTTAACTGTTTAAGCTCGTAGAACTGATGGTGAATAAATTTTCTAATGATTTTTTTAAGAAAAAGTACATAATAAAATATGAATTCAATTACTATAATTAGGCAACCGATCAAATCAAATCTCGACAAAAAGGGAATCAAGAAAATGGGATAAACAAGGAATAATGGGGTTTCAGGTTAATATTAGTGGTAAATCAATAAACGGTTGATTAGAATAAAAAGTGGTTCACTAGGGGTTAATTATAGATATAGACTTTTTTATGGAGTAAGTGGGTTAAATCCTAAGTGCCTTTAGCATTTCAGTATATCAAAACAAAGGTGTGGTTTCGACCTATATAATCGAAGCAAGTTCTGGAATAACAAATCAATGTTGACACACTCATAATCAATAAAGTGAGCACGAAAAGATATATGCTCTAAAGGCTCAAAATTTGACAAAAAGTATGGTTTTTGATGTCAACCTTGCAAATTTTAAATTTCAAAGTAATATTTAAATTTAGGTTAACAACCTAGCCAATTTTTAATTCTGAAAAATAGACTTATCATACCTAATTCTCTAATATCTTAAATTTTAAATTATTAATGCACAATTAACTATGACTTAGTCCAAAACATATCAATAAAAATCAGAAATCAACAGAAAATTCATTGTAATCAGTAATATAAGAAAATTACTTAAGACAAGATATCATTCAGGGACTTGAGAATAATGCAAAAAGTTAGGAAATTTTGAAATCCACCCCACATGTAAGATGTACATTGCCCTCAATGTACAAAGATAGATATTCACAATATAGTAAGAAAATCATAAGGTAGGGAGAGAAGTGAAACTTCCTGTATCATGGATTAAGTCCTTGAAAATGAAACTTGTAGGAATGTAGCCAATGAAAAGCATGATGAACTAGGTAGAGGTAAAGGTGTGAGAATACTCCAGTTCCTTAGTAGCACCTTGAACCTTTTGAAACTGTAGAGTCATTAGTAAATTTTTTTGGGGATTCTGTTATTATATTTACTCAAAAAGTAGATAGCTGGAGATAAAAGAAATAGAACTATATGAATAAAAGCTTTAACAAGAAAGGAAAAGATGTGAACAAACAAATTAAAATAAAGGTGAAAATAAAAATAAGATAAAAGTAAACGTAAAAATAAAAATAAAAGGACTCAAAATTCATCATCACCGGCTGGATTGCTAGGTGGTGGAGGCGGCGATGAAATGTGAAGGTGCTAACATATCTGGTTAAGGGTGGCGTCGATGTGAGCGAAACGCTGGAAGCAGTGCTACTCGAATTGTGTTAGGCACTCAGATATGTCCAAAAGAGAGGCTTGCCGTATGAACTAGGCGATGGCTCAGTGGTGGCCTCTCGTGTGGTGGGGGGACATCGTTAGTAACGTCCTTAAGATCCTCCTCCTCGATGGCATGGGCTAGATGGTATTGGGGAGGATCGATCCCATGGCGACTTTTGATCATCGTCATGTTTATCATTGTTGGGATGCCCTGTGGAGACATATGGTCTATCAAGGTGAGCGAGGCTGATTGTGCCACGGTGTTGAGGAGACCATAATGTCTCACTAGGCGTGTCACATAGGGTCCCATGGAAATGACCCCCTTACGATGCCACTCTGTCTGATGCTGGATGGCAAGAGTGATGAAGTAGACAAGGTCAAACACGTTGTCGTGCGCCATGTTCCACAGAAAATAGGCATCATGTGTATTAACAACGCCGGTGCTCTCGTGCCTTCCTATTAATGTATGTCGAGGAGGGCATGGAGGTACCTCAATGATGGGGGAAGAGCGGTCGCTTTGGAGTGACTAGGATCGTATGTTGCTGAACTAGGAGCCAAGGCCTGCCAACACTTGAAAAGTGAATAGTAGATGTGGCGGTGAAGAGTGTCGAGTTCATACTCCTCCATGAACTCTTCCGTATAGAGTCCCAGAGCAACTTTAAATTCAGGGACACTCATTTCACGAACCAAACCTCCTAGGCGAAACTGTATGGTGCCCGGGTCGTCATGGTTTGTCATCACCACCTGCAAATGAAAAGTAGAGCAAAGCTCTAATGTTAGTTCAAGGTATGTGGGCTCGATGATACTAAAGAATCGCTCCCAAGGGTCGGTGGTCAATAGGGCCCGAACTGCATCAGCAAGTTGTACTTGTTCCAGGGTGGCCTAGTCGATACACCTGCCTTTACTGATAGGTTGTGCTCGGAGAATTTAAAAAAGTTCCTCTTGAGATCCCGGAGGAAACCGTAAGAATTGGTGTGATAAATCGTAAAAGTAACATATTTTAATCTCACATTTAGTATGCTTTTGAATGATTTATCCCTGATTTATGTAACAAGGTGCTCTTAATCCTTTCTTTTCATGTCTTATACTCAGAAAAGCACCTAAGGATAAAAAGAACATAAAACGGGCTTAAAACGGAACAAATTGGGTCAACCCAAGAAATCGACACGGCCTGGACTTCAAGCCACATGACCGTGCCTTGCCATTTATTTAGAACACGGCCTCACCCCGACTTACACAGCCATGCCTCGTCAACAAAATTCAAACACGGTCTGGCCACGACTTACACGGGCGTGTGCCATGGGCGTGCCCCTGCCACGGGAATGAGCAATTTCACTCGGATTTGGATGATTGAAGCCAAAGAAACATACTCCTAAGTCTACTTAAACACCTTAATAGTAATTCTACTTGAATGAGGTACTTAGGAGGCAAGTAAAGCATCTAAAGAGCCTATATAAACAACCCAAGGCAACTGTTCTAGGAAGAAAATTTTTGGGCAGAATTTTCTGCCAGAGCTTTTATTCAGAGAATTACTCGAAGATAGCCAGTTGATCCATCTCAAGTAGCCGGAGTTCTACTCAAGACAGAGAATCTCCTCTTAAATTCTTTCGAGGGGTTTTAGGGATTTCTTATGTTTTGTTTTATCTTTTCTCTTGAGATCTTTTCTTATTTTGTTATGAACTAAACCCTTTAGATACCTAAAGGGGATGAAACCTATGATGGATTTGTTATTTGATTTTAAATTATATGATAAGTACTTTGTTTGTTCTTAATTATGTTTCTTAATTTAATCTGATGTGCTTAGATAAAGGAGGAATAGACCCTACCTAAGAGTAGATCTAGCATAATTAAGCGGAGTTGATGGCATGCCTAGAGATAGGGTGACGAGATTTTGCCGGATTAGGGTGAAACCTAATATGGGAGTCCATTGATCTATTTACTGCTTCCTTAGGGGGTTATTATAAGAGAACAAGAGTTCCACTAATTAACCTAAGGTTAAACGTTATTCGCCTTAAGAGAGGGTTTAATATAGGTTAGGGAGTCTCACGGTCAAGCTAAGTAAAGAAGTCATATGAATTAAAAGTTAGATAACAAGAGAAGTCATAGGTGGATTCTTCCTGAGGGTATCGTCTAAAATCAACTGAGTTTTCCATAGTGTTTTTTCAAAGTTTCATTCTTTTGTCTTTGCATCTAGTTTAGTTCTTCATTGGTTTTTTTAGATTAATAAACCAATCACTCCATATTTTAGGCTAAATAATAGAAAGAAAGTGAGTAGTAGTACTTTTTGGTTCCTTTGGGTTTGATAAAATAATCTTGCCTAAACTATACTATTGTTCGATAGGTGCACTTGCCTCAATCATTGTCATAGGTAGTCCATAGGTTCGATCATTCTTTATAAATATTAAAACTCAACTGTTTGACACGATCAAGTTTTTGGCGCCATTGCCGGGGATCACTAAAATATTAAAAAGGCTCTATTTCTATTACTTTAGCCATTATTTTATTATTACTTTCACAATTTACTTTTATTTTTAGTTTAGGTTAAAATTTTATTTACACTAAATTTCTTTCTTTCTTCTCCTAGCAAGTACCTCTAGTTTATGAATAGAAGGAACCCAAGAGGACCTCTAGCGTACGAAAGTGACACTAAAGCTACCGCTCGCAGGAATCTCAGAGAAACTAGACGAGCTCTATACTACGAAAGAGAAGAACAACAAGATAGATCCAATCTTACTGAAGGGATGGATGAAAACAATCCACCACCAAATGTGCAAGAACAGAATACTCAACGTACTATGTATGATTATTCTAAACCTAATTTGACAGGAGCAAAATCTAGTATTGTCAGGCCTGCTATAGCTGCTAACAATTTTGAATTAAACCCTAACACAATACAAATGATTCAACAGTTTGCTCAATTTGATGGTTGCAGGACGAAGATCCTAATACTCATATAGCTAATTTCTTAGAGTTCTATGATACCTTCAAAATAAATGTTGTTTTTGACGATGCCATACGTCTTCGGTTATTTCCCTTTTCATTAAGGAATAAAGCAATGCAGTGGTTGAACTCGTTACCGCGAGGGTCAATCACCACTTGGGATCAAATGACTGAAAAATTTCTTTTAAAATACTTTCCACCAGCCAAAACGGCTAAATTTAGGAATGGCATATCTTCTTTTGTGCAGAATGATGCAGAAACATTATATGATGCATGGGATAGATATAAGGATCTCCTGAGAAGATGTCCACACCACAGATTACCTTTGTGGCTTCAAGTCTAAACTTTTTACAATGGTGTGAATTCTTCAATGAGGCAAATGATTGGCTCATCAGCTGGTGGAACTTTGGATAACAAAACTCCTGAAGTGGCTAATGACTTTATTGAAGAGATGTCGTTGAATACCTATCAATGGCAAATTACAAGGGCCAAACCGACAAAATCAGCTAGAGCTTTTAACATAGACGCAGAACAATGTTGTCAACACAGGTGGAAATGATGAATAAAAAGCTTGATAGTTTATGTTCTTCATAGGTACATCCGTAATGCAATACAAAGCGAGTGAGAATGTGGTGAATCCTGAGTACCCACCTTACCAACCAGGAGTGGAACATGAGCAGACAAACTATATAGGTAACAATTTTAGATCCAATAATAATCCTTATAGTAACACTTATAACGCAAGTTGGAGGAACCACCCAAATTTTTCGTGGGAAAGACAAGGAAATCAAGGAAATCAAAGGCAGTAACCTCCTCCAAATTATCAAAATCAGCCATATCCACAAGAGAAGAAATCAAACCTCGAAGAGATGCTGAAAAAATTCATGGCAGCCATAGATTCTCATTTCCAAAAGACTGAAGCAGCACTTGATGAACAACAAAAATCGATCAAAAGGATCGAGAATCAAGTTGGAGAACTTACTAGGTCAGTGGGACATCTCACAAAGCTGATTTCTGAACGTCAATATGGATGACTACCAAGCAACACAGAAATAAACCCAAAAGAACAGATCCAAGCCATCACAGCTCAAGAGGGTACAAAGGTAGATGAGCCCACCATGGCACAAGAAACCAAGGAAGAAAAAGGTAATATAGAGGTAGCACACGAAAAGCCAAAACCAATAATCAAAGAATACAAACCTCGCATACCTTATCCCGAAGCTTTGAAAGGAGATGATTCAGAGGAACAGTTCGGTAAGTTTCTTAAACTTTTAAAGAAATTACATATTAACTTACCCCTTCTTGAAGCTCTTTCCTAAATGCCAAACTCGAGGAAATTTTTAAGACAACTCTTGATAAAAAAATGCAAAATAAAAAAAGAGCACCACGTGGAACTAAACGCAACATGCTCGGTAATGTTATCGAATAGACTACCGCAGAAACAAAAAATATCCAGGGAGTTTTACGATTCCATGCTTAATTGGTAGTTTAACTATTGATAATGCGTTAGCTGATCTAGGGGCAAGTATAAATGTCATGCCTTATGCATTGTTTAAATGACTAGGTCTAGGGAAGCCCAAACAAACTAGGATAAGTATTCAACTAGCTAATAAACTATTAGAGTTCCTAGGGGAATTATTGAAGATGTTCTTGCAAAAATCAATAAATTTGTTTTCCCAGTAGATTTTGTTGTTTTAGACATAGATGAGGATAATTCAATCCCCTTAATTCTAGGAATGCCTTTCCTAGCAACTGCAAAGATGAAAATTGATGTTGCCACAGGTGAACTTATACTTCTCATAGGAGATGAATCGATCAATCTTCAAGCTCTCGACTCGGACAGAACAACAGATGATTAAGGTAAGAAAGTCACTTCAATAGGTAATGAAATTGTTCAACCTTCACTACAAGAAACATCACAAGGCATCAAACTTGAGCCAACTCATAGCCCCCAAGTCGACAAAGAAGAATCACACAAGAAACAAAACCTTAAGGTCAACGATTTAGAAGAGCAGATGATACAAGTCAAAGAAAAGCCCGATCCACACAAAGTAAAACCAAAGAAACCTCCAGAAAAGCTCGTTGGGACATCAAATCACTTTAAAATAGGAGACCAGGTGCAGTTAGACAAAGCTGATCCCCACATCACTTCAATAGACCTGAGGGCAAAAGGAAAAATTCTTCTTAACATACACGATATCTTCCCACATGAAATAGTCGAGCTAAGCAATCCAATATTTGGCAATTTCAAAGTAAATGCTTCTCGACTTCAACTTTGTCACAAAAATAGAACTGTGAGCATGAGGGATGATATTCAAACCTTTAAACCTCCCTAAAAATTTCAAATATAAGGATAGTCTAGCTTTAGACTATAAAAGAGCGCTTCTCGGGAGGCAACCCGAGCACTAACTCAATTTATTTTCAAATTTATTTTCAGTTTCTTTTCTTTCCATCCTTCTTTTCTAAATAATTAGTTGTAAACTAACACAAAAGTGTAGATTTCCAGGCCACATGGCCTTACACACGGCCGTGTCTGTGGCCATGTTGACCACCGAACCACCACACTAACAAAACAGAGGTCGTGCAATTCAGGCCAACCACCGTCAGATGTCACAGGCCCAACCACCGTTCCCCATAGGCACCGATAAATCAGCACGGCTGTGCCCCTAAAATTATGTGAAGCTACTAACTATCTCCCAACAGGCATGGCTGATTGAGAAACAGGCGTGGTAGACTCAACACGCTTGTAGCCACAGCCGTGCGACACGGCCGTGGTTGACACTGACTACTCAGACACGAGCATGGCACATCAAGAATGGGCGTGGGCAATGCAACATGCTCCACACCATGGCCGTGCGAGGCGGCCATGTAACTCGACACACCCTTGGACCACGAACATGCGAACGTGCCAGATTTGAGATACTATTTAAACCCCACAGCCCTTCCCATTCTTCCCATCTTTTCTCTTCTTTCTTCTTTCATTTTTCTTTCAAAATTTTCTTTCTTTGTAGGAAAAGTGACCAAGACTCTTGAGCAACACTAAAATCATGTCGAAGAAGTGGAAGAAGGCAAGCATAATCTCCCTATGGGAGACCGATCTACATAAGTTCATGGCGGCCGCTTCATTCAAACACCAAGCCAAGAGTCTTTAAGACCATATAGTTTTTACTTTCTTTTTCTCTTTTGCTTCAATTTCCTTCTCTTTTGCAATCTTATGCTTAGTTTAGTTTATTTTAATTTAAGTTTTTAGTGTCAGGTTCGCCAGGCTGCTTGGGAATCACACTGACCACCACAATAACCTCTTCACATCCGCCACCGCCATCACATTCCTAACCTTAGTGTTGATTCCCACCTTGCGAACCATTCTTCAATAAGGACTTAACAGTCCATTTATTTTTTATTTTCACTTTAGATTGTTTTCTATTTTAATTCTCGTCTTCTTTCTTCTCTTCATATATATACTTAGTTTATTTTAAATATGTCTTAATAATCCCTAGCTAATTCTCTACAAGCTCCCCAATTTCTTCATCTAGCACAGAGATCGTTGGTAGGCACCCCACTAGGACCATAGAAAATGCCACCATCGCCTCCTCCAACTACCTTCTACCACGACCACTGCCAACTCCCGGAGCCATCCAAAAATCAGGAAGTCACTTTACCCCTTATCTTTTAATTTATCCCATAATTGTCATTATTCATCTTTGTACATTGAGGGCAATGTACATCTTATGTGTGGGGGGTAAAAGTGTCAAACTTTTTGCATTATTCTCAAAATCCTGAATTTAGTCTTGATTCGAAAGTTTTTTTTTTTCATATTACTAATTAGGATGAAATTTCTAATGATTTATGATTTTTATTGACATGTTTTAGATTAAGTCATAGTTAATTGTGCATTGATGATTAAATTTGAAGAATACTAGAGAATTAGGCATGGTAGGTCTACTTTCTAAAAATTAAAATTGATGGGTCGTTGAACTAAATTTGAATATTACCTTGAAGTTTGAATTCTATAGGATTGATGTCAAATACCCATAATTTTTGTGAGATTTGAGCCCTATAGAGCATATATTCTTTTTCATGCTCACTTTATTATGAGTGTGTCAACTTTGATCTGTTATTCTAGAACTTGCCTTGATTTTACTAATATGGTTGAAAATTTTGTTGAGGTTTTCATGGATGATTTTTCTGTTTTTGGTAACACTTGTGATATCTGTTTGAGTAATTTGGCTAAGGTACTGAAGAGATGCAAAGAGATGAATCTTGTCCTTAACTGGGAAAATTTCCATTTTATGGTCAATAAAGGGATTGTATTATGGCATAAGATCTCAAATAAAAGAATTGAAGTCGATAAAGAAAAGGTGGATGTAATTGAAAGATTACCGGCCCCAATGAATGTGAAAGGTGTTAGAAGTTTCTTAGGCGATGCCGATTTTTACCGAAGGTTTATGAAAGATTTCTCAAAAATTTCTAAACCGTTATGTTTGTTGTTAGAGAAAGATGCAGTGTTTGACTTTGACAAAGCATGTTTTAAAGCTTTTGAAGATCTAAAGAAACGGTTAATCTCAGACCCAATAATCGTTACAGCTGATTGGAATTCACCTTTTAAGTTGATGTGCGAAGCAAGTGACTATGCCGTTAGAGCTATAATGGGTCAAAGAAGAAACAAAGTGTTTCACCCTATTTATTATGCAAGTAGAACTTTGGCAAGAGCCCAACTCAATTATACGGTAACTGAAAAGGAACTCTTTACTATAGTTTGTACTTTTGACAAGTTCCATTCATGTCTTATAGGTACCAAAGTTACAGTATTTACTGACCATGCGACCATTAAATACTTGCTCACGAAGAAATATGAAAAATAAAATAGCTAATCATATGTCGAGGTACGAGCAAGATGAGGTAACTCGATCATGTGTGCCTACCAACGAGAATTTCCCAGATGAACACTTATTTGAAGTAAGTGAAATTCATGAAACACCTTGGTTTGCTGATTTTGCCAATTATCTTGCATGTGGAATAATTCCTCAAGAAATGGCATACCAACAAAGGAAAAAATTCTTTCATGATAGTCGATATTATTTTTAGGTGGATCCATTTTTGTTTAAATAGTGTGTAGATAATATAATCCGAAAGTGTGTAGCTGAAAGCGAGATTGCTAAGATCTTGTACCATTTCCATTCATCTCCAAGTGGGGGACACTTTGGTGGTTCAGGTACTGCAGCAAATATTTTGCAAGCAGGTTTCCTTTGGCCTACATTATTTAAAGATGCTTATGCTTATGTGAAAAACTGTGATAAATGCCAAAGGACTGGAAATATATCAAGGAAGAATGAGATGCCGTTGACAAACATTTTGGAGATTAAATTGTTCGACGTATGGGGCATTGACTTCTTAGGCCTGTTTCCTTCTTCGTATTGGAACAAATACATCTTAGTTGCTGTGGACTAAGTATCCAAGTGGGTTGAAGCTAAATCATACCCTACAAATGATGCTAAGGTAGTCATGCGATTCCGACATAAGCATGTGTTTACATGATTTGGGCCACCAAGAGCTATTATTAGTGATAAAGGTTCTCACTTTGTGAACAAATTGCTTAAGTGGTTGCTTGAGAAATATGATGTGAAGCACAAGATTGCTACTTCCTATCACCCCCTGTAACACCCCTAACCCGTCTGTCGCCGAAATAGGGTTAAAGACATTATCGGACAAATTAAAAAATTTTAAAAACATTTAATAATACAAATCATCATTCACAACCAAGTGTCCCTTTTTATATGTCAACAAAACCTTAATCATGCTTCAGAATAGAGCCGGGACTAAACCAAACACATATGAAAGTTTTCAGAAATTCAAGCATTCATCAATACTGTTAAGGTCACACACCCGTGTAGGTAGGCCGTGTGCCTCACACAACCACTAGGCATGCCCATGTGTCAAAGCCATGTCTAAACAGAGCATGTATACTTACTAGTTCAAACGGCCACTAGACACGCCCGTGCACCTTGGCCGTGTGCTCATAAGCTATATACTGACTAAATCACACGGCTACCAGGCACGTCCGTGTGCCAAGGCCGTGCACTCATAGGCTGGCTACTAACTTTCATCCACGACCACTAGGCACGCTTTGTTTGCCCGCACCGTGTAGGCAAAATAGACCACTTCCAAGGTCAAAATGACACCCTCACAAGAGTCAATCCCTACAAGTAAATTACCAATTCATTTCATACACAATTTACAACCAAAGACATGTTCAATGATCGACAAACCTTCACATTCAATCTCATTTATAAGTATGTTAATTTGTTTACCAATTTGGACAACTAAAACACATATATGTTTAAGCATGTTACATCCAAAATTTACCCTACATACAACCATTTCATTGATCAAACATGTGCACTCATATTTCATCCATATACTTACCATAGTCTTGACCATTTCACTTACCATCAAGCCATACAAAACATGCATCATGCGCCATATTCATCTATGCACATTATCAAAATTTACTTAGCCACATCACATGGCTATTTACACTTCCAAACACATACCAAAATATCTAACCTATACATGCCATATTTAGCTATTTACACATTTTCAATGTACCAAAATGAACTTAGGTAGTGTGATGATGAACCTCGATGGTCCTGAGCCTTCAGTAGCTTTGATGATCTATAAAACAAAGCAAACACACACAAAGTAAGCTTTCAAAGCTTAGTAAGCCATATACAAATAAACTTAGTGATTGTGTCAAACAGTCGAGTTTTAATATTTATAAAAAGAATGATCGAACCTGTAGACTAACTCTGACAATGATAGAGGCAAGTGCACCTATCGAACAGTAGTATAGTTTAGGCAAGAATATCTTATCGAACACAAGGGAACCTAAAAGTACTACTACTCACTTTCTTTCTATTATTTAGCCTGAAGTATGGAGTGATTTGTTTAAAACTAATGAAGTACTTAAACTAAATGCAAAGACAAAAGAATGAATTGGAAAAGACTTTAGGAAAACTCGGTTGATGAAGACAATACCCTCGGAAGAATCCACCTATGACTTCACTTATTATTTATTCCCCAAACCATATGATTTCTTTACTTAGCTTGATCGTGAGACTCCTAACCTATATTAAACCCTCTCGAAGCGAATAATGTCTAACCTTAGGTTAATTAGTAGAACTCCCGTTCTCTTGTAATAATCCCCTAAGGAAGCAGTAAATTGATTAATGGATTCCTATATTAGGTTTCACGCTAATCCGGCAAAATCTCGTAACCCTATCTCTAGGCGCCCGATCAAATTCGCTCAATTATGCTAGATCTACTCTTAGGCAGGGTCTATTCCCCCTCCACCTAACCACATCAGATTAAATTAAGCAACATAATTAAGAACAAACTAAGTACTTATCATATAATTTAGAAATCAAATAATAAAATCCATCATAGGTTTCATCCCTTCGAATATCTGAAGGGTTTAGTTCATAACTAAATAAGAAAACATCTCAAGAGAAAAGATAAAACAAAACATAAGAAATCCCTAAAACCCGCTGAAGGAATTAAAGGAGAGATCCTCCATCTTAAATAGAACTCCAGCTTCTTGAGATGGATCAACTTGCTTGCTTCAAGTGATTCCCTAAAAGATGAATGCTTGGTAAAAGCCTCCGCCAAAAAGCATCCTCTGTTTGACCTGTAGAACTCCTTTTAGTTGCTACCTTAGGTGTTTATATAGGCTTTGAGATGCTTTACTTGGCTCTAAGTATTCTAATTCAAGTAGAATTTCTCCTAGGATATTTAAGTGGACTTAAGAGTATGTTTCTTTGGCTTCAAGCATCCAAATCCAGTGAAATTGCTCATTCCGTAGTAGGGAACGCGGCCATGGCACACGCCTGTAAGTCGACTTGAGCCATGTGTGGATTCTGTTGATTGAGGCACGACAGGTAGCACGGCCGTGTAAGTCGGTGATAGGCCGTGGTTCAGATGCATCTATTGGGACACGCCATGCAAATCGTGCTTAGGCGTGTCTTTGAATGATTAGTGAGGCACGGTAGTGTGACTTGAAGTCAGTGTGCCAATTTCTTGGGTTGGCCCAATTTGGTGCATTTTAAGCCCGTTTCTCATTCTTTTCGTTCTCGAGTGCTTTCCTGAGTATAAGACATGAAAAAAGGAATAAGAGCACCTTTTTACATAGATTGAGGGCTAAATTATCTAAAAGCATACTAAATGTGGGATTAAAATATGTTACTTTTACAATTTATCACTTAGCATACAATGCATATAGCTAAATTACTATAATGGTACTTATGGTTCTCACAGCCAATTCATCACATAATCTTTGGCACATTTTCTTACACAAAGCTTGCGACATACTTCTATTCACATATCACATATGTACTTAGCTCATTCCAGCATATTTCCATTCTTGCATCTCATTCACATTCTCATATTCGAGAACACACTTCATCATAGTAAATTTATATAGATACTTACCTTTATACACACTTAGTGTACATATCAAACGTACCTGAAACAGATATACAGATCACATAATCATTCGTATCTCAGATTTTCCCATTAAACCATATGAAATCTAATAGGATACTCAGAATACTCGGAATAGTCATACAATGCCAACGTCCCAGACGAGGTCTTACATGTACTCAAATATCGATGCCACTGTCCCAAACAGGGTCTTACACGAATCAAATATGATGCCAATGTCCCAAACATGGTCTTACACAAATCAAATACGATGCCAATGTCACAGACATGGTCTTACACGTAAATTACTTATCGATGCCAGTGTCCCAGACGTGGTCTTACACGAAATCTCAAATCAACGCCAGCGTCCCAGACGTGGTCTTACATGATATCACATAATAGACACTTATGTCATGACATAGTTAATCTATAACATCCCAAAGTTGGGCCTAGTAGGATTGGGCCCATTGGGCATTAAGCGTAGGAGCATTTAAAGTTGGATTTAGTAGGTGAGTGATTTTGGAAGGTTAAGGGGCTTCTATGAAGTCTCGAGTTCAAGTTAAGCCTTAGGAAAAATTTTGGTTTTAGGTGAAAAAACCCTAGGAGTTAGTACATAGGCTTTAAGAATAAAATGTGGAGAGAATGACACAAGTGGAGTGTGTGGTGTAGTGGCAAAGTGATGCCACATAGGAGACAAGAGGGTGATGCCATAAGGAAAGAAGGAGGTCCAAGGTTCAAGTCTTGGCTCTTGCATTTTGGTTTCCTTTTTAAAGGGACTCTAGAATTTTTCCATAGGGTTATATTTAGTTACGGATGGTTTTAGACACAATGAGCTAGTTGGTAAAGTGGTTAGCGGCGTGGATTGTGCTACAGGGGAGCCTGGGTTCGAATCTCATGGAAATCAAGGGAGTATTTATTTTGCAGATTTGACGGCAAGGGTTTGATTTGGATTTAAACTCTACTGATGGAAGGATCCCACATCAAAAAGATACAAAGAAGGAAGGTGAGAAGCTAGCTATATATAGAGCTGTCTAGGAGGAGAAAGGGCATACCTAGTTGGCATTCGGCATAGGAGTGCTCGAAGCAGTTTAGCGACTATAGATTCCTATCGGTGTGTATTCTCTCTACTAGGCATTGAGCGACAAATCTTAGAAATGTTGGTCACACAGCGATGGTAGCCACACAGCGTCTGAGCGCACGCGTGTGGAAGCTTCGATACGATAGTCGAGGCCACCATGAGTATTCTTGTAGGTGTAGGATGTTGGGACACGATGGCCCGAAAGGGGCCAAGTGGGCCCAATGGGCCAGAGGCCCACATGAGTAAATTGTATGATTGAGTAGTAGATGGTGAACTAGGCTCTGTGAATCTCATATATGTGGCTAGATTTGGGCTAAATGGGCCACACGAGTGTGTGGACCCACCTGGGTCGAGAATAGGCCTTAGGCCCATTCGCTTCATTATCTCTTTTTAGAATACTTGAGTCATTCAAGGCGACAGTGGACCTTCTATTGGGTCGTTAACACCCTGATTTGTAAAATTACTAAATTACCCCTAACTTGCAAAATTATCGAATTACCCCTAGTTTGCGAAATTATCGAATTAACCCTGGTTTGTGAAATTATCAAAATACCCCCAGTTTGTAAAATTACCTAAATACCCCTGGTTTGCAAAATTATCGAAATACCCCTAGTTTGCAAAATTATCGAAATACCCTTAGGTTGTAAAATTATCGAAATACCCCTTGGTTTGCAAAATTATCGAAATACCACTGGGTTGTAAAATTATTGAAATACCTCTGGTTTGTGAAATTATTGAATTACCCTTGGTAGGTAAATTACTGAAATACCCTCGGTAGGTAAAATTACCGTTATACCCTTAGGGGTTGATTAGCATGATTGTGTGTAACTCTTACACACTCTATAGGTTAATTATGTTATTATCTATGTATTGCCAAAAGCCAGAGTGATGGTATGGATCACTATGTTACCCTTATGGGTAAAAGCAAGGACTTCAGGTAAGTTCTACTATGTGCTGTCATTAATGGATGCATGTATGAGTGGATTGATTGTTGTTGTACATTGAAAGCATGATCATACCATATTGTAAAGCATGAACATGAAGATGGGGTATGATGTGAAGAGGAGAAATATGAACTCTTTTAGGTGTCACGGTGGTTAGGTACCACAAGTGGGTTGGCCCATATTATTATTGTGACTTTTGTCACGGTGGTTTGGAACCACCGGTGGTTAGGTAACACCGATGGCTAGGTGCCACAAATGTTGGGTGAATCTGAGGAGATCTGGTGGATATGCATATTAGGTTGGTTGGGTTGCATTGCATACATTATCTGTTGTGACATATGATATGGGTTAAGGCTCAACAGAGGCTATTTTGGGCTAAGGCCCAATTGCCACCGTTTCTCTGTAATGGGCTTCGACTCAAATTGTTGTGATGCATGTTCTTACCGATGAGGGTTGTACACACTGAGTTTCCATAAACTCACCCCTCTTTTTATTAAATGTTTCAGGTAATTTCCAGCGATTGAGGATTGAGAGTCGTGGAGGACTCTGGGGTGGCTATACATCGAAGATACTACTCGTGAACTTTAGTAATTTTGATTTTGTCTTTTCTTTTAGATTATTTATTTTGGGTTAATATTTTGTAATAAGGCCATTGGTTTATTTTTCTAAGTTTTCATTTATAATTGTTAAACTTATAAATCGGGGTTTTCTTAAAACTATAGCAATCATTTTCTAAAATATCATGTTTACGCAACGATACAAGTTCAACTTTCATAACAAAATAGTTTTTCAAAATAATAACAACTTTTAAATGGCCATTTAGTAAATCACGTTTTTCTCAATCAAACAACGAACTCGGAGTTCAAAAATTTGATAAAACTTTTCTAAACAATTGCTTAGCTTTTCAACTTCCTTCACTGTGACACGCCAGATTCGGGCCTAACTTTTAGGCCGGGTTTCGGGTGTTACATAATCCTATCTATTCCTAGGTTCATATGAGACTTCTAGGATATTAACACTATGTCGAATCTATCTCGGAATTCATATGTACGCCATCTCATATGCATTCAACATTGTCAATAGTCATATGAATGTACATAATTCAATTCAAACATGTTTATTTGTATAATGACTTACCTCGAATTCGAATATTCGTTCGAACTCGGTTATTCAACTACTTTCACTTTCTCGTGATCTAAGTCTATTTTCTTCGGCTCCTGATCTATACATGTTCAAATGTAATCCATTTATTCACTAATTCATCCATTTATTCACTAATTCATTCAATTTAATCCATGAGCACACTTTTAGGGCAATTTTTCTCAAATCATCAAATATACAAAATCACCACATATCCATGCTTAGCCGAATGCCCATGTATCTCATACAAGTTCAAAAATTTCATCAAATTCCCAATTTAGTCACTCAAATTTCTATTTTCACAATTGAGTCCAAAATACTCAAATTCAACAAAACTCCAAATACAAACTATGACAATCAAACATATATCTTTCATATTTCACTATAAAACATCACAAATCTCACCATTTCATCAATGGCACATTTCAAAAATATCATCAATTCTCAAAATTACAATATGGGCTTGATAGTAGACTAAGCAACAATCTCAAAAACATAAAAATCAACAAAATCCAAAGTCAAAACATACCTTAATTTTGCTTATACGTGGCAAAACCTAGCTTGAATGTTTTCTTTCTTCTTCTTTAAACTTTCGACTAGATAATGGTTGAACAACCATCTATTTTCATATTTTATTTACATAATAACATATTATTAATTCAATTACCAATTTACCCATCTATTAATCATATAAGATAAATTGATATTAAGGTTATTATGTGATTTAACCTTCCACTATCTTACAATTGGCTTAATTGCCACTTAAAGCCTCCCCATTTAAAAGCCATTTCAAATAGGTGTCTTTTCATAAAGCATGCACATTTTGCATTCAATGCAATTAAATCCTTTTATCAAATTGAACACACAGACAGAAAAATTAACTTACAGAAATTTAGCACATGCTTAATCACATATCAGCTGCATATAAAATAATATTAAAATATTTCACTGACTCAGATTTGTGGTCCCAAAACCACTATTCTGACTAGGGTCAAAATTGGACTGTTACACCCCCAGTCTAATGGGCAAGTTAAAAGAGTGAATCGCAAAACCATAGGTGGGTGGAGTTGTTGAAAGATTACAACTGTTTAATAGAGTATCACCCGGGCAAGGCAAATGTAGTGGCAGATGCCTTAAGTCAAAAAATAGTATCGAATTTGAGGCGATGTTTGTACATTTGAGCCTTTAAGATGATGGAAGTTTGTTAGCAGAGTTGCATGTGAAGCCGACGTGGCTAAGCTAGGTAAAAGAGAAACAACTGGTAAATGGTGAACTAAGTGCTAAGCTGCTACAAGTACAGAATGGGGAATTGGAAAACTTTGGTGTGAGCAATGATGGAGTCTTTGTGCTTTGAGGCAAGGTCTGTATCTTGGGGATGAAGAATTAAGGCAGAGGATTCTTTGGGAATCGCATAGTAGCCCTTATGCTATGCATCCCGGAGGAGTAAGTTATATAGAGATCTATGAGATCGGTGTTGGTGGCACGGTCTTAAGTCGAAGTTCTGAGTTTGTAGGGAAGTGTTTAACGTGTCAGCAAGTCAAAGCTGAACACCAAGTACCGTCAGGATTACTTCAGCCGATAAAGATTCCGTAATGGAAGTGGGAGAGAATTACCATGGACTTCGTTAGTGAGCTTCCCCTTACGCCTACTAAGAAGGACTCGGTATGGGTGATAGTAGATCGGTTCACAAAGTCTGCACATTTCATACCAGTGCAGGTTGACTATTCCTTGCAGAGATTGGCAAAATTATATATAGCAAAAATTGTGAGACTGTACAGAGTGCCAGTGTCTATTATCTCGGATAGGGATCCGAGGTTTACGTCTCAATTTTGGAAAGTATTGCATCAAGCATTGGGCACTAGGTTGGACTTCAGTACGGCATTTCATCCGCAGTCAGACCGCCAATCTGAGCGGGTAATTCAAGTGCTAGAGGATATGTTGAGAGGTTGTGTGATAGATTTCAGAGGAAGTTGGGAGGAATTCTTACTTTTAGCGGAATTTGCGTACAATAACAGCTATTAGGCAAGTATTCGGATGGCACCGTACGAAGCGCTGTATGAAAAGAGGTGTCGCACTCCTACGTGTTGGATAGAATTGGGGGAACGTCAAGTTTTAGGCCCAGAGATTGTGGCAGAATCAGAAGATAAGGTTAAGGTAATTCGGGCACGGTTGAAGGAGGCATCTGACAGGAAAAAGTCGTATGCAAATCTTAAGTGGAAGGAGATAGAGTTTGCTGTGGGGGATCATGTGTTTCTTAAAGTTTTACCGTGGAAGAAGGTGACGAGATTTGGTCGCAAGGGAAAGTTAAGTCCTAGGTTTATAGGACCTTATCAGATTTTGAAGCGGGTTGGACCAGTGGCGTACCAATTGGAGTTGCCTTTGGAATTGAAGCAGATACACAATGTGTTTCACATTTTGATGCTACATCTTTACTGATCGGATCAATCTCATGTAATATCGATTGAGGAGGTGGAGCTGAGATCAGATCTGTCTTATGAGGAAGAGCCGATTTAGATTCTGGAACTGGATGTGAAGGTGCTCTGGAGGAAATCAGTTCCTCTGGTCAAAGTGATATGGTGTAACCATGGATCGAAAGAAGCTTCATGGGAGCCGGTGGAAGCAATGCAACAGTAATACCCTCACTTATTTTAGCCAGGTAATTTCGAGGTCGACATTATTTTAAGGGGGGTAGGACTGTAATATTCGGGATTTAGGGGTTATGCATTTTCACTTGAATGAATGTGATTGCATGCTTGAGTGTGTTTTGAATGTGTTTTGGGGCTTCAGGAACCTTGGGTTGTAGGTAGAAGCCTTAGAAAAATATCTGATTTTTAAGCCTAAAAAGGGGAACTAAGGGAGCTAGGCCTTAAGGAGTTTATTGTGTGGCTTAGGACACAAGAATTAAGTCGGTAAGGTGGTAAAGAGGCTCCACTTAGGGCCTTGTAAGGTGAAGCCACAGGGAGTGTAAATGGTGCCTAGGTTCGAGCAGCAAGGGAAGCATTTTGGAGCTTTTATTTTTCAACAAGGAGATGCAATGATGGACGGCACAAGGACACTTCATGGATGAAGTGTAGATTGGGTCAAAAGCTTAAAGATTCGGCTAAGTAGGAGTGAAAATAGGGATTGGGTGGAGAGAAAAATAGTTGGTCGGCAGAAGGACATTGGAGAGGGGCTTATTCGGTCATGTATAGGGGAGTTAATGCCAAATTTCTTTTCTTCTCTTTTGACCAAAACCAAAAGTGAAAGTGTGCATCTTCTCTTCTCCTTTTATTCTACTAAAGCCTAAAATCTTCTTCTTCTTTTTCATTCTTGCCGAAACTCCCTTCATCCCTTTTCTCTAAACCAAAGCCAAATACCATTTATTTTTTTCCTATTCTCTCCTTTCACTTTGGCTGAATCTCCATAGTTTTTCCTAAAGCCATTGCCAAAATCTCTTAATCTCCTTTTCTTCTCAGTTTTTGGCCAAATATCAACCAAGCAGACATCTCCTTTGATCTCTTCTCTAATCGGTTTGGAATAGGTAAGTCTATCATGACCGAATCTCCACTATTCTCCCTTATTTCTTCTCTGTCGACATGTGTAGGACAAAAGCCGAATTTCAGCATTTGTCTTGACTTTTAATCAACCATGCAATTGGTTTCTTTAAGGATCTCTGTGATTTTGAAGCAGTAGATTGGAATCATCTTTTCCCTAATCAATAGTTTTCGGTAAGTCAGTGGTAAGGTTTCATACTGATTCAATTCGTCCCATAGTTATCTGAAAAGCTGAAAGCTAACCGTTTGAGTATATTAGTGTTTGGTCGATTTCAAGGAAGGCTTATCACATAGTTTCGGGATTCGGATTGGTAACCAAATCGAAATCAAGGTAAGGATTATGGTTGCGTTAACCCTTCGAGATTTTCTATATCATTGAATGGCCTCTTTGCTAATGTTCTTAGTGTTGGCCGAAGATAGGAAAGGGGATCTAGCGCGTAAGATCGGGATTTTTGGGATTCGTTGATCGCGCTAGTAACCAGGTGTGTAACCACCCTAAATTCCCGGTTAATAATAATAATGATTATGTATATGTTAATAAGGCAATGAATGAATACGGCTAAGAGTACCATTTAATAGTGCAGTGTAATCAGGTATGTACCCCATATTACTCGTTAATAATGTTTATGAACATTGCTATGAAAATATGAGAAAGTTTGTTATGGCCATGGGGTAAGGTAGATTGCATGATATCTGTATGACTTGTATGTTGCATGGGCATATGGGTGATAATGATAAAGGGGAAGTATTCTGGTGGTTTTTACCATATTATCTGGTGACCTATGTCACATAATACGAATCCGGTGACTCAGTCACGTTATCTGCTGCTATGCCACAATTATAAGGGCGATGAGCGGTTATCGTAATGACGCCTTCGATGGTGTGTAGCGGATGGAGGTCAATTTAGTAATCTCCACAGTGTGATTGGTAGATACGGGTGATGTGTGCAGGATGGATATCTAGGTGGGTTTGGGTTGCATCATTGCCTATGATTAATATATGTGATATAATATGTTTTATTGATTGGGAATCTATGATGGTTTGTTACACACTAAGTCTGTTGACTCGCCCTTCGTGGGCTAACATTTTCTGGTGATACCCGATAAATGGACCGGTCGGCGAGGGACTTAGGGGTGGCCATGCTCATTCAAAGATTTTGATTTTTCTTATTAAGTTTTATTTGATTTATTTTGGGTTATATTTTGATGTAATAAGGCCATTATCATTTGGTATTTTAAGTTTACGTTTAATTTTTATTATGATCTGAACACACAAACAAGCGATTAAACATTTTTCAGTAAAACAACTTCAATTGTTTTGACACCCAAACACCTACGGTTTTCAAGTTAATAATAAAAGCTTTAAAATTTGACAATTCTATTAACTTGTAACTTTTAAAACATGATAATATCGTTTCAATACAAACTTCAAAAACAACACGATTTTCAAATTGACCATAACTCAAACTGATTTTTCTTCAAAACCACCAGTTTTCCAACATGACAAAATAAGGATTTGCTATGTTTTACTTAAGGAGCATGCCAGATCTGGTCAAGGATTGTGGGCCGGGTTTGGGTGTTTCATTTGTTATGTAATAAGGCCTCCGGGATTTTAATCTGGATGTTGCATTTATTCGGTTGTTATCTCTTATGAATTGATCAATATGGGGTTTCCCTAAAAATGTAATAATCATTTTCCAAAATGGGAACAAACGGATCACAAGCAATAAATAATTAAGCTGGGATTTTCTTAGAACTTCAAAACTATTTCAAAATGGCGCATTTTCCTAAAACCATCAACCACGATTTACGATTGTAAAACAAAATCGAAAATTTTATTCATGAAGTTTCCTTTACAACCTTTCCTTGTGACATACGAGATCCGATCGTAATGTCTAGGCCGAGTTTGGGGTGTTACAATTATGGTATCAGAGCCTAGGTTGTAAAACTCAGTTGTGGAGTGGGTTCAAAAATTTGGTTTTAAAAAAAAGGTATCTTTATTGGAAGTATGGCACCCGAGTCTCCGACACCAAATTCTAAGTCCCCTTACTTATTATTATATGCTATAATGACTGTATTTATTTTGTGTATGTTTTGGACGTGATGTTTGAATGGAAAATTTTTATGCATGAGTGTTAAATATTTGTTTGTTTACAGATTAGATATTTGGTTGTGTGAAGAGATTCCAAGCTTAAGTTAGAAAGTGTATTACTGTTTTAGAATCAGAGTGCGTAGCATGAGTGTAATGTTGTATGTGAGGATGTGCTACTGTTTCTATAGCTAGAAATTTTGAGGACGAAATTTCTTTAATGAGGGTAGATTTGTAACATCCTAACGTTAGGCCTAGTAGAATTGGGCCCATTGGACCTTAGGCATAGGAGCATTTAAATTTTCTTGGGAATAAGAGAACGGCTTAAATGCAAGTTGGATCTAGTAGGTGAGTTATTTTGAAAGGTTAAGGGGCTTCTATGAAGTCTCGGGTTCAAACTTTGGCTTTAGGGAAATTTTTGTTTTAGGTGAATAAAACCTTAGAAGTTAGTAGGTAGGCTTTAAGAATAAAATGTGGAGAAAAATGACACAATTCGAATGTGTGGTGTAGTGGCAAAGTGACGCCACATAAGGGAAAAGGGGGTGACTCCAAAAGGAAGGAAGGTGGTCCAAGGTTCAAGTCTTGGCTCTTGCATTTTGGTTTTCTTTTTATATAGACTTTAGAATTTTTCCATAGGGTTATATTTAGTTGCGCATGGTTTTAGACACAAGAGGAGCTTGTGGCTTAGTGGCAAGTGGTGTGAATTGGTTGATGGGAGAGTCTGGGTTCCAATCTCATGGAAAGTAAGGGAGTATTTATTTTGTGGATTGGACAGGAAGAGCTTGAGTTGGATTTAAACTCTATTAATGGAGGGATCCCACATTAGAAAGATACAAAGAAGGAAGGTAAGAAGCTAGCTATATATAGAGCTGCCTAGGAGGAGAAGGGGCATACCTGGTTGGCATTGCACATAGAAGTGCTCAGAGTGCGGTTTAGCAACTTCAGATTCCTATCAAGTGTGTATTCTCTCTACTCTAGTTGTAGAGCGGCAAATGCCAAAATACCAGTCACACGACAATGGTAGCCACACGAGCGTACGAGCACACGTGTGGAAGCTTCAACACGATAGTCGAGGCCACCATTAGTATTCTTGTGGGTGTGGACTGTTGGGTCATGATAGCCCGAAAGGGGTCATGATGGCCCGAAAAGGGTCAAGTGGGCCCAATGGGCCCGGAGGTCCATATGATTAAATTGTATGATTGAGTAGTAGATAGTGATCTAGACTATGTGAATCTCATATATGTTGTTAGGATTGGGCTAAATGGGCCACACGAGTGTGTGCGCCTACTTGGGCCGAGAATAGGCCTTAGACCCATTTGCATCATTATCTTTGTTTAGAATACTTGGGTCGTTCGAGGTGACAGTGGACCTTCTTTTGGGTCGTTAACACCCTGATTTGTAAAATTACTGAAATACCCCTAGTTTCTAAAATTACCAAAATACCCCTAGTTTGCAAAATTATCGAAATACCCCCAGATTAGAAAATTATCAAAATACCCCTGATTTACAAAATTATCGAAATACCCTAATTTGTGAAATTACCAAAATACCCATATTTTGTGAAATTACCAAAATACCCCTAGTTTGTAAATTATCGAAATACCCCTGATTTGTAAAATTACCGAAATACCTGAATTTGTGAAATTACTAAAATACCCTTGGTTTACAAAATTACTGAATTACCCTTGGTGGGTAAAATTACCGTTATACTCTTAGGGATCGATTAGCGTGATTGTGTGTAATACTCACACGCTTCTTTACTGTTTGTGTTATTAACTGTGTTGTTTGAAAGCCGAAATGATTGACTTGATAGTTGAGATACCCTCGTGGGTAAAGTTGGCGACACCGGGTATGTACCTATATAGTTCTACTTTTGATTATATGAATGTATGATATAATTCACCATTGTGCTTTGGGAACATGTTGCATTCATATCATTATGTCAATATGTGCATGGGCTTGGGTTATGATGTGAAAATGGGAAGTGTGATTCTAAGACTGTCACCAGTGGTTTGGTACCATAGTGGGTTGGCCAAACATAATTTATCTAGTGACTATGTCTCAATGGTTTGGCACCACCAGTGGTTTGGCACCACATAGTTTATTTCTGTGACTCATCCCAGTGGTTTGGCCCCACATATATATTATTAGGGATTGTCACCAGTGGTTTGGTACCACAGTAGGTTGGCCCCACATATTATATTTAGTGACTCTGTCACCAGTGGTTTGGTCCCATAGTGGCTTAGTGCCACGTGTGTTTGGCTGATTCGGTGTTATAGAGGCTGGAAAAGTAGGATTGGGCTGGGCTGCATTGCATGCATTTTCAATATGTTGTATTGTGTGGGCTAAGGCCCAATGTGCTTTTATGGGCTTAGGCCAAATTACGTTCATAAGGGGAATTACACACTGAGTCTTGGTGACTCACCCCTCTACTTAATTTTGGAGGTAACCCTTAGTTGCAGATTTGGAGCTGAGGTGGACTCTGAGGTGGCCATGCGTTACTTCTTTCGTAAACTCTATTTTTCTTTATTTTACACTTATTTTAAATTTCAAAATTTGTTATATAATAAGGCCTCCGGGATTTTAATCTGGATTTTGCTTTTATTTAGTTGTTATCTCTTATAAATTGATCAATACGGGGTTTCCCTAAAAATGTAATAACCATTTTCCAAAATGTGAACAAACGGATCACAAGCAATAAATAATTAAACTTGGGATTTTCTTAGAACTTCAAAAACTAATTCAAAACGGCGCATTTTTCTAAAACTATCGACCCTGATTTCTGTATTGTAAAACAAAACTTGAAAATTTTAATCGCGAAGTTTCTTTTACAACCTTTCCTTGTGACATACTAGATCCGGTCGTAACGTCTAGGCCAGGTTTAGGGTGTTATAGGCTGGGTATTACCAAAGGTTCATTGAGGGATTCTCATGAATTGCAGCACCTTTAACCAAGTTGTTGAGGAAAGGGGCACCTTTTGTTTAGACTGGCACGCAACAGGAAAGCTTTGAGAAGCTAAAGAGGATTTTGATGAAGCTCGGTTTGATTGACGAGGCCGATAAAGAGTTCGTGGTTTATTATGATGCTTCTCACTCGGGGTTAGGTTGTGTGTTAATACAAGATGGGAAAGTTGTTGCATATGCATCTCGG
Source organism: Gossypium rotundifolium (assembly GCA_025506655.1). Classification (NCBI taxonomy): domain Eukaryota; kingdom Viridiplantae; phylum Streptophyta; class Magnoliopsida; order Malvales; family Malvaceae; genus Gossypium; species Gossypium rotundifolium. The sequence goes on from CP106731.1 coordinate 120,374,411, forward strand.
CAGTTAAGACCGCATGAGGTGAATTATCCCACGCATGATCTGGAGTTGGCTACAGTAGTGTTCGCTTTGAAGATCTGGAGACACTATCTGTATGGAGAGAAGTCTGTTATCTATACCGACCATAAAAGTTTGAAATATCTTTTAACTTAGAAGGAGTTGAATTTAAGACAGTGAATGTGGATTGAGCTATTGAAGGATTATGACTGCTCGATCGAATACCATCTGGGTAGGGCTAATGTGGTTGTAGATGTGTTAAGCCGGAAGGTATATTAGATTTAAGAGCAATGTTTGCCCATCTTAGTTTGTATGACGGCAGAAGTTTATTAGCTGAACTCCAAGTGAAACTGACATGGGTAAGTCAGATTAAAGAGAAATAGTTATCAGATGATACCTTGAGTGCTCAACTTCAGCAAGTACAGGATGGTGGAGTAGAAGATTATAGTCTGAACGGTGATGGGGTTCTGTACTTCCATAAGAGAGTTTGCTTGCCGAAGGATGTTGAGTTGAGGCAGATGATTCTTCAAAAAGCGTATAGTAGCCCTTACGCTATGCATCCTGGAGGGAGTAAGATGTACCAGGATCTGCGTGAACAGTTCTGGTGGCCTGGATTAAAGTGGAAAGTTACAGAGTTTGTGGGAAAGTGTTTAACGTGTCAGGAGGTAAAAGCTGAGCATCAGTTGCCTTCGGAATTATTGCAGTCGATGAAGATTCCATAGTGGAAATGGGAGAGGACCACTATAGACTTTGTTAGTGCGCTACCTCCTACACCTACTAAGAAAGATTCGGTATGGGTGATTATAGATCGGTTAACGAAGTCCACTCATTTCATACCTGTTCTTGTCGACTATTCTCTTCAGAGGTTGGCTAAGCTGTATGTGGTAGGAATTGTGAGGTTGCATGGGGTACCAGTATAGATCATATTGGATAGAGACCCTAGGTTTACATCACGATTTTGGAGGGCACTGCATCAGGCATTGGGTACAAGATTCGACTTCAACACAACTTTTCATCCACAGACTGATTGTCAGTCTGAGAGAGTAATTTAGATTTTGGACGATATGTTGAGAGGTTGTGTCATCGACTTTGAAGGTAGCTGGGAAGAGTTCTTACCGTTGGCAGAATTCGCATACAACAATAATTACCAATCTAGTATCCAGATGGCGCCTTATGAAGCATTGTATGGGTGGAGGTGTCGTACTCCTACTTGTTGGACAGAATTAGGTGAACGTCAGATTTTGGGTCCGGAATTGGTAACAGAGATGGAAGAAAAGGTGAAGCTAATTAGGGTTCGATTGAAGGAAGCATCCGACAGGTAGAAATCATATGCAGATCTGAAGCGAAAGGAGATAGAGTTTGTAGTGGGTGATCAAGTTTTCTTTGAAAGTTTTATCGTGGAAAATGGTAATGAGGTTTGGACGGAAGGGTAAGTTAAGTCCCAGGTTTATTGGGCCTTATCGGGTTTTAAAACGTGTGGGACCAGTGGCATATCAGCTCGAGTTACCTCCGAAATTGAGATAGATTCATGATGCGTTCCATGTCTCGGTGTTGAGGCATTACCATTCTGATTTGTCTCACATTGTGCAGGTGGAAGAAATTGAGGTAAGACCAGACCTGTCCTTCGAAGAGGAACCAGTGCAAATCTTAGACCGAGACATTAAGGTGTTGAGGAATAAATCAGTCCGGTTGGTCAAGGTTTTGTGGCGGAACCACGGTTCTGAAGAGGCGACGTCGGAGCCAGAGGATGCAATGCGACAGCAATACCCTCATCTCTTTTGACTATTTAATTTTGAGGCCGAAATTTCTTTAAGGGGGTATAACTTTAACATCCGAGATTTGGGGGGTTTTGCATTCACTTTGTATCTGTGTGTTGGTATGCTTTGTATGTTGTTTGTGAGTGTTTAGGGTCTCTGGGAAGGCCTGGGGTTAGGTGGGAAACTTGGCCAGAATTTCAATTTTGGGCACTTTAAGAGGGAAGCTGACTAGGGTAGGACTTAAGGCTTATTGTTTATGTTTAGTGGTATTAGAAATAGGGTGGCAAGGTGGCAAAGAGGCACCACTTAAAGTGCAGGTAAGTGACACCTTAGGGGGAGCAGTGAAGGAACAGGTTTGATTCGCGTTGTAAGTAATATGAAATTTTATTTTTTTCTTATGCGCCTAAGGAGCATGGATGATGGATTCGGTTAGGAGCCTTGAAAAGTGGGGTGGACTTAGTTAAATATTTCTAAATGATGGACAAGAGTAAAAGGGATTTTGAATAATTCAACTTGATTCAAATGCGTGATCCAGAGTGAAGTTAGGAGAAATATAGGGGATTTGATCTTGGTGAGGTAGGTGGCCGAATTTTTGGGTGCTTAAGGTAGGGGGAAGAAGTCAGTTTTGGGTTGTTGATTGGTGTGCCGAAAGTTGGTAGGGGTTCTAAGTTTTCTTTGTTCTTTTGTAGTGTATTCGATCACAAGAGAAGTAGATGGTGTCGATTGTGGTAGGTTCCCTTGAAGCTCCTTTATTTTTTTGGGGTTCTTAATTCCTATATGCTGAAAGTGCCTAGCCAAATTCCATTTCTCATTTCCTATGACCTAAAGCTAAAAGGGAGGAGACCATTAGCGCATCTTTTCTTCATCTTTTTTTTTCTCACTACTCATCCTCTTAAACTCCATAACCGAAAGCACAACATCATTCCCTTGCAATCTATTGTTCTCTTTTTATTCTTCTTTACATTATTCTTAAACCGGAACCACCTCCTCCCCTCTTTAGTATTTTGGTAACGAATGTGCATTACTTCACCACCTAAAGTCGAACCCTCTTATCATTCTTTTTCCATTATACCTCCTCCACTCAATTATTTTCCAAGAGGGGAGCCCCAACTCTCCCTCTCTTCTTCTCTTTATTCTTATTTGGTTCATATTCTTTGCTCGTCTCTTGATCACCTTAAACCGAAAACATCTTATAGGTCCCTATCTTGGCATTCATCTTCTTGAAACCAAAAGCCAAAATCCACCCTCTCTTCTTTCTCTTGGTGTTGATTCTTATTTTCTTTCTTTTGGCTGAATATAGGAAGGGCTTGGTTTTCGTTTTTCTTCTACAATTGGCCAACGTTTGAAGGGTCTTTGGGGACAATCAGATTCGATCAATCAGGGTAAGAGGTTTTATACCTTTCGTTTGGTCGAAAGCCACTTATTCTAACCCATATCTTGGAGGGTTGATTCTAATATGGAGTTTGTGTAGGGACTTCAGTGATCTATTAATCCAAGTGTGGTAGCCTCCGGGTCCTGTTGACTTAGGTAAGAAATCGTTATATTGATTGAGTGTTTATCGTTATGTTCTCTGATTCGATGTCTTAACCCGGTCTTCTGACCAAGATCGTTTTATGGAATCAAATACCAGTCAAGCCAAGGGGGTTGGACACATAGTCCCTACCCTTAAATTCAAGAAGCGAGCGATATCGGCAGTTTGAGACTAGCCACTGGGTTATGGGCCAGCTTTGGAAAGGGATAAACAGATAGCTGTGATCCCTGCGAGTGAGGATGCTAGTGAGATCGATAGTGTATTCCTACGTGTTTGCAGGTGTGTAATTACCACACTACTCTTAAATTGTATTAAATGTGTATGTGTTATGTTTGAAAGCTGAAAATCCCAGAAATTGCGATGGAGTTACCCATGTTGGGAAAAACTGAAACCCGGGTCAGTGTATTTTGATTACGCCTTATAATTAGTGTTGATAGCATGTTTGTGTGTGTGCACTAAGTATCAGAAATATGTCATTATCTGATCTGTTTATTATACTATGTTGCGTGTGCATGGGATTTGGGATGTTAATGATATGAAGGGGAAGTGTATATCGGTGACATTGTCTCGCAAAATGATGGCTTGGCGCCTCATTATTGTATCGGTGATTGGATCACATGTTGATCAGTGGCTAGACCACGTTATAATGACTTTGAGAAGTGTGTCTGTCAGCACGACTGCCAAAGAGATGTGTAGAGGATGGAGGGTTGATTGTAGAAATCCCCACAGGTATGTTGAGGATGGACTTATGGAGCGGTGTGTAGAGGATGGAAAACTAGGATGGGTTGGGCTATCATGTTTATTATCTGTTTACACTGTGACGATTGGGGCTTCGGCCGATGGTGTTTTGGGGCACATGCCCACTTGTGGTTTATGTGGACTAATTGCACACTGAGTCTTGTGACTCACTCTATTTGGTTAAACAAAATTGCAGGTGACTCTTAGTTTTATGGACTGGGCTGGAAGCGACATGAGGTGGCCATGCATGGATGATTCTAATAAAACTTTATTTTATTTATCATTTGCTACTGTTGGGAATTTTTATTGTGTAATAAGGCCACTTAAAACGTTGGTAAATTTTAATTTTATTTTTATTTTTGGATGCATTAATTACCAGTACTCGATGGGACGTTTTTATAAAATACAAATGAAAGTTTTCTTACAACCCGTCAAACAACATTTCTTATACGAAGGGATTTTGTTAATAATTTAATAATCGAATGATCGATAAGTGTTTTCAAATTTCACCTAATCGCAAGGCTTGACTAATTGAATTTCTAACTTAAATAAATAATGGGCTTTTCAATCGAACCACGGAGCTTGGGGTTTTGAAAAAGAAAAATGTCTTAAAAATATTCTGAAGCTCGTAAAACACTTTAAACTCTTTTCTAGTGACATGCTAGTTCCGGTCGTGGTGTGTGGTCCAGGTTTAGCGTGTTACAATTACCGTATAATATATTTTGGTGGCTCTGCCACAATCTGTATAGTGGCTATGCCACGCATAATTATGACTCTTGTGGCTCAGCCACAAATATTATAAGAAGCAGCTTGACTGCAGCATTTCTGGTGGCTCAGCCACAAATATTATAAATGACAACTTGCCTGTGATTGGTGTGTTTGGCGGGGTGGGTTGACTTGATCCCTACAGGTGTGATGGGATGGTACGGGTGGTGTGTAGTGGATGGATTACTAGGATGGGTTGGGTTGCATACATTGCATATATATAAATATATTCTGTTATGTAAATGGGCTTCGGCCCAAGATTATGCTATATGGGCTCAGGCCCAAGATGCTACTTTTCGGGTTCAGACCCAGTGGATAACGGTAAAGGGATTACGCACTGAGTTCTAGTAACTCACCCTCCTTCTTAATCCTTGTAGATAAATCTCAGTGACGAGGACTTGAGCCTATGGATGACTCGGTAGAGGCCATACTTCGGAAATAAATGTTTCAAACTTTAGTAAATTAATTTTTTGCTCTATTTCGTTACATTTATTATGTTGGGTTTAAACTTGTAATAAGACCTCTGGGATAAACTTTAATTTGATTTATGTTTGGACGTATTTATTATTTATCTTAAATTGTTTTAAGCAGGATTTTTTAAAAAAATCATTAATAATAGTTTTTCGAATAGATTAACAAATGGATTTTATAACTAACTTTTACAAATATTTTTTAACTTGGAAATTTTCTCTTGAATTATTAACGATATTTTCAAAAGTCACGGTTTTATAAGAGCACTTGTTCAACTTATCGATTTATCAATCAACCTTCGAGGTTAGTAGTACTTTATCAAAATTTCAAATCAAACTTGTTTTCTCGATTATAGCAAAACAACACCTATTTTAGTACGAATAAAAAGGATTTAACATGTTTTTCTCATGTCACATGTCAGATCCGGTCATAACGCATGGGCCGAGTTTGGGGTGTTACAAAACCCCTTTCCATTCTACTAATTTTCATATCCCTCAAATCAATTTGCTTACACCCTAAAAATCCTTATATTTCCCTTTTGTGCCGTCAACCTCAAATCCCAAAAGAAACCCTAGTTCTCTTCCCTTTTTTGTTGAAATTCCCTATTGCCACCGTAAAAAGATTGCCGAAGCATCGCCATTGCTGCTGCATGTCGCCATCGCCACCGTATCATCCTTGCCATCGCAAGATTTTTCCGTAGCAAGTTCGACCCACTTTGCTGATTTCTCTTTTCTCTCTTGTACAGATTCTTTGCTGAATTTTCGGGAAAAGATATCATGTCTCGCAAAAGAACCAGATCCTCAAAGACTACTCCTGAAAACCCAATTTTGGTTGATGAAGAAGTGAAAGAGAGAATTAATTCAATCTTCAAGCATCAACCTATGATGCCGAAAAAAGGTTTTGACTTGAAGAGTAATGATTTGATGGTTGTTCCTATACCGATTAGAAAGAAAATCAATGCTCTCAAGTGGGAATGATTTTGTGATGCTCGTTCACTTCTCGATGATGAACTAGTTCGAGAATTCTATGCTAGTTTGACTACGCAAGATGCTACTGAAGTCATCATTCGAAAGAAAAAGGTACCTCTTACTTCTAAGTCCATCAATAATTTTTTTAATTTACCTGATGTTGAAGAAGATGAGTGATCGTGTGCCAAGGTATTAAAAATTTATAATATGAATGCTTTAGCCTAAAAACTAACTGTGACAATGACTTGAGGCAAGCGCACCTATCGAGCAGTAGTATAGTTTAGTGGCAAGATTGGATTGTCGAACCCAAAGGAACCAAAAGTACTAATACTAACTTTCTTTTTATTATTTAGCCTAAGAATTAAGAGAATTGTTTTTTAATCTAAAATTAACTAACTACTAAGATAAAGATGCTAAGAAAAAGAGAATGAATTGGGGGAAATACTTGTGGGAAAGCCAATTGATTAAGACAATACCCAAGAAAGAATCCACCGAGACTTCACTTGTTATCTAACGTTGAACCAGACTATTTGTTCACTTGACTTGATCCGTAGGATTCCCTAATTTATATTAATACCTCTTTCGAGGCTACTAACATCTATCCCTAGGTTGATTAATTGAAATTTCTTTCTAATTAAAACCCCTAGAATTACATTAACTCGATTTATGGACTCCCATATTAGGTTTGACCCTAATCTGGCATATTTACATCATCCTATTTCTAGGATTGCGATCAACTCCGCTTAACTATGCTAGATCTACTCTTAGGCAGGGAGTTTTGCTCCACCACCTAAACACATCAGTACTTGAATCAATATCCTGGAATATCAAGACAAGAATTAAGAACACATAATTAAGAACAAATCAAGTATTTATCATACAACTTAGAAAAAAATAACACGATCCATATTAGGTTTCATCCCCCTCGGGTATCTGAGGGTTTAGTTCATAATTATAAAAGGAAACATCTCAGAAGAAAATATAAAACAAAACATAAAGAAAACCCTAAAACCATCTGAAGGAATTGAAAGAGAAATTATTCATCTTGAGTATAATCCCAGCTTCTTGAGATGAATCAACTGGCTTTCTTCGAGTTAATCCCACAATTTGGGCCCTCTGGCTTGGCTCTTTGGCCCAACTGAAAGCCCTGAAAAGCCCTAACAGATGGCTTCTATCGAACTCCTGTTGAGCTCCCCGATTAAGTTACCTCCTAGGGTGTTTATATAGGCTTCGAGATGCCTTTATTGACCTGAAGTATCCTAATCGGAATGAAACTTTTCTTTGTTGTGTCAGGGACACGCCCATGGCACACGCTCGTGGGATTCGAGGCCAGGCCGTGGTCTATCCTGTGAAAATAGCACGACCGTGTATTTCAGGGGCCAGGCCGTGTTCGGGTTTGTTAAAGAAGCACGGATGTGTGGCTTAGGCCCAGCCTGTGTCGATTTCGTAATTTGGCCCATTTTCTCTGTTTTTTAGCCCGTTTCTCATTCTTTTCATCCTCCGGTGCTCTCTCGAGTATAAAACATGAAAACAAAGGATTAGGAGCACCTAATTCCATAATTAAAGGGATAAATCATCCAAAAGTATGCTAAATGTGGGATTAAAATATGTGTATATTATGGTTTATCAAATACCCCCACACTTAAGCATTTGCTTGTCCTCAAGCAAAATTCTCAACTCACAATTAAAACAAACTTCCTCAATTCATAATATTCGTCAATAATGTTTCATTATAATTCATAGATAATTTATACATGGATAATTTAACTCAAAGAGCCCTAAAGATTCAAACAATTAAAGTCATAGTTTTTTGTAGCATGAAAAATATAGGTGTTTCCCCTTACCTAAATAATTATCTTTGATTCAAAATTGACAAGGATTGACATCCTCACTAAAGATTCACTCAAATCACTCAAAGTGTTGAAGGCTCAAAATGAAGCTCTGAAAAGTCGAACATGAAAAGTTAATCCCATAGGCTTGCCTGAAAATCAAATCTCCACCACTGTAAAATGAGATGATACACAAATCAAAAGGTCTTTAAAGGGTTGTAACAGGCTTAGGTTAAAGGTGTGGATAAAGGCTGAATTAAAGGGTTAAAATGAGATTGAATTGACAATTCACCTAACTAGAAAAATGAACTAAGCACGAATAATTATATTAATTAAAAACTTTGAAATACTAATAATACGAGCTTCTTCTAAATATGTTGAATTTAAACGTATAAGCTCACTTAATCACAGAACTAATAGTGAATAAACTCGATATATACATATATTAAGAACAAATCAAGTAAATACATAATATGAGAAAAAATCAAATACTGAAATAAAATAATTAGGCAATTGATCAAATCAAGTCTCGATAGAAGGGTAGTCCAAAGGAATGATGATAACAAACACAATATGGGTTTTGGGTTAATATTACTAGGTGAATCAATAAAAAGGGTTGTTAGGATCAAGGGGGTTCACTCGGGGTTAATTATGAAGGTAGGCTCTTAGTGGAGTAAGTGGGTTAAATCCTAAATGCCTTTATTATCTCAGTATATCAATTAAATAATGTGGTCTCGAAATGTATAATTGAAGCAAGTTCTAGAATAACAAATCAATGTTGGCACAATCATAATCAATAAAGTGAGCACGAAAAGAATGTATGCTCTAAAAGGATCAAAATTCTCACAAAAATTATGGGTTTTTGATGACAACCTTATCAATTTCAAACTTCAAGGTAATAATTAGATTCAGGTAGACAACCTAACAAAATCTTAATTATTGAAAATAGACTTATCATTTTGATTCTCTAGTTTCTTAAAGTTTAAATTATCAATGCACAATTGACTATGACTTAATCTAAAATATATCAATAAAAATCATAAATCAACAGGAATTTCATTCTAATTTGTGATATGAGAAAATTACTTAAGACAAGATATCATTCAGGGATTTGAGAATAATGAAGAGATGTACACTGCCCTCAATGTACAAAGATAGATAATGATCATATAGCAATAAAATCAAAAGATAGGGAGAGAAGTGAAACTTTCTGAATTTTGGACGGAGTTAATGAAGAGAAATCGGATAGGATTGAGTAGAGGTGAACGTGGGAGGCCTCGAACCGTTTTGAAATTGAATCCTCAAAGCAGCCGTCAAATTTTATTGTATCCTAAGCTAAATCTAAATGTCATAAAGAATAAGAAGAAAATAATAACATAAAAATAAAAATAAAAATAAAAATAAAAATAAAAGTAAATAATGGAAAATGAAAGAAGAAAGACAATTGGAAAAGAAAAAGGAAGAAGGGGGTTTAAATAGAGATGCAGCCTGTATTTTGGGGAAAATTTTGTCCTGTTGCCACACTTCTACGGCCACGCCCTTTTACCTACCTATGGTACCCATACGGCCACGGCCATGGCCGTGTGCAAGACCGTGTGGGTATGGAAAACATGCACCTAAATGCGAAAATAAATAAAACTAAACTAATCAGAAGAGTTAGTGCTCGGGTTGCCTCCCGAGAAGTGCTCATTTAAAGTCTTGAGCTAGACTTACCTACTATTCGTATGGCCATGGTGGTTCATCGAGTCGAAACTCCTTTTTCTTACTATCAATTCTATCAACATATGGTTTGAGTCGGGTAATATTTACTTTAAAAGTGCCAAAATTAGAATGTGTTACCTTGACCGCTCCGTATGAAAAGACCTTACGTGTCATAAAAGTAGTCGCACCATTTGTATTAAGCTCTGAAGCGACTATTCAAGGGTCAGTTGCTTCTGACAGTACACAGAGTGTGAGCTCACCTGGTAGTTTATTTCGTAGAATTGCTGGGCACACTACTTTTAGCTCCACATGCGACGTATCGTCTAGCTTTCATTTGTTTGTCAAAAACTCTTTTAAAAATATCCTTGAATCTGTCATTTGTGAAAGAGCTTCAAGAAACGGCAAGTTGATATGAAATTTCTTTGGAGGTTTAAGACATTTATCGAATTGTTCCTTTGTGTGGTTTTTTTTTATCGCATTGGGGTATGGCACACGAGGTCGATACTTTCCAATTACCTGGTTTGGTTTATCATGGCTTACTTCAACCTTACCTTCCTCTACCGCATTCTCTTGCTTAAACTCTAGTTCATCTAACCCTTCACTATCGTGAGCCATTATTGCTTGAGGTTGCTCTCTTAGGTTAGTTTCGGTGTTGCTAGGCTAGATACCTTGTGGTCTTTCTAAGATCAGCTTAGCAAGTTGCCCTAATTGGTTTTCGATCTCTTGAAATGATGCTTGTTGATTTTTAAGTGTTGTTTCGGTGTTTTGGAAACATGTTTCTGACACCGCTATGAATTTTGTCAGCATCTCCTCAAGGCTCGGCTTCGTTCTATTATTGGTTTTCGATCTCTTGTGGGTAGGGCTATTATTGGAAGTTTAGAAGGGGTTGTTGTCTCTGATTACCTTGACCACCCCACGAGAAATTGGGATGGTACCTCCATCTTGCATTATAAGTGTCACTGTAAAAATTATTTTGAGATAAAAAATTATTACCCATATTGTGAACTTGCTCGTTTTCAGCGCTTAGGTTGTAAGGTGGATATTCTGTATTGGTCATCCCTCCTCCATTCATATCACACTGCATAACTGGATGTACCTGTGTAGAGCTATAAAAACCATCAATTTTTTTTATTTGAAAACTCTACCTGCTTAGATAACATGGTGATTGCATCAAGGTTGAAAACATCGGCTTCTTTAGTAGGCATTGTCCTTATGACTTGCCACTGATAATTATTCAGTGACATCTCTTTGGTTTCTGCAAGCAATATGTTCTATTTCACTGTAAGAAAAATCAAGGGTCCCGCCGGGTTCCTTCTAGTCATAAACTAGAGGTACCTACCAAGAAAAGAAAAATAAAAATAAAATTAGAAAAATAAAATTTAATAGCAAAATAAAATATGGCTAAAGTAATAAAAATTGAGCTTTCTTAATATTTCAGTTCCCCGGCAATGGCGCAAAAAACTTGATCGTGTGTCAGAGTCTTAAAAATTTATAATATGAATGATCTAGCCTAAAATCTAACTGTGACAACAACTTGGGCCAAGCACACCTATCGAACAGAAGTACAGTTTAGTGGCAAGACCGGATTGTCGAACCCAAAGGAACCAAAAGTACTAATACTAACTTTCTTTTTATTATTTAGCCTAAGAATTAAGAGAATTGTTGTTTAATCTAAAATTAACTAACTACTAAGCTAAAGATGCTAAGACAAAGAGAATGAATTGGAAATACTTGTGGGAAAACCAATTGATTAAGACAATACCCGAGGAAGAATCCACTTAAACTTCACTTGTTATCTAACTCTGAACCAGACGATTTATTCACTTGACTTGATCCGTAGGATTCCCTAATATATATTAATACCTCTTTCGAGGCTACCAACGTCTAACCCTAGGTTGATTAATTAAATTTTTTTCTCAATAAAACCCCTAGAATTGCGTTAACTCAATCTATGAACTCCTATATTAGGTTTGACCCTAATTCGACATATTTACGTCATCCTATTTTTAGTGTTACGATCAACACCGCTTAACTATGCTAGATCTACTCTTAGGTAGGGACTTTTGCTCCACCACCTAAGCACATCAGTACTTGAATCAATATCCTGGAATATCAAGACAAGAATTAAGAACACATAATTAAGAACAAATCAAGTATTTATCATACAGCTTAGAAAACAATAACAATATCCATCTTAGGTTTCATACCCCTCAGGTATCTGAGGGTTTAGTTCATAATTATAAAAGGAAACATCTCAGAAGAAAATATAAAACAAAACATAAAAAAAACCCTAAAACTCCCTAAAGGAATTGAAGGAGAAATCCTTCGTCTTAAGTATAATCTCGGCTTCTTGAGATGAACCAACTGGCTTTCTTCGAGTTAATCCCACAATTTCGCTCATCTGGCTTGCCTCTTTGGCCTAGCTGAACGCCCTGAAAAGCCCTGAGAGAAGGCTTATGTTAAACTCCTATCGAACTCCCCGTTTAAGTTGCCTCCTAGGGTGTTTATATAGGCACTGAGATGCCTTTGTTGTCCTGAAAGTATCCAAATTCGAATGAAACTCTTCTTTGCTGCATCAGGGAAACGCCCATGGCACACGCCCGTGGGATTCAAGGCCAAGTCGTGGTTTATCCTGTGAAAGTGGCACGGCCGTGTATTTCTAGGGCCAGGCCGTGTTTGGGTTTATTAAAGAAGCATGACCGTGTGGCTTAGGCCCAGGCCGTGTCGATTTCGTAATTCAGCCTATTTTCTTTGTTTTCAGCCTATTTCTCGTTCTTTTCATCCTCCGGTGCTCTCTTGAGTATAAAACATGAACACAAAGGATAGGAGCACCTATTTCCATAATTAAAGGGATAAATCATCCAAAAGTATGCTAAATGTCAGATTAAAATATGTGTATATTATGGTTTATCAATGAGTACTACCCTATCATGAACAATATTAATTGGGATTTTCTTCAGCAAGTGCTTAATGTTGTGACAAATCCGGGATCCCAATGGATTATAAGAAAGTACGGGAGCCATTCTTGTCAAAGAGAATACTTAAAACCAGTAGTAAAGGTATGGTTTTATTTCGTTCGCTACAGTTTTATGCCTATCTTACATAGTTCCACCATCTCGATGGAATGGATACTTTTTTTATATGCAATTTTAACAGAAAATTCCATTAATGTTGGGAAAATTATCCTCAAGGAGATTCACGATTATGCTAACAAGAAGAAAAGAAGTTCTTATTTCCCATCATTAATCACTTCACTTTGCTTAAAGGCACGTGTTAAACTACAAGCAAATCAAGGGGATATGTTAAAGGATGCATTATTAATTATGATCTTGAAAGATTAGTAGAGAGGGTGCATGAGTTGAATCAAGGCGAGCAAGAAGAGCCAATCGAGCCAGCCGATTCTGAGAGTCAACGATGGGCCGAAACTAAAGCTAATTCGATTACAAACACCAAGAGGAAGAATCGATAAGAACCGAACATTCTGAACAAAGGGTTGAGCTAGAAGAAGAACCATTCAAGCTAAGTGTTGAACCTGAATATACAACTCCCATGCTGACTTATGCAAGTACTTCAAGGAAATTGAAGTTGTCAATTTTGATGGATATGTGCCAGTTCATGTACAATCAACAACAAACTTACTGCAAATATGCAAAATGTAGCAGTCTGGTTTAGACCCTAGTCAGAACAGTGGTTTTGGGAACACAAATATGAGTTATAAATAATATTTTAATATTATTTTTTGTGCCTACGATATGTGATTAAGCATGTGAGCAAGTTTTGTAACAGTCTGGTTTATACCCTAGTAGGAACAGTGGTTTTGGGACCACAAATCTGAGTCAGTAAAATATTTTTTTAATATTATTTTCTATGACTATGATAAGTGAATTATACATGTGCTAAAGTTCCGTATGCTAATTTATCCACTTATGTGTTTAATTCGATAAACGGATTGAATTACATCAAGTGCAAAACTAGCATGCTAAATGTTTAAATACCAATGCATTATGGTTTTGTAAAGGTGGAGGTGTTATATTGCAATTGAGCCTTTCATAAGTTGGTGGATTCTTAAAGGTCATAAATGACCTTGTAACTATGTGTTATGTATATTATTATTAAAGGTTATTTTTGTACATTAATAATTAAGTTTATAAATGTAAAATAAAACATGAAAATGGACATTAAATCATCCATTTCTTCCAATCAAAATCAAAGAAAGAAAAAGAAGGAAGTTGATCTAGGTTTCGACCATTGTAAGCTTGAATTAAAGTATGATTTTGATTTTGATGTTTTTGAGATTATTGCTTAGTCTACTATCAAGCCCATGTCTCAATTTTGTGTATTGATGATATTTTTGAGTTGTACCATTGATGAAATGGTAAGCTTTATGATGTTTTGTTGTGTTAAATCAAAGATATGTGTTAGATGAACATACTTTGTTCTTGAATTTTTGATGAATTTAGCTAATTAGGGCTAAATTGATAAATTAATAACTTGAGGGACTAAATTGCAAATTTGATGGAAAATATGGGCGTGTATGAGATATATGAACATTCGGCTAAGCATGGTTAAATGATGATTGTGTGAATTTGATGTTTTGTTGATCTAGGTTTCGACCATTGTAAGCTTGAATTAAGGTATGATTTTGATTTTGATTTTGATGATTTTTATGTTTTTGAGATTATTGCTTAGTCTACTATCAAGCCCATGCCTCAATTTTGTGTGTTGATGATATTTTTGAGTTGTACCATTGATGAAATGGTAAGCTTTATGATGTTTTGTTGTGTTAAATCAAAGATATGTATTAGATGAACATACTTTGTTCTTGAATTTTTTATGAATTTAGCTAATTAGGGCTAAATTGATAAATTAGTAACTTGGGGGACTAAATTGAAATTTTGATGGAAAATATGGGTGTGTATGAGATATATGAACATTCGGCTAAGCATGGTTAAATGATGATTGTGTGAATTTGATGTTTTGAGAAAAATGGACTAAATTGATAAATTGTGCAAATGTGAGGGTTAAGTTGCAAATAACCCTAAATATGTGTCTTTGGATTGAATTGAATGAGTTAATGAATAAAAGGGTTAATTCTGAATATGTATAGATTAAGAACCGAGGAAAATAGACTTAGACCGTGAGAAAGCAAAAGTAGCCGAGTAGCCATTTTCATTTTCGTTAAATCGAATCCGAGGTAAGTCATTATGCAAATAAACGTATTTGTATTGAACTGTATATGTTCATATGACTATTGGTAAATATGAATGCTTATGAGATGATCCGTACATGGATTTTGAGATAAGGTTGACTTAGTGTCAATATCTGAGAAGTCCCGTATGAACCTAGGAATAGATAGGAGTAGCTATGTCATGACATAGGTATCTGTTCTGTTTTATCATGTAAGACCACGTCTGGGGTATTGGCATTGATTTGAGATTTTGTCTAAGACCACGTCTGGGACGTTGGTATCGATATGAGCTCTACGTGTAAGACCATGTCTGGGGCATCGGCATCGTATTGATTTGTGTAAGACCATGTCTGAGACAGTGGCATCAATATCTGAGTACATGTAAGACCTCGTCTGGGACGTTAGCATTGTACATATATCTCAAACTTTCTGAGTATCCTATTAGGTTCCTAATAATTCAATTTGGCAAATCTGTGATACGAATGGCAATGTGAATTATAAATCTGTTTTAGGTACATTGATATAGACTAAGTGTGCATACAAGGTAAGTATTAATACGATCTTACTATGATGATTATGTATGATGGTATAGTAATATGATATGTGAAAGTATGTATGAAAGGGCTATGTATTTATAAGATTATTGAATTGATAAATGTGGCAAATATGGTCAAGTATATGGACCGAAGCATACATGTGATAGATTGCTATGAAAATAAAATGTGGCAATGTACCTATATGCATATATGCCTTTCATGTTAAGTTTACGTGTATATGACTTACTAAGCTTTTGCAATGCTTACTCTGTGTGTGTTTTCTCTTTTTTATAGATAGTCAAAGCAACTGAAGGCTCGGGGACTATCGAGGATCGTCATCACACTACTCATCTTGTTTTGGTACATTTTAGAAATGTATATAACTAGATATGGCATGTATAGACTAAATTATGGTATGAGTTGTTGTATGAACTTGGCCATGAGATGTGGCTAATTATAAGTTGATATTTTGCCTTGATGAATATGATCTGTTATGTATGCCTTGGTATAGATAGATGACTTTGGAAATGGTTAAGTTTTTGAGTAAGTATTGAATGAGTTAATCTTGTAATGTTATGAGTTTTAGTCTTATAAATTGGTATGAATGGAATTGGATTTGAATGTATAGATTGGATGGTTATTTTGGTATGTTCTCGATTGTCAAATGTGCACAAGATGTGTTTGTAAATTTTTCTTGTAGTTAAGACCCCAAGTGGGTGGAATTTTGGCCTTGCAAATGGCCTATAATGTTACACGGTTATGGCACACGGGCGTGCCTAGTGACCGTAGGGCTACGTCAGTAGCTAGCTTAAGAGCACACAGCCAAGGTACACGGGCGTGCCTAGTAGCCATGTGAAGAAATCAGTATATGGCTTAGGAGTACACGGCCTTAGTACACGGGGGTGCTTGGTAACCGTAGAGCCAAGACAGGATCGACCACGTCCAGGGGACATGGGTGTGCTTGGTGGCCGTGGAGTTTAGTTAGGTTCGACCACGGGAAGGACACACGGGTGTGTTTAACAGCCGTAGGAGACACCCAGCCTTCCCGCACGGGCGTGTAACCCCTGAAACTTAGAAAAGTTTTAAAATTTTGAGAATTTTGGTATGTATTCTGGTTTAATCCCGACCCTATTTCTAAGCATGATTAAGGTCTCATTGACCATTATAAGGGACACTTTATTCGTGTTTAGCGAATGATTGTATAAAGTGTTATGAATGTTTCTGATCTGTCAGGTAACGCTCTTAACCCTAATTTGACAACAGATACGAGATCAGGGTGTTACATTTGGTTGGTATTAGAGCTATGGTTTAGTCGATTCTCAAACTAACGTAGCATGTCAGAGTCTAGCTATACATGCCATATATCTGAATTGTGATAGTGTGATGAATCCTGATGTATAAAATGTGATTTTTGTACAGTAATGGATCCTGAAAGAGCCGTAGCTGACGACATAGAAATTAATGCGCCTGCTCTTGCGTAAGAGATAACGCCCTCTGATCTGAGACCAGCTACTAGTGGTCATGAGGTAGAATCTAAACAAGCTTTCTTCCGGATGATGAGTGAATGGTTCACTCAATTCGTAAGAAATAACCCGACTGTTTCGCAACCCCCGCCCCCAGTTAATCCCCCTCAAACATCCGATATACCTCCGATAGCAAATTTGAATTTGTTGAATAAGCCTCCGATTGACAAGATCTGTAAGTATGAGGCTGAAGAGTTCTGGTCTACTAGTGATGATGATGCTAAAAAGGCCGAGTTCTGGTTAGAAAATACTATCCGGGTATTCGACGAAATGTCTCTGACTCCGAAAGAATACATAAAATGTGTTATATCTTTGCTTCGAGATGCAGCTTATCAGTGGTGGAAAACTTTTATTTTTGTAGTTCCGAAAGAGCTAGTTACATGGGACTTCGAGTTGATCCGAACAAGATTTCTGCTATTCTGGATTGGAAACCACCGAAGAACGTGAGTCCATAGTTTTCTGGGTTTAGCTGGTTATTACCGTCGATTTGTAAAAGGATTTTTAGTGATAGCTACTTCATTAACTAGACTACTTCAGAAAGATGTTAAATATGAATGGTCTAATAAATGTAAGAAAAGTTTTGATCAGTTGAAAACTCTGTTAACAGAAGCTCCAGTGTTAGTACAACCAGAATCGGGAAAATAATTTGTAACATCCTTAAATCGGGGTCTCTACATTTTGTGTGTTTGCATGTGTTAATGTGCCTACTGTGCTAGTTTAGGGTGTTTTGGGGTCTAGGCATGACCTCGGGTTAAGCCTGAGTCATGGCTAAAATTTTTGTTTTAGCACTTGGGAAGAGGGAGCTAAGGAAGTTAAGGGTTAAAAGATATTCTTGGTGTGTTGTGACACAAAGAACCTAATGGCAAAGTGACAAAAGAGGCGCCACTATGGTACCAGGAAGGGACGCCACATGCGGGAAGGGGAGTTCGAGTTGAGCGTAAATCTCATTTTCTGCTTATTATTTTGACGCCAAGCTGAAGAAGTGGTGTGCTTAGGATGGACTCTGGAAGATAAAGATGGAAGGAGTCAAACAGATGAAGGTGAGGAAATTTAGAAGTTTGAACCTTTCAAACTCATTTGAATGAGGGGTTAGGAGGATTTTGAGGAATCGGCTAAAGGAGACTTAGTGTTGACCGAAAGTTGGACTGTGGGGAGGAGGAGTGATTAGTTTTGGTACTTGGGAAGGGGGTGTGCCAAATGTCTATGGTGGTTTTAGGGAATATTTCGGCAAGTGGGGAGAGTTCTTTTTTTTCCCTCTTGAGTTAGAGTCATAAGCCGAAACTCCTCTTGCTCTCCTTCTCATTTTGGTTTTTCTTTTCGGCATTCTTAGTGCTTGGCCGAACCACCCTTGCCATTTCCTTGAGAAAGCTGAAACCATATATCCATCATCTTCTCTTCTTTGTTTCAAACATTGCTAGTCGAGAACCATATTCCCATTCCTTCTTTTCTTCTATCTCTTCATTCTTTGGTTAGCCGAAACTCCCTAACCCTTTTCTGAGTTGCATTTTCTTTTCATTGTCGAATCTTGGGCCTATTTTCTTCTCCATCTCTTCCATCTTCAAAAGTCAAAAGCCTTGTCGTTTCCCTTTCATTTTTATCAAGTATTTTGGCCAAATACCCTTAGCCTCATTTTCTTCTCTTCTCCCGTGTTTTAATCCTCCTTGAAGTGCCGAATCTATCTCTTTCTTGTGGGGTTATAGCCGAATCTCCTGGCAAGTAACTGCTTCTTCTTCTTTTTTTTTGGTTGATTTGGGTAATGCCGAAATCCCACTTCTCTTCTATCTCCCCATTTGTTATAGATCCAAACTTAAACTCTTCTTGATCTATATTGGTGGCCGAATCTGTTAGTAAGGTAAGGGGGTAAGTGTTTTACGATTTCGATATTTCTTGTTGTGTTTAATAACGAAGGCTTAGGCCAATGATAGTGGTACTTGGTCGATTGTAGGGAGGAGTACAACCCGATTCGGTAGGTCTTTGGGATTCGGTGGCCGATCCAGGTAAGGGTTCTAACGTGTAGATCTGTTTCTTATTCATTCAAAAGCGAAGGCTAATCGTTTGTGTGTATTAGTGCTTGGCGATTGCAAGGAAGGTTCATCACATAGCTTGGTTTGGTTGAAACCAAATCGGCATTAAATGAGTGCTACCTTTATGCGGTACATCGTTGGGATTTCTAGTGGAGCCGAATGGGCTTTTGCTTACTAACAAAGTGTTGACCGATTGTAGGGTAGAGTGAAGGCTAACGTTTCGGGATTTCGCTTAGATCTACGAATAGTCAGGTGTGTAATGCTTGCACACTTCGTTAGTATGATATGTTTATTGTGTTACTATAATAGCCATTAAAATCGGTGGTCATGCCTTGTGGGCATGAGTGTGGACTCCGGGTAAGTCCCCTGATTATGGATCTCGTTATATGCTATCATGTCATTGTTTAATGCTATGCCATGTGTTATTTGCATCATCATATGTTATTATGCCACGATTGATATGGACATGATGGCGAGATTGTTGAGAGGAGGGGGAAGAATTATTTGGACTGTCACCAGTGGTTTTGACCACATGACAAAGTTGGTCCGTCTTTGATATTATAATTTGTGACTAAGTCCCAGTGGTTTCGACCACGGTGGTTTTGACCACGTCGATGATATTTGTGACTACGGTCACCAGTGGTTTTGACCACATGTGGATATTGTGACTCGTCCCAGTGGTTTGGTACCACAGTGGGTTGGCCCCACATGAATGATTACGGGATTGTCACCAGTGGTTTTGACCACATCGATATATATAGGTTTTGACCACCAGTGGTTTTGACCACACGGGGTAGATAAAGGAGATCGGATGGTTAGGTTATGGGGTTGCATGATTTGCATGTTATACTGATGATTTGCGTAAGTGCTTGCATTATCGGGTTGGGGATTTATACGCTGAGTCTCGGTGACTCACCCCTTCCCTTATATTTTGCAGATGAGGCGTAGTTCGTAGATATGGAGCCGGGGAGGACTCGAGGTGGCCATGCATGCTAGTTTCGGGTTTTGACTTTAAATTACTATTTCGGTTTTATTTATTTACTTAATTTGGTTTTGGTTTTGTAATGAGGCCGCTAAGTATTATTTTGGGTTTTAATTACTTGCTTTTATTTTGATTAGATTATGCATGTGATTAATGACTTGATCTGCTCTAGTAATCGAAATTTAATCGAAGTTTACAAAACTATACTCTATATCGGGTTTTCAAACGTTACCATCAGGTGACATTATTCACAAGGTAAAAACAAAGTTAACAAAGATGATTTCAAACCTAAATTTTCAAACAAACTTCAAATGCAAATGGTTCTAAACTTGACTATGCTCACCACACTCGGTTTTAATAAGTATCATATGATTCCTAAAAGCTAGTACCAACAAACGATTTTTTCAAGCATGAAGTTCTCTGGATTTTAAAGCAACACAAAAAAGTTTTTTTTACATCACTTTGTATAGGGTTTTCTAAACTTTAAAACAATAGAAGAGTTTTTAATAAATATAAACCGGAAAACTTGTTTTATTCAAACGTTTTCATCCCGTAACATGCCAGATTTGGTCGTGGTGTGTCGACCGGGTTTGGGGTGTTACAAAATTTGTGATTTACAGTGATGCTTTGTTAAACGGTCTGGGATGTATTTTGATGCAGGAAGGCAGAGTTGTAGCTTATGCCTCGAGACAATTGAACCCTCATGAAAAGAACTATCCGATACACGGCCTTAAGCTAGCTGCGATTGTGTTTGCACTAAAGATCTGGCACCATTATTTGTACGATGAAAAATGTCATGTGTTTTCAGATCATAAAAGTCTAAAAATACCTGACAACTTAGAAAGATTTGAACCTGCGTCAAAGAAGATGGTTAGAGCTGTTAAAAGATTATGAGCTTGTGATAGATTTTCATCCGAGTAAAGCAAACGCTGTTACTGATGCATTGAGTAGAAAATTATTGTTTGCACTACGTGCTTTGAATGCTCCATTATATTTGTCTAATGATAGTTTCATGATAGCTGAATTAAAAGCGAAACCATTGTTTGTACAATAAATACGTGATGCTAAAAAGATTGATAATGAATTATTGTAACACCCCAAACTCGGGCCATGCATTTCGACCGGATCTGACATGTCACATGAAGAAAACATAATGAGAACTAGCGATTCATACTAAAATAGGTTTTATTTGGTTAAGAAAAACAAGTTCAGTTTATAAATATTCGATGAAATACTACAAATTTTTGATAAGTTGATTGAAGAATCGATATTTGATCTAATGATCTTTTAAAAGTAACTTTTTAAAATGTTATTGATAATTTTGAAACCGAGTTAAATTATTTGCACACATTTATTATGAAAACCATTTGTTAATCAATTTTAGAAAACGTTATTTATGATTTTAGAAAATCCCCATTTAAAAATAATTTAAGCAAAATAATAGTTATGACTAAAAATAAAGCAAAATAAAATATCCTAGAGGCCTTATTACAACTTTAAAACCCAAAATAGTAAAAGTAAAGAAATTTGAAAAAAAAAAGAAGTTTACTAATGTTTGCAAACATCATTTATTAAGTATGGCCTCCACCGAGTCTTCCATGGCCCCAAGTCCTCGTCATTGAGCACTACCCGCAAGGGTTAAGAAAATAGGGTGAGTTCCTAGAACTCAATGCATAATCTCCCTTACCGCCATCTACTAGGCCCGAACCCATATAAGAATATCTTGGACTAAAGCCCATTAACATAACAATATTAAAATGAAGTAAATGTATGCAACCCAACCCATCCATCCATCACACCTCCGACCAGCCAATCACACCTGTGGGGATCAAGTCAACACACCCCCGCTCACACCAAAGTTTGCAAATAAGTCGCTATCATATATTTTTATTGTGGCCTTGCCACCGAAATCATAAGTAAGCATTTTAATGAACATTTTGTGGCAATGCCACCAGGCTACACTGCTCTCCATACATTTTTCCCACCCCATGTATGTAGAAATGTAACATACATAATAAAATATCCACATATATAATAACCATTAATCTAATGAAATATTTAGGATATTCAGCCCATTAAAGCAATACTAATTCGGCCTACCTAGGCATTCTAGCAAATCGGCCCATTAGGGGCATTTTCGTAATTCAGCCCATAGGGCATTTTGGTAAATCAACACTTTTAAAGGTATTTAAGCAATTTGGCCTGTTAAGGCATTTTGATAGAAATAGCCCATTGAGGATATTTTCATAATTTTACAAATTAACCCTGATTTTGACAAATCTTAGTATTAACGATGTTTAAGCAAATCACTCGATTCATATCGTTTTACCGTTATTAAGTTCTTAAGTAACATTGATTGATATTTCTAACATGATGATAAATCACAGATTTGCGAGATTTCGGTGTGAGATTACACACCTGATTACTGTAAGGATTAAACATTCTTGATCGTTGGCACCTAAATCACCATTACACTCGATTAACCAAAAAAACACCATTTTATTAATCTAAATATAAATCAGGCGATCTAATGAAATGCTTACCCTCAATATCGTTAACGACCACGATTTGTCTATTCTCACAGATAATGGTCCACAACCCGGTGGAAAATCCTGAACTGTTGATACCGCCCTTCGTTTGAACTTAGGAGTAGGAAATGCAAATCCACTCCTTTTATGTTCTCTAATCATTTTTCCTTTCAAATCGTTACCACTTGCCTCCTTTGAAAAAAGTCTCAGTTAGAAAAATACTATGATGAGTGAACGTATTTATCTAAGGAGATGTTTCGGCTTACCACTATTTTCGAAGGATTAATAAGTAAAGAATATCAAGTGATTTCATCCCTAAAATAATTGATTAGTCGAAACTTCGATCCGATTTGCAGCATAGCCGAGTAGAGATATAACGAAAAATCCAAGAAGAAACTCCTTACCTTAATGATGATGAACCCGATTTCCATCGATTGACTTATGGATACGGATGAGAAAAGGATATGAGATTCGGCTTTCCACTATAATACTACAACAAGAAGATGATCAAGATATGAAGGATTAGGAGAGAATGGTATTTCGGTTTAGAACAAAGTGAAACATCTGAATGTTAATAGACACACATTCACTAGGGAAAAAGAAAATGAAAAGAGTAGAATTGAATCACTTACTGATTCGGCTAATGGAGAGAAAAGGACATGGAAGGTTCGACTTTCAAATATTATTGATATATGAAAAAGAGAAAAATAAAAGAAACGGTGAGAAAAGAGAAAGAAAAATGGAGAAGAAGTGTTAGGGATTTCAGCTATCACGAAGGAGAAGATGATCAAAATGAGGTGAGTGTTTTGGCAATAACGGAAGAATGAACAAAGATGGATTGAGTGTTTCGGACAAAACAAGAGAAAATGAGGTGAACATATGGCTTTAGAAATTAGGCAAGCAAAGGGAAATAATTGGAAAAAAAAAGAATACCAAAATGCTAAAAGAAAACAAGCATTACAAGCACCAAAATTTTCTGAATGACTATTGCAAAAATTTGGCTACCAAGACCCCCTCCCAAAACTGTGTATCATATTTACGAAAAAGATGAGTGTTGACCAAAATTCTTTCTTAGGCAAATCCTAATATTCGGCCAACATGTTCCCTCCCTTGCCTTTTTATTTTATTTCTTTCCTTCCTTTTTCCTTGTTTTCCTCCTTACCATATTTTCTTAGTCTTCTTTCCATCAACAAAAAGTCTCCCTTACCATATTTAGAACCATGGCCGACACTTGGAAATAAAGCACAAAATAAATCCAAAATTTGCAATAAGTGGGATTCGAACCCCTTCCCTCTATGCTCTCCACTTGAAGCCACACCACTCCACCATGTGCTTCACTTGTGCTAGCAAAATACACACTTATTTCCTTAAGTCTTGATGCCACTTGCCTTCTCTCCTTAAAGTGCTTAAACACAAAAAATTTTGCTAAGGCCCAACTCAACCCCGAGCCTTCTTAAGATCCCTAAACATACACAATTAGCATTTTTAACTAGCCTATCGCATGATATACTTCAAAACATAAAATTCTGAATTTCAGGATGATACAATTATTATCAAAATGAGCTCAATGTAGATTGAATTTTGAATTTCAATTTCAAATTATTGATGATTGATTGAGATTTCGAGGCCGTATCTGTGTTCCGAGAAATCCTAAGTTCATTCAGCTGATTTTGAGTGAAGCACATAGCAGTCGTCTATCTGTTCATCCGGGAAGTACTAAAATGTACCATGATTTGAAGCGACACAATTGGTGGTCTGGTATGAAGCAAGATATTTCTGACTTTCTTTCGAAATGCTTAATCTGCCAACAAGTGAAAGCTGAACATCAAGTTTCGTCTGGTTTGCTACAACTTATTCTGATTCCTAAATGGAAATGGGATAGAGTAACGATGGATTTTGTTTCGGGATTGCCTCTAACTCCTAGTTGACCGATTAACGAAATCTTCCTATTTTATTTCGGTAAGATCTGATTATTCACTGGATAGATTATCCAAGCTTTACATATCTGAGATTGTGAAATTACACATGGTGCTACCATCCATTGTGTCGATAAGGATCTAAGATTTACATCACAATTTTTGAAGAAGTTGCAAGAAGCTTTAGGCATGAAACTACATTTTAGTATAGCTTTTCATCCGCAAACAGATGGTCAATCTGAGTGGATCATTCAGATTCTAGGGGATATGTTAAGATGTTGCATTCTTGAATTTGACAGTACATGGGAGCAATACCTGCCATTGATTGAATTTGCGTACAACGAAAGTTTTCAGTCAAGCATCAAAATGGCACCTTATGAAGCCTTATACGGACGTAAATGTTGTACACCTCTATATTGGACTGAGCTCAGTGAAAACAAGATAACGGGATTGATTTGATAAAAGATTCAGGACAGAAAGTGAAACTGATATGAGATTGTTTGAAAGTAGCATCTGATCATAAAAGTCTTACGCGGATTTGAAACGAAAAGATATAGAATTTGAGATTGGTGACAAAGTACTTCTGAAGGTGTCTCTGTTGAAGAAAGTGCTCCGATTCGGATGTAAAGGCAAGTTAAGTCTGAGGTTCATTGGGCCGTATGAAATTATTGAACGTGTTGGGCCTATCGCTTATAGATTGAGATTGCCCCTTGAGCTAGAAAAGATCCATAATGTATTTCATGTCTCGATGCTCCGTAGATATCAATCTAATCTATCACATGTGATTGCCCCATTTAAAATTGAAATCCAATCTGATATGTCATACGAAGAGGAACCAATTCGTATCTTAGCTCGTGAAGTCAAAGAGTTGAGAAATAAGAAAATACCGTTAGTATACGTATTGTGGAATCGACACGGAATTGAAGAGGCAATATGGGAGCCAGAAGATTCAATCAGACAGCAATATCTGAACCTATTTGATGGTAAGATTTTCGGGAAAGAAAATCCCTAAAGGGGGGAGAATTATAATAGTCTGGTTTATATCCTAGTCGGAACAGTGGTTTCGAGACCACAAATCTGAGTCAGTAAAATATTTTTAATAGTATTTTCTGTGACTATGATAAGTGAATTATGCTTGTGCTAAAGTTTCGTATGCTAATTTATTCGTTTGTGTGTTTAATTTGATAAAATGATTGAACTGCATCAAGTGCAAAATTAAGTATGCTAAATGTTTAAGTACCAATGTGTTATGGCTTTGTAAAGGTGGAGGTCTTATATGGTAATTAAGCCTTTCATAATTTGGTGGATTCTTAAAGGTCATAAATGACCTTGTAACTATGTGTTATGTATATTATTATTAAAGGTTATTTTGTACATTAATAATTAAGTTTATAATTGTAAAATAAAACATGACAATGGACATTAAATCATCCATTTCTTCCACCGAAAATCAAGAAAAGAAAAAGAAGAAAGTTGAGCTAGGTTTCGACCATTGTAAGCTTGAATTAAGGTATGATTTTGATTTGGATTTTGATGATTTTTATGTTTTTGAGATTGTTGCTTAGTCTACTATCAAGCCCATGTCTCAATTTTGTGTATTGGTGGTATTTGTGAGTTGTACCATTGATGAAATGGTAAGCTTTATGATGTTTTCTTGTGTTAAATGAAAGATATGTGTTAGATGAACATACTTTGTTCTTGAATTTTTGATGAATTTAGCTAATTAAGGCTAAATTGAGAAATTAGTAACTTGAGTGTAACATCCCAAAATTGGGCCTAGTATAATTGGGCCCAATGGGCCTTAGTCATAGTAGCGTTTAAAATTTTTGAGAACAAGATAACGGCTTTAGTGCAAGTTTGACCTATTAGGTGGGTGATTTTGGAAGGTTAGGGGGCTTCTACCGGGATCAAACTTAGGCTTAGGAAAAATTTTGGTTTTAGGTGAATAAAACCCTGGGAGTTACTAGGTAGGCTTTAAGAATAAAATGTGGAGAAAATGACACATGTGGAGTGTAACATCTGGGATTTAGGGGTTATGCGTTTTAACTTGAATACATGTGGCTATGTGCTTGTGTGTGGTTTGTATGCGTTTTGGGGGCTTCGGGAACCCTAGGGAGTAGGTAGATGCCTTAGAAAAATATTTGATTTTAAGCCTAAAAAGGGAACTAAGGGAGCTAGGCCTTAAGGAGGTTAGTGTGTAGCTTAGGACACAAGAACTGAGCTGGTAAAGTGGCAAGGGAGGCGCCACTTAGAGCATAGGAGGGTGACGCCTCAGGGGGTTGTGAAGGGACCTATGTTCGAGCAACACAGGTAGCGTGTTGATCTTTTATTTTTCACCAAGGAGAGTGAAGTGTTGGACGGCACAGGGACTCTAAATGGACGAGCATTGGACTTGGTGAAGGCACTTGAAGATTCGGCTAAGAAGGGAAGATAGGTGTTGACTCATTCAAATTCCTTTGAATGAGAGGTGGAGAGGAAAAGTAAGAGAAAAAGAAGGGATTTGAGAAGAGGGGGTGAGTTGGCCGGCCAAGGGACTTCTATGATGACGATTTCAGTCATGTAGGTAGGGAAGAGAAGTCGAATATTCTTAAAAAGGTTAGGTACTTTGTTGTGTGTTTTCTTTTTTCCGAAAGCCTTTGTGTTCTTTTCTTTTTTGAGAGAAAACCGAAGTAGGAGACTACTTGTGTACCCTTTTCTCTTTTAACCAAAAGCCAAAACATCGCTCTCAACTCACCATTGCCGCAACACCTTAAGCCTTCCACTTTTCTACTCCATTCTTTGTTAAAAAGTCGAATTCACCTAGTGGCCAAAACCCCTTAAGCCGAACCTTAACTTGAGCCTCACCATCATTCTTTTCTTCTTCTTCTTCTCACCACTCTTTCTTCCTCTTTCTCACCAAAGTCGAACCACACCAACTTTCAATCTCTTTTCTTCTTCTTCTTACAATTTCTTCTGTCATCAAAAGCCAAAAGCACATTTGACCATAGCCAATTGCATCCTTAACCCATTGAAACTGATTGTTCCTAAGTACTAAAGGCCGAAAGCCGATCATCTTTCTCCTTGTCAATCTATTAGGGCCAATGATCATTGCGTTGGTCACTCTTTTTCGGCAAGGATCTCTTTTAGGCTGATTTCCTGTTCTTTTCTTTTTAGACTGTCAAAAATCAAAGAATTAATCCCTATATTTCTTTAGCCGAAACCATGAAGGAGGATTTCGGGATCCACTTATAGCCGATGATAGTAGGAGATCTTTCAGGATTTGAGATCCAAGGTAAGAAAGTTGTAGTATTCGGCCAAAGGCCATATTGTTTTAAGGGACGTCCGAATCTAACTATGACATTTTAGGGGGAGTTCGATAGAGATAAAAGAGGAGTCTCGGGATTCAGATCTATTTTGGTAATGGTATTTGAGTTATAAATTGTATTTCATTTAGACCTTACATGTTGATTAATCTGGTTTTGATTAAGTGTTCCTCAATGGATGCTAGTACCAGCGGAGGAGAGAAAGGGGTAGTCCCTACCCCTAGATTCAAGAAGCGCTCGATTTCTGCCATACGTGATTGGCCACCGGGTTGTGGGCCAGCATCGAAAAGGGATAAGCAGATCGTTGTTATCCCTGCTAGTGATAGTGTCGGTATCGATAGTGTCATTCTCACTGTTACCAGGTGTGTCGCCCTACACTAATTCCCGATAGATTAATAATATTAGTATTAAAGATGTGTTAATGGAAATATGAAAAACATGGCTAAGGGTACCATTCTATGGTACAATGCATTCACGTACGTTACCCCTAACTCTTAGTTAATAATGCTTATAGGCATTGATATGGAAATATGTGTAATTTCGTTATGACTTTGGGGTAAGGTACATTGCTTGATATCTGAATAATATGTATGTTGCATGGGCATAATGGGTGAAACGATAAAGGGAAGTGTTAGGTGGTTTTACCACATTATCCGATGACTTATGTCACATATTATGAATCCGTTGACTCTGTCACATTATCGAGTGGCTATGCCACGATTATAAGGCGATGTCTGATTGATTGCAGTGATCGCCTTGAGGGTGTGTAGCGGATGGAGGGTCGATTTAGTAATCCCACGGTGTGATTGGCGGTGCATGTGGTGAGTAGAGGTTGGATATCTAGGTGGGTTTGGGTTGCATCATTGCTTATATTTGTTTGTATGTGATTTAATATGCCTTAATCGATTGGGAATCTGTGTTGGTTGTTGCACATCGAGTCATTGACTCACCCTTCATGGGCTAACATTTTGCGGTGATACTCGATTGGAATGGACCGAGTCGGCGGGGACTTTGTGGTGGCCATGCTCATTTCAAAGATTTTCGGTTTTATTATGATTAAACTTATCATGTTTTCTTATTATGTTTTTGGGATTTATTTTGGGTTTTGGTTTTTGTTGTAATAAGGCCATTACTATTAAACTGTTTTCTTTGTGCGTTTTAAATTTTTATTCTGATACGATCAACATTAAACAAATGGTTAAATAATTTTTCGTGAAACAACTTCAAATGTTTTGACACTTAAACACCTACGATTTTTAACTTAATGATATGCTCTAAAATTCGGCATTTCTTTTAACTTGTAATTTTGAAACATGAAGATAACGTTTTAATACAAACTTCAATAACAACACGGTTTTCAACTTGAACATAACACAAATCTATTTTCTTTAAAACCACCAATTTTTTTCGAGATGACAAAACGAGATTTAGCTACGTTTTACTCAAGGAGCATGCCAGATCCGGTCAGGGCTTGTGGGTTAGGTTGGGGTGTTTCAATTTGGTATTAGAGCCCGGTTCAAAACTCGGCTTGAAGGGCTTTTGGGGCCCAAAACATATTATGAAAGTGAGTTTACTAAAAGATGGGCAGGTTTTCTGGCATGGCACCTGAGTCTTCGGCCCGAAGTCCACCAGGTAAGTACCCGTAATTATTGTGTGATTTCTATGTGGGTATTATGGGATCGTAGATTAGTAGATTAGGAGCTATTGAACTCTAGGATTAGCTTACTCCAACACAAAATTACATAAAATTTAAAGACTAATTGAACAAACCTGTGAGTGAGTCGCCGAGTTAAGGATATGGCAATAGTTGTGCGCATGTCTAGGATTGGATTCAGGGGGAGCTTGGTATTTAAGCAGTCCTAGTGACTCACCTCATCTTCGCTCGAATCCTACAGTGCGTGCGACAGTTCACCCTAACCAAGAAGACTTACCCACAAAGCTAAATTCAATAATTAAAACCGAAAGGGACTAGCTACACTGTTTTATAAAAACCTTAGTTTTAAAATCACCAAATTACCCCCGATTTGCAAAAACTACGTTAGATCTGAAAAAATTATCAAAGTACCCCGATTTGTAGAAATTACCAAAATACCCTCAGTTTATAAAATTACCATACTACACTCAATTTTTACCAAAATATTTCTATTTTGCAAAAATACCAAAAACCCGTATTTTACAAAATTTCAAGATACCCTGATTTGGAAAATTACCAAAATACCCCTATAGGACAAATTACAAAAATACCCCTGGGTTGGAACGGACAAAAATGCTCAAAGTGATGAACGTGTGTAGTAGATACTACTGAATGAATGTGATTCTCTGAATTAGGGTAGGATATTAGAACGAAAACTTTGTAATGATCGAAAGAACTACTACTAAACTTCTTTACATAAAACTTGTTCGTGGGTAATCAGTGGAACGGAAGCTAATACATAAAATTTCTTAAATCAGATTAAATCGTGATCATAGACATGAGTTTTAGGGGACGTGGTCGTAATGTGCATGGGCGTAAGGTAATGACCGTGTCGAACCAATTAGGTCTGGTCAAGGGTCCGAGAATGAGATGCCACCACCACCAGCAACTGGTGTTGAGTATCAAGATCAGACGGGATGATGCAAGAATACACTGATGATCTTTGCGAGTTCTTGAGAGGGTGGCTGAGCGGTGGAGGTATGGAGCTCGTAAATCAGATGTCGGCGACTCGAGCCAATGGAGCTGAGGTATTCCAAGGTGTATCTGGTGTGGCGCCCAATACGGCTGAGTATTGGTTGGAGGCGACGGAGCGAATCATGGATGATTTGGATCTGACTGCTGAGGAAAGATTAAAAGGGTTGGTTTCGCTTCTCTGGGATGAGTCATATCTGTGGTGGCTCACGGTTCGGGATAGTGCTGCAGTGGATGATCTCACTTGGGAGTATTTCAAGACGGCGTATCAGAAGAAGTATATTGGGACTAGTTATATTTATGTGCAGAGAAAGGCGTTCTGAAGGCCGGTTCGAGGAGTAAGTTAAGAGGTAGTCGAGGTAGAATTCTTAAAGAGGCCGATATGCTCGAGGCATCGTGGCTACGAGCATGAGCGGTGTGTCGAGTTCGAGGATGGACCGAGGATGATTTGAGATTGCTGATTGCTCCACAATGAAGAGCGGAGTTCTACCGTGTTGGTAGAGAAGGCTAAGGTAGCCAAAGGGGTCAAGGAATCTGTGAGACAGAATTCAGATAGGAATAAACAAAAGAGAGGTTTTGGGTCGTCGGGATCATTCAAAAGTCTCCAAAAAAGACCTAGAGTTGACGGTAGCGTGATCGGCGGAATTACGGTGGGAGGTCGATGATTCGTGTGCTCAATGTGGAAAGATGCACCCGGGGGAGTGTTGGAAGAAGACAAGGGGATGTTTTAAATGTGGGTCCAAAGACCATGTGATTAGGAACTATCCATTGGAGACAGACAAGAGTTGACCAGCAAGTCAGGGTTTTAATTAGACTGGAAGAGGTGGACAGCGGCCACCGAGGGGTCGTGGTCCGGTTGACAGAGGTAATGGTTCTGGTAGAGGTCGCGGGACACCGGACAGAGGTGTTGGTAACGCGTAGGCGAGACAGCTGGGTCTTGTATATGCGGTTCATCGAAAGGAGGATGGTGATGCACCTGATGTCATAATGGGTACGTTCTTCATTTCTGGATTACCCTTTATTGCTCTGATAGATATAGGGTCAACTCATTCATACATCACTAGTGAGGTATCTGGAACTCTGCATGTGAACTCTGAGACTGTACCTAGAAGATAACTGTACTTAGTCCTTTAGGGTAATCAGTAGTAGTAGACAAACTCTTTAGGGCAGTGCCTTTAGAAGTTCAGGGGGCAGTTTTCGGCTGACTTAATAGAGTTGCCATTCGGGGAATTTGATCTAATCTTAGGCATGGACTGGTTAGTGAAGTACAGTGCGAATGTGGATTGTGCTGCTAAGCGCATGTCATTGAGAACATCTGACGACAATGAGGTTGTGATGATGGGTGAGAGACGGAATTACTTGTCGAATGTAGTATCTGTCCTTAAGGTAGAGAAGATGGTAAGAAAGGGATGTATAGCTTTTCGGATGTTGGTCAGTGCCTTAGAGGCTAAGGAGGCAGCTGTAAGAGGGGTCAGGACGGTAAAAGAATTTGTGGATGTCTTTTCAGAAGAACTTCTAGGGTTACCTCCGGATCGCGAGGTGGAATTTGGGATTGACTAGTTGCCTGGTACGGCGCCAATATCTATCGCTCCATACAGAATGGCACCAAAGGAGTTGGTTGAGCTTAAGGCTCAGATTCAAGAGTTGCTTGATCGTGGGTTTATCTGACCCAGTGTGTCTCCATAGGGAGCATCGGTCCTATTTGTGAAGAAGAAGGACGGGACTATGCATATGTATATAGATTACCGACAGTTGAATAAGCTGACCATCAAGAACAAGTACCCATTGCCAAGGATAGATGACTTGTTCGATCAGCTTAAGAGGGCGGCAGTATTTTCAAAAATAGATCTAAGGTCCGGATATCATCAGCTTACGGTGAAGGAAGCAAATATCCATAAGACAGCTTTTCAGACTAGATACGGATATTATGAGTTTTTAGTAATGCCATACAGATTAACGAATGCCCCAGCTGCGTTTATGGATATGATGAACTGGGTTTTCCAACCCTACTTGGATCAGTTAGTCGTTGTGTTTATAGACGACATTCTGGTATATTCCAAGTCCAAGGAAGAGCATGATGCACATCTTCGGGTAGTATTATAGGTGTTAAGGGAGAAGAAGTTATATGCCAAGTTTAGCAAGTGTGAATTTTGGTTGAAGGAAGTTGCATTTTTGGGTCATGTGGTGTCTGTAGAAGGGATAAGGGTGGATCCTCGGAAGATTGAGGCAGTGCTAGATTGGAAACCACCTAAGTCTGTGGTAGAGGTTCGTAGTTTCTTGGGGTTAGCAGGCTACTACTTGAGATTCGTAGAAGGGTTCTCATCAATAGCAGCTCCTCTGATGAAATTGTTAAGAAAGGAGGTACCTTTCGTATGGGTGGATAAGCAGCAGGAGAGTTTTGAAAAGCTTAAGAGAGTGTTGACAGAGGCTCTGGTTTTGATTCAGTCGGAAGCAGGGAAGGATTTTGGTATATTGTGATGCTTCTCACACAGGACTCGGATGTGTTCTAATGCAAGATGGGAAGGTGGCCGCTTATGCGTTTCGACAATTGAGGCCACACGAGGTTAACTATCTGACGTATGATCTAGAGTTGGCGGCGGTAGTATTCGCTCTAAAAGTGTAGAGGCACTATTTGTATGGAGAAAGCTCAGTGATCTACATGGACCACAAGAGTCTGAAATATGTGTTGACTCAGAAAGAGCTAAACTTGAGACAGCGAAGGTGGGTGGAGTTGTTGAAAGACTGTGACTGTTCAAAAGAGTATCAACCGGGTAAGGCGAATGTGGTGGCAGATGCCCTAAGTCAGAAAATAGTGTCGGATCTAAGGGCGATGTTTGTACACCTGAGCCTTTATGATGATGGAAGTTTGCTAGCGAGTTGCAGGTGAAGCCGACATGGCTAAGTCAGGTAAAGGAGAAACAGTTGGTAGATGATGGTCTAAGTGCTAAGCTACTGCAAGTGCAGAATGGGGAGTTGGAAGACTATGGTGTAAACAAAGACAATGGAGTGCTGTGTTTTTGGGGTAAGGTTTGTATCTGAAAGGATGAGGAGTTAAAGCGGAGAATTCTTGAGAATCGCATAGTAGCCCTTACGCTATGCATCTGGAGGAAGTAAGTTATCTGAGGAACTACGGGATCGATTTGGTGGCCGATGCAAACGAGAAGTTACAAAATTTGTGGGAAGTGCTTAGCGTGTCGTTGACTTAAAATTTGAACACTAAGTACCTTGGGATTGCTTGGTGATAAAGATTCCGATGGAAGTAGGAGAGAATTACCATGGACTTCGTTAGTGGGCTTCCTCTTATGCCTACTAAGAAGGACTCGGTATGGGTGATAGTAGATCGGTTGTGAAGTCTCGCACATTTCATACCGATGTGGGTTGACTATTCTCTGCAGAGGTTAAGCGAAGTTGTATGTGGCGAAATTGTGAGGTTTTGCTTGAGTCTTGTGTCAATTATTTTGAATAGGGATCCGAGGTTCACATCGAGGTTTTGGAAAGCATTGCATCAGGCACTGGGCACTAGGTTAGACTTTAGTACGGCATTTCATAAGCAGTCGGACGACCAATCTGAGCGGGTAATTCAAGTGTTAGAGGATTTGTTAGGGGGTTGCGTGATAGACTTCAGAGGAAGCTGGGAGGAGTTCTTACCATTAGCGGAGTTTGCATACAATAACAGCTATCAAGCAAGTATTCGGATGGCAACGTACGAAGTGCTGTATGGACAGAAGTGTCGCACTCCTATGTGTTGGACAGAGTTGGGAGAACATCAGGTTTTGGGTCTGGAGATTGTAGCAGAATCGGAAGAAAATGTTAAGGCAATTCGGGCACGATTGAAGGAGGCATCTGAAAGACAAAAGTTGTATGCAGATCTTGAGCGGAAGGAGATAGAGTTTGCACTGGGGGATAAGGTGTTTCTAAAAGTTTCGCCATGGAAGAAGGTGATGAGATTTGGTCGCAAGGGAAAGTTAAGTCCCTGGTTTATAGGACCTTATCAGATTTTGAAACGGGTTGGACCAATGGCATATTAGTTAGAGTTGCCTTTGGTATTGAAGCAGATGCCCGATCTGTTCCACGTTTTGATGCTACGTCATTACCGATTGGATCCACCTCATGTAGTGCCAGTTGAGGAGGTGGAGCTGAGACCAGATTTGTCCTATGAGGAAGAGCCAATTCAGATTCTGGAACGGGATGTAAAGGTACTACGGAGGAAATCAGTTCTTCTAGTCAAAGTGTTATGGCGTAACCATGGATCGGAAGAAGCTTCTTGGGAGCCAGAGGAAGCAATGCGACAATAATACCCTCACCTATTCTAGCGCGATAATTTCGAGGCCGAAATTATTTTTAAGGGGGGTAGAACTGTAATATCTGGGATTTAGGGGTTATGTGTTTTAACTTGAATACATATGGCTATGTGCTTGTGTGTGGTTTATATGCGCTTTGGGGACTTCGGGAACCCTAGGGAGTAGGTAGATGCCTTAGAAAAATATATGATTTTAAGCCTAAAAAGGGAACTAAGGGAGCTAGGCCTTAAGGAGGTTAGTGTGTGGCTTAGGACACAAGAACTAAGCTGGTAAATTGGCAAGGGAGGCGCCACTTAGAGCACAGGAGGGTGACGCCTCAGGGGGTTATGAAGGGACCTAGGTTCGAGCAACACAGGTAGCGTGTTGAGCTTTTATTTTTTGCCAAGGAGAGTGAAGTGTTGGATGGCACATGGACTCTAAATGGATGAGCATTGGACTTGGTCAAGGCACTTGAAGATTTGGCTAAGAAGGGAAGATAGGTGTTGACTCATTTAAATTCATTTGGATGAGAGGTGGAGAGGAAAAGTAGGAGAAAAAGAAGGGATTTGAGTAGAGGGGGAGAGTTGGCCGGCCAATGGACTTCTATGATGATAATTTCAGTCATGTAGGTAGGGAAGAGAAGCCGAATATGCTTAAAAAGGTTAGGCACTTTGTTGTGCGATTTTTTTTTCGAAAGCCTTTGTGTTCTTTTCTTTTGAGAGAAAACCGAAGTAAGAGACCACTTGTGTACCCTTTTCTCTCTTGACCAAAAGCCGAAACATCACTCTCAACTCACCATTGCCGCAACACTTTAAGCCTCCCACTTTTCTTCTCCATTCTTTGTTAAAAAGCCAAATTCACCTAGTGGCCAAAACCACTTAAGCCGAACCTTAACTTGAGCCTTACCATCATTCTTTTCTTCTTCTTCTTCTCACCACTCTTTTTTCCTCTTTCTCACCAAAGTCGAACCACACCAACTTTCAATCTCTTTTCTTCTTCTTCTCATAATTTCTTCTGTCATCAAAAGCCGAAAGCATATTTGACCATAGATGATTGCATCCTTAACCCATTGAAACCGATTGTTCCTAAGTACTAAAGGCCGAAAGCCGATCATCTTTCTCCTTGTCAATCTCTTAGGGCCAGTGATTATTGCGTTGGTCACTCTTTTTCGGTAAGGATCTCTTTTAGGCTGATTTCCTATTATTTTCTTTTTGGACTGTTAAAAATTAAAAACTCTAATCCCTATATCTCTTTGGCCGAAATCATGAAGGGGGATTTTGGGATCCATTTACAGCCGACGATAGAAGGAGGTCTTTCGGGATTTGAGATCCAAGGTAATAAAGCTGTAGTATTCGGCCAAAGGCCACATCGTTTTAAGGGATGGTCGAATCTAACTATAACATTTTAGGGGGATTTCGACAGAGATAAAAGAGGAGTCTCGGGATTCAGATCTATTTCGGTAAGGGTATTTGAGTTATATATTGTATTTCGTTTAGACCTTACATGTTGATTAATCGGGTTTTGATTAAGTGTTCCTCAATGGATGCGAGTACCAGTGGAGGAGAGAAGGGGTAGTCCCTACCCCTAGATTCAAGAAGCGCTCGGTTTCTGCCATACGTGATTGGCCACCGGGTTGTGGGCCAGCATCGAAAAGGGATAAGCAGATCGCTGTTATCCCTGCTAGTGAGAGTGGCAGTATCGAGAGTGTCGTTCTCACTGTTACCAGGTGTGTAGCCCTACACTAATTCTCGATAGATTAATAGTATTAGTATTAAAGATGTGTTAATGGAAATATGAAAAACATGGCTAAGGGTACCATTCCATGGTATAGTGCATTCAGGTACGTTACCCCTAACTCTCAGTTAATAATGCTTATAGGCATTGATATGGAAATATGTGTAATTTCGTTATGACTTTGGGGTAAGGTACATTGCATGATATCTAAATAATATGTATGTTGCATGGGCATAATGGGTGAAATGATAAGGAAGTGTTACGGTGGTTTTACCACATTATCAAACGACTTATGTCACATATTATGAATCTGGTGACTCTGTCACATTATCCGTGGCTATGCCCACGATTATAAAAGCGATGTCAGCTTGACTACAAAGTGGCGCCTTGAGGGTGTGTAGCGGATGGAGGGTCGATTTAGTAATCCCACGGTGTGATTGGCGAGTGCGGGTGGTGTGTAGAGGTTGGATATCTAGGTGGGTTTGGGTTGCATCATTGCTTATATTTGTTTGTATGTGATTTAATATGCCTTAATCGATTGGGAATCATGTTGGTTATTACATTGAGTCTGCTGACTCACCCTTCGTGGGCTAACATTTTGCGGTGATACTCGATGAAATGGACCGGTCGTGGGGACTTTGTGGTGGCCATGCTCATTCGACATTTTTGGGTTTTCTTATGATTAAACTTATCACTTTTTCTTATTATGTTTTCTAGATTTATTTCGGGGTTTTGTTTTTGTTGTAATAAAGCCAGTACTATTGAACTGTTTTATTTATGCATTTTAAATTTTTATTCTGATACGATCAACATTAAACAAATGGTTAAACAATTTTTCGTGAAATAACTTCAAATGTTTTGACACCTAAACACTTATGATTTTCAAATTAATGATAAGCTCTAAAATTCGGCATTTCTTTTAACTTGTAATTTTTGAAACATGAAGATAACATTTTAATACAAACTTCAATAACAACACAGTTTTCAACTTGAACATAACACAAATCTATTTTCTTCAAAACCACCAATTTTTTTCGAGATGACAAAATGAGATTTAGCTACGTTTTACTCACGGTGCATGCCAGATCCGGTCAAGGCTTGTGGGTCGGGTTTGGGGTGTTTCATGGAGTGTGTGGTGTAGTGGAAAAGTGACGCCACAGGGAGGTAAGGAGATCCAAGGTTCAAGGCGTGGCACTTGAATTTCTTTTTGGTTATTTTTCAAAATGGATTTAGACCTTCGGCATAGACTTATCTTTAGTTGCGCATGGTTTTAGACACAAGAGGAGCTTGGGGCTTAGTGGCAAAATGGTGAATTGGCTGATGGGAGAGCTTGGGTTGAATCTCATGACAAGCAAGGAGTATTTATTTTATGATTGGACAAAGAAGAATTTCAGATTTGATTTAAACTCTCTTGTGGAGGATCCCACATCAAAAGATACAAAGAAGGAAGGTGAGAAGCTAGCTATATATAGAGCTGTCTAGGAGGAGAGTAAGCATACCTAGTTAGCATTGGACATAAAGCATACCTAGTTGGCATTGGATGTAGGACTGCTCGGGCACGGTTTAGCAACTTCAGATTCCTATCAGGTGTGTATCTCGCCCTACTCTAGCTGTAGAGCGGCAAATGCTAAAATGTCGGTCACACGGCATTGGTAGCCACAAGAGCGTGTGAGTGCACGTGTGGGGGCTTCGACGCGATAGTTAAGGCCATTAGTAGCGTTCTTGTAGGTTAGGCTATTTGGGCCACAATGGGCCAAGTGGGCCACAATGGGCCAAGTGGGCCCAATGAGCCAAGTGGGCCCAATGGGCCTGTGGGCCCATATGAGTAAATTGTATGATTGATTATGTTCGAGATGGGCTTCATACATGGATTAGTTATGAGTAGAATTACCGAGTTACCCTTGGTAGGTAAATTACTAAAACACCCTCGGTGGGTAAACTTACCGTTATACCTTAGGGTTGATTAGCGTGATTGTGCGTAATTCTCACACCTTCTTGTATTATTTTTGCATTAAGAACTGTATTGGCTAAAATCCGACAAGGATGTAACGATAGTTGAGATACCCTTGTGGGTAAGGTTGGAGACACCAAGTAAGTACCTTTATGATTTTGCCTTTCGAATATCATAACCTAAAATATATGCATGATTTGATTATCTGTTGTACATTGGAAATATGATTGCATTCATCATAATATGACAATATGTTGCATGGGCTTTGGGATATGATATTGATGAAAGAGACAGTGTATTTCGGTGGCTTTGCCACATATTTTGGTGAATTTGTCACATTATTTCGGTGGCTCTGCCATAAATTTTGGTGGCGTTGTTACATTATTTCAGTGGCTATGCCACATATTTCGGCGATGAGCAGCTGACTGCAGCATGACTGCCATTGATGGTGTATAGCGGTGAGGGTCGATTGTAGAAATCCCCATTAGTGTGTTTGGCAAGAATGGGTGGTGTGTAGCGGATGGATATCTAGGCTGGGTTGGGTATTGCATCATATTGCATACATCATGTGCTATACTGTGCTAATAGGGCTAAGGCTCAGTCTGATTCTGAATGGGCTTTTCCCAAGGTGATTTTGTAAGGGCTAGGGCCCAGATGGTATTTGAATGGGCTCGGGCCCAATTATGGTTCATGTGGGGTAATTACACACTAAGTCTTCTTGACTCACCCCCTCTGCTTAAATTTTTGTAGGTAATTCTTAGACCAGCGGATATGGGCCGGAGTGGACTCAGCGATGGCCATGCACGATTTTAGTAAATTAAATTTTTCTTATCTTTGAATTTTCTTTAATTTGGGATTCTGTTATGTAATAAGGCCACAGGTATTTTCAATTTGGATTTTAAACGCTTTAATTTATGATTTAATTAGTATGGGGTTTTCCTAATAAAATGTAAATAACTATTTTCCAAAACTTAACGAACGAATTACAAACGATAATGGACAACTCCATGGTTTCACTTAGAGCGATAACAAGTATTTTTAAAATATCACCTACCTACAATATTGTAATTTTTATTTTCTCAATAAAGGCAGTTTTTAAGTTAATTACAAGTTTTCAAAGATGAACACTGAGTTTTCAAACAACCACCATAACTCAGAGTTTTAAAAAGAGATTTAAATATTTTTAGACGATTGCAAAGATCCATGAGAAACCTTTTTATGTGACACACCAGATCCGGTCGTAACATTTAGGCCGGGTTTGGGGTGTTACAATGAGGGACTAAATTTCAGATTTGGTTAAAAATATGGGCTTGTATGAGATATATGAACATTCGAATAAGCATGGTTAAATGATGATTGTGTGAATTTGATGTTTTGAGAAAAATAAACTAAATTTATAAATTGTGCAAATGTGAGCGTTAAGTTGCAAATAACCCTAAATGTTTGTATTTGGATTGAATTGAATGAGTTAATATATAAAAGGGTTAATTCTGAATATGTATAGATCAAGAACCGAGGAAAACTGACTTAGAGCGCAGGAAAGCAAAAGTAATCGAGTAGCCATTTTCATTTTTGTTAAATCGAATCCGAGGTAAGTCATTATGCAAATAAACGTATTTGTATTGAACTGTATATGTTCATATGACTATTGTTAAATATGAATGCTTATGAGATGATCTGTACATGAATTTCGAGATAAGGTTGACTTAGTGTCAATGTCCGAGAAGTCCCATACAAACCTAGGAATATAAAGGATTAGCTATATCATGACATAGGTATCTATTCTGTTTTATCATGTAAGACCATGTCTGGGACATTGGCTTTGATTTGAGATTTCTTGTAAGACTACGTCTGGGACATTGGCATCAATATGAGCTCTACATGTAAGACCATGTTTGGGACATCAGCATCGTATTGATTTGTGTAAGACCCTGTCTGGGACAGTGACATCGATATCTAAGTACATGTAAGACCTCGTCTAGGACGTTGGCATTGTACATTTATTTCAAACTTTTTGAATATCCTATTAGGTTCCTAATAGTTCAACGAGCAAATCTGTGATACAAATGGCAATGTAAATTATAAATCCGTTTCAGGTACATTGATATACACTAAGTGTGTATACAAGGTAAGTATTTATACGATCTTACTATTATGATTATGTATGATGGTATTGTAATATGATCTGAAAGGGCTATGTATTCATAAGATTATTGAATTGATCAATGTGGCAAATATGGTCAAGTATATGGACCGAAGCATACATGGGATAGATTGCTATGAAAACAAAATGTGCCAATATACATATATGAATATATGCCTTTCATTTTAAGTTTATTTGTATATGGCTTACTAAGCTTTTGGAAAGCTTACTCTGTGTGTGTGTTTTCTCTATTTTATAGATCATCAAAGCTACTGAAGGCTTGGGGACTGTCGAGGATCATCATCGCACTACTCATCTTGTTTTGGTACATTTTAGAAATGTATATAACTAGATATGGCATGTATAGACTAGATTATGGTATGAGTTGTTGTATGAACTTGGCCATGAGATGTGGCTAATTATAAGTTGATATTTTTCCTTGATGAATATGATATGTAATGTATGCCTTGGTATGGATAGATGACTTTGGAAATGGTCAAGTTTTTGAGTAAGTATTTGAATGAGTTGTGCTTGTGATGTTATGAGTTTTAGTCATATAAATTGGTAAGAATGGAATTGGATTTGAATGTATAAATTGAATGGTTATTTTAGTATGTTCTCAGTTTTCAAATGTGCACAAGATGTGTTTGTAAATTTTGCTTGCACGTAAGACCCCAAATGGGTGGCATTTTGGCCTTGCAAATGGCCAATAATGTTACACGGTTATGGCACACGGGCGTGCCTAGTGACCGTGGGGCTAAGTCAGTAGCTAGCTTAAGAGCACACGGCCAAGGTACACGGGCGTGCCTAGTAGCTATGTGAAGAAGTCAGTATATTGCTTAGAAGTACACGACCTTAGTACACGGAGGTGCTTGGTAACCGTGGAGCCAAGACAGGATCGACCACGGCCAGGGTACATGGGCGTGCTCTGTGGCCATGGAGTTTGTCAGGTTCGACCATGAGAAGGACACACGGGTGTGTCTAACAGCCATGGGAGACACACGGCCTGCCCACACGAGCGTGTAACCCCTGAAACTTAGAAAAGTTTTGAATTTTCAAGAATTTCTGTATGTGTTTCGGTTTAGTCCCGACCTTGTTTTTAAGCATGATTAAGGTCTCCTTGACCATATAAGGGACACTTTGTTCGTGTTTGGTGAATGATTGTATGAAAATTTTTGAAAGTTTTAGATCTGTAAGGTAATGCTCTTAACCCTAATTTGATGACGGATATGGGATAGAGGTGTTACAAGTTTCATTATTTAATTTGATCACATGAGTGTTCAATTCACAAAAAGGACTTAATCGCATAAATTGTAAAAGTGACTGTAACATCCTAAAAATATGAGTATCGATATGTTGCATGTTTTTGGTGCTTAACTTGTGGATGATTAGATTTGTGTGCTTATATAGTTTTGAGAAGGCTTGGGATTTATTCGGTATTAGAATCAATTTTAGTAATGAGTACTTTACTGAAGTGGAACAAGTGACTCTGATGCTTAAAGGAATTTAATTGGTAAAAGTTTACATAAGATGAGCTAGTGGCAAGGTGGAGTTGGCTCCATAAGCATGTTTAGAGGGAAGAGGTTCGAATTTCATGGATAGCATTTTGGTGACTTTTATTTTTTTTACCCCTATATTGCATGTGTTGGTCAAACCTTACCTATGGAAGGTTGGATTTTTCTTTTATGGCAAGGTGATTATTGGATAAGATAAGCTTGAACTTGGGGAAAGGAAATCCTATGCTTATGGAAGGTAATGGGGACACAATGCATATCTTAAGGGTTGTGTTTTGGAAAGTAGGAATGGCTAAGCTTGTCCATGAACCTGGACGGTTTTATGGACTAGGGGGTGGCCGAATTTTTGTGGTAGACTTTGGTAAGGATGTGTAGTTAGTGTGTAATCCCATTTGGTCATTTCTTTGTTTTCTCAAAACACCTTTTCTTTTCATATTTTTTTCTCTTTGACCGAATGTGCTTGATGCTTTGGGTAAACATATTTGTTTTTCATCTTTTTGTCTTCTCCTTTTGACAATTTGGTCATATTTTACCAACATCTCAAGTGCATCATTTTGTGTTACTCTCCTTTGTTCCGAAATACCAAAACACAAAAAACCATTTCTTTTCTTCTTTCTTCCCCATTGCTGAATGCACCATTATTCCAAACTCTTTTCTTTGCTCATCTTTCACATTTGAAAATCGAATCATAAGCCTCTCAACTTTATTTTCTTGCTATCTCCATTTTTCTCATCCTTTAAACATAATATTTTTTCCTTCATATTTCTTCTATGGCGAATGTTGAGACCATCTCTTTGATCGAAACTTTTCCTTTCTTTGTTATATCATAGCCTAATTTTTCATTCCTCGTAGATTTTATTCTTAATCATTTGCTTCATTTCATACTTTGATCAATCGTGGTGTAGTGGAGTGTCGATCATTTTGTCATCGAT
This sequence comes from Gossypium rotundifolium, assembly GCA_025506655.1. Lineage (NCBI taxonomy): Eukaryota > Viridiplantae > Streptophyta > Magnoliopsida > Malvales > Malvaceae > Gossypium > Gossypium rotundifolium. The sequence continues at coordinate 120,417,383 of CP106731.1, forward strand.
AGTGGATCATAGTCATCATAAAAACGTGTGGAAAAGGAATTCATCATTCAATGTAAGGGATTCATTCTTTATCGAAGGGGTTCTATATTACTTCTTATTTGGTTTAAGATGGTATTGATTAATCGATTCTATCATAGGGACCCTATTAATCGACTTTCTTTTTGTGAACGTAAGAACTTCGTAATAATCAAGATAGGTTCGAAAAGAGCGGTGAATAGTGTTCGGAAGAGGGTGGTTCCGCTATTCCCTAAATTCAAACGAAGAAATTTATTTGACAATCGAGATTTTCCACCGGTTGTGGACCTCATCCGATGAAAATCAATTATTTGAAGTCATTCGTACTCCTAAGCCTTTGTCTGTTCGTGGATATTCAACGGGTAACGAATCATCAATCGAGGAGAAACCACAAATAGAAGTTGTTCAAAATTTCGAGGGTAAAAGTTTAGAATACTTATTTTTAAGAATAGTTTTGTAAATAACTATTAGTGTTCTAATCCATCGATGCGTGTTTAGGTATCGACGAGCAGGAAAGTATAGTTCTCACCGTAATCATGTGTGTAACTTCACACTTATCTCATGGGTTATATTATATCGTGAGCGTTAGAATAAAAATCGTAAATCTGGTAAAATTTGAAAATACGGTATACTAGCACTTTATGTGTGAATGCATGAAACCAAAATTTAGGTTGTGAAAAAAATTACGGATTTGCCCTTAATGGGCTATTTTGTAAAAAAAGTGATATTTTGGGCCATATGATTATTTTGATAAATTGGCCAAGTGTGGAAATTGTGAAAAGGCCTCATGTGTTAAATAGACCGAATTACGAAATGTCCCTATGGACTGGATTACGAAAATACCATTTATGGGCCAAATTGAAATATGTTGCTTTATGGGCCAAATGTGATATTTTATATATGAGCTAAATGTGATATGAGATGAAATGGGCCAAGTTTGCTAGATCGTTAAATGGGCCAAATTGCTATTTTGACTAATGGGCCAAATTAATAACTTGTAATATGGGCTTTTTGTTAAATTTATCTTATGAATATTTTGTTATGCATTATATATACATGATTGCATGGGTTGGGATAATTGATGAAGAGAAGAAAGGCATGTTGCCAAAATCTAGTTCGGTGGTTCTACCACGAATATTATAAATGGCCCGTTGTCAAAATCTAGTTCGTTGGTTCTACCACAAATATTATAAATGGCCTTGCCAAAATCAAGTTCTTGTGACTCACACAATGGCCTATTGCCACAAATATTATAATTGGCTTAATGCTTACTATTGGTGTGTTGGCGGGTGGGTTAACTTGATCCCCACTGTGTGATGGTTGAATGCAGTGGTGTGTAGTGGATGGAAATTAGGCTTCGCTGGGAATTTCATATCACATGCATTATTTTTATATTGGATTTATATATTGTATTTTGTAAAGGGCTCAAGCCCAATTGAATGCTTAATGGTTATGGCCCGTGAACACGGTAAATGGGTTACACATTGAGTTCTTAGTAACTCACCCGCTTTTTCTTACCCTTCTCAAGTAATAATAATTGAGGAGGCTTGGGCCGGGATGACTTCGTGGAGGCCATAATATAAATGGTGGTTTATATAAACTTTATTATCTTTAATTATTTTCATTTAAGTACTATTTCAATTCATGATGTAACAAGGCCTCGGTATTATTTTCTTGGATTTTTATTTTGTGGATGGTTTTAATATGTTTTAGATTCTTAAATTGGTCTGCTTTTAATTTTTATAAATGTTTTCTTAAACTTTCAGATAAAATATAGGTTTGTCTTAAATATTACTAAAACGTAGGAATTCCTTTGAAAACTCTTTTATAAAAATATTTCAACCAATCAATTTAAATTTTTAATCGCCTTACTCAAAAAAAAAAAACAATTGATAAACTCTTGAGCTTACAAATCATTGATTTCTAATAAACCTTGATTTTTGATAAACTTATTCTCTAAAATCATTTTGAAGATTTGAAATCTTACATCGTTAATGATTAAACACACGTTCGTTTTGTGTGGCATGCCAAAATTCAGACTTAATGCATGGGCCGGGTTTGGGGTGTTACATTTTATGGCACTAGAGTCCGGTTTCAAAACTCGACTATGGTTTGGGTTCAGCAACAATTTTTATTTAAAAACTACCTAAATTTCTAGACTTTATGTTTATAAAGGTAGTATGGCACCACGAGCATCCGGCATCAAGTCAAGTAAGTATTTGCTTATTAAATGTTTATTCTTGTGATATGATCGTAGGAACACTATAGAACTTCTAGTTTCAAGTGTTGAAAACGGTAGAGATTGAGACTATAGGATGTGATTGCAAAAATAACTGTATCTCTTATATCTCATAAAATATCGTTAATAAACACTGAAATGATATTTTGATTCATAAAACTTGTAATCAGATTAAATCGAATTAGTCATTATGAGCACTAGAGGATGTGGTCGTGGACGCGGTAGACGTGGCCGTGGTAGAGGATGAGGTGCTACGTCTGAAGCGCCGGGTCATATGCCGGAAATGGATGCACCTGCGTCACCCGGGAGTGAAACTGGATCACATGACCATTTGAGAGAGGACAATGCTTTGACTCAAGCAATGTTGCGAGTCCTAGAGAGGGTTGCTGGGACTAGAACTGGTCCAGCAGTTCGTGGATCAATATCGAACGACTCAAGTCAAGTGGTGCCGAGGTTTTTAGAGGTGTCTCCGGTGTAGCTCTGAATGTTGCGGAATATTGGCTTGAGGCTGTAGAACTGTAATATCCTAAATTAGGGGTTATGCGTTTGGAGCATAACTCAAGTGTTAGTAGGCTTTAAGTGTGGTTGAGTATGTTTTAGGAGTTTTTAGAACCCAAGGATGAAGGGGAAAGCTTTGGGAAAATGTTGGATTTTAAGTCTAAAATGAGAAACTAGGCGAATGAGGCCTTAAAGAAAATCTTCGGAGTTTATGGACATGAAAGTGGGCCTCATAAAGTGGCTACAAGGCGCCACTTAGGGCCTTGGTACATAACGTCATAGGTCGGGAGGAAGGAAGAGGTTCGAGTATCGTGGGAAGCATTAGAGACTTTTATTATTCGTCAAAAAGGAACTGGCTAAGGAAGCTTTAAAGGAATTTTAGGGAATTAATGCCACAAGAAATCATGTGGTAAAGTGGCAATGGACGCCATGTGCAAATGGGATAAGGGCCTCGATTCGAGTTGCGAAGGAAGCAGGAAGGAGCGTTTATTTTTAAGGCCAAGAAGGCGCTGGCGAAAGAGGTTTTAAAAGAAATTCATGTGAGTCATGTCACAAAAAATGCCTTGGCAAAGTGGCTTGGAGCGTTATCTGTGGAGCAAGGAGCGTGTCTCATGTTCAATCTTGTTGGCGATGGGAGGCATGTTTTTATTTTGCTTTTGGCGTTAAGACAAGGGAAAGCTAGGAAGAAGGTCTTAAAAGCAAGTGTGGGAGTTTATGACACAAAAGGAGCCAAGACAAAGTGGCTTGGGACGTTACTCGCACTTGCGTCAAAGGGCCAAGAAGTCTCGTGTTTGAGTAACGTGGGAAGAACATGGAGTGTTTTTATTTTGCTTTGGCGTCCGGGAAGAAGGGTGAGAAGAAATTGACGCAATTGGACTTTCAATTGAAGGAGGATTGAGCTTAATTCTCCTATTAATTTCGCTAATGTAGGATAATTGATGATTATTTTATTTTAAGTTGGTTTTATTTATTCAAGTAGGATAATTGTTGATTTAATTATTTTGTGCAAGATGAAGAAGAGATAAATAAGGATTTATTTTATTTATTTTGGTTTAAATAGGTGATAAGAGATAATATAGGAGTTTGATAAGGGATTAATGTTGGATTAATTTATTTTATTTGTTAAGGAGATAATAGGAGATTATCAAAGAGTTTGATAATAGCAAGGATATAGTAGCGAATTCTTTATAAGGGGGAGCAATCATCTTTGATATCTTTTAAATTTCTTTGTGCGAATTTCTCCCCACTCACACCTCTCATTCTTTTCTTTCATTCAACCTCAAATCTTTCTCTATTTCTTTGAAAGCGAATGCCCTGTCAATAAGAGTGATAGTTTGAAACCCTCAAAAGAATCATACCCTTCCTCTTGTATTCCTTAAAATAGTCGAATATCCTATTCCTATTAGGAGTAGGAGCCGAATCTCCCTATTATCATCTAGTCGAATCCCTGTGGAATTCAAGCAAAGGTGTTGTCGACTTCAAGAAAAGATCTTTCGGGATTTTTAAGATTCAAGGTAAGATGATATTTGGCTATAGGCCATTCTTAATGTGTTTAAATGTTAGAAATTGATCTAACATGTAACCATGGGAATTTCGACAGACACCTAAGGAAATGGTTACTTTTCGGATTTGAAAATCGTAAGGTAAGTGCATAAGTACAATCGGCCAAGGCCATATTTTATGTCTATTCATTATTTGTTTAGAAAGTCAAACTAATCCTTTAGGTGATCTAATGTTGGCGAATACAAGGTAGAAGGATTTCAAAGTTTCGGATTTGATTTTAATCCAATCGCACCAAGGTAAGAATTTGATTACAACAATCCTACTAGGATTTGGATTTATAGCCGAATGGCTTTTACTAACATGTTAGGGTTGGCGAATATAGGAATTAAAGATCTAAAGCAATAGAACAAGTTTTCGAGGATTTGATGAAATTGATAAGTATATCGGTGTGTACCCACACTAAATCTCGATAGATTTACTGGCTTTAATTTATTATATGTGCTAATATAAAAGTGTAAGATTATGGTTAAGGTACCATGTAATGGTACTAAGTACTCAGGTACGTTTTCCTACTCTTACTATGAGTATGATAAGTTTTGCTATGGCATATACATGAAATTATAACAATGTGAATAAGGAATATGATATAGTTAATGCATATTTGTATGACATGGGGCATATGGGTGATATGTAAAGGGGAAGTGAACGTGGTGACCTAAGACCACGATATCTGAATGTGGTGACCTAAGACCACGATATCTGAATGTGGTGACCTAAGACCACTATATCTGAATATGGTGCCTCATGACACAAAGTATGTATCTGGTGGCTATGCCACGAATTTTATAAGGGCGATGAGCACGTCGACTGCAGCGACTGCCTTCGATGGTGTGTAGCGGATGGAGGGCTAACTTAGTAGTCCCCACGGTGTGATGGTTGGTATGGGTGACGTGTAGCGGATGGATAACTAGGCTTGGGTTCGGGATTGCATCATTCTATTTAATGCTATATGATTATGTATGATTTGATATGCCCGAATTTATTTGAGTTTGGTGTTGGTTGTACACATTGAGTCTGCTTTGACTCACCTCTTATGGGACTATTTTTGGTGATGATCAAGAATGGACCGGCCTGTAGGAGCTCAAGGGTGGCCATGCAAAGCTCGTGGATTGATTTTTTTATTTATGTTTAAGTTTTGAATTATTCGGTTTTTATTTGATGTAATAAGGCCAAAGTATTGAATCGTTTATGCATGCTTTTAAGCTACTTAGTATGATACAATTATTATCAAATTTAAAGTTTAAAAGTTAAATTTTCTTAAGTATATTTATCAAATGTTTTGACACCAAATCAACAAGGTATTTAATTTTCAACCCAACCCAAATCAAGAGTTTTCAAAAAAAATAATATACACAAGTTTTAGCAAAGTTTCAAACAAGAATTTGAATGGATTTTTTTTAGAAGCATGCCATATCCGGTCAGGGCTTGTGGGCCGAGTTTGGGGTGTTTCAGTTTGGTATTAGAGCTCGGTTTAAAACTCGGCCTTGAGGGATTTTAGGGCCCAAAATGCTTTCTGTCTTTTGAAATTGAACTCTTCTAAGAAATAAATAGGCTTTCTGGCATGGCACCTAAGACTCCGACCCGAAGTCCACCAGGTAAGTACTCCTAACCTCTTTGTGATTTGTATGTAGGGATATATAGGGACGTAGACTAGTGGATTAGGAATTAAACCCTAGGGCTAGTTTACCCCAACAATTACATAAAACTCTAAATGCACAATTAAACAAACCTGTGCCCAAGTCGCCGAGCTAGGGTGTGGTAACCATTGTGCGCATGTCTAGGATTGGTTTAAGTGGGAGCTTGGTATTTAAGCAGTCCGCGTGACTCACCTCCTCTCCACTCGAATCCTACCTGGTGCGTAGCTTCGGTTCACCCTAACCAAGAGAACTCGGCCACAGGCTAAATCCAATAATTAAAACCCGAAAGGGACTAGCCACATTTTTATGGAAACCCTAGTTTTAAAAAGTCAACAAACTACCCTTTTAAAATTATGTAAATTATTATTTTGGAACAACTTTCTAAGAATTTTTAATTTGCAAATTACCTAAGTACCCCTATTGGTAAAATTACTAAAATGCCCTTGGTTTTAAAATTTCCATATTACCCTTGATTTCAATAAAATTTCTCTACTTTGCAAAAGTATCCATGAGACCCTAAATTGTGAAAATTCAAGACACCCTGATTTGGAAAATTTACGAAATTACCCCTGATTTGCAAAATGACCAAAATTACCCTTGACTTACAAAATGACCAAAATACCCTCAGTAAGGAAAACTACCAAAGTACCTTCAAATTACAAATTTTTAACAATGCCCTTGTTTTGAAAAGTCACCAGGAACCATATCTTTACGAAAAAATTACCGAAATGACATTGGCTTGTGAAATCACAAAAATACCCCTAGTGTATAAACTACCAGTTTACCCTTGAAATTTTTCCAGCAAGTATTTTAATTTTGTAAAATATCAACAATCTCTATTTTACAACATTTTCAAATACTCTAATTTGAAAAATTACCAAAATACCCTTATAGGAAAAATGACAAAATTACCCCTAGATGGGGAATGATCAGGAATGCCCAAAGTAGTGAAGTGAATGTTGTGAATAAATGTGTCTCTATCGAGATGGATGAATATGAATGTGAATGTGAATCTCTGAATTAGAATGGTGAACTTGAACTGAGACTTTGTTTGATCGAGAGAACCACTATTAAACTCTTTTTCGTAAAATTGTTCATGGATAAGCAAAGTGGAACAAAGAACTAATGCATAAAACTTTTAATCGATTAAATGGCTACGTTAGTAATGAGTTCTAGTGGATGTGGTCGAGGTAGTATCTAAGAAATGTGTTAGTTTTGTTAAGATCGAGTCTTGACAAAGGCGTGAGTGTGATGAGTTAGGATTGAACGATAGTAAGTAATTTCGAGGACGAAATTATTTTTAAGGAGGTAGAACGTAATATCCTAAATTAGGGTTATGCATTTGGAGCATAACTCAAGTGTTAGTAGGCTTTAAGTGTGGTTGAGTATGTTTTAGGATTTTTTAGAACCCAAGGATGAAGGGGAAAGCTTTGGGAAAATGTTGGATTTTAAGTCTAAAATGAGAAACTAGGCGAATGAGGCCTTAAAGAAAATCTTAGGAGTTTATGGACATGAAAGTGGGCCTCGTAAAGTGGCTACAAGGTGCCACTTAGGGCCTTGTTACATGACGTCATAGGCTGGGAGGAAAAGAAGAGGTTCGAGTATCGTAGGAAGCATTAGAGACTTTTATTTTTGCGTCAAAAAAGGGAACTGGGCTAAGGAGGCTTTAAAAGGAATTTTTAGGGAATTAATGCCACAAGAAATCATGTGGTAAAGTGGCAATGGATGCCATGTGCAGTGGGGATAAGGGCCTCGGTTCGAGTTGCGAAGGAAGCAGGAAGGAGTGTTTATTTTTGCATCAAGAAGGCGCCTGGCGAAAGAGGTTGTAAAAGAAATTCTGCGTGAGTCATGTCACAAAAAAAGGCCTTGGCAAAGTGGCTTGGGGCGTTATCTGTGGAGCAAGGAGCAGGTCTCATGTTCGAATCTTGTTAGCAGCAGGGAGGCATGTTTTTATTTTACTTTTGGCGTTAAGACAAGGGAGAGTTAGGGAAGGAGATCTTAAAAGCAAGTGTGCGGAGTTTATGACACAAAAGGAGCCAGCAGCAAAGTGGCTTGGGACGTTACCGACTTTGCGTCAAAGGGCCATCAGGTCTCAGGTTCGAGTAACGTGGGAAGCACATGGGAGTGTTTTTATTTTGCTTTGGCGTCAAGGAAGAAGGTGAGAAGAAATTGGACGGCAATTGGACTTTCAATTGAAGGAGGATTGGGCTTAATTCTCCTATTAATTTCGCTAAGGTAGGATAATTGATGATTATTTTATTTTAAGTTGGTAGATAATAAATAATTGTTGTTTTATTTATTCAAGTAGGATAATTGTTGATTTAATTATTTTGTGCAAGATGAAGAAGAGATAAATAAGGATTTATTTTATTTATTTTGGTTTAAATAGGTGATAAGAGATAATATAGGAGTTTGATAAGGGATTAATGTTGGATTAATTTATTTTATTTGTTAAGGAGATAATAGAGAGATTATCAAAGAGTTTGATAATAGCAAGGATATAGTAGCGAATTCTTTATAAGGGAGTAATCATCTTTGATATCTTTTAAATTTCTTTGTGCTGAATTTCTTCCCACTCACACCTCTCATTCTTTTCTTTCATTCAACCTCAAATCTCTCACTATTTCTTTGAAAGCCGAATGCCACATCAATAAGAGTGATAGTGAAACCCTCAAAAGAATCATACCCTTCCTCTTGTATTCCTTAAAATAGTGAATATCCTATTCCTATTAGAAGCGTGGAGCCGAATCTCCCTATTATCATCTAGCCGAATCCCTGTGGAATTCAAGCAAAGGTGTTGTCGACTTCAAGAAAAGATCTTTCGGGATTTTTAAGATTCAAGGTAAGATTATATTCGGCCATAGGCTATTCTTAATGTGTTTAAATGTTAGAAATTGATCTAACATGTAACCATGGGAATTTCGACAGACACCTAAGGCAAGGGATACTTTTCGGGATTTGAAAATTGTAAGGTAAGTGCATAAGTACAATCGGCCAAGGCCATATTTGATGTCTATTGCTTATTTGTTTAGAAAGCCGAAACTAATCCTTTAGGTGATCTAATGTTGGCCGAATACAAGGTAGAAGGATTTCAAAGTTTTGGGATTTGATTTTTAATCCAATCGGCATCAAGGTAAGAATTTGACTACAACAATTCAACTAGGATTTGGATTTATAGCCGAATGGCTTTTACTAACATGTTAGGGTTGGCGAATATAGGAATTAAAGATCTAAAGCAATAGAACGAGTTTTGAGATTTCAAGAATTGATAAGTATATCGTGTGTACCCACACTAAATCTCGATAGATTTACGACTTTAATTTATTATATGTGCTAATATAAAAGTGTAAGATTATGGTTAAGGTACCATGTAATGGTACTAAGTACTGTGCACGTTTTCCTACTCCTACTATGAGTATGATAAGTTTTGCTATGGCATATACATGAAATTATAACAATATGAATAAGGAATATGATATAGTTAATGCATATTTGTATGACATGGGGCATATGGGTGGTATGTAAAGGGGAAGTGAATGTGGTGACCTAAGACCACGATATCTGAATGTGGTGACCTAAGACCACGATATCTGAATATGGTGTCTCATGACACAAAGTATGTATCTGGTGGCTATGCCACGAATTTTATAAGGGTGATGAGCACGTCGACTGCAGCGACTGCCTTCGATGGTGTGTAGCGGATGGAGGGTTGACTTAGTAGTCCCCACGGTGTGATGGTTGGTACGGGTGATGTGTAGCGGATGGATAACTAGGCTTGGGTCCGGGATTGCATCATTCTATTTAATGCTATATGATTATGTATGATTTGATATGCCTAAATTTATTTGAGTTTGGTGTTGGTTGTACACATTGAGTCTGTTTGACTCACCCCTTATGGGACTATTTTTTAGGTGATGATCAGTAATGGACCGGGTCAGCAGGAGCTCAAGGGTGGCCATGCAAAGCTCAAGCATTGATTTATTTTTATTTATGTTTAAGTTTTGAATTATTCGGGTTTTTATTTGATGTAATAAGGCCAAAGTATTGAATCGTTTATGCATGCTTTTAAGCTACTTAGTATGATACAATTATTATCGAATTTAAAGTTTAAAAGTTAAATTTTCTTAAGTATATTTATCAAATGGTTTGACACCAAATCAACAAGGTATTTAATTTTCGAACCCAACCGAAATCAAGAGTTTTAAAAAAAAAATATACACAAGGTTTTAGTAAAGTTTCAAACAAGAATTTGAATGGATTTTTTTTAGAAGCATGCCATATCCGGTCAGGGCTTGCGGGCCGGGTTTAGGGTGTCTCAAGAATGAATTAGGGATGATCTGAAGTGTACCATCAAGCAGAAGCTGAAAGAAGCGGTGTCCTTGCTAAGGGACGAGGCGTATCAATGGTGACTTACTGTTCGAGAAGGCACCGCGGCTGTATTGGTTACTTGGGATTTCTTTAAAGCTACTTTCCAAGGGAAGTACGTCGGGACAAGTTATATAGATGCCCGGAGGAAAGAATTCCTAAATTTGGTTCAAGGAAGTAAGACGGTGGCAGCTTACGAGGCAGAATTTCTTCGCTTGAGCCATTATGCTCGTACAGTAGTGCCGACTGATCATGAGCGTTGTGTATGCTTTGAAGATGGACTGAATGATGTGTTACGGGTATTGATAGCCCCACAACAAGTACGGACTTTTACCTCGCTTGTAGAGGAAGCCAAGATAGCTGAAGAGGCTAAGAATTCAGAACACCAGAACTGGGAAAGAGTTAGAGGCAAGAGGGATTTTAAGTACTCAGGTTCTTCTAAATGGTTTCAGAAAAGGCCACAGAATGACGAGCCAGCTCAAGCTAGAGCACCTGTGACTACCAATCAGAGTTGAGAATGTGCCGACTGTGAAAGATGACACCTCGGGGAGTGTTGGAGAAAAACTGGTGCCTACAATAAATGTGGTTCCAAGGATCATCAGTATAAGAATTGCCCTCGACGGACTGATATGACTCAAGAAGCTTGTAACCCTAATACTCAGCCAGCTAGGGCTACTCAGCAGCCACCGAGAGGCCTTGGACTAGGTCGTGGTGGAAATGGTGTTGGACGTGGTCAAGATGCACCGGGTCGAGGTAATGGCTTTAGAGGTAACGCGGTGGCAAGACAGCTGAGATTGGTCTATGCGGTCAGGCATCATGGAGATGGTGATGCACCTAATGTGATAACTGGTACGTTCTTCATATCGAATGTACCTGTTGCTACTTTGATAGATATCGGGTCTACCCACTCGTATGTTGCTAGTGCCATATCTGGAAACCTAAATATTAGATCTGAGGTTACTGATAGAGAGATGATGGTAATTAGTCCTTTAGGATAGTCAGTAATAGTGAATAAATTGTTTAGAGATGTGCCCTTAGAGATTCAAAGAGAGATATTTCTAGCGGACTTGATGGAATTGCCTTTCGGTGAATTTGATCTTATTTTGGGCATGGATTGGTTGGTGAAGCATCGGGCGCAATTGGATTGTGCCGAAAAGCGGGTGTCAATAAGGACTGTGGATGATGAGGAGGTAGTAATGATAGGTGAGCGAAGGAACTTTTTGGAAAATATGGTATCTACCTTGAAGGTAGAAAAGTTGGTGCGGAAAGGGTATGGAGCATTCCTAGCTTTCGTTAGTGCTTTGGATGCCAAGGAATTATCAGTGGAAGTGTGAGAACGGTGAAAGAATTTCCAGATGTCTTTCCCAAAAAACTTTTGGGTCTACCTCCAGATCGGGAAGTAGAATTTGGTATTGAGCTTTTGCTTGGAACGGCTCCGGTGTCCATTGGTCCTTATAGAATGGCGCCGAAAGAGTTAGCGGAGCTTAAAGCTAAAATTCAAGAACTGCTAGATCGGGGATTTATTCGACCAAGTGGGTCTCCGTGGGGAGCACCGGTTTTGTTCGTCAAGAAGAAGGATGGGTCGATGCGTATGTGCATTGATTATAGGCAGTTGAATAAGTTGACGATCAAGAATAGGTATCTATTGCCGAGAATCGACAACCTGTTTGATCAATTGAGAAGAGCTTCAGTTTTCTCCAAGATTGATTTGAGATTGGGTTATCATCAACTCAAGGTGAAAGAGGCAGATATTCATAAGACAGCATTCCAAACTCATTATGGACATTATGAGTTTTTGGTGATGCTGTTTGGTTTGACCAATGCACCAGTTGCATTTATGGACATGATGAATCGAGTCTTTCAACCCTATTTAGACCGGTTTGTAGTGGTGTTCATGGTGACATCTTGGTATATTCGAGGAATGAAGATGAGCATGACTCACATTTGTGCACTATGTTGCAAATTTTGCGAGATAAGCAACTTTATGCCAAGTTCAGTAAATGAGAATTTTGGTTGAAGGAAGTGACTTTCTTGGGTCATGTGGTGTCAGCCGAAGGAATAAGAGTTGATCCTCGAAAGGTAGAGTCTGTGTTGGATTGGAAACCACTGAAGTCAGTGGCTGAAATTCAGAGTTTCTTGGGTTTGGCTGGTTATTATAGAAGCTTTGTTGAAGGGTTTTCGTTGATTGCTGCACCCCTAACTAAGCTATTGCAAAAGGGAGTACCATATGTGTGGACCGATAAACAACAAGAAAGTTTCAAGAAACTGAAGAAGATTTTGACGGAAGCGCCAGTACTGATTCAACCTGAGGCTGGAAAAGAGTTTACCGTTTACTATGATACGTCACATATGTGTTTAGGATGTGTACTGATGCAAAGTGGAAAAGTGGTAGCTTATGCTTCTCGACAGTTGAGGCCGCACGAACTTAACTATCGTACTCATGATTTGGAGTTGGCTGCGGTGGTGTTTGCCTTAAAGATTTGGAGGCACTATCTCTATTGTGAGAAGTCAAACATTTATACGGACCATAAGAGTCTTAAGTACCTCCTTACCCAAGAGTTGAATTTGAGACAATGGAGATGGGTGGAGCTGTTAAAGGATTATAATTTCGCAATCGAGTACCATCCTAGAAAGGCTAACGTCGTGGCAGACGCGTTGAGTCGCAAGGTAGTATCGGAGTTAAGAGCAATGTTTGCTTATCTCAGTTTGTATGAGGATGGCAGTTTGCTAGCGAAACTTTAGGTGAAGCCTCTATGGTTGGAGGAAATCAAGGAAAAGCAGTTATCAGATGAAAAGTTGGGTCCTTTAATGCAACAAGTTGAAAGTGGTATACTATGGGACTTTGGATTGAACAAGAATGGCGTGTTGTGTTTTCATGGAAGAGTTTGTATGCCCATGGATTCAGATTTGAGACAAATGATTCTACGAGAGGCGTGTAGTAGCCCTTATGCTATGCACCCCAGAGGAAATAAGATGTATCGGGATCTCTGTGAGCAGTACTGGTGGCCAAGGTTAAAGCGAGAGGTTACTGATTTTGTGCAAAACTGTTTGACTTGTCAACAAGTGAAGGAGGAACTTCAATTACCATCGGGTTTATTACAACCGGTTAAGATTCCTCTATGGAAATAGGAACGGATAATGATGGATTTTGTTAGTGGATTACCCTTAACACCTACTAAGATTATGTTTGGGTGGTAGTAGATCGATTAACGAAGACTGCTCATTTTCTACCAGTTCGTATGGATTACTCGTTACAGAAGTTGGCTAAACTGTATGTATCTGAAATGGTGAGGACGCATGGGGTACCAATGTCTATCATGTTAGACAGGGATCCTAGGTTTACATCATGGTTTTGGAAAGCTTTACATGAGGCTTTGGGAAAAAAGTTAAACTTGATGACGGTTTTCATCCTCGGTCGATGGTCGATCGAAAGAGTAATTGATTTTGGAAGACATGTTATGAGGTTGTGTGATCGACTTGAGATGTAGTTAGGAGGATTTTCTACCGTTGGCGAGTTCACGTATAATACATTACCAATCCAAGATCCAAATGGCGCCTCTGACGCGTTATACGGTTGTAGGTGTCGTACTTCTACTTGTTGGACCTGAATTGGGGAATAGCGATTCTTTGGGTCCTAAATTGATATATGAGAGAAGAAAAGGTAAAGGTGATCCGAAAAGCGATTAAAGGAAGCTTCGGATAGACAAAAGTTGTATGCAGATCTGAAGCGTAAAGATATTGAGTTTCCGGTGGGAGATCAGGTCTTTCTAAAAGTCTCACCTTGGAAGAAGATTTTCAGATTTGGAAGGAAAAGCAAGTTGAGCCCTATGTTCATTGAACCGTACCGTGTGTTGAAGCATGTAGGACCAGTGGCCTATCAGCTTGATTTACCTCCAGAGTTGAGTCAGATTCATAGTATTTTCCATGTTTCTATGCTGAGGCGTTATAGATCAGATCCGTCTCACATAATACCAATAGAAGAAGTGGAGTTGAGGTCAGACTTGTCTTTTGAGTAAGAACCAGTGAAAATCTTAGATCGCAATGTTAAGGTGCTAAGAAAGAAGACTGCACTGTTGGTTAAGGTTCTTTGGCAAAATCACGAGCGGAGGAAGCTACGTAGGAGCTGAGGGCGCTAATTCGGCAACAATATCCTCACCTCTTTTAACTGAGTAAATTTCGAGGACGAAATTTTCTTTAAGGGGTAGAGTTGTAACATCCTAAAATATGAGTATCGATATGTTGCATGTTTTGGTGCTTAACTTGTGAATGATTAAATTCGTGTGCTTATATAGTATTGAGAAGGCTTGGGATTTATTCGGTATTAGAATCAATTTTAGTAATGAGTACTTTATTGAAGTGGAACAAGTGACTCTGATGCTTAAGGGAATTTAATTGGTAAAAGTTTGCATAGGATGAGCTAGTGGCAAGGTGGAGTTGGCGCCATAAGCATGTTTAGAGGGAAGAGGTTCGAAACTCATGGATAGCATTTTGGTGACTTTTATTTTTTTTGCACCTATATTGCAAGTGTCGGTCAAACCTTACTTATGGAAGGTTGGATTTTTTTTATGGCAAGGTGATTATTGGATAAGATAAGCTTGAACTTGGGGAAAGGAAATCCTATGCTTATGGAAGGTAATGGGGGTACAAGGGATATCTTAAGGGTTGTGTTTTGGAAAGTAGAAATGGCTAAGCTTGTCCATGAACTTGGACGGTTTTATAGACTAGGGGGTGGCTGAATTTTTGTGGTAGACTTTGGTAAGGATACGTAGTTAGTGTGTAATCCCATTTGGTCATTTCTTTGTTTTCTCAAAACACCTTTTCTTTTCATATTTTTTTTCTCTTTGATCGAATGTGCTTGATGCTTTGGGTAAACATCTTTATTTTTCATCTTTTTGTCTTCTCCTTTTGACCATTTGGTCATATTTTGCCGACCTCTCAAATGCATCATTTTGTGTTACTCTTCTTTGTGCCGAAATACCAAAACACAAAAAACCATTTCTTTTCTTCTTTCTTCCCCATTGCCGAATGCACCATTGTTCCAAACTCTTTTTTTTGCTCATCTCTTACCTTTAAAAATTGAATCATAAGCCTCTCATCTTTATTTTCTTGCTATCTCCATTTTTCTCATCCTTTAAACACAATATTTTTTCCTTCATATTTCTTCTATGGCATTTTATTCTTAATCATTTGCTTCATTTCATACTTTGATCAATCGTGGTGTAGTGGAGTGTCAATCATTTCTTCATCGATAGTGGATCATAGTCATCATAAGAATGTGTGGAAAAGGATTTCATCATTCAAGGTAAGGGATTCATTCTTTCTCGAAGGGGTTCTATGTTACTTCTTATTTGGTTTAAGATGGTATTGATTAATCGATACTATCATAGGGACCCTATTAATCGACTTTCTTTTTGTGAACGTAAGAACTTTGTAATAATCAAGATAAGTTAGAAAAGAGCGGTGAATAGTGTTCAAAAGAGGGGTGGTTCCGCTATTCCCCCTAAATTCAAACAAAAGGCTGTTTCAGCAATCTGAGATTTTCCACCGGGTTGTGGACCTTCATTCGGCGAAAATCAATTATTTGAAGTCATTCGTACTCCTGAGCCTTAGTTTGTTCGTGGATATTCAACGGGTAACGAATCATCAATCGGGGAGAAACCACAAATAGAAGTTGTTCAAAATTTCGAGGGTAAAAGTTTAGAACGCTTATTTTAAAGAATAGTTTTGTAAATAAGTATTAGTGTTCTAATCCATCGTGATGCGTGTTTAGGTATCGACGAGCGGGAAAGTATAGTTCTCACCATAATCAGGTGTGTAACTTCACACTTATCTCATGCGTTATATTATACCGCAAGCATTATAATAAAAATCATAAATCCTGTAAAATTGGAAAATATGGTATATTATCACTTTTTGTGTGAATGCATGAAACCGAAATTTAGGTTGTGAAAAAAATTACGGATTTACGCTTAATGGGCTATTTTGTTAAAAAAAGTGATATTTTGGGCCATATGATTATTTTGATAAATTGGCCAAGTGTGGAAATTGTAAAAAGGCCTCATGTGTTAAATGGACCGAATTACGAAATGTTCCTATGGACCGAATTATGAAAATACCCTTTATGGGCCAAATTGAAATATGTTGCTTTATGGGCCAAATGTGATATTTAATATATGAGCTAAATGTGATATGAGATTAAATGGGCCAAGTTTGCTAGATCGTTAAATGGGCCAAATTGCTATTTTGACTAATGGGCCAAATCAATAACTTGTAATATGGGCTTTTTGTTAAATTTACCTTATGAATATTTTGTTATGCATTATATATATACATGGCTGCATGGGTTGGGATAATTGACGAAGAGAAGAAAGGCCTATTGCCAAAAATCTAGTTCGATGGTTCTACCACAAATATTATAAATGGCCTGTTGCCAAAAATCTAGTTCGGTGGTTCTACCACAAATATTATAAATGGCCTCTTGCCAAAATCAAGTTCAGTGACTCTGTCACAATGGCCTGTTGCCACAAATATTATAATTGGCTTGATGCCTGCTATTGGTGTGTTGGCGGGGTGGGTTGACTTGATCCCCACAGGTGTGATGGTTGGTACGGGTGGTGTGTAGTGGATGGAAGTTAGGCTTCGTTGGGAATTGCATATCACATGCATTATTTTTATGTTTGATTTATATATTGTATTTTGTAAAAGGGCTCAAGCCCAATTGAATGCTTAATGGTTATGGCCCAGTGAACACGGTAAGTGGGTTACACATTGAGTTCTTAGTAACTCACCCCGTTTTTTCTTACCCTTCTCAGGTAATAAGGGAGGCTTGGGCTGGGGATGACTTCGTGTGGAGGCCATACTATAAATGGTGGTTTACATAAACTTTTATTTTCTTTAATTATTTTCATTTAAGTACTATTTCAATTGCGATGTAATAAGGCCTCGCATTATTTTCTTGGATTTTTATTTTGTGGATGGTTTTAATATGTTTTAGATTCTTAAATTGGATTGTTTTAATTTTTATAAATGTTTTCTTAAACTTTCGTATAAAATATAGGTTTTTCTTAAATATTACTAAAACGTAGGAATTCCTTTGAAAACTCTTTTATAAAATATTTCAACCAATCAATTTAATTTTTAATCGATTCTTACTCAAAAAAAACAATTGATAAGCTTTTGAGCTTACAAATCATTGATTTCTAATAAACCTCGATTTTGATAAACTCATTCTCTAAAATCGTTTTGAAGATTTGAAATCTTACATCGTTGATGATTAAACACACGTTCGTTTTGTGTGGCATGCCAAAGTCCAGACTTAATGCATGGGCCGGGTTTGGGGTGTTACAGTGACATACTATATGTTAATGTGTTAATTGAGTTGGCTTTTAAAACTAGTGGCCTTATGAAGCAATTACACAATTATTGAGTTAGTGGATGGTTAATGGACAAAAATTGCCTTAATGTAAAAAAGTTTAAGTTTATTAAGTATATTAAAAGCTAATTTTGTAAAATGGTTAATAAAGTTAATATAATAAAATTAAGCTTAAAATAAGCCATTATCATCCTTCACCTTGCCTAATTATCAAGGAAAAAGAAAGAAATAAAGCTTCTTAAGGGTTCGGCCATTGATGAGTTTGATTTAGGTATGGATTTTGATCGGTTTTTGATAATTTCTACATTTTTGTAATCGTTGCTTTGTATGCTTCAAAACCCATGTCTTAATTTTGTGAATTGATGACGTTTTTGAAATGAGCCATTGATGAATTCATGAGTTTTATGATGTTTGTGGATGAATTATGAAAGATACGTGTTTGATTAACATATTTTATCTTTGGAGTTTTGGTGGTTTTGAGTAATTTGGATTAAATTGAAAGAATAATACTTTGAGGGATTAAATTGTGAAATTAATGAAATGTATGGACTAGTATGAAACATGTGAAAATTCGGCTAGGCATGGGTGACATGAGATTTTGTGTATTTTGGTGATCTTGTGAAATAGGGACTAAAATGTGTAAATGTGAAAATATGGGGGCTAATTTGTAAATTACCCTAAATGTGTGTTACTGGATTGAATTGAATGAGTTAATGAGTGAATGGATTAAATTTGAATATGTATAGATCAAGAACCAAAGAAAACAGACTTAGATCGCGGGAAATTGAAAGGAATTGAGTAGCCGAGTCCGTTTCCGTTAAATCGAATCTGAGGTAAGTCGATGTACAAATAAATGCATCTGAATTGAGTTATATTTGTATTCATGAAATTTAGTTTGCAATGAATAATGCTTTAGATGATATATATATGAATTTTGAGGGATTATTGACAAATTTTAAATGTCCGAGAAGTCCCGTACAAACCAAGGAATAGATAGGATTACGTATGTCATGACATAGGTGTCTGATATGTGATATCATATAAGACCACGTGGGGACGTTGGCATTGATTTGCGATATTATGTAACACTACGTCTAGGACGTTGGCATCAATATGAGATTTACGTTTAAGACCATGTCTGGGACATTGGCATCGTATTTGATTCGTGTAAGACTATATCTGGGACAATGGCATCGATATCTGAGTACATGTAAGACCTTGTCTGAGACATTGGCATTGTACGACTATTCTGAGCACTCTGAATATCCTATTAGATTCTAAAAGGTTCAGTGGGCAAGTCTGAGAAATGAATGACTATGTATTTTGTATATCTGCTTCAGGTACGTTTGATGTATATGTTTTGAATAGACATGGAAGGTGAGTAAATATGCATATGGATGCAATGAACCAAAATGTGATATATATGCTTAAATGAGTTATGAGCATATGAGATATTTGAGTTGTGAAATATGAGTAAGTAATGGCTAAGTAATAAGCCAAGGATGATATTATGAATTTGTAAATGAGAAACATTAATGTCTTGTGTTTATGTGGCTATATGTATTGTATATTAAGATTATTTGTGTATGGCTTACTAAGCTTTTGGAAAGCTTACTCTGTGTGTGTGTGTTTACTATGTTTTATAGGTCGTCAAATCTATGAAAGGCTCAGGGAATGTCGAGGATGATATTATAAATTACTAGTTATGTCCTATGATGCTAGCTTTGGTATGGTTTGATAGCAAATGAATTGGTGATATGAATGGTAAAATTATTGATGCATAATTTGTATATCATGGATGGTAAGCTTGTGTTGGATAATACTTTGAAATGTTTGTGATTGTATTGAACCAAGTGTTTCATATGTTGGTGTGAATTGTTAAGCTCATAAGTGATTAGAAATGATGTATATTTAGGCATGTTTTGGTTGCCTTTGAAGTTTTGATTGGTGCTTAATTGTACACGTAGGAATGACCCAAAGTGTGGGTGGCATTTTGGCTGTGAAAATGGCCTATATTTGCCCACATGGTTGAGCACATGGGCGTGTGGCTCGACCGTCTCCTTCAATGTTACAATTCAAAACAAGTCAGGCTCGACCACAGGCTGGACACACGAGCGTGTGACTGGTCGTGTGGTACAGGTCAGGCTCGACCACTGGTGGGGCACACGGGCGTGTCCCAGGCCGTGTGGTCAAGTCAGTATCTATGCCTTGTTTTGATACGGCTTAGACACACGGGCATGACTAAGGCTGTGGGAGGCACACGGCCTGCCCCCACGAGCGTGAGACGTCTAAAACTTTGAAAAAAATTTAAATTTCTGAGAAATTACGTATGTGCTCGGTTTAGTCCCAGCCTCTCTCTAAAGTAGGATTAAGGTCTCGGAGACCTATTTAAGGGACACTATGATATGTTTTGTCAGCATATGTTTTGAAATGTCTTTAAAAGATTTTGATCAGTCCGGTAACATCTTTAACCTTATTCTGGCGACGGTTTTGGATTAGGGGTGTTACACAATAATTAGAGGTGACTCAATTCGGAATACTTTTTAGAATATCTATAATACTTTTGTTCCTGAGTTCCCATATGC
This sequence comes from Gossypium rotundifolium, assembly GCA_025506655.1. Lineage (NCBI taxonomy): Eukaryota > Viridiplantae > Streptophyta > Magnoliopsida > Malvales > Malvaceae > Gossypium > Gossypium rotundifolium. Next base: position 120,437,657 of record CP106731.1, read on the forward strand.
TATCTTTGAGACATGGATGGAAGATACTGACGATGCAAGCGGAGATGGAGCTGAAGAAGACAAGGGGAATGGGTCAGAAAAATAAAAAGGGGGATTATTGACTTGATATTTATTTAATTATTTTTAGGTCCTTTGGAATTTATTTCTTTTGTAATTAGAATTTAATTTTTGCAGAATAAAACATAGCAAGCATGAACAAACTTAACACTTCTTTAGAAAGAATAAGACTAAGTGATACGGTAATAGGAATGAACATGTCTAGGATTAGGTTATTAGGGAAGACTTGGTGATAAACCATAATATACACATATTTTAATCCCACAATTAGCATAATTTTGGATGATTTATTCCTTTAATTATAGAAATAGGTGCTCCTAATCCTTTGTTTTCATGTTTTATACTCAAGAGACCACCGGAGGACAAAAAGAACGAGAAATGGGCCAAAAACAGAGTAAATGGGCCGAATTATGAAATTGGCACTACTGGCCCAAGATCACTGCAATAGTGCCTCATTAATGAACCGAACATGGCTGGCCTTGACTTACAGGCGTGTCTCGGCGTGACCTATTTGAATTCTATTTGGATTAGGGTACTTAGAGGCAAAGAAAGACGTTCTAAAAGCCTATATAAACACCCTAGAGGCCAACCTTCTAGGGGGCGTTCAGCTAGGCCAAAGAGCGAAGCCAGAGGGGCTGAATTGTGGGATTCACTCGAAGAAAGCCAGTTGATTCATCTCAAGAAGTCGGAATCATGCTCAAGACGAAGGATCTCTCCTTCAATTCCTTCAGGGGGTTTTAGGGTTTTCTTATGTTTTGTTTTATATTTTCTTCTGAGATGTATTCTATTATAATTATGAACTAAACTCCTCAAATACACGAGGAGGATGAAACCTAAGACGGATCTTGTTATTGTTTTTGAGTGCATGATAAATACTTGATTTGTTCTTAACTATGTGTTCTTAATTCTTGTTTTGATATTTCAGGATATTGATTCAAGCATTTATGCTTGATCGTTGTTTTATCGAGTTTTAAAATTTATAAAGAGAATGATTGAACCTGGAAACTAAGTCTGACAACGATTAAAGGCAAGTGTACCTATTGAACATTAGTATAGCTTAGGAAAGACCAGATTGTCGAACCCAAAGGAACTAAAAGTACTATTACTCACTTTCTTTTTATTATTTAGCCTAAAATAAGTAAAGTTTCCTTAATCTATATTAATGACTACTAAACTAAAGACACAAGGGTAAAAAGGATGAATTGGGAAATAACTTGAAGAGAAACTCGGTTGATCACGACGATACCCTCGGAAGAATCCACCTACACATCACTTGTTATTTAACACTGAACCATACGATTTATTCACTTAGTTTGATTCGTAAGGCTCCCTAACGTATATTAAAACCTCTCTCGAGGTGAATAACATCTAACTTTAGGTAAATTAATGAAAATCTCTTTCTCGAATAATGACCCCCTAAAATAGCAGTAAATCGATCTATGGACTCCCACATTAGGTTTCACTCTAATCCGACAAATCTCGTCACCCTATCTCTAGGTGTGCGATCAACTCTGCTTAATTATGCTAGATCTACTCTTAAGCAGGGTCTATTCCTCCTCTACCTAAGCACATCAAATTTGGATTGAGCATGCATAATTAAGAACAAAATAAGTATTTATCATATAATTTAGAAATCAATAACAAGATTCATCTAGGTTTCATCCCCTTCAGGTATCTGAAGGGTTTAGTTCATAACGAATAAAGAAAACATTTCAAGAGAAAAGATAAAACAAAACATGAGAAATCCCTAAAACCCCTGAAGCAATTGAAGGAGAAAATCTGCCGTCTTGAGTAGAATCCCGGCTTTTTGAGATGGATCAACTGGCTATCTTCGAGTAATTCCCACAAATCTAACCTTCTGGCTCGGCTTCTTGGCCTAACTAACCGCCCTCCTGTCAGGATACACTTAGGGCACGTTTGGTTCGCTGTAATGGGATAGAGCTGTAATGGAATAGAGGTGTAATGGAATAGAGGTGTAATGTAATAGAGCTGTAATAAGTAATTCAACTGTTTGGTTGAATGGAATGGAATAGAGCTGTAATAGAATTCCTGTGTTTGGTTGAATGGAATGATGTTGTAATAGCATAAGGAAAAGAACTAAAATGACCAGAATACCCTTAGCGAAATTTTTGTTAGGTAAATGATTATTATTATTGTTATTAAATTTTAATAAGGTTATTATTGAAAATAATTTAATAAAAATAATAAATAATTTAATCATATTTTAACATAATTATTATTAAATATAATTTAATAAAAATATAATTTAATAACATGCTTAATATAATTATTATTATATGAATTAAAAATCTTAATATATAATACTATAAAAAATATATAATTTATTTTATTATTTTTAAACGCAATACATATATGTGCTAAAATATCATTATTGAAACAAATAATTTAATTACTTTGTAAAAAAATATTAGAAGTAATTAATTAACTTGAGAATTATATTTCACATCCAAGCATAATATTCATATATTAACAAAAAGTTACATGATTTCATTATTAAATCTACCTCCATTAGTTTTAGAAATTGGTTTTCCCAGCATTTATCAATGCAGTTTTTTTTATTCAAATTTTCTCAAAAATAGGAGGACACCATACATATTTTTTTTTTTGTCAAAATTATATATCCTTGAAAATATTCATTACGAGTCTCATTCGAATTTGATTGAAAATTCAGAAAGATTAATTGTTTGGCTAACTATGGTACTTAGTACTTAGTAGTGAAGCCAATATTTTACGGTAGAAGTAATTTAAGCATTATGTTTCTAAGGTTAAAAGTTGGGGAGCCGATTTTAAAAAGATTAGGCATCCAAAATTATGCCCTATATTTGTTGAATTTTAGTATGAAATATATCATTGGATGCTTATTTATTGATTACCAAATTGAAGAGTTGAGACATTTGTTGGCTTCTTTGTAAATTATTATTAATAAACATTGATTCAATTCGGACACTTGATTATTAAGTTGTTAGATCGGATGTAATTGAGCTTCTCTTTTATATTCTTGGTCTATAGTGTTTCCCTTGAGTCGCTTTGTTACATTGAGTACTTTCTTGATAACTTGCTACAATACAAAAATAATTTTAAACTATGCAAAGAAATGTGATTTATCAAACTGAAAGAAATGCAAAGATACAAGGATAATAGCAAGTTACATGGCTCATTGAACCATACTAAATTTGTCACATGGTCAAACAAACACAAGTTCATGCAGAGACAATCAACTTTCTTGACAAGTACTCTCCAGGTTGAAATACAAGGTATATTCTTGACAAATACTTCCAAGTAGTCTCTGTTGCCTCCCAACCCCATTTTAAAACCAAAAGAAAAAAGCATCTGAACACTATGGAAGCTCAACTAGTAGGACTTATCTAAGCCTTCATTTAAAAAATGTCAACCAAACTTCCCTTCATTTAAAACAGCAGTTTATGGCATTTAAATCTAGGAATTTATATGCTGAATTTTCAGCATTTGGACATCATTAAACACTTCCAATCAAAAATCAAATTTAATAATCCACAATCACACTTTCCTTCATTTACAACATCAGCTCAAAACATTTAAAATAACAGAATATGCATGCTGAATTTTTAGCATTTAGACAACATTTCAACATGAAAATTTTCCATCTTTTCAACCCATATCTGTAGATTGCTAGCAAGAAATTACTAAATATAAATTTCTCTTCAATTTAGACATTAACAAACAGTAACAATACATAGTATTAAAATCAATAAACAGCAACTCAAAGCTTTTTAAACAAGGGAGTCTGTATGCTAATTCCAGCATTTGGTCAACATATAACCCTTATAAACAGACATCCAAATTGTAAAAAAAATGTCAACCAAACTTCCTTCATTTAAAAGCAGTGGTTTATGGCATTTAAATCTAGGAATTTATATGCTAACAAGGAAACAAAAGCAACTTTTAACGAATCAGGGAATGCTAGAATGGGTCCCCAAGTTACGAGGCTTTACGGATGAAGAGAACAATTGTGACTATGCAAATAGGTATATAAGAACAATTGTGATGTTCAAAAAGTCAATCACATTTAGAGGATTTGTTGAGTTCTACTTAAAAGCTGAAAAGAAAGATGGAAGCATGCTAAAAGCTGTTGTAATTCCATAAAAAGAAACCAGAAATAAGTTTTAGACAACTAGATGTAACACTGTCTGGTCAAAATCTCTCAAAATACATTGTAAGTAATTGAAAGATAACATCAAAGTTACAGTAGCAAACAAAACCATGGAAACCTTTCAAACAATAGCATTGGCGGCACTTGCAATTCTAGGCCACGTGTCAAGACACTCCTTTCCAATGGGACCAAGGATAGCGGATCCTGTAATTACCAAATCAATGAATGCAATGAGCTTTGAAAGATCAAATCCAACAATGCAACAACAAATAACTTTCTGCCACTGAAATTGCAAATTAATAGGCTAAGACCCTGACAGAACCAACCTAACAAAACCATACGTTTAGAGAAGATAACCCAGATTTCTAAATTGCATTCTTTACTACAATGAATTTAGACACACAAACATGTACTTTAATTTCATATCTGACTTTGACACACTTCATTTGAAACCCCATAATTCAACAAGCAAATATTATTCTAACTGGGTATGTAGAATGAAGAAGAGGGTTGGTTTACCTTTCATTTCTCCTTGGGATTGACAATGACACCAAAGATTATCTGCAAACATATAGATAAAACCCAAACTAAGTTCAAAAAAAAACACGAAATACTAATAGTTTTACATGGTAACAACTAAATCAAATATACCAAAGAGACGGTAACACGATGCAATAGATAAATAACAGCATCATGCTATTTAAAACTAGCAATTTCCCTTTACTCTATGCTTCCCATTAAAGAGTAACCAAAAAAAAATCAAAATTGGGTACCCCCCATTATCAAAAGAAGCAATTAAAGGCAAATAAAAAAATATGGGGGAAACAAAGGAATTGTTTTGACCTTCAAGTACATGTAGACGCCGTCCTTTCTACGTCAAGGTTTGCGTTGTCGGACGATGACGGGCAACACCTTCTTCCTCAAATCGAGCTTTCCTTTTTTATGGTGGCCATGACCATGTCACCGACGCAAGTCGATGGAATCTGTTGAGACTCCTTTGATTCCTTTGATGAAATTGATGTAGAGGTTCTTGGCCCCAGTGTTGTCGCGTAGTTCACCATAGCCGCCACCCCAAACCCAGCGACATTCTCAACTTGTTCCCTACTTCCCCATCTGTTGCAAATTAAAAGGAAAAGAATAGTTGAGATCATTGGGGGTTTTGTTAGGTGGGATGTAAACGAGGAAATGAGGAAAATTTACCTCGCTTGACATTTTGGATCGGCCCTTCTCTGCTCCTCTATTAGCCTCTTTTTGGGAGCAAGTGTTTTGTAAATTTTCAATAACATTTATTTTTTGGTTGGTGAAAAGAACAAAATGGAAAGAGATGGAAATGGGTTTGGGTACCGGAAGGATTCAAGGAAAGTAGTGATGGGAGGAGCATCGGAGAGCAAGAAAACAACGCCGTTCTTGTAGAGAAATCTCATCTTGTCCATCTTTTGCTCTAGCAATGCTTTGACGGATAAATTCTTGATGAAATGAAGGAAAGAGTTTGAGGCGATGAAGGAGAAGATGAAGGAGGGCAAAATTTGGAAAATGGGAAAGAGATAGCGAACGTAATAGCTATTCGGAGATGTGGGCAAGGAATGGCTATTCTGACCTTTAAGTAATAAGGCTGAATGGAATCAAATATGTAATAGCATTCTGACCAACCAAGCGTTTGTTTGGTGGTGGGCCCACTGAATTAGGAGGGAATGCATTCCTATTTCCCCAACCAAACATGCCGTTAGGGTATTTATATAGACTTTTAGAATGCTTTACTTGGCCCCTCTAAGTGTCCTAATTCAAGTATACTTCCTCCTCTGGTGTTTGAATAAGCTTTGGAATGTGTTTCTTTACCTCAAACTATCCAAATCCGATTGAAATTTCTCTTTTCCACGACAGGGGCACGGCCATGGTACACGCCTGTGTAAATCGTTTTCAGGTCGTGTCTCGATTTTGTCGATTGGGGCATGGCCGTGTAAATCATGGCATGGCCGTGTCTTAGCTAACTGTTGGGGCACGGTCATGTGGCTTGAAGTCCAGGCCGTGTCGATTTCCAATTTGGCCCAAATTTTCCCATTTTAAGCCTGTTTGTCGTTCTTTTCGTCCTCGGGTGCTTTCCTGAGTATAAAACATGAAAAGAAAGGATTAAGAGCACTTTTTACATAAATCAAGGGCTAAATCATCCAAAAGCATGCTAAATATGGGGTTAAATTATGTTAGTTTTATTGTTTATCAAATACCCCCACATTTAAGCTTTTGCTTGTCCTCAAGCAAAATTCTCAACTTACAATTATAATGAACTTTCCACAATTTGTAATTCCTATCAATGTTGCCTCATCATAATTCATAGATAATTTATACATGGATAATTTAGCTCAAAGACTCCTAAAGATTCAAACAATATAAGTCATATGTTTGTAGCACAAAAACATAGGTGTCTCCCCATATCTAAACAATTACCTTTAATTCAAAATCGATAATGATTGACATCCTCACTAAAGATTCACTCAAATCACTCAAAGTGTTTTAAGGTTCACAATTAAGCACTCAACAGTCAAACTTGAAAAGTTAATCCCATAGGCTTGCTTGAAAATCAAATCTCCACCACTGTAATATGAAATTGATACACAAATCAAAAGGTCTTTGATAGGGTTGTAGTGGGGCTTAGGTTAAAGGTGTAGATAAAGGCTGAATTATAGGGTTTAGAATCGAGATTGAATTGACAAGTTACCTAACTTTTAGAAAAATAGTTGAACTAATAATCTGAATAATTACATCACATGAGAATACTAATAATACGAGCTTCTTCTTCAAGATGCTGAATTTAAACGTACAAGCTTTTAAACCATAGAACTAATAATGAATATACTTTTTTAGAAGCAAATGAAGTAAATACATAATATAAGAATTAACTATATCAACTGAAATAAAGTAATTAGCAACTGATCAAATCGATTCTCAATAGAAGGGTAGTCAAAGGAATGGTGATAACAAATACAAAGGGTTTTGGATTAATATTAGTGGGTGAATCAATAAAAAAGGGTTGTTAGGATCAAATGGATTCACTAAGGGTTAATTTGTGAAGGTAGGCTTTTTAGTGGAGTGAATGGATCAAAACATATGTGCCTTTATCATCTCAGTATATCAAATCATTAATGTGGTCTCGATATGTATAATCAAGGCAAGTTCTAAAATAACAATTCAGTGTTGACACACTCATGATCAATAAAGTGATCACGAAAAAGAATATATGCTCTATAAGGCTCAAAATCTCACAAAAATTATGGGTATTTGACATCAATCCAGTAAATTTCAAACTTCAATGTAATATTCAAATTCAGTTCAACAACCTAGAAAATTTTTATTCTTGAAAAATAGACTTATCATGGTTGATTCTCTAGTATTCTTCAAATTTAATCATCAATGCACAATTATCAATGACTTATTCAAAACATATCGATAAAAATCATAAATCATTAGAAATTTCATCCTAATTGATAATATGAGAAAATTATTTAGGAACAATACTAAAATTCAAGATTTTGGAATAATGCAAAAGTTAGGTACTTTTACCCCCACACTTAAGATGTACATTGTCCTCAATGTACAAAGATAGATAAACAATTACGTAATAATAGAATCAAAGAGAAGGGAGAAGTAACACTTCCTAAATTTTGGATGAATTCCTTGTTCCTTGTCGATTTGGAGGTGGTGGCATTTTCTATGGGCTGGTGAGGTGGCTACCCACAAGCATTATGCTAGATGAAGAAATTGGGGAGCCTGCAAAGATGTAGCCAGGAAATCTAAAGAAACATTAAAAATATACTAATAATATAATTAAAAATAAAGAAAATAAATAGAAGAAGACTAAGAAGAAAATTAAAATTAAAAGAAAAGACTAATGGACTAAAGAGTCCTTATTGATAGATGGTTCGCGAGGTGGGTGTGACTTCTAAGGCTGCAAAGGGGCTATGGTCATGGTTCCAGTGTGATTCCCAAGAAGCCTTTAGAATCTAAAACCAAGAAACTAAAACAAAATAAACTAAATTAAGTAGAAGAGAAGTAAAGATAAGGAAATTAAAGTAAAAGAGAAAAGAAAAATAAAAACTAATTGTCTCAAAGACCCTTGGCTTGTCGAATAGCTGAAGCTACTGGCATGAACTCATATGAATCGGTCTCTTTTGAGGAGAGTGTGGTTGGCCTTTTACGCTTCTTCAGCATGGCTTTGGTGTCTCAAGAGTTATAGGAATGTTAGAAGAAAAGGAGAGAGAGGAAATATGATAAGAAGAAGGAAGAAAGAAAGGAGGAAGGAGGGTGAGGAAGAAGAGGGGAGGGGGTGGGGTGTAAATAGAATTTTGGCTTCTGACATTTTCCCACGCCCGTGCACCAAAGGTGTGTTGAATTACACAGCCGCATCGCACGGCCGTGTGTCTAGGTGTGTTTGTTCACCCACACCCATTTTCCTGTTGCCACACCCGTTCCTGAAAAGGCAGTGTGTTGGCACGGTTGGGTAGCTTAGGTATGTTTTTCCCGTGTCTGGTAGGTCAGTAACTTAACATGATCGTAGAGCATGGTCATGCCAATTTATCGGTGCCTGTGGGGGAGTGGTTGGATCCGTGACGTCAAAAAGTGGTTGGGATTTGATTCGAACGGCCTCTACTATGTCAGTACGGGGATTCCAGTAGTCCACATGGCTACGGACACGGTCGTGTGTCCTAGAAATCTGCACTTTTGGTTAGTTTACAAAGATAAAGAGAAAGAAATGAAAATAAATGTAAAAAGAAGTAGGGTTAGTGCTCAGGTTGCCTCCCGAGATGCGCTTGTTTATAGTCTTAAGCTAGACTTTCCTCGACATTGAAAAAAATCAGGGAGGTTTAAAGGTTTGAATATCTTCCTTCATGCTTATAGTTCTATTTTCTTGACAAAGTTCAAGTTGAGAAGCGTTTACCATAGAGGTGTCAAATGTTGGATTGCTTACCTCGACTATTCCATGTGGGAAGATATTGTGTACCTTAAAAAGGATTTCTCCTTTTGGCTTCAGGTCTATTGTGATGATGTGCGGATCTACTTTGTCTAATAGTACCTAGTCTCCAATTTTGAAGTGATTCGATGTTCGTACAAGCTATTCTAGTGGTTCCTCTAGTTTTACTTTGTGTGTTTCTTTTTTGACGTGTGTCTTCTGCTCTTTTAGTCTGTCGACCTTAAGGTTTTGATCCTTCTCTTGGTCGTGTTGGGTTCTATGATTTGGCTCAGGTTTGTCTTCATGTGGTATTTCCTGCGATGAAGGTTGTACAAATTGATTATCAACTGAATTATCTTTCTTACCTTCATTGATTGTTGTCCTGGCCAAGTCAAGAGCTTGAAGACAGATTGATTCATCACCTATACAAAGTATGAGTTCTTATGCGGCATCATCAATTTTAGTCTTGGCAGTTGCTAGGAAGGGTCTTCCTAAAATTAAGGGGATTGTATTATCCTCATCCATATATAAGACAACAAAATCTATTGGGAAAACAAATTTATTGATTTTTACAAGAACATCTTCGATAATGGCCCTAGGAATTCTAAAAGTTCTATTAGCTAATTGTATACTCATCCTAGTTTGTTTAGGCTTCCCTAGAACTAGTCGTTTAAATAATGTATATGGCATGACATTTATGCTTATTCCTAAATCAGCTAATGCATTATCAATAGCTAAACTACCAATTAAACATGGATTTGTAAAACTTCCTTGATCTTTTAGCTTTCGTGGTAGTATATTCTGTAACATTGCTAAGCATGCTACGTTCAATTCCACGTGGTGCTCTTCATCTAATTTGCGTTTGTTCGTCAAGAGCTGTTTTAAAAATTTCCTTGAGTCTGGCATCTAAAAAAGGGCTTCAAGAAAAGGTAAGTTAATATGTAATTTCTTTAAGAGTTTAAGAAACTTGCCGAACTGTTCCTTTGAATCTTCTCTTTTCATCTCTTCGGGATAAGGTATGCGAGGTTGGTACTCTTTGACTATCGATTTTAGCTTTCCTTGTGTTATCTCTACCTTAACTTCATCTACCTTGGTTTCTTGTATTGGATTGGGTTCATCTAACCCCTTACTGTCATGAGCTGAGATGGCTTGAATTTGCTCCTTTGGGTTAATCTCAGTGTTACTTGGTAGACGTCATTGCGGTCATTTTGACATTAGCTTTGCAAGTCGTTCGACTGCATTAGTGGCTTCCTTAACTGACTTAGTAAGTTTCCCGACTCGATTCTCGTTACTTTTAATTGTTTTCTCAGTTTCTTATAAATGATTTTCTGTGTTTTCCATGAATTTTGTCAGCATCTCTTCGAGGTTTGGCTTCTTCTCTTGCGGATATGGCTGATTTTGGAAATTTTGAAAAGGTTGTTGTCTTTGATTTCCTTGGTTTCCTTGGCCTCCCCATGAAAAATTTGGGTGGTTCCTCCAACTTGGATTGTAGTTATTACTATATGGATTATTATTGGATCTGAAATTATTACCTATGTAGTTCATTTGTTCGCTCCCTGCGTCCGGTTGGTAGGGTGGGTACTCAAGATTCGCCACAGTTCCACTTACGTTGCATTGTATGACTGGATGTAGATGCGAAGAACACAAACTATCAAGCTTTTTATTCATTATCTCTACCTGTGTTGATAGCATGGTCACTGCATCGAGGTTGTAAGCTCCAGCTGATTCTGTCAATTTTGTCCTTGTAACTTGCCACTGATAGTTATTCAGTGACATCTCTTCAATGAACTTGTAGGCTGCTTAAGGAGTTCTGTTGTTCAGGGTTCCACCAGCAGCTAAATCGATTAATTGCCTCGTTGAGGGTTTACACCATTATAGAAAGTTTGGATTGTAGCCACAAGGGTAGACCATGGTGTGGACACATTCTCAAGAGATCCTTGTATCTCTCCCATGCGTCGTAGAATGTTTCTACATCTATCTGCACAAAAGGAGAGATATAATTCTGTAATTTGGCCGTTTTGGCCGGTGGGAAATATTTTAATAAAAATTTTCAGTCATTTGGTCCCATGTAGTGATTGACCCTCGTGGTAACGAGTAAAACCACTATTTGGCTTTATTCCTTAATGAAAAGGGAAATAACCGAAGACGAATGGAATCATCAGAAATGCCATTTATTTTGAAAGTATCACAGAACTTAAAAAAATGGCTATATGAGTATTTGGGTTTTCGTCTTGAAAACCATTAAATTGAACAAATTATTGAATCATTTGTATTGTGTTAGGGTTTAATTCAAAATTATTAACAGTTATAGCAGGCCTAACAATACTAGATTTAGCTCCTGTTAAATGAGGATTAGCATAATCATACATAGTACGCGGAGCATTGTTTTCTACCACATCTTGTGGTGGATTATTCTCGTCCATCCCTTCAGTAGGATTGAATATGCATTCTCTGTAACATCCCGAAATTGGGCCTAAAAGAATTGGGCCCAATGGGCCTTGGGCGTAGGAGTGTTTAAAAGTTTTGAGAACAAGAGAATGGCGTTTTTGCAAATTGGACTTATTAGTTAAGTGAATTTGGAAGGTTACAAGGTTTTTAGGAAGTTCCGAGTTCAAGTTAAGCTATAGATAGATTTTAGTGTTGAAGCATTTAAAGGGGAGAAGACTAGTGGCATCTAGTATAAGAGAATAATTGGACAACTTGCTAGCACAAGAGAAGCTAGTAGAAAGGTGGTGAGGCATCACATGAAAGGGCTTAAGAGCTTGGGTTCGAATCCCACCAAGTGCACTTATTTTGGATTAATTTTTTTGGTGCTTCAAGGTAAGTGTCGGTCATGGCTTTAATATGGTAAGGTGGACTTTTAAGTTTAGCAAGGTGGCTAAGGAAATTAGGGAAGGGTGAAGGTAAGGAAAGGAATCAAAAGAAAAAGGCAAGATAGGGGGACATGTGGCATTTTTCGCGAGGGATGTTTTGGAAAGGTTTTATTTGGTCTATGTTCATCTTTTGGTAAAGCTGATAATGGTTTGGAAAAGGGAGAGGATAGCTGAATTTTGATGGGAGTATTTTGATAGTTTTGGTGCTTGTTAGGTCTAATTCCTTTTGGCATCCTTTGTGTTCATCTTCCAGCATCTCCTCTCATTGCCGCAACTTCAAGACGGACATTCTCTCTTCTCTTTCTTGTCTTGCCAAAAACACCTAGACTTTGTGACCAATTATTTCTTCACTCATCTTCTCTTGGAAAACTGAAACTACCGATCCTTATTTGTTGTCTTACTACTAGTGCCAAACCGTGTTCTTCATTTCGGTTCATACCTATTATTAAGGTAAAGGTTCTTTCTTCTTATTCATGTTGTTTGTTCTTTCTTCTCTTGACTTGGCTATGCTGAAACTCTCATCCCTTGGCTAAGTCGTACCTAGCCACTTGTTGTTATTTTAAACTCCTTTTATTCTCTTTTGATGAAGGTCGAATCAAGCCATCCTTTGCTGCTACTTATCTTTCTCTTAGCCTTGGTTTCGAAAGTTGATTGGGACTCGTTGCAATAGCCAAGGTGCAAGGCCTGATTTTAGAATCTAGTAGGGAAGGATCGCGATTGTGGTAAGTGACCCGTGTGAGTGAGTAATTTTGGGCTTTTGGAAACTTAAAGAAATCGAGGCTAACTTTTGATCGGTTTTATTTTAGGGGGCAACGAAGAGTGATTCTTTAGGGAATCCTAATCAAGGTGTGTAATCCCGTACCCTTTCAAATACATGTTTGAAATGGTGTGTAATCCTACACTTCCCTGAATATTTGCATGAAATGTTTTGTGATTCGGTTGAAAGATTGAAAAATTGAAAATCGGCATAAGTGATCACTCGGGCGTATGTATGTTCGTAATGGAAACCATATTTTGCAATAAAATAGATTTTGGTTAGCAGTAGTGACGTGATTTAGAAAAATCATGAAAAATAGGAGAAAGGGAATTAGAAAGTGAAGAAGATATGGATTGAAAGCTAATTGAGTCTAGTTTCATGGAAAATTTACGGATTTAGATTTCGAGTTTCCTAGCACGAGTTATAGTTATTTTAGTCAATATGACGTAGATGGACAGTTTCAATTTGTATGCCCCAAATTAGTAGTTAAAGTCTTAGGTTGCGAAATTACCAAATTACCCTTAGTGGGAGAAATTTTTGAAATACCCTCGATAGGTAAGATTACAGAAATACCCCTAAACAATAAAATTATGAAATTGCCTTAATGGACTGATTTGATATATTGCTTAATGGGTCGAATTGATATATTACGTAATGGGCCAATTTGATATATTACTTAATGGGCCGATTTGATCAATTGCCTTAATGGGCCGATTTACAAAGTGTTAATGGGATAAACTTTTGTTTGAATTAATTATTGTTATTATATTTGTAAATATCATGATTTTCTATGTGTGATGCATTTACATGATTTTCCATGGGTTGGGAAAATTGAATGAAAAGAAGTGTAGTCTGGTGGCTTTGCCACAATTTGATATTCTGGTGGCTCTGCCACAAATTCTGATAATGGCTATGTGCCAACCTAAATATGGCTTTGTGCCATCGTGATTATGGCTTTGTGACAAATGTATTTACACAGGGCTATGTGCCTAACATATGAATTAACGACTCTGTGTTGATCATATTTACCCAATGGTGTGTGCTGATAAACCGTAAAAGTAGCATATTTTAATCCCACATTTAGTATGCTTTTGGATGATTTAGCACTCACATTATGTAAAAAAGTGCTCTTAATCCTTTCTTTTTATGTCTTATACATAGGAAAGCACCCGAGAATGAAAAGAATGAGAAACGGGCTTAAAACGGACCAAATTGGGCCAACCTAAGAAATTGGCACGGCCTGGATTTCACGTCACACGATCGTGCCTCACCAATCATTCAAAGACACGCCCCAAGCATGAATTGCAAGGTCGTGTCCCAGTCGACAGACCTGAAGCACGGCCTGAATCCCAACTTACACGACCATGCCACGGCCGTGCCTCAATCAACAGAATCAACACACGGCCTGAAGTCGACTTACACGGGCGTGTGCCATGACCGTGCCCCTGTTACGGGAATGAGCAATTTCACTCAGATTTGGATGCTTGAAGCCAAAGAAACATACTCCTAAGTCCACTTAAACACCTTAATAGTAATTCTACTTGAAGGAGATACTTTGGAGCGAAGTAAAGCATCTAAGGAGCCTATATAAACAAACCAAGGCAGCCGTTCTAGAGAAGTTTTGGTGGGCAGAGTTTTCTGCCAGAGCTTTTATTGAGGGAATTGCTCGAAGATAGCCAGTTGATCCATCTGAAGAAGCCAAAGTTCTACTCAAGATAGAGGATCTCCTCTTCAATTCCTTCAGGGGGTTTTACGGATTTCTTATATTTTGCCTTATCTTTTCTCTTGAGATGTTTTCTTATTTTGTTATGAACTAAACCCTTCAGATACCTGAAGGGGATGAAACCTATGACGAATTTTGTTATTTGATTTATAAATTATATGATAAGTACTTAGTTTGTTCATAATTATGTTGCTTAATTTAATCTGATCTGCTTAGGTGGAGGAGGAATAGACCCTGCCTAAGAGTAGATCTAACATAATTAAACAGAGTTGATCGAGCGCCTAGAGATAGGGTTACGAGATTTTGCCGGATTAGGGTAAAAGCTAATATGGGAGTCCATTGATCGATTTACTACTTCCTTAGAGGGTTATTATAAGAGAACGAGTGTTCCACTAATTAACCTAAGGTTAGACGTTATTCACCTCGAGAGAGGGTTTAATATAGGTTATGGAGTCTCACAGATCAAGCTAAGTAAAGAAGTCATATGAATTAAAAGTTAGATAACAAGAGAAGTCACAGGTGGATTCTTCCTGAGGGTATCGTCGTAATCAACTGAGTTTTTCCACAGTCTTTTCCCAAAGTTTCACTCTTTTGTCTTTGCATTTAGTTTAAGTATTTCATTAGCCTTTAGATTAATAACCCAATCACTACATATTTCAGGCTAAATAATGGAAAGAAAGTGAGTAGTAGTACTTTTAGGTTCCCTTGGGTTCGATAAAGACACTCTTGCCTAAACTATACTACTGTTTGATAGGCGCACTTGCCTCTATCGTTGTTATAGTTAGTTTACAAGTTCGATCATTCTTTTTATAAATATTAAAACTCATCTGTTTGACATGATCAAGTTTTTGGCGTCGTTGCTGGGGAACACTAAAGTATTAAGAAAGCTCTATTTCTATTACTTTAGCCATTATTTTATTATTTCACTATTTACTTTTATTTTTAGTTTAGGTTAAATTTTTATTTATACTAAATTTCTTTCTTCTCCTAGTAGGTACCTCTAGTATATGACTAGAAGGAACCCGAGAGGACCTTTAGCATACAAAAGTGACATTGAAGCTCTTGCTCATGAAAATCACGAGAAATTAGACGAGCTCTAGACTACCAAAGAGAAGAACAACAAGACAGATCCAATCCTATGGAAGGGATGGACGAAAACAATCCACCGCCAAATGTGCAAGAATGCTCCGCGTAATATGTATGATTATGCTAAACCTAATTTGACAGGGGCAGAATATAGTATTGTTAGGCCCGCTATAGCTGCTAATAATTTTGAATTAAAGCCTAATACAATACAAATGATTCAAAAATTTGTCAATTTGATGGTTTGCAGGACGAAGATCCAAATACTCATATAGCTAATTTTTTAGAGTTCTGTGATACCTTTAAAATAAATGGCGTTTCTGAAGATGCCATACGTCTTCGGTTATTTCCCTTTTCATTAAGGAATAAAGCCAAGCAGTAGTTGAACTCGTTACCACGAGGGTCAATCACCACATGGGTTCAAATGACCGATAAATTTCTTTTAAAATACTTTCCTCCATACCAAAACGGCCAAATTTAGGAATGACATTGTAATACCCTTTTAAGACCGATCTCGGGTGCGGATACGAGACATTACTATGCTTGAACTCACTGAAACATGTACTTACGGGCTATAAAATTTATTTCCAACTTAAAAACTTCACTCTTTTAGTCAACACATATAACAAGGGCCTACGAGACCTTTAACTCATGTCAGAAAACTTTTGGAATTAAAATCAAATAACTCATTTTTGAAGCAGGGTTTACACGCCCGTGTAACTTGGGGACACGACGTGTACCCTTAAGCACGCCCATGCCCTCAAACCGTGTAAGGCTACTGACTATTTCCACACGGCTTGGACACGCCTGTGTCTACCAACCGTAGAAGGTTACTGACTAATTTCACACGGCTATGACACGCCCGTGGGCTTAGACCGTGTGCTAATCCTTGATATACTGACTAAATCAACACATTCTGGGAACATGTCCATGTTCAAACCATGTGTCTTACACGGCATACACACACGGCTGTGGGATTTGCCCGTGGGCTATTCTGATTAATAATACTCAGGTGCAGGGTTAACACGGTCTTGACACATGCCCGTGTGTCCAACTGTTTGGGCACTTACAGGCTATTTAACAAGTCGTTAGCCACCCTGAAATGAAGATCTTAACCATACACAATTCAAGGATGCAATAACAACCCAATTTTATGAATAATACTACATGCTTCATTGATCTCAACATACATGCTTAGTTAAATTTGGCCAAACACTTAGCCATATACAAAGAATAATAAACTTGATAGCCTTTACAAAGGCCCTTCTTAAAGCATGTCCACAAAATGAATGTTTCCTATATATGCCATACTTAGTAAAGCAACTTGGCTATACCAAAATAAGAGTTGATAGTGTGTTGCGAGCTCCAACTTTAATGATCCACGAGTTTGCTTGGCGCGACTGCATAGAAAGAAAGAATCATAACGTAAGCATATAGCTTAGTAAGCTTGCATGTAACAACTCTTAACATAATCATTGCTTAATATAAACCATTTCACATAAACAATGGTATCATGAATTTCAGCTAAAGCTTACTTACTCATATAAATTCTTACATGTCTCATGACACTTACTATTGTCATACTTGTAAGGTAACCATGATACCTGTATCACTTGATCACATTGATCAGTATACTATAATAACAATAATCATGATATCTACCTTCTCATTCACAACATGAATAATACTCAACTTCATATAACTTCATCTTGATACTAACTTTACTTTCTTAGCTTTCTTGCTATCTTTTTTTAGCTTACTCATTTGCCTGATGAATTTGTGTGAATAACCGAGGATACTAAATCTCTTCCCACATAATATGATGCCAAAGCCATCTCCTAGACATGGTCTTACATGGGTTATCTCATCTTGCTTTCAAGGCCATGTCTTGACATGGTCTTATATGAAGTCTTGCTCTTGATAACATACTCAATGCCAAGCTTGAGTCCTTGGACTTACATGATAACTTGCTTGCTAACTTGATCAATGCCAAGCTTACCTTGGACTTACATGATATCTTGATCAATGCCAAGCTTGCCTTGGACTTACATGATATCTTGCTTGCTAACTTATCAATGCCGAGCTTGCCTTGGACTTACGATATCTTAATCAATGCCAAGCTTGCCTTGGACTTACATGATACCTTGCTTGCTAACTTGATCAATGCCAAGCTTGCATTGGACTTACATGATATCTTGATCAATGCCAAACTTGCCTTGGACTTACATGACATCTTGCTTGCTAGCTTGATCAATGCCAATCTTGCCTTGGACTTACATGATATATTGCTTGCTAACTTGATCAATGCCAAGCTTGCCTTGGACTTACAAGATAACTTGTGTGGTAGATCGAGTATCCAGGAAATTCATCTTTAATATGGACTTGCTTGTACATATTATCATGATTTTTTGCTTGAACATAAAATGATCATTTCATACAATTATTGTACATTATACTAAGCAAATTAATGATAATAATCATAAAGCTTAGAAATCATACAAACTTACCTCAATATACAAAATGTATGTAGATGTGCAATTTAGTCCTCGACTTTGTTCTTGCCTCGGTTTCGATCAGGGCTTCATTTTTCATGATCTATAATCATAAATAAATCATTTAAAAACCATATTGACTAAATTGACTCATAACTCATACTTTGGCAAAATTACTATTTTGCCCCATACTTTCTAATGTTTACACTTTTGCCCCAATTCTCGTAAAATGATTTTCATGCAACTTTCTTAAACTTCATGCCCAACTGAATCATTTTCTCTTCTATAACAATCATCAATTCTCACTATTTCTAGTACGTTTGACCAATTTTATAACTGTTACAAAATGGTCCCTACTACCATTTTTCATGAAATTCATTAAGGAAAAGATGTTTATCTAACATCAAACTCTCTTAAACTTCCATAAAACATCATTTAACAAGCATGTCATTCAAGGGTATATTTTTGAACATGCATCTTAGCTCATTTTATAGCTAAAATTAGCTAATTCATAATACGGGAACTTCAAAAATACGAAGAATATTAAAAATAGGGCTAGGATGAACTTACTATGAGCTTGAAAAAAAATGAAGAACCCTAGCTATGTTGTCTCCAAATTTTCAACAGCAACAAGGAAGAAGATGTGTGAATTTTTCTCATCTTTATCCTATTTTAATCACTAATTAGGCCAAATGACCAAAATGCCCTTCCTCTTAAAAATTTCCATAATAGTCTCTTAAGGCCAATTTTGCCCAAAATTAAATTTTGGGCAAATTGCTATTTAAGGGCTCATAATTATTATTCTAAAGATATTTCATGCAAAAAGCTTCTAGAAACTCATATATTGCAACTTTTGCAATTTAGTCCTTTTTGGGCCAGTTGACCTTAACTTAATAAAAGTGCTTTACAAAACTTTCATACTAACTTGAAAACATGGCATAAACCTGGAAAACTCATAATTTCATCTCGGGTTCATGGCCTCGAACCATTATCCCGACTAGGCGCTAAATCGGGCTGTTACAATTCTCTCCCTTAGGGATTTTCGTCCTCGAAAATCTTACCAGCAAAAAGGTTTGGATACTGATTTCTCATACTCTCTTCTGATTCCCATTTAGCTTCTTCGATTTCGTGCCTTTGCCATAATACCTTTACTAAGGCAATACTCTTATTTCTTAGTTGCTTAATTTCTCGAGCCAAAATCTTGACTGGTTCTTCACCATAAGTCATGTCGGGACGAATCTCTATTTGAGAAAGGGTAACTACATGCAAAAGGTCTGATCTGTAGCGTCGTAACATTGACACGTGAAACACATCATGTATCTTCTCTAATTCTAATGGCAAAGCCAAACGATAAGCTACCGGCCCAATTCTATCCGTAACCTTGTAAGGTCCAATGAAGCGTGGACTTAACTTGCCTTTACGGCCAAATCTGAAAACTTTTCTCCATGGTGATACTTTCAAAAAGACTTTATCCCCAACTTGGTACTCGATCTCCTTTCTCTTCAAATCCGAATAAGATTTCTATCTGCCTGAGGCAACTTTTAAACATTCTCGAATTACTTTCACTTTCTCTTCAGCTTTTTTAACCAAATAAACCCCGTGAATTTGGTTCTCCTTGAGTTCAGTCCAAAACAAGGGAGTTCTGCACTTACGCCCATATAGGGCCTCATAAGGCGCCATCTTTAAGCTCGACTGAAAGCTATTATTATAGGTGAATTCTACCAATGGGAGAAACTTTTCCCAACTGCGTTGGAATTCCAAAACACAACATCTGAGCATGTCCTCGAGTACTTGAATTAACATTTCTAACTGACCGTCAGTCTGAGGGTGAAAAGCTGTGCTAAAATTCAATTTTGTACCCAAAGCTTCTTGCAGCTTCTTCCAGAATCTGGATGTGAATCTCAGATCCCTATCCGATATGATCGATAAGGGAACTCCGTGAAGTCTTACTATTTCTGGAACATACAAGTTTGCCAACTTGTCTAGGGAGTAATCCACTCGTGGGCTGACTTCGTGAGTCTATCAACCACTACCCAAACAACATCTTTCTTGCTCGAAGACAACGGTAAACCCGTTACGAAATCCATGGTGATACGGTCCCATTTCCACTCTGGAATCACGATAGGTTAAAGTAAACCCAAAGGTACTTGGTGTTTAGCCTTTACTTACTGACAAATCATGCACTTGGTAACAAATTCTGAAATATCTTTCTTCATTTTCAGCCACCAATACTGTTGCTTTAGATCAATATACATCTCAGTGCTACCCGGATGTACAGATAAACACCCGTTATGTGTTTCATACAAAATTCTCTATATAAGCTCCTCTTTTCTTGGCACACAAACTCTATCTCTAAACATTACATATCCATCAGAATTAATTCGAAAGTCGGATTCAGCACCTAACTTGCACTGAGCTCTCTTAACTTGCAATTCACTATCTTCTTTCTAAGCCTCCAAGATCTCTTGAATGAACATTGGTCTAGCTCTTAACTCAGCTAAAATGGAACCATTGTCGGATAAGGATATCCTTGAATTCAATGCTCTTAAAATAAACAGGGACTTCCTGCTCAAAGCATCGATGACTACATTCGCCTTTCCTGGATGGTAATCAATGACCAACTCATAGTCTTTTATCAACTCTAACCACCTTCTTTGTCTTAAGTTCAACTCTTTCTGTGTCATCAAGTACTTCAAACTTTTATGATCGACGAAAATTCGACATCGTTCACCGTATAAATGATGTCTCTAGATCTTCAATGCGAAGACTATGGCGGCCAATTCTAGGTCATGCGTCAGATAATTCTTCTCATGTGGTTTTAACTATCTTGAGGCATAAGCAATCACTTTGCCTTCTTGCATCAGTACACAACCCAATCCATTTAAGGATACATCATTGTAGACTACAAATTCTTTCCCTGATTTGGGTTGTACTAAAACTGAAGCTTCTGTCAGCATTGCTTTCAACTTCTCAAAACTTTGTTGGCATCTTTCCGACCACTCAAACTTCACATTCTTCTATAACAATCTAGTCATCGGGGTTGCAATCATAGAAAACCCCTTGACAAATCGTTTGTAGTAGCCGGCTAGGCCTAGAAAACTTCTAATCTCCATGATGTTCTTTGGTGGTTTCCAATCTATTATAGCTGAGATCTTACTTGGATCTACTCGGACTCCATCTCTCGAGGCATCCCAGGAATCCCACTTTCTTGAGCCAAAACTCACTTTTACTGAATTTGGAATACAACTAATTTTCTCGAAGAGTCTGTAAAACTATCTGCAGATGATCAGCATGTTCATCCTCGTCTCAGGAATAAATCAGTATGTTGTAAATAAAAATGACTACAAACTTGTCAAGGTTTGGTCTGAAAATGCGGTTCATTAAGTCTATGAATACCGCAGGAGCATTGGTCAGCCAAAAGGGCATGACTAAAAATTCATAATGCCCATACCTCGTTCGAAAGGCAATCTTGGATACATCTGAATCTTTCACTCTCAACTGGTAGTACCCTGATCTCAACTCTATTTTGGAGAACACGGTCGCTTCTTTCAATTGATCAAACAAATCGTCGATCCTAGGTAATGGGTACTTGTTCTTTACTGTCACTTTATTAAGCTGACGGTAATCAAGGCACAATCTCATGGTGCCATCTTTCTTTTTCACAAACAAAACCGGAGCACCCCATGGTGAACAACTTGATCTTGCAAAGCCTTTGTCTGTCAACTCTTGCAAATGTAACTTCAACTCTTTCAACTCTATTGGAGCCATTCTATAAGGAGTAATAGATATTGGTACAGTACCAGGAGCTAGCTCAATGCCAAACTCAACTTCTCTAACTGGTGGTAATCCTAGTAATTCCTCAGGAAAAACATTCACATACTCATATACTATCGACACTCATTCAATCTTTAAC
The DNA here is from genome assembly GCA_025506655.1 of Gossypium rotundifolium. Taxonomy (NCBI): domain Eukaryota; kingdom Viridiplantae; phylum Streptophyta; class Magnoliopsida; order Malvales; family Malvaceae; genus Gossypium; species Gossypium rotundifolium. The sequence continues at coordinate 120,459,647 of CP106731.1, forward strand.
TCTGTCTCTTTATTATTCAATACAAAGGCCAACAATGCCTCATACCATTTTCTTAGATATCTCTGCGCCATCATATGAGAAATTATTACCGACGATCTACCTTGCTCATCTGATTCTACATGAAGAGTATCCCCATTCTCACATCTCATCTCAATGTATTTCTTCCTACAATTTACAATTACATTATGAGTAGTCAACCAGTCCATGCCAAGAATTAGGTCGAATTCATCAAATGGTAACAACATAAGATTTGTTTTAAAGCAATGACCTCTAACCATTAATGGACAATCTTTACAAACTTTATCAACTAACATACTCTTGCCTAAAGGATTAGACACCTTAATCACAAATTCTATGGTATCTATAGGCACACCCAAACCGGGTACTAATTTCATGCAAATGTAAGAGTGTGTGGATCTGGGGTCTATTAAAGCAATAAATTTGGTATTGTAAAGATAAAAGGTACCCGTAATAACATCAGGGGAAGATGCCTCTTCGCGAGTTCGAATGGCATAAGTCCTTGCAGGCGCTCTACCCTCGGGTCTCGCGGCCTGCTCTCTGGGGTTACCTCTTCCACTTGTCCCACTTCCCGGGTTCCTCTGTGGTCTCCCTCTGACCATACTCCCGGATCTTGGGTTTTGAGTTCTCTCTTCTTTAGTCATCTTTGGACAATCCTTTATGAAATGGTCTTGGGAACCACATCTAAAACATGCATTTTCGCGTGCTCAGCATTCTCCCAAATGGTGTCTGCCACATTGTGGACATTCAGGTCTTTCAGGTCTAAGATTTCCAACACTTGCAACTGAAGTGGTCTGTGCTTTATTTCCCAAATATTTCTTACTCTTGTCTTTCCTTGAAAATCCAGTGGAAGTAGCTGTTCGAGTAGAAAAATCTCTTGAATTCTTGGATGACGACTAGAACGACTTGTTCCACTACCTCTTTCTAGAATCGCGAGACTCCATTTCAAATTTCTTCTTCTCTTTTACTAGTTCTTTGGCTTTGCAAGCCCTTTCCACTAGCACAATGAATTCTTTTAATTCGAGGACAGCAACAACCAGCTTAACATCCTCATTTAAACCATCTTCAAACCTTTTACTCATAATGGCCTTAATGGACACACATTCGTGAGTGTACTTGTTGAGTCGTATGAACTCTTGCTCATAATCAGTTACTGACATCTTGCCTTGCTTCAGCTCTAGAAATTCTTTCCTCTTCTGGTCTACAAACCTATGGCTGATATACTTTTTCTTAAACTCTTCTTGGAAGAATTCCCATGAGATCCTTTCCCTTGGTACCACCAACACAAGGGTGTTCCACCATTGGTAAGCAGAATCACTGAAGAGAGAGACTACACACTTCATGCATTCATCAGAAGTGCAAGACAGTTCGTTAAATATTCTGATGGAATTTTCTAACCAGAACTCAGCTCTTTCTAGATCATCATCTTTTCTAGCTCGAAATTCTTCTGCTCCATGCTTCCTGATCCTATCAATTGGAGGTTTACCTCCTCTTACCACGTCTACTACTTGAGGTGCTACTAGAGTAGGTTGTGGAATAGGCGGGGGAGGAGGGGGTTGTGCATTCGGGTTCACTCGAACGAACTCTGTGTACCAGGCATCCATCATATGGAGGAATGCTTCTCTAGCCTCTTCTCCTCGTCCTTCTTGACTCACTATAGTGGGTCTATTCTCATTCTCATATGACACCATCCCTTCTGCAGGAGCTGGTGCGTTACTTACTACATCATCTGCCTCAGCTCTTTCGGGATCCATTTACTATATGTATAAACATAATTTAAGACATCAGGAGTCGTCACACTATCATTATAAAAACATCCTTACATATGGCATGTATAGCTAGACTCATGCTCGTGCTACGTTAGTCCTAGAAATGACTAAACCGTAGCTCTGATACCACTAAATATAATACCCTGCACCCAAGACCGATACTGGGTCTGGATACGAGACATTACTATGCTTGAACTCACTGAAACATGTACTTATGGGCTATAAAATTCCGTTCCAACTTAAAAGCTTCACTCTCTTATTCAACATATATAATAAGGGCCTACAAGACCTTTAACTCATGTCAGAAAACTTTCAGAATTAAAAATCAAATAACTCATTTTTAAAGCAGGGTTCACACGCCCGTGTACCCTTACGCATGCCCATGCCCTCAAACCGTGTAGGGCTATTGACTATTTCCACATGGCTTAGACACGCCCGTGTCTACCGACCGTGAGAGGTTACTGACTAATTTCACATGGCTGTGACACGCCCGTGGGCTTAGATCGTGTGCTAATCCTTGATATACTGACTAAATCAACACGGTCTAGGAACACGCCCATGTCCAAACCGTGTGTCTTACACGGCATACACCCACGGCCGTGGGATTTGCCCATGGCCTATTCTTATTAATAATACTAAGGTGCAGGGTTAACACGGTCTTGACACACGCCCGTGTGTCCAACTGTGTGGGCAGTTATAGGCTATTTACCAAGCTGTTAGCCACCCTAAAATGAAGATCATAACCATACACAATTCAACGATGCAATAACAACCTAATTTTATGAATAATACTACATGCTTCATTGATCTCAATAAACATACGTGCTTAGTCAAATTTGGCCAATCACTTAGCCATATACAAAGAATAATAAACTTGATAACCTTTACAAAGGCCCTTCTTAAAACATGTCCACAAAATGAATGTTTCCTATACATGCCATACTTAGTAAAGTAACTTGGCTATACCAAAATAAGAGTTGATAGTGTGTTGCAAGCTCTGACTTTAATGATCCATGAGTTATCTTGGCGGAATGCATAGAAAGAAAGAATCATAACATAAGCATATAGCTTAATAAGTTTGCATGTAACAACTCTTAACATCATCATTGATTAATATAAACCATTTCATATAAACAATGGCATCATGAATTTCAGCTAAAGCTTGCTTATTCATATAAATTCTTACATGTCTCATGACACTTACTATTATCATACTTGTAAGGTAAACATGATACCTGTATCACTTGATCACATTGATCAGTATACTATAATAACTATAATAATGATATCTACTTTCTCATTCACAACATGAATAATACTCAACTTCATCTAACTTCATCTTGATACTAACTTTACTTTCTTAGCTTTCTTGCTGTCTTCTTTTAGCTTCCTCATTTGCCCGATGAATTTTTGTTAATAACCGAGGATACTAAATCTCTTCCTACATAATATGATGTCAAAGCCATATCTTAGACATGGTATTACATGTGTTATCTCATATTGGTTTCAAGGCCACGTCTTGACATGGACTTATATAAAGTCTTGCTCTTAATAACATACTCAATGCCATGCTTGAGTCCTTGGACTTACATGATAACTTGCTTCCTAACTTGATCAATGCCAAGCTTGCCTTGGACTTATATGATATCTTGCTTGCTAACTTAATCAATGCCAAGCTTGCCTTGGACTTACATGATATCTTGCTTGCTAACTTGATCAATGCCAAGCTTGCCTTGGACTTACATGATATCTTGATCAATGCCAAGCTTGCCTTGGGCTTACATGATATCTTTCTTGCTAACTTGATCAATGCCAAGCTTGCCTTGGACTTACATGATAACTTGTGTTGTAGATCGAGTATCCCAGGGAAATTCACCTTCAATTGGCACTTGTTTGTACATATTATCGTGATTTCTTGCTTGAACATAACATGATCATTTCATACAATTTTGTACATTATACTAAGCAAATTAATGATAATAATCATAAAGCTTAGAAATCATACAAACTTACCTCAATATACAAAATGTATGTAGATGTGTAATTTAGTCCTCAACTTTGTTCTTGCCTCGGTTTCGATCCGGGCTTCATTTTTCTTGATCTATAATCATAAATAGATCATTTAAAAACTATATTTACTAAATTGACTCATAACACATACTTTGGCAAAATTACTATTTTGCCCCTATATTTTCTAATATTTACACTTTTGCCCCAATTCTCGTAAAATGATTTTCATGCAACTTTCTTAAACTTCATGCCCAACTGAATCATTTTCTATTCTATAACAATCATCAATTCTCACTATTTCTAGTAGGTATGACCAATTTTATAACTGTTACAAAATGGTCCCTACTACCATTTTTCATGAAATTCATTAAGGAAAAGATGTTTATCTAACGTCAAACTCTCTTAAACTTCCATAAAGCATCATTTAACAAGCATGTCATTCAAGGGTATATTTTTTTACATGCATCTTAGCTCATTTTATAGCTAAAATTAGTTAATTCATAATACGGGAACTTTAAAAATATAAAGAATATTAAAAAGCAGGGCTAAGATGAACTTACTATGAGCTTGAAAAAAATGAAGAACCCTAGCTATGGTGTCTCCAAATTTTCTAAGAGAACAAGGAAGAAGATGAGTGAATTTTCTCATCTTTATCATATTTTAATCACTAATTAGTCCAAATGACCAAAATGCCCTTCCTCTTAAAAATTTGCATAATAGTCTCTTAAGGCCAATTTTGTCCAAAATTTAAATTTTGGGAAAATTACTATTTAAGGGCTCATAATTATTATTCTAAAGCTATTTCATGCAAAAAGCTTCTACAAACTCATATATTGCAACTTTTGCCATTTAATCCTTTTTGGACCAATTTACCTTATGAAACACCCCAAACCCTACCACGAGCCTTGACCGGATCTCGGTATGTTCCCGGTGTAAACCGTTTCAAATTCTTTTGTTACTTAGGAAAAACTTGTGTGTTTTGAAAGAAAGATTGTTTTGGGTTGGGCTTGAGTTGAAAACTAGTTTGTTTCATTATTAAAATCCTTTACTTTAGGTGACAAAACGTTTAGGCTTTGTTTTAACATAAGTTTACTTAATCCTTTAATAAATAAAAGTTTGTAAGCTTAATAAATAAAAGCAAAGTAAAGTAGTTCTACTATGGCCTTATTACATCAAATAATTCCCCAAAAATAAATAAATTCAAAGTACTTAATGAAATAAAATCCAAATTAAATAAATTCCTTCTTGTGCATGGCCACCTTTAAGCTCCTGCCAATCTTGGTCTATCTTGATCATTACACGAAAAATAATCCCACAAGGGTGAGTCAAACAGACTCAATGTGTAACCAACACTAAACTCAAATAAATCCAGGCATATCAAATCATACATAATCATATAGAATTAAATAGAATGATGCAATCCGAACCCAAACCTATATGCCATCCGCTACACATCACCCGTACCATCACACACACCGCGGGGACTACTAAGTCAACCCTCCATCCGCTAAACACCATCGAAGGCGATCATTGCAATCGGCGTGCACATCGCCATTATAAAGTTCGTGGTTTTAGGTCACCACATTCAGATATCGTAGTCTTAGGTCACCACATTCAGATATTGTGGTCTTAGGTCACCACATTCAGTTATCGTGGTTTTAGGTCACCACAATCACTTCCCCTTTTCGTATAACCCATATGCCCCATATCATACATATCATGCATTAACATGCCAAATTCTTATTTCACATTCTTATAATGTCATATGTGTGTGTTGTAATAGATATTTAACATAATCCTAGTAGGTGTAGGAAACGTACCTGAGTACTTTGTACCATAACATGGTACCTTAGCCATATTCACATTCTTATACACATACTTATATTAAACATTGCCATAAAACTTATTAAGTAATAGTGTGGGGTACACACCTGATTCACTTTAGCAAGTTCACTCCAAATCCCGAAAAGCTTGATCTAATGCCTTAGATCTTAAATCTCTACATTTGATCAATCACTTAATACTTAGTAAAGAGCCATTCAGCCATAAATCCAAATCCTAGTAGGATTAGTACACTAAAACTTACCTTGGTGCCGATTGATGTCTAATCAAATGCTGGAAACTTTGTATCCTTCTTTCTTGAAATTGGCAATCACTAGATTACTTGAATAGATTAGTTTCGGCTTTTAAATATTAATGAAACACATCTATTTACTCAACATGGCCTTGGCCGAATGCTATAGATACTTACCTTGTGGATTTTAAATCCGAAACTCACCGAATAACTAGGGAACACGCGCCTTTGGTGTACCTTCGGAAAAGAATTTCTCCTTCCTTGTAGTCGACACTTAGTAAATCCCGAAAGATCTCTTCAAAGTTTCGACAACAAGATATTAATGGGTTAGTCCTAGATTTGACAAATCTTAAAAGAAAAGGATGAAACCGAATGAGATCTTACCCTTACTTTAGAGATCAAGAATCCTTGCTTGAAGTCTCAAACTATTCGGCTATGGTCTTGATAATAGCAAGTTTTTAGCTTTTGGAACTTAACAAGAAATCGGCTAAAGCTTATCTGTGTTGTCAGTTTATCAAAAGAAAAGAGAGGAAAAGAGTTACTAGGGATTGGTAATGGTGGACTTATGGAGAAAAGATTTGGCTATGACAAAATAAGAGAGAAAGAGAGAGTTTGCTAGGAAATTTTCGGTAGAGACTTCAATGGAAAAGAGAAGATTGATGAATAGCCTTATTTTCCTCCTTTTACTGAAATTACTAGGCCAAGGCTCCCTTACTTGGCCATCACTTCTCTTATCTTGATAACTTTATCACTTTAATTATCACCCATTCAATTTAATAAAACTTAATCCAATATTTATCTATTATCTCTTAATAATAATAATAATAATAATAATAATAATAATAATAGTCCATCATTATCTATCTATTTAGCCAAATTTTAAAGAGAATTAAACTCTTCCCCAAGTGCCTTGGTGCCGTCCAACTCCCTTGCTCCTTGCAACAAAATAAAACTCTTTTATTTACTTCCCACGTGACTCGAACCTAGGCTCCTTCCCCTTAATTGTGGCGTCACCTACTGGGCTTTAAGTGGTGCCTCCTTGCCACTTTTCCAAGCCCGTTCTTGTGTCAAATTTCTCCTATTAATTTTTCTAAGACCACCTCGCCTTAGTTTCCTCTTTTAAACTTACCATTTTTAAAGCATTTCCTTACATTTCCAGGACATTTCCCTACATTTCCAAGACAAGACACCTCCTTACATTTCCAGGACATTTCCCTACATTTCCAAGACAAGACATTTCCTTACCTTTCCAGGACATTTCCTTACATTTCCAGGACATTTCCCTACATTTCCAAGACAAGACATTTCCTTACATTTCCAGGTCAAGACATTTCCTTACATTTCTGGGACAAGACATTTCTTTATATTTCCAGGACATTTCCTTACATTTCCAAGTTTCCAAAATGTTCACTTTCCTCTTTTTGAAACTTAACATTTCTAAATCTTTTCTTACATTTCCATGTTTCCAAAAAAATGTTCATAATACACTCATAACACATAAGACATGCCATTTCATATAATTAAATCAAAAATGCATAGGCCCATTTTCAGGATGTTACAGTTCTACCCTCCTTAAAAATAATTTCGTCCTCGAAATTACTTACTATCGAATAATCAAACATCTTAACTCACCGCTACTACGCTTATGTCACTTTCTCGATCTTAATAGAGCCATCATACTTCCTAGGCACAATTTTTTTTAAGTTCACGTTCCCAAGAACTCATTTCTAACGTCGCGATTTAATCTGATTAAGAAATTTTATGAATTAGCCTTTATTCCACTGATTAACCTCGAATAAGTTTTATGAAAAGAATTTTAGGAGTGGTTCTTTCGTTTTCATACATGCACACAGATCTTTACATTCATACATCCATCAATCAATTATGAACTTTCGCTCATTCGAGAAATGTTGTAGTTTTCATTGTTGTTGTTTTCCACTACCTGTGGTATTTTCGTAATTTGCCCTGTGGGGTATTTTTGTAATTTATCAAAATAAGGTTCCTTGGTGATTTTGTCAATAAGGGTATTTTGGTAATTTTTAAAATTTGAGGGTATTTCAAAAATTTTGAAGTTACAAGGGTATTTCAAGAATAAACCGTGGTAAATTTATAAATCTTAATAAATCAAGGATATTTTGGAATTCTGAAACTTGAAGGTTGTTTACGAGAATTTGTTTTCCAAATCGGTGTTGTTGCGTAAATTTTCAAGATCGGGGTCATTCGGTAATTTTGTAACTTGGGGGTATTTCGGTAATTTTGCAGGGTAGGGGTAATTTCATAAATAAATTTTTTTTCCATAATCAAGTTATTTTGATATTTTGTAAATTTAGGGTTCCTTTAAGCAAAGTAGTGTAATTTTGATAAAAACTGTGGGTATTTTGAAAATTTCCATAAACCAATGGCATTTTTGTAATTTTACCACTAGGGGTATTTTAGTAAATTTGTAAATCGAAATATTTTAGGAAAATTTATAAAAATAATCTTTTCAAATCAAGAGGTAATTTAGAAATTTTAAAACTAGGGTTTCCATAAAAATACGGCTAGTCCCTTTCGAGTTATAGTTAGGGGTTTAGCCCGTGAATAAGTCCTCTTGGTTAGGGTGAACCGAAGCTACGGACCAGGTACGATTCGAGTGGAGAGAAGGTGAGTCACGCGGACTGCTTAAATACCAAGCTCCCACCGAAACCAATCCTAGACATGCGCACCATGGTTACCACACCCTAACTCAGTGACTTAACCACAGGTTTGTTTAGTTAGGCATTTAAGTCTTATGTTTTTGTTGGGGTACACTAGTCCTAGTGTTCAATGTACTTAATCTCTATTCTACGTTCCATTCCATTTCTACCCCTCTACAAGTCATACTATAAATCACACAATGGATAGAAGTACTTACCTGGTGGACTTCGGGTCGGAGACTTAGTGGGCCATGCCAGAAAAATCTACTTAATTTGTAAAATTCCTTTTGGGCATACTTTGGAAAATGTTTTGGGCCTTAAACCCAAGGCCGAGAGTTTAAAACTGGGCTCTGATACCAAACTAAAACACCCCAAACTCAGCCCACGAGCCTTGACCGGATCTGGTATGTTCCCTGGTGTAAACCATTTCAAATTCTTTTGTTACTTAGGAAAAACTTGTGTGTTTTGAAAGAAAGATTGTTTTGGGTTGGGCTTGAGTTGAAAACAAGTTTGTTTCATTATTAAAATCCTTTAATTTAGGTGACAAAACATTTAGGCTTTGTTTTAAAATAAGTTTACTTAATCCTTTAATAAATAAAATTTGTAAGCTTAATAAATAAAAGCAAAGTAAAGTAGTTCTACTATGGCCTTATTACATCAAATAATTCCCAAAAAATAAATAAATTTAAAGTACTTAATGAAATAAAAATCCATAATAAATAAATTCCTTCTTTGCATGGCCACCTTTAAGCTCCTGCCAAGCCAATAAATCTTGATCGTTACCTGAAAAATAATCCCACAAGGGGTGAGTCAAACAGACTCAATGTGTAACCAACACTAAACTCAAATAAATTCAGGCATATCAAATCATACATAATCATATAGCATTAAATAGAATGATGCAATCCCGAACCCAAACCTATATGCCATTCGCTACACATCACCCGTACCATCATGCACACTGTGGGGACTATTAAGTCAACCCTCCATCCACTACACACCATCGAAGGCAGTCGCTGCAGTCGACGTGCACATCACCCTTATAAAGTTCGTGGTCTTAGGTCACCACATTCAGATATCGTGGTCTTAGGTCACCACAGTCAGATATCGTGGTCTTAGGTCACCACATTCAGTTATCGTGGTCTTAGGTCACCACATTCACTTCCCTTTTTTCATAAAACCCATATGCCCCATATCATACATATCATGCATTAACATGCCAAATTCTTATTTCACATTCTTATAATGTTATATGTGTGTGTCGTAATAGATATTTAACATAATCCTAGTAGGAGTAGGAAACGTACCTGAGTACTTTGTACCATAACATGGTACTTAGCCATATTTACATTCTTATACACATACTTATATTAAACATTGCCATAAAACTTATTAAGTAATAGTGTGGGTACACACGATTCGCTTTTAGCAAGTTCACTCCAAATCCAAAAGCTTGATCTAATGCCTTAGATCTTAAATCTCTACATTTGATCAATCACTTAATACTTAGTAAAGAGCCATTCGCCATAAATCCAAATCCTAGTAGGATTAGTACACTAAAACCTACCTTGGTGCCGATTGATGTCTAATCAAATGCCGAAATTTTTGTATCCTTCTTTCTTGAAATCGGCAATCACTAGATTACTTGAATAGATTAGTTTCGACTTTTAAATATTAATGAAACACATCTATTTACTCAACATGGCCTTGGCTGAATGCTATATATACTTACAGGAAAAGAATTTCTCCTTCCTTGTAGTCGACACTTAGTAAATCCCAAAAGATCTCTTCAAAGTTTCGGCAAAAAGATATTAATGGGGTTAGTCCTAGATTTCGACAAATCTTAAAAGAAAAAGGATGAAACTGAATGAGATCTTACCCTTACTTTAGAGATCAGCAACCCTTGCTTGAAGTCTCAAACTATTCGGCTATGGTATTGATAATAGCAAGTTTTTGGCTTTTGGAACTTAACAAGAAATCGGCTAAAGGTTATCTGTGTTGTCGGTTTATCAAAAGAAAAGGGAGGGAAAAGAGTCACTAGGGGATTCGGCAATGGTGGACTTATGGAGAAAAAAATTTCGGCTATGGCAAAAATAAGAGAGAAACGAGAGAGTTTGCTAGGAAATTTTCGGCAGAGACTTCAATGGAAAAGAGAAGATTGATGAATAGCCTTATTTTTCTCCTTTTACCGAAATTACTAGGCCAAGACTCCCTTACTTGGCCATCACTTCTCTTATCTTGATAACTTTATCACTTTAGTTATCACCCATTCAATTTAATAAAGCTTAATCCAATATTTATCTCTTATCTCTTAATAAAAATAATAATAATAATAGTCCATCATTATCTATCTATTTAGCCGAATTTTAAAGAGAATTAAACTCTTCCCCAAGTGCCTTGGTGCCGTCCAACTCCCTTGCTCCTTGCAGAAAAATAAAACTCTTTTATTTGCTTCCCACGTGACTCGAACCTAGGCACCTTCCCCTTGATTGTATGTCACCCACTGGGCTTTAAGTGGTGCCTCCTTGCCACTTTTCCAAGCCCGTTCTTGTGTCAAATTTCTTCTATTAATTTTCTTAAGACCACCACGCCTTAGTTTCCTCTTTTAAACTTACCATTTCTAAAGCATTTCCTTACAATTCCAGGACATTTCCCTACATTTCCAAGACAAGACATTTCCTTACATTTCCAGGACATTTCCTTACATTTCCAGGACATTTCCCTACATTTCCAAGACAAGGCATTTCCTTACATTTCTAGGACATTTTCTTACATTTCCAGGAAATTTCCCTACATTTCCAAGACAAGACATTTCCTTACATTTCCAGGACAAGACATTTCCTTACATTTTCGGGACAAGACATTTCTTTACATTTCCGGGACATTTCCTTACATTTCCAAGTTTCCAAAATGTTCACTTTCCTCTTTTTGAAACTTAACATTTCTAAATCATTTCTTACATTTCCAAGTTTCCAAACAAATGTTCATAATACATTCATAACACATAAGACATGCCATTTCGTATAATTAAATAAAAAATGCATAGGCCCATTTTCAAGATGTTACACCTTAACTTAATAAAATTGCTTTTCAAAACTTTCATACTAACGTGCAAACATGGCATAAACCTGGAAAACTCATAATTTCATCTCGGGTTCATGGCCTCGTACCACTATCCCAACTAGGCCCTAAATCGGGCTGTTACGGACATATCTCTTTTGTGCAGAATGACGCAGAAACATTATATGATGCATGGGAAAGATATAAGGATCTCCTAAGAAGATGTCCACACCACGGATTACCTATGTGGCTTCAAGTCCAAACTTTTTACAACGGTGTGAATTCTTCAACGAGGCAAATGATTGACTCATCAGCCGGTGGAACTTTGAATAACAAAACTCCTGAAGCAGCTTACGACTTTATTGAAGAGATGTCATTGAATACCTATCCATGGCAAATTACAAGGGCCAAACCGACAAAATCAGCCGGAGTTTTTAACATAGACGCAGTAACAATGCTCTCAACACATGTGGAGATGATGAATAAAAAGCTTGATAATTTATGTTCTTCGTAGGTACACCAGTAATGCAATGCGAAGCGAGTGGGAATGTGGCGAATCCTGGGTACCCACCCTACCAACTAGGAGTAGAACATGAGCAGACAAACTATATAGGTAACAATTTCAGATCCAATAATAATCCTTATAGTAACACTTATAACGCAGGTTAGAGGAACCACCCAAATTTCTTGTGGGAAGGACAAGGAAATCAAGGAAATCAAAGGCAGTAACCTTCTCTAAATTATCAAAATCAGCCATATCCACAAGAGAAGCAATCAAACCTCGAAGAGATGCTAACGAAATTCATGGCAGCTATGGATTCTCATTTCCAAAAGACTGAAGCAACACTTGATGAACAACAAAAATTGATCAAAGGGATCGAGAATCAAGTTGGAGAAATTACTAGGTCAGTGGGACATCTCACAAAGCTGATTTCTAAACGTCAACAAGGACGTCTACTAAGCAACACAGAAATAAACCCAAAAGAATAGATCCAAGCCATCACAGCTCAATAGGGTATAAAGGTAGATGAAGCCACTACAGCACAAGAAACCAATGAAGAAAAAGGTAAAATAGAGGTAGCATACGAAAAGACAAAACCAATAATCAAAGAATACAAACCTCGCATACATTGTAACACCCCAAACCCGGCCTATGCATTGAGCCCAGATTTCAGCATGCCACACAAGTTTAACGAACATTCAAAACATTTAACAATGTAGAAATCAAATTTCAAAACGATTAAGAACATTACTTTATCGAAAAATCGAGATTTATTTGAAATGCTTGTTTAAAAACACAAGAGATTGTCGTTTGATATATATATATATATCAAGTAGTAATTGATAAAACTTTAGATTTATTTAATTGGAATATTTCATCAAAAGTTTTAAAAGAATTTCCTAAGTTTCTAGTTAAGAAAAACATTTGTTTTATAAGAAAGTTATAGAAAATCATTTATGAAAAACTAAATCAATCCAACTTAATAAAACTAAAACATAAATAATCCATCCACATAATAAAATCCATATTTAAAAAGGCCCTATTACATCGCCAAAAAATAGTACTTAAAATTATAAAAGAAGTCTCAAAGTTTTATGAACCACCATTTGTAGTATAGCCACCCCACCTAAGTCATCTCCAACCAAGTCTCCATCAATTGTTATTACATGAGAGGGTAAAAAATGGGGTGAGTTACTTAGAACTCAGCAGTGCAACTCACTTACCCTAGTCCACTGGGCCAAGACCATTTATACATTTATTTGGGCCTAAGCCCATTTCAAAATATAATAATTTAATATTTAAAAATAATAATGCAAATGATATGCAATTCCCAAAAGAAAACCTAGATTTCCATCCGCTACACACCCCCGTACCCAACCAACACACCTGTGGGGAGCTTTAGTCACCCACCTCGCCAACACACCGAAGTAGGCTTTAAGCCCAATATCATATTTGTGGCAATGACCATTTAACTAATTGTGGTAAAACCACTGATCTAGATTTCGAGCAACTGCCATTGTGACGGAGTCACCTATCTAGATTTCTGACATTAAGCCTTTCTTCTTTTCATCATTGATCCCAACCCATGCAATCATGTTTATGCATTTCAAAATATTTATAAAGAGAACCATATTATAATTTATGAATTTTTGGCCCATTAAAACACATATCGCGTATAGCCCATTTATCAATTATCACAACTGATCCAATTATCAAATTTCATTTATGGCCCAGATTTATCAAATATCAAATATGTGGCCCAAATTTAGCAAATATCACATATGGCCCATAATTGCCAAATATCACATATAAGGCCCAAATTTACCAAATCTCACATATGGCCCATAATCGCCAAATATCACATATAAGGCCCAAATTTACCAAATCTCATATATGGCCCAAATTTACCAAATTGCACAAATATGGCCCAAATTTGCCAAATATCACATATATGGCCCAAATTTACCAAATTTCACATATATGGCCCAAATTTGCCAAATATCTCATATATGGCCCAAATTTACCAAATTTCACATATATAGCCCAAATTTGCCAAATATCTCATATATGGCCCAAATTTATCAAATATCACATATATGGCCCAAATTTATCAAATATTAAATAGGTGGCCCAAATTTACCAAATATTATCGTTTTAGCCATTAAGGGCGATTTCAAAATTTTCACGATCCTAATACTGATTTTACGATCTTAACACTAAAGTGTCAATAATATTGTATTCTCCGATTTGTCCAACTTTGTGATTTTTAATCCAACTTTAATCGTTGTATAGTCATCTAACCCATGAGATATAGTGTGATATTACACACCTGATTATGGTGAGAACTACACTCTCCCGCTTGTCGATATCTAAACACACATTACGAAGGATTAGAACACTAAAATTTAATATTAATCTATTCTAATATTGAGCGATCTAAATCTTACCCTCGGAATCTCGAATAACCACTATTTGCGATTTCTCTCCAACCAAAGGTTTAGTACCACAAGTAAACAATGGTTCAGGAGTACGTACGACTTTGAATAATTGATTTTCGCTGGATGAAGGTCCACAACTCGGTGGAAAATCTCAGGTTCTCGAAACAGTCCTTCTCTTAAACTTAGAGGGATTAATAGAACCACCCATCTTCTAATTACTATTCACTACCCTTTTTGTCCCTATTTTGATTGTATTCGAAGACAAAGAAACATTAGTCCTAACAATATTTCGACAAATCTTAAGACTAAAGACTTAAAGAGTGAAATCGGCTTGCCTTAATATTTTGAAAAATCTCAAGACAATCCTTTGTACGTTATTATCAAATCTTAAATGATCTTTAAGATTTCTCTAAGAAAATGAAGATTTGACCCTTCCACTATTTCACGATGATCCAAGATTTGAATAAAAGAAAAAGAATGATTGAAGAATAGATGCTTACAGAGAATAGGAGATTCGGCTATGCAAAAACAAAGGAGAGAAAGAATTGATTCGGCTATGGAGGTAGTCTATCATTCGGCCAAGAAGAAAAGAAAGTGTTGAAAGTATGTTTAAAAGAAAAATCAAAATGTTGAAAGGAAGAAATGAGGATGAGGGAGTTATGATTAAATTTTGAAAATAAGGAAAACAAGAAATGAGAGTTTGAGCAATGGTGCATTGCCAAGAGAGAGAGAGAAGAAAATGTTTTGTTTTTGATGTTTTAGGCACTAAATGGAAACACCAAATGAGCTACTAGAGTGATTAACAAATAAATGTCCAAATGGTCAAAAGAATAACTAAAAGAAAACAAGGCAAAGATGGTTTTTCTCCTATCACAAGCACATTCAGCCAAGAGGAAAGATGAAAGAAAAAGTTTTGATTTTGGGAGAGCAAAAGATCAAAATGAAAAATTCTCCCAAGCTACTAACTTTTCCAAGGCTTACCACAAAATTTCGGCTCCCTCTTTAGTCCACAAAACTGTCCATGTTCATGGACAATTAGCCATTCAAAGCTTTCCAAAATAGAGCCCTTTTTTTAAGCCTTATGTCCCCCTTACATTCCTTTTCCATATGATTCCTTTCCCTAGGTTATCACTTGCCTTTTTCCCATGAACTTCTTGCCATAAAAAAAATAATCCAACTCATCAATCCTTATCCATGACCGACACTTGCTTAAGGAAAAGCAAAAAATAAAACTTCAAGTTCCATGCTAGGAGATTCGAACCTCTCCCCTTAAACAAACATGCATGCGCCAACACCTCCTTGCTACTAGCTCATCTTATGCTAATTTTTAACACCTAATTTTACTTAAACCTCAAGGTCACTTGATCCACTTCAATTAAATACTCCTTACTAAAATTTATTCTACTTTCGAATAGTTCTCAAGTCTTCTCAAGACCATACTAAACATGAAAAATTTTATTTTACACAAATTAAGCACTAAAACATGCATCAATTCAATACTCAAATTTTAGGATGTTACAACTCTACCCTCCTTAAAGAAAATTTCGTCCACGAAATTTACCTGGCTAAAAGAGATGAGGATATTGTTGTCGAATTGCATCCTCAGGCTCCCAAATAGCTTCCTCCACTCTGTGATTAGGCCATAAAACCTTGACCAATGGTACAGTCTTCTTTCTTAACACTTTAACCTCTTTGTCCAAGATTCTCACTGGTTCCTCTTCGAAAGACAAATCTAGCCTTAATTCCACTTATTCTTCCGGTACTATGTGCGATGGATCCGATCTATAACATCTCAGCATAGAAACATGGAAAACACTATGAATCTGACTCAATTCGGAGGTAAATCAAGTTGATAGGCCACCGAACTACACGCTTCAAGACACTGTGCGGTCCAATGAACCTAGGGCTCAACTTGCCTTTCCTTCCGAATCAGAAAATCTTTTTCCATGGTGAAACTTTCAAAAAGACCTGATCTCCCACCGCAAACACAATATCTTTACGCTTCAGATCCGTGTACAACTTTTGTCTATCTGAGGCTTCCTTTAACCGCGCTCGAATAACTTTTACTTTTTCTTCCGTCTCTGATATCAATTTAGGACCCAAAAGTTGCCGTTCCCCTAATTCAGTCCAACAAGTAGGAGTACGACACCTACGACCATACAATGCCTTGTAGGGTGCCATCTGAATGCTAGACTGATAGCTGTTGTTATACGCAAACTTTGCCAACGGTAGAAAATCCTCCCAACTACCTCTGAAGTCGATCATACACCCTCTTAACATGTCTTCCAAAATCTGGATTACTCTTTCCGACTGACCATCGACTGAGGGTGAAAAGCCGTACTGAAGTTTAACTTTGTACCCAAGGCCTCATGTAAAACTTTCCAAAATCATGATGTAAATCGAGGATCCTTGTCTGATATGATAAACACTGGTACCCCATGCAACCTCACGATTTTAGATACATACAGTTTAGCCAACCTCTGCAACAAGTAATCCGCATTTAACCGGTAGAAAATGAGCGGTCTTCATTAATCGATCTACTACCACCTGCATGTAATCTTTCTTAGTAGGTGTTAAGGGTAACCCACTAACAAAATCCATCGTTATCCGCTCTCATTTCCATAATGGAATCTTTATCGGTTGCAACAATCCGAAGGCAATTGATGTTCGCTTTACTTGTTGACAAGTCAAACACTTTCCCACAAAATCAAGAACTTCCCATTTTAACTTTGGCCACCAATACATTCTTCACGAAGATCCCGATACATCTTATTTCCTCCGTGGTGCATAGCATAAGGGCTACTATGCGCCTCTAGAAGAATCGTTGCCTCAAATCCAAATCCTCGCATACAAACCCTTCCACTAAAACACAATACACCATCTTTGTTCAAACCAAAATCTCCTATTACACCACTTTCAATTTGTTGTATTAAAAGACCCAAATTTTCATTGATAATTACTTTTCCTTGATTTGTTCCAACCACAGAGGCTTCACCTGAAGTTCCGCTAACAAACTGCCATCCCCATACAAACTGAGATGAGCAAACATTGCTCTCAACTCTGATACAACCTTTCAACTCAAAGCGTCTGCCACAACGTTAGCCTTTCCAGGATGATACTCGATTGAGAAATCATAATCCTTTAACAATTCCACCCATCTCTGTTGTCTTAAATTCAAATCTTTTTGGGTAAGGAGATACTTAAGACTTTTATGGTCCGTATAAATGATTGACTTCTCACCGTAAAGATAATGTCTCCAAATCTTTAATGCAAACACTACCGCAGCCAATTCCAACTCATGAGTAGGATAATTGACTTCATGCGGCCTCAACTGTCGAGAAGCATAAGCTACCACTTTTCCACTTTGCATCAAGACACATCCTAAACCCGTGTGACGATCACAAGAACGGTAAACTCTTTTTCACCTCTGGTGAATCAAGATCAAGCGCTCCGTTAGAATCTTCTTCAGTTTCTCGAAACTTTCTTGTTGTTTATCGGTTCATACATACGGTACTTCCTTCCGCAACAACTTAGTTAGGGGTACAGCAATCAATGAAAACCCCACAACAAAACTTCTATAATAACCAGCCAAACCCAAGAAACTTTGGATCTAAGCTATTGGCTTTGGCGGTTTCTAAACCAACATAGCCTCTACCTTTCGAGGATCAACTCTTATTCCTTCAGCTGGCACTACATGACCCAAGAAAGTCACTTCCTTCAACCAAAATTCACACTTACTGAATTTGGCATAAAGTTGCTTATCTTGCAAAATTTGCAGCACAGTGCGCAAATGAGAATCATGCTCTTCTTCTTTCCTCGAATATACCAAAATGTCATCTATGAACACTACTACGAACCGGTCTAAATAAGGCTGAAAGACTCAGTTCATCATGTCCATAAATGCAGCTGGTGCATTTGTCAAACCAAATGGCATCACTAAAAACTCATAATGTCCATAGCGAGTTCGAAATGCCATCTCATGAATATCTGCCTCCTTCACCTTGAGTTGATGATAACCCGATCTCAAATCAATCTTGGAAAAGACTGAAGCTCCTCTTAATTGATCAAATAGGTCATTGATTCTCGACAATGGATACCTATTCTTGATCGTCAATTTATTCAACTACCTATAATCAACGAACATATGCATTGACCCATCCTTCTTCTTGACGAACAAAATCGGTGCTCCCCACGAAGACACACTTGGTTGAATAAATCCCCGATCTAGCAGTTCTTGAATTTGAGCTTTAAGCTTTGCTAACTCCTTCGGTGCCATTCTATAAGGAGCAATGAACACCGAAGCAGTTCTGGGTAAAAGCTCGATGCCAAATTCTACTTCTCGATCTGGAGGTAGACCCGGAAGTTCTTCGCGAAAGACATCCGAAATTCTTTCACCGTTCTCACACTTTCTCTCGATAAATCATTGGCATCCAAAGCAATCGATGAATGCTAGGAATGCTCTATTCCTTTTCGCACCAACTTTTCGCCTTTAAAGCGATACCACATTTACCAAAAAGTTTCTTCGCTCACTATCATTATTATATCCTCATCATCCACAATCCTAATTGACATCCGCTTTCAAGACAATTCAATTGTGCCCGATGCTTCACCAACCAATCCATGCCCAAATGAGATCCAACTTGCCAAAGGTAATTCCATCAAGTCTACTAGAAATACGTCTCTTTGAATCTCTAAGAGCACATCTCTGAATAATTTATTCACTATTACCGACTGTCCTAAAGGACTAATTACCGTCATCTCTCTATCGGTAATCTCAGATCTAATATTTAGGTTTCCAGATATAGTACTAGCAACATACAAGTGGGTAGATCCGATATCTATCAAAACAGTAATAGGTACATCAGAGATGAAGAACGTACCAGTTATCACATCAGGTGCATCGCCATCCTCACGACGCTTGACAGCATAGACCAATCCTGGCTGTCTCGCCTCCGTGTTACCTCTAACACCATTACCTCGACCCGGTGCACCTTATCCACGTCCATTACCATTACCACCACGACTTGGTCCACGACCTCTTGGTGGCTGCTGAGTACCTCTAGCTGGCTGAGCCTCAGGGTTACGAGCATCCTGAGTCGTTTCAGTCTGTCGAGGACAATTCTTAAACTGATGATCCTTAAATCCACATTTAAAACAGGCTCCAGTTTTCCTCTAACATTCTCTGGGATGTCATCTACCACAGTCGGCACATTCTCGAATCTGATTGGTAGTCACAGGTGCCCTAACTTGAATTGCCTCATCATTCTGTGGCCCTTTTTAAAACCTTTTAGAAGAACCAGAATACTTAAAATCCCCCTTGCCTCTTACTTTTTCTTGGTTCTGGCGTTCTAAATTCTTAGCCTCTTCGACTATCTTAGCTTTCTCTACAAGCGAGGTAAAAGTTCACACTAGCTGTGGGGCTATCAGTACCCGCAACTCATCATTTAGTCCATCCTCAAAGCGTATACGCTACTCATGATCACCTGCACTATAGTATGAGCATAACGACTCAAATGAAGAAATTTCGCCTTGTAGGTCGCCACAGCCTTACTTCCTTGAACCAAATTCAGAATTCTTTCCTTCGGGCATCTACATATCTGGTTCCGACGTACTTCCCTTGGAAAGCAGCTTTAAAGAAATCCTAATTAACCAATGCAGCCTCGATGCCTTCTCGAACAGTAAGCCACCATTGATACTCCTCGTCTCTTAGCAAAGACACGGCTCCTCTCAGTTTCTACTCGACGGTTCATTCCAAATCATCCATAATACGTTCTACAGCCTCAAGCCAATATTCTGCCACATTCGAAGCTACACCAGAGACACCTCTAAAAACTTCTGTACCACTAGACTTGAGTCGTTCCGATATTGATCTGCGAGTTACTGGCCCAGTTCTGGCTCCAACTACTCTTTCTAAGACTCGCAACATTGCTTGAGTCAAAGCATTATCCTCATTCGCATGGTCATGAGATCCAGTTTCACTCTCGAATGACGCAGGTGCATCCATTTTCGGAATATGACCCGGAGCTTCAGACGCAGCACCTCGTCCTCTACCACGGCCACGTCTACCGCGTCCATGACCACGTCCTCTATTGCTCATATTAACTAATTCGCTTTAATCTGATTACAAGTTTTATGAATCAAAATATTATTTCAGTGTTTATTAACGATATTTTATGAGATATAAGAGATAGGGTTGTTTTCGCAATTGCATCCTTTAGTCTCGATCTCTATCAATTTCAACACCTAAAACTAGAAGTTCTAGAGTGTTCCTTAGGTCTCATCACAATCATAAATATTTAATAAACAAATACTTACTGAACATACTTACTTCACTTAGTGTCGAATGTTCATGGTGCCAGACTACCTTTAAAACATAAAGTCTAGAAATTTAAGTGGTTTTTAACCAAAAATCATCGTTGAACCCAAACCACAGCTGAGTTTTGAAACTGAGCTTTGATACCATAAAATGTAACACCCCAAACTCGGCCTATGCATTAAGCCCAGATTTCGGCATGCCACACAAGTATAACGAACATTCAAAACATTTAACAATGTAGAAATCAAATTTCAAAACGCTTAAGAACATTAGTTTATCGACAAATCGAGATTTATTTGAAATGCTTGTTCAAAAACACAAGAGTTTGTCGTTTGATATATATATCAAGTAGTAATTGATAAAAATTTAGATTTATTTAATTGGAATATTTCATCAAAAAGTTTTAAAAGAATTTCCTAAGTTTCTAGTTGAGAAAACATTTGTTTTTATAAGAAAGTTATAGAAAATCATTTATGGAAAACTAAATCAATCCAACTTAATAAAACTAAAACATAAATAATCCATCCACGTAATAAAATCCATATTTAAAAGGCTTTATTACATCGCCAAAAAAAATAATACTTGAAAATTATAAAAGAAGTCTCAAAGTTTTATGAACCACCATTTGTAGTATAGCCACCCCACGAAGTCATCTCCAACCAAGTCTTCATCAAGTGTTATTACCGAGAGGGTAAAAAAATGGGGTGAGTTACTTAGAACTCAGCAGTGCAACTCACTTACCATAGTCCACTGGCCAAGACCATTTAAACATTTATTTGGGCCTAAGCCCATTTCAAAATATAATAATTTAGTATTTAAAATAATAATGCAAATGATATGCAATTCACAAAAGCAAACCTAGATTTCCATCCGCTACACACCCCTGAACCCAACCAACACACCTGTGGGGAGCTTTAGTCACCCACCCCGCCAACACAGCGAAGTAGGCTTTAGGCCCAATATCATATTTGTGGCAACAACCATTTAAATAATTGTGGTAAAACCACTGATCTAGATTTCGGGCAACGGCCATTGTGAGAGAGTCACCTACCTAGATTTCTGGCATTAAGCCTTTCTTCTCTTCATCATTGATCCCAACCCATGCAATCATGTTTATGCATTTCAAAATATTTATAAGGAGAACCATATTATAATTTATGAATTTTTGGCCTATTAAAACACATATCGCATATAGCCCATTTATCAATTATCACAACTGATCCAATTATAAAATTTCATTTATGGCCCAAATTTATCAAATATCAAATATGTGGCCCAAATTTACCAAATATCACATATGGCCCCTAATTGCCAAATATCACATATAAGGCCCAAATTTACCAAATCTCACATATGGCCCATAATCGCCAAATATCACATATAAGGCCCAAATTTACCAAATCTCACATATGGCCCAAATTTACCAAATTGAACATATATGGCCCAAATTTGCCAAATATCACATATATGGCCCAAATTTACCAAATTTCACATATATGGCCCAAATTTACCAAATATCTCATATATGGCCCAAATTTGCCAAATATCTCATATGTGGCCAAATTTATCAAATATCACATATATGGCCCAAATTTATCAAATATAAAAAATGTGGCCCAAATTTACCAAATATTATCGTTTTAGCCATTAAGGGCGATTTCAAAATTTTCACGATCCTAATACTAATTTTACGATCTTAACAATAAAGTGTCAATAATATCGTCATCTTCGATTTGTCCAACTTTGTGATTTTTAATCCAACTTTTATCGTTGTATAGTCATCTAACCCATGAGATATAGTGTGAGATTACACACCTGATTATGGTGAGAATTACACTCTCCCGCTCGTCGATATCTACACACACATTACGAAGGATTAGAACACTAAAATTTAATATTAATCTATTCTAATATTGAGCGATCTAAATCTTACCCTCGGAATCTCGAATAACCACTAATTGCGATTTCTCTCCGATCAAAGGTTCAGTACCACAAGTAAACAATGGTTCGAGAGCACGTAAGACTTCGAATAATTGATTTTTTTTGGATGAAGGTCCATAACCCGATGGAAAATCTCGGATTCCTGAAACAGTCCTTCTCTTAAACTTAGGGGGATTAATAGAACCACCACTCTTTTGAGTACTACTCACTGCCCTTTTCGTCCCTATTTTGATTGTCTTCGAAGACAAAGAAACATTAGTCCTAACAATATTTCGACAAATCTTAAGACTAAAACTTAAATAGTGAAATCGGCTTACCTTAATATTTCAAAAATCTCAAGAGAATCCTTTATATCGTTATTATCAAATCTTAAATGATCTTTAAGATTTCTCCAAGAAAATGAAGATTCAACCCTTCCACTATTTCACGATGATCCAAGATTTAAATAAAAAAGAATGATTGAAGAATAGATGCTTATAGAGAATAGGAGATCCGGCTATGCCAAAACAAAGGAGAGAAAGAATTGATTCGGCTATGGAGGTAGTCTATCATTCGCCAAGAAGAAAAGAAATTGTTGAAAGTATGTTGAAAAGAAAAATCAAAATGTTGAAAGGAAGAAATGAGGATGAGGGAGTTATGATAAACTTTTCGAAAATAAGGAAAACAAGAAATGAGAGTTTGAGCAATGGTGCATTCGGCCAAGAGAGAGAGGAGAAGAAAATGTTTTGTTTTTGATGTTTTAGGCACTAAATGGAAACACCAAATGAGCTACTAGAGTGATTAACAAATAAATGACCAAATGGTCAAAAGAATAACTAAAATAAAACAAGGCAAAGATGGTTTTCTCCTATCACAAGCACATTCGCCAAGAGGAAAGATGAGAGAAAAGTTTTGATTTTGGGAGAGCAAAAGATCAAAATGAAAAATTCTCCCAAGCTACTAACTTTTCCAAGACTTACCACAAAATTTTGGCTCCTCTTTAATCCACAAAACCGCTCATGTTCATGGACAATTAGCCATTCAAAGCTTTCCAAAAGCAGGCCCTTGTTTTAAGCCTTATGTCCCCTTACATGCCATTTCCATATGATTCCTTTCCTAAGTTATCACTTGCCTTTTTCCCATGATCTTCTTGCCTTAAAAAGAATAATCCAACTCATCAATCCTTATCCATGACCGACACTTGCTTAAGGAACAGCAATAAATAAAACTTCAAGTTGCATGCTAGGAGATTCGAACCTCTCCCCTCAAACAAACATGCATGCGCCAACACCTCCTTGCTACTAGCTCATCTTATGATAATTTTTAACACCTAATTTTACTTAAACCTCAAGGTCACTTGATCCACTTCAATTAAATACTCCTTACTAAAATTTATTCTACTTCCGAATAGTTCTCAAGTCTTCTCAATACCATACTAAACATGAAAAATTTTATTTTACACAAATTAAGCACTAAAACATGCATCAATTCAATACTCAAATTTTAGGATGTTACATACCTTATCCCGAAGCATTGAAAAGAGATGATTTAGAAGAACAATTTGGTAAGTTTCTTAAACTTTTAAAGAAATTACATTTTAACTTGCCCCTTCTTGAAGCTCTTTTCCAGATGCCAGACTCGAGGAAATTTTCAAGACAACTATTGATAAACAAACGCAAAATAGACAAAGAGCACCACGTGGAACTAAACGCAACATGCTCGGCAATGTTGCAAAATAGACTACCACGTAAACAAAAGATCTAGGAGTTTTACGATTCCATGATTAGTTGGTAGTTTAACTATTGATAATGCGTCACGATCTAGGGCAAGTATAAATGTCATGCCTTATACATTATTTAAACGACTAGGTCTAAGGAAGCCCAAACAAACTAGGATGAGTATTCAACTAGCTGATAAAACTATTAGAATTCCCAGGGGCATTATTGAAGATGTGCTTGTAAAAATCGATAAATTTGTTTGCCTAATAGAGTTTTTTGTTTTAGACATGGATGAGGATAATTCAATCCCCTTAATTCTAGAAAGACCTTTCCTAGCAACTGCCAAGACTAAAATTGATGTTGCCACAAAGTAGCTCATACTTAGCGTAGGAGATGAATCGATTAAGCTTCAAGCTCTCGACTCGCCGTAACAACGATGATGAAGGTAAGAAAGTCACTTCAATAGATAATCAAATTGTTCAACTTTCATCGCAGGAAACAACACATAAAGACAACCCTGAGCCGACTCATAAGTCCCAAAACAACAAAGAAAAATCCTACAAGGGACAAAACCTTAGGCTTGACAATTTTGAAGAGTAGAAGATAGAAGTCAAAGAAAAGCCGAATCCATACGAAGTAAAACCAAAAGAACCACCAGAAAATCTCGTAGGGACATCAAACCACTTCAGAATAGAAGACCAGGTACTGTTAGACAAAGTAGATCCCCACATCACTTCAATAGACTGGAAACCAAAAGGAGAAATTCTTCTTAAGGTACACAATATTTTCCTACACGAAACAGTCGAGGTAAGCAACGCAACATTCGACACCTCTAAGGTATACGCTTTTCGACTTGAACTTTGTCATAAAAATAAAACTATAAGCATGAGGAAGATGTTCAAACCTTTAAACCTCTCTAAAATTTTTTCAAGAGTCTAGCTTAAGACTATAAACGATTGCTTTTCAAGAGGTAACCCGAGTACTAACAATAACTTCTATTTGGTAGTTTTAGTTTTATTAATATCACTATTTTCTCTTTTAGAATTTAGTAAATTAAAAAAATTACAGATTCCCAGACCATACGGCCGTGGCCGTGGCCATGTGGGCACATCGAATCACTATACTGACATAGCAGGGGCCGTGCAAATCCTGACCCAACCAACTGCAGAAGTCACGGGCTCACCTACCCCACCACAGCCTGCGAGGCGGCTGTGGGTCAACACTGCCATTATAGAAACGGGCGTGGCAGTGAGACAAACGGACGTGGCACTCCAACACGCCTCCAAACACGGTCGTATGATACAGTCGAAACAGCACGTCCTAGATACACGGGCGTGGGACAGCGTCAGAAGCAAAAATCTATTTAAACCCCACAGCCTTTCCCCTTATCCCTATCCTCTAACCTTATACTTTTTCCTTCTTCTCTCTATTTCTTTTTGTAGAATAAATATTTAGATTCTTGAGCTACACTAGAATCATGCCGAAGAAACGTGAGAAGGCAAGCATTATCTCCTTAAAGGAGATCCAAGCACATAAGTTCATGCCGGCCGCTTCATTCAAAAACCAAGCCAATGGTCTTTTAGACCATTTAAATCCTTTTTTATGTTTATTTTCCCCTTTATCCTACTTATCTATAATTCTCTTCTGCTTAATATAATTTAAATTCTTTTAGTTTCTTGGTTTTAGGTTCTAAAGGCTGCTTAGGAATCACGCACCACAGCCGTAGAGGTCACAACCACCTCGCGAACCATCTAACAATAAGGACTCCTTAGTCCATTAGTCTTTTCTTTCAATTTCAGTTTTCTTCTTAGTCTCTTTCTCTTTATTCCCATTATCTTTAATTATAATATTAGTATATTATTAATATTTCTTTAGATTTCTTGGCTATATCTTCCCAAGCTACCCAATTTCTTCATCTAGCACAGAGATCGTTGGTAGCCACCCCACCGGGCCCATAGAAAACACCATCACAGCCACCAAAGACACCAACTCCCGAAATCATCCAAAATTCAGGAAGTGTTACTTCTCCCCTTCTCTTTTTATTACATAATTATTTATCTATCTTTGTACATTGAGGACAATGTACAACTTAAGTGTGGGGGGATAAAAGTGCCTAACTTTTGCATAATTCTCAATTTAATGCCTAATTTTTCGTTGCTCTAAAAAAAAATCCCGAATTTTAAACTTGTTTTTAAGTATTTTCTCATATTACTAATTAAGATGAAATTTCTAATGATTTATGATTATTATTGATATGTTTTAGATAAGTCATTGATAATTGTACATTGATGATTAAATTTGAAAGAATACTAGAGAATCGAAAATGATAAGTCTACTTTCTAAAAATAAAAATTAATAGGTCGTTGAACTAAATTTGAGTACTACCTTGAAATTTGGAATCTACAGGGATTGACGTCAAAAACACCCATAATTTTTGTGAGATTTTGAGCCTTATAAAGCATATATTCTTTTTCATGCTCACTTTATTGATTATGAGTGTGTCAACTTTGAACTATTATTCTAGAACTTGCCTCGTTTATACATGTCGAGACCACATTAATGATTTCATATACTGAGATGATAAAGCCACCTAGGTTTAACCCACTTACTCCATAAAAAGCCTACCTTCACAAATTAATCCTTAGTGAACCCCGTTGAATCCTAACAACCTTTTTATTGACTCACCCACTAATATTAACTCGAAATCCCTTTGTATTTGTTATCGATTCTTTTGACCACCCTTTAATTGAGGTTTGATTTAAGTAAATTACCTTATTATATTAGTTCAATAGTTACATTTCGATGTAATATTTTAGTTTGTTCTTAAAAAAAACACAAGTATATTCAATATTGGTAGTATATAAAAGAGCTTAGAGTATTTAAACTCCAATTGTTGAAGAAAAAGCTCAGATTAAAGTATTATCAAATTTTAAGTGGTGAAAATACTCTTTATTATAGAGTAATTATCAATAGTAGGTATTATTAGTTTTCATTCGATGTAATTATTCATATTCAGTTCTTTGTTTTTAGATTAGGTAACTAGTCAATTCGATCTCGATTCTAACCCTCTAATTTAGCCTCAGTATCCACACCCTTAACCTTAGCCCCATTACAACCATGATAAAGACCTTTTGATCTGTGTATCATCTCATATACAGTGGTGGAGATTTGATTTTCATGTAAGCCTATGGGATTAACTTTTCAGGTTCGACTTATGAGTGCTTAGTCTTGAACCTTAAACACTTTAAGTGATTTGAGTGAACCTTCAGTGAGGATGTCAATCCTTGTGAGTTTTGAACTAAAGGTAATTACTTAGATAAAGGGAAAAACCTATGTTTCGTACTACAAAGGTATGACTTATCATGACTGAATCTTTAGGACTCATTGAGTTGAATTATCCATGTATAAATTATCTATGAATTATGATGAGACATTGTTGATAGGAATTATAAATTATGGAAAGTTCGTTTTAATTGTAAGTTGAGAATTTTGCATGAGGACAAGCAAAAGCTTAAGTGTGGGGTATTTGATAAACCGTAAAAGTAACATATTTTAATCCTACATTTAGTATGCTTTTGGATAATTTAGCCCTCAATTTATGTAAAAAGGTGCTATTAATCCTTTCTTTTTCTGTCTTATACACAGGAAAGCACCCGTGAACAAAAAGAATGAGAATCAGGCTTAAAACGGACAAAATTAGGCCAACCCAAGAAATTGGCACGGCCTAGACTTCAAGTCACACGGTCGTGCCTCGCCAATCATTCAAAGACACGCCCCAAACACAAATTGCAAGGCTGTGTCCCAATCGTTTAGCCATTAAGGGCGGTTTCAAAATTTTCACGATCTTAATACCGATTTCATGATCTTAACACTGAAGTGTCGATAACACCATATTTTCTGATTTCACCAACTTTACAATTTTTTAATCCAACGTTAACTATTGTATAGTCATCTAACCCATGAGATACAGTGTGAGATTACACACCTGATTATGGTGAGAACTACACTCTCCCGCTCATAGGTATCTAAACACACATTACGAAGGATTAGAACACTAAATTTAATATTAAACTATTCTAATATTGAGTGATCTAAATCTTACCCTCGGAATCTCGAACAACCACTATTTGTGATTTCTCTCTGATCAAAGGTTCAAAACCACGAGTAAACAATGGTTCGGGGGCACGTACGACTTCGAATAATTGGTTTTCACTGGATGAGGGTCCATAACCCGGTGGAAAATCTCAGATTCTCGAAATGGTCCTTCTCTTAAACTTAGGGGGAATAGCGGAACCACCCCTCTTCTGAACACTATTTACTGCCCTTTTTGTCCCTATTTTGATTGTCTTCAAAGACCAAAAATCATTAGTCCTAACAATATATCGAAAATCTTTAAGACTAAAGACTTGAAAATTATAATCGGTTTACTTTAATAATCCCTTACCTTTAACACCTTAAATCCGATTTCAACGATCTATGACGTTTACGAAAACTTGAGTTTCGGCCCTCCACTAAGTTTCTATGATAGAGAAAAGATTAGAATGAGATATGGTATGATGATGATCTCAATCCAAAAAGATCATCCCACACCACATAAATTTGACACAAAAGAAAGGGAAATAACAAATTCCAAAATATTGTACTAGCCACTTACCGATTGATTAAATTGTGAGTAGAAAGAAGAATGATTGAGAAGGAAATATGTGAGTTGTAGAAGATTCGGTTATGAAGGAAAATTGAAGGAGATAGTGCTTAGCAACATTTGGCCATGGTGAAAATAAAAGGGAGAAAATGAGATGTTTGAGTGTTCTTTACAAGAAGAAAGAAAGGAGAAAAAGAGTAAAGACAGAGTGTTTATGTGTTGATTTTCCAAGGATGGAAGATGAACAAAGATAGGGTCTTGGGGTTGGTGTATATTCGGCCATAAAGAAGAAAAGAAAAAGAATTATGCTTCTTCAAAGTTGTGTGTTTTCGGTACAAAAGAGAAAAAAAGAAGATAATACTAATATGGTCAAAAAGAAATGGCCAAACAACCAAAAATTTGCCTATTTCTTCAACTACATTCGGCTAGGGAAAAGGATTTTGGAGAGAATGGAAAATAATGCTCATGTTGCTAAAGAAATTGACCAAACTAGCTCCTAATCCCTATCAAGCTACTAACAAAATTCGGCCAACCTCCCTAGCCCCAAAAATAGTCCAAGTTCATAGCCAATTAGCCATTCAAAGCTCTCCAAAACAAAGCCCTTGATTCATGCCTTATGTCCCCTTATCACCTTAATTCATGAGATTCTTTTCCTTAAACCTTTACTTACCTTTTTCCTTTAGTCTTCTTGCCAAAAATGTTGTCCAACTCATCCTTTAACCTTATCCATGACCGACACTTGCTAAGGAAAGAAAAAAAATAAAAGCTTTCAAAATGCATGCTAGGAGATTCGAACCACTAACCTCAAGAAAACATGTATGCGCTAACACGACCTTGCTATTAGCTCATCTTATGCTAGTTTTCAACACTTAAATTTACTTAAACCTCAAAGTCACTTGATCCACTTCAATTAAATACTCCTTACTAAAATTTATTCTAATTCCGAATAGTTCTTAAGTCTTCTCAAGACTATACTAATCATGAAAAATTTTATTATACACAAGTTAAGCACTAAAACATGCATCAATTCAATACTCAAATTTTAGGATGTTACAACTCTACCCTCCTTAAAGAAAATTTCGTCCTCAAAATTTACCTGGCTAAAAGAGATGAGGATATTGTTGTTGAATTGTATCCTCAGGCTCCCAAGTAGCTTCCTCCACTCCGTGATTACGCCATAAAACCTTGACCAACGGTATAGTCTTCTTTCTTAACACCTTAACATCTCGGTCTAAGATTCTCACTGGTTCCTCCTCGAAAGACAAATCTGGCCTTAATTCCACTTCTTCTACGGGTACTATGTGTGATGGAGCCAATCTATAGCGTCTCAGCAAAGAAACATGGAAAACACTATGAATCTGACTTAATTCTGGAGGTAAATCAAGTTGATAGGCCACTGGTCCTACACTCTTCAACACACGGTACGGTCCAATGAACCTAGGGCTCAACTTGCCTTTCCTTCCAAATCTGAAAATCCTTTTTCCACGGTGAAACTTTCAAAAAGACTTGATCTCCCACCGCAAACTCAATATCTTTATGCTTCAGATCCGCGTATGACTTTTGTCTATCCGAAGCTTCCTTTAACTGTGCTCGAATTACTTTTACTTTTTCTTCCGTCTCTGATATCAATTCAGGATCCAAAAGTTGTCGTTCCCCTAATTCAATCAAACAATTAGGAGTATGACATCTACGACCATATAACGCTTCATAGGGTGCCATCTGAATGCTAGACTGATAGCTGTTATTATACGCAAACTCTGCCAACGGTAGAAAATCCTCCCAACTACCTCTGAAATCAATCATACAACCTCTTAACATGTCTTCCAAAATCTGGATTACTCTTTCCGAATGACCATCTGACTGAGGGTGAAAAGCCGTACTGAAGTTTAACTTTGTACCCAGAGCCTCATGCAAAACTTTTCAAAACTGTGATGTAAACCGAGGATCCCTGTCTGATATGATAGACACTATACCCCATGCAACCTCACGATTTCAGATATATACAGTTTAGCCAACTTCTGCAATGAGTAATCTGTGTGAAATGGCAGAAAATGACCAGTCTTCATTAATCAATCTATTACCACCCAGACAGAATCTTTCTTAGTAGGTGTTAAGGGTAACCCACTAACAAAATCCATCATTGTCCGCTCCCATTTCCATAATGGAATCTTTACTTGTTGCAACAATCCCGATGGTAATTGATGTTCCTCCTTTACTTGTTGACAAGTCAAACACTTTTCCATAAAATTAGTAACTTCCTGTTTTATCTTTGGCCACCAATACTGTTCACGGAGATCCTGATACATCTTATTTCCTCTGGGGTGCATAGCATAAGGGCTACTATGTGCCTCTAGAAGAATCATTTGCCTCAAATCTGAATCATTGGGCATACAAACCCTTCCACAAAAACACAGTACACCATCTTTGTTCAAGCCAAAATCTCCTATTACACCGCTTTCAGCTTGTTGTATTAAAGGACCTAACTTTTCATCGGATAATTGCTTTTCCTTGATTTGTTCCAATCACAGAGGCTTCACCTGAAGTTCCACTAACAAACTGCCATCCTCATACAAACTGAGACGAGCAAACATTGCTCTTAACTCCGATACAACCTTACGACTCAACGCGCCTGCCACAACATTAGCCTTTTCAGGATGATACTCGATTGAGAAATCATAATCCTTTAACAACTCCACCCATCTCCACTGTCTTAAATTCAACTCCTTTTGGGTAAGGAGGTACTTAAGACTCTTATGGTCCATATAAATGATTGACTTCTCATCGTAAAGATAATGTCTCCAAATCTTTAATGCAAACACTACTACAGCCAACTCCAAATCATGAGTAGGATAATTGACTTCGCGGCCTCAACTCGCCGAGAAGCATAAGCTACCACTTTTCCACTTTGCATCAAGACACATCCTAAACTCGTGTGATGCATCACAAGAAATGGTAAACTCTTTTTGGCCTCTGTTGAATCAAGATCGGCGCTTCATTAGAATCTTCTTCGCCAAACTTTCTTGTTGTTTATCGGTCCATACATACAAGATTTCTTTCCGTGACAACTTAGTTAGGGTACGTAAATCAACGAAAACCCTCAACAAAGCGCCTATAATAACCACCAAACCCAAGAAACTTTAGATCTCTCTCATCGACTTTGGCGCTTCCAATCCAACACGCCTCTACCTTTGAGGATCAACTCTTATTCCTTCAAATGACACTACATGACCCAAGAAAGTCACTTCCTTTAACCAAAATTCACACTTCATCGAATTTGGCATAAAGTTGCTTATCTCGCAAAATTTGTAGCACAAAGGCACAAATGAGAGTCATGCTCTTCTTCATTCCTCGAATATACCAAAATGTCATCTATGAACACTACTACGAACCGGTCTAAATAGGTGAAAGACTCGATTCATCATGTCCATAAAAGCAATGGTGCATTAGTCAAACCAAACGGCATCACTAAAACTCATAATGTCCATAGCGAGTTCTAATGTCGCCTTATGAATATCCGCCTCTTTCACCTTGAGTTGATGATAACCCGATCTCAAATCAATCTTGGAAAAGATCAAGCTCCTCTTAATTGATCAAATAGGTCATCGATTCTCAAAGAATGGATACCGTTTGATCACAATTTATTCAACCGCCTATAATCAATGCACATACACATCGACCCATCCTTCTTCTTGACGAACAAAACTGGTGCTCCCTACGGAGACACACTTGGTCGAATAAATCCCCGATCTAGCAGTTCTTGAATTTGAGCTTTAAGCTCCGCTAACTCCTTCGGTGCCATTCTATAAGGAGCAATGGATACCGGAGCAGTTACGGGTAAAAGCTCAATGCCAAATTCTACTTCCCGATCTAGAGGTAGACCCAGAAGTTCTTCGGGAAAGACATCTGAAAATTCTTTCACCGTTCTCACACCTTTTACTGATAAATCCTTGGTATCCAAAGCACTGATGAATACTAGGATTGCTCTATTCCCTTTCCACACCAACTTTTCTACCTTCAAAGCAGATACTACATTTGCCAAAAAGTTTCTTCGCTCGCCTATCATTATTATCTCCTCATCATCCACAGTCCTAACTGACATCCGCTTTTCGGCACAATTCAATTGCGCCCGATGCTTCACCAACCAATCCATGCCCAAAATAAGATTAAACTCACCGAAAGGTAATTCCATCAAGTCTGCTAAAAATACCTCTCTTTGAATCTCTAAGGGCACATCTCTGAATAATTTATTCACTATTATCGACTGTCCTAAAGGACTAATTACCGTCATCTCTCTATCGGTAATCTCAGATCTAATATTTAGGTTCCTAGATTTAGCACTAGCAACATACAAGTGGGTAGATTCGATATATATTAAAGCAATAACAGGTACATCAGAGATGAAGAACGTACCAGTTATCACATCAGGTGCATCGCCGTCCTCACGACGCCTGACAGCATAGACCAATCCTGGCTATCTTGCCTCCATGTTACCTCTAACACCATTACCTCGACTCGGTGCACCTTGTCCATGTCTTTTACCATTACCACCACGATCTGGTCCACGACCTCTTGGTGGCTGTTGAGTACCTCTAGCTGGCTGAGCCTCAGGGTTACGAGCTTCCTGAGTTGTTTCAGTTCGTCGAGGACAATTCTTAAACTGATGATCCTTGGATCCACATTTAAAATAGGCTCTAATTTTCCTCCAACATTTTCCGGATGTCGCCTTCCACAGCTTGGCACATTCTCAACTGATTGGTAGTCACAGTGCCCTAACTTGAACTCGCTCATCATTCCGTGGCCTCTTTTGAAACCTTTAGAAGAACCAAAATACTTAAAATCCTCTTGCCTCTTACTTTTTCCCGCCTGCATTTTGAATTCTTAGCCTCTTGCTATCTTAGCTTTCTACAAGCGAGGTAAAAGTCCGCACTTCATCGTGGAACTATCACCCCATAACTCATCATTCACCCATCCTCAAAGCGTACACAGTGCTCATAATCAGTCTGCACTATAGTACGAGCATAACGACTCAAACAAAGAAATTCTGCCTCGTAGGCTACCATAGTCTTACTTTGTAACAACCTAAAAATGGGCCTATGTATTTCTGATTTAATTATACGGAATGGCATGACTTATGTATTACGAATGTATGATGAACATTTTTGGAAACTTGGAAAGTGAACATTTTGGAAACTTGGAAATGTTAAGTTAAAAGAGGAAAGTGAACATTTTGGAAACTTGGAAATGTTAAGTTAAAATAGGAAAGTGAACATTTTTGGAAACCTGGAAATGTAAGGAAATGATTTAGAAATGTTAAGTAAAAGAGGAAACTAAAATAAGGTGGCCTTAAGAAAATTAATAGAAGAAATTTGAACACAAACATAGGCTTGTTTAAGTGGCTTGGAGGCACCACTTAAAGCCCAGTAAGTGACGCCACCTACATATGCAATTGGGCTTGTGTTCGAGCCACAAGGAAAGCAAAAAAAAAAAAAAGTTTTATTTTTGCTACAAGATAGGTAGAAGTGGACGGCATTAAGGCACCATAGGGAGGAGTTTGTTTCTTTTTACAATTCGGCTAGATGAGGGATACTTGTTGGATTAATTTTTATTTTGAATAAGGTGATAATTAAAAGATAAATGAGGAGATTAACAAGGGATTTGATCAAGAGTTGAGGTGGTGGCCAAATAGGGGGCTCTTTGGGTTGGTATTTTCAGTTTTGAAAGAGGGCTTAAGTGTTGAATTTTGTTGTTTCACCCCTAAGTCTCTCTTGCCAATTCTTATAGTCAAAGAAATCCTCTCTTTTTTCTCATTTATTTTGATAAGGTCGAAACTCCATCAGCATTCTCCATTGCCGAAATTCTTCTCCTCTTCTCCTAATCTTCTTTTGTTTCCCCCTTCCAAATTCCCTTGTAGCCGAATCTTAAAGCTTTCTTCATCTCTTTTCTACTCCTGATATCATAAAGGGCCAAACCACCATTGTTGATCTCAAAGCCGAATCTTTGAGAGATTGCCAAAAGGTGTCACGATTTCTTCAACCAAGGATTGCCGATCTCTAAAGTAAGGGTATGATCTCATTCAGTCTCATTCCTTTTCCTCTAAGATTAAAACCGAAACCAGGAAATCTAACCCCCTTATTGTCTTAGTCGAGGCTTGGAAAGAAGGCTTCGGGATTTAGGAGTTATCAATTACCAACAGGAGATTTTTCGGGATTTAAAATCCACAAGGTAAGTCCATTCGGCCAAGGCCTATTTTTGGTGTTTAGATCTTGTTTATATTTATTCAAAATAGCCAAAACTAACCTATGTAGATATCCAGTGTTTGGCCGCAAGGAGGAGAATAGCAAAGTTTTCGGGATTTGAGTGATAAGTAAATCGGCATCAAGATAAGTTTTAGTGTACAAATCGTACTAGGATTTGATTTCGTGGCCGAATAGGTTTTCATTAAAAACTTTAATATGGGCCGAATGTAGGAAGTTAAAGATCTAAGGTAGTAGATCAGATTTTGGGGTTTCAGTGAAATTGTTAAGTTTAATCGGTGTGTACCCACACTACTTTTTAATAAGATTTATGGCAT
The DNA here is from genome assembly GCA_025506655.1 of Gossypium rotundifolium. Classification (NCBI taxonomy): domain Eukaryota; kingdom Viridiplantae; phylum Streptophyta; class Magnoliopsida; order Malvales; family Malvaceae; genus Gossypium; species Gossypium rotundifolium. The sequence continues at coordinate 120,495,360 of CP106731.1, forward strand.
TAATTAATATGTGCATGTTTATAAGAATGTGAATATGGATAAGGTACCATACTATGGTACAAAAGTACTGTGCACGCTTCCTACTCCTACTAGGGCTATGAATATATGTTATTTTTAACATGTGAAAAGTGAAAAGAATGTGAATTAAGGCATGATTTTGCATATTGTGTATGAAATATGGGGCATATGAGTTATATAAAAGGGAAGTTAATGTGGTGACCTAAGACCACGAAATCGAATGTGGTGACCTAAGACCACGATAATCGAATGTGGTGACCTAAGACCACGAATTCTAAATGTGGTGACCTAAGACCACGAATTTTTATAAGAGCGATGAGCGGATCATTGCAGCGACGCCTTGAAGGTGTGTAGCGGATGGAGGGTTGACTTAGTAGTCCCACTGTGTCGAGGTTGGTACAGGGGGCGGTAGCGGATGGCATATAGGTTTGGGTTCTGTTGCATCATTATTTCCTATCTCGTTATATGAGTATGCATGTAATATGTGAATATATGCCTAAACTATTAAATTTGAGTGTTGGTTACACATTGAGTCTGCTTGACTCACCCCTTGTGGGATTAGTTTTCAAGTGACGATCAGTGATGGACCGGGCTGACAGATGCTTAATGGAGGCCATGTGAAGTTCAGATTTCTTTTATTTGGACTATTTTACTTTAAGTATTTTTAATTTAAATTTTGGGAATTATTTGATGTAATAAGGCCTTAGTATAACTATTTTATTCTGTTTTTATTTATTAAGCTTACAAACTTTTATTTATTAAAAGATTAAGTAAATCTATTTTTAAAACAAAGCCCAAACGTTTTATCACCTAAAGTAAAGGATTTTTTTTTTATAATGAAATAAACTTGTTTTCATCTCAAGCCCAACCCAAAACGATCTTTCTTCCAAATCACACAAGTTTTTCCTAAGTAACAAAAGAATTTGAAACGGTTTACACCGGGGAACATACCAGATTCGGTCAAGGCTCATGGGTCGAGTTTGGGGTGTTTCATTTTGGTATCAGAGCCCAGTTTTAAACTCTCAGCCTGTGGTTTAAGGCCCAAAACATTTTAAAAATCTAGCCCAAAAGGAATTTTCTGAAAAAAAATTAGGTTTTCGGCATGGCACCTAAGTCTCAATTCGATGTCCACCGTAAGTACTTCTATCCATTGTGTGATTCAAATTATGACTTGTAGAAGGGTAGAAAGGGAATGGAACGTAGATTAGCATGATTAGCACTTCAACCATAGGACTAGTATACCCCAATAAAAACATAAGACTTAAATGCCTAACTAAACAAACCTGTGATTGAGTCGCCGAGTTAGGGTGTGGCAACCATGGTACGCATGTCTAGGATTGGTTTCGGTGGGAGCTTGGTATTTAAGCAGTCCGCGTGACTCACCTCCTCTCCACTCGATTCCTACCTGGTGCGTAGCTACGGTTCACCCTAACCAAGAGGACTTAATCACGGGCTAAACCCCTAACTAAAACCCGAAAGGGACTAGCCGTATTTTTATGGAAACCCTAGCTTTAAAATCCCTATATTACCCATTTTAGTAGTAGCAAAAGATTTTTGTGAAAATTCTTCCAAAATATTTCCTACTTGTAAAATTACTAAAATGCCCCTAGTGGTAAAATTACAAAAATGCCCTTGGTTTATGAAATTTTCAAAATACCCACAACTCTTATCAAAATTTCATTACGTAATAAAATGTTCAAAAACCCTAATTTGCAAAATATCAAAATACCTTGATTTTGTAAAATTATGAAATTGCCCCTAACCTGCAAAATTACCAAAATGACCATAATCTTCAAAAAAAAAAAATTTCTGCAACAACACTGATTTGGAAAACAAATTCTCAGAAACAACCTTCAAGTTTTGTAAAATTTCGAAGTATCCTTGATTTATTAAGATTTACAAATTTACCCGGGTTAATTACCAAAATATCCTCGGTTTCAAAATTTCCAAAATACCCCCGGGAATAAAAAATTACCAGAATACCCTTATTGACAAAATCACCAAGGAACCTTATTTTGACAAATTATGAAAATACCCCTATAGGGAAAATTACGAAAATACCCCTGGTAGTGGAAAAACAACAACAATGAAAACTACAACATTTCTCTGAATGAACGAAAGTTCATAATTGATTGATTGATGTATGAATGTAAAGACTGTGTGCATATATGAATACGAAAGAACCACTCCCAAAATTCTTTTCATAAAACTTCTTCGCGGTTAATCAGTGGAATAAAGGCTAATTCATAAAATTTCTTAATCAGATTAAAGCGCGTCGTTAGATATAAGTTCTAAAGGACGCGGTCGTCATGGACGCGATAGAGGAAGAATGACTGTGTCAGGACCCGTTAGATTGGGTCAAGGGTCTGACAATGAGTTACCACCGCCACCACCACCCCTAGTTGTTGGTGTCGAGCAGCAAGCTCAGACGGGGGATGATGTTGTATCGCAGGCTATGCTCTGGGTTTTTGAAATGGTGGCTGGTGCTGGAGGGAATACGGGAGCTCAGAAATCTGTACTCGAGTGACTCCGAGCCAACGGAGCCGAAGTGCTCCGTGGAGTATCTGGTGTGGCACCCAGTACAGCTGAATACTGGTTGGAAGCAACTGAGCGCATTATGGATGAGCTCAATCTGACCCTTGAGGAGAAATTGAAGGGAATGGTAGCATTGTTACGCGATGAAGCATACCAATGGTGGTTAACAGTTCGGGATGGTGCCACAGCTGAGGATCTGACCTGCGAATATGTTAAGATGGCATATCAGAAGAAGTATGTGGGGATCAGATATATTGATGAGCAGAGGAAGGCTTTTCTGGGGCTGGTTTAAGGGAACAAGTCAGTAGCAGCGTATGAAGCTAAATTTCTGAGGTTAAGTCGGTATGCTCGAGGAGCAGTGGCTACAGAGCATGAGTTGTGTGTGCGGTTCGAAGATGGTTTAAGGGATGACCTAAGGTTATTGATAGCTCCACATCAGGAGCTGGAGTTTTTCGCATTGGTAGAAAAGGCTAAGGTAACTGAGGAAATCAAGGATTCGGTTAAGTAGAGCTCTGATAGGAATAGACCCAAGAGGGGTTATGGGTCTTCAGGATCATCGAGAAATGTGCAGAAAAGGCCCAGAGCTAATGGGACGAGGGGTCAGCAAGTTGGTACAAGAGGGATATCATCCTTGTGATCGGTGTGGGAAGAAACACTTAGGCGAATGCCGGAAGAAGATAGGTGGGTGTTTGGATGTGGGTCAAAGGACCATATGATCAAGAATCGCCAAAGAAACCAGATAAGAATCGCCCAAAGAGCTCGTAATGCTAATCGAGCGGTAGAGGGGACAGAATTTCTCCGAGGTCGCGGTCCGAATAATCAAGGTAATAATACTGGTAGAAGACGTGGAACACCACGCCAAGGTGTCGCTAATCTCGAGGCAAGGCGGTAGAGTTTGGTTTATGCGGTTCATTGTAGGGAGGATAGAGACGCACCGAACGTCATAACCGGTACGTTTCTCATTTAGGGCAAGCCCTATTTTGCTCTTATTGATGTGGGCTCGACCCATTCTTATGTTCCATGTAGTGTAGTGGAAACACTAGGCCTAGACTCTGAACTTTCTGATAGTGAGATGACTGTTGTAATCCATTTAGGCCAAACTGTAGTGGTGGATAAGATCTTTCAGAGTGTATCCCTAGAAATTCAGGGAGTGAGCTTTCGGGCTGACTTAATGGAGTTACCCTTCAGAGAATTTGACCTCATACTTGGTATGGATTGGTTAGTAGAGCACCGAGCCGTGTTGAATTGTACGGCTAAATGAATGGAACTAAAGACCCCGAAAGATGAAGTGGTAGTAATGATAGGAGAAAGAAGAAACTACTTGTCTAACGTAGTTTTGGCATTGAAGGCTGAAAAGATGGTTCGTAAAGGGTGCAAGGCATTTTTAGCCTTCGTAAGTGCGCTAGATGGAATGGAAGAAGGTGTTAGTGGAGTTAGAACAGTAAGGAACTTTGAGGATGTGTTCCCAGAGGAATTACCAAGAATACCTCTAAATAGGGAGGTGGAGTTTGAAATTGACCTGCTGCCGGGTACAGCTCCTGTGTCAATTGCCCCTTATAGAATGGTACCAAAGGAGTTGGCTGAGCTCAAGGCTCAAATCCAAGAATTGCTGGACCATGGGTTTATTCGACCCAGTGTGTCTCCATGGGGAGCACCAGTCCTATTTGTGAAGAAGAAGGACGGAACTATGCGTATGTGCATAGACTATCGTCAGTTAAATAAGTTGACCATCAAGAACAAGTACCCCTTGCCAAGGATAGATGACCTGTTCGATCAGCTTAAGGGGGCAACAGTGTTTTCAAAGATCGACTTAAGGTCGAGATATCATCAGTTGAAGGTGAAGGAGGCAGATATCCATAAGACAGCCTTTAGGACAAGATACGACCATTTTGAGTTTGTAGTAATGCCGTTTGGGTTGACCAACGCCCCAACCGCGTTTATGGATATGATGAACCGGGTGTTTTAGCCTTACTTGGATAGGTTCATCGTGGTGTTCATCGACAACATCCTAGTGTACTCCAAGACTGAAGAGGAGCATGATGAGTATCTCTGAATTGTGCTGCAAGTGTCAAGGGAAAAGAAGCTCTATGCCAAATTCAGCAAGTGTGAATTTTGGCTTAAGGAGGTTTCATTCTTAGGGCATGTGGTGTCTGCTGAAGGAATAAGGGTGGATCCTAGAAAGATCGAAGCAGTGTTGGATTGGAAACCACCTAAGACAGTGGCGGAGATTCATAGTTTATTGGGATTGGCAGGCTATTATAGAAGGTTCGTGGAAGGATTTTTGTCAATAGTCGTGCCTTTGACAAAGCTGTTGAGGAAGGAAGTACCCTTTGTATGGACGGATAAGCAACAGGAGGGCTTTGAAAAGCTTAAGAGGGTATTGACGAAAGCTCTAGTATTGATTCAGACTGAGGCAGGAAAGGATTTTACGGTGTATTGTGACGCTTCCCATACAGGTTTGGGTTGCATATTGATGCAAGATGGGAAGGTAGTCGCATATGCGTCCCGACAGTTGAGGCCACATGAGGTGAACTACCCGACGCATGACTTGGAATTAGCGGCAGTGGTCTTCAGTCTTAAAGTGTGGAGACACTACCTTTATGGTGAAAAGTCGACGATCTACACAGACCACAAGAGCCTTAAGTATTTGCTGACTCAGAAGGAGTTAAACTTGAGGCAGCGAAGGTGGGTTAAATTGCTGAAGGACTATGACTATTCGATAGAATATCACCCGGGCAAGGCAAATGTAATGGCGGATGCTCTAAGCCAGAAAGTTGTGTCGGATCTGAGGGCGTTATTTGGACACTTGAGTTTATATGATGATGGGAGCCTGTTGGCAGAATTGCAAGTCATGCCGACGTGGTTAAATGAGGTGAAAGAAGGACGGTTGGTGATGATGACCTAAGTGCTAAGCTATAGCAAGTACTAATGCAGAGTTAGAGGACTCGTGTTAGTGATGAGGAGTATTGTGCTTCAAAGGAAAGGTCTCAGATATCGAGGGATGAGGAGTTAAGACGGAGGATTCTTGAGCGCATGGTAGCCCTTATGCTATGCATCCTGGAGGCACCAAGTCAGTATAGGGATCTAAGGGAGCAGTTTGGTGGCACGATCTTAGCGGGAAGTTATCGAATTCGTGGGGAAATGTCTGACGTGTCAGCAAGTTAAGGCTAAACACCAAGTTCCATCGGGATTACTTCAGCCAATCGAGATTTCGCAGTGGAAGTGTGAAAGAATTACCATGGACTTCGTTAGTGGGCTTCCCCTTACGCCTACTAAGAAGGACTCGGTATGGGTAATAGTGGACCATCTGACCAAGTCCGCGCACTTTATCCCGGTAAGGGTTGATTATTCTCTTCAGAAATTGTCTAAGTTATATGTGGCAAAAATTGTGAGGCTACATGGAGTGCCGGTGTCTATCATTTCGGATAGAGACCCAAGATTTATGTCTCGGTTTTGGAGGGCACTTCATCAAGCTTTAGGCACTAAGTTGGATTTCACTACGGCTTTTCATCCACAATTAGACGGGCAATCTGAACGGGTATTCCAAGTATTGGAGGATATGTTGAGGGGCTGTGTGATGGATTTCAGAGAAAGTTGGGAGGAATATTTGCCTTTAGTAGAATTTGCCTACAACAATGGTTACCAGGCAAGTATTCGAATGGCACCTTATGAAGCGTTGTATGGTCGGAAGTGTCGGACTCCTACATGTTGGACGGAATTGGGAGAACGTCGAGTTTTGGGTCCAGAGTTAGTGGCAAAATTCGAATCAAAGGTTGAGATAATTCGGGCACGGTTGAAGGAAGCATATGATAGACAAAAGTCATACACAGATCTTAAACGGAAGGAAATCGAATTCGATGTGGGAGACAAAGTATTCCTAAAGGTTTCGCCTTGGAAGAAGGTGATGAGATTTGGTCGGAAACGGAAGCTAAGCCCAAGGTTTATAGGACCCTATCGAGTGTTGAAGCGAGTTGGACCAGTGGCATATCAGTTGGAATTGCCACCAGAGTCGAAGTAGATGCACGACATATTCCATGTGTCCATGCTACGTCGTTATCGATCGGATCCATCTCATGTGGTACCAATCGAAGCGGTGGAGCTAAGGCCAAACTTATCCTACGAGGAAGAGCTGATTCAGATCTTGGAATGAGACGTGAAAATATTACGGAGGAAGTCAGTCCCTCTAGTCAAAGTGTTGTGGCGCAATCATGGATCAAAGGAAGCTTCGTGGGAGCCAGAAGAGGCAATGCGACAGCAATACCCTCACTTATTTTAGCTAGGCAATTTCGGGGACGAAATTATTTTAAGGGGGTAGAACTGTAACATTTATGTAGTTCTGATTTAATTATACGGAATGGCATGACTTATGTATTATGAATGTATGATGAACATTTTTGGAAACTTGGAAAGTGAAAATTTTGGAAACTTGAAAATGTTAAGTTAAAAGAGGACAGTGAACATTTTGGAAACTTGGAAATGTTAAGTTAAAATAGGAAAGTGAACATTTTTGGAAACCTGGAAATATAAGGAAATGATTTAGAAATGTTAAGTAAAAGAGGAAACTAAAACAAGGTGGCCTTAAGAAAATTAATAGAAGAAATTTGACACAAACATAGGCTTGTTTAAGTGGCTTGGAGGCACCACTTAAAGCCCAGTAAGTGACGCCACCTACATATGCAATTGGGCTTGTGTTCGAGCCACAAGAAAAGAAAAAAAAAAGAAGTTTTATTTTTGCTATAAGATAGGTAGAAGTGGACGACATTAAGGCACAATAGGGAGGAGTTTGTTTCTTTTTAAAATTCGGCTAGATGAGGGATACTTGTTGGATTAATTTTTATTTTGAATAAGGTGATAATTAAAAGATAAATGAGGAGATTAACAAGGGATTTGATCAAGAGTTGAGGTGGTGGCTGAATAGGGGGCTCTTTGGGTTGGTATTTTCAGTTTTGAAAGAGGGCTTAAGTGTTGAATTTTGTTGTTTCACCCCTAAGTCTCTCTTGCCGAATCTTATAGTTAAAGAAATCCTCTCCTTTTTCTCATTTATTTTGATAAGGCTAAAACTCCATCAACATTCTCCATTGCCGAAATTTTTCTCTTCTTCTCCTAATCTTCTTTTGTTTCCCTTTTCCAAATTCCCTTGTAGCCGAATCTTAAAGTTTTCTTCATCTCTTTTCTACTCTTGATATCATAATTGGCCGAACCACCATTGTTGATCTTAAAGTCGAATCTTTGAGAGATTGCCAGCAAAGGTGCTGTCAATTTCTTCAAGCAAGGATTGCCGATCTCTAAAGTAAGGGTAAGATCTCATTCAGTCTCATTCTTTTTCTTCTAAGATTAAAACCAAAACTAGGAAATCTAACCCCATTATTGTGTTAGTCGAGGCTTGGAAAGAAGGCTTCAGGATTTAGGAGTTATCAATTACCAAGAGGAGATTTTTCGGGATTTAAAATCCACAAGGTAAGTCCATTCGGCAAAGGCCTATTTTTGGTGTTTAGATCTAGTTTATATTTATTCAAAATAGCCAAAACTAACCTATGTAGAGATCTAGTGTTTGGCCGAATACAAGGAGGAGAATAGCAAAGTTTTTGGGATTTGAATGATAAGCAAATCGGCATCAAGGTAACTTTTAGTGTACAAGTCCTACTAGGATTTGATTTCGTTGCTGAATGGGTTTTCATTAAAAACTTTAATATGGGCCGAATGTAGGAAGTTAAAGATCTAAGGCAGTAGATCAGATTTCGGGGTTTTAGTGAAATTGTTAAGCAAATCAAGTGTGTACCCCACACTACTTTTTAATAATATTTATGATATTAATTAATATGTGCATGTTTATAAGAATGTGAATATGGCTAAGGTACCATACTATGGTACAAAAGTACTCAGGTACGTTTCCTACTCCTACTAGGACTATGAATATATGTTATTTTTAACATGTGAAAAGTGATAAGAATGTGAATTAAGGCATGATTTTGCATATTGTGTATAAAATATGGGGGCATATGGGTTATATGAAAAGGGGAAGTTAATGTGGTGACCTAAGACCACGAAATCTGAATGTGGTGACCTAAGACCACGATAACTGAATGTGGTGACCTAAGACCACGAATTCTAAATGTGGTGACCTAAGACCACGAATTTTTACAAGGGCGATGAGCACGTCGACTGTAGCGACTACCTTCGATGGTGTGTAGCAGATGGAGGGTTGACTTAGTAGTCCCCACGGTGTGCAGGTTGGTACGGGGGACGTGTAGCGGATGGCATATAGGTTTGGGTTCGGGTTGCATCATTATTTCCTATCTGTTATATGAATATGCATGTAATATGTGAACATATGCCTAAACTGTTAAATTTTAGTGTTGGCTACACATTGAGTCTGCTTTGACTCACCCTTCCGAATTATTTTTCAGTGATCGGTGATGGACCGAGCCGGCAGATGCTTAGTGGAGGTCATGTGAAGTTTAGATTTCTTTTATTTGGACTATTTTACTTTAAGTATTTTGAATTTAAATTTTGGGAATTATTTGATGTAATAAGGCCTTAGTAGAACTATTTTATTCCATTTTATTTATTAAGCTTACAAACTTTTATTTATTAAAAGATTAAGTAAATCTATTTTTAAAACAAAGCCCAAATGTTTTGTCACCTAAAGTAAAGGATTTTTTTTATAATGAAATAAACTTGTTTTCATCTCAAGCCCAACCCAAAACGATCTTTCTTCCAAATCACACAAGTTTTTCCTAAGTAACAAAAGAATTTGAAACGGTTTACACCGGGGAACATACCAGATCCGGTCAAGGCTCGTGGGCCGAGTTTGGGGTGCTTCATACTTCCTTGAACCAAATTCAGGAATTCTTTCCTTCGGGCATCTACATAACTTGTCCTAAAGTACTTCCATTGGAAAGCAGCTTTAAAGAAATCCCAATTAACCAATGCAGCCTCGGTGCCTTCTCGAATAGTAAGCCACCATTGATACGCCTCGTCTCTTAGCAAAGACACGGCTCCTCTCAGTTTCTGTTCGACAGTACACTCCAAATCATCCATAATTCATTCTACAGCCTCAAGCCAATATTCTGCCACATTCGGAGCTACACCATAGACACCTCTAAAAACTTCTGCACCACTAGACTTGAGTCATTCCGATATTGATCTGCGAGCTACTGGCCAAGTTTTGGCTCCAACTACTCTTTCTAACACTCGCAACATTGCTTGAGTCAAAGCATTATCCTCATTCACATGACCATGAGATCCAGTTTCGCTCTCAAATAATGCAGATGCATCCATTTCCGGTATATGACCTGGCACTTCAGACGCAGCACCTCGTCCTCTACCACGGCCATGTCTACCGCGTCCACGACCACGTCCTCTATTGCTCATATTGACTAATTCGCTTTTATCTGATTACAAGTTTTACGAATTAGAATATTATTTCAGTGTTTATTAACGATATTTTACGAGATATAAGAGATAGGGTTGTTTTCGCAATCACATCCTATAGTCTCGATCTTTATCATTTTCAACACCTAAAACTAGAAGATCTAGAGTGTTCCTTAGGTATAATCACAATAATAAACATTTAATAAACAAATACTTACTGAACATACTTACTTGACTTGGTGTTGGATGCTCGTGGTGCCATACTACATTTAAAACACAAAGTCTAGAAATTTAAGTGGTTTTTAAACAAAATCATCGTTGAACCCAAACCACAGCCGAGTTAACACCCCAAACTCGGCCCATGCATTAAGCCTGGATTTTGGCATGACACACAAATTAAACGTACATTCAAATCATTTAACGAAGTAAAAATCAAATTCCAAAACGATTAAGAGAATGACTTTATCGAAAAATCGAGGTTTATTTGAAATCCTTGATTAAAAACACAAGAGATTATCATTAGATCTATAGAGAAGTATTTGATTAAAATTTTGAAATTTATAAAATCAAAATACTCTAACGAAGAGTTAAAGGATTTCTTGAGTTTCAAAGATATTTAAGAAAAACCTTTGTTTTATATGAAAGTTTTAGAAAAACATTTATGAAAAACTAAATCAATCCAACTTAATAAAACTAAAACATAAATAATCCATCCACATAATAAAATCCATAATTAAAAAGGCCTTATTACATCGCCATTAAAAATAGTACTTAATAAAAATTATAAAAGAAGTCTTAAAGTTTTATAAACCACCATTTGTAGTATAGCCTCCCCACGAAGTCATCTCCGACCCAAGTCTCCATCAATTGTTATTACCTGAGAGGGGTAAAAAAAATGGGGTGAGTTACTTAGAACTCAGTGTAACTCACTTACCATAGTCCACTGGGCCAAGACCATTTAAACATTTATTTGGGCCTAAGCCCATTTCAAAATATAATAATTTATCATATAAAAAAATGCAAATGATATGCAATTCCCAAAACCAAACCTAGATTTCCATCCGCTACACACCCCTGCACTCCAACCAAAGACACCTGGGGAGCTTTAGTCACCCACCCGCCAACACATCAAGTAGGCTTTAAGCCCAATATCATATTTGTGGCAACGACCATTTAAATAATTGTGGTAGAACCACCGATCTAGATTTCGAACAACAGCCATTGTGATAGAGCCACTTATCTAGAATTCTGGCATTAAGCCTTTCTTCTCTTCATCATTGATCCCAACCCATGCAATCATGTTTATGCATTACAAAATATTTGTAAAGAAAACTACATTGTAATTTATGAATTTTGGCCCATTAAAACACATATCGCATATAGCCCATTTATCAATTATCATAAATGGCCTAATAATCTAATTTCACTTATGGCCCATTTATCGATTATCACATATGGCCCAAATTCTCAATTATCACATATGGCCCAAATTTGTCGAATATCACATATGGCCCAAATTTGCCAAATATCACATATGGCCCAAATTTGCCAAATATCACATATGGCCCAAATTTATCAAATATCACATATGGCCCAAATTTATCAAATATCACATATATGGCCCAATTTTATCAAATATCACATATGACCTAAATTTATCAAATATCACATATATGGCCCAAATTTATCAAATATCACATATGGCCCAAATTTGCCAAATATCACATATATGGCCCAAATTTATCAAATATCACATATGGCCCAAATTTTCCAAATATCACATATATGGCCCAAACTTATCAAATATTATCATTTTAGCCATTAAGGGCGATTTCAAAATTTTCACTATCTTAATACCGATTTCATTATCTTAACACTAAAGTGTCGATAACACCATATTTTTCGATTTCACCAACTTTACGATTTTTAATCCAGCTTTAACTATTGTATAGTCATCTAACCCATGAGATACAGTGTGAGATTACACATCTGATTACGGTGAGAATTACACTCTCCCGCTCGTAGATATCTAAACACACATTACGAAGGATTAGAACACTAAATTTAATATTAAACTATTCTAATATTGAGCGATCTAAATCTTACCCTCAGAATCTCGAACAACCACTATTTACGATTTCTCTCCGATCAAAGGTTCAGAACCACGTGTAAACAATGGTTCGGGGATACGTACGACTTCGAATAATTGGTTTTCACCGGATGAGGGTCCACAACCCGGTGGAAAATCTCGGATTCTTGAAACAGTCCTTCTCTTAAACTTAGGGGGAATAGCGGAACCACCCCTCTTTCGAACACTATTTACTGCCCTTTTTTTTCCCTATTTTGATTGTCTTCAAAGACCAAAAATCATTAGTCCTAACAATATATCAAAAATATTTAAGACTAAAGACTTGAAAAGTATAATCGGTTTACTTTAATAATCCCTTACCTTTAACACCTTAAATCCAATTTCAATGATCTACGACGTTTACGAACACTTGAGTTTCAGCCCTCCACTAAGTTTCAATGATAGAGAAAAGATTAGAATGAGATATGGTCTGATGATGATCTCAATCCAAAAAGATCATCCCACACCACATAGATTCGGCACAAAAGAAAGGGAAATAACAAATTCCAAAATATTGTACTAGCCACTTACCGATTGATTAAATTATGAGTAGAAAGAAGAATGATTGAGAAGGAAATATGTGAGTTGTAGAAGATTCGATTATGAAGGAAAATTGAAGGAGATAGTGCTTAGCAACATTCGGCCATGGTGAAAATAAAAGGAAGAAAATGAGATGCTTGAGTGTTATTTTCAAGAAGAAAGAAAGGAGAAAAAGAGTAAAGAGAGAGTGTTTATGTGTTGATTTTCCAAGGAGGGAAGATGAACAAAGATAGGGTCTTGGGGTTGGTGTATATTCCGCCAAAAAGAAGAAAAGAAAAAGAATTATGCTTCTTCAAAGTTGTGTGTTTTCGGCACAAAAGAGAAAGAAAAGAAGATGATACTAATTTGGTCAAAAAAGAAATGGCCAAACAACAAAAAATTTGCCTATTGCTTCAACTACATTCGACTAGGGAAAAGGATTTTGGAGAGAATGGAAAATAATGCTCATGTTGCTAAAGAAATTGACCAAACTAGCTCCTAATCCCTATTAAGCTACTAACAAAATTCGGCCAACCTCCCTAGCCCCAAAAACCGTCCAAGTTCATAGCCAATTAGCCATTCAAAGCTTTCCAAAACAAAACCCTTGATTCATGCCTTATGTCCCCTTATCACCTTAATTCATGAGATTCATTTCCTTAAACCTTTACTTACCTTTTTCCTTTAGTCTTCTTGCCAAAAATGTTGTCCAACTCATCCCTTAACCTTATCCATGACTGACACTTGCTAAGGAAAGAAAAAAATAAAAGCTTTCAAAATGCATGCTAGGAGATTCAAACCGCTCACCTCAAGCAAACATGTATGCGCCAACACCACCTTGCTACTAGCTCATCTTATGCTAGTTTTCAACACTTAAATTTACTTAAACCTCAAAGTCACTTGATCCACTTCAATTAAATACTCCTTACTAAAATTTATTCTAATTCCGAATAGTTCTCAAGTCTTCTCAAGACTATACTACTCATGAAAAATTTTATTATACACAAGTTAAGCACTAAAACATGCATCAATTCAATACTCAAATTTTAGGATGTTACAATTACTTTAGCCATATTTTATTTTATTTTATTTTGCAATTAAATTTTATTTTACTTTTCTAATTCTCTTTTTCTTTTATCTTTTCTTAGCAGGTACCTCTAGTTTATGACTAGCAGGAACCCGATAGGACCCTTTATTTATGACCGTGATATCGAAGGTACGGTTCACAGAAATCATAGAGAAATAAGGTGAAGCTTAAACTTCATAGAAGAAGAGCAAGCAAATGAAATTAATACTACCGAAAAGATGGCTGAGAATAATCCACTACCTCCAGAGGTGGCCGAAAATCATGCTCCTTAAACCGTATATGATTATGCTAAACCTAACTTAAAAGGAACCGAGTCAAGTATTGTTAGACTCGCTATAGCTACTAATAATTTTGAGCTGAAACCTAACACGATTCAGATGATACAGCAAATTGTTCAGTTTGATGGTTTGTAGGATGAAGATCCAAATAATCACTTGGCAAATTTCCTAGAATTTTGCAATACTTTCAAAATTAATGGCGTTTCTGATGATGCCATCAGTCTTCGATTATTTCCCTTTTCTTTTAGGAGTAAAGCTAAATAGTGGCTGAATTCTCTTCCACAGGGATCAATCACTACATGGGAACAAATGACCAAAAAATTTTTATTAAAATATTTTTCGCCAGCCAAAATGACCAATTAAGGAATGATATCTCTTCTTTTGTGCAGATGGATTTAGAAACACTATACGATGCTTGGGAGAGATACAAAGATCTATTGAGAAGGTGCCCACACCATGGATTACCCTTGTGGCTACAGGTTCAAACCTTCTATAACGGTGTAAACTCTTCAACAAGACAACTAATTGATTCAACAGCCAGCGAAACCCTAAATAACATAACACTTGAGGTGGCATATGAGTTTATAGAGGAGATGTCACTGAACAACTATCAGTGGCAAGTTACAAGGACAAGGCCAACAAAAATAGTAGGAGTTTTTCAACCTCGACGCGGTCACCATGCTATCAAAGCAGGTAGAGTTTTTAAATATAAAAATTGATGGTTTGTAGGTTCTACACGGTACATCCAGTTATGCAAAGGCGATATGAATATAGGAGGGATGAGCAATAAAAAAATCCACCTTACAACCCAAGCTACTAAAATGAGCAATTTCACCATATGAGAAATAATTTTGATCTCAAAATAATTTTACATTAACACTTATAATACGGGTTGGAGGTACCATCCCAATTTCTCGTGGGGTGGTCAAGGTAATTAGAGACAATGACCCCGCCCAAACTTCCAACAACAGCCCTACACACAGGAAAAGAAGCTGAACCTTGAGGAGATACTGATAAAATTCATAGCGGTGTCAGAAACACGTTTCCAAAACACTGAAACAACACTTAAAAATCAACAAGCATCGATTCAAGAGATCGAAAACCAATTAGGGCAACTTGCTAAGTTGATCTCAGAAAGACCATAAGGTATCTTACCTAGCAACACCGAAACTAACCCAAGAGAGCAACCTCAAGCAATAATGGCTCAAGGTAGTGAAGGGTTAGATAAACCAAAGCATAAGTAAGAGAATATGGTAGAGGAAGGTGAGGTTGAAGTAAGCCATGATAAACCAAACTAGGTAATTACAGAGTACTGATCTTGTGTGCTATACCTCAATGAGATAAAGAAAGACCACATAGAGGAACAATTCGGTAAATGTCTTAAACCTCCAAAGAAATTTCATATTAACTTGCAATTTCTTGAAGCTCTTTCGCAAATGAAAGATTTAAGAAAATTTTTAAAAGAATTTTTGACAAACAAACGGAAGTTAGACGATACGTCACATGTGGAGCTAAACGCAATTCTTGACAATGCTAGGACATCGAGTATTAAATGTGGAATCAATCACTTCAAAGTTGGGGACCAGGTATTGTCAAATGCAATCGACCCTATAATAGCCACTTTAGAGCTTAATACAAAAGGTGTGACTCCTTTTCTGACACATAAGGTCTTCCCATACGGAACGGTCGAGGTAACACATTTTAATTTTGACACTTTTAGGGTAAATATTACCCGACTCAAACCATATGTTGATAGAATTGGTAGTAAGAACAAGGAGTTTTGACTCCATGAACCACCATGGCCATACAAATAAACAGTAAATCTAGCTCAAGACTTTAAACAAGCGCTTCTCGGGAGGCAACTCGAGCACTAACCCCATTACTTTTTATATTTTTGACTTTTAGCATCTAACTAAGAACTAACCAGACTTTTAGGCGCAGGTTTTCATACCCACACGACCTTGCACACGACTGTGGACATGGCTGTCTGGCCACCACAGGAAGGTACAAGGGCATGGGCAACCACTAGATCCATGATTTCTATTTAATCCCCTTCTTCTGTTCATTTCTTCCCTAAAGTCTTCTTCCCTTTTCCCATCTCTCTTTGAACGCATATCCACTTTTCATTATTTATTTTTTATTCTTCTTTCTATATTTATTTTTATTGTCTTTATTATTTTATTCTTATTCTTCATGCCATTTAGATTAAGCCTAGGATACAATAAGATTAGACCGGCTGCTTCAAGGATCCAATTTCAAACAGTTCGAGGCGCTCCCCCGTTCCTTTTCAATGACTCCATCCAAAATTCAGGAAGTTTCACTTCTCTCCCTATCTTATGATTTTAATATTATTATGCTATTATCTATCTTTGTACATTGAGGACAATGTACATCTTAAGTGTTGGGGCTTAACTATAGTATTATTTGAAAATCCTCGAATGATATCTTGTCTTAAGTTATTTTCTCATATCACTAACCGTAATGAAATTCCTGTTGATTAATGATTTTATTGATATGTTTTGGATTACGGTGATGATTTAAACTTTAAGATACTAGAGAATCAAGCATGATGAGTCTATTTTCAGAAAAATTAAAATTTTGTTGGGCTGTCTACCTTTATTACCTTGAAGTTTAAAATTTATAAGGTTGTCATCAAAAACCCATAATTTGTGTGAGATTTTGAACCTTTTACATCATACATTCTTTTTGTGTTCACTTTATTGATTATGAGTGTGTCAACATTGATTTGTTATTCTGGAACTTGCTTTGATTATACATGTCAAGACCACACCTTTGATTTGATATCTTGAGATGATAAAGGCACTTAGGATTTAACCCACTTACTCCACTAAAATCCTACCTTCACAATTAACCCCTAATGAACCCCTTTGGTCTTAACAAACCTTTTATTGACTCACCCACTAATATTAACCCAAAACCCATCTTGTATTTGTTATCGCCGTTTCTCTTAACTACCCTTTTTGTCGATATTTGATTTTGAGCAGTTGCCTAACTATGTTCTATATTTCAGTTGTTAAAGTTCTTTCTTATTATTGTTGATTTGTTCTTTAAAAAAAAAAAAAGAAGAAAAATCGTAGTATATTCATTATTAGTTCTATGATTAAGTGAGCTTATACATTTAAATTCAACATTGTGAAGAAGAAGCTCGTATTATTAGTGTTTCAAGTTTTCAATTGATGTAATTATTCAGGATTAGTTCATTTTTCTAGCTAGGTAAATTGTCAATTCAATATCGATTCTAACCTTCTAATTCAACCTATATCCACACCTTTAACCCGAGCCCCATTACAACCCTTTAAAGACCTTTTGATTTGTGTATCATCTCATATTATAGTGGTGGAGATTTAATTTTCAAGCAAGCATATGGGGTTAACTTTTCATGTTTGACTGATGAGTACTTTATTTTGAACCTTAAACACCATTACTGATTTGAGTGAATCTTTAGTGAGGATGTCAACTCTTGTCAATGTTTGAATTAAAGATAATTATTTGGATAAGGGAAACACTTATGTTTTCGTGCTATAAACTTATGACTTTGATTGTTTGAACCTTTAGGACTCTTTGACTTAAATTATACATGTATAAATTATCTATGAATTATGATGAAACATTATCGATGAATATTATGAATTGAGGAAGTTCATTTTAATTGTGAGTTGAGAATTTTGCTTGAGGACAAGCAAAAGCTTAAGTGTGGGGGTATTTGATAAACCATACTATACACATATTTTAATCCCACATTTAGCATACTTTTGGATGATTATTCCTTTAATTATGGAAATAGGTGCTCCTAATCCTTTGTTTTCATGTTTTATACTCAGGAGAGCACCAGAAGATGAAAAGAATGAGAAACGGACCAAAAAAAGAGTAAATGGGCCAAATTACAAAATAAGCACGTCCTGGGCCCAAGACCACACAGCCATGCCTCATTAACAGACCCGAACACTGCCTGGCCTCGACTCACACGGGCGTGTGCCATAGGCGTGTCCCTGACGTGACCTATTTGAATTCTATTTGGATTAGGGTACTTAGAGGCAAAGAAAGACATTCTAAAAGCCTATATAAACACCCTAGAGGCCAACTTTCAAGGGGTCATTCAACTAGGCCAAAGAGCCAAGCCAGAGGGGCCGAATTGTGGGATTCACTCGAAGAAAGCCAGTTGATTTATCTCAAGAAGCCGTAATTGTACTCAAGACGGAGGATCTCTCATTCAATTCCTTTGGGGGGTTTTAGGGTTTTCTTATGTTTTGTTTTATATTTTCTTCTGAGATGTATTCTTTTATAATTATGAACTAAACTCCTCAGATACCTGAGGGGGGTGAAACCTAAGACGGATCTTGTTATTGTTTTCTGAGCTGTATGATAAATACTTGATTTGTTCCTAACTATGTGTTCTTAATTCTTGTTTTAATATTTCAGGATATTGATTCAAGCATTTATGCTCTTAGGCAGAGAAGGAATAGACCCTGTTTAAGAGTAGATCTAGCATAGTTAAGCGGAGTTGATCGCAACCCTAGAGATAGGATGACGAAAATCTATCAGATTAGGGTCAAACCTAATATGGGAGTCCATAGATCGAGTTAATGCAATTCTAGGGGTTTTAATTAGAAAGAGATTTCAATTAATCAACCAAGGGTCAAACGTTAGTAGCCTCGAGAGAGGTATTAATATAAATGAGGAATCCTACGATCAAGTCAAGTGAATAAATAAATGCAGTTCGAGTTAGATAACAAGTGAAGTCTAGGTGGATTCTTCCTGGGTATTGTCTTAATCAATTGGTTTTCCCACAAGTATTTCCCCAATTTCTTCTCTTTATCTTAGCATCTTTAGCATCGTAGTTAATTAATTCTATATTAGATAACAATTCCCTTAATTCTTAGGCTAAATAATAAAAAGAAAGTATTAGTACTTTGGGTTCGACAATTTGGTCTTGCCACTAAACTATACTATTGTTCGATAGGTGCGCTTGCCTCAAGTCATTGTCACAGTTAGTTTTTAGGCTAGATTATTCATATTATAAATTTTTAAGACTCTAACACATGATCACTTGGTATTTAAGCAGTCTTAATGACTCACCCCTCTTTCTTTACAACCCTACCGTGTGTTCAGTTTTCATTCATTACTTTGTTCTTGCAATGAGGACATTTCTTCTTTTTAAAGGGGGTAAGGCAAATAAATTGCTCAAACTTTTAAATTTTTTCAAGTATATTTCAATCATTTCTTTCATAAGTATGTTTCAATAAATGAATGTTTAGAGATATTTTTTGTTACTGAGATAGTTTGTATGCAAGTATGAATGATGAATTTATCTAAGTGAAAGTATGTTATCATGAAGAATGGAATGCTTGTATGATCTTAGCCTTAGTAATGTTTTCCATGAAAACTTAGTTTCTTTTGAGATTAGACATGCATAAAGGTTTACATCTTTAGAATTGACTTAGTAACTTTCCTGAGGCGAAATCCTAGGGGAAATAAAAATCTAAAATGATATAGGCACTATTTCATTGGACCATTTGAGCCTTTTCAAGCCAATCCTATGATATTAGACCCTTGAAACTGTAATTTTGAGCTTAAATGCCTTTTTTTTTTTTGGCAATGAACCTATATTATAAGCCAATTACCATCTTTTTAAAGTTATCCTGTAATATCTTGGATTTAGGGTTATGCGTTTGGTGCATAATTCAAATGATAGTAGGCTTAGTGTGTGGGTTTGGATGAGTTTGAGGGGTTTGGAGAACCCTAGAATGTAGGAGAAGGCTTAAGGAAATTATTGAATGTTAAGTGTTAAAAAGCGGGAGCTTGGCTATGGAGGCCTTACGGGAATTTATGAGGGAATTTGGACATAAGAAATGCCTTGGTAAAGTGGCTTGAAGGCGCCACTTAGGGCCTTGGTAAGTGACGCCATGAGCTATGAGGAAAGGATGAGGTTCGAGCAACGTGGGAAGTAGGGGGGAGCTTTTATTTTTGCGTCAAGGTGGAGAGAGGTGGGATGGCATTTGGACTTCCAATGGATAAGGACTAAGCTTGTTTTCTTTTTAAATTTCGGTTAGGATGAGGAGATAAATTGTTGATTTATTTTATTTATTTTAAATGATAGGATAAGAGATAAATGAGGAGAGAATAAGGGATATGATAGGGAAGAATTAAAGGATATGATAGGAAAGAATTAAGGGATATCACAGGAAAGAATTAAGGGATAAGATAGGAGAGGAATTTGGGATTTGATGAGAGGAGATTAAGTGGCGGGCCAAGGGACTCTCTTAGTGTGCATTTTCGGTTTTGAGGTGCATAGGAAGTGTGGATGCCAAATTTGGGTAGCATAAATAGGGGTGACCAGCTTTTGGCTATTCTTTTCTTCATTTTATTTTCTTTTGATGAAAATTCTTCCTCTCATTTTCTCTTTGTGCCGAATTTCCTCTCAGTCTCTCTACCTATTCTTTTCTTTCTTTCAACCCCAATTCTACACCCTTTCTTGAATAGCCGAATATTGTATGTTACTTTTGAAGCCATAGCCGAATCTTAAGGGGGCTCTATTCTCTTCTATTTGTCGCAAGTCTTATAAGCCGAAGCAGGAAGCCAAAACCTTTTCTCTTGTAGTCTCTTCAAACGTAGTGGTAAGTTTTCTATCCTAGCAATCAATTTGGGTTCTATTTCAGTTGGTGTGCCGAATCAAGTGTTAAGGCCTTGGTTTTGGTTTAGCCGGACATTCATAAGCCATGTTATGTGTGCCTTTTGTTTGTAGCCAACATTAGGGAGCATCAAAGGAGTCTTTCGGGATTGGAAGTAATCAAGGTAAGCCAAGGTAAGTCAAAGGTATTCGCCAAGGGCCATATTTAGAGTTTTCATGTGCTAAGCGATTCTAATGGTTGTTAGCAGGATTTCGACTATTCAAGGGCAAGTGGTGATTCGGGATTTAGATTAGTAAGGTAAGGAGGTTTGTGATATTCATCCATGGGCCATTAGGTTTATTGTGTTGACCAATTTGGACTATGGATGTTTAGAGACGATCGACGGTGATTAAGTGGAACTTTTGGGATTTAGTCGAGTATGCCAAAACAGGTGCGTAGTTATCGCACTGTTCTCTTGTTGTGTGTATGTGTTATATATATAAATATGTATATGATGTGCATGGTAGCGAAATAATGGCTAAAAGGTGGATACCCATGGTGGGTAATCGATTAAATGTGTCAAGATTTTATAACAATAAGTTTCCTATGGTATCTGAATGAAATTGTGATAGCATGTGATGTATGCTATTTTAATGATATTGTGGCATGATACATGGGGCTTGGGATGTGACTATTGAAGGACGGGAGTACATTTATGTACGTGGTCTCGATGTTAGCCTTGTGTTACATTGGCGCTTGATGTTAGCTATGTGCTTCATCAAGGTGGGATGTTGGTCGTGCCTCACCTCGGCGGATGATAGCCGTGTGCATCACCGTGGATTGAGGATGACCTAAGGTCACCTCGAGGATATTGATATGTGGGTAACTTAGGTGATCGGTGGCTTAGCCACTACCTCGCAGCGTGTCCGCCAAGGTAGGTGTGTAACGGATGGATACTAGGTTGGTTGGGCTTCTTGTTGCATATTTATGTATGTGGATCGTGTGGATATGGGCCAAGCCCATATGTGGAGACATGTGAAATAACTATGCACCGAGTCTGCTTGACTCACCAAAATTTTCTTACCAACATCGCAAGTGATTCAGAATGCTTGGACCGGCCTGAGCGGATACAAAGGTGGACCATGCAGAAGGTGTTTTACTTTATTTTACGTACTTTATATTTTAAGTAGTTTTGGAATAATTATTCGATGTAGTAAGGGCCACTTAAAGTATTTGCAACTTTATTTATGGTTTTGAAGTTTATCCTATTATTGCGCTAATAATTGGCAATATTTTGAATCAACTTATTTTATATCAACTTATATTAAAGCTTTTAAATTCGGATAATTTGTATCAATAAGGTTTTACATGGAATCTTAAATGTGAAATGTTTTTACCAACGAAAACAAATTTCATCTTTTATTTTTAAGTAAAAATATTTTCCAACATTTTCCGCAGTGACATACCAGATCCGATCAAGGCTCGTGGGTCGGGTTTGGGGGTGTTACAATTTGGTATCAGAGCCCGGTTCAAAA
The DNA here is from genome assembly GCA_025506655.1 of Gossypium rotundifolium. Classification (NCBI taxonomy): domain Eukaryota; kingdom Viridiplantae; phylum Streptophyta; class Magnoliopsida; order Malvales; family Malvaceae; genus Gossypium; species Gossypium rotundifolium. Next base: position 120,517,460 of record CP106731.1, read on the forward strand.
CTCAACTTTGAGGGTTTTGGGCCCAAAAACATTTTTTTTAAGGTGGACTTTTCAAAGATTTGGGCTTTCATAAATTTTTCAGGTTTATTCGGGCATGGCACCCGTATCTCCGACCCGAAGTCCACCAGGCAAGTACCTCTAATTGTTGTGTGAATTATTATATGATTGATATGTGGGTATGATGGGAACGTAGATTAGTATATTAAGTACTTGAACCCTAGGACTAGTTACCCCAACAATTGCATAAAACTTTAAAGCCTAATTCAACAAACCTGTGACTAAGTCACCAAGTTAGGGTGTGGCAACCATTGTGCGCATGTCTAGGATTGGATCCGGAAAAGCCTGGTACTTAAGCAGTCCTAGTGACTCACCTCCTCTTCGCTGGAATCCTACCTGGTGCGTAGCCACAGTTCACCCTAACAATGAGGACTTATTCACGGGCTAAACTCAATAACTAAAACCCGAAAGGGATTAGTTGTATTTTCATAAAAACTTCAGTTTTAAAATCACCAAATTACCCCTTTAAGTTGTAGCAAAACTTAGTTTGAAAATTTTCCAAAATATTTTTGATTTACAAAATAGTAAGATACCCTGATTTGGGAGAATTTACTAAAATGCCCCCGATTTCAATAACAATTTTTGATTTTGCAAAAATATCCAAAAACTTTATCGTTACAAAATTCTAAGGTACCTTGATTTGGAAATTTATGAAATCACCCCTATTTTACAAAATTACCAAAATGACCCCTGATTTCCAAAATTTCTGCAACAACATCGATTTGGAAAACGAATTCTCAAAAAGAACCCCAAGTTTTGCAAATTTTAAAATACCTTTGATTCTAGAGTTTTTTTTTTTAATTTGACTCGGACTTATTACCAAAATACCCTGTAGGACAAATGACGAAAATACCCCCAGAATAGGAATGGACAAAGATGTTCGAATGATGAATGTGTGTGTGATGGATATCACTGAATGTTTTTGTTTCTCTGAATTAGGGTAGAAAACTTGAAAAGAAAACTATGAATGATCAAGAGAACTACTATTAAGCTCTTTTCATAAAATTACTCGCGGATAAACAGTGGAACAAATGCTAATTCATAAAATTTTTTTAAATAAGATTAAATCGTGATAGTAGACATAAGCTCTAGGGGACGTGGTTGTAATGTGCAAGGCCATGGTAGAGGCAGAATGGCTGTATCGAAACCCGTTAGATCGGGTCAAGGGTCTGAGAATGAGGTACCACCACCACCACCATCAGCTGTTGGTGTGGAGCAGCAAGATCAGATGGGGGATGATGTTGTTTCGCAGGCGGTGTTGCGAGTTCTAAAAATGGTGGCAGGAGCAGATGGAATTAGGGTAGCTCAGAAATCGGTACCCGAGCAACTTTGAGCTAATGGAGCTGAGGTGTTCTGTGGCGTATCTGGTGTGGCACCCAGTACTACTGAGTATTAGTTAGAGGCGACCGAACGGATTATGGCGGCTTACCAGAAGAAGTATGTTGGTACTCATTATATTGATGTGCAGAGAAAGGCTTTTCCGGGTGGTTCAAGGAACAAACCCGTATGAGTACGAGGTCAATTCTAAAGGTGAGCCAGATGCTCGAGGAGTAGTGGCTCTGAGCATGAGCGATGTGATCGATTTGAGGATGGACTAAGGGATGACCTGAGGCTGTTGATTGCTCCACAGCAGGAGTGGGAGTTTACCGTATTAGTAGAAAAGGCTAAGGTAGCCGAAGGAATTAAGGACTCTGTGAGACAGAACAGAGATAAGGATAGGAACTGGGATAAGAGGAGTTTTGGACCGTCGAAATTATCAGGGAGCCTTCAGAAAAGACCGAGGGTTGAGAATTCTGCTCGTGTTACTAAGCCAGCTACTGGAAATCCAGATCGTCCGTGTGCTCAGTGTGGAAGGTATCATGTTGGCGAGTGCTAGAATCGGGATCGAGAGTGTTTTAGGTGTAAGTCTAAGGCTTATTTGATTAAAGATTGTCCTCGGGATCCGAATAGGGCTCTTGACGGTGGGTCGTGGTGGTGTGCAATAGACGAGAGGTGGTCGATGTTTACGAGGGTCGTGGTCTCGAACCATGGAGAAATGGTTCGCCAAGGTCATGGAGCACCAGTGCGGAGTCAAGGTATGAGATGTGAGGCACCAAGGTTGGTTTATGTAGTCGGTCGTCGCGAGGAGAGTGATGTGCTAGAGGAGACACCGGGTAAGATTCTAATTTCTGGAATATCCTTCATTGCATTGTTCGCTATAAGGTCTGTTCGTTCTTATGTTGCTAGTAAGGTAGCTAAGAATTTTGATTGTGAACTTAGAAAGTGTGCCTGGCAAGTGTGTTAGTCTTATTAAGATCAGAGTGCGCAGCAGTAGTGTAGTGTGGTGAGTTAGACTGCACAATTATTCGTTAGTAAGTAATTTTGAGGACAAAATTATTTTTAAGGAGGGTAGAACTGTAATATCCTGGATTTAGGGGTTATGCGTTTGATGCATAATTCAAATGATAGTAGGCTTAGTGTGTGGGTTTGGATGAGTTTGAGGGGTTTGGAGAACCCTAGAATGTAGGAGAAGGCTTAAGGAAATTATTGAATGTTAAGTCTTAAAAAGGGGGAGCTTGGCTAAGGAGGCCTTAAGGGAATTTATGAGGGAATTTGGACATAAGAAATGCCTTGGTAAAGTGGCTTGAAGGCGCCACTTAGGGCCTTGGTAAGTGACGCCATGAGCTATGAGTAAGGGAGGAGGTTCGAGCAATGTGGGAAGCAGGGGGGAGCTTTTATTTTTGCGTCAAGGTGGAGAGAGGTGGGACAACATTTGGAATTCCAATGGAAAAGGATTAAGCTTGTTTTCTTTTTAAATTTCGGCTAGGATGAGGAGATAAATTGTTGATTTATTTTATTTATTTTAAATGATAGGATAAGAGATAAATGATGAGAGAATAAGGGATATGATAGGGAAGAATTAAAGGATATGATAGGAAAGAATTAAGGGATATGATAGGAAAGAATTAAGGGATAAGATAGGAGAGGAATTTGGGATTTAATGAGAGGGGATTAAGTGGTCGGCCAAGGGACTCTCTTGGTGTGCATTTTTGGTTTTGAGGTGCATAGGAAGTTTGGGTGCCGAATTTGGGTAGCATATATAGGGGTGACCAGCTTTTGGCAATTCTTTTCTTCATTTTATTTTCTTTTGCCGAAAATTCTTCCTCTCATTTTCTCTTTGTGCCGAATTTCCTCTCACTCTCTCTACCCATTCTTTTCTTTCTTTCAACCCCAATTCTACACCCTTTCTTGAATAGTCGAATATTGTATGTTACTTTTGAAGCCATAGCCGAATCTTAAGGGGCTCTATTCTCTTCTATTTGTCGCAAGTCTTATAAGTCAAGCAAGAAGTCAAACCTTTTCTCTTGTAGTCTCTTCAAGCGTGTAGTGGTAAGTTTTTATCCTAGCAATCGGTTTGGGTTCTATTTCAGTTGGTGTCTTAAATCAAGTGTTAAGGCCTTGGTTTTGGGTTAGTCGGATATTCATAAGCCATGTTATGTGTGCCTTTTCCAGCATGGTGACATTAGGGAGCATCAAAGGAGTCTTCGGGATTGGAAGTAATTAAGGTAAGCCAAGGTAAGTCAAAGGTATTGACCAAGGGCCATCTTTAGTGTTTTCATGTGCTAAGCGATTCTAATGGTTGTTAGCGATTTCACTATTCAAGGGGCAAGTGGTGGTTCGGGATTTAGATTAGTAAGGTAAGGAGGTTTGTGATATTCGTCCATAGGCCATTAGGTTTATTGTGTTGACCGATTTGGACTATGGATGTTTAGGGGCAGATCGACAGTGATTAAGAGGAACTTTCGGGATTTAGTCGAGTGTGCCAAAATAGGTACGTAGTTATCACACTGTTCTCTTGTTGTGCGTATGTGTTATATTTATAAATATGTATATGATGTGCATGGTAGCGAAATAATGGCTAAAAGGTGGATACCCATGGTGGGTAATTGATTAAACAATCAAGATTTTATGACAATAAGTTTCCTATGGTATCTGAATAAAATTATGATAGCATGTGATGTATGCCTATTTTAATGATATTGTGGCATGATACATGGGGCTTGGGATGTGACTATTGAAGGATGTGGAGTACATTTATGTACGTGGTGCGATGTTAGCCTTGTGCTACATTGGCGCTTGATGTTAGCTATATGCTTCATCAAGGTGGGATGTTGGTTTATGTGCCTCACCCTCAGCGGATGATAGCTGTGTGCATCATCAGGATTGAGGATGACCTAGGGTCACCTCGAGGATATTGATATGTGGGGTCACTTAGGTGATCGGTGGCTTAGCCACGACCTCGGCAAAGCAGGTGCAAGGTAGGTAGTGTAACTAATGGATGCTAGGTTGGCACTGGGCTTCATGTTGCATATTTATGTATGTGGATTTGTGTGGATATGGGCCAAGCCCATATGTGGAGACATGTGAAATAACTATGCACTTTGAGTCTGCTTTGACTCACCCAAATTTTCTTACCAACATCGCAGTGATTCAGTAATGCTTGGACCGGTCGGAGCGGATACAAAGGTGGCCAATGCGAAGGTGTTTTACTTAATTTTACGACTTTTTATTTTAGGTAGTTTTGGAATAATTATTTGATGTAATAAGGGCCACTTAAAGTATTTTCAACTTTATTTTTGGTTTTGAAGTTTATCCTATTATTGAGCTAATAATTGGCAATATTTTGAATCAACTTATTTTATAACAACTTATATTAAAGCTTTTAAATTGGATAATTTGTACCAATAAGGTTTTACTTGGAATCTTAAATGTGAAATGTTTTTACCAACGCCAACAAATTTCATCTTTTATTTTTAAGTAAAAATCTTTTCCAACGTTTTTCGCAGTGACATACCAGATCCGGTCAAGGCTCGTGGGCCGGGTTTGGGGGTGTTACATATCCTAATTTTGTGCACCTATCTTAACTAAAGTTGTCTTGGGAATCAATATTTGAGGAAATTTTCATAAAGATGTATGTGCTCATGCTAAAAAAAAAAAAAAAGAAAAGAGCAAAGAAAAGTTTGCTCAATCTCCAAAAAGGAAAAATGTATGAGCTTGAGTTCAAAATGTAACACCTAAAACCCGGCCTAGAAGTTAGGCCCGAATCTGGCGTGTCACATTGAAGGAAGTTAAAAAAGCTAAGCAATTGTTTAGAAAAGTTTTATTGGATTTTTGAACTCTGAGTTCGTTGTTTGTTTCAGAAAAACGCGATTTGCTAAATGACCGTTTAAAAGTTGTTATTATTTTGAAAAACCATTTTGTTATGAAAGTTGAACTTGCATCGTTGCGTAAACATGATATTTTAGAAAATGATTGCTAATGTTTTAAGAAAACTCCATATTTATAAGTTTAACAATTATAAATGAAAACTTAGAAAAAATAAACCAAAGGCCTTATTACAAAATATTAACCCAAAATAAATAATCTAAAAGAAAAGGTAAAAAATCAAAATTACTAAAGTTCACGAGTAGTATCTCCGATGTATAGCCACCCCCGAGTCCTCCACGGCTCCTAATCCTCTATCGCTGGGAATTACGTGAAACATTTAATAAAAAGAGGGGGTGAGTTTACGAAAACTCAATGTGTACAACCCTCAGCATTAAGAACATGCATCATAACAATCCGAGCCGAAGCCCATTACAAGATGTGGTGGCAATTGGGCCTTAGCACGGAGTAGCCTCGGTTGAGCCTTAACTCATATCATATGTCACAATGAGATAATGTATGCAATGCGATGCAAACCCAGCCCAACCTAATTTTCCATCCTCTACACGCCATCCGTACCAAATTTCAACACACCGTGGGATTTCTACAATCAACCTCCATCCGCTACACGCCATATATGTGGCACCAAGCCACTGGTGACAGAGTCATTAATTATAACACGTAGGGCCAACCCACTTGTAGTACCAAACCACTGGTGACAATTCCAGATGATAGTATATGTGGGGCCAACCTAATATGGTGCCAAACCACTAGGACAAGTCACAAAATCAACGTATATATATATACATGGTGCCAAACCACCGTGGTACCAAACCACTAAGACTTAGTCACTGAATTAGATATGTGGGGTCAATCCGCTGTGACAGTCTTTAATAGCACTTCCCCTTTCGCATCATAAACTGAACCCATGCATAACATACACGTCAAATGAATGCAACATGCTATCAAGCAAAGTAACAGATTACAGCATACATTTCTATACTAATAAATAGAATGTTAACGTCACTTACCTGGTATCCCCAACTATATCCACAAGGGTTTTGCATTTGCCTATCCAAATCCTTGACTTTACTGTTGAAATAGTTAATAGCATAAACTAATAGCAGAGGGTAAAATCTACACACAATTATGGTAATCAACCCCTAAGGGTATAACGGTAATTTTAAGCCCCCTAACCTTCCAAAATCACTCACCTAATAGATCCAACTTGCACTAATGTCGTTCTCTTATTCCCAAAAATTTTAAACGCTCCTACGCCTAAGGCCCATTGGGCCTAATTCTACTAGGCCCAATTTCGGGATGTTACATAAAATAAGTTTGGTGGTGTTCTAAAGGTTCACTTAAAGAAAAAGGTTGTATTATGAGAAAACCAAGACAAAGTTAAAGCTTAAGATTTCTTTTTAAAATAAAAATGTCCCATCTCTTAAAATTCCTACCTTTAACCAAGCCCCATTACAACCTTATAAAAGACCTATTGATTTGATGATTATGTCACCTACATTAGTGGAGAGGAAGTCCTGAGTTCAACATATGAAGATCATAAAAAAGCCTTGTGATTGTTTGCTTGATTGATAGGAAATTATGTTGAATGAGTAATGTAACACCCCAAACCCGGCCCAAGCGTTAAGGCCAGATTTGACATGTCACATGAGATAAATACATTTAAGTTCCTTTCATTTGTATGTAAAAAGAGGTATTGCTTCGTTAAAATCAATAAAACAAGTTTGATTTGAAATATTTGATAAAATACTACGACCTCAAAGATTGATTGATAAATCGATAAAGTTGAACTAATGCTCTTATAAAGCAAAGACTTTTGAAAGCAGACGTTTGGAAATTCGAAGAGAATCAGTCTTTTGAAAATTTCATTGATAATTGAAAGACAATTTTCGTGTTAAAAATATTTGTAAAAGTTTATTTTGAAATCCATTTGTTAATTGATTTTGGAAAACCTTTATTTATTTTTTTAGAAAATTCCTTTTAAAATAATTTAAGCAAAATAATAAGTATATCAAACATAAAGAAAATAATAAAATACTCCAGGAGGCCTTATTACAACATAAAACACAAAATAGTAAAGTGAACGAAAATAGAAATCTAAAATTCAATATGAATCATTTCAAGTATGACTCAGATCGAGACATCCATGGCCCAAGTCCATGTCACTGAGCATTACCTACAAGGGTTAAGAGAAAAGGGGGGTGAGTTACAAAAACTCAGTGCATAATCCCCTTACCATCATCCACTAGGTCGGAGCCCAATTAGCAATACTTTAGGCCTAAGCCCCTTTACAAAATAATGTATCAATTATATCATGAGAATGTAATGCAATTCCCAAACCAAACCTAGTAATCCATCCACTACACACCACCTGTACCAACCAACACACCTGCAGGGATCAAGTCAACCCACCCCGCCAACACACCAATCGCAAGCATTTAGCCATTTATAACATTTTTTATCTGTGGAAAAGCCACAAGAATAACAAAATATGCGTGGCATAACCACTATACAGATTTGTGGCAGAGCCACCAGAATTATGTGGCAGAGCCATCAGAATTATGTGGCAAAGCCACTAGAATATATCTTCAACATTATCCCATCCTATGCAAATCATATATATAATGCATAACATATCACAATACAACCACAATAATTTATTTGGATATTTATTACAAAAGTATGGCCCGTTATAACAATTTATCAATTAGGCCCATTAAGCAAAATATCAGATCGGCCTATTTAGCAAAAATATCAAATTGGCCCATCTAGCCATAATATCAGATTGGCCCACTATTCAATATGTCCCTTTGGGCCGTTAAGGCAATCTATAAAATCAGTCCATTAAGGCATTTTCATAATTCAGTAATTTACCCACTAAAGGTAATTCGGTAATTTCGAAATCCAAACTTAACTACAAATTTGGATATAATTTAAACTGCTCATCCGCATCGTACTAACTAAATTGACTATAACTTGGGTTAGGAAACTCGAAATCTAAATCCGTAAATTTTTTTAGAACTAAACTCATATATCTTCTTACTAAAATTTTTTCAAAATTTTTGTCTTAACCATTTAGTACAGTTTATTCCTTAAAATTTCCCTTATTTCACTATCAAACGATTCTGACCTCTCTTACCTTAATTTCAAATATCTCACTGTACGATTTTCATATATTTCTCCCACTTGTTTTTAATGAAAATAGGCTCACTAAGGAATCCATACATATAAATTATAACCCATAATTCATTTTTTTACAATTTTAACCAATTTTTCAATACGAGCAGGGAACCATAAAGTCAATCAAAAGCAGTCACACTAAAATTAAAATATCTCAGAATATAAAATTCCTTTTCCTTCTCTGTTTCTTCCATATCAAAATAGACACAGTAAGATTTAATTTAATATCTTATTGACTTTAAAATTCCCTTTCTCCTATTTTTCGTGATTTTTCAAAAACATGTCACTGTTTCTAACTGAAACTATTTTATTACAAAATATGGATATTACTACGAATATACGCACTCCCGAGTGATCACGGATGCCAGTTTCCAGTTTTCTTTGGTATTTCGACTGAATAAAAAAATATCACACAAACCATCAGAGAGATGTAAGATTACACACCATTTCAAACATGTTTTTGGAAGGTACAGAATTACACATCTTATTCGGAATCCGTAACACGATATTCTCCGCGGCACCTAAGGATACAATCGGTCAAAAATTAGTCCAAAATCCAATTTTCAACTTCATCCAAGTATTGTGATTGATTAACAATCTATATCACTTACCAACAATTCGAGTCTCTTATTATGAGGGATAGCTGTTCGACTTTACCACTATTTTTGAAAAATTCACAAGTAGAGAGTATCGAGTGATTTAGTGCCTAAAAGCATAATTGATTAGCCAAACTTTCACTCCGATTAACACCATAACCGAATAACGATATCAAATGGACTATGAAAAGACTTCTTACCTTAATCAATGATAATTTTGATTCCCACCAATTGTCTTATCACTACGAATGAATCGATAAGGATTTGGTATTAGGCCACCCACTAGAACTCTACAAAAAAGAATTGATCAAATATGAGAGTGATGGAGAGAGTGATATTTCGACAAGAAACAAAGTGGAATAGCCGTATAGTGATGAACATAAATATTCGGCTAGAAAGAGAAGAAAATGAAAGGAGTAGAAATGAAGCCCTTACCCGATTCAACTAAGGAGAGATGTCCAACATACAAAAATGGAGAAGATAGAAGATGATAGAAATTTGGCATAATAAAGAAGATTTGATCATATGGTAATGTTAATTTAGGAAAATGGAAGAAAGGTTGAAGGAATGATAAAAAGAAAAAGGATGGAAGGTTGGATGAATGCTAGGTGATTCGGCTTTCAAAGAAAGATGAACAAAAGATGAATATTTGACCAAACAAAAGAGAAGAAACAAAATGCACAATTATGCTAGGAGGTTTCGGCAATGGGAGTAGCAAATTGGGAGAAAATGACACAAAATTTGCAAATAGGAATTTGGCCAAAACAACACCAAAAATTTTTCCAAAACACCAAGCAAAATTTGGCTATCCCCCCTAACACACAAAACCGTCCACATACATGACTAAAATGGTCAAAATTAGCCACCCACACTTTCCATAACATTTTCCTTGAAAAATGCCACTTGTTCCCCTTCCTTTCCCCTTTATTTTGATTTCTTTTCCCAACCTCAACTTTTCCTTATTTCCTTAGCCACCTTACCAAAAATAAAGAAGTCCACCTTGCCATATATACACCTTGGCTGACACTTAGGGAGAGCATGTAAAAATAACAGTCAAATTTGCACATAATGGGATTTGAACCTCTTCCCTCAAGGTACTTCATGTGGAGCCATATCCTTCTTACCAATTGCTCATTTATGCTAGCAAAATACTCACCTATTTCCATAAGCTTGATGCCACTTGCTATCTCTCCTTTAAATGCTTCAACACTAAAATTTTCCTATGGCCTAACTTGAACCCGGAACTTCCTAGAAACCCCATAACTTTCCAAAATCACCTTCCTAATAAGTTCAACTTGAAATAAAGCCATTCTCTTTTTCTCCAAAAACTTTAAACACTCTTACGCCCAAGGCCTAATGGGCCCAATCCTACTAGGCCCAATTTCAGGATGTTACAAATAATGTTATCTATGGCTGTGACATACATGCAAATTATGATTCATGTTGGCATATTTTGAAGCTTAGTATAATCTGAAGGAATGTTTGCATATGAATTACTTGTTAATAAAGAAGATCAATAATCATGAAGTTATTAATGCATGATTATGAGACAAAGATTGATGCTACTTACACAATTAGCAATTTTGTAATATCTCGAATTATGGCCTATGCATTTATGCTTAATATGAAATAGCATGATTATGAGTGTTGTGAATGTGCATTGTGAATTCTGTGAATCTGAGGGCATAGACAAATGCCTTAGAAAGTATTAAATTCTAAATCTAAAAGAGGAAGCTAAGTGGGAAGGCCTTAAAAGAAATAGAAGAGGAATTGTGGCACAAAACGGGCTTGGTAAAGTGGTTGCAAGGTGCCACTTAGGGCCTCTGTGAATGACGCCACTAACAGGTGCAAATGGGCCAAGGTTCAACTCGTGTAGGAGGCTAAATGAAGCTTTTATTTTTGTGGCAATATGAGGAAGAGATGGACGGCAAGGGGAGTCTCTAAGAGGATTTTAAGATGTGCTTAAATTCCCTTGGAAATTTCGACTAAGCATAAGATAAATAAGGATTTATTTTAAATTATTTTTGTTATGATGAAGAAGAGATAAATGTGAATTATTTTTATCAAAGAGATAAAGAGAGAAAAACAAGGAATTGATAGTCTTTGGCGAATAGGGATTCTTGGTATAGTATTTTCGACAAGGAGGAGAGGCCAACCTTTATTCTTTCTTTTCTTTTGTTCATCTGCCAAATCCTCTAGCAAAATTTCCTCTTCTCTTTTAGTTTGCCAAAGCCGAAAACTCAAGCAAAGCCTAGCCGAATTCTTCACCTTTTTCTTCTTCTTTTTCATTAAAGAACAAATATCCTCCTCTCAAAACCCCACCATAGCCGATTCTTCCTAAGCCCATACTCTCTCTTTGCTTTCCCTTGTTAAAGCCGAAATCCTATAGTGTTCATCAAAAGCAAATCGAGTGGTCAGCATTTGAGGCCATAGCCAAATAGCTCTGGGATTGAAGTAAAGGTGTCTTAGGTTTTTAATATAAAGGGGTAAGGATCTATAGTCATCATCTTATTTCTTTTCTTTAAGTGAAATTAAGATTCTAATGCCATCAATGTCTTTGGTAAAACATTGAAGGGTCTTAGGGATTTAGTAGTTGTCGACTACAAAGAGAAGCACAACAAAGTTTTGGGATTTCTAAGATTTAAGATAAGGCATGTATTCAGCCATGGGCCACTTTTATGTGACTTAAAGTTAGAATTAAATCTAACCAATGCCTATAGGTATTTTGACATCTCCTCAAGACAAGTGACAAGCTTTCAGGATTTCAAATCACAAGGTAAGCACATAGGTACATTCGGCCAAGGTCTATTAATGGTTTAAGATCTAATTCTTATTTACTTAAAAGTCGAAAACTAACCAAGTCGAATGATCTAGCATTGGCCGATTGAAGGAAGGAATAACACAAAGTTTTCCAGATTTGATTAGTAGTGAAATCGGCACCAAGGTAAGAATTTGGTTACAATAATCCTATTAGGATTTGGTTTTATAGCTGAATGGATTTTTACTAATAAGATTGGGGTTGGACGAATATAGGCAGTAAATATCTAAAGTAGTAGATTGGATTTTCGGGATTTGGAGTGTATTTGCTAAGTAAATCAGGTGTGTACTCCACACTATCTCTTAATAGATGTAAGGCAATATTTAATATATATGTTATAATAATGTGAATATGGCTAAGTTACCATGTGATGGTACAAAGTACTCACAATGCGTTTTCCTACTCCTACTAGGAATATAATACGATCTATTATGGCACATAAGTGCAACTATAAGAATGTGAATAAAGCATAAGGCATAATTTTGCATGTTTTGCATGACATGGGGCATATGGGTGATATGTAAAGGGAAGTGAATTGGTGGTTTTATACCCCAATATGTGAATGTGGTGACTTATGTCATAATATCCGAATGTGGTGACTTATGTCACAATATATGAATGTGGTGACTTATGTCACGAATATATATATGGTGGCTATGCCACGAAATTATAAGGGCGATGAGCACGTCATTTATGTGACTACCTTCGATGGTGTGTATCGGATGGAGGGTTGACTTAGTAGTCCCCACGATGTGATGGTTCGTACGGGTGATGTGTAGCGGATGGTTATATAGGCTTGGGTTCGGGAATTGAATCATTCTATATAAATGCTATGTGAATATGTATGATGTGACATGCCTGAATCTATTTGAGACTTAGTGTTGATTGTACACATTGAGTCTATTTGACTCACCCCTTGTGGGACTATTTTTTAGGTGACACGCAGTAATGGACCGGGTCGGCAAGAGCTCAGTGGAGGCTATGCAAAGCTCAAAGATTGTCTTATTTTTATTTATATCTAAGTTTTATATTACTACGGCTTTTTATTTGATGTAATAAGGCCAAAGTGTTAAATTGTTTATGCATGCTTTCAAATTACTTAGTATGATACGATTATTATCCAATTAAAGTTAAAAGTAAATTTCTCTTAAATATTAGAGTTGAATGTATTAACATCTAAACAACACGGTTTTTTTTAAATTTAAGCCCAACCCAAATCAACTATTTTCAAAACACAAAAATTTTAACAAAGTAACAAATAAGATATGAATGGTTTTTCTTTAGAAGCATACCAGATCCGGTTAGGGGCTTGTGGGCAGTTTGGGGTGTTTGACTTGGTATCGAGGCCGTGTTTAAACTCTCAACCTTGGGTTTAAGGCCAAAATGTTTTCAAAATTAAGCCCAAAAGAATTTTGTGAAAAATTTTGAGAAATAAGTAGGTTTTTAAGGTGCACCGAGTCTCCTATCAAGTCCACCTGTAAGTACCCTATCTCTTGTGTGATTTATGATATGAATTGTAGAAGGGTAGAAATGGAACGAGATTAGCATGATAAGTACTTGAACCCTAGGACTAGGTTACCCTAACAATTACATAAAATTTTAAGTGCCTAATTAAACAAACACATGGTTAAGTCATGAGAAGTTAGGGTGTGGCAACCATTGTGCGCATGTCTAGGATTGGTTTCAGTGGGAGCTTGGTATTTAAGCAGTCCGTGTGACTCACCTTCTCTCCACTCGAATCCTACCTGGTGCGTAGCTTCGGTTCACCCGAACCAGGAGGACTTAATCGTGGGCTAAACTCAGTAATTAAAACCCAAAAGGGACTAGCCACATTTTTATGGAAACCCTAGTTTTAAAAGTCAACAAACTACCCTTTTGAATTGTGAAAATTACTATTTTGGAAAAAACTTTCTAAAAATTTTTAATTTACAAATTACCTAAATACCCCTAGTGGTAAAAATTACTAAAATGCCCTTGGTTCTAAAATTTCCATATTACCCTTGATTTCAATAAAATTTCTCTACTTTGCAAAAGTATCCATGAAACCCTAACTTGTGAAAATTCAAGATACCCTGGTTTGAAAAATTTATGAAATTACCCCTGATTTGCAAAATGACCAAAATACCCTCAAATTAAAAACCTTTAAAAACACCATTGTTTTGAAAAGTCAGCAAGAACCATATTTTGCAAAAAAATTTTGAAAAGGCCCTGGCTTGAAAAATTACAAAAAAATTACCCCTAGTGTATAAAATTATCATTTCACCTCTGAAATTTTTTTCGGCAAGTATTTTAATTTTGCAAAATATTAACAATCTCTATTTTGCAACATTTTCAAATACCCTAATTTGAAAATTACCAAAATACCCCTATAAGACAAAATTGCGAAAATACCCTGGGTAGTGAAAAACAACAAACAACGACAACTACAACATTTCTCTGTAATGAACGCAAGTTCATGTGTGTGACTAAATGAATGATGTGAGATTGTATGTGTATGACTCGAAAGAACTACTTTCTAGAACTATTAAACATAAAATTGTTCGTGTTAAATCAGTGGAACAAAGCTAATACATAAAATTCTTTAATTAGATAAACGCAAAGCGAAAGTATGAATTCAATGGGACATGGTCGTAACGTATGTGGCCGTGGAAGAGGCCGAATGATCGTGTCTAAACCCGTTAGATCGGGTCAAGGATCTGAAAATGAAATGCCACCACCACCACCAGTCGCTGATGTGGAATATCAGGATCAGACGGGGGATGACGCAGTGTCACAGGCGATGCTGCGGGTTTTGGAAAGGGTGGCTGGAGTAGGTGGAGGCATGGGAGCTCGAAAGTCGGTACCTGAGCGACTCCGAGCCAACGGAGCTGAAGTGTTCCGTGGTATATCTGGTGTGGCACCCAATACCGCTGAGTATTGGTTGGAGGCGACTGAGCGGATTATGGATGAGCTCGACTTAACTGACGAGGAAAAGCTGAAAGGGTTGGTGTCGCTTCTTTGCGATGAGTCATATCAATGGTGGCTCATGGTGTGGGATGGTGCTACAGCGGAGGAACTTACTTGGGAGTATGCTAAGGCGGCATACCAAAAGAAGTATGTTGGTACCCATTATATCGACGCACGAGAGAGGAAGGTATTTCTAGAGGTAGTTCACGGAACAAGTCCAAGTGAAATAATGTTGAATTCTTAAAGGTTTGAGCCGCTATGCTCGAGGCATAGTGTCTACTGAGCATGAAGCAATTATGTCCGGTTTGAAGATGGACTAAGAGATAGCCCATGAATGAGTGGGAGTTTGTTGTATTGGTGGAAAATGCTAAAGTAACAGAAGGTATCAAGGATTCTGTAAGGCGAACACTAATTGAAATAGACGAAGAGGGTTTTAGGTCATCTGAATCGTCAAGGAATATGCAAAAAGCGCCTAGAGTTGATGGGCTGCAAGGTTAGTGGATCGTGACGAGAGGCCACTACCATACTTGTGATCGAGTGTGGAAAGAAGCTTCAGGAGAGTGTTGGAAGAAGACAGGAGGATGTTTCAAATGTGGGCCTAAGGACCATATGATTAAGGATCCCTATGAGACAGATGGGAATCGACCAATGACTGGTGTTACTCAAGTGGAAGAGGCAGACAGACCTCTGCGAGGGCGTGGTCCGAATGGTAGAGAAATGGTCTTGGGAAGAGGATGTGAAACACCTGGCTTGAGGTAGTGGTAATATAGAGGCAAGACAGCCCGGAGCTTGGTGTATCTGTTCGCCGTAGAGAGGACGGAGATGCACCGGACGTCATAACCAGTACTTTCCTTATTTATGGTAAGCCTTATTTTACTTTGATCGATGTGGGCTCGACCCATTCTTATGTTGCATGTAGTATAGTTGAAACACTAGGCATAGCCTCTGAACTCTCTAATAGGGAGATGACTGTAGTAAGCCCCCTAGGTCAAACTATAGTGGTAAACAAGATATTTGAGTGTGCCTTTGGAGCTTCAGGGAGTAGTATTCCCTGCTAACTTAATGGAATTACCCTTCGGGGAATTTGATCTTATACTTGGCATGGATTGGCTAGTGGAGCATCGGGTTGTATTGGATTGTGCAGCCAAATGAATGGAGTTAAGGACCCCAGAGGATGAGGTGATGGTTATGATAGGCGAAAGGAGGAACTATTTATCTAACGTAGTTTCGACATTGAAGGGATAAGATGGTTCTAAGGGGTGTAAGGCATTTTGGCCTTCATTTGTGCTTTGGATACAAGCGAAGGGGAGTTAATGGAGTTAGAAGCGTAAGGAGTTTGTGGATGTCTTTTGAGGAATTACGGAATACCCCGACGGGGAGGTGGAGTTTGGAATTGACTTCTTCTGGTACAGACTCTTGTGTCCATTGCCCCTGAGAATGGCACCAAAGGAGTTGGTTGAGCTTAAGGCTCAGATTCAGGAATTACTTAACCGTGGTTTCATTCGACCAGTGTGTCTCCATGGGGAGCACCGATCTTGTTTGTGAAGAAGAAGGACGGAACTATGCGTATCTGCATAGATTATCGTCAGTTAAACAAGCTGACCATCAAGAACAAGTACCCGTTGCCAAGAATTGATGACTTGTTTGATCAGCTTAAGGGGGCTACAGTATTCTCGAAGATAGATCTAAAGTCTGGATATCATCAGCTTAAGGTAAAGGATCCTGATGTCCATAAGATGGCTTTCTGAATAAGGTACGGGCATTATGAGTTCTTGGTAATGCCGTTCGGTTTGACTAATGCCCTAGCCGTATTTATGGACATGATGAATCGGGTTTTCCAACCCTATCTGGACCGGTTCATTATTGTGTTCACAGATGACATATTGGTGTATTCAAAGTCTAAAGAGGAGTATGATGAGCATCTCTGAATAGTGTTGCAAGTGTTGAGGGAGAAAAAGCTCTACGCCAAATTCAGCAAGTGTGAATATTGGTTTAAGGAGGTGACGTTTCTAGGACATGTGGTATCTGCTGAAGGAATAAGGGTGGATCCTTAAAAAATTGAGGCAGTTTTGGATTGGAAACCCCCTAGGTCTGTGGCGGAAGTTTGAAGTTTCTTAGGATTGGCAGGCTATTATAGAAGGTTTATAGAGGGGTTCTCGTCGATAGCCACGCCTTTAACAAAGTTGTTGAGAAAGGAAGTACCTTTCGTATGGACCGATAAGCAATAGGAGAGCTTCGAGAAGCTTAAGAAGGTTTTGACCGAAGCTCCAGTTTTGATTCAGCCAAAGGCAGGGAAGGATTTTGTAGTATACTGTGATGCTTCTCATACAGGATTGGGAGGTGTCCTTATGCAAGATGGGAAAGTAGTTGCTTATGCGTCTCGGCTACTAAGGCCACACGAGGTTAACTACCCGACGCACAACTTGGAATTGGCGGCAGTGGTCTTTTCCCTTAAGGTGCGGAGGCACTATCTATATAGAGAGAAGTCGGTGATCTACGTAGACCACAAGAGTCTTAAGTACTTGTTGACTCTGAAGGAGTTGAACTTAAGACAGCGAAGGTGGGTGGAACTATTGAAGGACTACGATTGTTCCATAGAATATCACCGGGCAAAGGCGAATGTAGTGGCGGATGCCCTAAGTTGGAAGGTTGTGTCCGGATCCGAGGCGATTTTCACACATCTGAGCTTGTATGATGATGGAAGTCATTGGCGGTACGCAAGTTAAGCCAATGTGGTTGAATGAAGTGAAAGAGGGACAGTTGGTTGATGAGGATCTAAGTGTTAAGTTGCGACAAGTGCAGAATGGAGAGTTAGAGGGTTATGGTGTTAATGATGAGGGAGTATTGTGCTTCAAGGGTAAGATTTGTATGCCGAAAGACGAGGAGCATAGGCAAAGAATTCTTCGGGAATCGCATAGTAGCCCTTATGCTATGCATCCCGGAGGTAGTAAAATGTATAGAGACCTAAGGGAACAGTTCTGGTGGACTGGTCTTAAACGGGAAGTGACTGAATTTGTTGGCAAATGCTTGACGTGTCAGCAAGTTAAGGCTGAACACCAAGTTCCGTCGGGATTGCTTCAGCCAATACAAATTCCCCAATGGAAGTGGGAGAGAATCACCATGGACTTCATTAGTGGGCTTCCCCTTACGCCTACTAAGAAGGACTCCGTATGGGTGATAGTGGATCAACTGACAAAGTTGGCGCATTTTATTCCAGTGCGGGTTAATTACTCCCTACAGAAGTTAGCAAGGTTGTATGTAGCGGAGATTGTGAGGTTGCACGGATTACCGATATCAATCATCTCGGATAGGGATCCGAGGTTCACGTCTCGATTTTGGAAAGCACTACATCAGGCTTTAGGCACCAATTTGGATTTCACTATGGCTTTTCATCCACAGTCGGACGGCTAGTCTGAACAAGTAATCCAAGTCTTAGAGGATATGTTACGGGGCTGTGTGATGGATTTCAGAGGAAGTTGGGAGGAATATTTGCCTTTAGCAGAGTTTGCCTACAATAACAGCTATCAGGCAAGTATTCGAATGGCACCGTACAAAGCACTGTATGGTCGAAAGTGTCAGACTCCTACATGTTGGACGAAATTAGGGGAACGTCGAGTTTTGGGTCCAGAGATTGTGGCTGAAATGGAGGAAAAGGTTAAGATAATTCGGGCACTATTAAAGGAGGCATCTGATAGGCAACGGAAGGAAATAGAATTTGATGTGGGAGATCAATTGTTTCTTAAGGTTTCGCCTTGGAAAAAGGTAATGAGATTTGGCCGGAAAGGGAAGTTAAGTCCAAGGTTTATAGGACCTTATAAGGTTTTGAAGCGAATTGGACCAGTGGCATATCAGTTGGACTTGCCATCGGAGTTAAAGCAGGTGCACGACGTATCCCATGTTTCCATGCTACGTCGTTATCGATCGGATCCATCTCATGTAGTGCCGGTTGAAGAGGTGGAGATAAGGCGGTTGTCCTCGAAGAGGAGCGATTGATTTTAGAACGAGATGTGAAAGTGTTACGGAGAAATCAGTTCCTCTAGTCAAAGTGTTATGGCGTAATCATGGATCGGAAGAAGCTTCGTGGGAGCCAGAAAAGACGATGTGACAACAGTACCCTCACTTATTTCAGTCAGGTAATTTCGAGGACGAAATTATTTTAAGTGGGTAAAACTGTAATATCCCGAATTATGGCCTATGCATTTTTGCTTAATATGAAATAGCATGATTATGAGTGTTGTGAATGTGCATTGTGAATTCTGTGAATCTTAGCGCATAGACAAATGCCTTAAAAAGTATTAGATTCTAAATCTAAAAGAGAAAGCTAAGCAGGAAGGCTTTAAAAGAAATAGTAGAGGAATTGTGACACACAAACGGGCTTGGTAAAGTGGTTGCAAGGTGCCACTTAGGGCCTCTGTGAATGACGACACTAATAGGTGCAAATGGGCCAAGGTTCGAGTCGCGTAGGAGGCTAAATGAAGCTTTTATTTTTGCGACAATATGAGGAAGAGATAGATGGCAAGGGAAGCCTCTAAGAGGAGTTTAAGATGTGCTTAAATTCCCTTGGAAATTTCGGCTAAGCATAAGATAAATAAGGATTTATTATGATGAAGAAGAGATAAATGTGGGTTATTTTTATTAAAGAGATAAAGAGAGAAAAACAAGGGAATTGATAGTGTTGGCCGAATAGGGGATTCTTGATATAGTATTTTTGGCAAGGAGGAGAGGCCAACCTTTATTCTTTCTTTTTCTTTTGTTCATCTGTCGAAATCCTCTAGCAAAATTTCCCACTTCTCTTTTAGTTTTCCAAAGCCGAAAACTCAAGCAAAGCCTAGCCGAATTCTTCACCTTTTTCTTATTCTTTTTCATCAAAGGCCGAATACCCTCCTCTCAAAACCCCACCATAGCCGATTCTTCCTAAGCCCATACTCTCTTTTGCTTTCCATTGTTAAAGCGAAATCCTATAGTGTTCATCAAAATCCAAAATCGAGTGGTCAACATTTAGGCCATAGCCAGAATAGCTCGGGATTGAAGTAAAGGTCTTTGTCGATTTTAATATAAAGGGGTAAGGATATATAGTCATCATCTTATTTCTTTTCTTTAAGCTGAAATTAAGATTCTAATGCCATCAATGTCTTTGGCCGAAACTTTGAAGGGTCTTCCGGGATTTAGTAGTTGTCGACTACAAAGAGAAGCACAACAAAGTTTAGGGATTTCTAAGATTTAAGGTAAGGCATGTATTCGGCCATAGGCCACTTTTATGTGGCTTAAAGTTAGAATTAAATCTAACCAATGCCTATAGGTATTTCGACATCTCCTCAAGACAAGTGACAAGCTTTCAGGATTTCAAATCACAAGGTAAGCACATAGGTACATTCGGCCAAGGTCTATTAGTGATTTAAGATCTAATTCTTATTTACTTAAAAGTCGAAAACTAACCAAATCGAATGATCTAGCATTGGCCGATTGAAGGAAGGAATAACACAAAGTTTTTTGAATTTAATTAGTAGTGAAATCGGCACCAAGGTAAGAATTTGATTACAATAATCCTATTAGGATTTGGTTTTATAGCCGAATGGCTTTTTACTAATAAGATTGGGTTTGGCCGAATATAGGCAGTAAAGATCTAAAGTAGTAGATTGGATTTTTGGGATTTGGAGTGAATTTGCTAAGTAAATCAGGTGTGTACTCTATACTATCTCTTAATAGATGTAAGGCAATATTTAATATATATGTTATAATAATGTGAATGTGGCTAAGTTACCATGCGATGGTACAAAGTACTCACGTACGTTTTTCCTACTCCTACTAGGAATATAATACGATCTATTATGGCACATAAGTGCAACTATAAGAATGTGAATAAAGCATAAGGCATAATTTTTGCATGTTTTGCATGACATGGGGTATATGGGTGATATGTAAAGGGGAAGTGAATTGGTGGTTTTATACCCCAATATGTGAATGTGGTGACTTATGTCACAATATCAGAATCTGTGACTTATGTCACAATATATGAATGTGGTGACTTATGTCACGAATATATATATGGTGGCTATGCCACGAAATTATAAGAGGCGATGAGCACGTCATTGCAATGATCGCCTTCGATGGCGTGTAGCGGATGGAGGGTTGACTTAGTAGTCCCCATGGTGTGATGGTTTGTACGGGTGATGTGTAGCGGATGGTTATATAGGCTTGGGTTTGGGAATTGCATCATTCTATATAAATGCTATGTGAATATGTATGATGTGACATGCACGAATCTGTTTGAGACTTAGTGTTGATTGTACACATTGAGTCTGCTTGACTCACCCTTGTGGGACTATTTTTCGGTGACACGTAGTAATGGATGGGTCTGCAAGAGCTCGATGGAGGCCATGCAAAGCTCAAAGATTGTCTTATTTTATTTATATCTAAGTTTTAAATTACTATGGGTTTTTATTTGATGTAATAAGGCCAAAGTGTTAAATTGTTTATGCATGCTTTCAAATTACTTAGTATGAAACGATTATTATCCAAATAAAGTTAAAAGTAAATTTCTTTTAAATATTAGAGTTGAATGTATTAACATCTAAACAACACTATTTTTTTTTAAATTTAAGACCAACCCAAATCAACTATTTTCAAAAACACGAAAAATTTTAGCAAAGTAACAAATAAGATACTGAATGGTTTTCTTTAGAAGCATAGCGAGATCCATCGGGCTTGTGGGCGGGTTTGGGGTGTTTCAATTTTGCCTTAGCAAGATCTTTTGCTATGCATAAACATTACTCTGGAAAAGCAATGATTTAAGTTTGGGGATGTGTAAGCGAAAAATTTATAGAATCTTTCCTATGTAATTTATCACCTTTTACTTTAATCCATTGTTAAAACTAAGTAATTGTTTAATAAATTAATGAAATATGTAATTGTTTAATAAATTAATGAAATATGTGAAAATATGAAATTAGGACATATAAATTATTAAAATGTGATTTTATGCTTTACTATATAGTTTTCATTCAATAAATGACTTATTTTATATTAATTTGAATATTTTATATTTTTTAAGACATAAAGTGGGCCATGCATGATTAAATTAAATAATAAAATATAAAATTATATTTAATAATTCATATTAAAATATTCCATTAATAATTTGGGTTTTAAATAATTAATTAAATTGGATAAATTTTAATCTTTGGTCCTCTAATTTGTTGATTTATTACGGGCAGTGTCCGATAGTTTTCTTTGGATTACAAAACTGTCCAAATTAGAGACCAAGTAAACCTAATATTCGGCTACACAAGGCTGTCCATTTAAACCATTCTTTACTTTAATTATACAAGGTCCTTGCAATGTTGAAGAAATTAGAGATTTGCCTGAAGATTTACGATTGACCGAGTCTTAGTCCTGAGTTATGTGGCATCCAAAATTGCTTAAAAATAAAGCAAAAATCAAGTCAAAAGCCACTAAGCATGGCTGGCCACAGTTTGAGGATACTTGAAGAGGTTAACATCCACTATTTTTAGCAAACTATCGCCTTCTCGTCACCTATAAATAAGACCCTCTCATTCCCTCATTCATCATCCTTCAATCATTCCTCATTCATTCTCATCGTTCATCATTCTCTCTTCTCTCAAAATTCTCTTAGCCTTTTCCATTCGCACGCCTAGCATCATCTTTTCATAGAGATTTTAGCAATTAGGCCTCTTAAAGAACCCTTGGTCGGTGATAAACTGTAAAAGTAACATATTTTAATCCCACATTTAGTATGCTTTTGGATGATTTAGCCCTCAATTTATGTAAAAAAAGGTGCTCTTAATCCTTTCTTTTTATGTCTTGTACACAGGAAAGCACCCGAGAACGAAAAGAATGAAAACGGGCTTAAAGCGGACCAAATTAGGCCAACCAAGAAATTGGCACGACACGGACTTCAAGTCAAGCGGCGTGCCCTCGCCAATCATTCAAAGACACGCCTCAAGCACGAATTGCAAGGCCGTGTCCCAATCGACAGACCTGAAGCACGGCCTGAATCCCAACTTACACGGTTGTTCCACGGTCGATCCTCAATCAACAGAATCAAAACACGACCTAAAGTCGACTTACACAGGCGTGTGCCATGGCCGTGCCCCTGTTACAGGAATGAGCAATTTCACTCGGATTTGGATGCTTGAAGCCAAAGAAACATATTCCTAAGTCCACTTAAACACCTTAATAGTAATTCTACTTGAAGGAGGTACTTAGGAGCCAAGTAAAGCATCTAAGGAGCCTATATAAACAAACCAAGGCAGCCGTTCTAGAGTAGTTTTGGTGGGCAGAGTTTTCTGCCAGAGCTTTTATTCAGGGAATTGCTCGAAGATAGCCAATTGATCCATCTCAAGAAGCCGGAGTTCTACTCAAGACAAATGATCTTTTTTTTCAATTCCTTCAAGGGGTTTTATGGATTTCTTATGTTTTTTCTTATATTTTCTCTTAAGATGTTTTCTTCTTTTGTTATGAACTAAACCCTTCAGATACCTGAAAGGGATGAAACCTATGACAAATTTTGTTATTTGATTTCTAAATTATATGATAAGTACTTAGTTTGTTCTTAATTATGTTGTTTAATTTAATCTGATGTGCTTAGGTGGAGGAGGAATAGACCCTGCCTAAGAGTAGATCTAACATAATTAAGTAGAGTTGATCGAGCGCCTAAAGATAGGGTTATGAGATTTTGCTGAATTAGGGTGAAACCTAATATGGGAGTACATTGGTCAATTTACTGCTTCCTTAGGGGGTTATTATAAGAGAACAAGAGTTCCACTAATTAACCTAAGGTTAGACGTTATTCGCCTCAAGAGAGGGTTTAATATAGGTTAGGGAGTCTCACGGATCAAGCTAAGTGGAGAAGTCATATGAATTAAAAGTTAGATAACAAGAGAAGTCATAGGGGGATTCTTCCTGAGGGTATCGTCGTAATCAACTGAGTTTTTCCACAGTCTTTTCCCAAAGTTTCATTCTTTTGTCTTTGCATTGAGTTTAAGTATTTCATTAGTTTTCAGATTAATAAACCAATCACTCCATATTTCAGGCTAAATAATAGAAAGAAAGTGAGTAGTAGTACTTTTGGGTTCCCATGGGTTCGATAAAATACTCTTACCTAAACTATACTACTATTCGATAGGTGCACTTTCCTCTATTGTTGTCATAGTTAGTCTACAGGTTCAATCATTCTTTTTATAAATATTAAAACTCGGCTGTTTGGCACGATCAAGTTTTTGGCACCGTTACCGGGGAACACTAAAATATTAATAAAGCTTTATTTCTATTACTTTAGCCATTATTTTATTATTTCGCCATTTACTTTTATTTTTAGTTTAGGTTAAATTTTTATTTATACTAAATTTATTTCTTCTCCTAGCAGGTACCTCTAGTTTATGACTAGAAGGAACCCGAGAGGACCTTTAGCATCTGAAAGTGACATTGAAGCTATCGCTCATGAAAATCACAGTGAAATTAGATGAGCTCTAGACTACCAAAAAGAATAACAACAAGATGATCCAATCTCTTCAAGGATGGACGAAAACAATCCATCGCCAAATGTGCAAAAATAGAATGCTCCGCATACTATGTGTGATTATGCTAAACCTAATTTGACAGGAGCAGAATCTAGTATTCTTAGGCCCGCTATAGCTGCTAATAATTTTGAATTAAAACCTAATACAATACAAATGATTCAACAGTTTGTTCAATTTGATGGTTTGCAGGACGAAGATCCAAATACTCATATAGCTAATTTTTTAGAGTTCTTTGATACCTTCAAAATAAATGGCATTTCTGACGATGCCATACGTCTTCGGTTATTTCCCTTTTCATTAAGGAATAAAGCCAAGCAGTGGTTGAACTCGTCACCATGAGGGTCAATCACCACATGGGATCAAATGACCGATAAATTTCTTTTAAAATACTTTCCACCAGCCAAAACGGCCAAATTTAGGAATGACAAATCTTCTTTTGTGTAGAATGACGCAGAAACATTATATGATGCATGGGAAAGATATAAGGATCTCCTAAGAAGATGTCCACACCATGGATTACCTTTGTGGCTTCAAGTCCAAACTTTTTACAATGGTGTGAATTTTTCAACGAGGCAAATGATTGACTCATCAGCCAGTGGAACTTTGAATAACAAAACTCCTGAAGCGGCTTACGACTTTTTTGAAGAAATGTTGTTGAATACCTATCAATGGCAAATTACAAGGTCCAAACCGACAAAATTAGCTGGAGTTTTTAACATAGACTTGATAACAATCTTTGTTAACACGTGGAGATGATGAATAAAAGCTTGATAATTTATGTTCTTCGCAGTACACCCGAAGAATGCAATGCGAAGCGAATGGGAATGTGGCGAATCCTGAGTACCCACCCTACCAACAAGGAGCAGAACATGAGCAGACAAACTATATAGGTAACAATTTTAGATCCAATAATAATCTTTATAGTAACATTTATAACGCAGGTTAGAGGAACCACCCAAATTTCTCGTGGGGAGGACAAGGAAATCAAAGGCAGCAACCTCCTCCAAATTATCAAAATCAGCCATATCCATAAGAGAAGCAATCAAACCTCGAAGAGATGCTGACGAAATTCATGGCAGCCATGGATTCTCATTTCCAAAAGATTGAAGCAGCACTTGATGAACAACAAAAATCGATCAAAGGGATTGAGAATCAAGTTGGAGAACTTACTAGGTTAGTGGGACATCTCACAAAGCTGATTTCTGAACATCAACAAAGACGTCTACCAAGCAACACAGAAATAAACCCAAAAGAACAGACCCAAGCCATCACAGCTCAAGAGGGTATAAAGGTAGACGAAGCCACTACAGCACAAGGAACTAAGGAAGAAAAAGGTAAAATAAAGGTAGCATACGAAAACCCAAAACCAATAATCAAAGAATACAAACCTCGCATACCTTATCCCAAGCATTGAAAGGAGATGATTCGGAGGAACAGATTGATAAGTTTCTTAAACTTTTAAAGAAATTACATATTAACTTACCCTTCTTGAAGCTCTTTTCCGGATGCGGACTCGAGGAAATTTTAAGACAACTCTTGACAAACAAACGCATAAAATAGGCGAAGAGCACCACATGGAACTAAACGCAACATGCTCGACAATGTTACAAAATAGACTACCACATAAACAAAAAGATCCAGGGAGTTTTACGATTCCATGCTTAGTTGGTAGTTTAACTATTGATAATGTGTTAGCTGATCTAGGGGCAAGTATAAATGTCATGCCTTATACATTGTTTAAACGACTAGGTCTAGGGAAGCCCAAACAAACTAGGATGAGTACTTAACTAGCTGATAAAACTGTTAGAATTTCTAGGGGCATTATTGAAGATGTGCTTATAAAATTGATAAATTTGTTTTCCCAGTAGATTTTGTTGTTTTAGACATGGATGAGGATAATTCAATCCCCTTAATTCTAGGAAGACCCTTTCTAGCAACTGCCAAGACTAAAATTGATGTTGCCACAAGCAAGCTCATACTTCTCGTAGGAGATGAATCAATTAAGCTTCAAGCTCTCGACTCAGCCAGAACAATAGATGATGAAGGTAAGAAAGTCACTTCAATAGAAATCAAATTGTTCAACTTTTATCGCAGGAAACACCACATAAAGTCAACCCTGAGCCGACTCATAAGTCCCAAAACTACAAAGAAGAATCCTACAAGGGATAAGACCTTAGGCTTGACAATTTTGAAGAGCAGAAGATACAAGTCAAAGAAAAGTCAGATCCACACGAAGTAAAACCAAAGGAACCACCAGAAAAGCTCGTAGGGACATCAAACCACTTCAAAATAGGAGACTAGGTACTGTTAGACAAAGTAGATCCCACATCATTTCAACAGACCGGAAACCAAAGGGAGAAATTCTTCTTAAGGTACACAATATTTTCCCACACGAAACAGTCGAGTTAAGCAATGCAACATTCGACACCTCCAAGGTACATACTTCTAGACTTGAACTTTGTCATGAAAATAGAACTATAAGCATGAGGGAAGACGTTCAAACCTTTAAACCTCCTTGAAATTTTTTTTTTGAAGAGTCTAGCTTAAGACTATAAACGAGCGCTTTTCGGGAGGCAACCCGAGTACTAACAATAACTTCTATTTGGTAGTTTTAGTTTTATTCATATCTCTATTTTCTCTTTTATAATTCAATAAATTGAAAAATTACAGATTCCCAGACCACACAGTCTAGCACACGGTCGTGGCCATGGTCGTGTGGGCACACTGAATCACCGAACTGACATAGCAGGGGCCGTGCGAATCTTGACCCAACCAACAGTAGAACTCACAGGCACACCTACTCCACCAAGGCCGTACAAGGCGACCATGGGTCAACCATTATAGAAACAGGCATGGCAGCAGAGACAAACGGACGTGGCACTCCAACATGGCTCCAAACACGACCGTGCGATACAGCCTTGCAAAGCAGCACGCCCTATATACAAGGGCATGGGACAGCGTCAGAAGTAAAAATCTATTTAAACCCCACAGTCCTTCCCCTTATCCCCATCCTTTAACCTTATACTTTTTCCTTCTTCTCTCTATTCCTTTTCTTGGAATAAGTATTCAGACTCTTGAGCTACACTAGAATCATGCCGAAGAAGCCTAAGAAGGCAAGCATTATCTCCTTAAAGGAGGCCCCAACACATAAGTTCATGCCGGCCACTTAATTCAAAAACCAAGCCAAGGGTCTTTTAGACCATTTAAATTCTTCTTTATGTTTATTTTCCCTTTATCCTACTTATCTATAATTCTCTTACTTTAATATATTTTAAATTCTTTTAGTTTCTTGGTTTTAGGTTCTAAAGGCTACTTGGGAATCACGCACCACAGTAGTAGAGGTCACAACTACCTCGCGAACCATTCAACAATAAGGACTCCTTAGTCCATTAGTCTTTTCTTTCAATTTCAGTTTTCTTCTTAGTCTCCTTATCTTTATTCCATTTATCTTTAATTATAATATTAGTATATTATTAATATTTCTTTAGATTTCTTCGCTATATCTTCCTAGGCTACCCAATTTCTTCATATAGCGCAGAGATCGTTGGTAGCCACCCCACCGCCCATAGAAAACACCATCACTGCCACCAAAGACACCAACTCCTGGAATCATCCAAAATTCAGAAGTATTCTCGCTCCCTTCTCTTTTTATTACATAATTATTTATCTATCTTTGTACATTGAAGATAATGTGCAACTTAAGTGTGGGGGATAAAAGTGCCTAACTTTTTGCATAATTCTCAATTTAATGCCTAATTTTTCATTGTTCTAAAAAATCATGAATTTTAAACTTGTTTTAAGTATTTTCTCATATTACTAATTAAGATGAAATTTCTAATGATTTATGATTATTTTTATATGTTTTAGATAAGTCATTGATAATTGTGCATTGATGATTAAATTTGAAAGAATACTAGAGAATCGAGCATGATAAGTCTACTTTCTAAAAATTAAAAATTAATAGGCCGTCGAACTAAATTTGAGTACTACCTTGAAATATGGAATCTACAGGGATTGATGTTAAAAACACTCATAATTTTTTTGAGATTTCGAGCCTTATAGAGCATATATTCTTTTTCATGCTCACTTTATTGATTATGAGTGTGTCAATTTTGAACTGTTATTCTAGAACTTGCCTCATTTATACATGTCGAGACCACATTAATGATTTGATATACAGAGATGATAAAGGCACTTAGGTTTAACCCACTTACTCCATAAAAAGCCTACCGTCACAAATTAACCCCTAGTGAACCCCGTTGAATCCTAAAAACCTTTTTATTGACTCACCCACTAATATTAACCCAAAATCCCTTTGTATTTGTTATCAGCATTCTTTTGACTACCCTTTAATGGAGGTTTGATTTGATTAAGTTACTGTATTATATTAGTTCAGTAGTTACATTTATGATGTAATATTTTAGTTTGTTCCTTAAAAAAACCCAAGTACATTCAATATTAGTAGTATATAAAGAGTTTAGAGCATTTAAACTCCAATTGTTGAAGAAAAAGCTCAGATTAAAGTATTATAGAAATTTAAGTGATGAAAATACTCTTTATTATAGAGTAATTATCAATAGTAGGTATTATTAATTTTCATTCGATGTAAATATTCATATTCAGTTCATTATTTTTAGATTAGGTAATTAGTCAATTCGATCTCGATTCTAACCCTTTAATTCAGCCTATATCAACACCCTTAACCTTAGCCCCATTACAAACTTGATAAAGATCTTTTGATCTGTGTATCATCTCATATACAGTGGTGGAGATTTGATTTTCAGGTAAGCCTATGGGATTAACTTTTCAGGTTCGACTTATGAGTGCTTATTCTTGAACCTTAAACACTTTGAGTGATTTGAGTGAACCTTCAGTGAGGATGTCAATCATTGTCGGTTTTGAACTAGAGGTAATTACTTAGATAAGGGGAAACACCTATGTTTCGTACTACAAAGGTATGACTTATCATGATTGAATCTTTAGGACTCTTTAAGTTGAATTATCCATGTATAAATTATCTATGAATTATGATGAGACATTGTTGATAGGAATTATGAATTATGGAAAGTTCGTTTTAATTGTAAGTTGAGAATTTTGCTTGAGGACAACCAAAAGGTTAAGTGTGGGGGTATTTGATAAACTGTAAAAGTAACATATTTTAATCTCACATTTAGTATGCTTTTGGATGGTTTAGCCCTCAATTTATTTAAAAAGGTGATCTTAATCCTTTCTTTTTATGTATTATACACAAGAAATGAAACACCCCAAACTCGGCCCACAAGCCCTGACCGGATCTGGCATGCTCCTTAAGTAAAACATAGTTAAACCTAGTTATGTCTTCTTGAAAAGCTTGGTGGTTTGAGGAAAGTAGATTTGGATTTTTGTCAAGTTGAAAACCGAGTTGTAATTTATTTTTGTATTAAAACGTTATCTTCATATTTTTAGAAATTACAAGTCTAAGAAATACAGAATTTTAGAGCTCATTGTTATTAACTTGGAAACCATAGATATTTGAGAGTCAAAACAAGTGATGTTGTTTTACGAAAAGTGTTTAACCATTTTGTTTGATATTGTTCGCATCATAATAGAAAACTTAGCACGCATAAATAAACAGTTAAGTGATAATGGCCTTATTACATCAAAACATAACCCAAAATAAATCAAAAAAAACTTGATAAGAAAAACTGAAAAACTGAGCAGTGTATGACCACCTCTAATTTCCTGCCGACCCGGTCCATGTACTGAGTGCCATCTGCAAAATGTTAGCCCATGAAGGGTGAGTCCACAGACTCAGTGTGTAACAACTATCACAGACTCCCAAAACAATCAAGGCATATTAAATCACATAAAACAATCGTAAGCCATGATGCAACCCAAACCACCTAGATCCAACCTCTACACATCACCCGTACCTACCGGTCACACTGTGGGGATTACTAAATCGACCTTCCATCCGCTACACACCATCGAAGGCAGTCGCTACAGTCAACTGTACATCGCCCTTAAAATTGTGGCATTGCCACCAGATAGTGTGACAAAGTCACCAGATTCATAATATGTGACATAAGTCACCAGATAATGTGGTAGAAACCACCAAATCACTTCCCCTTTAACATAATCACCCATATGCCCATGCAACATTCAAAACATACAATTATCATGCAATTTACCTTACCCCAAAATCATAACGGAATTCCACATATTTTCACATCAATGTTATTCAACACTATTAACGAGTAATAAGGGGTAATGTACCTGAACACACTGTACCATTGAATGGTACCTTTAGCCACATTCATTCATTGCCTTATTATCATGTACATAACAATATTATTATTAATTGGGAATTTAGGGTAGGTTACACACCTGACTATTCCTAGATCTAAGCGAAATCTCGAAACTTTTGCTTTCCCCCTTCCTACAATCGGCCCACACTTGTTAGCAACAAAAAGCCTATTCGGCTCAACTAGAAATCCCGAAGGACACATCGCATGAAGATAATACTTTACCTTATTGCCGATTTGGTTACCAACCTAATCCCGAAACTACTTGATATTCCCTCCTTGCAATCGGCCAAACACTAGTATACTCAAACGGTTAGCTTTCGATTTTTGAATGAATAAGAAACAGATCTGAAACACTAAAACCCTTACCTAGATCGCTTAGCCAAATCCCGAAGATCTGTCGAAAACCCCCTAAGACACCATAGTTAGAATCGGCATATCCTTAGAACAAATAAAAGTGGCCCTTGGCCGAATGGTATGCCTTGCTTACC
Organism: Gossypium rotundifolium; assembly: GCA_025506655.1. NCBI lineage: Eukaryota > Viridiplantae > Streptophyta > Magnoliopsida > Malvales > Malvaceae > Gossypium > Gossypium rotundifolium. The sequence goes on from CP106731.1 coordinate 120,548,576, forward strand.
TTGGATCTTAAATCCCGAAAAGATCACCTTCCAACTGTCGGCTATAAGAATCCCGAAAAATCTCCTTCATGGTTCGGCCAAAAGAAAAATAGGAATTAGAGTCTTTAACTTTCGTCTAAATAAAGGAAAAAGAAAAGAACTCAACTAATTGTTAACCTCATCAAATCGTTTGAACACCTTTGCTTGGAACACGAGAGATTCGCCACAATAGAAGGTTGATTGGCTTTGAGAAAATAATAAAAAAAAGAATCGGTTCAACAGGGAGTAAGATGAAATCGGTTATGGAAAGTAAAATATTGAATGGAGAAGAAAGAAAAAAAGATGTTTGAGACCTTAAGAATTTCGGCAATGGTGGAAAAGGATGAAAGAGGAGTTTCGGCCTTAGCAGGATAAAAGAGAAAGGAGGGAGATGAGTAAAAAGAAATTCAGAAATTTTGGCACTATTCCCCCACACATGACCGAATAAACCCCTCCCCAAAGTGCTACTGCCGGCCAACTCTTCTTCTCTCCACTCAATCCCCCTTTTCACTCTTACTTAGCCGAATCTTTAAGCTTTTGACCCAATCTACACTTCATCCATGAAGTGTCATTGTGCCGTCCATCACTGCATCTCCTTGTTAAAAAATAAAAGCTCCAAAATGCTTCCCTTACTGCTCGAACCTAGGCCACTTTACACTCCCTATGACGTCACCTTACAAGGCCCTAAGTGGCTCCTCTTTGCCACCTTACCAACTTAATTCTTGTGTCCTAAGCCACACAATAAACTCCTTAAGGCCTAGCTCCCTTAGTTTCCCTTTTTAGGCTTAAAATCAATTATTTTTCTAAGGCTTCTACCTACAACCCAAGGTTCCTGAAGCCCCAAAACACATTCAAGCATGCTACCACATACATTTAAATAAAAATGCATAACCCCTAAATCCCGAATATTACAGTTCTACCCCCCTTAAAATAATTTTGACCTCAAAATTACCTGGCTAAAATAAGTGAGGGTATTGCTGTCGCATTGCTTCCTCTGGCTCCCACGAAGTTTCCTCTGATCCATGGTTATGCCATAGCACTTTAACTAAAGGAACTGATTTCCTTCGTAGCACCTTCATATCCGTTCGAATCTGAATCGCTCCTCTTCATAAGATGATCGGCCTCGGCTCCACCTCCTCAACCTATTACATGAGATGGATCCGATCGGTAACGATGTAGCATCAAAACGTGGAACACATCGTGCATCTGTTTCAACTCCAAAGTCAACTCTAACTGATATGCTACTGGTCTAACCCGCTTCAAGATTCGATAAGGTCCTATAAACCTGGGACTCAACTTTCCCTTGCGACAAAATCTCATCACCTTCTTCCACGGCAAAACTTTTAAAAATACCTGATCACCCACGGCAAACTCTATCTCCTTCCGCTTAAGATCTGCATATGACTTTTGCCTGTCAGATGCCTCCTTCAACCGTGTCTGAATTACCTTAACCTTTTCTTCAGATTCTGCCATAACCTCTGGACCCAAAACACGACGTTCTCCCAATTCCATCCAACACGTAGGAGTACGACACCTCTTTCCATACAACGCTTCATACGGTGCCATTTGAATACTTTCTTGATAGCTATTATTATACGCGAATTTCACTAAGGGCAAGAACTCCACCTAGTTTCCTTTGAAGTCTAACATGCAACCCCTCAACATATCCTCTAGTACTTGAATTACCCGTTCAGATTGGCCGTCCGACTGCGAATGAAATGCCGTACTGAAGTTCAACCTGGTGCCCAAAGCTTGATATAGTGCTTTCCAAAATCGAGACGTAAACCTCGGATCCTTGTTCGAGATAATCGACACCGGGACTCCGTGCAGCCTCATGATTTCTGGTACATACAACTTTGCCAATCTCTGCAAGGAATAGTCAACCCGCACTAGTATGAAATATGCCGACTTCGTCAACCGATCTACTATCACCCATACCGAGTCCTTCTTAGTAGGCGTAAGGGGAAGCCCACTAACGAAGTCCATGGTAATTCTCTCCTACTTCTATTGTGGAATCTTTATCGGCTATAGCAACCCTGACGGTACTTGGTGTTCAGCTTTGACTTGCTGACACGTTAAGCACTTCCCTACAAATTCTGTAACTTCTCGCTTAAGACCAGGCCACCAAAACTTATCCGTAGATCCCTATATAACTTACTTTCTCCGGGATGCATAGCATAAGGGCTACTATCGATTCTGAAGAATTTTTGTAATTCCTCATCCTTTGGCATCTGGACCTTGCCCCAAAAACCAAAGACTCCATCACAGTTTAAAGATAGTCTTCCAACTCCTCGTTTCATACTTGTAGCAGCTTAGCACCGAGTTCACCATCTACCAATTGTTTCTCCTTCACCTGACTTAGCCACGTCGGCTTCACTTGTAATTTTGCTAACAAACTTTCATCATCGTAAAGGCTAAGATATGCAAACATCTCCCTTATATTCGACACCACTTTTCAAATTAGGGCATCTGCCACCACATTTGCCTTGCCCGGGTGATACTCTATTGAGCAATCATAGTCTTTCAACAACTCCATCCACCTTCGTTGTGTCAAATTTAGCTCCTTCTAAGTCAGTAGATACTTCAAACTCTTGTGGTCCGTGTAGATCACCGACCTTTCCCCATACAAGTAGTGCCTCTACACTTTTAGAGCGAATACCACCGCCGCCAACTCTAGATCATGCGTCGGATAGTTAACCTCATGTGGCCTCAACTGTCGAGACACATAAGCGACCACTTTACCGTCTTGTATAAGGACACATCCCAATCCTGTATGGGAAGCATCACAATACACCACGAAGTCTTTCCCTACTTCTGGCTGAATCAAAATCGGAGCTTCTGTCAATACCCTCTTAAGCTTCTCAAAACTCTTCTGCTACTTATCCGCCCATACAAAAGATACCTCCTTTCTTAACAACTTCGTCAGAGGTGCTACTATAGTCGAGAACCCTTCGACAAATCTCCTGCAGTAGCCTGCTAACCCTAAGAAACTATGAACCTCAGCCACAGACTTAGGTGGTTTCCAATCTACTACTGCTTCAATCTTCCGAGGATCCACCCTTATTCCTTCTACAAACACCACATGCCCTAAGAACGTAACTTCCTTCACCCAAAATTCGCACTTGCTGAACTTGGCATATAGCTTCTTTTCCCTTACACTTGCAACACCACCTGGAGATGCTCATCATGTTCTTCCTCAGACTTGGAATACACTAGGATGTCGTCTATAAACACAACGACGAACCAATCCAAGTAGGGTTGGAAAATTTGGTTCATCATATCCATGAACGCGGCTGGGGCGTTCGTCAATCTGAACGACAATACTAAGAACCATAATGCCTGTACCTTATCCGGAAAGCTGTCTTATGGATATCTACTTCCTTCACCTTAAGTTGATGATATCCGCATCAGTAGATCTATCTTCTAAAATACCGCTGCCCCTTGTCGATCGAACAAGTCATCTATCCTTGGCAATGGATACTTGTTCTTGAGGGTCAACTTATTCAACTGCCGGTAATCTATGCACATGCGCATAGTCCCGTCTTTCTTCTTCACAAATAGGACCGGTGCTCCCCATAGAGACACATTAGGTCGAATAAACCCACGATCAAGTAACTCTTGGATCTAGGCTTTAAGCTCTACTAACTCCTTTGGTGCCATTCAGTATGGCGCAATTGACACAGGAGCTGCACCCTGCATTAAATCAATTCCGAACTCTACCTCCCTGTCCGGGGGTAACCTAGGCAACTCCTCCGGAAAGACATCCACAAATTCTCTTACTGTCCTAACTTCACTAACTCCTTCTTCTTTGGCATCCAAAACACTGACGAAGGCTAGAAATGCCTTGCACCCTTTTCGTACCATCTTATTAGCCTTTAATGCGGAGACTACATTAGCCAAATAATTTCTTCTTTCTCCTATCATAATTATCTCCTCATCCTCCGGAGTCCTCAGCTCCATTCGGTTAGCTGCGCAATCTAATTTAGCACGATGTTCCACTAGACAATTTATGCCTAGAATGAGATCAAATTCTCCGAAAGGTAGTTCCATCAAGTTGGCAGGAAATACCACTCTCTGAATCTCTAGAGGTACACTCCGGAATATCCTATTCACCACTACCGTTTGACCTAACGGGCTTACTACAGTCATCTCCCTAATAGACAGTTCAGATGCTACACCTAGTGTTTCAGCTACTCTACATGCAACATCTGAGTGGGTTGAGCCAACATCAATTAAAGTAAAGTAAGGCTTATCAGCTATAAGGAACGTACCGGTTATGACATCCGGTGCGTCACCATCCTCTCTCCAACGAACCGTATACACCAGACCACGCTGTCTCGCCTCTGTGTTACCAATACCTCTGCCCGGTGTTCCCCGACCCCTTCTAGAACCATTACCCCTACCAACCGGACCACGACCCCGCGGTGGCTGCTATCCACCTCTTCCAGCCTGATTAAGACCCTGACCTGTTGGTCGGCTCCCGTTTGTCTTCATAGGGCAGTCTCTAATCATGTGATCCTTGGACCCATACTTAAAACATCCTCGTGTCTTCTTTCAACACTCTTCTAGGTGCATCTTTCCACACTGAGCACAAGTACGGTACTATCCTCCCGTAACAACCTGCTGACCTCGTGACCCATCAACTCTAGGTCTCTTTTGAACATTCTCGGATGAACCTGATGATCCAAAACCTCTCTTTTGTCTATTCTTGTCCGTATTTTTCCTCACATATTCCTTAACCCCTTCGGCTACCTTAGCCTTTTCTACCAACACGGCAAACTCCTGCTCCTACTGTAGAGCTATCAACAATCTCAGGTCATCCCTCAGTCCATCCTCAAATTGGACACACTGTTCATGCTTCGGAGCCACAATACCTCGAACATACCGGCTCAACCTTAAGAATTCTACCTTGTACTCCGCTACGGTCTTAATCCCCTGAACCAGCCTCAGAAACGCCTTCCTCTCGCATCAATATAGCTAGTTCCAATATACTTCTTCCGATCACGCCTTAAAATACTCCCAAGTGAGATCATCTCTCGCAAAGACCATCCCGAATCGTGAGCCACCACTGGTATGACTCATTGCGAAGGAGCGACACCACCCCTTTCAGTTTCTCCTTGGCAGTCAGGTCCAAATCATCCATAATTCGCTCCATCGCCTCCAACCAATACTCAACCGTATTGGGCGCCACACCAGATATACCTTGGAACACCTCAACTTCGTTAGCTCGGAGTCACTCGGGTACAGATTTTTGAGCTCCCATACCTCCACCTACTCCAGCCACCATTTTAAGAACATGCAGCATCACCTGCGAGATTGCATCATCCCCCGTCTGATCCTGATATTCCATACCAGTAGTTGGTGGTGGTGGCATCTCATTCTCGAACCCTTGACCACACCTAACGGGTTCCGATACGGTCATTTTGCCTCTACCACGGCCACGCACATTACGACCACGTCCTCTAGAACTCATTCTTCTAAGTTGCGTTTAACTGGTTAAGAATTTTATGAATCATTATTTCTTTCCACTGATTTATCGTGAACAGTCTTATGATTAATAGTTCTAAAAAGTTGTTCTTTTGAATTCATACACACACTACAGTCTCAAGTTCATTCATTCAATCATCAACATTCATGGACTCGCATTTATTACGAAAAAGTGTTGTGGTTGTCATTGTTGTTGTTTTCCACTATCCAGGGGTATTTTTGTAATTTTATCCTACAAGGGTATTTTCGTAATTTTTCAAAATAAGGTCCTTGGTGATTTTATGAAATAGGGGTGTTCTGGTAATTTTATAATCCCGGGGGTACTTTGGTAATTTTGGAAATCCAGGAGTATTTCGGTAATTTTGGAAATTCGAGGTATTTTAATTTTCCAAATCGAGGTATCTTGAAATTTTACAAAATAGGGCTTTTGGTATTTTTCAAAAATAGGAATATTTTAATAAAATTTGAGGTAGCATGGTAATTTTATAAACCGAGGTATTTTAGTAATTTTTTTACAAACCGGGGTAATTCGAATTTTTTAAAAAAATCTAAAATAGTTTTTACTGAATCAAAGGGTAATTCGGTGATTTTAAAACTAAGGTTTTTGTAAAGCTGTAGCTAGTCCCTTTCGGTTTTAATTATCGAATTTAGCACGTGGGTAAGTCCTCTTGGTTAGGGTGAACCGTCACTACACACCAAGTAGGATTCGAGTGGAGAGGCGGTGTCACTAGGACTGCTTAAATACTAAGCTCCCCTTGAATCCAATCCTAGACATGCGCACACCGGTTGCCACACCCTTAACTCAGCGACTCACTCACAGGTTTGTTTGATTAGACTTTAAATTTTATGAAATTCTGTGTTAGAGTAAGCTAATCATAGGGTTCAATAGCTCCTAATCCACTAATCTACGTCCCCATAATACCCACATACAAATCACATAGTAGTTAGGGGTACTTACCTGGTGGACTTCGGGCCGGAGACTCAGGTGCTATGCCAGAAAACCTGCGCATTCTTTTGTAAAGCTCAATTTCAAATTAGAAAAATGTTTTGGGCCCAAAAGCCCTCAAGGCCGAGTTTTGAACCGGCTCGATACCAAATTGAAACACCCCAAACTCAAATTTCACAAGCCCCGACCGGATCTGGCATGCTCCTTAAGTAAAACATAGTTAAACCTAGTTATGTCTTCTTGTAAAACTTGGTGGTTTGAAGAAAGTAGATTTGGATTTTTCTCAAGTTGAAAACCGAGTTGTAATTTATTTTTGTAATAAAACGTTATCTTCATATTTTTAGAAATTACAAGTTTAAGAAACACCAAATTTTAGAGCTTATTGTTATTAACTTGGAAACCATAGATATTTGAGAGTCAAAACAAGTGATGTTGTTTTACGAAAAGTGTTTAACCATTTTGTTCGATATTGTTCACATCATAATAGAAAACTTAGAACGCATAAATAAACAGTTAAGTGATAATGGCCTTATTACATCAAAACATAACCCAAAATAAATCAAAATAAACTTGAAATAAACTTGATAATAAAAATCGAAAAATTGAGCAGTGCATGACGAACTCTAAGTTCCTACCGACCCGGTCCATTTACTGAGTGCCATCTGCAAAATGTTAGCCCACGAAGGGTGAGTCCATAGACTCAGTGTGTAACAACCATCCTAGACTCCCAAAACAATCAAGGCATATTAAATCACATAAAACAATTGTAAACCATGATGCAACCCAAACCACCTAGATCCAACCTCTACACATCACCAGTACCTACCGATCACACTGTAGGGATTACTAAATCGACCCTCCATCCGCTACACACCATCGAGGACAGTCATTGCACTCAACTGCACATCGCCCTTATAATTGTGGCATTGCCACCAGATAGTGTGAAAAAGTCACCAGATCATAACATGTGACATAAGTCACCAGATAATGTGGTAGAAACCACCAGATCACTTCCCCTTTAACATAATCACCCATATGCCCATGCAACATTCAAAACATACAATTATCATGCAATTTACCTTACCCCAAAATCATAACGGAATTCCACATATTTTCACATCAATTTTATTCAACATTATTAACGAGTAGTAAGGGGTAACATACCTGAACACACTGTACCATTGAATGGTACCTTTAGCCACATTCATTCATTGCCTTATTATCATGTACATAACAATATTATTATTAATCGGGAATTTAGGGTGGGTTACACACCTGACTTTTCGTAGATCTAAGTGAAATCTTGAAACGTTTGCTTTCCCCCTTCCTACAATCGGCCCACACTTGTTAGCAACCAAAGCCTATTTGGCTTAACTAGAAATCCCAAAGGATACATCGCATGAAGATAATAGTTTACCTTATTATCGATTTGGTTACCAACCAAATCCCAAAACTACTTGATATTCCCTCTTTGCAATCGACCAAACACTAGTATACTCAAACAGTTAGCTTTCGATTTTTGAATAAATAATAAACAGATTCGAAACACTAAAACCCTTATCTAGATCGCTTAGCCAAATCTCGAAGATCTATCAAAAACCCTCTAAGACACCATAGTTAGAATCGACATATCCTTAGAACAAATAAAAGTGGCCCTCGGCCGAATGGTATGCCTTGCTTATCCTGGATCTTAAATCCCGAAAAGATCACCTTCCAACTGTCGGCTATAAGAATCCTGAAAGATCTCCTTCATGGTTCGGCCAAAAGAAAAATAGGAATTAGAGTCTTTGACTTTCGGCTAAACAAAGGAAAAAGAAAAGAACTCAACTAATTGTTAACCCTTACCGAAATCGTTTGAACACCTTTGCTTGGAACACAGAGAGATTCGGCCACAGCAGAAGGTTGATTGGCTTTGAGAAAATAATAAAAAAAAGAATCGGTTCAAAAGGGAGTAAGATGAAATCAGTTATGGAAAGTAAAATATGGAATGGAGAAGAAAGAAAAAGAGATGCTTGGGACCTTAAGAATTTCGGCAAAGGTGGAAAATGATGATAGAGGAGATTCGGCCTTAGTAGAATAAAAGAGAAAGGAGGGAGATGAGTAAAAAGAAATTCAAAAATTTTGGCACTATTCTCCCATACATGACCGAATAAACCCCTCCCCAAAGTCCTACTGCTGGCCAACTCTTCTTCTCTCCACTCTATCCCCCTTTTCACTCCTACTTAGCCGAATCTTTAAGCTTTTGACCCAATCTACACTTCATCCATGAAGTGTCCTTGTGCCGTCCATCACTGCATCTCCTTGCTGAAAAATAAAAGCTCTAAAATGCTTCCCTTACTGCTCGAACCTAGGCCCCTTAACACTCCCTGTGGCGTCACCTTACAAGGCCCTAAGTGGTGCCTCTTTGCCACCTTACCAACTTAATTCTAGTGTCCTAAGCCACACAATAAAGTCCTTAAGGCCTAGCTCCCTTAGGTCCCCTTTTTAGGCTTAAAATCAATTATTTTTCTAAGGATTCTACCTACAACCCAAGGTTTCTGAAGCCCCAAAACACATTCAAGCATGCTACCACATACATTTAAATAAAAATGCAAAACCTCTAAATCTCGGATATTACAAGAAAGCACTCAAGAACGAAAAGAATGAGAAACGGGCTTAAAACAGACCAAATTAGGCCAGCCCATGAAATTGGCACAGCCTGGACTTCAAGTCACATGGCTGTGCCTTGCCAATCAATCAAAGACACGCCCCTAGCACGAATTGTAAGGCCGTGTCCCAATCGATAGACCTGAAGCGCGGCCTGAATCCCAACTTACATGGCCATGCCATGGCCGTGCCTCAATCAATAGAATCAACACAAAGCCTAAAGTCGACTTACACGGGCGTGTGCCATGGCCGTGCCCTGTTACAAGAATGAGCAATTTCACTCGGATTTGGATGCTTGAAGCCAAAGAAACATACTCCTAAGTCTGCTTAAACACTTTAATAGTAATTCGACTTGAAGGATGTACTTAGGAGCCAAGTAAAGCATCTAAGGAGCCTATATAAACAAACCAAGGTAGCCGTTCTAGAGAAGTTTTGGTGGTCAGAGTTTTCTGCCAGAGCTTTTATTCAGGGAATTACTCGAAGATAGCCAATTGATCCATCTCAAGAAGCTAGAGTTCTACTCAAGACAGAGGATCTCTTCAATTTCTTCAGAGGGTTTTAGGGATTTCTTATGTTTTGTCTTATCTTTTCTCTTGAGATGTTTTCTTATTTTGTTATGAACTAAACCCTTCAGATACCTGAAGGGGGTGAAACCTAAAACGGATTTTGTTATTTGATTTCTAAATTATATGATAAGTACTTAGTTTGTTCTTATTTATGTTACTTAATTTAATCCGATGTGATTAGGTGGAGGAGCAATAGACCATGCCTAAGAGTAGATCTAACATAATTAAGCGGAGTTTTTCAAGCGCCTAGAGATAGGGTTATGAGATTTTTCCAGATTAGGGTGAAGCCTATTATGGGAGTCCATTAGTCGATTTACTGCTTCCTTAGGGGGTTATTATAAGAGAACGAGAGTTCCACTAATTAACCTAAAGTTAGACGTTATTCACCCTGAGAGAGGGTTTAATATAGGTTAGGGAGTCTCACGGATCAAACTAAGTAGTGAAGTCATATGAATTAAAAGTTAGATAACATGAGAAGTCATAGGTGGATTATTCTTGAGGGTATCGTCGTAATCAACTGAGTTTTTCCACAGTCTTTTCCCAAAGTTTCATTCTTTTTTCTTTGCATTTAGTTTAAGTATTTCATTAGTTTTTAGATTAATAAACCAATCAATACATATTTCAGTCTAAATAATAGAAAGAAAGTGAGTAGTAGCACTTTTAGGTTCTCTTGGGTTCGATAAGATACTTTTGGCTAATTTATTCTACTGTTCGATAGGTGCACTTGCCTCTATCATTGTCATAGTTAGTCTACAGGTTCGATCATTCTTTTTATAAATATTAAAACTCAACTGTTTAACACGATCAATCGGCCACCTTGGAGAGCCATCAGCGAAGGAGCAAAGCAAAGAAACGAAGGAGTCTCGTCAGTTAGAGTCTTAAGTGACAGCCACTCTGAATTGGGTTTAATATTTCTTTTCTTTAATTTAATCTAAAGATGTTTGCTATGTGCTCTTTGTTCTTGTTTACAACAATGTTAGCTTAATTTTATTTAAGCTAGGATGATTGCTTTGATTAAATAATATTTATTTGATTCATGCTTATAATGTTTGTGCCTCAATCGATCATGTTTTTAATTAAAATCAAGTCTGTATTTCATTCATACGTGATTGAAATACACCTGAATTAGCTTAGCGATCCTAACCAGACAATGGCTAATGGACACATAATTGAAATGTGCATGCTCAATTTAGATCCTGACCCGATTAAATTGTAGGTTGCATAATATCTCTGACCAAGCTCTATTATCTGAATAGTTTTTAGATTTGTGTGATTAAACCGTTTCAAACCCGACACGTCCCTGTTACCTCACACAAATTCTAAGAAACCCTTAGTAAACAAGGATCAGTAAAATGCATAATTTCTAAGTAAAGAATTCCGAAAGGACCTGATGGGCTCGAAACTAACTAATATTTCAACAAAGGCAAGTGCACTTATCGAACAGTAGTATAGCTTTGATGAGTTCAGAATATCGTATCCACAAGGACTAAAATTACTAGTAATAACTATCTTTTTATTATTTAGCCAAATAATTAAGGGGATTTTTTAATCTAAAATTTAACTAAGTAATTAACTATGAACACGATAGAGAGTGAAGAAAGTAATCGAATAAACCTATGAATAATGATAATACCCAAGGAATAATCCACCTAGACTTCACTTGTTATTCTGACTCTAAATTAATTGATTTATTCACTTGTCTTGATCCGTAGAAATCCCTAAATTATGTTAATATCTCTTTCGAGACTAAGAACAAGCGAGTCTAGGTTGATTAATTGAAATCTCTTTCTAATTAAAACCCTATCATTGCATTAACTCGATCTATGGATTCCATTATTAGATTTGACTCTAATCCGATAGATTTATGTCATCCTATTTCTAGGGTTGCTATCAACTCTGCTTAATTACGCGAGTTTTACTATTAAACAGGAAATTTTACTCCACTGAATAGGCACATCAATCTTGACTTAATATCCTAAAAATATTAAAGCAAGGGTTAAGAACACATAATTAAGAACAAGAACAAGTATTTATTGTGTAATTCAGATAATTAAATAATAAGATTCATAATAGGTTTCATCCTCCCTAAGTATTTAGGGAGTTTAGTTCATAACGTAGAAGGAAAACATCTTAGAATTAAGAAAACAACGAAACATGAAGAACCCAAAAACTTCTAAAGAACATGATGGAGATCTTCAATATTGGAGTGAATCTGCTTCCAAGATGATTCTGACGGTTTCCTTTGAGTAATTTCTTCAATCTACTCTGCGTCCCCCCTTAGGTCTTCCACTAGCGTGTATTTATCGACTTTAGAAGGCTCAAAAACCCTAAAAATTGGCTTTTTCACGTGAAAACAAAGTAGTGTGTGACAGGGACACGGGCGTGTGCTCAGCCCGTGTGAGAGTGCCCAGGCTGTGTGGAAATTTTGGTGACTCACGATCGACACGTGCTAGCACACGGGCATGTACCCAGCCTGTGTGGTTCACACAAGCACGTTCTCCGTCCGTGTGGTTCTAGCTTGGCCGTGTGGATCCTTAACATGGCCCGTTTTTCGCTCCTCTAGCTTCCCTATGCTCTCCTAAGTATAGAAATACAAATTTAAAGTATTAGGAGCATCAAATTCATATAATTGTATAAATTAACATCCAAAAACACGCTAAGCATGGGATTAAAATGTGTTACTTTTATGGTTTATCAAAAATCCCCACACTTAAGCGTTTTCTTGTCTTCAAGCAAAATCCTTAACTCAAAGTTAAAAATAAACTTCCTTAATTCACAATTCTTATCAATAATGTCTTATCATAATTCACAAATAATTCATCGTTGATAATTTAACTAAAAGAGTCCTAAAGATTCAAACAATCCAAATCATAAATTTTTATAGCATGAAAACATAGGTGTTTCCCCTTATCTAAATAATTACCTTTGATTCAAAACCGACAATATTTGACATCCTCACTAAAGATTCACTCAAATCACTCAAAGTGTTTAAGGTTCAAATTAAGCACTCAAAATTCAAACATGAAAAGTTATTATCATAGGCTTGCATGAAAATCAAACCTCCACCACTATAAAATGAGACGATACACAAATCAAAAGGTTTTTAAAAGGGTTGTAATGGGGCATGGGTTAAAGGTGTGGATAAAGGCTGAATTAGAGTGTTAGAATCGAGATCGAATTGACAATTTACCTAACTAGAAAAATAAACTAATACTGAATAATTATATCAATTGAAATAACACGAGCTTCTTCTCAAAATGTGAAATTAACTGCTTAAGTTCAAACAACATAGAACTAGTAATAATTAAAATAAATGAATATATATATTTCCACTTTTTTTTTTACAATAATAAGAAAGAATTTAACAACTAAAATAAAGAACATAGTTAGGCAACTGACCAAATCAAATTTCGACAAAAAGAGGGCTAATACGATAGGAAAAATTCTCAATGAATAAAAAGAATAAGTTTTGGGTTAATATTAAGGGTAGATCAAGAAATGGTTTATTAGGCTCAAATGTGTTCACTAAGGGTTAATTATGAAGGTAGGCTTTTAATGGAATGAGTAGGTTAAAACCTAGGTGCCTTTATCATCTCATTATATCAAATCAAAGGTGTGGTCTCGATATGCATAATCGAAGCAAGTTCTAGAGTAAGAAATCAATATTGACACACTCATAACCAATAATAAAGTGAGCAAGAAAAGTGTATGCTCATAAAGGCTCAGAATCTCACAAAAATTATGATTTTTTGTTTTTTATGTCAATCCTGTAAATCTCAAATTTCAAGGTAATATTTAAATTTAGGGAAAACAACCTAACAAATTTTAATTTTGAAAATAGACTTATCTCGGCTTTATTCTCTAGTGTCTTAAAGTTTAAACAATCAATGTACGCTACCTATGACTTAATCCAAAACATATCAATAAAAATCATAAATCAATAAAGATTTCATTCTAATAATAATATGAGAAGATTTACTTAAGAAGAAGATATAATTCGTGGATTTTCTAATAATGATATAATTAACCTTCCCACACTTAAGATGTACATTGTCCTCAATGTGCCAAAATAGATAATGATAATATAATACTAATATCATAAGAGAGGGAGAGAAGTGAAACAACTTGAATTTTGGATGAAATTCGTGGAATAGTGAGCGCGAAATTGTAGATATAACAAAGTGAAGTGCATAATTCTGAGCAACTATTAAGAAAATAAACACAACTGTGAAAGAAGATTAAGGGATTACTCGATTAGGAATAATTATAAAAAACTAAAATATAGTTCAAAATATAAAAGATAAGGCTTTTGAAAATATGATACGAAACATAAAGGAAAATAGACTAAAAAGAAAAAGAAAAATAAAGATTAAAATAAAATGAATGGACTTAAAGGTCCTCATCGTTAGACGCGTCAAGAGGTGGCGGTGCTGAAGGTGAAATATGGAGATGGTGGCAGATCTACTCTAAGGTGGCCTTGAGACTGTTGAACCGCTAATAACACTGCTGCTTGAAGCGAGTGAGTCGCTCGGATATGTCATTCAAAGTAGTAGCAGAAGAAGGAGGTCGGTGACTCGGAGGTGGAGAGGTGGATCCTTGTGAGGGAGGGAGACATCCTCAGTGATGTCCTCGAGATCATCCTAATCATCAGGGCGAGATAATTGGTACTGGAGAGGATTGAATCCACGACGTTGCTCGATCATCCTCATATGTAGCATGCTCGAGATGCCCTGAGGAGACATCTGGCTAACAAGTGTGAGCAAGGAGCACTGCTCCGGTGTGTCGAGGAGATCGAAGTGTCGAGCGAGGCGAGTCACAGAAGGGCCTAAGCAGATGAGGCCCTTCCTGTGGCAGTCAGTTTGATAGAAGAAGGATAAAGTTATGAAGTATGCCAATAATATGGTCATGGGCCATGATCCATAAGTAGTAGGCATCGTGTGTGCGTCGGTGCTCTCTCTCCGTCCTGTCAAAGTATGAGCTAAGAGGGCATGAATATACCGTAGGGCTATAGAGAGAGAAGTCACCTTAGAGCGACTAGCATCATAGGTCGTCAGGCCACCCGTGATATCATTCCAACAACGCGAGGACGAGTAATGAATATGGCGATGTAGCTAAAGAAATTCCTCGGTGCTCATGAACTCCTCTGTGTATAGTCCCAAAGCTGCACCAAATTCTGGGACGCTCATGTACAGCACCAAACCGCCAAGACAAAATATGATGGTGCCGGGCTTGTCATGGACTGACATGACGCTCTGAAGGTGGGACGTCAAGCAGAAATCCAAAGTAATCTCCATATAAGTGGGCTCGACGACATTGAAGAAGAGATCCCATGGTGCTGTGATGATGAAGGCGCGAACATCGTCAACGAGGTGGACCTGCTCCAACACGGCCCAATCAATGTAGCGGCCCAAACCTAGGGGTCGTACTCAAAGGAGCTAAAATAGGTCTTCCAAGGGTCCATCAGTAAATCACGAGGTAACGGTGGCGACTTGAAATAAGCGCGCGAGGAGGTCGCACCCAGACCCTTTCGCTTTTTTGAAGCGGGGATGACAACCTTAGTCTTGCCTCGAGTATTTGTCATGATGTTCCTGAAAAATGGAAAGAGGTTCATCAATCAAAGAAATAAATCATTACCAAATTTGCAAATAAAAGCAAAGTCTAAGTAGTCTTAAATAGGAAATTATGCCTAAACAATGTGTATTAATATCCTAATATGCAAAAATCAGAAATGGAGTCGTCATGATTTAAATTGGTGAAAATAATAAAAATAAATCAACTAACTAATTCTCAACAAGAAGGAAAATTTAAATCATCTCAAAATAGAGAAGAATAAGAAATAGAAAGAAATTCATGGATAAGCCATCTGAATGTGGAGAACAATTAACCAAGATTAATAAAATTAGTGAAATGGCAATCTAATTAAAGAATAAGTATCATCTTAACACAAGAATAAGCAAAAATATAATAAGAAATATAACTATCAATAATCGAATAGAAAGAGACAATAAACTAATTAAAAAAACTAAACAAGGAAGGATATAAAATAATAGAATATAAAAATAGATAATAAAAATTAAAATAAATAAATAAATAATGAATAAATAAAGAAATAACTAAATAATAATAAATAAATAATATAGAAAAGAAGATAAGGGCAACAAGGAGAAAAAGAATCGTATTTGGGCAAGGATGGTGGTAGGAGTGGGGTGCGACTAGTGGTCGATAGGCATCTGGCGGTCGGATGGTGAAGAGTGAAGGGCTAGGGGGTCGGTTTGTGTTGTGTGCAAGGGAGGGTGGCCATAGTAAGAGGAGAGAAAGAAAGAAAGCAGGGGAGGAAAAAAGAAAAACAAAGAAAAGATGAAAGAAGAGGGAAGGGGGTTTTGGGTTAGGGGAGAAAGAAAAAGGAGGAAGGAGGGGCTAGGGGGTCGACAAGGAGGCTAAAAGGTGCTGACGGAGATGGGGAGAAAGGCAATGTAGTAGCTAGGGTTTGGGGAAGAAGGGAAAAGGATGAGGAAGAAAATAGAATTTAGGTTTTAAATAGGTGACATGGTCGTGTGACGGCCCGTGTTGGGCCACATGACCGTATCAGACGCCAGTGTGGTATATTCCCAGCCCATGTTCGTCGTGAAATTCTAAAGCCTAGTATTCACACAGCCTTAGACATGCCCGTGTGTCTAGGCTGTGTGGTCAACATCGCCACACACAGTGTGTGCAAGTCCTTCGCTTCTCCCACGCGCGTGTGGAATTTCCACACGCCCGTGTGACCTCACACATGGCCGTGTATTTTGCTCGTGGAGCCTCCTAACTTGTTTTAAATTTTAAAATTTGAAAAATTAAGCTCCAGCTTTCACATAGCCTAGGACAAGCCCGTGTGGAATTTGACACCCCTGTGCGTTCGCACACACGGCTGTGTGTCTTACCCGTGAGCCCTCATACTTATTTAAAATTTGAAAAGTGGGGTTCCAGTTTTCACATGGCCTAGGACACACCTGTGTGGTCCACATGACCGTGTCATACAGCCGTGTGGAATAAATTTTGGGCGTGTCTTTGTCAATTTTTTGGGGATTTTAAGCTTCAGGATCCACACGAGCAAAGACACGCCTGTGTGTCCATGCCGTGTGGGTGACACGGTCATGTCATCGGGCCATGTACCTCACTTTTGATTTCTTTAAAATTTTAAAACTAAGTCCCAGGATCCACACGACCAAGGACACGCCCGTGTGTCTAGGCCGTGTGGGACTAAAACCTGCATTAAAACATGAACGAAAGTAAAAATAAACTAACCGGTAGGGTTAGTGCTTAGGTTGCCTCCTGAAAAGTGCTTGTTTAAAGTCTTAAGCTAGACTTACCTTATGTTCATCACATTATGAAGGTTCACAGAGTCGAAACTGCTCTTTTTCGCTATCAATTCTACTATCAACATACGATTTGAGTCAAATAGTATTTACTTTAAAAGTGCCAAAATTAGAATGAGCTACCTCGATTGTCCTGTATGGAAAGACATGGAGTACCGTAAAAGGAGTCACTCCATTTGCATTAAGCTCTCTAGTGGTTATTCAAGGCTCGATTTTATCCAACCGTACCTTGTCCTCAACCTTGAAGTGATTTGTTCCACCTTTAAGCTCGTTATGGAGTTGCTTTGAGTTTTCTTCATGTACTCTTAGGTTCTCCTTGCCAAGTGTCCTCCATTCATCTAGTTCATTGATTGGAAGAATTCGCTCCTTATGAGTCATTTTGTGTTTGTCACATAGGATAGAATGTGGCTCCATCACATTCTTCCTAAGGATTTTTTGAAAAGAAATTTGAGCTAAACGTTACTTTCATTAACAGAACTTGTAAAATCATCTCGATCACTAGATATCTTAGCAGAATCACGAGCTTGGATTTTAATCGTGTCATCCCCCACACGAAGTGTCAATTCTCCTATGCTAACATCAATGATAGTTCTAGCAGTTTCTAAAAAGGGTCGCCCTAAGATTAAAGGTGCGTTACTGTCCTCATCATTGTCCAGAACAACAAAGTCAACTGGGAATATAAATTTATCAATTTTTACAAGCACATCCTCAACAATTCCCTTAGTGAATCTAATAGTTATATCTGCTAGTTGAATGCTCATCCTATTTTGTTTAGGTTTCCCTAGACCTAGTTGCTTAAACATTTTATAGGGCATGATGTTAATACCCACCCCTAAATCAACCAAGGCATTGTTAACATCTAAACACCAATTAAACAAGGAATAGTAAAACTCCCTGGATCCTTTAATTTGTTGGGAGATTATTCTGTAGAATGGCTGAACAGACTGCGTTTAGATCCACATACGACGCATCATCTAACTTCCATTTTTTTGCTAGAAGCTCCTTTAAAAATTTAATTGAGTTGGGGATCTGCGAAAAAGCTTCAATAAATGGTAAGTTAATATATAGCTTTTTTAAGTGTTTAAGAATTTTATTGAATTTCTCATTAGTATGGTCTTTCTTCATCGCGTTAGGGTATGGAACATGAGGTTCATGCTCTTTGCATACCGGTTTCTATGCATATGACTTCCCTCAACCTTACCTTTACTTACCACAAGTTCTTGCCTTGGTTTAGATTCAGATTCCACTAATCCTGCTTCGTCGCGCATGGTGGTGGCTTTGAGTTCCTCCCTTAGGTTACGTTCAGTATTACTCAGCAAGCTACCTTGTTGCCGTTCTGGGATCAGCTTAGCAAGCTGACCTATTTGGTTCTCGAGCCCTTGAATCGATGCCTGTTGATTTTTGAGTGTTGTTTCAGTGTTTTGAAAATGGGTTTCTGACACCAAGATGAATTTTCTTAGCTTCTCCTCAAGGTTCGGCTTATTCTCCAGTTGGTAGGGTTGTTGTTGAAAGCCTGGAGGGGGTTGTTGTCTCTGATTTCCCTGACCAACCCATGAGAAATTGGGACGGTTCCTCCAACTTGCATTGTAAGTGTCACTATAGGGATTATTCTGAGGTCTAGAATTGTTATCCATATAGTGAACTTTTTCATTCTTAGTGCTTAGGTTGTAGGATGGATATTCTGTGATGTTTATCCCTCCTCCATTTGTGTCGCATTGCATCAACGGATGTACCTGAGTAGAAACACATAAACCATCAATTGTTTTATTTAAGAGCTCTACCTGGTTTGATAGCATGGTGACTGCGTCAACATTGAAAACACTAACGCCTTTCGTTAGCTTTGTTCTCATGACTTGCCACTGATAGTTATTTAGTGACATCTTTTCTATAAGCTCATAAGCCACTTCAGGTGTTTTATTATTTAGAGTACCACCAGTGGTTGCGTAAATCAGTTGCCTAGTTGAGGGGTTCAAACCGTTGTAGAAGGTTTGAACCTGTAGCCATACAGGTAGCCCATGGTGAGTGTAACACCCCAAACCTGGCCTAGACGTTATGACCGAATCTAGCATGTCACATAAAAAGGTTGTTTAAAAGTTACGTGTTCGTTAAAAACTTTGTATTCTTTTTGAAACTCCAAACTTTGTCATTTATGAAATTCAGATTTTCTTTAACTACTTTCTTTTAAAAATGTTATTCTTATTATCGAAAACTTTGTTGTTTCTGAAGTTTAGTTAAGAAACTGCGGAAACGTGACATTTTAGAAAAAAAATGATTATTGCCATCTTAAGAAAGCCTAGAGTTTAATCATTAATAGTTTAAAAATAGCTAAAATGAAAGTTAAAAAAAGCAAAACAAAATCCTATGGCCTTATTACATAATATTAAACTCAAATTAAATAATCATCAATAAAGTAAAATAGATTTACTAATTTTCGTGAAAAGTAACTCTCATGTATGGCCACCACCGAGTCCTCTGCAGCTCCAAATCCTCTAACGCTGAGGATTACCTACAAGGTTAAGGGAAAAGGGGGTGAGTTACGAGAACTCAGTGTGTAATCCCCTAAACGGTCACTAACTGGGCCCGAGCCCATACGAAAATAATCTGGGCCTAAGCCGTATATTCATGAGAATACAGATAATGTAATGCAACCCAACCTAATCCAACCAATCACACCCCCGTACAAACCAATCGTCACCTGTGGGGATCAACTCAACCCACCCAGCCAATCACACCAATATTGCAGACTAGCTACTAATCACGTATTTGTGGCTAGGCCACCAAAATAGTAACTTATATATATCTGGCATAGCCATTAAAACAATATGTGGCAGAGCCACCAGGCTACACTTCATACAATCATCAAACCCAACCCATGCAACATGGTATAAATGCAATATAACAAACATATAAAAATGTAACCAGAATCATATACACCATATTCAACCCTAATCGAGGGTATAACGGACATTTTCACCCATTTAGGGGTATTTTGGTATTTTCGCAACCTAGGGGTATTTTGATAATTTACCCACCAAAGGTATTTCTGTAATTTCACAACCTAAGGGTATTTCGGTAATTTTGCAACCCAAGGGTATTTCGGTAATGTAAACATTTAATGGCCTTTCCGAAGGCTTACTGTCGCCTCGAGTGACTAGGGACTCCTTTTTTTGGGTCTCTACGGTACTATTGGGCCTAAAATCCATTTCAGGACCAAACGGGTCCACACGCTCGTGCGGCCCATTTGACACATTTTCCGTCTCGGATTCACAGACTTCGCAGTCGCATCAATGGTTTAATATTTCACCATCGAGTTAGCACCTAATGGCCCGTAAGCCTATTGGGCTTAATTAGCTCGTTTTAGTTCGATCAGGCCCATTACAGCCTTAGTTTTGCGAGAGTGCTCGCGTCACTCTCAATGATCCATCGTAATCATTCGTGTCTAGGTTTACCACCACGAGCGTTTGCAATGCTCGAGTGGTCACAGTTGCTGGCTTTTCAGCTTTTCAGCTTTTGGCCGATTCACAAAACATCACATGCATTCATCAAGATGGGTGTGAGGTGACACACCAGTTTTGGGTTGCCGAAAGAACTACTCTTCGTTGGCCCCTGAATAACAACAATCAAAAGTTAGCCTCAACTTCTCAAAAGATTTCATAAACCCGAATTCATCACACCACTAGAATCACTTACCACGAAAGGTGATCTCCCTTACAGAGTTCTAAAATTCAGCCTTGTTTCCTGGCTACTACCATAAGTTCCTAAAAGAAATAATTGGTGCACCAAAGAGGTTAGCATCCAAGCAACATTCAGCCCTCCTATAAGAAAGAAAGAAACCAATGCCAACTTTACAAAATAGGATCACATGAATACAATTAACATCAAATTAAAAGGTAAACGAATAACTTCATATTTACCCAAGACCAACGCTAACAGCTTAAGCTCATTGTTTACTAAAGAATTCCCTCTACACCCCAGGAAAAGTTTCAGTTTGGACTAAGTAGAGAGGGAAGAAAGAATAATGACTGTGAGAGTGTGGCATTCAGTCAAAGAAAGAAAGATGATACAAAAAGAAAAAGAAATAACGTGGGAATAGAGACTTACCAACGAAAGAACACAAGATGAAAAGTGCATGTAGAAGGGATTCGGCTACTGAAAAAAAGGTGGTCAGAAAAGAAATTCGGCAAATGATGTTTAGGCAACAACAAGTGAAAAGAATAGTGTTTGAAGAACTGAGATGAAGAAAGAATAAAAAGCTTGGGGTTTCGGCAAAGAAAATTGAAGTAAGAAGTCCCGATATGCTATAGCAAAAAAATACAAAAGGTAAAAATCTCTCAAAATAACACTTGAGAAAAATCGGCACTCCTACCACTCAAGGCCAAATATGCTACCCAAAGTGACCCCCTTGACCAAAATTCTCATCCCCACACACTCTAAAATTTAGCCACTACCACCTCTCACCCCAATCCCTTGATTCTCTCCACGATATTCTCCTTGAATTCCTCCCCTCCATCCATTCAAAGTGTTTGACTCATTCTCCAACCTCCATGGCAGATTTTGATCCCAGCTCTACTTCCTCCTCTCCCAAGCAAAAAATAATAGCCACCAAAATACAGCCTGTGAGACTCAAACTCTCCCCCTCCATGCTCCCCTTGTGATGCCACACCACTATGCCACTTACTCACTTGTGTTAGCAAACACATTTAATTAAACTTAAGTCTAGCTTCTACTAGCCCTCCTCCCTAAAGATCCAAAAACCAAAATTTTCCCAAGGCTTGGACTCGAACCTGAGCCTCCCTAGGACCCCCAAACACACCTAAATAACAAGCTAAACAAGTTCAACACATGAAATAGTGCAAAAATACCAGACCCCTAATTTTAGGATGTTATAGTTCTACCCCCTTCAAAGAAATTTTGGCCTCGAAATTTACCAAATCAAAAGAGATGATGGTATTGCTGTCGTATTACATCCTTAGGCCCCCACGTGGCTTCCTTAGAACCGTGATTATGCCATAACACTTTGACTAACAGAAAGAATTTTCTCCTCAACACTTTAACATTATGGTCCAAAATTTGCACTGGTTCTTCCTCAAATGTCAGATCAGGTCTTACCTCGATCTCCTTCACTGGCACTACATAAGAAGGATCTGAACGATAGTGCCTTAGAATAGAAAAATGGAATACGTCGTGTGTACATTTCAATTAAGGGGTCAGCTCAAGCTGATATGGGACTAGTCCAACATGTTTCATGACTCGGTAAGGTCCGATGAATCTAAGGCTTAACTTGCCCTTCCATCCAAATCTCAGAATCTTTTTCCAGTGTGAGACCTTTAGGACAACATAATCTCCCACTGAGTACTCGATTTCTTTACGCTTAAGATCTGCATAAGACTTTTTCCTGTCAGAAGCTTCCTTTAACCAACCCCGAATCAACTTCACCTTCTCTTTAGTTTTTGAAATTAATTCTGGACCCAACAACCGTCGTTCACCCAATTACGGCAACAAGTAGGGTACGACACCTCGACCATATAATGCCTCGTATGGTGCCATCTGAATCTTTGGATTGGTAGTCATTGTTATTATCGTGAATTCGCCAAGGGTAAATAATCTTCCCAACTACCCTTGAAATCAATCACACAGCTTCTTAACATGTCTTCCAAAATCAGACACCACTTTCGGGTGACCATCGATTACGTGGATGAAACATTGTGCTAAAATCTAGTCTTGTCCCAAAGCTTCATGTAACACCTTCTAGAACCTAGATGTGAATCTAGGGTCCCTGTCTGAATGATAGACACTGGCACCCCATGTAGCCTCACAATTTCTTCCACGTATAACTTGGCCATCTTCTGTAACGAGTAGTCAGTACGAACTGGTATGAAGTGTGCGGATTTAGTCAACCGATCAATAATTACCCACACTGAATCTTTCTTAGTAGGCGTCAGGGGTAGCCCACTAACAAAATCCATTGTTATCCTTCCCCACTTCCAGAGTGGGATTTTTACAGGTTGCAGTAGTCCCGAAGGCAGTTGATGCTCAGCCTTCACTTGCTGACATGTCAAACACTTGCTTACGAAGTTGGTAACCTCATGTTTCAGTCCTGGCCACAGGTACAGTTCACGTAGGTCTCGGTACATCTTGTTTCCACAGGGATGCATAGCGTATGGGCTACTATACGCCTCTCACAGAATCATCTGTCTTAAATCAAAGTCTTTTGGCACACAAACTCTTCCATGGAAACATAACATCCCTTCACTATTCAGCCCAAAATCCACTGCCTCTCCACTTTTCACCTGCTGAAAATGAGAACCCAATGACTCATCCAATAACTGCTTCTTTTTAATATGATTAACCCACGTCGGTTTCACCTGAAGTTCAGCCAACAAACTACCACCCTCATATAGGCTGAGACAAGCAAACATGGCTCTCAAATCAGATACCACCTTACGACTTAGTACGTCTGCCACCACGTTGGCTTTACCCGGATGATACTCAATCGAGCAATCGTAGTCCTTCAGTAACAATCCATCTCCGTTACATGAGATTTAACTCCTTTGAGGTATGGAGATACTTAAGACTCTTATGGTCAGTATAAATGATCGACTTTTCCCCATACAAGTAGTGTCTCTATATCTTTAGTGTGAACACTACTGCAGCTAGTTCCAAGTCATGAGTGGGATAGTTCACATCGTGTGGCTTAAGTTTACGAGATGCATAAGCCACCACCTTTCCTCCCGCATCAAGACACACAACCCAAACACATATGCGATGCATCACAAGATGAACGAATTTTTCCCATCCTCAGTTTGAATCAATGCTGGTGCTTGATTAAAATCTTCTTCAGCTTCTCAAAACTCTCTTGCTGCTTATTAGTCCAAACAAACAGTACCCCCTTACACAATAACTTAGTTAGGGGTGTGGCAATCAAAGAAAACCCCTCAACGAATCGCTTGTAGTATCCGGCCAATCCCAGAAAACTTTCGATCTCTGATACTGACTTCGATGGCTTCCAATCCAATACAGCTTCAACCTTCTGAGGATCAACCCTAATCCCCTTGGCAGACACCACATGACCCAAAAATATTACTTCCTTCAGCCAAAATTCACACTTACTGAGTTTGGTGTAAAGTTGCTTTTCCCTCAATATTTACATAACAACCCAAAGATGTGAATCATGCTCCTCCCCAGTTCTTGAGAACACCAGAATATCATCTATGAATACCACCATGAACTGGTCTAGATAGGGTTGGAAGACCCAATTCATCTATAACGAGTTTGGAATGTAGTCTTATATATATCCGCCTCCTTGACCCTTGGCTGATGATATCCTGATCTGAAATATATTTTTGAGAAAACTGAAGCTCCTCGCAGCTGATCGAGCAAGTCGTTTATCCTTGGTAACGAGTATTTGTTCTTAATCGTTAATTTGTTCATCTGACGATAGTCAATACACATACGCATTGACCTATCCTTCTTATTCACGAACAATATCGACGCTCCTCACGGAGATACACTTGGTCTGATAAATCCTCGATCCAACAGCTCTTGGATCTGAGCCTTTAGTTCTACCATCTCCTTCGGTGCCATCCTATAAAGGGCGATAGACACCAGAGCCATTCCCGGTAATGGCTCAATGCCAAATTCGACCTCGCGATTTGGAGGCAACCCCGGAAGCTCTTCATAAAATACATCCGGGAATTCCTTCACGGTTTTGACATCCTCAACAGATAATTCCTTAGCATCAGACGTGCTGACAAAAGCGAGAAATGCCTCGCACCCTTTTCGCACCTACTTCCTGGCCCTTAACACTGAGATTACATTGGACAGATAATCCATTCTCTCTCTATCACAATCACTTCCTCATTCTCGAGGAGTTTAATACCATATGTTTAGCAAATGAAATCCAAGTTTGCACGGTGTTCCACTAACCACCCATGACCAAATAAGATCAAACTCACTGAATGGCAGTTCCATCAAATGTGCTGGAAATACCACCCCTTGAACTTCTAGAGGCACATTTCTAAACAGCTTATTCACTACCACAGATTGTCCTAGGGGAGTAATTACCGATATTTCTCTATCAAGAAACTCAAATTGTATATCCAAAGTTCCAAACATAGTACAAGCAACATACGAATGTGTAGACCCAATATCAATTAAAGATGTAAATGGCACATCATATATATGAAACTGCCAATTATGACGTCTGGTACATCGCCATCCTCTCGATGCTGAGTAGCATAAACCAGTCCTGGCTGCCTTGCCCCTATGTTACCCATATTACCAGCACCTCTGTCCAGTGCTCCACGACCACGTCCTATCCCATTTCCCCCTCGGAGCGGACCACGACCACTCGGTGGCTGCTAACCACCTCTCCCTGGCTGCACAAATCTCTTGCCTACTACCTACATCTGAATGGGCTCCCGAGGATAGTCTTTGAACCGATGATCCTTAGACCCACATCTGAACTATTTGCCAATTTTTCTCTAGCACTCTCTTGCATGTTATTTCCCACACTCCACACAGGGTTGCAATCGACCCACAGCAACTGAAACTCCAACTTGGACTGGCTTATCAAACCTAGCCTCTTATGAAATCCCCCTAAAGGACCTGAAAACCTAGAATTTCTCTTGTTCTTGCCCCTTTCCTTGTCACGATTTTGTCTCTTAGAACGTTTCACTTCCTCGGTAATCTTTGCCTTTTCTACTCGGGCAGCGAAGTCTCTTTCTCTCTGTGAGGCTATCAATACCCATAACTCATCCCATAAACCATCCTCAAATCGCACACAGTGTTCATAATCAGTCGCAACTATACCCCGAGCATACCGACTCAAGCACAAAAACTCTGCCTCAAATTCTGCTACGGACTTAATATCCTGAACCAGATTCAAGAATTCCTTTCTCCGAGCGTCCACATAACTTGCCCCGACATACTTTCCCTGGAAAGCCGCTTTGAAAAAATCCCAAGTCACTTGGTCTGCTGGTGTTCCTTCCCTTACTGTAAGCCACCACTGGTACACCTTATCTCGCAGTAGAGACACTGCTCCTTTCAGTTTATGTTCTACTGTGCAGTCCAGATCATCCATGATTCACTTCACAGCCTCTAGCCAGTATTCCACTACATTCAGGACTATACCAGAGATGCCCTAAAGGCTTCGGCCCCGTTTGACCGGAGTCACTCAGAAATAGACCCCTGAGTTACTGATCCAGTCCTCGCTCCAGTAACACGTTCTAAAACCCGCAGCATTACTTGGGATAAAGCACCGTCCCCTCCTGTTCGGTCATAAGACCCTATTTCAGTCACTGGTGATACCGGTGCCTCTTTTTTCGACATATGCCTCGATGCTGAGGATTCAGCCTTAGCACCTCAGCCTCTACCACGGTCGCGTGTACCTCGTCCGTGTCCTCTTGTACTCATATCGATGTCACGCATTAATCTGATTAAGAATTTTATGAATCAGTCTATAATTCTCATGCTTATTAACAAGTGTTTTATGGAAAATAGTTATAAGAGTTGTTTTCGCAGATCGAATTTCCTGATGTTTCAGTCTCTATAGTTTTAATTCATATAGCTAAAAGTTTCAGTGTGCTACCACTATCTCTAGTAGTTTTCTCTCTATAGTCATTTCATCATATACTCGATATAAAGTAAAGGAAACTTACGAATTTGGTGTCGAAGACACGAGCAGCCATACTTCTAATAACACAATCACTTTTTCTAAACCACATTTTAAACAGATTTGGAAAATTTTCAAACCCATTCCACATCCAAGTTTTACAACTCAGGCTCTGATACCATGAAATGTAACACCTCAAACTCGGCCTAGACGTTATGATCTGATCTAGCATGTTATATAAAAGGGCTGTTTAAGTCGTTAAAAATTTTGTATTCTTTTTGAAACTCTGAACTTTGTCGTTTGTGAAATTCAGATTTGCTTTAACTACTTTATTGTGAAAAGTGTTATTATTATCGAAAACTTGGTTGTTTCTGAAGTTTAATTAAGAAATTACGGAAACATGACATTTTAGAAAAAAAATAATTATTGTCATCTTAAGAAAACCCAGAGTTTAATCATTAATAGTTTAAAAATAGCTGAAATGAATGTTAAAAAAAAAGTAAAACAAAATCCAATGGCATTATTACATAATATTAAACCCAAATTAAATAATCATAAATAAAGTAAAACGGATTTACTAATTTTTGTGAAACGTAACTCCCATGTATGGTCACCACCAAGTACTCCGCAGCTCCAAATCCTCTAATGCTGGGGATTACCTGCAAGGTTAAGGGAAAAGGGGTAAGTTATGAGAACTCGGTGTGTAATCCCCTAAACGGTCACTAACTGGCCCCAAGCCCTTACGACATCAATCCGGGCCTAAGCCCTATAATCATGATAATGCAGATAATGTAATGCAGCCCAACCCAATCCAACCAATCACACCCCCGTACCGACCAATCATCACCTGTGGGGATCAACTCAACCCACCTCACCAACCATACCAATATTGCAGACCAGCTGCTAATCACGTATTTGTGGCTGGGCCACCGAAATAGTAACTTATATATATGTGGCATAGCCACTAAAATAATATGTGGCAAAACCACCATGCTACACTTTCTCTGATCATCAAACCCAACCCATGCAACAAGGTATAAATGCAATATAACAAACATATAAAAATGTAACCAGAATTATATGCACAATATTCAACCCTAAGGTATAACGGACATTTTCACCCCTTTAGAGGTATATTGGTAATTTTGCAACCCAAGGGTATTTCGGCAATTTACCCACCAAGGGTATTTCGATAATTTTGCAACCTAGGGGTATTTCGGTAATTTACCCACCAGTATTTTGATAATTTTGCAACTTAGGGGTATTTTAGTAATTATATAACCTAGGGGTATTTTGGTAATTTAGGCATTTAACAGCTTTTTCGAAGGCCTACTACTGCCTCGAGCGACTCGAGACCACTTTTTTTGTCTCTACGGTACTATTGGGCCTAAAATTCATTTCAAGCCCAAATAGGCCCACATGCTCGTGTGGCCCATTTGACACATTTTCGATCTCAGATTCGTAGACTTCGTAGTCGCATCAATCGTTCAGTATTTCTCCATCGAATTTGCCCCTGTGGGCCCATAAGCCCATTAGGCCCATTTAGCCCGTTTCAGTTCGATCAGGCCCGTTACAGCCTTAGTTTTACAAGAGTGCTCGCTTCACTCTCAACGATCCATCGTCATTATTCGCGTCTCGGTTTACCACCATGAGCGTTCCTATGCTTGAGTGGTTACAATTGCTGACTTTTTAGCTTTTCGGCTTTTGGCCAATTCACAAAACATCACATATGTTCATCAAGATGGGTGTGAGGTTACACACCTGTTTTGGATTACTGATAGAACTACTCTTCGTTGCCCCTTAGAACAATAATGATCAAAAGTTAGCCTCAACTTCTCAAAAGATTTCATAAACCCGAATTCATTACACCACTAGAATCACTTACCACGAAAGGTGATCCCCCTTACAGAGTTCTAAAATTTGGCCTCGCTTCCTAGCTACCACCACAAGTACCTAAAAGAAACAATTGATGCATAAAAGAGGTTAGCATCCAGGCAATATTTGGCCCTCCTATAAGAAAGAAAGAAAGAAATCGACGCCAACTTCACAAAATAGGATCACATGAATACCATTAACATCAAATTAAAAGGTAAACGAATAACTTCACCTTTACTCAAGACCAACGCTAATGACCTAAGCTCGTTGTCCGCTAAAGAATTCCATCTACACCCCTGGAAGAGTTTTGGTTTGGACTAAGTAGAGAGGGAAGAAAGAATAATGACTGTGAGAGTGTGGTATCCGGTCAAAGAAAGAAAGATGATGTAAAGAGAAAAAGAAATAACATGGGAATAGAGACTTACCAACTAAAGAACACAAGATGAAAAGTGCATGTAGAAGAGATTCAGCTACTGGAAGAAAAGTGGTAGAAAAAAATTCGGCAATCGATGTTTAGGCGACAATAAGTGAAAAGAATAGTCTTTGAAGAACTGAAAAGAAGAAAGAATAGAAAGCTTGGGGTTTCGACAAAGAGAATTGAAGCAAGAAGTCCCGAAATGCTATAACCGAAAAATGCAAAAGGTAAAAATCTCTCAAAAGAACACTTGAGAAAAATCGGCACTCCTACCACTCAAGGCCGAGTATCCTACCCAAAGTGACCCCCTTGATCGAAATTCTCATCCCCACACACTCCCATGTTTGGCCACTACCACCTCTCACCCCAATCCCTTGGTTTTCTCCATGATATTCTCCTTGAATTCCTCTCCTCCACCCATTTAAAGTGTTTAGGTCATTATCCAACCTTCATGGCAGAGTTTGATCCCAACTCTGCTTCCTCCTTACCCAAGAACAAAATAATAGCCACCAAAATACAGCTTGTGAGACTCAAACTCTCCCCCTCTATGCTTCCCTTATGACGCCACACCACTGTGCCACTTACTCACTTGTGTTAGCAAACACATTTAATTAAACTTAAGTCTAGCTTCTGCTAGCCCTCCTCCCTAAAGAGCCAAAAACCAAAATTTTCCCAGGGCTTGGACTCGAACCCGAGCCTCCCTTGGACCCCTAAACACACCTAAATAATAAGCTAAACAAGCTTAACACATGCAATAGTGCAAAAATGCTAGGCCCTAATTTTAGGATGTTACAGTGAGGGCACCTTCTCAATAAGTCCTTATACCTCTCTCATGCATCATAAAGAGTTTCTCAATCCATCTGCACAAAAGAAGATATATCATTCCTCAACTTTTCCCTTTTAGTCGATGGAAAATATTTTAATAAAAACTTTTCTTCATCTGTTTCTGAGTAGTGATGGAACCTCATGGTAACGAGTTCAACCACTATTTAGACTTATTCATCAATGAAAAGGGAAATGACCGTAATCGAATGGCATCATTAGAAATGTAACACCCCACACCTGGCCTGGAAGTTAGGCCCAAATCCAGGAATGTCACATTGAAAGCACAATTTCAAACAATTTTGCGAAGTTATAATTTAAGGCCCAAAAGCCCAAAATCCTTGAGTCTTGTTAAGTAATGATAAAAGCCTATTTTATTATTTTAAGCATTTCAGAAACCAAGTGTAAACATACGGAATTTACTTAGGTTTAATACTTAAGTAAACAGTTAAAAACAACAAACCCAAAATCTAAAGTCAGATCGGAGTACAATGCCTTATTACATCCAACTAAAATAAAACAGTTAAAACCATGTTTTTTGAAACAAATAAATAAAAATTTAAACATCTAGTAGTGTGGCCCTCTCCGAGTCCCCTCCCACGTTGAGTTGTCTACTGAGGATTACCTGAAACATTAAATAAAGGGTGTGAGTTTCGAAACTCAGTGTGTACAACCCTTGGCAATCTAATCAACATACAAATATTCAGATTGGGCCTAAGCCCTGTCAAAATCGGTGGTCTTGGCCTTAGCCCACAATGACATCATATCATATCATATCATATCATATGCAAAACAAGGTAATGCAAAACCCTTCCCAAAAATCCATCTGCTACACACACCATTTCCCTTCCAACCTTATACACCTGTAGGGAATTCTACCTCGACCCACCCCTCCCCTACACTCTAATGGTAGCACTCACAGTGGCACTACTCGACGTTGTAGTAAAGTGCTAATCATATAATGGGATTAAAGCCATCGGTGGACCCATGGTCCTCAACCGACTATGCGATCCTCAGGTTCATCCTCCGTACCATAATTTCCAACCCATATGCATCCTAAACAGACAATCATATGAATGCAGCAAACACATAAGTAACATCCATAAAATCTCATACTCATCACATAGGGGTAATTTAGTCATTTCACAATCAAGGGTATTATCGTAATTCTACCCTACAGGGGTATTATCGTAATTCTACCCGACTGGGGTATTATCGTAATTCTACCCTGCAAGGGTATTATCATAATTCTACCCTATAGGGGTATTTTTGTAAATTTCCAAATCGGGGTATTTTACTAATTTTACAAATTAAAGGTATTTTGGTAATTTCATAAATCGAGGGTATTATGGTAATCTTCCAAACTAAGGGTATTTTGGTAATTTTGAAAAATAGGGGTATTTTAGTAATTTTACAAATTGAGGGTATTATGGTAATTTTACAAATCTAAGGATATTTTGGTAATTTCCAAATCAGGGGTACTTGGTCCCTCTCAGGTTTAAGTTATAGACTTTGGCCAATTAACAAGTCCTTGCAGCTAAAGCGAATAGACACTATACACTAGGTAGGATTCTAGAGAAGAGGAGGTGGGCCACTACGATCGCTTAACTACCAAGCTCTCTCTAGATCCAATCCTAGACATGCATATGTCCGTTGCCACACTCTAACACAGCGACTTGTCCATGAACATGTTTAATTATTAGAAGAGTTTTATGTTATTCAAGTGTTTGTCAAACTAGGCCTAGAGTCCATTAAACCCTAATATATATTTCTAGAATCTCATAAAGCCCATTAAGCCCATTTCATGTCATATAGCCCATTAAGCCAATTTCATGCTCATACAGCCCATCAAACAAATTTCATGCTCATATAGCCCATTGGGCTCAACTACGATCCAATCATACATCCTTTCATTCCAATTCATTATTCATGCTCACATATCAACCATTCCCATTTTGGGCCCACAAGTTCAGCTAGTCCATTTAGCCACTTTCGTCTTTTTAGCTTTTCGGCGTTGCCGATATTGTGTGTGTAGTGTTTGTACACACCAGGTTACTACGACGTGCTATTCTATCCTTGGTCTTGAACCTACAACCAACCAACCTTCAATTAACCACCCATACTTAATCAAAATATTTACCAAAATTCGAAGCCTTACCGTAACCTTACCGTGTGCCACATGTTCTAATAGCCCTTCCTTAGTAACTATTTGCGAATATCCCCTAGACTTGCACTCAAACATATATCGTCAAAACAAGTGACTCATATTCCACATAAGTTACCCCTATTGGCCATACTTACATTTGACCATCCACTAAACCATAACTGAGTCGAGAACACTTACCACTTTGCTAACGATCTTACCTACCACACTTGCGATCTTTGAACCTTATCCTTGTTATCACAGAGTTAACGATAGGACAGTTAGATAGCCTTTCAAATTTTAGCAAAATGTGCAAGAGAGGTTAACCAAATACTTACCAAATCCACTTTCGATCTTGCGACCTAAATTAGGCTTTTGAGATTAGTATGGTGACAGAGACAATTCGGCACCGATAGGGAGAAGAAGAGGAGAAGTGACTGGTTAGAACTAAAGGTGAACAAGAGAAGGAATTTAGGAAGAGAAGGTATGTGGAATTCTGCTAGAGAGGAAACCAAAGTTTCGGTAAAGGAATGATTTTTTTTTACAAAAAAAGGAAGAATTTGGCTAAAGGGGAGAAAAAGAAAATACGAAAACTCAAAGAACCTCTCAAGGGAATTTGGCAATGGGAGAAAAGAATGAGGGGATGAGAAGGAAGAAATAACAGAACCTAAGGAACCTCTCAAAGGAATTTGACACTTCCTTTTATAGCCAATAGCTGAATCCTACCTTCCCCCACAGTCCAGTTCGGCACCAACTCTTCCTACCTCTCATCTCCTAATTTTTCTCCATGATATCTCCCTTATCAGCTCACAAGACCAATTCAAACACTTCAACAAAAGAGTCCAAATTTCACACAACTCTAGCCATCCACTATGCAAGATAAACACTCCAAAAACACCTTACCACTACTTAAACCTTGGCCCTCTTCATGCCACCTTGTAGCTCCCACAAGTGACGCCACCTTGCCTAGACCACCGGCCCACTTATGTCCTATTTTCCCCTTAATCTTCTTAAGAGGCCTACTGGCTGAAGTCACAATTCCCTTGGGGCTAAAACCAAAAGTTTTCCTGTACCTTACTTGATCCCAGGACTTCTCCAACACCCTTAGACATTCCAAATTCATTAACCCTCAAAGCCCACATGCCAACTGTCATTTTCTCGCTCACTTAAACATTTTTTGAGATCTAAAACCCAAAGGGCCATAGGCCTAATACTTCTAGGCCGAAATTTGAGATGTTACAATTCTACCCCCTTAAAGAAAATTTCATCCTCGAAATTTCCAACTAACTATTAATCTCACCGTTCAAGTCACACCACTATGCCTCCGCTGCACACTCTGATTTTAATAACACTAACACACTTTAACTCTAATTGAACCATTTACACCTACCCACTGGAGCAGATAAACATTGCGCGCATACAGTTTCTATACCCAAAATATCGCATCCGCACAAAACATACCCGACTTAATGGTGATTGAACAATCCCGAGCCTGATGCTCCTCAGACTCACATTTGAAACGCGCTTCTAACTTCCTCTAGCATTCACTCGGAAGACGCTTTCTGTAATATTTGCAAGCCGAAAAGTTTGGATGTACCTTAACATGCTTTAGATAATGAGACTGCGGTCCTAGAGAACTACGATCTCTTTTTTTCTTACAGTCTACGACCGAACCCGAAGTGGTTCACCAATTTCTTTAACCTCCTCCACTACCTCCCTAACTAGCTGAGTCAGCACATCAGGCCTAACACTTCCACGGCTTCTGTCGTGACCCCTTGCACTTCTTCTAGCGCTCATCGCTGATTCTTGTATTATCTGAATTAGGAATTTTTATGAATTTAGTTTATAGTTTCACTATTTAAAGCACAAGTCTTATGCAAGTAACAATTCAAAAGTTGTTTCGCAGTTGCAAATCCACTATAGGCATAAGTTTCCTCTGGGCTTTAGTCACTAAAAACCTATTTTAAAGTAGCCCAATATCTAAACATAGTTCAATAATTTAAACAAGTAAAATAATAGAAACACTTACTTGGCTCGACGTCAAGGGCTCGGGGAACCACATTACAAGATCTTACAAAACTTTTTAATCTACTTGTTTAAAAAAACCCAAAATCCAAGGCCCATTTCACAGCTCGAGCTTTGCAACTGGACTCTGATACCACTAAATATAACACCCCACACCCGACCTAGAAGTTAGGCCCGAATCCGAGAATGTCACATTGAAAGCACAATTTCAAACAATTTTGCTAAGTTAAAATTTAAGGCCCAAAAGCCCAAAATCCTTGAGTCTTGGTTAGTAATGATAAAAGCCCATTTTATTATTTTAAGCATTTGGGAAACCAAGTTTAAACATACGAAATTTACTTAGGTTTAATACTTAAGTAAACAGTGGAAAATAACAAACCCAAAATCTAAAGTCAAATCGGAGTATAAGGCCTTATTACATCTAACTAAAATAAAGCAATTAAAACCATGTTTTTGAAACAAATAAATAAAAATTTAAACATGTAGCAGTGTGACCATCTTCGAGTCCTCTCCCACGTCGAGCTGTCTACTGAGGATTACCTGAAACATTAAATAAAGGGTGTGAGTTTCGAAACTCAGTGTGTACAACCCTTGGCAATCAAATCAACATGCAAATATTTACATTGGGCCTAAGCCCTATCAAAATCGGTCCTCTTGGCCTTAGCCCACAATGACCTCATATCATATCATATGTAAAACAAGGTAATGCAAAACCCTCCCCAAAAATCCATCCGCTACACACGTCATTTCCCTTCCAACCTTATAAACCTGTGGGGAATTCTAGCTCGACCCACCCCTCCGCTACACTCTAACGGTAGCACTCACAGCGGCACTACTCAACTTTGCAGTAAATCTGCTAATCATATAATGGGCTTAAAGCCACCGGTGGATCCACAGTCCTCAAGCGACTATGCGATCCTTAAATTCTTCCTCCGTACCATAATTCCCATCCATATGCATCCTAAAAAGAATATCATATGAATGCAGAAAACACATAAGTAACATCCATAAAAACTCATACTCATCACATAGGGTATTTTAGTCATTTCATAATCAAGGGTATTTCCATAATTGTAACATCCCAAAATTTGGGCCTAGTAGAATTGTGCCCATTGGGCCTTAGGCGTAGGAGTGTTTAAAATTTTTGAGAACAAGAGAATGGCATTAATTCAAGTTGGATTTATTAAGAAAGTAATTTTGGAAAGTTACGAGGTTTCTATAAAGTTTCGGGTTCAAGTTGAGCCTTAGTAAAATTTTGTGTTTAAGCCTATTAAGGAGAGATAGTAAGTGACCTCAAAGCTTATGGAAATAAATGAGTAAATTGCTAGTATAAATGAGCAATTAGTAAAGAGGTTATGGCATCATATGAAGTACCTTGAGGGAAGAGGTTCAAATCCCATTGTGTGCAAATTTTGGCTATTATTTTTGCACCCTTTCCTTAAGTGTCGGCCAAGCATGTAAAAAAGGTAAGGTGGACTTTTCATTTTTGGCAAGATAGCTAAGGAAAAAAATCAAGAGAAAGGGGAAAGTAAGGAGAACAAGTGGCCTTTTTCAAAGGAAATGTTATGGAAAGGTTGGTTGGCAAATTTTTTACTATTATGGGCATGAACGTGGACGGTTTTGATGGGAAAAGAGGAGGAGCTGAATTATTCTAGCCTATTTGCAAGTTTGTGCTTGAAAAGCCTATTTTTTCTTTTGAACATTTTTGGTACTCTTTTCGAACCTTTTTCCTTTGTGTTAGTTACCTAACATTTTTTCTCATATCTCTTCTCTTCTTTTTATCATTCTTTCAACCTTTCTTCCATTTTTCTAAATCGACATTACCATAAAATCAAATATTCTTTATTATTTTCTCTTTAATAGCCGAATTTCTATCATCTTATATCTTCCCCATTTTTGTGTGTTGGACATCTCTACTTGGTTGAATCGGGTAAGGGCTTCATTTCCACTCCTTTCATTTTCTTCTCTTTCAAGCCTAACAGGTATGTTCATCACTATACGGCTATTCCACTTTGTTTCTTATCAAAATATCACTCTCTCCATCACTCTCATATTTGATCAGCTCTTTTTCGTAGAGTTCTAGTGGGTGGCCTAATACCAAATCCTTGTCGATTCATTCGTAGTCATAAGCCAATTGGTGGGAATCGGGATTATCATCGATTAAGGTAAGGAGTCTTTTCATAGTCCATTCAATATCTCTATTTGGTTATGGTGTTAATTGGATTGAAAGTTTGGCTAATCGATTATGTTGTTAGGCACGAAATCACTCGATACTCTCTACTTGTGGATTTTTCAGAAATAGTGGTAAAGTCGAACATCTATCTCTCGTAATAAGAGACTCGGATTGTTTGTAAGTGATATAGATTGTTAATCAATCGCAATTCTTGGATGAAGTTGTAAATTGGGTTTTGGACTAATTGTTGATCGATTGTGTCTTTAGGTGCCGCGGAGAATATCGTGTTACAGATTTTGAATAAGGTGTGTAATCCCGTATCTTCCGAAAACATGCTTGAAATGGTGTGTAATCTCACATCTCTCTGAAAGTTTGTTTGATATGTTTTGTGATTACGTCAAAATACGGAAGAAAGTTAGAAACCAGCATCCGTGATCACTCGGGAGTGCGTATATTCGTAGTAGTAACGATATTTTGTAATAAAATAGTTCCAATTAGAAACAGTGATGTGTTTTTGAAAAAGCGTGAAAAATAGGAGAAAGAGAATAGAAAGTGAATGAGATATAAAATTAAATATTACT
The DNA here is from genome assembly GCA_025506655.1 of Gossypium rotundifolium. Taxonomy (NCBI): domain Eukaryota; kingdom Viridiplantae; phylum Streptophyta; class Magnoliopsida; order Malvales; family Malvaceae; genus Gossypium; species Gossypium rotundifolium. The sequence continues at coordinate 120,585,241 of CP106731.1, forward strand.
GTGTCAATTTTGATATGGAAGAAATAGAGTGGGAAAAGAAATTTTATAGTCTGAGATATCTTAATTTTAGTGAGACTGGTTCTGATTAACTCCGTGGTTCCCTGATCTGATTTGGAAAAATTGTATAAAATTTTACAAAGTGAATTATGGGTTATAATTTATATGTATGGATTCCTTAGTGAGCATATTTTCATTAGAAACAAGTGAGAGCAATATATGAAAACCGTACAGTGAGATATTTGAAATTAAGTTAAGAGAGGTCAGAATTGTTGGACAGTGTAACAAGGGAAATTTTAAGGAATAAACTGTACTAAATGGTTAAGAAAAAAAATTCAGAAAAATTTTAGTAAGAAGATATATTAGTTTAGTTTCAAGGAAAATTTACAGATTTAGATTTCGAGATTCCTAACCCAAGTTATAGTCAATTTAGTTAGTACGACGCAGATGGACAATTTAAATTGTTATGCCCAAATTAATAGTTAAGTCTGGATTGCGAAATTATCGAATTACCCTTACTGGGTAAATTGCCGAATTAAAAAAATACCCCTGATGGGTTGAAATATGAAAATGTCTGAATGGGACGATTTGATAAGATTACCTTGAAGGGCCGAAATACGAAAATGCCTTAATGGATCGATTTGTTAATTTGCTATATGGGCCAATCTGATAATTTGCTATATGGGCCGATCTGATATTTTGTTATATGGGCCAATATGATATTTTGTTAAATTAGCCTATTTGATAAATTGTTATAATGGGCTATAATTTTGTAATAAATATCCAAATAAATTACTGTTGTTATATTGTAAAAATCATGATTTGTTATGCATCATATACATGATTTTGCATGGGATGGGATAATATTGAAGAGAAGTTCTAGTGGGTTTGCCACATATTTTGGTGACTCTGTCACAATCTGTCTGGTGGCCACGCCATGTATATTCTGTTATTCTGGTGGCTTGGCCACAATTAAATTTGTTATAAATGGCTTAATGCCTGTAATTGGTGTGTTGCCGGGGTGGGTTGACTTGATTCCATAGGTGTGTTGGTTGGTACGGGTGGTATGTAGCGGATGGAATACTAGGTTTGGTATGGGAACCGCAGTACATACACATGATATAATTGTTACATTATTTTGCTAAATGGGCTTCGACCCAAGTTATTGTTAAATAGGCTCAAGCCTAAGTTTTTGCTTAACGGGTTTCGGCCCAATGGATGACGGTAAGGGGATTATGCACTGAGTTCTTGTAACTCACCCCCCTTTTCTCTTAACCCTTGTAGGTAATGCTCAGTGGCATGGACTTGGGCCATGGATGTCTCGATGGAGGCCATACTTCAGAAATGGTTCATATTGAACTTTAGATTTCTATTTTCATTCACTTTGCTATTTTGGGTTTTATAATGTTATAAGGCCTCTGGAGTATTTTATTATTTTCTTTATGTTTGATATACTTATTATTTTGCTTAAATTGTTTTAAAAGGAATTTTCTAAAAAATTAAATAAAGGTTTTCCAAAATCGATTAACAAATGGATTTCAAAATAAACTTTTACAAATATTTTTACACGAAAATTGTCTTTCGAATTATCAACGAAAGTTTCAAAAGACTCAGATTCTCTTTCGAATTTTCAAATGTCGTTTTCAAAAGTCACGGTTTTATAAAAGCATTACCTCAAATTTATCGATTTATCAATCAATCTTCGAGGTCAGTAGTATTTTATGAAATATTTCAAATCAAACTTGTTTTCTTGATTTTAGTGAAGCAATACCTCTTTTTACGTATGAATGAAAAGGACTTAAATGTAATTTTCTCATGTGACATGTCAAATCTGGCCTTAACGCCTGGGTCGGGTTTAGGGTGTTCCCAGTTTCAAAACTCTGTTGTGGTTTGGGTTCAAAAATGTTTTCCCAAGGCTGTTTAAATTTTTTAATTATAAATGCATGTGTTGAAGGAAGTATGGCACCACGGGTATCCGGCACAAAGTCAAGTAAGTATGTGTTTTTATTTTAAGATTATTGTGTTAGTACTATGATAAAAAAATCTGCAAAATAGAATACTCTAAAATTTTTAGTTTTAGGAACTGAAACTATAGAGATTGAGACTAAAGGATGCGTTTTGCGAAAACAACTTTACTTTTTATACTCCATAAAACATTATCTAATAAACACTAAAATAGAATAATGATTCATAAAACTCTTATTCAGATTATATCGACTTAGTGAACATGAGCGCTAGAAGACGTGGACGCGGTTGACATGGACGTGCTAAAGGCCGAGGTGCTAGGACTAGATCTTCAACATCAGGGCGTGTTTCCGAAAGGGAGGTGTTGGCATCGCTAGTAGTTGAGACGGGGTATCATGACCAAGTTGGGGTGGTCGAGCTAACTCAGATAGTTAAGGAAGTATTGGAGGAGGTTAAAGAAATCGATGAAGCACTTCGAGTTGGGTATGTGGACTGTAAGAAGAAAATAAATCGCAGTTCTTTTGGGTTGCAGTCTTGTTCCATAAAGCATGTCAAGGCAAGACCAAACTTTTTGGCTTACGATTATTATAGAAGGCGTCATACTGGTGAATGATGGATGAGGTCAAGAGCATCCTTGAGATGCGAGTCTAAGGAGCATAAGGTTCGGGATTGTTTCATCACCATCAGGTTAGGTATGCTTTGGTTGGACGTGATGATTGAATGCAAGAAAATTTTCAGTATAAGTGGTAGATAATGGCTTGCTTCTGTGGTTAGATGTTTGGTTGTGTGAAAGAGGATTCAAGATTATGTTAAAAGTACAATAGTGTCATTAAGATCAGAGTGCGCAGTGAAAGCATAGTGGTGTGGTTTGAGCGGTGTGTTTAGTAGTTGATTGGAAATTTTGAAGACGAAATTTCTTTAAGGAGGGTAGAATTGTAACATCCCAAAATTGACCTTAGTAGGATTGGGCCCATTGGGCCTTGGGCATAGGAGTGTTTAAAATTTTTGAGAACAAGAGAATGACATTAATTCAAGTTGGACTTATTAATAAAGTAATTTTGGAAGTTACGAGGTTTCTATGAAGTTTCGGGTTCAAGTCGGGCCTTAGTAAAATTTTGTGTTTAAGCCTATTAAGGAGAGATAGTAAGTGACCTCAAAGCTTGTAGAATTAAATGAGTAAATTGCTAGTATAAATGAGCGATTAGTAAAGAGGTTATGGCATCATATGAAGTACCTTGAGGGAAGAGGTTCAAATCCCATTGTGTGTAAATTTTGACTATTATTTTTGCACCCTTACCTTAAGTGTCGGCCAAGCATGTAAATAACGTAAGGTGGACTTTTTATTTTTGGCAAGATGGCTAAGGAGAATAGGAAAGAATGAAGGTGAGTAAAGAAATCAAGAGAAAGGGGAAAGTAAGGGTAATAAGTGGCCTTTTTCAAGGGAAATGTTATGGAAAGGTTGGTTGCAAATTTTTGACTATTAGGGGCATGAATTTGGATGGTTTTGATGGGGAAAAAGGAAGAGCTGAATTATTCTAGCCTATTTGCAAGTTTGTGCTTGAAAAGCCTGTTTTTTTCTTTTGAACATTTTTGGTACTCTTTTCCAACCTTTTTCCTTTGTGTTAGCCGAATTACCTAATATTTCTTCTCATATCTCTTCTATTCTTTTTATCATTCCTTCAACCTTTCTTACATTTTCCTAAATTGACATTACCATATGATCAAATCTTCTTTATTATTTTCTCTTCAATAGCCAAATTTCTATCATCTTCTATTTTCCCTATTTTTGTGTGTTGGACATCTCTCCTTGGTTGAATCGTGTAAGGGCTTCATTTCTACTCCTTTCATTTTCTTCTCTTTCAAGCTGAATACGTATGTTCATCACTATACGGCTATTCCACTTTGTTTCTTATCAAAATATCACTCTCTCCATCACTCTCATATTTGATCAACTCTTTTTCGTAGAGTTCTAGTGGGTGGCCTAATACCAAATCCTTGTTGATTCATTCGCAGTCATAAGCCAATTGGTGGGAATCGAGATTATCATCGATTAAGGTAAGGAGTCTTTTCATAGTCTATTCAATATCTCTATTCAGTTATAGTGTTAATCGGATTGAAAGTTTGGCTAATCGATTATCTTGTTAGGCACGAAATCACTCGATACTCTCTACTTGTGGATTTTTCAGAAATAGTGGTAAAGTCAAACACCTATCTATCATAATAAGAGACTCAGATTGTTTGTAAGTGATATAGATATTTAATCAATCACAATACTTGGATGAAGTTGTAAATTGGGTTTTGGACTAATTGTTGACCGATTGTATCTTTAGGTGCTGCGGAGGATATCATGTTACCGATTCTAAATAAGGTGTGTAATCTCGTATCTTCTGAAAACATGTTTGAAATGGTGTGTAATCTCACTTCTCTCTAAAATTTTGTATGATATGTTTTGTGATTCGGTCGAAATACCAAATAAAACTAGAAACCAGCATCCGTGATCACTCGGGAGTGCGTATATTCGTAGTAGTAACCATATTTTGTAATAAAATAGTTCTGGCTAGAAATAGTGATGTGTTTTTGAAAAATCACGAAAAATAGGAGAAAGGGAATTAGAAAGTTAATGAGATATCAAATTAAATCTTGCCATGTCTACTTTGTTATGGAAGAAACGGAGAAGGAAAAAAAATTTATAATTTGAGATATCTTAATTTTAGTGAGAATGGTTCCGATTAATGTTGTGGTTCCCGATCGATTTGGAAAAATCGTATAAAATTGTACAAAGTGAATTATGGGTTATAATTTATATGTATGGATTCCTTAGTGAGCCTATTTTCATTAGAAACAAGTGTAAGCAATATATGAAAACTGTACAGTGAGATATTTAAAATTAAGGTAAAAGAGGTCAGAATCGTTAGATAGTGTAACAAGGGAAATTTTAAGGAATAAACCGTACTAAATGGTTAAGACAAAAATTCTGGAAAAATTTTAGTAAGAAGATATATGAGTTTATGCCCAAATTAATAGTTAAGTTTGGATTGCGAATTTGCCGAATTACCCTTAGTGGGTAAATTTCCAAATTACAAAAATGCCCCTAATGGGTCGAAATACGAAAATGCCTTAATGTGCCGATTTGAGAAGATTGCCTTGAAGGGCCGAAATACGAAAATGCCTTAATAGACCAATTTGTTAATTTACTATATGGGCCAATCTGATAATTTGCTATATGGGCTGATCTGATATTTTGTTATATGGGCCAATTTGATATTTTGGTAAATGGGCCTATTTGATAAATTGTTATAATGGGCTATAATTTTGTAATAAATATACAAATAAATTATTGTTGTTATATTGTAAAAATCATGTTTTGTTATGCATCATATACATGAGTTTGCATGGGATGGGATATAATTGGAGAGAAGTTCTGGTGGCTCTGCCACATATTTTGGTGACTCTGTCACAATCTGTCTGGTGGCCACGCCACGTATATTCTGTTATTCTGGTGGCTTGTCCATAATTAAATTTGTTATAAATGGCTCAATGCCTGCGATTGGTGTGTTGGCGGGGTGGGTTGACTTGATCCCCACAGGTGTGTTGGTTGGTATTGGTGGTGTGTAGCAAATGGAATACTAGGTTTGGTTTGGGAACTGCATTACATACACATGATATAATTGTTACATTATTTTGCTAAATGGGCTTCGGCCCAAGTTATTGTTAAATGGGCTCAAGCCTAAGTTTTTGCTAAACGGGTTTTGGCCTAGTGGATGACGGTAAGGGGATTATGCACTGAGTTCTTGTAACTCACCCCCTTTTCTCTTAGCCCTTGTAGGTAATGCTCAGTGACGTGGAATTGGGCCATGGATGTCTCGATGGAGGCCATACTTTAGAAATGGTTCATATTGAACTTTAGATTTCTATTTTCGTTCACTTTACTATTTTGGGTTTTATGTTGTAATAAGGCCTCAGGAGTATTTTATTATTTTCTTTATGTTTGATATACTTATTATTTTGCTTAAATTGTTTTAAAAGGAATTTTCTAAAAATTAAATAAAGGTTTTCCAAAATCTATTAACAAATGGATTTCAAAATAAACTTTACAAATATTTTAACACAAAAATTATCTTTCGAATTATCAACGGAAGTTTCAAAAGACTCGATTCTCTTTATAATTTTCAAATGTCATTTTCAAAAGTCACGGTTTTATAAGAGCATTACCTCAAATTTATCGATTTATCAATCAATCTTCGAGGTCAGTAGTATTTTATCAAATATTTCAAATCAAACTTGTTTTCTTGATTTTAATGAAGCAATACCTCTTTTTACATACGAATGAAAAGGACTTAAATGTATATTTCTCATGTGACATGTCAAATCTGGCCTGAACGTATGGGCTGGGTTTGGGGTGTTATAGTAATTCTACCTGTAACATCCCAAATTTGGGCCTAATAGGATTGGGCCCATTGGGCTTTAGGCGTAGGAGCATTTAAAATTTTTGGGAATAAGAGAATGGCTTTAATGCAAGTTGGATCTAGTAGGTGAGTGATTTTGGAAGGTTAGGGGGCTTCTATGAAGTCGCCGGTTCAGGTTAGGCCTTAGGAAAAATTTTGGTTTCGGGTGAATAAAACCCTAGGAGTTAGTAGTAGGCTTTAAGAATAAAATGTGGGGAAAATGACACAAGTGGAGTGTGTGGTGTAGTGACAAAGTGACGCCACATAAGAGACAAGGGGGTGATGCCACAAGGAAGGAAGGAGGTCCAAGGTTCAAGTCTTGGCTTTTGCATTTTGGTTTTCTTTTTAAATGGACTCTAGAATTTTGCCATAGGGTTATATTTAGTTGCGCATGGTTTTAGACACAAGAGGAGCTGGTGGTTTAGTGGCAAGTGGCATGAATTGGCTGATAGGAGAGCTTGGGTTCGAATCTCATGACAAGTAAGGGAGTATTTATTTTGTGGATTGGACGGGAATAGTTTGAGTTGGATTTAAACTCTACTGACGGAGGGATCCCACATCAGAAAGACACAAAGAAGGAAAGTGAGAAGCTAGCTATATATAGAGCTGCATAGGAGGAGAAGGAGCATACTTGGTTGGCATTGGGCATAGGAGTGCTCGGAGCGCAGTTTAGCAGCTTCAGATTCCTATCAGGTGTGTACTCTCTCTACTATAGTTGTGGAGAGGCAAATGCTGATAAGCTGGTCACACGGCAATGGTAGCCACACGAGCATGCGAGCGCATGTGTTGGGTTTCAACGCGATAGTTGAGGCCATCAGTAGTGTTCTTGTGGGTTTTGGCTGTTGGGTCGCGTTGGCCCGAAAGGGGACAAGTGGGCCCAATGGGCCAGGGGCCCATACGAGTAAATTGTATACTTGAGTAGTAGATAGTGAACTAGACTATGTGAATCTCATATATGTGGTTAGGTTTGGGCTGAATGGGCCACACGAGTGTGTGGGCCCACTTGGGCTGAGAATGGGCCTTAGGCCCATTCATATCATTATCTCTGTTTAAAAAACTTAAGTCGTTCGAGGCGACAGTGGACCTTCTGTTGGGTCGTTAACACCCTAGTTTGCAAAATTACTGAAATACCCCTGGTTTGCAAAATTACCAAAATACCTCTGGTTTGCAAAATTACCGAAATACCCTTGGTTTGTAAAATTATCAAAATACCCCTGGTTTGCAAAATTATCGAAATACCCCTAGTTTATGAATTATCGAAATACCCCTAGTTGGTAAAATTACTAAAATACCCCTAGCTTGCGAAATTACCGAAATACCCCTAGCTTGCGAAATTACCGTTTTACCCCTAAACAATAAAATGATCGTTGTACCCTCGTGGTAGTACTAATATTGTCTGTGTTGATTGTATGATTGATTATGTTCGAGATGCACTGCATACATGGATTAGTTATGAGTAGAATTACCGAATTACCCTTGGTAGGTAAATTACTGAAATACCCTCAGTAGGTAAAATTACCGTTATACCCTTTGGGGTTGATTAGCGTGGTTGTGTGTAATTTCTCACACCATTTCTGTCATCTGTTAGTATATATATAAGTCTATTTATATTCTGTTAAATGTCAAAATCTTGACATGACTGTTGAAAACCTGTGGAGGGTAAAGGGCGACTCATCAGGTTAGTGATTTCTGTGATTTTCTTTGAGTAAAATGATTCTGTTGAGTTGACATGATATACATGTATGACATTTTCTATGTTTGCTCGGGGTTGGTCGATTGATGTATATGAAAGGGGAAGTGATCTGTTGTAGTGGCTCTGCCATGATCTGTTCTGGTGACTATGTCACAAATCTGACGATGAGCAGCTAACTGCAGAATGACTGCTATCGGTGGTGTGTAGCGGTGAGGGTGATTGTAGAAATCCCCATTTGTGTGGTTGGCAGGTAAGGGTGGTGTGTAGCGGATGGATCTAGGATTGCTATGGGTTTTGCTTAATTACGATATGTGATATTCATTATTTTGTTACGTGGGGCTAAGGCTCGACCGATGGTGCAAGAGGATTGCACTGCTGAGTCTTGTGGTGACCCGTTGTTTCACTTTTTTCGTAGCACTTAGTGCATCGGACCGGGTGGAAAGGGCGCAAGGTGGTCATGCATGGATTTATTTCGACTCAATAAAGGATGCTGTTTTAATTATTTTCCTTAATATTTTCAATTTGTTTGGTTTTATATTTTATTGTAATAAGGCCACTGGCTATGGTTTATTGGTTTTATGTTTTCGTTTTTGGGTTTGCATACGCTTAGATTTTATGATTAATTGGAACTAAGGCATGTGTTTAAATAATAAAACTAAGAAGCAAAATTTCGATTTTTATTCATTAAGGCATTAATTAAAATTTATTTCTTTTACGAATTATCAAATTATTAAGTTTTTCCCGTATAAATGTTTAAACTATGTTTTAAAAAATATATATGCGACATGTTTTACAAAAACTTCTTAGTGACATGCCAGATCTGGTCGGGGTGTTTGGGCTGGGTTTGGGGTGTTACACTACCCTACAGGGGTATTATCGTAATTCTACCCTATAGGGGTATTTTTTGTAAATTTCCAAATCGAGGGTATTTTGGTAATTCTACAAATTATGGGTATTTTGGTAATTTCGTAAATCAAGGGTATTATGGTAATTTTCCAAACTAAGGGTATTTTGGTAATTTTACAAAATAGGGGTATTTTAGTAATTTTACAAATCAAGGGTTTTATGGTAATTTTACAAATCTAAGCATATTTTGGTAATTTCCAAATCAGTAGTACTTGGTCCCTCTCGGGTTTTAGTTATCGAGTTTGGCCCATTAACAAGTCCTTGCGGCTAAAGCGAACAGACACTATTCACTAGGTAGGATTCCAAAGAAAAGGAGGTGCGCCACTACGACTGCTTAACTACCAAGCTCTCTCTAGATCCAATCCTAGACATGCATATGTCCGTTGCCACACTCTAACCCAGTGACTTGTCCACGGGCATGTTTAATTATTAGAAGAGTTTGATGTTATTCAATTGTTTGTCAAACTAGGCCTAGAGTCCATTAAACCCTAACATATGATTCTAGAATCTCATAAAGCCCATTAAGCCCATTTCATGTCATATAGCCCATTAAGCCAATTTCATGCTCATATAGCCCATTAAACTAATTTCACGCTCATATAGCCCATTGGGCTCAACTACGATCCAATCATGCATCCGTTCATGCTCACATATCAACCATGCCATTTTGGGCCCACAAGTTCGGCAAGCCCATTTAGGCACTTTCGACTTTTTGGCTTTTCGGCATTGCCAATATCATGTGTGTAGTGTTTTTACACACCTAGTTACTGCGACGTGCAATTCTATCCTTGGTCTTGAACCTACAACCAACCAACCTTCAATCAACCACCCATCCTTAATCAAAATATTTACCAAAAGTCGAAGCCTTACCGTAACCTTACCGTGTGCCACACGTTCTAGTAGCCCTTCATTAGCTACTATTTGCGAATATCCCCTAGATCTGCACTCAAACATATATCATCAAAATATGTGACTCGTATTCCACATAAGTCACCCCTATAGGCCATACTTACATTCGACCATCCACTAAACCATAATTGAGTCGAGAACACTTACCACTTTGCTAACGATCCATACCTACCACACTTGCGATCTTTGAACCTTATCCTTGTTATCACAGAGTTAACGATAAGACAGTTATATAGCCTTTCGACTTTTAGTAAAACGTACAAGAGAGGTTAACCGAATACTTACCAAATACACTTTCGATCCTGTGACCTAAATTCGGCTTTTGAGATTAGTATGGTGACAGAGACAATTTGGCACCAATAGGGAGAAGAAGAGGAGAAGTGACTGGCTAGAACTAAAGGCGAACAAGAAAAGGTATGGAGAATTCTGCTAGAGAGGAAACCAAAGTTTCGGCAAAGGAATGATTGGTTTTTTTCGAAAAAGGAAGAATTCGGCTAAAGTGGAGAAAAAAATACGGAAACTCAAAGAACCTCTCAACAGAATTCGACAATGGGAGAAAAGAATGAGGGGATGAAAAGGAAGAAATAACAGAACCTAAGGAACCTCTCAAAGGAATTTGACACCTCCTTTTATAGCCAATAGCTAAATCCTACCTTCCCCACGGGTCCAATTAAGACCAACTCTTCCCACCTCTCATCTCCTAATTTTTCTCCATGATATCTGTAACATCCTAAATGTGGGCCTGTGCATTTATATGTTGGTTTAACATGTTGGTTCAAGAATTTAAGGCTCGGGCTAAGACCTTGATTAAATATATAGATTAGAGTTTAATTTAATGTTCTGAGAAGTTTAAGTGATATTTTGGGCTTTAAAACTTGGGTTAGAATGATTAAAAATAGTGTTAGTAGTAATTAAATTTAAATAGTTATGTTTTGTAGCAAGCTGGGCTTGTGGCCCAAAAATTTGGAGTGCTTTGAGTGGGCATTAAGGTGGCGCCACTTAGGGAGGTTATTGGGCCATGTGTAGCCACTTGAGGCCCAAGAGTTGGGGCCAAATTTCAGCATACCAAGGAGGGAGAGTGGGCGGCACACTTGTTAGCATTTAGGAGTGTTTATTTCTTTTATTTTAGGTGATTAAAAGATGATAATTAGGAGGAAGGGGTGGTTCTCAAATGCGCTCTTCTAAAGGTGAGATTAGGATTGAGTTATCATGAGATTTAAAGACTATCTAAAGAGGAGAGAGTTGGCCGAAACTCAACCACAAGAGGGGGAAATCAGTTTAGTATAGGCTAGCCGAAATTCTGCTAACCATTCTCTCCATCTTTTCTTTTCTTTGCCGAAATCTCCACTCCATTATCTCTAAGTTTTCTTTCTTTTCTTTTTCCTGAAATCACATCATAGCCGAAACTCCTTAGTGTTTCTCCTCTCCTCGAAAACCCTTTTGAAGGCTGAATACTCTTGGTGCACATCTTCTTCCTCTATTGCCGAACCATTAAGTGAGATCTCTATTTCCCGAAGGTGCACCGTAACCCGAATACTCTTCTGTAATCCGATGAGTTTCAGGATTTTGTTCTATTCCTAAGATCTAACCCAAATCATGTGTACTTGTAACACCCCAAACCCAGTCTAAATGCTACACTCGAGTCTGGCATGCTACGGGAAGAAAATACTTTAAAAATCAGTTTGTCAACTTCATTGGTGGTGAAAACCCTTGGAAAACTCTTTTTGTTTTTATAAAACGAATTTGAGCTTGATGAAAAATTAAAACGTTTTAAGACTTGGTTTTCTTAAAAAAAATTATTTGCTTTGTTGTTAATCTTTATCATTTACTTAGTCAGTGAACATTTGGAAAAAATGTACTTATCGAGGTTTCGGAAAACATCCAGTTCATATCTATCAGGTTTGCTTATCAATAGTTATAGGAACATCCAAATAAAACGTCCCAAAATAAAATTTAGGCGGCCTTATTACAATGAAGTAAACCCCAAAATTAAAAATAAACAACTAAGTCCAACCAAAAACTTTGAAACAAAACAGTTGCTGAGCATGGCCACCTCGAGTCCACTCCGGCTCCATATCCACAATCTAAGTCTGATCTGCAAAAATGTAAAGGAAGGGGTGAGTCACCAAGACTCAGTGTATAAATCCCCATCCCAAGGAAATCATGCTCTTACACAAGTTCATACAATAATATGCAAGTCATGCAGCCCACTTAAATATTCATCCGAGTCTCCCGATTCTACCCCTTGTGGTACCAAACCACTGGTAACTGAAGTTACAAAATAAATATATGTGGTACCAAACCACTGGTAACCGAAGTTACAAAATAAGTATATGTGGTACCAAACCACTGGTGGTGCCAAGCCACTGAGACTTAGTCATAATTTTGTACTATGTGGTGCCAACCCACTGTGTGATACCAAATCACTGGTGACAGTATAATAGATCATACTTCCCCCTCCTCTCATCACCCATGGAATATACTCATGCAATCAATATCAGTATGATCATGCTTAACATGTTAAATCACATTTACAAAATAACAACTTATTCGACATCCTCGCTTTTACCCACAAGGGTATTTTCGTAGCTATTGCCGTCATTCCAGCTTTTAAAAACACAAAACATAAAACATAGTACGTAAAAAATTGTGTAAGAGCTACACAACTAATTTTCGTACTACTGTGACTACGCTACTTTAGCATTGATTACAGATCCAACTGTTCCTATTTCTTATCTAGCTTTTAAATCCCAAAAGTCTTTAAGAAAGGTTCACACCCCCACCTACATTTGGCCAACACCAAACTATCAAACCGATCCCTTATTTGGAACCAAACACGTACCATATGACATTCGGCCACTCATAATGAACAAGAAAGGCCATTCGGCCAACCTACCATCATCATACCTTCGACTTTTCAACCAAATCGGCACCTCTAACTACTGATAGGCAGGGTTCGGCTTCCAGGAATAAGGAGGAAAATCGACAGGGCCTTGGAAAAACTAATTCGGATTAGATCTTGATGAAAAGAAAAAGAGAAATAGAAAAGAAACAAAATCCTGAAACTCACCAGATTAAAGGGGAGTATTCGACTTATGGTGCACCTTCGGGAAAATTGCACCCCTCTTGAAGATTCGGCTAGGGAAGATGGAGATGTACACAAGAAGTGTTCGGCTTTCAAAGGGTTTTCAAGGAGAGGAGAAGCACTAGGGAGTTTCAACTAAAAGAGAAAAAGTTTGAGAAAAGAAAAGAAAGAGATTTCGATGAGAAGGAAAAAGAAAACGAAAGGAAAGATGGATACTTTGCTAAGAATTTCAGTTACATACTCACCCCCATAGAGTTGGAGTTTTGGCCAACTCTGCTAGCTCCTGATAAGCTTTATCCTGCCTGATAACTCAACCATTATCCATCCCTTTATGAGAGACCCACCAGGCTCTAACTCTTCCCTCCTATTATCATCTTTTAAATCATAAAATAAAAGAAATAAACACTCTTAATTGTAGCTAGGTGCCGTCCACCCCCTTCCCTTAGGAGTGCCAAATTTTACCCATTCATTTGGGCCCCAAGCGGCCTCACAAGGCCCAACTCCTCCCCCCTTTTTGGCGCCACCTTGATGCCCATTAAAAACTCCTCTAAACTTTGGGCCACAAGCCCAGCTTGCTACTAAACATAATAATTCAATTTAAAGATACTACTAACCCCCTTTTTAAACAATTTAACTATGATTTAAGCCCAAACGTGAGCCCAAACCAAACCTCAAAGCCTTTACCTACTAATCTAGCCATGCAACGCATTAAATGCATAGACCCACAAAATTAGGATATTACAGTTCTACCCCCTTAAAATAAATTTTGACCTCGAAATTTACCTGGTCAGAAAAGTTGAGGGTATTGTTGACGCATACTATCCTCCGGCTCCCATGTCGCTTCGTCCGATCCATGGTTCTGCCATAGTACCTTTACCAAAGGAACATATTTCCTACGCAAAACCTTAACATCCCGATCTAGGATCTGCACTGGTTCCTCCTCAAACGTTAAGTCTAGATTCACTTCTATCTCCTCCACTAGCACAACGTGTGATGGATCCGAGCGATAGCGTCTCAGCATGGAAACATGGAACACGTCATGGATTTGACACAACTCTGATGGCAACTCAAGCTGGTAAGCCACTGGTCCTACTCACTTCAACACCCGATAAGGCCCGATAAATCTAGGGCTTAACTTGCCTTTCCTACCAAACCTCAGAACCTACTTCCACAGTGACACCTTCAAAAAAACCTCGTCACCTTCAGCAAACTCTATATCTTTCAGTTTAAGATCGGCGTAAGACTTTTGCCTATTCGAAGCTTCTTTCAAACGAGTTCGAATCACTTCCACCTTATCCTCTGTCTCTGTAAACAGCTCCAGACCCAACAACCGTCGCTCTTCCAATTCCATCCAACACGTAGGGGTACGACACTTCTGACCATATAACGATTCGTATGGAGCCATCTTAATACTCGCCTGATAACTATTGTTATACGCGAACTCTGCCAACGGCAGGAATTCCTCCCAACTACCCTTGAAATCCAAGACATATCCCCTTAGCATGTCCTCCAACACTTGAATCACCCTCTCCGACTGTCCATCTGACTGTGGGTGAAATGCCGTACTGAAATCCAACCTTGTGCCTAGTGCCTAGTGCAAAGCTTGATGTAAATCTAGGGTCTCTGTCCGAAATAATCGACACTGGCACCCCATGCAACCTCACAACCTCCGCTATATACAGCCTTGCCAACTTCTAAAGAGAATAATCCATGCGTACAGGTACGAAATGAGCAAATTTTGTTAGATGGTCCACAATCACCCAAATTGAATCCTATTTGGTAGGCGTAAGGGGTAGGCCACTCACAAAATCCATTGTAATCCTTTCCAACTTCCATTGTGGAATCTTAATCGGTTGCAACAATCCTGAGGGTAACTGATGTTCACCTTTAACCTGCTGATATGTCAGGCACTTGCTCACAAATTTCGTTACTTCACGCTTAAGGCCCGGCCACCAAAACTGCTCCCGTAAATCCCAGTACATCCTACTACCTCTTGGATGCATAGCATATGGACTGCTATGTGCCTCTTGCAAAATCTTCTGCCTTAACTCCAAATCCTTAAGCATACACACCTTCACTTGAAAACACAGCACTCCATCACTGTTCAAGCTATATCGCTCCAATTCACCATTCAGTACTTGCAACCACTGAGCACTTAAAACTTCATCCGCTAGTTGCTTTTCCTTAACCTCGTTAATCCATGTTGGTTTTACTTGCAATTCCCCTAACAGGCTTCCATCCTCATACAGACTAAGGTGAGCAAACATGGCTCTTAAATCCACTACCACCTTACGACTCAACGCATCTGCTACCACATTAGCCTTTCCCGGGTGGTATTCAATTGAGCAATCATAGTCCTTTAACAGCTCGATCCACCTCATTTGTCTCAAATTTAACTCTTTTTGCGTAAGAAGGTACTTCAAACTCTTGTGGTCCGTATACACTACAGACTTTTCTCTATACAGGTAATGTCTACAAATTTTCAGTGCGAAAACTACTGTGGCCAATTCCAGATCATGCGTCGGATAGTTCACTTCGTGAGGTCTCAACTGTCGAGAAGCGTATGCTACCACTTTTCCTTCTTACATTAGCACACAACCCAATCCTGTGTGGGATGCATCACAATAAACTGTAAATTCCTTCCTGGCTTTCGGTTGAATTAACACTGGGGCCTCCGTCAGAATCTTTTTTAACTTCTCAAAACTCTCCTGTTGCTTGTCTAACCACACGAACGAAACCCCTTTCCTCAGTAACTTGGTTAACGGCGCTGCAATCAGAGAAAATCCTTCCACGAACCTCCGGTAATACCCTTCTAGCCCTAGAAAGCTCCGAATCTCTGCCACAGACTTCTGTGGCTTCTAATCCAAAACTGCCTCAATCTTTCGAGGGTCCATTCTAATCCCCTCAGCTGATACTACATGACCCAAGAAAGTAACCTCCTTCAGCCAGAACTCGCACTTACTAAACTTGGTATATAGACGCTTGTCCTTTAGAATCTGCAACACCACTCGTAAATGCGCATCATGCTCCTCCTCCGATTTTGACACCAGAATGTCATCGATAAATACCACGATGAACCGATCCAAATACGGCTGGAACACCCGATTCATCATATCCATAAACGCTGCTGGTGCATTCGTTAACCCGAACGGTATAACCAAAAATTCATAGTGCCCGTATCGAGTACAAAATGTCGTCTTATGGATATCCTCCTCCCCTTACCTTAAGTTGGTGATACCCCGACCTCAAATCTATCTTGGAAAAGATCGATGCTCCCTTAAGCTGGTCGAACAAGTCATCTATCCTAGGCAAAGGGTACTTGTTCTTAATCGTTAACTTATTCTGCTGACGATAGTCTATGTACATACGCATCGACCCGTCCTTCTTCTTAACAAAGAGTATCGACGCTCCCCACGGAAACGCACTTGGTCGAATGAAACCCCGATCCAGCAACTCCTAAATCTGTGCTTTCAACTCCACCAACTCCTTTGGCGCCATCCTATACGGAGCAATGGACACCGCGCTGCTCCTCATAAAAGGTCTATACCGAACTCCACTTCCCGATACGGGGGCAAACATGAAAGCTCTTCTGGGAAGACATCAACAAACTCATTCACCGCTCGAACACTTCTTATAGCCGATTCCTTACCCTTCAAAGCACAAACATAAACTATAACCGCCTCACATCCTTTCCTTACCATCTTCTCCGCTTTCAGCGCGGACACCACATTAGATAGGTAATTCCTTCTCTCACCTATCATTACCACCTCTACACCCTCGACCGTTTTCAGCACCATGCGCTTAGCCACACAGTCTAATTCTACCTAGTACTTAACCAACCAATCCATTCCTAAGATTAAATCGAACTCCCCAAAGGGTAGTTCTATCAAATCCGCTTGAAACACGACCCCTTGAAGTTCTAGGGGTACGTCCCTATATAGTTTGCCTACCACCACAGAGTGTCCTAGAGGGCTAACTACCGTCATCTTCCTAGCAGATATCTCATAGGTTAAGTTCAGAGTTCCTACCACACTACTAGAAGCATACGAGTGTGTCGAACAAATATCAATTAAAGCAATGTAAAGCAGCCTAGAAATTATAAACATACCGATTATGACGTCCAGTGCGTCGCCCTCCTCTCGACGTTTGGCTGTGTAGACCAACCCAGGCTGCCTAGCATTAGCTCCTCCAGCACCTCAGCCAGGAGCTCCACGACCTCGACCATTACCATTACCATTACCTCTAGCTGCACCTCGACCCCTCTGTGGTTGCTGGCCATCTCTCCTGAGTTGACCACGTCCTTGACCCTCAGCTTGGATCCTAGCTAACTTCTAGACAGTCCCTTACCCGGTGCTCCATTGACCCGCACTCAAAGCACCCTCTATTACCAGCCAAACATTCTCCCGAATGGGACTTCCCGCATCTAGCACACTGAGGTGGCCATCGAAAGAAGAAGAAGCCATGGCTCTTTCCGGTCCACCAAATCTAGCCCTCTTCTGTGAACTTCCAGCGGACCCTGAAGGCCCAAAACTCCTTTTATCCCTACTTCTGTCCTGATTCCGCCTCTCAGTTCGCTTCACCTCTTCAGCTACCTTAGCCTTTTCCACGAGAACGGTAAATTCCCTTTCACACTGAGGTGCAATTAACACCCGTAGCTCATCTCTTAACCCGTCCTCGAACCTAACACAGTGCTCATGTTCCGTAGCCACCATACCCTGAGCATACCTACTCAACCTCAAGAATTTAGCCTCGTACTCGAGTACAGACTTATTCCCTTGTACCAAATTTAGGAGCATATACGTTCTTGCATCAAGATAGCTAGTCCCCACATACTTCCTCGATAGGTCGCCCTAAAATAATCCTGGTAATATCACCTCATCGCACCATCCACGACCGTGAGCCACCACTGGTACGACTCATCCCGGAGAAGAGATACTATCCCCTTCAACTTCTCCTCAGTCGAGAAATCTAAGTCATCCATTATTCGCTCTGTTGCCTCCAACAAATACTCAGCAGCATTGGGAGCTACACCGGACACCCTCTAAACACCTCCGCTCCGTTAGCTCGGAGTTGCTCAGCCATCGATTTGCAAATTCCTGCTCCCTACCTGCCTCGGTAACCCTTTATAAAACTCCAGTACCGCCTGCTATACTATATCATTACCACCGGTCTGGTCCTAAAACTCAGCTTCCACCGCCGACAAATCCGGCATCACATTTTTGGACCCATGGCCAGACCCTGCTGGCTCTAACACGGCCATCCTACCCCTACCACGGCCACGCGGTGGACGTCCATGACCTCGTGTACTCATTCTTCTCGTTCGATTTATCTGGTTAAAAATTTTATGAATTATTAACTCTATTCACTGTTTATCCACGAACAATTTTATGGAAAATAGCTTTTAAAAGTGATTCTTTCGTGTTCGGGCCTATCTATAGTTTTCAGTCTTCCTAATTCTAGGAAACATGCACATTCAACATTCATACGAGCACATCCATCGCCTACGGTTATTTTCATCATTTCACTACTCGGGGGTACTTTCGTAATTTTAACCTACAGGGGTATTTTCGTTCCAAAATATGATTCTGGGTGATTTGGCGCAATAAGGGTATTTTGGTAATTTTCCCAAGTCGGGGGTATTTCGATAATTTCACAAATTTAGGGGTATTTTGGTAATTTTATAAATTCAGGGGTATTTTGAAAATTTCACAAGTCAGGGTAATTTGGTAGTTTTATAAACCAAGGGTATCTTGGTCACTTATCAATCTAAGGTAATTTTCACAAATCTAGGGGTTATTTGGAAATTTCAAAACTAGGGTTCTCACAAAACAGTGTGGCTGGTCCCTTTCGGGTGTTAGTTGTAAGTTTTAGCCTGTCGACACGCCCTCGTAACTAGCGTGAATAGTCACTATGCTCCAGGTAGGATTCTAGTGAAAAGGAGGTGAGTCACTAGGACTGCTTAAATACCAAGCTTTTCCTGAACCCATTACTAGACATGTATATGCCTATTGCCACACCCTGGCTTGGCTAAAGTGAACAATCACTATGCACTGTAAGATTCACATGAAGAGGAGGTGAGTCACTCAGATCGCTTAAATACCAAGCTCTTCCGGGATCTACTCCTAGACATGCATATGCTTGTTGCCACACTTTAGCCTTATGACTTGTCTCTGTGTTTTATTTATTAAGATTAAGTCTTATGGATTAGGAAGTTGTTTGTCTAACATAGAGTCCATTGGTATTATCATCTTTAGCTACGTCTAGGCCCACAAAACCCAACACATATATATCACAATAGAAGTTAGGGTACTTACCTGGGTGGATCGGCGCCGGAGACTCAGATGCCATGCTTAATCATTTCACAAATCCAAAAACATATTTTGGGCCCTAAGCCCACAACTGAGCTTTTGAATCGGGCTCTGATACCAAAATGTAACACCCCAAACCCGGTCTAAATGCTACACCTGAGTCTGGCGTGCTACGGTGAGGAAAATACTTTAAAAATCAGTTTGTCAACTTCATTGGTGGTGAAAACCCTTGGAAAACTCTTTTTGTTTTTAGAAAACGAATTTGAGTTCGATGAAAAATTAAAACGTTTTAAGACTTGGTTTTGTTAAAGAAAATTATTTGCTTTGTTGTTAATCTATATCATTTACTTAATCAGTGAACATTTGGAAAAAACTTACTTATCGAGATTTTGGAAAACATCCAGTTCATATCTATCAGGTTTGCTTATCAATAGTTATAGGAACATCCAAATAAAACATCCCAAAATAAAAGTTAGGCGGCCTTATTACGATGAAGTAAACCCCAAAATTAAAAATAAACAACTAAGTTCAACAAAAAACTTTGAAACAAAACAGTTGCTGAGCATGACCACCTCGAGTCCACTCCGGCTCTATATTCACGATCTAAGTTAGATCTACAAAAATGTAAAGGAAGGGCTGAGTCACCGAGACTCAGTGTATAAATCCCCCTCCCAAGAAAATCATGCTCTTACACAAGTTCATACAATAATATGCAAGTCATGCAACCCACCTAAATATTCATCCGGGTCTCTCGATTCTACCCCTTGTGGTACCAAACCACTGGTGGTGCCAAACCACTGGTAACCAAAGTTACAAAATAAATATATGTGGTACCAAACCACTAGTAACCAAAGTTACAAAATAGGTATATGTGGTACCAAACCACTAGTGGTGCCAAACCACTGAGACTTTGTCACAATTTTGTATTATGTGGGGCCAACCCACTGTGTGATACCAAATCACTGGTGACAGTCTAATAGATCATACTTCCCCCTCCTCTCATCACCCATGGCATATACTTATGGAATCAATATCAGTATGATCATGCTTAACATGTTAAATCACATTTACAAGATAACAACTTACCCGGCATCCTCACTTTTACCCACAAGGGTATTTTCGTAACTATTACCGTCATTCTGAATTTTAGAAACACAAAACATAAAACATATTACGTAAGAAAGTGTGTAAGAGTTACACACCTGATTTTCGTACTACTGTGACTACGCTACTTTAGTGTTGATTATAGATCCAATCGTTCTTAGTGCTTATCTAGCTTCCAGATCCCGAAAGTCTTTAAGAACGCTTCACACCCCCACCTACATTTGGCCAACACCAAACTATCAAACCGATCCATTATTTGGAACCAAACACGTACCATATGACATTCGACCACTCATAATGAACAAGAAAGGCCATTCGGCCAACCTACCATCATCCTACCTTCGGCTTTTCCACCAAATCGGCACCTCTAACTACTGATAGGCAGGGTTCGGCTTCCAGGAATAATGAGGAAAATTGACAGGGCCTTGGAAAAATTGATTCGGATTAGATCTTGATGAAAAGAAAAAGAGAAATAGCAAAGAAACAAAATCCTGAAACTCACCAGATTAAAGAGGAGTATTCGGCTTATGGTGCACCTCCGAGAAAATTACACCCCTCTTGAAGATTCGGCTAGGGAAGATGGAGATGTGTACAAGGAGTGTTCGGCTTTCAAAGGGTTTTCAAGGAGAGGAAAAGCACTAGGGAGTTTCGGCTAAAAGAGAAAAAGTTTGAGAAAAGAAAAGAAAGAGATTTCGATGAGAAGGAAAAAGAAAACGAAAGGAAAGATGGATACTTTGCTATGAATTTCAGCTACATACTCACCCCCCACAGAGTTGGAGTTTCAGCCAACTCTGCTAGCTCCTAATAAGCTTTATCCTGCCTGATAACTCAACCATTATCCATCCCTTTATGAGAGACCCACCAAGCTCCAACTCTTCCCTCCTATTATCATCTTTTAAATCATAAAATAAAAGAAATAAACACTCCTAATTGTAGCTAGGTGCCGTCCACCCCCTTCCCTTAGGAGTGCCAAATTTTACCCATTCATTGAGGCCCCAAGCGGCCTCACAAGGTCCAACTCCTCCCCCCTTTTTGATGCCACCTTGATGCCCATTACAAACTCCTCTAAACTTTGGGCCACAAGCCCAGCTTGCTACTAAACATAATAATTCAATTTAAAGATACTACTAACTCCCTTTTTAAACAATTTGACTCTGATTTAAGCCCAAACCAAACCTCAAAGCCTTTACCTACTAATCTAGCCATGCAACGCATCAAATGCACAGACCCACAAAATCAGGATACTACAGTACTAATACCTATTGATTTTTCTCTTTGTCCATATAAGCTGAATCTTTTCTTGTCGAGATCTGTAGTGCCGATTTGTGAAAAGCTGAAGGTAGGTGGTCAAGGGTAGGTTCGGCCGAATGGCCACTTTCCTATTCTTTTATTTTCGATCAAATGACATAAAGTGTTAGACGGCTTTCGATAATCGGTTTGATTAATTATTTTTAGTGATGGCCGAATGTAGGAATGGAGGTGACGGGTTCTTGATGACATTCGGGATTCAAATAACTAGGTAAGAATTTGATTTATGTGTTATAGTTGTTAAGCAATTAGACCTCATCGTTTAAATGATTTAGTGATTAAGGATGGACTCGAATAACAGTCAGGCAGAAAAGGTTGGATCTATACAACTAACACCCAAATACAAGAAGCGATTTGTTTCGGTAGTGCGAGATTGGCCATCGGGGTGTAGGCCGACATCGAAGTCAGATCGTGGGCCGATAGTGGTAGTTTCGAGTCATAGTAGCATAGACGTAGAGAAAGCATTAGTACGAGAACCAGGTGTGTAATACTTTCCCACCGTCTAGATCTGATTAATTATATATATGTTCATAAGTTTTATATGTTAAAAGCCGAAATCTTGGATTTAAACAGCGGACCCTCAGGTTAGTAAATAATCTGATTATATGTTATAAGTAAATTGTTGTACATTTTTTTAAATTATTATACATGTTTGCTTGGGTTGGGTGATGAAAGGAGGAAGTTATATGTATATGTATATGTGTAGCGGTTTTACTGTGATTTCTTATGTGACTAATGCCGTGATACATTATAAAGGCTTGGCCAATATATGTTGATGAGCAACATGACTGCCATCTTTGCATGTAGCAGTGTGGGTTGATTGTAGAAATCCCCAATGGTGTGTTTGGTTGGTACGGGGGCATGTAGCGGATGGAAACCTAGGCAAATGGGTTGGGTTTTGCATATTATTTGTTATCCATGTAAATGAAATTATTATTATGTTTTATGAGGCCCAAATCTAATGGTGCATGAGAGTTGCACACTGAGTCTCGTGACTCACCCAATTAAACTAACCTTTCAGGTGACAATTAGCGTATCGGACCGGGCCAGAGTGGAGCGCAAGGTGGCCATGCAAAAGAATATGTGGATCCGGCGAAAAGTTCCACTTAATAGTTTTTTTTTTTTCCAATGTATTCATGTTATGGATTTAAACCATGTTGTAATATGGCCATGGACCACTAGTTTACTTTTTAGTTTTATTATGGGCCTTTATTATTTATTTTTATTTATTTCTAAACTAAGACATGTAATTTAGTTTTGGGCTTTTAATTATTAGGGCATATTTTATATACATTACATTTGGGCTACCTTCCAACATGATTGATTTTTTTAAAAAAATTTTCTTAGTGACATACAAGATTCGGTTGTAGTTTTTGGGTCGGGTTTGGGGTGTTACAAATTGGTATCAGAGCCCGGTTCAAAAGTCGGCTTTGGGATTTTGGGCCCAAAAGATTTTCTAAAAATGGGGGTTTTTTTTTAAAAAACATGGATTTCTCATAGCAAAGACTTATTAGTTCAACATGACACCTACGTCTCCGGCCAAGTTCGCCAGGTAAGTATACTGAACTCTTGATTGTGATATAAATGTGGGCTTAACGGGCTTATGGGACGTAGACTATTTAGGTTAGAACTTGATGGACTCTAGGCTTAGACAAACAACTCTTAAAATCCATAAGGCTTAACTTTATTGAACAACACCTGTAAACAAGCCACAAGACTAAAGTGTGGTAATAAGCATATACATGTCTAGTAATAGATCCGGAAGAGCTTGGTATTTAAGCAGTCCGAGTGACTCACCTTCTCTTCGCTTTAATCTTACAGTGCATAGTGATTGTTCACTTTAGCCATGACGGGGTGTGGCAATAGGAATATGCATGTCTAGGAGTGGATTCATGGAAAGCTTGGTACTTAAGCAGTCCTAGTGACTCACCTCCTTTCAACTAGAATCCTACCTGGTGCATAGTGACCATTCACCACAGTTACTGATGCGTGTTGACAGGCCAAAACTTATAATTAAAACCCGAAAGGGATCAGCCACCTGTTTTTCTCACAAAATTATCAAAATATCCTTGAATTATAAAATTACCAAATTACCCTTGACTTGTAAATGACCAAAACACCCCTGGTTTGCAAAATGATCAAATTACCCCTGATTGGCAAAATTACTAAAATAACCCCAGATTTATAAATTACCGAAATACCCTATATTTATAAAATTACTAAAATACCCCCAAATTTGTGAAATTATCAAAATACCCCCGAGTTGGAAAATTACCAAAATACCCTTATTTCGCCAAATCACTCGAAACCTTATTTTGGAAAATTACGAAAATACCCCGGTAGGTTAAAATTACAAAAATACCCCTAGGTAGTGAAATGACAAAAATACCCATATACGTTGAATTTAGGTTCATGAATGTTGTTTGTTTGATGAATGTTGAATGTATGTGGTTTCTAGGAGGTAAGTTTGAAACTAAAACTGTAGATAGGCTCGAATTCGAAAGAACTACTATCGAAATGATTTTACATAAGATTGTTCGCGGTTAATAAGTGGGAAGAATTAATTATTCATAAAATTCTAAATCAGATAAACGTCGATTGAAAGAATGAGTACAAGGGGACGAAGACGCTTCAGATGCGAATAATGGTGCGTACCCTACCATCGTATACTACGTGTTTATTTTGACTTTAGAATTATAGTACGCAGCAAAAGCATAGTGGTGGGACTTAGGTAGCATGATTTCTAGTTAGTTGGAAATTTCGAGGACAAAATTTCTTTAAGGAGGGTAGAACTGTAACATCCTAAATGTGGGCATGTGCATTTATATGTTGGTTTAACATGTTGGTTCAAGAATTTAAGGATCGGGCTGAGACCTTGATTTAATATATGGATTAGAGTTTAATTTAATGTTCTGAAAAGTTTAAGTGATATTTTAGGCTTTAAAACTTGGTTAGAATGATTAAAAATAGTGTTAGTAGTAATTAAATTTAAATAGTTATGTTTGGTTGCAAGCTGGGCTTGTGGCCCAAAAATTTGGAGTGCTTTGGGTGGGCATTAAGGTGGCGCCACTTAGGGAGTTTATTGGGCCATGTGTGGCCACTTGAGGCCTAAGAGTTGGGGCCAAATTTTGGCATACCAAGGAGAGAGAGTGGGCGGCACACTTGTTAGCATTTAGGAGTGTTTATTTCTTTTTTTTTTAGGTGATTAAAAGATGATAATTAGGAGGAAGAGGTGGTTCTCAAATTGGCTCTTCTAAAGGTGAGATAAGGATTGAGTTATCATGAGATTTAAAGACTATCTAAAGAGGAGAGAGTTGGTCGAAACTCAACTATAGGAGGGGGGAAATCGGTTTAGTATAGGCTAGCCAAAATTCTACTAACCATTCTCTCCATCTTTTCTTTTCTTTGCCAAAATCTCCACTCTATTCTCTCTAAGTTTTCTTTTTCCTGAAATCACATCATAGTCGAAACTCCTTAGTGTTTCTCCTCTCCTCAAAAACCCTTTTGAAGGCCGAATACACTTGGTGCACATCTTCTTCCTCCATAGTCGAACCATTAGGTGAGATCTCTATTTCCCGAAGGTGCACCGTAAGCTGAATACTCCTCTGTAATCCGGTGAGTTTTGGGATTTTGTTCTATTCGATTTCACTCTTTCTTTTCCTAAGATCTAACCCGAATCATGTGTACTAATACCTATTGATTTTCCTTTTTGTCCATATAAGCTGAATCTTTTCTTGTCGAGATCTAGAGTGCCGATTTGTGAAAAGCTGAAGGTAGGTGGTCAAGGGTAGGTTCGGCCGAATGGCCACTTTCTTGCTCTTTTGTTTATGGCCAAATGACATAAAGTGTTAGACGGCTTTCGATCATCATTTTGGTGAATTATTTTTGGTGATGGCCAAATATAAGAAAGGAGGTGACGAGTTCTCGACGACATTCAGGATTCAAATAACTAGGTAAGAATTCGATTTAAGTGTTATAGTTGTTAAGTAATTAGATCTCATCGTTTAAATGATTTAGTGATTGAGGATGGACTCGAATAACATTTAGGCAGAAGAGGTTGGATCTACACAACTAACACCCAATTACAAGAAGCGATCTGTTTCGGTAGTGCGAGATTGGCCATCGGGGTGTGAGACGACATCGAAGTCAGATCGTGGGCCGATAGTGGTAGTTTCGAGTGATAGTAGCATAGACGTAGAGAAAGCATTAGTACGAGAATCAGGTGTGTAATACTTCCCCACCGTCTAGATCTGATTAATTATATATATATGTTCATAAGTTTTATATGTTAAAAGCTGAAATCTCAGATTTAAACAGCGGACCCTCAGGTTAGTAAATAATCTGATTATATGTTATAAGTAAATTGTTGTACATGTTTTTAAATTATTACACATGTTTGCATGGGTTGGGTGATGAAAGGAGGAAGTTATATGTATATGTATATGTGTAGCGATTTTTACCGTGATTTACTGTAGCGGCTAATGCCGTGATCTGTTATAAGGGCTTCGGCCAATATATGTTGATGAGCAGCATGACTGCCATCCTGGCATGTAGTAGTGTGGGTTGATTGTAGAAATCCCCAATGGTGTGTTTAGTTGGTACGGGGGCGTGTAGCGGATGGAAACCTAGGAAAATGGGTTGGGTTTTGCATATTATTCGTTATCCATGTAAATGAAATTATTATTATGTTTTATGAGGCCCAAATCTAATGGTGCATGAGGGTTGCACACTGAGTCTCGCGACTCACCCAATTAAACTAACCTTTCAGGTGACAATTAGCGCATCGGACCGGGCCGGAGTGGAGCGCAAGGTGGCCATGCAAAAGAATATGCGGATCCGATGAAAAGTTCCACTTAATAGTTTTTTTTCCAAAGTATTTCATGTTATGGATTTAAACCACGTTGTAATATGGCCATGGGCCACTAGTTTACCTTTTAGTTTTATTATGGGCCTTTATTATTTATTTTTATTTATTTCTAAACTAAGACATGTAATTTAGTTTTGGTCTTTTAATTATTAGGACATATTTTATATACATTACATTTGGGCTACCTGCCAACACGATTGATTTTTTTTTAAAATTTTCTTAGTGACATGCCAGATCCGGTTGTAATGTTTGGGCCGGGTTTGGGGTGTTACAACATCTCCCTTATCTCATCCAAAATTCCCTCCTGTATCAGCTCACAAGACCAACTGAAATGCTTTAACAAAAGAGTCCAAATTCCACACAACTCTGGCCGTCCACTATTTAAAATAAACACTCCAAAAACACCTTACCACTACTCGAACCTTAGACCTCTTCACGTCACCTTGTAGCTCCCCCAAGTGACGCCACCTTAACACTAGACCACAAGCCCATTTGTGTCCTATTTTCCCCTTAATCTGCTTAAAAGGCCTACTAACTGAAGTCACAATTCCCTTAGGGCTAAAACCAAAAAAATTTCCTGTACACTTACTTGATCCCAGGACTTCTCCAACACCCCTAGACATTCCAAATTCTTTAACTCTCAAAGCCCATATGCCAATTGTCATTTTCTCACTCACTTAAACATTTTTTGAGATCCAAAGCCCAATAGGCCCAATACTTCTAGGCCCAAATTCGGGACGTTACAAGAAACACCATTAATTTTAAAAGTATCATAGAATTCTAGAAAATTGGCTAAATGAGTATTTGGATCCTCATTCTGTAAACCATCGAACTAAACACATTGTTGGATCATTTGTATAGTGTTCGACTTCAGCTCAAAGTTATTTGTACCAACAGCAGGCCTCACAATACTCGATTCAGCCCCAGTCAAATTAGTCTTAGCATAGTCGTACACAGTACGAGGACCAAGATTTTTGGCAACCACTGGGGGTAGTGGATTATTATTAGCCATGTTCCTGGTGATATTGGTATCGTCCTCTTGCTCTTCCTCTATATACTATAGACTTCGCCTTTATTTCCCTATGATTTCTGTTAGCAGTACTTTCTGTCTCACTATAAAAAAGTAATGGTCCTGACGGGTTTCTTCTAGTCATAAACTAAAAATACCTGCCAAAAGAAAATAAAAGAAAAGTTAGTAAAATAAAATAAAATAAAATAAATTGCAATCAAATAAAAATGACTAAAGTAATAAAAATTAAGAGTTCCTAATATCTTAGTCCTCGGCAACGACGCCAAAAACTTGATGGGCTCAAAACTAACTAATATTTTGACAAAGGTAAGCGCATCTATCAAATAGTAGTATAGCTTTGATGAGTCCAAAATATAGTATCCACAAGGACTAAAATTACTAGTAATAACTATCTTTTTATTTTTTAGCCTAATAAATTAAGGGATTTGTTTTAATCTAAAATTTAACTAACTTATTAACTATGAACGCGACAGAGAGTGAAGAAAGTAATCGAATAAACCAATGAATAACGACAATACCTAAGGATGAATCCACCTAGACTTCACTTATTATTCTGACTCTGAATTAACCGATTTATTCACTTGTCTTGAGCCGTAGAAATTCCTAAATTATGTTAATATCTCTTTTGAGACTAAGAACAACTGACTCTAGGTTGATTAATTGAAATCTTTTTCTAATTAAAACCCCTATCGTCGCATTAACTCGATCTATAGATTCCTTTATTAGATTTGACTCTAATCCGACAGATTTATGTCATCCTATTTCTAGGGTTGCAATCAACTCCGCCTAATTACGTGAGATCTACTCTTAAACAGGGACTTTTGCTCCACTGAATAAGCACATCGATCTTGACTTATTATCCTGAAAATATTAAAGCAAGGGTTAAGAACACATAATTAAGAACAAGAACAAGTATTTATCGTGTAATTCAGATAATTAAATAACAAGATTCATCATAGGTTTCATCCTCCCTATGTATTTAGGGAGTTTAGTTCTTAACGTAGAAGGAAAACATCTTAGAATTAAGAAAACAACAAGACATTGAACCCAAAAACTTCTAAATAACTTGATGGAGATCTTCAATCTTGGGGTGAATCCGCTTCTAAGATGATTCCAACGGCTTCCTTAGAGTAATTTCTTCAATCTACTTTGTGTCTCCCCTTAGGTCTTCCTCTGGCGTGTATTTA
The DNA here is from genome assembly GCA_025506655.1 of Gossypium rotundifolium. Taxonomy (NCBI): domain Eukaryota; kingdom Viridiplantae; phylum Streptophyta; class Magnoliopsida; order Malvales; family Malvaceae; genus Gossypium; species Gossypium rotundifolium. The sequence goes on from CP106731.1 coordinate 120,614,045, forward strand.
AAGACTTTAGAAGGCTCAGAAACCCTAAAAATTGTCTTTTTCCACGTGAAAACAAAGTAGTGTGCGATAGGGACACGGGCGTGTGCTTAGCCTGTGTGAGAGTGCCTAGGCCGTGTGGAAATTTGCGTGACTCACGATCGACTCGGGCTGGCACACTGCCGTGTGTCCAACCTATGTGGTTCACACGGGCATGTGTTTCATCCATGTGGTTCTGGCTTGGCCGTCTGGATCCTTAACATGGCTCATTTTGTCAAGTTTTGGCCCGTTTTTCGCTCCTTACGCTTTCCTATGCTCTCCTAAGTATAGAAATACAAATTTAAAGGATTAGGAGCACTGAATTCACATAAATGTATAAATAAACATCCAAAAGCACGCTAAGCATGGGATTAAAATATGATACTTTTATGGTTTATCAGGACCTAATGTGGTTTCCAAACTCATGAAAGATCGAGTTTCCATGGAAAGTTTTTTCGAATGTTATTAAGCATTTTGATAATAAATTGAGTTAATTAAAGTAATTGTCCTAGTTTATTTATGTTATAATTGTTGCAAATTGTGTTTAATTTTTCTAAAATCTATTTCAATCATATAATTTGCATACTTAGGATAATTTTCATTAGGGATCATTGCATTTAGTTTAATATATTTTAATCACCACTTCTCAACTATATTGTTTTTTATTTACCAAATCGTTAATATAATTTTACTAATTAAGTGACTTAGCACAAATACAATCCCTGTAGAGACGATAACTCGATGCTTACTTATTACTTGATAACGACTGTGTGCACTTGCATAAACCTACGAGTTACAATATTCCATAATAACATCAAAACACGTTTGGGCTCAACAACAATCAAGTTTCTAGGCACATATGCTTTCCACAACATGTATTCATTTAACATGTATAAATAATCTCTTTATATTACAAGTATAATTTCATAATAGTTCATCTCGAGTTCAGATTATTTCATATCGAACTTTTCTCATATTACTCGAAATATCAATGTCACACAAGTAGTAGTACACTCAAAGTATACAAGTCTATAATCAAGGATGAACATATTCATCAAATGAATTCCATGTACAAATATCATCATCTCATGTTTTCATATATCAATAGTCATGTATCATCATTTTCATGTATTTCAAACAAATACGTGTAATAACTCATTTCTTATTTATATCTTCTCATGTCAAGATTTTTTACCCGTTGAATTTATTCAGAATATTGATCGATACACAGGTAGTACACCCAAAGTGTACAAATCAGTAAATTCGTCAATTCATATTCAATGGTACCCATAAGGTACTATTTTAGAGAGTACACTCTCGAGCCACACATATATACAACAGGATTAACAGTCTAGGCTGAATCCTTTTTATGATGTGTGCTCGAAAGAGCTTGATCTGAATTACCAGTCCAGGCTAAATTCTTTCTATAATAAGGTAAATGGAATTACTCGTCCTAGCTAAATTCTGTCAGTAACAAATGCGGGACCTCATTCATTTCGGGAAATCACATTTCCATCGAATTATCTATTTTTTCAAATGAAATTTGACATTTTCCAAGCATTATCAGGCTTGTGATTATTTCATACATTTATAATATTCACATAAGTCGCATAGACACATTCCACATTCATTTCAAGTACATAAGTAACATTTTTATCATTTATCATTTATCGGGCCTTATTATTGATCGGGCTTCGTCAGGTATATTTCCAATGTCATATACATATAGTATTTATACAATTCACAAGCACAAAATTTAATTCAAGTATATAAATATAAAAAATTTAGTTACACGAACTTTCCTCAAAAAATGTTCGTGTACATATAATCTACTAATCTGACATTTTCCTCTTTTCCTCGTTCTAGCTTCGAATTTGGTCTATTCAGATCTATACGAGTAAATTTAACATAAATTTATCACATTTCATATACAAGTGGACTCAATTTTCATCCTAGGCAAAATAACCATTTTGCCCCTAACTTTTCCATAAATTCCCATTTCATCCCTAGGCTCGAAAAATGAAATTTGTGAAATTTACTCCCTATTCCAAGCCTAACTAAAATTCCATCATAAAATTTACAACACATGTTTTCTATAAATTTTAGAATTTTTCATCAATTTTCACAACTTTACATTTTAGTCCCTAAATTATGTTTTCATCAAAAATCACTATGTAATAGTTGTTCATCTATCAACAACCTTTCATTTTCTACCACGAATTTATAATTTTCAGCATATACATTCATGACCCATTTTTCATACTTTGATAATTTCTCAAATTAATCCTCCAAATAGATAGGTTAAGCTATCCCGGTTTTAAAAATATCAAAATTACTAAAAACGGGACAAAGAAACTTACCCAATTTGGCCATGAAAGTTTTTTCTCTCTTTCCCAGGGTTTCCATGTATTTTTGGGGAAAAAGATGATAAAATAAGATGATATTTCTTTTTATGATCTTTTAATTAATTAAAATATTTCACTTTCCAATTTAGTCCTTGCCCTTTTTCTAAATTTCCATGGATGAGTCAGCATAATGTCTACATACTTTTCTTTAATGGTCTAATTACCATATAAGGACCTTAAGTTTTGAATTCCATAGCTATTTAATCCTTATAGATACTAGAATTCAACTTTTGCATTTTATCCGATTTAGTCATTCTCATAATTAAGCACATAATCAGTAAAATTTTCTTATCAGAATTTTCACCTGACATTTCTATCATTTTGCGGGCCATAAAATAAAATAAAAATAAATTTTATTTTTGGCTTAGATTTGTGGTCCCAAAACCACTGTTCCGATATCACCGAATTGGGTTATTACAAAAAATATTGCTATAAGTGAATTCAACTAATGGCAAATATTTCTCCCAGTTGCCTTCAAATTCTAAAACACAACAACGAAGCATATCTTCGAGAATTTTTATTACTCTATTAGACTTACCGTCAGTTTGTGGATGAAATGTTGTACTAAAATTCAACCTCGTACCCAGAGCTTCTTCCAATTTCTTCCAAAATCGCGACGTAAACCTTGAATCTCTATCCGAAATAATCGAAACTAGCACCCCGTGCAATCTAACGATCTCAGAAATGTACAATTCAGCCAATTTATCAAGCGAATAATCAGTACGTACCGGAATGAAATGTCCAGATTTAGTCAGTCAATCAATGGCAACCCAAATAGCATCTTTCTTCTTCGGAGATAGGGGTAATCCCGATACGAAATCCATCGTAACTCTATCCCATTTCCATTCTAATATCATCATAGACTGTAGTAATCCAGAAAGTATTTGATGTTTGACTTTTACTTTTTGACAAACTAAACACCTTGATACAAACTCTGAAATGTATCGTTTCATACTCGATCACCAATCCAATTGTTTCAAATCATTGTACATTTTAGTCCTCCCCGGGTGAACAGATTAACAACCACTGTGTGCTTCATTTAAAATTTTCTGAATGAGCTCAGAATTCTTTGGTACACAAATTCTATCTTGGAACATTAAACAATCCTCAAATCCAATCTGATAGTTTGAATCTCTAACCGACTCACATTGCATTCTTTTGGTTTACAAATCATTATCACACTTCTCAGCTTCACAAATTTGCTGAAGAAAAACCGGTTTAGCTTTCAACTCTGCTAGAATTGAACCATCATCAAACAAAGATAATTGTGTATTCATTGCTCTCAAAGCAAATAATGACTTTCTACTCAAAGCATCTACGACTACATTCGCTTTCCCCAGATGATAATCAATCGCTACCTTATAATCTTTTAGCAATTCGAATCACCTTCGTTGTCATAAATTCAAATCTTTTTGAGTCATTATATACTTCAAACTCTTTTGATTAGTAAATATATGGCAAATACAATAGCGGCCAACTCTAAATCATGCATCGGATAATTCTTTTCATGCGACTTTAATTATCTAGAGGCATAAGCTATCGCTTTTCCTTCTTGCATCAAAACAGAACCCAAACTGTTCAATGACGCGTCGCTATAAATCACAAACTCTTTACCCAACTCAGGTTGAACCAAAGCTAGTGCCTCAGTTAACAATGCTTTCAACTGATCAAAACTCTGTTGACATTTCTCTAACCACTCGATTTTTACATCTTTTTGTAACAATTTGGTCACTGGTGTAGCAATCATCGAGAATCCTTTAGCAGAACATCGAAATAACTAGCTAATCCCAAAAACCTTTTGACTTTGGATACATTTCTCGATGATTTCCAATCAACAACTGCTGAAATCTTGCTCGGATCAACTTTTATACCATTCGCTGAAACAATGTGTCCCAAAAATCCAACCTCTCGGATCCAAAACTCGCATTTACTGAATTTAGCAAATAGTTGCTTACCTTTCAAGGTTTGTAGCACAATCCTCAAATGCTCAGCATGCTCAGACTCATCTTGAGAATAGATCAGAATGTCGTCAATGAATACAACAATGAATGTATCTAAATACGGTCTAAAAATCTAATTCATCAAATCCTTAAAAACTGCAGGAGCATTAGTCAATCCGAAAGGCATAACAAGAAATTCATAATGTCTGTACCTTATTCTGAATGCAGTTTTCAGCACATCTAAATCTTTAACTCGCAACTGATAATAGCCTGATCTCAAATCAATCTTCAAAAACACTTTTGACCCTTTCAACTGATCAAACAAATCATCTATTCGTGGCAATGGATACTTGTTCTTTATCGTATCCTTATTGAGTTTTTGATAGCCAATACACATTCTTATTGATCTATCTTTCTTCTTTACAAAAAAAAAAAAAAAAAAATGGCGCACCCTAGGGCGACAAACTAGGTCATGCAAAATCTCTATCCGTTAACTCTTCCAACAGAGCTTTCAACCCTTTCAACTCTGTCAGAGCCTTTCTATATGAAGCTATTGATATCAGATATGTTCTTGGTACTAATTCAATAGCAAACTCAACCTCTCTAATCGGTGGCAATCTCGGTAATTCTTCTAGAAACACATCCAAATACTCACAGACAACTGGCATTGAGTCAATCTTAAATTCAGACATTTTTGTATCCAAAACATAATCTAAGTAAGCATCACAACCTTTTCTCACATATCTATGAGCTGACATCGACAAAATCACAACAGGAAACCCACTCGACTTATCTGATTCAATTCGAAGAATTTCATTGTTTTGACATTTCAATTCAATAGTCTCTCATCTACAATTCATAACAGCGTCATGCAACGTCAACCAATCCATACATAGAATTACATTGAATTAATCAAAAGGTAATAGCATCAAATTAGCCAAAAAATAGTAACCCTGAATCATTAAAGGACAGTTCTTGCAAACTTTATCAACTAGAACATACTTGCCTAAAGGGTCTGATAGTTTAATCACAAACTCAGTAGACTCAACAGGAAAACTCTTATTAGGCACCAAATTCATACGAATATGCGAATGACTTGATTCAGGATGTAACAACCTAATTTAGGGCCTAGTCGGGATAGTGGTGCGAGAACACGAAATCGAGATGAAATTATGAGTTTTCTAGGTTTATGCCATGTTTGCACGTTAGTATGAAAGTTCTGCAAAGCAATTTTATTAAGTTAAGGTCAATTGGTCCAAAAAGGACTAAATTGCAAAAGCTATAATATATGAGTTTCTAGAAGCTTTTTGCATGAAATAGCTTTAGAATAATAATTATGAGCCGTTAAATAGCAATTTGCCCAAAATTTAATTTTTGGACAAAATTGGCCTTAAGAGACTATTATGGAAATTTTTAAGAGGAAGAGCATTTTGGTCATTTGGCCTAATTAGTGATTAAAATAGGATAAAGATGAGAAAAATTCAATCATCTTCTTCCTTGTTGTTGCCAAAAATTTGGAGACACCATAGCTAGGGTTCTTCATTTTTTTCATGCTCATAGTAAGTTCACCTTAGCCCCGTTTTTAATGTTCTTCGTATTTTTAAAGTTCTCGTATTATGAATTAGCTAATTTTAGCTATAAAATGAGCTAAGATGCATGTTCGAAAATCTACCCTTGAATGACGTGCTTGTTAAATGACGTTTTATGGAAGTTTAAGAGAGTTTGATGTTAGATAAACATCTTTTCCTTAATGAATTTCATGAAAAATGGTAGTAGGGACCATTTTGTAACAGATTATAAAATTGGTCATACCTACTAGAAATAGTGAGAATTGATGATTTTATAGAAGAGAAATGATTGATTGAGCATGAAGTTTAAGAAAGTTGCATGAAAATCATTTTACGAGAATTAGGGTAAAAGTGCAAATATTAGAAAGTATAGGGGCAAAATAGTAATTTTCCAAAGTATGAGTTATGAGTCAATTTAGTCAATATGGTTTTTAAATGATCTATTTATGATTATAGATCAAGAAAAATGAAGCCCGGATCGAAACTGAGGCAAGAACAAAGTCAAGGACTAAGTTGCACATCTACATACATTTTATATATTGAGGTAATTTTGTATGATTTCTAAGCTTTATGATTATTATCATTAATTTTCTTTGTATAATGTGCAACAATTATATGAAATGATCATGTTATGTTTAAGTAAGAAATCAAAATAATATATACAAGCAAGTCCCGTTTGAAGATGAATTTCCCTGGGATACTCGATCTACCACCCAAGATATCATGCATGTCCAAAGCAAGAATGGTATTGATCAAGTTAGCAAGCAAGTTATCATGTATGTCCAAGGCAAGCTTGGCATTGATCAAATGAGCAAGCAAGATATCATGTAAGTCCAAGGCAAGCTTGGCATTGATCAAGATATCATGTAAGTCCAAGGCAAGCTTGGCATTGATCAAGTTAGCAAGCAAGTTATCATGTAAGTCCAAGGACTCAAGCTTGGCATTAAGTATGTTATCAAGAGCAAGACTTTATATAAGTCCATGTCAAGACATGACCTTGAAACCAAGATGAGACAACCCATGTAAGATCGTGTCTAGGATATGGCTTTGGCATCATATTATGTGGGAGGAGATTTAGTATCCTCGGCTATTCCCAGAAATTCATCGGGCAAATGAGTAGCTAAAAGAAGATAGCAAGAAAGCTAAGAAAGTAAAGTTAGTATAAAGATGAAGTTAGATGAAGTTGAGTATTATTCATGTTGTGAATGAGAAAGTAGATATCATGATTATTCTTATTATAGTATATTGATCAATGTGATCAAGTGATACTGAGATATCATGGTTACCTTACAAGTATGATAATAGTAAGTGTCATGATACATGTAAGAATCTATATGAGTAAGTAAGCTCTTTAGCTCAAATTCATGATACCATTGTTTTTGTGAAATTGTTTATACTAAGCAATGATGATGCTAAGAGTTGTTACATGCAAACTTACTAAGCTATATGCTTACGTTATGATTCTTTCTTTCAATGCAGTCCTGCCAAGCTAACTCGTGAATCATTAAAGTAAGAGCTCGCAACACACTATCAACTCTTATTTTGGTATAGCCAAGTTGCTTTACTAAGTATGGCATGTATAGGAAACATTCATTTTGTGGACATGTTTTAAGAAGGGCCTTTGTAAAGGATATTAGGTTTATTATTCTTTGTATATGGCTAAGTGATGGGCCAAATTTGACTAAGCATGTTTGTTTATTGAGATCAATGAAGCATGTAGTATTATTCATAAAATTGGGTTGTTATTGCATCGTTGAATTGTGTATGGTTATGATCTTCATTTTATGGTGGCTAATGGCTTGGTAAAGAGTCTGTAAGTGCCCACACGGTTGGACACACGGGCGTGTGTGAAGACCGTGTTAACCCTGCACCTTAGTATTATTAATCATAATAGGCCACGGGCAAATCCCACAGCCGTGTATGTATGCCGTGTAAGACACACGGTTTGGATATGGGCGTGTTTCCAGACCGTGTTGATATAGTCAGTATATCAAGGATTAGCACAGAGTCTAAGCCCACGGGTGTTTCATGGCCATGTGAAATTAGTCAGTAACCTCCCACGATTGGCAGACTCGGGCGTGTCTAAGCCGTGTGGAAATAGTCAATAGCCCTACACGGTTTGAGGGCATGGGCGTACTTAAGGGTACACGGACGGGTCCTCAAGTTACACGGGCGTGTGAACCCTGCTTCAAAAATGAGTTATTTGATTTTAATTCTAAAAGTTTTTTTACATGAGTTAAAGGCCTCGTAGGCCCTTGTTATATGTGTTGACTAAGAAAGTGAAGTTTTTAAGTTGGAACAAAATTTTATAGCCCGTAAGTACATGTTTCTGTGAGTTCAAGCATAGTAATGTCTCGTATCCAGACCCAGTTTCGATCTTGGGTGCGAGGTGTTACATTTAGTGGTTTAGAGTTACGATTTAGTCGATTCTAGGACTAACGTAGCACTAGCATGAGTATAGCTGTACATTCCATACATAAGAATGTTTTTATAATGATTGTGTAATGACTTGATGACTTAAATTATGTATATACATATAGTAAATGGATCCCAAAAAAGCTAAGGCAGATGATGTTGAAAGTAACACACCAGCTCCCATAGAATGGACGGTGCCGTGTGAGAATGAGAATAGACCCACTACGATGAGTCAAAAATGAGGAGGATAAGAGGCTAGAGAAGCCTTCCTCCATATGATGGATGCCTGGTACACGGAGTTCATTCGAGCGAACCCGAATGCACAACCCCCTCCACCCCCACCTATTCCACAACCTACTCTAGTAGTAGAGGTGGTAAGAGGAGGTAAACCTCCAATTGATAGGATCAGGAAGCATGGGGAAGAAGAATTCCTAGCTAGAAAAGATGATGATCCGGAAAGAGCTGAGTTCTAGTTAGAAAATACCATCAGAGTATTTAACGAACTGTCCTGCACTCCTAATGAATGAATGAAGTGTGTAGTCTCTCTGTTAAGAGATTCTGCTTACCAATGGTGGAACACCCTTGTGTCGGTGGTACTAAGGGAAAAGATTTCATGGGAATTCTTCTAAGAAGAGTTTAAGAAAAAGTATATCAGCCAGAGGTTTGTAGACCAGAAGAGGAAAGAATTTCTAGAGTTGAAGCAAGGCAAGATGTCGATGGCGATTATGAGCGAGAGTTAAATGCGACTCGGCAAATGCGCTCTCGAATATGTGTCTACTGAGGCCATTATGAGTAAAAGGTTTGAAGATGGTTTAAATAAGGACATCAAGTTGGTTGTTGCTGTCCTCGAATTAAAAGAATTCGTTGTGCTAGTGGAAAGGGCTTGCAAAGTCGAAGAACTAGTAAAAGAGAAGAAGAAATTTGAAATGGAGTCTCGCGATTCTAGAAAGAGACAGTGGAACAAGTCGTTCCAATCATCATCCAAGAAGTCAATAGATTTTCCAGCTCGATCATCTACTTCCACTGGGTTTTCAAGGAAATACAACGATGGCGATTCGGAAATAAAGCACGAGACCACTTCAGTTGCAAGTGTTGGAAATTTTAGATCTGATAGACCTGAATGTCCACAATGTGGCAGACGCCATTTAGGAGAATGCCGAGCACATGAAAATGCATGTTTTAGATGTGGTTTCCAAGAGCATTTCATAAAGGATTGTCCAGAGCTGACTAAAGAAGAGAGAACTTAGAACTCGAGATCCAGGAGTATGGTCAGAGGGAGACCGCAAAGGAACCTGGGAAGTGGGACAAGTGAAAGAGGTAACCCCAGAGAGCAGGCCATGAAACCCGAGGGCAGAGCGCCTGCAAGGACTTATGCCATTCGCACTCGCGAAGAGGCATCTTCCCCTGATGTTATTACGGGTACCATTTCTCTTTACAATACCAAAGTTATTGCTTTAATAGATCTCGAATCCAAACACTCTTACATTTGCATGAAATTATTACCCGGTTTGGGTGTGCCTATAGATACCACATAATTTGTGATTAAGGTGTCTAATCCTTTAGGTAAGAGTATGTTAGCTGATTAAGTTTGTAAAGATTGTCCATTAATGATTAGAGGTCATTGCTTTAAAGCAAATCTTATGTTGTTACCATTTGATGATTTCGACCTCATTCTTGGTATGGACTGGTTGACTACTCATAATGTAATTGTAAATTGGGAAAGAAATACATTGAGATGAGATGTGAGAATGGGGATACTCTTCATGTAGAATCAGATGAGCAAGGTAGATCGTCGGTAATAATTTCTCATATAATGGCGAGAGATATCTAAGAAAAGGGTATGAAGCATTTTTGGCCTTTGTATTGAATGATAAAGAGACGAGTTAAAGATTGAATCGGTCTTATATGGTATGTGAGTATGTGGATGTTTTCCGAGGAATTATCGGGATTACCACCAGTTAGAGAAGTTGAGTTCATATTGAGATAACTCCGTGCTTGTACCAATATCCATTACTCCTTATAGAATGGCTCCAGCAGAGTTGAAAGAGTTGAAGTTCTGATTGCAAGAGTTGATGACAAAGGCTTTGCAAGATCAAGTTGTTCACCTTAGGGCACTCCGGTTTTGTTTGTGAAAAAGAAAGATGGCACCATGAGATTGTGCATTGATTACCGTCAGCTTAATAAAGTGACAGTAAAGATTACCTAAGATCGATGATCTATTTGATCAACTAAAAGGAGTGATTGTGTTCTCTAAAATAGACTTGAGATCAGGGTACTACCAGCTGAGAGTGAAAGATTCAGATGTATCCAAGACTGCCTTTCGAACAAGATATGGGCATTATGAATTTTTAGTCATGCCCTTTGAGCTGACCAATGCTCCTGCGGTATTCATGGACTTAATGAATTGCATTTTCAGACCATACCTTAACAAGTTTGTAGTCGTTTTTATTGATGACATACTGATTTATTCCCGAGATGAGCATGAACATGCTGATCATCTACGGATAGTTTTACAGACTCTCCGAGAAAATCAGTTGTATGCCAAGTTTAGTAAAAGTGAATTTTGGCTCAAGGAAGTGGGAATCCTGGGACATATTGTCTCGAGAGATAGAGTCCGAGTAGATCCAAGTAAGATCTCACCTATAATAGACTGGAAACCACCGAAGAACATCACTGAGATTAGAAGTTTTTTGGGCCTAACCGGCTACTATAGACGATTTGTTAAGGGGTTTTCTATGATTGCAACCCCGATGACTAAATTGTTACAGAAGAACGTGAAGTTTGAGTGGTCGGAAAGATGTCAACAAATTTTTGAGAAGTTGAAAGCAATGCTGACAGAAGCTCCAGTTTTAGTACAACCGGAATCAGGAAAGAATTTGTAGTCTACAGTGATGCATCCTTAAATGGATTGGGCTGTGTACTCATGCAAGAAGGCAAAGTGATTGCTTATGCCTCAAGATAGTTAAAACCTCATGAGAAGAATTATCCAATGAATGACCTAGAATTGTCCGCCATAGTCTTCGTATTAAAGATTTGGAGACACCATTTATACGGTGAACGATGTCGAATTTTCACCGATCAAAAAAGTTTGAAGTACTTGATGACGCAGAAAGAGTTGAACTTAAGGCAACGCAGATGGTTAGAGTTGATAAAGGACTATGAGTTGGTCATCGACTACCATCCAAGAAAGGCGAATGTAGTCACCGATGCTTTGAGCAGGAAGTCTCTATTTATTTGAAGAGCACTCAATTAAAGGATATCCTTATCTGACAATGGCTCCATTTTAGCTGAGCTAAGAGCTAGACCAATGTTCCTTCAAGAGATCTTGGAGGCTCAGAAAGAAGATAGTAAATTGCAAGTTAAGAGAGCTCAGTACGAGTCAGATGCTGAATTTGACTTTCGGATTAATTCTGATGGATACTTGATGTTCAGAGATAGATTTTGTGTTCCGAGAAAAGAGGAGTTTATACAGAGAATTTTGTATGAAGCACATAACGGGTGTTTATTTGTACATCCGGGTAGCACCAAGATGTATAATGATCTAAAGCAATAGTATTGGTGGCCGAAAATGAAGAAACACATTTCAGAATTTGTTACCAAGTGCATGATTTGTCAGCAAGTAAAGGCTGAACACCAAGTACCTTCGGGTTTACTTCAACCTATCTTGATCCCCAAGTAGAAATAGGACCGTATCACCATGGATTTCGTAACGGGTTTATCGTTGTCTCCGAGCAAGAAAGATGTTGTTTGGGTAGTGGTTGATAGACTCACGAAGTCAGCCCACTTTATACTGTGCACAGTGGATTACTCCCTGACAAGTTGGCAAACTTGTATGTTTGAAATAGTAAGACTTTACAGTTCCCTTATCGATCATATCGAATAGAGATTCGAGATTTACATCCAAATTCTGGAAGAAGCTGCAAGAAGCTTTGGTTACAAAATTGAGTTTTAGCACGACTTTTCACCCTCGGTGATGGTCGATCGAAAAGGTTAATTCAAGTACACGAGGACATGCTTAGATATTGTGTTTTGGAATTCCAAGAAAATTGGGAAAAGTTTCTCCCATTGGTAAAATTAGCCTATAGTAATAGCTTTCATTGAGCTTAAAGATGGTGCCTTATGAGGCCCTATATAGGCGTAAGTCACGAACTCCCTTGTTTTGGGTGAACTCAAGGACAACCAAATTCACGGGTTGATTTGGTTAAAGAAGTGAAGAGAAAGTGAAAGTAATTCGAGAATGTTTAAAAGTCGCCTCGAATGCATGTAAATCCTATTCAATTTAAAGAGAAAAGAGATCGAGTACGAAGTTGGGGATAAAGTCTTTTGAAAGTATCACCATGGAGAAAAGTTCTCGATTTGGTCAGTAAAGGCAAGTTAAGTCCACGTTTCATTGGACCTTACGAGGTTCTGAGAGATAATTGGGCCGATAGCTTACCATTTGGCTTTTCCATCGAATTAGAAGATACATGATGTGTTTCATGTGTCAATGTTCTGACCTTCTGGTCGGACCCTTCGCATGTAATTACCCCTTCGAAAATAGAGATTCGTCCCAACATGACTTATGGTGAAGACCCAGTCAAGATTTTGGCTCGAGAAGTTAAACAACTAAGAAATAAGAGTATTGCCTTAGTAAAGGTATTGTGGCAAAGGCGAATCGAAAAAGCTACATGGGAATCGGAAGAGAGTATGAGAAATCGAGATCAAACCTTTTCTTTGGTAAGATTTATGAGGACGAAAATCCCTATGGGGGGAGAATTGTAACAGCCTGATTTAGGGCCTAGTCAGGATAGTGGTACGAGGCCACGAACCTGAGATGAAATTATGAGTTTTCCAGGTTTATGCCATGTTTGCACGTTAGTATGAAAGTTCTGTAAAGCAATTTTATTAAGTTAAGGTCAATTGGTCCAAAAAGGACTAAATTGAAAAATTTGCAATATATGAGTTTCTAGAAGCTTTTTGCATGAAATAGCTTGAGGATAATAATTATGAGCCCTTAAATAACAATTTGCCCAAAATTTAATTTTTGGACAAAATTGGCCTTAAGAGACTATTATGGAAATTTTTAAGAGGAAGGGCATTTTGGTCATTTGGCCTAATTAGTGATTAAAATAGGATAAGGAAAAGAAAAATTCACTCATTTTCTTCCTTGTTGCTGCCGAAAATTTGGAGACACCATAGCTAGGGTTCTTTATTTTTTTCAAGCTCATAGTAAGTTCATCTTCGCCCCATTTTTAATATTCTTCGTATTTTTAAAGTTCTCGTATTATGAATTAGCTAATTTTAGCTATAAAATGAGCTAAGATGGATGTTCAAAAATCTACCCTTGAATGACATGCTTGTTAAATGATGTTTTATGGAAGTTTAAGAGAGTTTGATGTTAGATAAACATCTTTTCCTTAATGAATTTCATGAAAAATGGTAGTAGGGGCCATTTTGTAATAGTAATAAAATTGGTCATACCTACTAGAAATAGAAAGAATTGATGATTTTTATAAAAGAGAAAATGATTCAGTTGAGCATGAAGTTTAAGAAAGTTGCATGAAAATCATTTTACGAGAATTGCGGCAAATGTGCAAATATTATAAAGTATAGATGCAAAATAGTAATTTTTCCAAAGTATGAGTTATGAGTCAATTTAGTCAATATGGTTTTTAAATGATCTATTTATAATTATAAGTCAAGAAAAACGAAGCTCAGATCGAAACCGAGGCAAGAACAAAGTCGTGGACTAAATTGCACTTCTACATACATTTTGTATATTGAGGTAAGTTTGTATGATTTCTAAGCTTTATGATTATTATCATTAATTTTCTTAGTATAATGTAAAATAATTGTATGAAATGATCATGTTATGTTCAAGCAAGAAATCACGATAATATATACAAGCAAGTCCCGATTGAAGATGAATTTCCCTGGGATACTCGATCTACCACCCAAGATATCATGTAAGTCTAAGGCAAGCATGGTATTGATCAAGTTAGCAAGCAAGTTATCATGTAAGTCCAAGGCAAGCTTGGCATTGATCAAATTAGCAAGCAAGATATCATGTAAGTCCAAGGCAAGCTCGACATTGATCAAGTTAGCAAGCAAGTTATCATGTAATTCCAAGGACTCAAGCTTGGCATTGAGTATGTTATCAAGAGCAAGACTTCATATAAGTCCATGTCAAGACATGACCTTGAAACCAAGATGAGACAACCCATGTAAGACCGTGTCTAGGATATGTCTTTGGCATAATATTATGTGGGAGGAGATTTAGTATCCTCAGCTATTCCCAGAAATTCATCGGGCAAATGAGTAAGCTAAAAGAAGATAGCAAGAAAGCTAAGAAAGTAAAGTTAGTATAAAGATGAAGTTAGATGAAGTTGAGTATTATTCATGTTGTGAATGAGAAAGTAGATATCATGATTATTCTTATTATAGTATACTGATCAATGTGATCAAGTGATACATGTATCATGGTTACCTTACAAGTATGATAATAGTAAGTGTCATGAGACATGTAAGAATCTATATGAGTAAGTAAGCTCTTTAGCTGAAACTCATGATACCATTGTCTATGTGAAATGGTTTATATTAAGCAATGATGATGCTAAGAGTTGTTACATGCAAACTTACTAAGCTGTATGCTTATGTTATGATTCTTTCTTTATATGCAGTCCCGCCAAGCTGAATCGTGGATCATTAAAGTTGGAGTTTGCAACACACTATCAACTCTTATTTTGATATAGCCAAGTTACTTTACTAAGTATGGCATCTATAGGAAACATTCATTTTGTGGACATGTTTTAAGAAGGGCCTTTGTAAAGGCTATCAGGTTTATTATTCTTTGTATATGGCTAAGTGATTGGCCAAATTTGACTAAGCATGTATGTTTATTGAGATCAATGAAGCATGGAGTATTATTCATAAAATTTGGTTGTTATTGCATCATTGAATTGTATATGGTTATGATTTTCATTTCAGGGTGGCTAATGGCTTGGCAAATAGCCTGTAAGTGCCCACACGGTTGGACACACAGGCATGTGCCAAGATCGTGTTAACCCTGCACCTTAGTATTATTAATCATAATAGGCCTCGGGCAAATCCCACGGCCGTGTGTGTATGCTGTGTAAGCCACACGGTTTGGACATGGGCGTGTTCCCAGACCGTGTTGATATAGTCAGTATATCAAGTATTAGCACACGGTCTAAGCCCACGGGCGTGTCATGGCCATGTGAAATTAGTCAGTAACCTCCCACGGTTGGTAGACACGGGCGTGTCTAAGCCGTGTGGAAATAGTCAGTAGCCCTACACGGTTTGAAGGCACGGGCATGCTTAAGGGTACACGGGCGTGTCCCCAAGTTACACGGGCGTGTGAACCCTGCTTCAAAAATGAGTTATTTGATTTTAATTACGAAAGTTTTCGACATGAGTTAAAGGTCTCGTAGGCCCTTGTTATATGTGTTGATTAAGAAAGTGAAGTTTTTAAGTTGGAACAAAATTTTATAGCCCGTAAGTACATGTTGCAATGAGTTCAAGCATAGTAATGTCTCGTATCCAAACCCAGTATCGGTCTTGGGTGCCGGGTGTTACACAGGATCAATAAAAGCAATCACACTAGTGCTAGAGAAAATGTACTGGTGATAATATCGAGTGACGAGGCATCTTCGCGAGCGCGAATAGCTTAAGCTCTAGCAGGTACCCTGGCCTCGGATCTCACAACAGAGTCCTTATTTATTCCTCTACTACTAGACACATGATAAATCGTAATATGAACAAATTTTAATCCCAAATTTAGCATACTTTTGGATGATTTTTCCCTTTAATTATGGAAATAGGTGCTCCTAATCCTTTGTTTTCATATTTTATTCTCAAGAGAGCACCGGAAGATGAAAAGAACAAGAAACGGGCCGAAAATAGAGAAAATGGGCCAAAACACGAAATCCACACGGCCTGGACCCATGGCCGTGCCTTCTCAATAGGTTTGACCACAGCCTGAAATCGAATCACATGGGTGTGTGCCACGGGCATGTCCCTGCTGTAGAAAAGAAGTGTTTCATTCGGATTAGGGTACTTAGAGGCAAAGAAAGACATTCCAAAAGCCTATATATAGACCCTAGAGGCCAACCTTTAGGGAGGCGGTTTAGCTAGACTAATGAGCCAAGCCAGAAGGGCCAAATTGTGGGATTCACTCGAAGAAAGCCAGTTGATTCATCTCAAGAAGCCAGGATCATACTCAAGACGGAGGAACTCTCCTTCAATTCCTTCAAGGGGTTTTAGGGTTTTCTTTATGTTTTGTTTTATATTTTCTTCTGAGATGTTTTCTTTTACTATTATGAATTAAACCCTCAGATACCTGAAGGGGATGAAACCTAAGACGAATCTTATTATTGTTATCTGAGCTGTATGATAAATACTTGATTTGTTCTTAACTATGTGTTCTTAATTTTTGTTTTGGTATTTTCGAGATATTGATTCAAGTATTGATGTGCTTAGGTGGTGGAGCAAAAGTCCTTGCCTAGGAGTAGATCTAGCATAATTAAGCGGAGTTGAATGCAACCCTAGAAATAGGATGACGTAAATTTTTTGAATTAGGGTCAAACCTAATATGGGAGTCCATAGATCGAGTTAATGCAATCTTAGGAGTTTTAATTAGAAATAAATTTCAATTAATCAACCTAAGGTTAGACGTTAGTAGCCTCGAAAGAGGTATTAATATAAATTAGGGAATCCTACGAATCAAGTCAAGTGAATAAATAAATGCAGTTCGAGTTAGATATCAAGTGAAGTCGGTGGATTCTTCCTCGAGTATTGTCTATATCAATCGGTTTTCCCTCAAGTCTTTCCTTAATTTCTTCTTTGTCTTAGCATCTTCAGCCTAGTAGATTAGTTAATTTTAGATTAGATAGAAATTCCCTTAATTCTTAGGCTAAATAATAAAAAGAAAGTTAGTATGAGTACTTTTGGCTCCTTTGGGTTCGACATTCTGGTCTTGCCAGTAAAGTATACTACTGTTCGATAGGTGTGCTTACCTCCATCATTGTCATAGTTAGTTTTCAGGTTCGATCATTCTTTTTATAAAATTTTAAGACTCTGGTACATAATCAACACATTTCC
This sequence comes from Gossypium rotundifolium, assembly GCA_025506655.1. Classification (NCBI taxonomy): domain Eukaryota; kingdom Viridiplantae; phylum Streptophyta; class Magnoliopsida; order Malvales; family Malvaceae; genus Gossypium; species Gossypium rotundifolium. Next base: position 120,631,487 of record CP106731.1, read on the forward strand.
CGCATTTCTATGTGTTCTCCTTCTAGTCACTGTGTTTCTCGGTCTTGCATTCTGGAATTTATCTTTCTCATCTAATTCGGGAAAATCTCGAATGAAATGATCTTGCGAGCCGCATTTGAAACAAGCCCAGTCATTCATTCGACATTCACCAGGATGCCGTCTTCCACATCGTTGACATTCAGGTCTATTGTTTCTCACACTGCTAACACTCGATACTGATGTAGCTTGAGCTTTAGGACTTGAGTATTGTTTTCCATGATCTCTGTTTGAATATCCCATTGAAGCATTTGAGCGACTATACAAATCTCATGATTTTTTTGATGAAGATTGATATGGTTTATTCATCAATATTTTCCTCGAATCTCTAGCTTCAAAATCTGCCTTTCTCTTTTATTTTCCAAGCTCTTCGACTTTACAGGCTCTGTCAACCAACACAACAAATTCTTTTAACTCTAGAATCTCGACTAACAGTCTTATGTCTTTGTTTAACCCATTTTCAAATATTTTACACTCGAGCATATTTACCGAGTCTAACAAACTCTCGCTCATATTCAGTTACAGACATACAACCCTATTTTAGCTCTAGAAACTCTTTGCGTTTTTTATCAATGAACCGTTGACTGATGTATTTCTTTCTAAACTTGGCTTGAAAAAAATCCCAAGTAACCCGTTCTCTTGGCACCACTAATACTAAAGTATTCCACCATTGATATGTTATGTCTCTAAAAAGTGATACGTCACACTTTAAACACTCAGCTGGTGTGTAGGATAATCCATCAAATACTCTGATAGTATTTTCAAGCCAAAACTCGGCTCTCTCAAGATCATTGTCAACTGTAGCTCTGAACTCTTCGGCCCCGTATTTTTGGATTTTATCAACTGGTGGCTTGTTAAATCTCAAAAATTCCACACCTTGAGGAGATACGGGAACCGTTTGAGGATTAGGTGGGGGTGGAGGTTGTTGAGCAGTCAGATTTGTTCGAACAAACTCCGTAAACCACTCGTTCATCATCTGGAAGAAGGCTTCTTTATCCTCTCCTCCCTGGCTACCCGATACGGGTCTAGACTCAGATTGTGCTACCCCGTGAATGGAGGCAGGCGCATTACTTTCAACATCGTCAGCTACAGCTCGATTGAGATCCATTACTATATGAAAACACATTTTAAACCGTCAGGAGATATCGCACTATCACAAGTTATATATGGTATGTATAGCTAGACTGTTACATTCGTTATGTTAGTCTGAGAATCAACTAAACCGTAGCTCTAATACTAATAAATGTAACACCACTCACCTGTATTCAATGCTGGAATAGGGTTACGGAGCTTTACCAAAAATATAATACAATTACACATACATTTCACTGATATTTTCAAATTTCATATAATCAACAATCAACAACATTCATATCATCCCTAAAACAAGCCTACGAGGCCCAAAACATGTATTCGAGGTGGTTCAGAATTAAACGGATAACTTTAGAAACTTCTCAACCACTTAGAAAACTTTTCCAAAAATAGGGGACACACGCCCGTGTGACCCGATCGACTGTATCAAACGCACCCATGTCACAGGCCGTATGGACATTCGAAATGGAAGCACATGGCCGTGTCTGACCTCGTGTAACTCTCTGTCTTGGGTCACACGGCCAACACACACACCTATGTGGCTAGCCCGTGTGCCTTAAAAATGGCCACACACACCCGTGTACCAGGTTGTATGCTAGGCCGTGCCAAACCTATAGGGTATACTGACTTATGCCACATGGCCAGGTCACATGCTTGTGTGTGAGGCCGTGTAGGGCATACTGACTTGATTTTTAATTTCATCACCAAGGGACACACGACCGTCTAACCTGACCGTGTATCACACACGGCTGAGACACACTCCCGTGTCTCTTCCCGTGTGGACAAAAATAGGCTATTTACCAATCCATTTTGCCACCCAAATTCGTATGCACCTATACTAAACCAAATGGCACCAAAATATAGAATATATAGGCATTCAAACCAACTAAGTCAGCCTAAATCATGCCAACTCAATGCCAGTATCTACATTATACACAATTCACAAAATAGACCATTACATTATACCAAATTCACATATACAATTCAACTAATTAAACATTTTCAAACATGCATCATTATACTCAAATTCACAATCATATATCTCGTCTAGTATCAACCATTTGATATTCACAATATCTACTATCAATAAATATCACAAAGCCAATGCACATATATATGTATATACACAACCAAACTAACCAAATTAAGCCAACTTTCATGGCTATATATACAAACCAAACCACAGACATTTACAAGCCAATTCAAACGGCTAAATTCTTCATAAACTTATATACCAAAAGGACCAAAGTTCCTATGCATGCCATATATTCCAAAACATGGATTCAAAAGTATCAAAACGATAGCTTGATAGCTAACGATCCCCAAATCTAAGATGGCATTGAAATCACTATAAAACACGGTAAAATAAACAAAGTAAGCTTTATAACTTAGTAAGTTCATATGATTAATAAGTATAATTTACAATCCATTTACAATTTAAAGAACATAAGCAAATGTAAGTATACATTCAACTCAACAATTTACACATTTCCATTGTAACACCCCTTACCAGTGTCTGACGCTGAGACTGAATACGAGGCATTACCATGCTTAACCTTACTTGAACATGTAATATCGAGCTATAAAATTTCGTTCCAACTTAAAAATTTTCTTTCTTATTCAATACCTACATATCATTGGTCTACGAGGCCTTAAACATACATCAAGAAGGTTTCGGAGTTCAACTGAAAAGTTTTACACTCTTTGAAAATTTTTGCTTAAACAAGGGTCACACGCTCATGTAACATGGGACATGCCCGTGTGGACAGGTCGTGTGGTCACACACGCCCATGTCTCTAGCCCGTGTAGAATTTATTTTCATTTTGAACCTACAGGGGTTTTCACACGATTGGACACACCCCCGTGTCAATAGCACGTGTCCTTCACACGGCTTAGACACGCCCGTGCCCTCACCTATGTGTGAAAACTAGGGGTATTCTGTTTATGACGTCAGGACCCCTTAAGAAGCACATGGCCTAGGTACACGCCCGTGTGCCGGCCTGTGTGACAATTCGAATTCTTCCAGTTAAAATGTAGGGGACACACGACCTATTAACACCCCCATGGGGTTGATCGTGTGTCACACATGGCCTAGACACACGCCCGTGTGCCTACCCGTGTGGACACTTAGAAGCTTTTCTCCAAGCCATTTCCCAACCTGGAACATAAACACATTTATACCAACTCAAGCAATACATAATGTAGCATTCATGTACTATGAATAACTCCTAAAATATGACTTATAGAATTCATAAAAACTTATCATCATCAATATAAGAAACTTAACAAACATTGGCCAATTTCTTTGGCCATATACAAAAAGAATGAAAAATCCTAATAGCCAAGCCTTTGGCTCTCACATATGAAATAATACAAAATGACAAAGTCCTATACATGCCATATTTCAAGAATGCTTGAATACATATACCCAAAGTTCCAGCTTGATAGTGTGAAAACATCTTTGGCGATCTCAAACCCGGGCTAGCTAAATTTAACCTATAAAAAATTGGAATGAGAGAGGAGTAAGCAGTAATGCTTAGTAAGTCTGATAAACCGTAAAAGTAACATATTTTAATCCCACAGTTAGTATGATTTTGGATGATTTATACCTGATTTATGTAAAAAGGTGCTCTTAATCCTTTCTTTTCATGTCTTATACTCAGGAAAGCACCCAAGGATAAAAAGAACGCAAAAGCACCTAAGGACAAAAAGAACGTAAAACAAGCTTAAAACAGACAAAATTGGGCCAACCCAAGAAATCGACATGGCTTGGACTTCAAGCCACACGACTGTGCCTTGACATTTATTCACATGGCCATGCCACAATTTACACGGCCGTTCCCCAATCGACAGAATCAAGACATGGCCTGAAGACGATTTACACAGGCGTGTACCATGGCCGTGCCCCTGCTACGGGAAAGAGTAATTTCACTCAAATTTGGATGCTTAGATGCAGAGAAACACATTCCTAAGTCTATTTAAAAATCCTAGGAGTAGAATTAGGATACTTAGGAGCCAGGTAAAGCATCTCAAAGCCTATATAAACACCCAAGGTAGCAACTAAAAAAAGGAGAGTTCGGCGAAGTCAAAGCAGGAGGCGAGTTTTTACGCGAGCTTTTCGTGGAATTACTCGAAGATAGCCAGTTGATCCATCTCAAGAAGCTGGTGTTCTACTCAAGAAAGAGGATCTCCTCTTCAATTCCTTTAGGGGTTTTAGGGATTTCTTATGTTTTGTTTTATCTTTTCTCTTGAGATGTTTTCTGATTTTGTTATGAACTAAACCCTTGAGATACCAAAAGGGAATGAAACCTAATATGGATTTTGTTATTTGATTTCTAAATTATATGATAAGTACTTAGTTTATTCTTAATTATGTTGTTTAATTTAATATGATGTGCTTAGGTGGAGGAGGAATAGACCCCGCCTAAGAGTAGATCTAGCATAATTGGCGGAATATATCAAAGTAGCCTAGAGATAAGGTTACGAGATTTTCTTTGGATTAGGGTGAAACCTAATATGGGAATCCATTGATCAATTCTATGCTTCCTTGGGGTTATTATAAGAGAATGAGAGTTTCACTAAGTAACCTAAGGTTAGGCGTTATTAAGCCTCGAGAGAGGTTTAATATAGGTTAGGGAGTCTCACGGATCAAGCTAAGTAAAAACGTCATATGAATTAAAAGTTAGATAACAAGAGAAGTCATAGGTGGATTCTTCCTTAGGGTATCATCTTCATCAACTGAGTTTTCCTAAAGTCTTTCTCAATTCATTCTTTTGTCTTTGCATCTAGTTTAGTTTTCATTAGTTTCATAAACCAATCACTCCATATTTCAGGGCTAAATAATAGAAAGAAAGTGAGTAGTGGTACTTTTAGGTTTCCTTGGATTCGATAAGATATTCTTGCCTAAACTATACTACTGTTCGACAGGTTCACTTGCCTCTATCGTTGTCATAGTTAGTCTACAGGTTCAATCATTCTTTTTATAAATTTTAAAACTAGACTGTTTGACACGATGAAGCTTTTGGCGCTGTTGCCGGGGAACACTAAAATATTAAGAAAGCTCTATTTTTTATTACTTTAACCATTATTTTCTATTTTCTGTAATTTATTTTTAATTTTTAGTTAAATTTTATTTAAAAATTACTTTGCTAATTTTCCTCTATTTTGCTTTTGGCGTAAAATTTTAGTCTATAGAAAAGATGGCACTGAATAATTATCAGTGGCAAGGCATGGGGACAATTTCTACTAAAACAACCAGTGTTTTCAACCTCGACGTGGTCACCAGGTTATCTAATCAGTTAGAGATGATGAATTAAAAGATGGTTGGTTTGAATAGTCTTTCACAGGTACATCCAGAAACACAATATGATTTGAATCTAAGAGGCGTGGTGAATCTTGAGGACCCACCCTACGAATATGGCATGGAAAACGCGCAAGCTCACTATACAGGTAACTATTCTAGATATCAAAATAATTTTATAGTGACACTTATAATGCAGGTTGGAAGTACCATCCCAATTTCTCGTGGGATGATCAAAATAGCCAAAGATCAGAACTTCCTCAAGATTTTCAAAAACAACCTCACCAACAAGAAGATGAGTCGAATCTTGAAGAGATGCTGGCGAAATTCAAAGGAGCCACAGATTCTCATTTCCAAAAGGCTGAAGCAGCACTTGATGAACAACAAAAATCGATCAAAGGGATCGAGAATCAAGTCGGAGAACTTACTAGGTCAGTAGGACATCTCGCAAAGCTAATGTCAGAATGACCACTAGGACGTCTACCAAATAACACCGAGGTTAACCTAACGGAGCAAATTCAAGCCATCTCAGATCAAGAAAATAAGGGGTTAGATGAACCAAACTCAATACAAGAAAACAAGGTAGACGAAGGTAAGGTAGAGGTAACACAAGAAAAGCCAAAACTGGTAATCAAGGAGTACGAACCTCGCATACCTTATCCCGAAGCTATGAAAATAGACAATTTAGAGGAACAGTTTGGTAAGTTTCTTAAACTCTTAAAGAAATTACATATTAACTTACTTCTTCTTGAACCTATTTTTCAGATACCAGACTCGAGGAAATTTTTAAGATAGCTCTTGACCAACAAACGCAAATTAGACGAAGAGCACCATGTGGAGCTAAACGCAATGTGCTAAGTAATTCAACAAAATAAACTGCCACGAAAATTAAAAGATCCAGGGAGTTTCACAATTCCATGTTTATTTGGTAGTTTATCTATTGATAATCGTTAAGCGGATTTAGGGCAAGGATCAATGTTATGCCTTACAAAATGTTTAAACAACTAGGTCTAGGGAAACCCGGAGAAACTAGGATGAGCATTCAATTAACGATAAAACTATAAGAATTCTAGGGTATAATAGAAAATGTTCTAATCAAAATTGATAAATTTGTATTCCCGATGAACTTTGCTGTTTTAGACATGGATGAGGACAACACAATCCCTTAATTTTAAGAAGACCCTTTTTAGCAAGCGCAGAGCTAAAATTGATATCTATCAGGAGAACTCATACTTTGTGTAGGCAACGAGATAGTCACTCTTCAAGCTCTTGACTCGGCTAGGACATCGAGTAATAAAGGTACGAATGTTAATTCCAAAGATAACCATTTGGTTCAACCTTCTTTCTGAAACATCACGAAATCACCTAGATGAGCTAAATCTTAGACCTCGTGCCAATAAAGAAGAATTATATGAGGAACAAAGCCTTAGGGTCGACAAACCAGAATAGTGGAAAACAAAATTTAAAGAAGAACTAGAACCACACAAAATGAAACCGAAGGAAACCCCAAACGAGCTGATAGGAACAACAAATCACATCAAAATAGAGGATCAGGTATTGTTGAATAAGGAATACCCTCGAATCACCAATTCAGACTTCAAGACAAACGAAGAAATCACTTTTAAGTTACTAAATGCCTTCCTATACGGCACAATCAAGGTCAGCAATCCTAAATTCGACACTTTTGAGGTAAACATTACTCGACTTAAACTATATATCCATAACCAAAGTGATCGCATGAGAAAGGATTTTCACCTCCTCAAACCACCTTGACCATACGAATGAGAGGTAAAGTCTAGCTGATTTTCACCTCCTCAAACCACCTTGACCATACGAATGAGAGGTAAAGTCTAGCTAAGACTATAAATGAGCGCTTTTCGGGAGGCAACCTGAGAACTAACCCCATTTTTACATTTTTTTTATTTTTTATTTTTATTTTTATTTTTCTTTTAGCACCTAACCATAAACTAACCAAAGAGAAGATTTTTAGGCCACACGGCCCTACACAGGTGTGCCGTGCAGTGTGGAATTCGAGGGATGAACCATGGGCGCGCAATAGTCAGTACATGCCACGACATAGAAAAATTTCTTTTCCCAACATAGGTGGCGATAATAATCCACTTTGTGTCGATCGCCGTCTTGAGGTTCTTGGCTTGTCAAGCACAGGCTAAACACGACTGTGCCTTTCAACCGTGCCAACATTCTGACTTATCGAACATGAGAGGAGCACACTTGTATTAAATGACCGTGTGAAGAAAGACACGGGCGTGCCACGACACCCACGGCCATGCCCGAACACCCTGAATGTGTTAAAAATTCAAAATCCAAAAACACGGGCTATATCTCTATTTAAACCTCATTCCCCATTTTTCTAGTTGTCTTTCATTTTCCATTATTTATTTTTGTTTTTATTTTATTTCATCATTATTTTTTTACTTCATTTTATTTTCTTCTTCTTATTCTTTATGATGTTTAGATTTAGCTTAGGATACAATAGGCTACTTTGAGGATTCAATTTCAAATGGTTCGAGACGCTTCCCCACGTTCACCTCCAATCTTATCCAGTTTCTTTTCATAGACTTCATCCAAAAATCCAGGAAGTGTTACTTCTCCCCTTCTCTTTTGATTTTATTATTACATAATTATTTATCTTTCTTTGTACATTGAGGGCAATGTACATCTTAAGTGTGGGGGGTAAAAGTACCTGACTTTTTGCATTATTCTCAAAATATGAAATTTAGTCTTGTTCGAAAGTATTTTTCTCATATTACTATTAGGATGAAATTTGTAATGATGTATGATTTTTATTGATATGTTTTAGAGTAAGTCATAGTTAATTGTGCATTGATGATTAAATCTGAAGGATACTAGAGAATTGAGCATGATAAGTCTACTTTTTAAAAATTAAAAATTAGTAGGTTGTTGAACTAAATTTGAGTATTACTTTGAAGTTTGAAATTTACAGGGATTGAGGTCAAAAAAACCTATAATTTTTGTGAGATTTTGAGCCTTATAGAGCATATATCCTTTTTCGTGCTCACTTTATTGATTATGAGTGTGTCAACTTTGAACTGTTATTCTAGAATTTGCCTCGTTTATACATGTCGAGACCACACTTTTGATTTGATGTACAAAGATGATAAAGGCACCTAGAATTTAACTCACTTACTCCATAAAAAGCCTACCTTTACAAATTAACCCCTAGTGAACCCCGTTCAATCCTAACAACCTTTTTATTGACTCACCCACTAATATTAACCCAAAATCCCTTTGTATTTGTTATCACCCTTTCATTTGACTACCCTTTGTATTTGATTAAGTTATCGAATTATATTAGTTCAGTAGTTACATTTATCATTTATGATGTAATATTTTAGTTCAAGAGTTACATTTATCATTTATGATGTAGTATTTTAGTTTGTTCTTAAAAAGAAAATTCAAAGTTTATTCATTATTAGTACATGTTTAAAGGAGCTCATGCATCTAAATCCCAATTGTTGAAAAGAGCTCGTATACTAGTATTATTATTGGCTTTCAATTGATGTATGTACTTATATTAGTTCATTGTTTCTAGTTAGGTAATTTGTCAAGTCAATCTCGATTCTAACCTTCTAATTCAGCCTGTATCCACACCTTTAACCCTAGCCCCATTACAACCCTAATAAAGACCTTTTGATTTGTGTATCATGTCATATACAGTGGTGGAGATTTGATTTTCAGGCAAGCCTATGGGATTAACTTTTCAGGTTCGACTTATGAGTGATTATTCTTCAACCTTAAACACTCTGAATGATTTGAATGAATCTATTATGAGGATGTCAATCCTTGTCGGTTTTGAATTAAAGGTGAATTACTTAGATAAGGGGAGACACCTATGTTTTCGTACTACAAAGGTATGACTTATCGTAATTGAATCTTAAGGACCCTTTGAGTTGAATTATCCATGTATAAATTATCTATGAATTATGATGAGACATTGTCAATAGGAATTATGAATTATGGAAAGTTCGTTTTAGTTGTAAATTGAGAATTTTTCTTGAGGACAAGCAAAAGCTTAAGTGTGGGGGTATTTGATAAACTGTAAAAGTAACATATTTTAATCCCACATTTAGTATGCTTTTGGATGATTTATCCCTGATTTATGTAAAAAGGTGCTCTTAATCCTTTCTTTTCATGTCTTATACTCAAGAAAGTACCTAAGGATAAAAAGAACGTAAAACGGGCTTAAAACGGACCAAATTGGGCCAACCCAAGAAATCGACACGGCCTGGACTTCAAGCCATACGGTCGTGCCTTGCCATTTACTTCACACGGCCATGCCATAATTTACATGGTCGTTCCCCAATTGATAGAATCGAGACACGGCCTGAAGATGATTTACACGGGTGTGTACCATGGCCGTGCCCCTGCAGTGGGAAAGAGCAATTTCACTCAAATTTAGATGCTTGGAGGCAAAGAAATACATTCCTAAGTCTACTTAAACATCCTAGGAATAATTCTACTTGAATTAGGATACTTATGAGCCAAGTGAAGCATCTCAAAGCCTATATAAACACCCAAGGTAGCAACTAAGAAAAGGGGAGTTTGGCAGAAGTCGAAACAGGAGGCAGAATTTTCTGCCAGAGCTTTTATTCAGGGAATTACTCGAAGATAGCCAGTTGAACCATCTCAAGAAGCCGTTGTTCTACTCAAGACAGATGATCTTCTCTTAAATTCCTTCAGGGTGTTTTAGGGATTTCTTATGTTTTGTTTTATCTTTTCTCTTGAGATGTTTTCTTATTTTGTTATGAACTAAACCCTTCAGATACTTGGAGGGTATGAAACCTATGATAGATTTTGTTATTTGATTTCTAAATTATATGATAAGAACTTAGTTTGTTCTTAATTATGTTGCTTAATTTAATCTAATGTGCTTACGTGGAGAAGGAATAGACCCTGCCTAAGAGTAGATCTAGCATAATTGAGCGGAGTTGATCGGGCGCCTAGAGATATGGTTATGAGATTTTGCCGGATTAGGGTGAAACCTAAAATGGGGTTATTATAAGGGAATGAGAGTTCCACTAATTAACCTAAGGTTAGACGTTATTCGCCTCGAGAGAGGGTTTAATATAAGTTAGGGAGTCTCATGGATCAAGCTAAGTAAAGAAGTCATATGAATTAAAAGTTAGATAACAAGAGAAGTCATAGGTGGATTCTTCTTGAGGGTATCATCTTCATCAACTGAGTTTTGCTAAAGTCTTTCTCCAATTCATTCTTTTGTCTTTGCATCTAGTTTAGTTTTTCATTAGTTTCATAAACCAATCACTCCATATTTCAGGCTAAATAATAGAAAGAAAGTGAGTAGTGGTACTTTTAGGTTCCCTTGGGTTTGATAAGATATTCTTGCCTAAACTATACTACTGTTCGATAGGTGCACTTGCCTCTATCGTTGTCATAGTTAGTCTACAGGTTCGATCATTCTTTTTATAAATTTTAAAACTCGACTGTTTGGCACGATCAAAGTTCATATGCAAGTAATAAAGAACTATTGACATTCTTTTATTTTTCTTAACCACAAGGGTATTATAATGTAGTTTGTGTTTAGGCTCATAATTTTTGCTCAATCATTCATAATGCTTAGTCTTACTCATACTTGCCCATCGCATTAGGGTTACCTTAACTTGTATTTACTCATGGTACCTATATCACTCATTACATAGTTTAGCACTTAAACTATCATAGACAATAACTTGAATCTCTATCTTCCTTAACTTGAATGGAATTCTCTATCTGTGATGCCTTAAAAATCCTAAAACCCTAATTTTTGTGCATTGAAGTTTGTATGTATATGTAGCACTTAGAATATTAATATTAATGTATTATTGGGATTATTTGAAGCCTTAGAGATAGGGGAGACCATAGGGAAAAAATTATTTTTCTTACTTTAGTGGACCCTAGTCTCGGACATGAGGCCTCTTAAGAAGATTAAGAAAAAATAGGACACAAATGAGCTTGTGGTCTAGTGGTAAGTGGCATCACTTGGGAGCTATAAGGTGGCATGTGTGTAAGCTGAAGAGGTCCAAGGTTCGAGCATTAGGAGTGTATTTTTGGAGTGTTTTATTTTGCATAGGTGGACGGTGATCGTATGTCAGAGTCTTAAAAATTTATAAAAAGAATGATTGAACCTGGAAACTAACTAAGACAACGATGGAGGCAAGCGCACCTATCGAACAGTAGTATAGTTTAGTGGCAAGACTGGATTGTCGAACCCAAAGGAACTAAAAGTACTAATTCTAACTTTCTTTTTATTATCTAGCCTAAGAATTAAGGGATTTGTTTATCTAATCTAAAATTAACTAACTACTAAGCTAAAGATGCAAAGACGAAGAGAATGAATTGGGGAAATACTTGTGGGAAAACCAATTGATTATGATAATACCTGAGAAAGAAGCCACCTTGACTTCACTTGTTATCTAACTCTGAACCAGACGAGTTATTCACTTGACTTGATCTGTAGGATTCCCTAATTTATATTAATATTTCGTTCGAGGCTACTAACATCTAACCCTAGGTTGATTAATTGAAATTTATTTCTAATTAAAACCCCTTGAATTGCATTAAATCGATCTATGGACTCCCATATGTAGGTTTGACCCTAATCTTGCAGATTTACATCATCCTAGTTCTAGGGTTGCGATCAACTCCGCTTAACTATGCTAGATCTACTCTTAGGCAGGGACTTTTGCTCCACCACCTAAGCACATCAGTACTTGAATCAATATCCTGGAATATCAAGACAAGAATTAAGAACACATAATTAAGAACAAATCAAATATTTATTATACAGCTCAGAAAACAATCACAAGATTTCATCTTAGGTTTCATCCCCCTCAGGTATCCGAGGGTTTAGTTCATATTATAAAAGGAAACATCTCAGAAGAAAATATAAAACAAAACATAAAGAAAAATGATCGTCTAATTGTTGAGTTTTAAAATTTATAAAGAGAATAATCGAACCTAGAAACTAACTCTGACACCGACTTAAGGCAAGTGCACCTATCGAACAGTAGTATAGTTTAGGCAAGACCAGATTGTCGAACCCAAATGAACTAAAAGTACTAATACTCACTTTCTTTCTATTATTTAGCCTAAATATGAAGTGATTGGTTGATTAAATAAAAAAACTAACTAATTACTAAATTAAGACGCAAAGACAAAAAGAACAAATTGAAGAAATAACTTTTAGAAAAACTCAGTTGATTACGACGATTCCTTAAAATGAATCCTCCTAAACTTTACTTGTTATCTAACACTGAACCAGACAATTTATTCACTTAGCTTGATCCGTAGAACTCCCTAATTTATATTAAACCCTCTCTTAAGGCGAATAACGTCTAACCCTAGGTTGATTAACCGAAATCTATTTCTAATTAAAACCCCTAGAATCGCATTAACTCGATCTATAGACTCCCATATTAGGTTTCACCCTAATCCGACAAAATCTCGTCACCCTATCTCTAGGTGCGTGATCAACTCTGCTTAATTATGATAGATCTACTCTTAAGCAGGGACTTTTGCTCCACCACCTAAGCACATCACACTTGAATTAATATCCCAGAAATATCAACACAAGAATTAAGCACACATAATTAAGAACAAACTAAGTATTTATCATACAGCTCAGAAAAAAAAAAACAAGATTCATTTAGGTTTCATCCCCTTCAGGTATCTGAAGGGTTTAGTTCATAATGATAAAATAAAACATCTCAAGAGAAAAGATAAAAGAAAACATAAAAAATCCCTAAAACCCCCTGAGGGAATTGAAGGAGATATCTTTCGTCTTGAGTAGAATTTTAGCTTCTTGAGATGGATCAACTGGCTATCTTCAAGTGATTCCCACAAATCTAGCCTTCTGGCTCAGTTCCTTGGCCTAACTAACAGCAAAAGCCCTGGCAGAAGGCTTCTGCTGAACTCTCCTTCAAGTTGCCCCATTGGGTGTTTATATAAACTTTGAGATGCCTTACTTGGCCTCTAAGTATCCTAATTCAAGTATAATTCCTACTAGGGTGTTTGAATAGGCTTTGGATTGTGTTTCTTTGCCTCTAAGTATCCTATTCTGTGTAAAACTCCTCTTAGCCGCGGCAGGGACACACCCATGGTACACGCCTATGTGAATTGATTTCAGGCCGTGGTCGAGTCTGTTGATGGAGGCACGGTCGTGTGAATCATGGTTAGGCTGTGTTCTGGTTAATTGTCGAGGCACGACCGTGTGGCTTGAAGTCCAAGCCATGTCGATTTCCACTTTGGCCAAAATTGGCCCATTTTGAGCCCGTTCCTCTTTCTTTTTTGTCCCTAGATGCTTTTCTGAGTATAAAACATGAAAATAAAGGATTAATAGCACCTTTTTACATAATTCAAGGAATAAATCATCCAAAAGTATGCTAAATGTGGGCCTAAAATATGTTACTTATATGATTTATCAAATACCCCCACACTTAAGCTTTTGCTTGCCCTCAAGCATAATTCTCAACATACAATTAAAACAAACTTTCCACAATTCATAACTCCTATCAATAATGTCTCATCATAATTCATTGATAATTTATAAATGGATAATTTAACTCAAAGACTCCTAAAGATTCAAATAATTCTAAGTCATATATTTGTAGCATGAAAACATAGGTGTCTCCCCTTATCTAAATAATTACCTTTAATTCGAAACTGACAAGGATTGACATACTCATTAAAGATTCACTCAAAGTACTCGAAGTGTTTAGGGTTCAAGAATAAGCACTCGTAAGTCAAACCTGAAAAGTTAATCCCATTGGCTTGCCTGAAAATCAATTCCCCACCATTGTAATATGAGATGATACACAAATCAAAAGGTCTTTTAAGGGTTGCAACTGGGCTTAGGTTAAAGGTGTGGATAAAGGTTGAATTGGAAGGTTAAAATCGAGATTTAATTGACAAGTTGCCTAACTTTAGAAAAAATGAACTAATAATCTGAATAATTACATCACATGAAAATACTAATAATACGAGCTTCTTCTTCAAGATGTTGAAATTAAACATATTAGGTCACTTAATTACAGAACTAATAATGAATATACTTCAATTTATTATTATTATTATATATTTAGAACAAATCAATAAATACATAATATAAGAAAGAACTTTATCAACTGAAATAAAGTAATTAGGCAACTGATCAAATTAATTCTTAATAGAAGGGTAGTCAAAGGAATGGTGATAACAAATACGAGCGCGGTTTTGGGTTAATATTAATGGGTGAATCAATAAAAAGGGTTGTTAGGATCAACGAGGTTCACTAAGGGTTAATTATGAAGGTAGACTTTTTAGTGGAGTGAATGGGTTAAAACCTAGGTTCCTTTATCATCTCAGTATATCAAATAAAAAATGTGGTCTCAACATGTATAATTGAGGCAAGTTCTAGAATAACAATTCAGTGTTGACACACTCATAATCAATAAAGTGAGCATGAAATGGAGTATATACTCTATAAGGCTCAAAATCTCACAAAAATTATGGGTTTTTGATATCAATCCCTGTAAATTTCAAACTTCAAGGTAATATTCAAATTCAATTCAACAACCTAAAAATTTTTGATTCTTGAAAAATAGACTTATCATGCTTGATTCTCTAGTATCTTAAAATTTAAATCATCAATGCACAATTAACTATGACTTAATCAAAAACATATCAATAAAATCATAAATTAAAAGAAATTTCATCCTAATTAGTAAAATGAGAAAATTTCTTAAGAACAAGATACAATTTAGGGATTTGAGAATAATGCAAAAGTTAGGAGCTTTTACCCCCCACACTTAAGATGTATATTGCCCTTAATGTACAAAGATAGATAAATAATCATGTAATAGTGAAACCAAAAGAGACGGGGAGAAGTAACACTTCCTGAATTTTGGATGACTCGAGGAGTTGGTAGTGGTCGGTGGTGGAAGATGGCTTATGTAGTAGTGAATTACTCCTAGTGATTTGTTCGTTATTTGGAGTATGCAATCAAAACTGCGAAATCATTAGTTAGATGTCTTAGGGGCGTAATTAAATAAATGTTAGGTATACTCGAAGGTTAGATAGCCAATGATAATAAAATAAAAGTTCAAAAAATAAAATGCAACAAAAGAGTTTAAATTAAGAAAAAGAATAAAATGAAAGCCTAAAAATAAAGAAAACTAAAAAGAAAGTAAAAATGGCTCAAATGTCCTCATCATCTGCTGGGTCCTGCGATGGTGGCGATGGTGAAGAAATATGGAGGTGATGACAAATCTGCTGAAGGGTGGCCTCGATCCCGTCAAAACGTCGAGCTGTGTCAGTGAACTGGTGGGTACAATATTGCTCGAACTGGGTGAGGCGTACAGAGATGTCTTTCAGTGAAACTGTTGCATAGGATGGCTGCTGGCTCGGGGCTGGTGGTGGGACATCATCAGTAATGTACTCGGGCACCTCCTCGTCTGTGGCTAGTTGGTATTGAGGAGGGTCAGTCCCACGACGATATTTAATCATCCTCATGTGTAGCATTGTCTTGATGCCCTGAGGTACCATCTGGTCAATCAGTGTTAAGGAGAATGTCTAAGTCTCGGTGTTCAGGAGGCCAAAGTGTTGAGCCAACCATGTAATGTACGGCCCCATCGATAGAACCCCCTCCTGTGTGGCTCTGTCTGGTGTAGAATGGCATGGGCTATGAAGTACGCGAGGTCGAAAACGTGCCCGATCGACATGCACGATAAGTAGTATATGTCATGTGCATTTACCACACCAGTGCTCTCTCGTCTACCCGTAATAGTGTGAGCGAGAATGGCATGGATGTACCAAAGATGTAACACCCCAAACCCTGCCCATACATCATGACCGGATCTGGTATGCTACAGGTTGAATGTTGAAAACTTTGCCTTGAAGGGTTTTGAAAATCTCAGTTTATTTTAACCGATTAATCATTAATTGTGACATTTTTGAAGAAACTTTAACATTTGCATTGAACATGCTGGAAAAACTCATTTTCCTTTCACTTTATAATTAAGACTTTGAAAACATAAGTTTATAAGATGTAACATAAAAAAAAAAATATAGTTCGATAACCTAAGTTATGGAGGCCTTATTACAAAAATAATCTCAAAATTGAAACTTAAAGAAAACCCGAAAATAGTCTATGAAGATAAAAGACTTGATGGCCCCTCGAGTCTGCCTCGGCTCCCATGTCCACGATCTACTGCTCATCTGAAAAGTTAGGAGAAATGAAAGGGTGAGTCACCAAGACTCAGTGTGCAAATCCCGAAAACATATGAAAGCCTTGAGGCCCACAAACACATTATGGGCCCTGGGCCCATACACAATGGCAACAAAATATATATTTACATGCAACATGGCCATCCCAAACCTAAGAGTCCATCCTCTACACACCTCCATACCAACCATCACACCGTGCGGATTTCTACAATCAACCCTTCATCCGCTACACACCATATCGACAGCTGTGCTGCCTGGCATCCCTTGCCTACCCTTTCTAGGTAATACGACTGTTCATACAGCCTCATTTTCCATCTTTTAGCCCATAACATACATATAATACAGGTTAACTAGTGTGATAGAGATCTACACACCTGATTACCGATAGGACAATACTTTTTATGTCGACACTATCAAAAGTTGATACAACTGCTAACTTTCTAGGGTTTTGTTCTGAAGTTGGTCCATAACTCGGCGGCCAATCCCGTACTGTTGACACCGCGCGTTTCTTGAACTTTGCGGCTGGGACTACAGATCCAACCCCTTCCTTTGATTTGCTGACATTCGAGTCCATAAATGACCTTAGTCAGAGGATAATATAATGATTGCTTAACGAGGCATTAGGTTAAGGCATAATAAAGAAAGGAAATCGATGGATCAACTTAGGGAGAATTGAAATCCTTACCTTGAAATCCCGAAAGAAGACAATAAGATTGGGAAGTTGCCAATTTTTATCCTAGAAACCTTGGCGGCTAGATCTCCTTTAAATCCCGGAATACCGCCCAAATAGGAGACAAGATCAGTGAATAGAATATCAAATTAATGATGGCCTTACAACCCATTAGCCAATCGGCTATGGCCCCCAAAACCAAAAGAGAAAAGATCAAAAGAAATCGGCACTTACCAATAGGTTTGGCTTCTCCTGACAGATTTTAGCTTCTGAGAAGATCAAAAGAAAGACAGCATAACAGAATCTATGAAGATTCAGCTATGAAGAAATCGGCAAAAGAGAGAATAAAGGAAAGAACAATGATCATTCGGTTATGGGAAAAAGAATGGAGATGAGAAGAGTTATGAGTTTCGGCTTTTGGAGGAAAAGATGAGAGTAGAGAACAATGTAATTTTTGGTTTTTCGCATAGAATTGGGGATGAGAGGAAATAAAAAAGAGAATAGGGTCAAATGTCGGAATTAAAGAGATATCTCCCCTACTTAAGCAAAATTTTGGCACCTACTGCCTAAAACCGAAAATGCCCTTGTCAAAACTAAAACTAAGCTATTAATCAAGGGAAATTTTGGCACCCCTTGATCATATCAGAACGGATTTCTCCTCCCCCTCAGTTTTGGAATTTCGGCCACCACTGTGACCAGCAGATAAATCCTAAATTTCCTCCCTTATCTTTATCTGATCACACCTCCAAAAGAATCCTAGATAACACTACCTCTTCTTCCATTCATCTGCAATATTATCTGCATTATCCACTCAAATAAATCCTCCTATTTCCAAGCCTTATTGTCGTCCCACTCTACCCACTTAATTGCCAAAAATTTGCTGAATTTAATTAAAAAGAATTGGGCTTTATGCGACTCGAACCTTGGACCTCCTTAACAGCTTGACACGCTACTCCTAGTCCCTGCATATCGCCACTAACCAATGGGCCACAAGCCCATTTTTATGTCTTAATTCACAGGTAATATCTTTTAAGCCTTGTCCTAACTTACTTTCCACTAGAGTGTCCAAACAAAAAATTCGACTAAGGCCTCGGCCCAACTTCAAGCCCATTCTAGACCCCTAAAACATTCTATCAAGCATAACAAGCACAACCACACACATTAAACGCATGGGCCCATTAATTCAAGATGTTACAGTTCTACCCCCTTAAAGAAATTTCGGCCTCGAAATTACCTGATCAGAATAAATGCGGGTATTGCCGCCATATCGCTTCCTCTGGTTCCCAAGTAGCCTCCTGAAAACCGTGATTCCGCCATAGAACCTTAACTAACGGAACCGTTTTCCTTCGCAATACCTTGACATCATGATCCAGGATTTCTCCCGGTTCTTCTTCATAGGATAGGTCAGGTCTCACTTCGATTTATTCCACAGACACCACATGGGATGGATCCGAACAGTAACATCTTAACATAGAAACGTGGAATACATTGTGAATCTAGCTTAGCTCAGAAGGTAGCTCTAGCTGATAGGCTACCGGCCCCACTCGTTTCAACACTTGATAAGGTCCGATAAATTTGGGACTTAATTTATCCTTCCGTCCAAACCTCAGCCCTTTATTCCATGGTGACACCTTCAAGAACACCTTGTCACCCACTAAAAACTCTATGTCCTTACGCTTCAAGTCTGCATAGGAATTCTGTCAGTCCGACGCTTCCTTTAGTCGAGCTCGAATTAACTCAACCTTCTCCTTTGTTTCAGTAACCAACTCTGGACCCAAAATTTGACGTTCCCCTAATTCCATCCAACAGGTAGGAGTACAACACTTCCGCCTGTACAATGCTTCATAGGGCGCCATCTGAATACTAGACTGGTAGCTGTTGTTGTAAGCAAACTTCGATAATGGTATAAATTCTTCCAAACTACCTCTGAAATCAATGACACAACCACTCAACAGGTCCTCCAAGATCTAAATTACCCTCGATTTGTCCATCCGTTCGAGGATGAAACTGTTAGATCAAATCCAACTGTACCCAATGCTTGATGCAAAGCCTTCCAAAATCGTGGCGTGAACCTCGTGTCCCCGTCCGATATGATTGATCTTGGTACCCCATGCAACCTCACTACTGCGCTATATATAACCTAGCCGACCTGCAGAGTAATCGACCAGTCTTGGTATGAAATGAGCGAAATTAGTCAAGCGATCAACAATCACCCAGTCAATCTTTCATAGTAGGCGTGAGGGTAGCCCACTAACAAAGTCCATTGTGATCCTTTCCCACTTCCATTATGGAATCTTCACCTACCGCAATAACCCGATGGTAATCGATGCTCGCCTTTACCTCTTGATGTGTCAAACACTTACTCACAAGTTCGATTACCTCGCTTCAAGCTCGATGACCGTAATCGATCCATAAATCCCGATACATCTTACTCCCTCCGAGGTGCATAGCGTATGAACTTCCATGTGCCTCTTGCAAAATCCTATGCCTCAATTCTGGATCTTTTGGCATGCAAACTCTCCCTTGAAAACATAACAGTCCTTCCTCATTTATCTCAATTCACGATCCATCACTTGATCCTACATGAAACTTCTTCTTTAGCAACTCATTGGTCTGCGCTTCTCCTTAACTCGACCGACCCAAGAGGGTCTCACTTGAAGTTCACCAATAAGCTCCCATCATCGTATAAACTCGGTGAGCAAACATTGCTCTCAAGTCGAGATTACTCTCGACTTAAAGCATCCACCACCACATTAGCTTTACCGGATGGTACTCGATCGAGCAATCATAATCCTTTAACGACTTAATCCACCTCTTCTGCCTTACATTCAACTCCTTCTGGGTCAAAAGGTATTTTAGGCTCTTATGATCGGTGTAAATAACAGATTTCTCCCTGTAGAGATAATGTCTCCAAATCTTTAAAGCAAAAACCACTGCCGCCAACTCCAAATCATGGGTGGGATAATTTGCTTCGTGCGGTCTTAACTGTCGAGATGCATACGTAACAACCTTTCAATCTTGCATCAACACGCATCCTAGTACCGTGTGTGATGCATCATAGTAAATTATGGATTCCTTTCTAGCCTCCATTTGATTCAATACCAGAGCCTCCGTCAAAATCCTTTTTAACTTTTCGAAACTCTCTTGCTGCTTATTGGACCAAACAAACGAAACTCCTTTTCGTAATAACTTAGTCAATGGTGCCGCTATTGAAGAAAATCCTTCAACAAACCTTCGATAGTAGCTGGCCAATCCAAGAAAACTCTAAATTTTTACCACGGACTTAGGCGGCTTCCAATCCAATACCGCTTCATTTTTTTGAGGGTCAACCCTAATCCCCTCTACCAACACAACATGGCTTAAAAACGTAACTTCCCTTAGCCAAAATTCACACTTACTAAATTTGGCATACAGTTGCTTCTCCCTCAAGATTTGTAAAACCACTTGAAGGTGTGACTCATGTTCCTCCTCCGATCCTGAATAAACCAGGATATCATCTATGAATACCACGATAAACTGATCCAAGTAGGGTTGGAAAATTTGGTTCATCATGTCCATAAACGCTGTTGGCGCATTGGTCAATCCGAATGGGATTACCATGAACTCGTGATGACCATAGCGAGTCCTAAAAGCCATCTTCTGAATATCTGCCTCCTTGACCTTAAGCTGATGGTATCCTGACCTCAGATCTATCTTTGAAAAGACTGAGGCTCCCTTCAACTGATCAAACAAGTCATCGATCCTCGGAAACAGGTATTTGTTCTTGATCGTTAGCTTATTCAACTGACGATAGTCAATGCACATACACATTGATCCATCTTTCTTCTTGGCAAATAACACCGGCGCCCCCTACGCACACACTTGGTCAAATAAACCCTCTATCCAAAGAACTCCCTAATCAAGCTTTCAATTCTACTAACTCCTTTGGCGCCATCCTATATGGAGCAATAGATCTGAAACTATTCCCGAAAAGATCGATACCAAACTCCACTTCACGATCTGAGGGTAGTCCCGAAAGCTCTTTTGGGAAAACACCAGGAAACTCCTTCACCATTCTAACGCCTCCAATAGTTAGGTCTTTGGCTTCTAGAGCCCGAACAAACGTTAAAACTGCCTCACATCCTTTTCTCACCATCCTTTCTGCTCATAGAGCAGTCACAACATTCGACAGACAATTCCCCCTTTCTCCTATCACCAACACTTCACCATCCTTGGGGGTTTTCAACACCATAAGCTTGGCTGCACAATCTAAATTAGCTTGATACTTCACCAGCCAGTCCATGCCTAATATTAAGTCAAACTCCCCGAACGGTAATTCCATCAGATTAGTCCGAAAAATTATTCCCTGAACTTCTAAGGGTACCTCCCGATAGAGTTTATCTACTACCACAGATTGTGCTAATGGGCTAATTATAGTCATTGCCCTAGGGGTAATCTTGGAATCTAAACTTAATGTTCCAGACACACTACTAGCAATATATGAATGTGTCGACCCAATGTCAATCAATATAGTGTAAGGCAAACCAAATATTAAAAACGTGCCGGTTATAACATCCTGTGTGTTAGCCTCCTCTCGACGTTCAGCAGCATAGACTAATCCCGACTGTCTCGGCTCAGTGTTTCTTGCCCCTCGACCTGGTGCTCTATGGCCCCGACCAAAACCGTTACCACCTCTAGTTGTACCACGATTCCTCTGCGGCTGCTGACCTCCTCTACTTGACTGAGCATTTCCCTGCCCAGTGGGTCCTACATCGCTCCGTGACTGTGGACAGTCTCTAATCTGATGGTCCAAAGATCCACACCTAAAGCACTTTCTGCTGCCTGCCCAACACTCACCTACATGAAATTTACGACAGCGAACACACCTCTGTGTCTGGTTAGCACCAGTCTCTCCACCCGATTCAGCCCATCTGACCTAGGTCTTTTCTGAGTATGCACAACTGCTCCTGACGATCCAAAATTCCTTCTACTTCCACATTTATCTTTATCCCGATTCAGCTTTTCCGTTCACTTTACCTCCTCAGCTATCTTAGCATTCTCCACAAGCACAACAAATTCCCTCTCCCGTTATGGAGCTATCAAAACACGTAAATCATCCTTCAGGCCATTTTCAAATTGAACACACAGTTCATGTTCTGTGGCCACTATCCCTCGAGCATAACGGCTCAAGCGTAAGAATTCTACTTCATACGTCGCCACCGACCTACTTCCCTGAACCAGATTCAGAAATACTCTATGCTGCGCATCCATAAAACTCGTTCCAATGTACTTACTCTGGAACGCCGTTCTGAAGTAATCCCAGGTGATACGGTCAGCCACTGTACCATCTTTAACCGTAAGCCACCATTGATAAGCTTTGTCCCGGAGAAGGGACACTACTCCTTTAAGCTTCTCTTCTTCCGTGAAATCCAAATCATCCATTTTGAGTTCGACCACCTCCAACCAATACTCAGCTGTACTCGAGGCTATCCCAAAAATTCCTCTAAACACTTTTGCCCCATTAGCTCTAAGCCGCTCCGACACAGATTTCAGGGCTCATGTGCCCATGCCTGCCCCAGCAACCTTCTCTAAAACCCTCAACATTGCCTGAGATACCGCATCATCTCTGGCTATCTGATTCTAAAATTCTACCTCCACAAGTGGTGGCACTGGTACCTCATTCCCTGACTCGTGACCAGACCCTACCGGTTCGACACGTTAATCTTGCCTCTACCTCGGCCACGTACACCACGTCCTCTAGTAATCATTCCACCGATTCGCGTCTATCTGATTAGGAATTTCATGAATTATTAATTTCTTCCACTGATTAATAACGAACAATCTTATGAAGAGTAGTTTTAACGAAGAGTTTTTTCAATTCAACTCTATCTACAAGGTTCAGCCTTCTGTCCAGATTTCTAGCTCTAGAATCCATATACATTCAACCATCACACATCAACATACAAGTAGCATCCATGAACTCACATTCATCACATAAGGGTATTTTTGTCATTTCACTACCCAGGGGTATTCTCGTAATTTAGCAAAATAGGGTATCTTGGTGATTTTAAAAAATAGCGGTATTTTGGTAATTTTGCAATTCGGGGTATTTCGATAATTTTGAAACCCAAGGGTATTTTGGGAAATTTTCACAAATTGATTGTATTTCAAAAATTTTACATAACTAAGGTATTTTAGTAATTTTACGAAATAGGGTGGCTGGTCCCTTTTGGGTTTTAGTTATAAATTTTGGCCGGTCAACAAGTCCCCGTGGCTACGGTGAACAGTTACTACGCACCAGGTAGGATTCCAGTGAAGAGGAGGTGAGCCGCTAGGGCCGCTTAAATACCAAGCTCTCCCTAGATCCAATCCTAGACATGCGTATGCCTGTTACAATACCCTAACCCTGTGACTTGTTCACAGACATATTTAATTAGAAATTAAGTCTTATGAGATTTGAAGAATTGTTTATACTAAACCTAAAGTCCATAAACTCTAGCATACTAGCCTACGTCCCTATAGAGCCTATCAAGCCCAACATGCATATCACATAATTAGTTTAGAATACTTACCTGCGTGGATCGGGTGCTGGTAGACTCAAAAGCCATATCTCAACTGAACTTTTCTCAAACTTACATCACTTTTACAAATCACTACTGGACTCATTTCACAGCCCGAGTTTTGAACTGGGCTCTAATACCAAAGATGTAACACCCCAAACCCGGCCCATACGTCATGACTGGATTTGGTATGCTACGGGTTGAATGTTGAAAACTTTGCCTTGAAGGGTTTTGAAAATCTCAGTTTATTTTAACCGATTAATCATTAATTGTTACATTTTTGAAGAAACTTTAACATTTGCATTGAAAATGCTGGAAAAACCCATTTTCCTTTCACTTTATTAGTAAGACTTTGAAAACATAAGTTTATAAGATGTAACATAAAAAAAATATAGTTCGATAACCTAAGTTATGGAGGCCTTATTACAAAAATAATCCCAAATTTGAAACTTAAAGAAAAATTGAAAATAGTCTACGAAGATAAAAGACTTGATGGCCCCTCGAGTCCGCCTCGGCTCCCATGTCCACGATCTACTTCTTATCTGAAAAGTTGGGAGAAATGAAAGGGTGAGTCACCAAGACTCAGTGTGCAAAAACACATTATGGGCCCCGGCCCATACACAATGGCAATAAAATATATATTTACATGCAACATGGCCCATCCCAAACCTAAGTGTCCATCCCCTACACACCCCCGTACCAACCATCACACAGTGGAGATTCTTACAATCAACCCTCCATTCGCTACACACCATATCGATAACTGTGCTGCCTGTCATAAAGACCGATCACTATGTGACCTATGTGGCAAAGCCACCGATCGCTATGCAACCTTATTAATACATTGTAGTATTTCGATAGCTATGTTGCCTATCATAAAGACCGATCACTGTGTGACCTATGTGGCAAAGCTACCGATCGCCATACGACCTTCTTCCCCTTCATCATATCAATCCCATCCCAAGCATGCATACATGCAAGAATCAGAACATTATACTATATAAACAGATCACAGACTTTCACATACTTCGATACACATAGAGAAGTTTCTATGATTATGTACCTGGCATCCCTTGCCTACCATTTCTGGGTAATATGACTGTTCATACAGCCTCATTTTTCGGCTTTAGCCCATAACATACATACAATATAGATTAACTAGTGTGACAGAGATCTACACACATGATTACTGACAGGACAGTACTTTCTATGTCGACACTATTAGAAATCAATACGACTGCTAACTTTCTAAGGTTTTGTTCTGAAGCCGGTCCACAACTCGACGGCCA
The DNA here is from genome assembly GCA_025506655.1 of Gossypium rotundifolium. Classification (NCBI taxonomy): domain Eukaryota; kingdom Viridiplantae; phylum Streptophyta; class Magnoliopsida; order Malvales; family Malvaceae; genus Gossypium; species Gossypium rotundifolium. The sequence continues at coordinate 120,656,654 of CP106731.1, forward strand.
ATCCCGTACTACTGACACCGTACGTTTCTTGAAATTTGGGGCTTGGACTACAGATCTAACCTCTTCCTTCGATTTGCTGACATTCAAGTCCATGAATGACCTTAGTCAGAGGATACTATAATGATTGCTTAACGAGGCATTAGGTTAAGGCACAATAAAGAAAGGAAACCGATGGATCAACTTATGGAGAATTGAAATCCTTACTTTGAAATCCCAAAAGAAGACAATAGGATTGGAAAGTTACCGATTTTTGTCTTAGGAACCTAGGCAGTTAGATCTCCTTTAAATCCCAGAATGTCGCCCAAACAGGACACAAGATCAGTGAATAGAATATCAAATTAATGATGGCCTTACAACCCATTAGCCAATCGGCTATGGCCCCTAAAATCGAAAGAGAAAAGATTAAAAGAAATCAGCACTTACCAACAGGTTCAGCTTCTCCTGATAGATTTTGGCTTCTGCAAAGATCAAAAGAAAGACAGTGTAACAGGATCTATGAAGATTCTGCTATGAAGAAATCGACAAAAGGGAGAACAAAGGAAAGAACAATGATCATTCGATTATAGGAAAAGGATGGAGATGAGAAGAGTTATAAGTTTCGGCTTTTGAAGGAAAAGATAAGAGAAGAGAACAATGTAATTTTTGGCTTTTGGATAGAAGTGGTGATGAGAGGAAAGGAAAAAGAGAATAGGGTCAAATGCTAGAATGGAAGAGATATCCCCCCTACTAAAGCAAAATTTCGGCACCTATTACCTAAAATCAAAAATGCCCTTTTTTAAAACTAAAACTAAGTTATTAACCAAGGGAAATTTTGGCACCCTTTAATCATATCAGAACCGATTTCTCCTCCCCCTCAGTGTTGGAATTTCGGCCACCACTATGACCAGCAGATAAATCCTAAATTTCCTCCCTTATCTTTAACTGATCACACCTTCAAAAGAATCCTAGATAACACTACCTCTTCCTCACTTTATCTGTAGATTATCCCTTTGTCCACTCAAATAAATCCTCCTATTTCCAAGCCTTATTGTTGTCCCACTACCCACTTAAATGCTAAAATTAACTGAATTTAATTAAAAGAATTGGGCTTTATCGACTCGAACCTTGGACCTCCTTAATGACTTAACACGCCACTCCTAGTCCCTCGATATCGCCATCGACCACCGACCACAAGCCCATTTTTGTGTTTTAATTGCAGGTAATGTCTTTTAAGCCTGTCTAACTTACTTTCCACTAGAGTGTCCAAATGTAAAATTCGACTAAGGCCTCGGCCCAACTTCGAGCCCATTCGGACCCTTAAAACATTCTATCAAGCATAACAAGCACAACCACACACATTAAGCGATAGGCCCATTAATTCATGATGTTACAAGATTACCTCGAATGGGGCGGTCTGTTGTTTGGAGCGACTAGGGTCGTAGATGCCCGTGGTGGTGGCTGGGCTATTCAACAGACTAACTAGGTGCGATCAAATGGCGATTTAGCTCGAAAGTGGATTCTCTACTACAAACCGATCATGTAAAGTATGAGTACAAATCCAATTGTGGTACGCCTAGTCATCATACTGTGCCCCTAAGACGGAATTGAATGGTGCTCGGGTCATCATATTGCGCCATCACTATCTTCAGGGTAAAAGTGGCACAAAACTCTAGGGTGAGTTCCAAGTATGTGGGCTCGATAATGGAGAAGAGTTGCTCCTATGACTCAGTCAAGAGAAGCGCTCGAATATCAATGTCTAGCTCGATCTATTCTAAGGCGTCCCAATCAATGCACCTACCGGTGCTGAGAGGTCATGCCCAAAAAGCCTTATACCATTCCTCCTAAGCTTCTTCAATAAAATGGAGGAAATAGTGCCGTACTTCGGAAGAGGCACTTACTGAGGACGAGCCGGGTCCCTTTCTTTTCTTAGTGGGGACAGCTGCAGTTCGTTTTCCTCTTGACGATGACATTGTACCTGAAAATAGTGAATATTCATGTAATTTTTGTACCAAATTAAATCAAGCACTTTGAGACTCGAGATATTTAACGGCTAAATTCGATTATTCTAATTATGAGCAACTAATTCTACCTAATATTAAAATAAATATTTAAAGCAAAATTTCAATATAACAATCAAAATGAATTTGCAAGAAATTAAATAACACCAATAGGAGAAAAGAAACTAGATAGCATGAAATTTGAAAATAAGTTCTAAAATTTAATGAATTATTTTAGAAGAAAATAATTAATACTAATACTAAAAATAAACAAAATTATTATAAACAAAATATTATGAAGTTTATCAAATAATTAGTTAAGAAAATAGAGTGATGAAGGGAACCATAGAGTGTGGTGGTGTGAATCGATGGAACACGGGCTGAGCACGGTGGTGTTAAAGTTTTCTAGAGATGCACGGCAGTGGCAAGGGCGTGAGTTCCTGTAGCACGGTGGTGGAGAGAGCGTGGGTGTAGTTTTTGTATGGGTTTTGGAAAGTGATCGTGTCAAACAATCGAGTTTTAATATTTAGAAAAAGAATGATTGAACCTATAGACTAACTATGACAACGATAGAGGCAAGTGCACCTATCGAACAGTAGTATAGTTTAGGCAAGATTATCTTATCGAACCCAAGGGAGCCTAAAAGTACTACTACTCACTTTCTTTCTATTATTTAGCCTGAAATATGGAGTGATTGGTTTATTAATCTAAAAACTAATGAAATACTTAAACTAAATGCAAAGACAAAAGAATGAAACTTTGGGAAAATATTGTGGAAAAACTCAGTTGATTATGACGATACCCTCAGGAAGAATCCACCTATGACTTCTCTTATTGTCTAATTTTTAATTCATATGACTTCTCTACTTAGCTTGATCTGTGAGACTCTCTAACCTATATTAAACCCTCTCTCGACGTGAATAACGTCTAACCTTAGGTTAATTAGTGAAACTCTCGTTCTCTTATAATAAACCCCTAAGGAAGCAGTAAATCGACCAATGGACTCCCGTATTAGGTTTCACCCTAATCCGATAAAATCTCTTAACCCTATCTCTAGGTGCTCGATCAACTCTGCTCAATTATGTTAGATCTACTCTTAGGCAGGGTATATTCATCCTCCACCTAAGCACATCAGATTAAATTAAGCAACATAATTAAGAACAAACTAAGTACTTATCATATAATTTATAAATCAAATAACAAAATCCGTCATAGGTTTCATCCCCTTCAGGTATCTGAAGGGTTTAGTTCATAACAAAATAAGAAAACATCTCAAGAGAAAAGATAAAACAAAACATAAGAAATCCCTAAAACCCCTTGAAGAAATTGAAAAGGAGATCATTTGTCTTGAGTAGAACTTTGGCTTCTTGAGATGGATCAACTGGCTATCTTCGAATAATTCCCTGAATAAAAGCTCTGGCAGAAAACTCTGCCCACCAAAACTTCTCTAGAACGGCTGCCTTGGTTTGTTTATATAGGCTCATTAGATGCTTTACTTGGCTCCTAAGCACCTCCTTCAAGTAGAATTACTATTAATGTGTTTAAGTGGACTTAGAAGTATGTTTCTTTTGCTTCAAGCATCCAAATTCGAGTGAAATTGCTCATTCCCGTAACAGGGGCACGGCCATGGCACACGCCTGTGTAAGTCGACTTCAGGTCGTGTGTTGATTTTGTTGATTGAGGCACGGCCATTGCACGGCCATGTAAGTTGGGATTCAGGTCGTGCTTCAGGTTTGTCGATTGGGACATGGCCTTGCAATTCGTGCTTGGGGCGTGTCTTTGAATGATTTGCGAGGCACGGCCGTGTGACTTGTAGTTCAGGCCGTGCCAATTTCTTGGGTCAGCCCAATTTAGTCCATTTTAAGCCCGTTTCTCATTCTTTTCATTCTCGAGTGCTTTCCTGAGTATAAGATATGAAAAGAAAGGATTAAAAGCACCTTTTTGCATAAATTGAGAGCTAAATCATCCAAAAGCATACTAAATGTGGGATTAAAATATGTTTCTTTTACGATTTATCAAATACCCCCACACTTAAGCTTTTGCTTGTCCTCAAGCAAATTTCTTACCTTACAATTAAAATGAACTTTCCATAATAGATAATTCCTATCAACAATGTCTCATCATAATTCATAGATAATTTATAGATGGATAATTCAACTCAAAGAGTCCTAAAGATTCAAGCATGATAAGTCATACCTTTGTAGTACGAAACATAGGTGTTTCCCCTTATCTAAGTAATTACCTTTAATTCAAAATCGACAAGGATTGACATCCTCATTGAAGGTTCATTCAAATCACTCAAAGTTTTTAAGGTTCAAGAATAAGCACTCATGAGTCAAACATGAAAAGTTAATCCCATAGGCTTACCTGAAAATCAAATCCGCACTACTGTATATGAGATGATACAAAGATCAAAAGGTCTTTATCAGGGTTGTAAAGGAGCTAAGGTTAAGGGTGTGGATACAGGCTAAATTAAAGGGTTAGAATCGAGATTGAATTGACTAATTACCTAATTTAAAAACAAAGAACTGAATATGAATATTTACATCGAATGAAAACTAATACTACCCACTCTTGATAATTACTATATAATAAAGAGTATTTTCATCACTTAAAATTTGATAATACTTTAATACGAGCTTTTTTTTAACAATTAGAGTTTAAATGCTCTAAGCTCTTTTGTATACTACTAATATTGAATATACTTGGATTCTTTTATTTTTTTAAAGAACATATTACAAAATGTAATTCTTGAACTAATATAATTTGATAACTTAATCAAATGAAACCTCGATTAAGGGAAAGTCAAAAGAATGGTGATAACAAATACAAAGGGATTTTGGGTTAATATTGGTGGGTGAGTCAATAAAATTGTTGTTAGGATTCAACGGGGTTCACTAGGGGTTAATTTGTGTAGGTTTTTTATGGAGTGAACGGGTTAGAACCTAGGTGCCTTTATCATCTCAGTATATCAAATCATTAATGTGGTCTCGACTTGTATAAACGAGGTAAGTTCTAGAACAACAGTTCAAAGTTGACACACTCATAATCAATAAAGTGAGCATGAAAAAGAATATATGCCCTATAAGGCTCAATATCTCACAAAAATTATGGGTGTTTTTTTTTTTTTACATCAATCCTTATAAATTCCAAATTTCAAGGTAGTACTCAAATTTAGTTCAACGACCTATTAATTTTAATTTTTAGGCAAGTAGGCTTATTATGCTTGATTCTCTAGTTTTCTTTAAATTTAATCATCAATGCACAATTAACTATGACTTATCTAAAACATATCAATAATAATCATAAATCATTAGAAATTTCATCTTAATTAGTAATATGAGAAAAATAATTTGAACAAGTTTAAAATTCGGGATAATGAAAAATTAGGCATTAAATTGAGAATTATGCTAAAAGTTAGGCACTTTTATCCCACCACACTTAAGTTGTACATTGTCCTCAATGTACAAAGATAGATAAATAATTATGTAATAAAAAGAGAAGGGGAGAAGTAACACTTCCTAATTTTGGATGATTCCGGAGTTGGCGTGTTCGGGATGAAAGATGATTTATGTATTAGTGAATTACTCCTAGTGATTTGTTCGTGTATGTAGAGTGTGTGATCGTAATCGTGAAGTCATCAGTTAGATATTTTGGGGTTGTAAGATAAATAAATGTTAGGAATACTTGAAGATTAGATAAGTAATGATAAAAGTTTGTAATGAAGAAAAGTAGAAAATTATGATAATAAAGGAAAAATAAAATAAAAATAACACTAAAAATAAGACAATAAAATATAGACAAGTAAAAGGACTCAAAGGTCCTCCTCATCGTCTGGATTTGGTGGTGGGGCTAGTGATGACATATGGAGGTGTTGGCATATTTGGTGGAGGATGGCCTCTATCCCATCAAAACATCGAGTGTTGTCAACGAAATACTACTCGAACTGGTCGAGGTGTGTAGAGATATCTTCCCATGATGTTGCTGCATGGGATGGCTGCTATCTTTGAGCTACTGGGACATCGTCAGTTATGTCCTCGGGCTCCCCCTCATCTGTGGACGTCACTAATCGGTATTAATGGGGGTCGGTCCCTCGATGATGTTTAATCATCCCCTTGTGTAGCATCATCTGGATGCCTTGAGGTACCATGTTACCCATTAGTGTGAGGGAGGTGGTCTAATCGCCGATGTTCAGGAGGTCGAAGTGCCGAGCCTCCCTAGTGATGTATGGCCCCATTGACAGAATCCCCTTTCTGTATGGCTCTGGCCGGTGCTGGATAGCACAGGTGATGAAATATGCCAAATCGAAAACGTCCCTTTCTGACATGCACGATAAGTAGTAGACATCATGCTTGTTTACCACACCAGTGCTTTCGCGTCGACCTGTGATAGTGTGGGCTAGGATGGCGTGGATATATCTCAAGAGTGGGCCAAGGGCTGTTACCTTCGATCGAATGGGGTTGTAAGCATTCGTGGTGGGTGCTAGGCTGCACCAACAGTTAAGGGGGTTGAGGGCGAGTTCTCGGTCTAACTCGGAGAGGTTATTTTCCTCTCTAAATTTGTTTGTATAAAGTCCAAGAGCTATGACAAATTGGGAATGCTTAATTGACGTACCATACCCCTAACGAAATTGTAATCGTTCTCGGCTCGTCAAACCGTGCCATCATTGTTTGTAAAGTAAAAGTTGTGCAAAATTCTAGTGTTAGCTCCATGTATGTTGGCTCGATGATTGAGAAGAACTGCTCCCATGGTTCGGTTGAAATGAGGGCTCGGATGTTAGTTGCTAGTCCTATTTGTTCAATCGGCGTTCGGTCAATGCACCTTCGGTGCCTAAGGCCGTTCTCGAAATGCCTTGTAATACTCTTCTGAGTGTTTTGAGGAACCGGAAGAATAGATCTTGAAGCTCGGAAGATGCACTTGTGGAAGATGATTCGGCCCTTTTCTCTTCTTACTTGGGGTAGGCGTTTTACTCGAGATGTCGACATATTTCACGCTAATGTAAAGCAATTTTTTTGTAGTTCAACCAATATATTTTAAAATTACACAATAAAATTTTACAATAGCGAGCACCAATTCTTCTCACATGTATTAATAAGCAAATCATAAGATTAATCAAATAATGAGAATCATGTTGTTAGAAACTTAAATAACTCAAGCAAACAAGAGACATTCTAAGAAGAAAATGAACTAAACAAAAATCATGTCATAAACTAATAGAATAAACTAAATAACATGAATCAAAATTTTTTAGTCTAAATTTAAACAAAAACTTAAATGAAGAGGAAGTATGCGAAAGTGTAAAGAAAAAAAAAACTAGTAGTGGTGATGGATGATGAACACGGTTGAAGGATCTGGCAATGGGTTTGGTTTCTACTGATGTGAACACTACTGGTAGGGGTGTGGTGTGTGAGCACGGTGGTATTGTGGCCGTGTGGGTTAGTTGAAGAGAAAAAGTGGCATTTTGGAGGGGAAAGTCTGGTTTTTATGGCCGAATTTGGGGAGGAGGGGTTTAAAACTTAATTTTAGGGTTTGGATTTGGGTAAGAAGGCTGTTAGATTTTATTTATAGAGGAGGGGCATGGTTAGTTGACACGTCTATGTCGTTTTGAAATCGCCCATGCTTTTTATGTTTTTCGTGATTAGGCGCATTTAGGTTTATTAGCACGGCCGTGTTACCGTTAGGCACGCCTGTCTTTGAAAAGTCGATAGCTTCACAGTTCGATCGCACGGCGTGTTCGTATCGCATGACGTGTTGACTATAGAAATTTTTCCTGTTTGGGCATGACTCTTGACACGCCCGTGCCTGATAAGTCAGTATATTAGCACGATGGGATAGCACGGTTGTGTATAGCCCGTGTGTCAAAAGGCAGCAACCTTGCACGGTTGCGAGGCAAGAATGTTTTCTACCCGTGTTGTGTAAGTCAGTAGCTTTAAACGGTGATGAAGCACGAGCGTGGTCTGATGTCGTAGCCCGTGTTAGAGAAGGTCATTTTTTCCTGTTTATGCATGGTTAATGGCACACCGTGTTTGTGGTCGTGTCTTGCATATGGTCATTAGCACGCCTGTTTTATGGCCGTGTTTCAAAACCTGCGCTTCCATTGGGCGAATTTTCGTGAGGTGTTAGCAAAATAAAATATTAGTGGTTTAGTGCTCGGTTGCCTCCTAAGAAGCGCTTGTTTATAGCCTTATGCTAGACTTTCCTGCTTTCGGTTCTAAAGAAGGTTTATGAAGCGAAGCTCCACTATCATATCTCCAAAATCGCACCATTATGAATTTTGAGTCAGTGACCATTTACCTTGAATGTGCCCTTAGTGGGGTGAGTTGCCTCAATTGTGTCGTATGGAAAAATTATTTTAATCATGAATGGGCCAGACCATCTTGATTTCATCTTTCCTGGAAATAATTTAAGCCTTGAGTTATACAGTAGGACCAGGTCCCCCACCTTGAATTGTTTTGACCTTTTTAGACGAGTATCGTGGCGTCGCTTTGTTGCCTCTTTGTATATTTTTGAGTTCTTGTAGGCTTCAGCTCTCCATTCATCTAGCTCATTTATCTGCATCATTCTTTTCTTTCCTGCAACATTAAGATCGAAAATCAAAATTTTATTGCCCAAAAAGTTTTGTGTTCTAATTCGAATGGTAGATGACAGCTTTTCCCATTTACAAGTTTGTATGGGGATGTCCCTATAGGTGTTTTGAATACTGTTTTGTAGGCCCATAAAGCATCATCTACTTTAACGCTTGATCCTTTCTATTTGATTCAACTGTTTTTTCTAGAATGAGCTTAAGCTCTCGGTTTGCTACCTCAGCTTGTCCACTAGTTTAAGGATGATATGGGTGGTCGCCTACGTGGCATACTCTATATTTCTTTAGAACTTTTTCAAAATGTGTATTATAGAAATGAGTACCCTTATCACTAATGATGGCTCTAGGTGTCCCGAATCGGAAAATAGTTTCTTGAAAAATTTAACTACTACCCTAGCATCATTAGTAGGTAAGGCTTCCGCTTCTACCCATTTTGACATGTAACCAACTGCTACTAGGATGCATTTATTTCCAAATGAATTGGGGAATGGTCCTATGAAATCGATACCCCATACATCAAATATCTCACATGATAACATATATGTTTGAGGCATTTCATTAAGTTTAGAGATATCACCTATCCTCCGCATCTATCACATGAGGTAACATGCACGTGGCATCTTTGAATAGAGTGGGCCAATAAAACCTGATTTGAGTATTTTGTGTCTTGTCTTAATTCCAATGTAGTGTCCTCTTGATGGTCTTGATTGACAATGCTCCACAATTTTGTTTGCTTCGTCTTTGTAATATATCTTGAATTACGATCTACACATATCGAAAAGAAAGGGTTCTTCCCAAAATAATTTTTCACATCAAGAAAGAATCGCTTCTTTTGGTAATGTGTCGCTTTCCTTGGTAGAACATTAGGCGCTAAATAATTTGCGATATTTGCAAACCATGGTACCTCGAATGGGTTATAGAGAAGAGTTGTTCTTCAAGAAATGAATCAATTATTTCACCTTCGTCAAGCTCTTTGGTGTGTGGATTTTCAAGTCTAGAATGGTGATCTACTGCAAGATTCTCGGCTCCCTTCTTATCTTGTATTTCCAAGTCGAATTCTGTAAAAGTAAAATCCATCGTATGAGTCTATGTTTTGCATCGTGGTTTGTTTAAGAGGTATCTAAGAGTTTGAATGGTTAGTGTAAACAACAACTTTAGATAGTATTGAATCTTGTCTAAATTTATCAAAGGCAAAAACTACGACTAGCAATTCCTTCTCGTGGTGGTATAATTTTCTTGTGTGGGTGTTAGTGTTCTCTTGGCGAAGTAAATTGGCTAAAATACTTGTCTCTTCGTTGTCCCAACACTACATCTACTGCAAAATCACTTGCATCAAACATTAGTTCAAAGGGTAAGTTCAATCAGTGCAATTATAATCGGTGCATTTATTAATTTATCTGTAAGGATATTGAATGCATTTAGGCATTCTGATTGAAATCAAAAGGAACATCTTTTCTAGTAATTTTGTCAACGGCTTAGCTATTTTAGAAAAATCTTTAATAAATCTTACGTAGAATCGCATGTCCTAAAAACTTCTAATAGCCTTGTGTAACTAGGGAAGGTAGTTTTTTATGGCTTCAACTTTCGTTTTATCTACCTCAATCTCTTTACTAGAAATTTTATGTCCTAGCACAATCCTTCCCTAACCATAAAGTGACATTTTCCCAATTCAACACAAGATTTGTTTCCACATCTTATTAGAACTCTTTTAAATTGTCGAGGCAAAGATGGAAAGAATTCTTGAATATCGAAAAATCATCCATAAATACCTCCATGATGTCCTCCACTAATTCGTCAAAATTGCCAACATGCAGCATTTGAAAGTAGCAAGGGCATTACATAATCCAAAAGGCATTCTACGATAAGTAAATCAGAACACCCCAAACCCGCCCATCGTCATGATCGAATTTGGTATGCTATGGGTTCAATGTTGAAAACTTTGCTTTAAAGGGTTTTGAAAATCTCAATTTATTTTAACTAACTAATCATTAAGCGTGACATTTTGAAAGGAACCGTCACATTCGCGTTGAATGTGCTTGAAAAGCCCATTTTCATTTCACTTATAATTAAGACTTTGAAAAATAAACATAGATTGTAAAATAAAAAATATAGATCGATAACCTAAGTTATGGAGGCCTTATTACAAAAATAATCCCAAAATTAAAACTCAATGAAAAATCAAAAACAGTTTATGAAAATAAAAGACTTGATGGTCCTTCGAGTCCGCCTCGGCTCCCATGTCCACGATCTACTGCTCATCTGAAAAGTTGGGAAAAATAAAAGGGTGAGTCACCAAGACTCAGTGTTCAAATCTCGAAAACACATAAAAGCCTTGGGCCCACAAACACATTATGGGCCTTGGGCCATACACAATGGCAACAGAATATATTTACATGCAATATGGCCTATCCTAAATCTAAGAGTCCATCCTCTACACACCGCCGTCATCCGACCATCACACCGTGGGGATTTCTACAATCAACCCTCCATCTGCTACACACCATATCGATAGTTGTGCTACACAAAGAAAGACCGATCACTATGTGACCTATGTGGAAAAGCCATTTGATCACTATCTGCCTTAATAATATATCGACAATTGTCTTTTGTCATTAAGACCGATCACTATGTGACCTATGTGGCAAAGCCACCGATCGCTATACGACCGCTCTCCTTCATCATATTAATCCCATCCCATGCATACATACATGCAAGAATCGAACATTAAATTACCTAAATGGATCACATACTTTTACATACTTTGATACACATAGAAGTTTCTATGGTTACGTGCACTGCATCCCTTGCCTACCCTTTTGGGTAACACGACTATTCATCTGACCTCATTTTCCACTTTTAGCCCATAACATACATATAGTGCAGTTAACTAGTCGATAGAGATCTACACACGATTATCGACGGGACAATACTTTCTATGTCGACACTATCGGAAGTTGATATGATTGCTAACGGCTAAGGTTTTGCTCAGGCGCAGGTACACAACACTGCGACCAATCCCCGAACTACTAACACCGCGTGTTTCTTAAACTTTGGGGCTGGGATACTATAATTATTGCTTAACGAGGCATTAGGTTAAGGTACAATTAATCGAAAAGAAACCGATTAAACATCATAGGAGAATTGAACCCTTGCCTTGAAATCTCGAAAATAATAATATGGTTCGAGCGTTAGCGATTTACGCTTAGAAACCTAGGCGATTATATCTCCTTCAAATCCGAAATGCCACCCAAAAAGAACACGAGATCGTGAAAATGTCAAACTATAGATGGCCTAACAACCAACTAGCCATTCAGCTATGGTCTTAAAAGCGAAAGAGAAGAAAAAAAACGAAGAAATTGGCACTTACCTTAACACGAGAGAATCAACAACTCGGGAATTTTGGATTTTGAGAAGATCAAAAGAAAAGATGATCTCAATAGATCTATGAAGATTTGGCTTTGATGAAGAAATCGGCAAAGAGAAAAGAATAGACAAGGGTATTCTTTGCTATGGAGATGAAAGCGAGAAAATAATGGAATTTGGCTTTTGCATAAAAGTAGAGATGAGAGAATAAGATTAGGGGTTTGACTTTTGAATAATGAGAGAAGAGAATGGGAAATAAAACCATATTACCGAAAATAAAAAGATATTCCCCCCACTTAAACACAGAATTTTGGCACCTACTACTTAAAACCCGAGAATGCCCCCTTTTAAAACGTCAAACTAAGCTATTAATCAAGGGAAATTTTGGCACCCCTTGGATATACCAAAACTGATTTCTTCCCCCCTCCATGAGATGGAAATTCGGCCACCACTGGCTGTTCAGCAGATACCTTCTATTCTTTCTCCCTTATCTTTATCCATTCACACCTACAAAAGAGGCCTAAATAACACCACCTCTTCTTTCCTTTATCAGCACATTATCCACATTATCCAAGTCATTTAATCCCTCCTAATTTTAAGCCTCATTGCCGTCCCACTTGCTCCTCCTTTAAGTGCCGAAAATGGCCCAAACACATGGGCTCCAAGCGGCCATAACTTGGGGCTCTTCACCTGCTAATGACACCACCTTATAGCTCTTTTGCAGCGCCCTTTGCTACTGGCCACAATCCCATTTTGTAATTTAAACCACAAATACCATCTTTTAAACCTTATAGTGTCTAAACAAAAAATTTAACCAAGGCCTCGGCCCTATCATGAGCCCAATCTAGACCCCTAACACTCTAATTAACACATTACACATAACCACACATTAAATGCATAGGCCCATTAATTCAGGATGTTACACAAACGTACTGCATGGGTATGTGAATGTTGTCTTCTCTTGATCTTCAGGTGCTATTGGGATTTGAAAATAGCAGGAGTCCATCTAGGAAGCAATAGTACATGTAATATCCACGAAATAGGGTTATTTGTGATTGTATTATTACGCATGAGTACGGATTGTCGTGTTGTTAAGTGAGATGTTCTAGGGTTTAGGAATAAGCCATGAGTAGGCTCGATTTGTAGAAAAATTTTTGTTTTAAGCTTTAGTTAGAGGAAGTCAAGGAGATAGGGGTTAAGTGTAATTTGTGGGGAATTTAACACAAGAGGAGCTAGTAGCATAGTGGAAGTGGCGCATGAGTAGTTTCTTGAGGAAAGGGCTCGAATAGCATGGAGTGCTATTTGAAGATTTTATTTTATGTATCCTTACATCAAGTGTCGTAAGCCTTGTATTTGGTAAGTTGGACTTTAAATTTTTTTTGTAGAGTTGAATAATAGTTTAGGCAAGCTTGATCTTGGGAAAGAATCATTTTGATTAAGGAATTGAAGGGGAACACAAGGCTTGATATAAGGTGTGTGCTATAGAAACTTTTGTGTGGAATAGTTTGGCATTGAAGTCCATGTATTTGGACGGTTTAAGGGCTAGGGGAGTGGGCTTAATTTTGATGTGATTAGGAAGAAATAAGGAGAAATTTAGGAGTGTGTTTAATTCAAAATTAGTCGAATTGATGGCAAGAAGAATTTTGGTGTGGTTGCCAAATTTTGATTTGTGTAGGGAAAAAAGTCTTTGAAATTCCTTTGTAGCTAGGTGACATTTCAGTTAGCTTTGAAGGTGTTATTCTTTGTTTAGCGTCAAGTCAAAATCTCCCTTAGCATTGCCGATTTCTCCCTAGTGCTTTCGGTTGAAGCAAACCCGAAACCCAAGTAGTGTTTGTCGATTTACTCTCTTAATCTTTGAGCCAAATTCCATTTGTTTTCTCTCTTTTCTTCTTTGAAACCAAAACTTTACTCTCCCAACTCTCTCTCTTTCTCTCTTTCTTATTGCTCAAAGTCGAAAGTACCCATCTCCACCCTTTCATTTTTTTTTTTCTTTTCTTCTCTCAAATGTTGTCGAAATCCTCTGCATCTTCCTTTGCCAAATTCCCTCTCTTCCATTTTACTTTCTTTTCTTCCTCTTTTCCCTCTAGCCAAATTTTTTTGTTGTTTTAATCAACCATAGCGAATCTTCTTTCTTTCTTTTTGATATTTTGGCGAATCTCAATCAAGCCTTGTTCCTTTTGGTTGTTTCTTCAATCGGTTTAAGGAGGTAAGTGTCCATGGCGAAACTCCTTCTTACTTTTTTCTCTGTTGACATTTTGGTGGAAGCCTAATCCTACATTTGTTGATAGTATTGTTAATCTTTTATGGAATCGATTTCTTTTAGGCTCTTGGGACTTTAGAAGAGGTCGGTCTAAGCCTCTATTCTCGACAATTGATTTTGGTAAGTCAAGTGGTAAGGATTTTGTTGGTTCATCATTCTTTAAGTGGTGGAAAAGCGAAGGCTATTAAGATTAAAGTTGGTTATTGGTGAATGGTCTATGTTATTAATCTAAGTGTTGGTAGAATCGCGGGGCAAGGAGATCTAGTCACGACGGATCGGGTCTTGGGATTTAAAACTTGCGATAATAACAGGTGTGTAACTTACACACTTTATAACTTAGTAAAATACATTAACAACCTAATATGTGATAAACCGAAAACTGTGTAGATCTAATATGATACCTTATGGGTATGAGCAAAGATATAGGTAAGTCCGTTTCGATATGACTTGCTATTTGATGCTTAATATCATGATCTGTGTTATATTTGTTGTATGCATAATATTTGAGCATGATGGCATGATTTGTACATGTGATGTATTGATGTGGGTGATATGAGAGGAGGGGAAGATTTGATATCCGTGTCTTTGGGACACGGAGGTTTAGCACCTCGATTGGTTTGGTACCACAGTTATTTTGTGACTTTGGGTCACGGAGGTTTAGCACCTCATAGCGACTCGTCCTAGTGGCATAGCAATGGAATGTTGAAAATGATGGTATCTCGGGCTTTAAGCCTAGCAGAGCCTAGTGTCGGTGACTTATTTGGGGCTTTGTGCCTAGCAGAGCCTTGTCTTGGTGATTCATTTCGAGCTTTAATGCCTAGCGAGCTTTGTGGGTGTTATATATCGGGCTTTGTGCCTAGCGAGCCTTGTCTTGGTGATTCATTCGAGCTTTAATGCCTAGCGTGCTTTGTGCAGTGTTATATATCGGGCTTTGTGCCTAGAGGCCTTGTGCCGCTGATTTATTTCAAGCTTCTTGCCTAGCGAGCCTTGTCTTGATGATTTATTTTGGGCTTTAATGCCTAGCGAGCTCTTTCTTGGTGATAAGTTAAAAATAAAGAATTGGAGATGAATATACATAGTAGATTGAGTATAAGCTCTAAAAGAAAAAGAAAATTAGCTTATTATATTGGTAAGTGACAAGGTAAGTTGATTATTTGAAATGATAAATGGTTATGTAAATATGAATTATGTGCTAACCTATTTGAACATACACATAAGTTGGCCTATTTGTGTATTTGTAATAATGAAAGTCAAATTATATATATTTGTTTATGCTTGATTGTGTTCGGCCATATGGTTATGCGTATGTAAGGTTCAAATGTGATTTGGTGATACTTAAAACTTGGTTATGATTATGATGTGCAATGAGATCGAAATTTCATTATGTTTTGGTAACTTGAAATATTCAAATGCATAGGTTATATATATGAAATGTTATTGTAAAAGTTATGTGATAAACTACTATTGATTAGATTAAGGATATGACTAATATTTAGCTAGGTGAAACTTCGTATTGAATTATTTATGCTAATTCTTAGAAAGAATGGAAGTTAAATTGTTAAGTATGTGTGTATATGTCATAAATCTTGCTTGAGACTTACTAAGATAGCAAGCTTATTGTGTGTATTCTTGTTTACCCTTGTTTTATAGATTTAGGTTCAAGCTACGGACTCGAAGGATCCGGGAAGAAGTCAACCACACTATCGACTTTCTTTTGGTATTGAATAACTTAGTTTTGTATTAAAAAGGGCATGTATAGGTTGGACTAAGCAATTATAACTAATGTTTGTAATCGTGTAAATATGCTAGCCATGCGAAAATGGCTTTCTATTTTGGAACTTGTTTCGTGATTTGATGATATAGTTTGCTCATGCCATGAATTATCATTTATGCTTGAAAATGGTTTAATCATGCGTGAGTGTGGTATTATTATTATCTGTGCATGTTAGGTTATGGTATATACATATCATGAGAGATTATTTCTTTTAAATTAGGTGTGATATATATCAATGATCGGGATATAATATAATTACTTGTTATATTCGGTCATGTTATTAAAAGAATAAGAAGTTATGCCTTAGAATGTATTTATGATTGGTGATTGATTAAATGGTTTGATTGTTTAAAGTTAAATTATAGTAGTGATACTCAAACATGGGGTTGTATTAAGTGGTAAACAAGTGTGTATATTCGGTATGTAAAGTTGTATAGGTCATGTGTTTGAGTTGGGCATATTAAATATGTTTTCTTATGTGCAATATGAAATGAGCTTAGATTCACATGTTTTTGGTTTGTAAGATGTGTGTTTGATCTTGTTATTTTAACTATGTTCGTACAAAAGTGATTTAAATTATGACTAAATGTTCATTTGTTGGTATTGAAGTTGGTATATTTTGTGTCGATAAGTCTTGAAAGAATATGTACATAGATATTTTATGTTTTTGGCATTGGTGGTGATGAATTGTTTAAGTAAAGTCATTATATATATGTATTGATTAATGAGTTTACCTTTTAATAGTACTTTATTAGCTTTAATGAAATTGACTTTGACTTGAAAATAGTAATTATATGCAATACCTTGTGCTATAATGATAATTCCTTAAACCTAATCCGGTTATTGGACACGGGATAGGGTGTTATAGATATCGTGACTTTGGGTCACCGGTGGTTTAGCACCACCAAGTGGTTTGGTACCACCACGATGTAGAAAAGGAGTTATGGATGGCTAGGTTGGGTGCATTATCTATATTACTTGGTTATGAATTGTGTAAGTATGTTGCATTAATCGGTGGAAGGATTTATACATTGAGTCTTGGTGACTCACCTTCTCCCTTATCTTTTCAGTGATTCAGTAGATAGCGGATGCGAGCGGATAGGACTCGGTGGCCATTCCATAAATAAACCTCAGATTTTACATGGACTTTGCTATGGGTATTTTATTTCATTTAAATTCGGTTTCTTTTATTTGGATTTGTAATAAGGACTTTTAAGTTTATACTTTTGGACTATTTATATGCTTTGGATTTGTTTTAAACATGGCTAAGTAAATTACTTGACAAATTTTAATAATATGAATGCAATGGTTTTAAAAACTTTACCATCGGGTAATAAAAATTATTTGATAATAAATGACAACTCAAATGTTTTCGACAACTTAAATAATTTTTGAATTTAAGTTTCCATACTCAAATGTAAGCGGTTTTCAAAGCAATCATTCGTGTTTTTCTTAAAATAATATAAATGATTTTTAACACCGTGGATCGACAACTAAATTTTAAAGATTGATTTAGAGATTTCAAAGTATATTATCGGTTTTAACTAATCATGCACTGATTTCTATAAACATTAGACATCTAAAGAATTTTGTCTAAAACTAAACCGTCAACTCGATTTTCTTCAAAAGTTTTCCTGTGACATGCCAAATTTGGTCGTGGTGTATTGACCGGGTTTGGGGTGTTACAATTCGATATCGAGCCAAGTTCAAAGGCTCATTGTGGGCCGAGGCCCAAAATGTTTTAAAATATGGTCTTAAAATATTTTGTTTGAAATTATGTGATTTGAAAGGCATGGCACCGAGTCTCGGCACCAATCCGCTGTGGTAAGTACCCTAGCCTTTGGTTGTGATTTTTGGATGTTATAAACTTTGAATGATTAGTGAGATTGGACTACCTTAGAGACCTAAATTTAAAGGACTCTATGGACTCATGAAAACAAAACTCTTTAATAAGAATTATTCATAAAATTGTGCTTTAAAGATAGTGGAATAATGATTGAAGCATAAAATTTTAAATCGATAAGTCGAGACTTTAGACATGAGCACTGAGGTCGAGGTCGTGTCTGGCGTGGGCGTGGTCGGGGTAGGATGGGCGTGTGCGAGCCCGGTGAGGTCCAGTCAAGGGTCAAAAATGAGATACCAAAGACCACCACCGGTTGTAGGTGGTGAGTTCCAAGAGCAAGCAGGGGATGGCCAGTTGTCTCGAAGCGATGCTACGAGTTCTTGAGAGGGTAGCTAGAGTAGGTAGAGCGCGGAGCTCGAAAATCTATACAGAGCGACTCAGAGCCAATGGGCCGAGGTATTTTGAGGTGTTTCGTGTGGCTCCAGACTGTTGAATATTGGCTAAAAGCGACGGAGCGAATCATGAATGACTTGGATCTCAATCTTGAGGAAAAGCCGAAAGGATAGTGTCGCTTCTTGGGATGAGTCATACCGGTGGTGGCTCACAGGTCTGGCGATAGTCTTTGCAGTGGAGGATCTCACTTGGGACTATTTTAAGGTAGCGTGTCGGAAGAAATATGTTGGGTCTAGTTACATTGATACACAACGAAAGGTATTTACGAGATTGGTTCGAGGAGTAAGTCCAGTATCAAAGTATGACATAAAATTTTTAAGATTGAGCCGGTATGCTAGAGGTATCATGGCTCTGAAACACGAAGCGATGTTTCGAGTTCGAGGACGAATCGAGAGTTGAGTTGAGATTCTTGATTGCTCCACAAGAGGAGCAAGAGTTTATCGTGCTAGTAGAAAGGCTAACATAGCCGGGGATAAAGGAATCTGTAAGCGTAATCACAAGGAATAGACATAAGAAGTTTTGGATCATCCGGTCCATTGGTAATTCTCGTAAAAGGGCTAGGCGAGTGGGCCAACCAACTGCAGGAGGCTTGTTATCGCTAATCGAGGGACCAGCCAGATGTAATCGGTGTGGGAAATCTCATTGGGCGAATGTTGAACCGGTGGGAAAGGATGTTTTGAGTGTGGCTCACCGGATCATCGTGTGAGGACCGCCCACGTAGCTAGCCAGAATCGATCGAGGTCGTGGTGCGTGCTCGCCTTGTAAATGAGGACCACCATCGCAGAGGGTCGAGTAATGTGTAGAGGAGGTAATGGTTACGGTCGGGAAGTGAGAACCCAAGCAGCGGTACAGCAACACCGAGGCAAGACTGACTGGGTTAGTATATACATGGCGTCGAGAGGAGGCGCGACGCACCGGACGTCATCACCGATGACGCTTTTAATTTTTGTTTTACCATGTACTACTTTGATAGATGTGGGTTTGACGCGTTCAGATGTTGCTAGTAACATAGTAGAGATCATAAACTTAGACTCGAGACTACTTCAGGAAGATGACAAGACTTAGCCCTCTAGGTCACTCTGCGAAGTGAATAAGTCAGATGGGGATGTACCCTAGAACTCCAAGGGGTAGTGTTTGTAGTGATTTGATGGAACCTCTTGTTTGGGGAGTTCGATCCGATTCTTGGGATGGACCGTTGGTCAAGTACCGTGCAAGTTTGGATTGCGCTAAGCGATGGTTTTGAAGACAACCGAGGGTGAAGAGGTGGTTATGATAGGTAATAGAAGAGATTATTTATCCAACGTGGTATCTGCGTTGAAAGCTGAGAAGTTGGTCAAGAAGGGCTGTGAGGCATTTATGGTTCATGTGTGTGCATTGGAGGCTAAGGAGTCTGCTGCAGGGAACGTTTGAACAGTAAATAAATATGCTGATGTATTTCCAGAAGAACATCTGGGATTGCCTTTGGATCATGGAGTTGAATTTGGAATAGATCTGCTACCCGGAACTGCGCCAGTGTCTATCATTCCGTATAGGATGGCGCCGAAGGAGTTAGTGGAATTGAAGGATTAGATTCAAGAATTATTGTATCGAGGTTTTATCCCACCAAGTGTTTCACCTTGGGAGCACCGTACTTTTTTGTCAAGAAGAAGGATGGTACGATACGGATGTGTATAGACTATCGCCGGTTGAATAAGTGACGATCAAGAACAAGTATCCATTCTTGAGGATAGATGACTTGTTCGATCAACAAAAGGCATCAATTTTCTCAAAGATTGATTTAAGGTCCGGTATCATCAGCTAAGGGTGAAGGAGGCGGATATTCACAAGATGGCATTTCAGATTCGGTATGGGCATTACGAGTTTTTGGTAATGCCGTTCGGGTTAACGAATGCACCAGCATTTATGGATTTGATGAATAGGGTGTTTCAACAGTACTTAGACCAATTTGTTGTAGTATTTATAGATGACATATTGGTGTACTCAAGGACAGAGGAGGAGCATGATACGCATTTGCGAGTAGTATTGCAGATTCTGAGGAAAAGCAGCTTTATGAAAAATTTACTAAGTGTGAATTTTGGCTTAGGGAGGTGACTTTCTTGGGTCACGTAGTGTCAGCTGAGGGGATTAGAGTGGATCCTCGAAAGATTGAGGCAGTGTTGATTGGAAGCCGCCAAAGTCAGTGGCAGAAATTCAGAGTTTTCTGGGTCTGGTAGGGTACTACTGCAGATTTGTAGAGGGATTTTCTTTAATCGCAGCACCAATGACCAAGTTATTGAGGAAAGGAATTCCATTTGTGTGGACTGAAAAGTAGCAAGGAAGTTTCGACAAGTTGAAGAAGATTCTGACTGAAGCTCTGGTTTTGATTCAGCCTGAGGCAGGCAAGGAATTCACAGTTTACTGTGATGCATCACATACTGGCTTGGGATGTGTCCTGATGCAGAAAGGAAAGGTAGTGGCTTATGCATCTCGATAGTTGAGACCACATAAGGTTAACTATCCGACGCATGACTTAGAATTAGCTACAGTGGTTTTCGCTTTGAAGATATGGAGACATTATTTGTACGGAGAGAAGTCAATAGTCTATACGGATCACAAGAGTCTAAAGTATCTTTTGACTAAGAAGGATTTGAACTTGAGGTAGCGTAGATGGATTGAGTTGTTGAAGGACTACGACTGTTCGATTGAGTATCATCCGGGCAAGTCTAACGTGGTAGCAGACGTGTTGTGCCGTAAGGTTGTATCAGACTTAAGAGCGATGTTTGCCCATCTTAGCTTGTATGACGATGGGAGTCTGCTATGAACTACAAGTTAAGCTTCAATTGGTTATAACAGATCAAGGAGAAACAAAGTAGTGGATGAGGTTTAAATGCTCGAGGTTGCAAGTCCGAGATTGTAATTTAGAGGGTTATAGTTTGTCCAAAGATGGAGTATTGTGTTTTCAAGGGAGAGCTTGTATGTCAGAAGGATGTCAAGTTGAGCGAGAATTCTTTGGGACGCATTTTAGCGACTCATACGCTTTGTATCCTGGAGGTAGCAAGATGTATCGAGATTTAAGAGAGTAGTTTTGGTGGCTAGGAAAGCGGAGGTAATCGAAGTTTGTGGGTAAATGTCGGCGTGTCGCAGGTCAAGGCTGAACATCGCTTGTCGTTTGGGTTACTTGACCAAGGAAGATTCCACAATGGAAGTGGGAAATGATCACTATGGACTTTGTTAGTGGATTACCCCTTACACCGAGTAAAAAGGACTTAGTTTGGGTGATTGTGGATCGATCTGACTAAGTTAGCTCATTTCATTCCTAAGAGTGGATTACTCGCCGTGGTTAGCTAAGTTGTATGTGGCGGAGATAGTGAGGTTGCACGGTGTGCCGATTGTCGATCATCTCGACGGAGATCCTAGATCTCGCCAAGGTTTTGGAGAGCATTACATCGGCCTTGGGTGCGTGATTGGATTTTAGTACGACATTCCATCCACAACTCGTGAGCAATCGAAAAGAGTTATACATATTTTAGAGGATATCTTTGAGAGGTTGTGTTTTGGACTTGAGGCAATGGGAAGAGTTTTTACCATTAGCGAGTTCGCATACAACAATAGTTATCGAGCAAGCATTAAGATGGCACCATATGAGGCGTTGTATGGTAGGAAGTGTCGTACACCTACATCTTTGGATAGAGTTGGGTGAGGTGATAGTGTGGGCTAGGATGGCGTGGATATATCTCAAGAGTGGGCCAAGGGCTGTTACCTTCGATCGAATGGGGTTGTAAGCATTCGTGGTGGGTGCTAAGTTGCACCAACGATTAAGGGGTTGAGGCGAGTTCTCGGTCTAACTCGGAGAGGTTATTTTCCTCTCTAAATTTGTTTGTATAAAGTCCAAGAGCTATGACAAATTGGGGAATGCTTAATTGACGTACCATACCCCTAACCAGAATTGCACTGTTCTCGGCTCGTCAAACTGTGCCATCATTGTTTGTAAAGTAAAAGTTGTGCAAAATTCTAGTGTTAGCTCCATGTATGTTGGCTCGATGATTGAGAAGAACTGCTCCCATGGTTCAGTTGAAATGAGGGCTCAGATGTTAGTTGCTAGTCCTATTTGTTCAACGGCGTTCCAGTCAATGCACCTTCTGGTGCCTAAGGGCCGTTCTCGAAATGCCTTGTAATACTCTTCCTGAGTGTTTTGAGGGAACCGGAAGAATAGATGCTGAAGCTCGGAAGATGCACTTGTGGAAGATGATTCGGGCCCTTTTCTCTTCTTACTTGGGACTGAGCGTTTTACTCGAGATGTCGACATATTTCCTGCTAATGTAAAGCAATTTTTTTTGTAGTTCAACCAATATATTTTAAAATTACACAATAAAATTTTACAATAGCAGAGCACCAATTCTTCTCACATGTATTAATAAGCAAATCATAAGATTAATCAAATAATGAGAATCATGTTGTTAGAAACTTAAATAACTCAAGCAAACAAGAGACATTCTAAGAAGAAAATGAACTAAACAAAAATCATGTCATAAACTAATAGAATAAACTAAATAACATGAATCAAAATTTTTTAGTCTAAATTTAAACAAAAACTTAAATGAAGAGGAAGTATGCGAAAGTGTAAAGAAAAAAGAAACTAGTAGTGGTGATGGATGATGAACACGGTTGAAGGATACGGCGGTGGGGCTGGTTTCTACAGTGTGAACACGGCCTGGTAGGGGTGTGGTGTGTGAGCACGGTGGTATTGTGGCCGTGTGGGTTAGTTGAAGAGAAAAGTGGCATTTTGGAGGGAAAGTCTGGTTTTATGGTAGAATTTGGGGAGGAGGGTTTAAAACTTAATTTTAGGGTTTGGATTTGGGTAAGAAGGTCATTAGATTTTATTTATGAGGAGGGGCATGGTTAGTTGACACGTCTATGTCGTTTTGAAATCGCCCATGCTTTTCGCTTTTTGGATTGGGCGCATTTAGGTTTATTGGCACGGCCGTGTTACCGTTGGGCACGCCTGTGCTGGGCAAGTCAGTAGCTTCACACGGTTCGATCGCACGGGCGTGTTCTGGTATCGCAGCCCGTGTTGACTATAGAAATTTTTCCCTGTTTGGGCATGACTCTTGACACGCCCGTGCCTGATAAGTCAGTATATTAGCACGATGGGATAGCACGGTTGTGTATAGCCCGTGTGTCAAAAGGACAACAACCTTGCAGTTGCGAGGCAAGAATGTTTTCTACCCGTGTTGTGTAAGTCGGTAGCTTTAAATAAAGATGAAGCACGGCGTGATCCGATGTCGTAGCCGTGTTAGAGAAGGTCATTTTTTCCTGTTTATGCATGGTTAATGGCACACCCGTGTTTGTGGTCGTGTCTTGCATATGGTCATTGGCACGCCCGTGTTTATGGCCGTGTTTCAAAACCTGCGCTTCCATTGGGCGAATTTTCGTGAGGTGTTAGCAAAATAAAATATTAGTGGTTTAGTGCTCGGGTTGCCTCCTAAGAAGCGCTTGTTTATAGCCTTATGCTAGACTTTCCCTGTTTTCGGTTCTAAAAGAAGGTTTATGAAGCAGAAGCTCCACTATCATATCTCCAAAATCTGCACCATTATGAATTTTGAGTCAGTGACCATTTACCTTGAATGTGCCCTTAGTGGGGTGAGTTGCCTCAATTGTGTCAGTATGGAAAAATTATTTTAATCATGAATGGGCGGACCATCTTGATTTCATCTTTCTGGAAATAATTTAAGCCTTGAGTTATCTGATGGGACCGTGTCCCCACCTTGAATTGTTTTGACCTTTTGAGAGCGAGTATCGTGGCGTCGCTTTGTTGCCTCTTTGTATATTTTTGAGTTCTTGTAGGCTTCACTCTCCATTCATCTAGCTCATTTATCGCATCATTCTTTTCTTTCCCGCAACATTAAGATCGAAATCAAAATTTTATTGCCCAAAAGTTTTGTGTTCTAATTGAATGGTAGATGTGACTTTTCCCATTTACAAGTTTGTATGGGGATGTCCCTATAGGTGTTTTGAATACTGTTTTGTAGGCCCATAAAGCATCATCTACTTTAACTGCCCAGTCCTTTCTATTTGATTCAACTGTTTTTTCTAGAATGAGCTTAAGCTCTCGGTTTGCTACCTCAGCTTGTCCACTAGTTTAAGGATGATATGGGGTGGCTGTTCTGTGGCATACTCTATATTTCTTTAGAACTTTTTCAAAATGTGTATTATAGAAATGAGTACCCTTATCACTAATGATGGCTCTAGGTGTCCCGAATCGGGAAAATAGTTTCTTGAAAAATTTAACTACTACCCTAGCATCATTAGTAGGTAAGGCTTCCGCTTCTACCCATTTTGACATGTAACCAACTGCTACTAGGATGCATTTATTTCCAAATGAATTGGGGAATGGTCCTATGAAATCGATACCCCATACATCAAATATCTCACATGATAACATATATGTTTGAGGCATTTCATTAAGTTTAGAGATATCACCTATCCTCTGGCATCTATCACATGAGGTAACATGCCTGTTGGCATCTTTGAATAGAGTGGGCCAATAAAAACCTGATTTGAGTATTTTGTGTGCTGTCTTAATTCCACTGTAGTGTCCTCTTGATGGTCTTGATTGACAATGCTCCACAATTTTGTTTGCTTCTGTCTTTGTAATATATCTTCGAATTACCTGATCTACACATATGCGAAAAAGAAAGGGTTCTTCCCAAAAATAATTTTTCACATCAGCAAAGAATCGCTTCTTTTGGTAATGTGTCAGTTTCCTTGGTAGAACATTAGCTGCTAAATAATTTGCGATATTTGCAAACCATGGTACCTCAGAATGGGTTATAGAGAAGAGTTGTTCTTCAAGAAATGAATCAATTATTTCACCTTCGTCAAGCTCTTTGGTGTGTGGATTTTCAAGTCTAGAATGGTGATCTACTGCAAGATTCTCGGCTCCCTTCTTATCTTGTATTTCCAAGTCGAATTCCTGTAAAAGTAAAATCCATCGTATGAGTCTATGTTTTGCATCAGGTTTGTTTAAGAGGTATCTAAGAGCTGAATGGTTAGTGTAAACAACAACTTTAGATAGTATTAGATACTGTCTAAATTTATCAAAGGCAAAAACTACGACTAGCAATTCCTTCTCTGTGGTGGTATAATTTTCTTGTGTGGGTGTTAGTGTTCTACTGGCGAAGTAAATTGGCTAAAAATACTTGTCTCTTCGTTGTCCCAACACTACATCTACTGCAAAATCACTTGCATCAAACATTAGTTCAAAGGGTAAGTTCCAATCAGGTGCAATTATAATCGGTGCATTTATTAATTTATCTGTAAGGATATTGAATGCATTTAGGCATTCCTGATTGAAATCAAAAGGAACATCTTTTTCTAGTAATTTTGTCAACGGCTTAGCTATTTTAGAAAAATCTTTAATAAATCTTCTGTAGAATCCCGCATGTCCTAAAAAACTTCTAATAGCCTTGACAGAACTAGGGGAAGGTAGTTTTTTTATGGCTTCAACTTTCGTTTTATCTACCTCAATCTCTTTACTAGAAATTTTATGTCCTAGCACAATCCCTTCCCTAACCATAAAGTGACATTTTTCCCAATTCAACACAAGATTTGTTTCCTCACATCTTATTAGAACTCTTTTTAAATTGTCGAGGCAAAGATGGAAAGAATTACTGAATATCGAAAAATCATCCATAAATACCTCCATGATGTCCTCCACTAATTCGTCAAAAATTGCCAACATGCAACGCTGAAAAGTAGCAAGGGCATTACATAATCCAAAAGGCATTCTACGATAAGTAAACTGTAACACCCCAAACCCGGCCCATACGTCATGATCGAATTTGGTATGCTATGGGTTCAATGTTGAAAACTTTGCTTTAAAGGGGTTTTGAAAATCTCAATTTATTTTAACTAACTAATCATTAACTGTGACATTTTTGAAAGGAACCGTCACATTCGCGTTGAATGTGCTTGAAAAGCCCATTTTCATTTCACTTATAATTAAGACTTTGAAAAAATAAGCTTATAGATTGTAAAATAAAAAAATATAGATCGATAACCTAAGTTATGGAGGCCTTATTACAAAAATAATCCCAAAATTAAAACTCAATGAAAAATCAAAAACAGTTTATGAAAATAAAAGACTTGATGGTCCTTGAGTCGCCTCGGCTCCCATGTCCACGATCTCTTGCTCATCCGAAAAGTTGGGAAAATAAAAGGTGAGTCACCAAGACTCGGTGTTCAAATCTCAAAACACATAAAAGCCTTGGGCCCACAAACACATTATGGGCCTTGGGCCATACACAATGGCAGAATATATTTACATGCAATATGGCCTATCCTAAATCTAAGAGTCCATCCTCTACACACCGTCGTACCGACCATCACACCGTGGGGATTTCTACAATCAACCCTCCATCTGCTACACACCATATCGATAGTTGTGCTACCTGTCGTAAAGACCGATCACTATGTGACCTATGTGGAAAAGCCACTGATCACTATGCTGCCTTAATAATATATCGACAATTTGTCTTTTTGTCATTAAGACCGATCACTATGTGACCTATGTGGCAAAGCCACCGATCGCTATCGACACGCTCTCCTTCATCATATTAATCCCATCCCATGCATACATACATGCAAGAATCGAACATTAAATTACCTAAATGATCACATACTTTTACATACTTTGATACACATAGAGAAGTTTCTATGGTTACGCACTGCATCCCTTGCCTACCCTTTTTGGGTAACACGACTATTCATACAGCCTCATTTTCCAGCTTTTAGCCCATAACATACATATAGTACAGATTAACTAGTCTGATAGAGATCTACACACCTGATTATCGACAGGACAATACTTTCTATGTCGACACTATCGGGTTGATATGATCGCTAATCGGCTAAGGTTTTGCTCGAGCAGTACACAACTGGCGGCCAATCCCGAACTACTAACACCGCGTGTTTCTTAAACTTTAAATGTGGATACTATAATTATTGCTAACGAGGCATTAGGTTAAGGTACAATTAATCGAAAAGAAACCGATTAAACATCATAGGAGAATTGAACCCTTGCCTTGAAATCTCGAAAATAATAATATGGTTCGAACGTTAGCGATTTCTGGCTTAGAAACCTAGGCGATTATATCTCCTTCAAATCCCGAAATGCCACCCAAAAAGAACACGAGATCAGTGAAAATGTCAAACTATAGATGGCCTAACAACCAACTAGCCATTCAGCTATGGTCTTAAAACTGAAAGAGAAGAAAAAAGAACAGAAGAAATTGGCACTTACCTTAACACAGAGAATTCAGCAACTCCCAGGGAATTTTGGATTTTGAGAAGATCAAAAAGAAAAGATGATCTCAATAGATCTATGAAGATTTGGCTTTGATGAAGAAATCGGCAAAGAGAAAAGAATAGACAAGGGTATTCGGCTATGGAGATGAAAGCAGAGAAAATAATGGAATTTCGGCTTTTGCATAAAAGTAGAGATGAGAGAATAAGATTAGGGGTTTCAGCTTTTGAATAATGAGAGAAGAGAATGGGAAATAAAACCATATTGTCGAAAATAAAAGATATTCCCCCACTTAAACACGTAATTTTGGCACCTACTACTTAAAACCGAGAATGCCCCTTTAAAACGTCAAACTAAGCTATTAATCAAGGGAAATTTTGGCACCCTTGGATATACCAAAACTGATTTCTTCCCCTCCATGAGATGGAAATTGCCACCACCGGTACATTCTCAGAGATACCTTCTATTCTTTCTCCCTTATCTTTATCCATTCACACCTACAAAGAGGCTAAATAACACCACCTCTTCTTTCCTTTATCAAAGACATTATCCACATTATCCAAGTCATTTAATCCCTCCTAATTTTAAGCCTCATTGTTAGTCCCACTTGCTCCTCCTTTAAGTCAAAATGGCCCAAACACATGGGCTCCAAGCGGCCATAACTTGGGGCTCTTCACCGCTAATGACACCACCTTATAGCTCTTTGGCAAATACTTTTGCTCTCGCCACAATCCCATTTTGTAATTTAAACCACAAATACCATCTTTTAAACCTTATAGTGTCTAAACAAAAATTTAACCAAGGCCTCGGCCTATCATGAGCCCAATCTAGACCCCTAACACTCTAATTAACACATTACACATAACCACACATTAAATGCATAGGCCCATTAATTGGGATGTTACACAAGCGTCTCGCATGGGTATGTGAATGTTGTCTTCTCTTGATCTTCGGTGCTATTGGGATTTGAAAATAGCAGGGAGTCCATCTAGGAAGCAATAGTACATGTAATATCCTCGAAATAGGGTTATTTGTGATTGTATTATTCGCATGAGTACGGATTGTCGTGTTGTTAAGTGAGATGTTCTAGGGTTTAGGAATAAGCCATGAGTAGGCTCATTTGTAGAAAAATTTTGTTTTAAGCTTTAGTTAGAGGAAGTGAAGGAGATAGGGGTTAAGTGTAATTTGTGGGGAATTTAAGCACAAGAGGAGCTAGTAGCATAGTGGAAGTGGCGCATGAGTAGTTTCTTGAGGAAAGGGCTCGAATAGCATGGAGTGCTATTTGAAGATTTTATTTTATGTATCCTTACATCAAGTGTCGTAAAGCCTTGTATTTGGTAAGTTGGACTTTAAATTTTTTTTGGCAAGTTGAATAATAGTTTAGGCAAGCTTGATCTTGGGAAAGAATCATTTTGATTAAGGAATTGAAGGGGAACACAAGGCTTGATATAAGGTGTGTGCTATAGAAACTTTTGTGTGGAATAGTTTGGCATTGAAGTCCATGTATTTGGACGGTTTAAGGGGCTAGGGGGAGTGGGCTTAATTTTGATGTGATTAGGAAGAAATAAGGAGAAATTTAGGAGTGTGTTTAATTCAAAATTAGTCTGAATTGATGGCAAGAAGAATTTTGGTGTGGTTGCCAAATTTTTGATTTGTGTAGGGGAAAAAAGTGCTGAAATTCCTTTGTAGCTAGGTGACATTTCAGTTAGCTTTGAAGGTGTTATTCTTTGTTTAGCGTCAAGTCAAAATCTCCCTTAGCATTGCCGATTTCTCCCTAGTGCTTTCGGTTGAAGCAAACCCGAAACCCAAGTAGTGTTTGTCGATTTACTCTCTTAATCTTTGAGCCAAATTCCATTTGTTTTCTCTCTTTTTCTTCTTTGAAACCAAAACTTTACTCTCCCAACTCTCTCTCTTTCTCTCTTTCTTATTGCTCAAAGTCGAAAGTACCCATCTCCACCCTTTCATTTTTTTTTCTTTCTTTTCTTCTCTCAAACTCATTGTCAAATCCTCTGCATCTTCCTTTGCCAAATTCCCTCTCTTCCATTTTACTTTCTTTTCTTCCTCTTTTCCACTCTAGCCAAATTTTTTTGTTGTTTTAATCAACCATAGCGAATCTTCTTTCTTTCTTTTTGATATTTTGGTAGAATCTCAATCAAGCCTTGTTCCTTTTTGGTTGTTTCTTCAATCGGTTTTAAGGAGGTAAGTGTCCATGGTCAAACTCCTTCTTACTTTTTTTTCTCTGTTGACATTTTGGTGGAAGCCTAATCCTACATTTGTTGATAGTATTGTTAATCTTTTATGGGAATCGATTTCTTTTAGGCTCTTCGGGACTTTAGAAGAGGTCGGTCTAAGCCTCTATTCTCTGACAATTGATTTTGGTAAGTCAAGTGGTAAGGATTTTGTTGGTTCATCATTCTTTAAGTGGTGGAAAAGCCGAAGGCTATTAAGATTAAAGTTGGTTATTGGTGAATGGTCTATGTTATTAATCTAAGTGTTGGCCGAATGCAGGGCAAGGAGATCTAGTGCAGCAGATCGGGTCTTCGGGATTTAAAACTTGCGATAATAACAGGTGTGTAACTTACACACTTTATAACTTAGTAAAAATACATTAACAACCTAATATGTGATAAACCAAAAACTGTGTAGATCCTAATATGATACCTTATGGGTATGAGCAAAGATACAGGTAAGTCCGTTTCGATATGACTTGCTATTTGATGCTTAATATCATGATCTGTGTTATATTTGTTGTATGCATAATATTTGAGCATGATGGCATGATTTGTACATGTGATGTATTGATGTGGGTGATATGAGAGGAGGGGAAGATTTGATATCCGTGTCTTTGGGACACGGAGGTTTGGCACCTCCAAAGTGGTTTGGTACCACAGTTATTTTGTGACTTTGGGTCACCGAGGTTTGGCACCTCATAGCGACTCGTCCTAGTGGCATAGCACCGGAATGTTGAAAATGATGGTATCTCGGCTTTAAGCCTAGCGTGCCTAGTGTCGGTGACTTATTTCGGGCTTTGTGCCTACTTGAGCCTTGTGCCTTGATTCATTTCGGGCTTTAATGCCTAGCAGGCTTTGTGCCGGTGTTATATATCAGGCTTTGTGCCTAGCAGGCCTTGTGCCGGTGATTCATTTCAGGCTTTAATGCCTAGCAGGCTTTGTGCCAGTGTTATATGTCAGGCTTTGTGCCTAGAGGCCTTGTGCCAGTGATTTATTTCAAGCTTACTGCCTAGCAGGCCTTGTGCCGGTGATTTATTTTGGGCTTTAATGCCTAGCGTGCTCTTTCTTGGTGATAAGTTAAAAATAAAGAATTGGAGATGAATATACATAGTAGATTGAGCTGTAAGCTCTAAAAAGAAAAAGAAAATTAGCTTATTATATTGGTAAGTGACAAGGTAAGTTGATTATTTGAAATGATAAATGGTTATGTAAATATGAATTATGTGCTAACCTATTTGAACATACACATAAGTTGGCCTATTTGTGTATTTGTAATAATGAAAGTCAAATTATATATATTTGTTTATGCTTGATTGTGTTCGGCCATATGGTGTACGTATGTAAGGTTCAAATGTGATTTGGTGATACTTAAAACTTCGGTTATGATTATGATGTGCAATGAGATCGAAATTTCATTATGTTTTGGTAACTTGAAATATTCAAATGCATAGGTTATATATATGAAATGTTATTGTAAAAGTTATGTGATAAACTACTATTGATTAGATTAAGGATATGACTAATATTTAGCTAGGTGAAACTCGTATTGAATTATTTATGCTAATTGCCTAAAGAATGGAAGTTAAATTGTTAAGTATGTGTGTATATGTCATAAATACTGCTTGAGACTTACTAAGATAGCAAGCTTATTGTGTGTATTCTTGTTTACCCTTGTTTTATAGATTTAGGTTCAAGCTACGGACTCGAAGGATCTGGGAAGAAGTCAACCACACTATCGACTTTCTTTTGGTATTGAATAACTTAGTTTTGTATTAAAAAGGGCATGTATAGGTTGGACTAAACAGTATAACTAATGTTTGTAATCGTGTAAATATGCTAGCCATGCGAAAATGGCTTTCTATTTTGGAACTTGTTTCGTGATTTGATGATATAGTTTGCTCATGCCATGAATTATCATTTATGCTTGAAAATGGTTTAATCATGCGTGAGTGTGGTATTATTATTATCTGTGCATGTTAGGTTATGGTATATACATATCATGAGAGATTATTTCTTTTAAATTAGGTGTGATATATATCAATGATCAGGATATAATATAATTACTTGTTATATTCGGTCATGTTATTAAAAGAATAAGAAGTTATGCCTTAGAATGTATTTATGATTGGTGATTGATTAAATGGTTTGATTGTTTAAAGTTAAATTATAGCCGTGATACTCAAACATGGGGTTGTATTAAGTGGTAAACAAGTGTGTATATTCGGTATGTAAAGTTGTATAGGTCATGTGTTTGAGTTGGGCATATTCGGCCATGTTTTCTTATGTGCAATATGAAATGAGCTTAGATTCACATGTTTTTGGTTTGTAAGATGTGTGTTTGATCTTGTTATTTTAACTATGTTCGTACAAAAGAAGTGATTTAAATTATGACTAAATGTTCATTTGTTGGTATTGAAGTTGGTATATTTTGTGTCGATAAGTCTTGAAAGAATATGTACATAGATATTTTATGTTTTTGGCATTGGTGGCTGATGAATTGTTTAAGTAAAGTCATTATATATATGTATTCAGTTAATGAGTTTACCTTTTAATAGTACTTTATTAGCTTTAATGAAATTGACTTTGACTTCGAAAATAGTAATTATATGCAATACCTTGTGCTATGACAGGTAACGCCCTTAAACCTAATCCGGTATTGGACACGGGATAGGGGTGTTATAGATATCGTGACTTTGGGTCACCAGTGGTTTGGCACCACCAGTGGTTTGGTACCACACGATGTAGAAAAGGAGTTATGGATGGCTAGGTTGGGTGCATTATCTATATTACTTGGTTATGAATTGTGTAAGTATGTTGCATTAATCGGTGGAAGGATTTATGCACTGAGTCTTGGTGACTCACCTTCTCCCTTATCTTTTCAGGTGATTCGTAGATAGCGGATGCGGAGCCGGATAGGACTCGAGGTGGCCATTCCATAAATAAACTCAGATTTTACATGGACTTTGCTATGGGTATTTTATTTCATTTAAATTCGGTTTCTTTTATTTGGATTTGTAATAAGGACTTTTAAGTTTATACTTTTGGACTATTTATATGCTTTGGATTTGTTTTAAACATGGCTAAGTAAATTACTTGACAAATTTTAATAATATGAATGCAATGGTTTTAAAAACTTTACCATCGGGTAATAAAAATTATTTGATAATAAATGACAACTCAAATGTTTTCGACAACTTAAATAATTTTTGAATTTAAGTTTCCATACTCAAATGTAAACGGTTTTCAAAGCAATCATTCGGGTTTTTCTTAAAATAATATAAATGATTTTTAACCTGTGGATCGACAACTAAATTTTAAAGATTGATTTCCGAGATTTCAAAGTATATTATCGGTTTTTAACTAATCATGCACCTGATTTCTATAAACATTAGACATCTAAAGAATTTTGTCTAAAACTAAACCGTCAACTCGATTTTCTTCAAAAAGTTTTCCCTGTGACATGCCAAATTTGGTCGTGGTGTATTGACCGGGTTTGGGGTGTTACAATTTTGGTATCAGAGCCAAGTTCAAAGGCTCGACTGTGGGCCCGAGGCCCAAAATGTTTTAAAATATGGTCTTAAAATATTTTGTTTGAAATTATGTGATTTGAAAGGCATGGCACCGAGTCTCCGGCACCAATCCGCTCAGGTAAGTACCCCTAGCCTTTGGTTGTGATTTTTGGATGTTATAAACTTTGAATGATTAGTGAGATTGGACTACCTTAGAGACTTAAATTTAAAGGACTCTATGGACTCGCGAAAACAAAACTCTTTAATAAGAATTATTCATAAAATTGTGCTTTAAAGATAGTGGAATAATGACTGAAGCATAAAACTTTTAAATCGAGATAAGTCGAGACTTTAGACATGAGCACTTTCGAGGTCGAGGTCGTGTCTGGCGTGGGCGTGGTCGGGTAGGATGGTCGTGTCGAGCCAGTGAGGTCTGGTCAAGGGTCAAAAAATGAGATACCAGCACCACCACCGGTTGTAGGTGGTGAGTTCCAAGAGCAAACAGGGGATGACGCAGTGTCTCAGGCGATGCTACGAGTTCTTGAGAGGGTAGCTAGAGTAGGTAGAGGCGCGGGAGCTCGAAAATCTATACCTGAGCGACTCCGAGCCAATGGAGCTGAGGTATTTTGAGGTGTTTCTGGTGTGGCTCCCAGTACGACTGAATATTGGCTAAAGGCGACGGAGCGAATCATGAATGACTTGGATCTGAATGCTGAGGAAAAGCTGAAAGGGATAGTGTCGCTTCTTCGGGATGAGTCATACCAGTGGTGGCTCACAGTGCGCGATAGTGCTGCAGTGGAGGATCTCACTTGGGACTATTTTAAGGTAGCGTATCAGAAGAAATATGTTGGGTCTAGTTACATTGATACACAACGAAAGGTATTTCTGAGATTGGTTCAGGGGAGTAAGTCCGTATCAAAGTATGACGCAAAATTTTTAAGATTGAGCCGGTATGCTAGAGGTATCATGGCTACGAAACACGAGCGATGTTTCAGGTTCGAGGACGAACTGAGAGTTGAGTTGAGATTACTGATTGCTCCACAGTAGGAGCAAGAGTTTACTGTGCTAGTAGAAAGGCTAACATAGCCGAGGGGATAAAGGAATCTGTAAGGCAGAATCACAACAGGAATAGACATAAGAGAAGTTTTGGATCATCTGGGTCGACTGGTAATTCTCAGAAAAGGGCTAGGCAGAGTGGGCCGAACCAATCTGGGAGGCTTGTTACTGCTAATCAGGGACCAGCACAGTGTAATCGGTGTGGGAAATCTCATTGGGGCGAATGTTGAACCGGTGGGAAAGGATGTTTTGAGTGTGGCTCACCGGATCATCGTGTGAGGGATCGCCCACGTAAGCTAGCCAGAATCGGTCGAGGTCGTGGTCGTGCTCGGCCTGAAATGAGGACCACCATCGCAGAGGGTCGTAATAATGTAGAGGAGGTAATGGTTACGGTCGGGAGTAGCGAGCACCGCGGAGGTACAGCAACACCGAGGCAAGACAAACTGGGTTAGTATATCTGAAGGCGTCGAGAGGAGGCGGCGCCGGACGTCATCACCGATGCGTTTTAATTTTTGTTTTACCATGTACTACTTTGATAGATGTGGGTTTGACGATTCGTATGTTGCTAGTAACATAGTAGAGATCATAAACTTAGACTCGAGACTACTTCTAGGAAGATGACAGCACTTAGCCCTCTAGGTCACTCTGCAGAAGTGAATAAGTCAGATGGGGATGTACCCTAGAACTCCAAGGGGTAGTGTTTGTAGTGATTTGATGGAACTCTTGTTTGGGAGTTCGATCGATTCTTAGGATGGACTGGTTGGTCAAGTACCAGGCAAGTTTGGATTGCGCTGCTAAGCGCATGGTTTTGAAGACAACTGAGGGTGAAGAGGTGGTTATGATAGGTAATAGAAGAGATTATTTATCCAACGTGGTATCTGCGTTGAAAGCTGAGAAGTTGGTCAAGAAGGGCATGAGGCATTTATGGTTCATGTGTGTGCATTGGAGGCTAAGGAGTCTGCTGCAGGGAACGTTTGAACAGTAAATAAATATGCTGATGTATTTCGAGAAGAACATCCGGGATTGCCTTTGGATCATGGAGTTGAATTTGGAATAGATCTGCTATCGGAATCGCCCAAGGTGTCTATCATTCCGTATAGGATGGCGCCGAAGGAGTTAGTGGAATTGAAGGATTAGATTCAAGAATTATTGTATCGAGGTTTTATCCGACCAAGTGTTTCACCTTGGGGAGCACCGGTACTCTTTGTCAAGAAGAAGGATGGTACGATACGGATGTGTATAGACTATCGCCAGTTGAATAAGCTGACGATCAAGAACAAGTATCCATTGCCGAGGATAGATGACTTGTTCGATCAGCTTAAAGGGGCATCAATTTTCTCAAAGATTGATTTAAGGTCTGGGTATCATCAGCTAAGGGTGAAGGAGGCGGATATTCACAAGATGGCATTTCGTACTCGGTATGGGCATTACGAGTTTTTGGTAATGCCGTTCGGGTTAACGAATGCACCGGCAGCATTTATGGATTTGATGAATAGGGTGTTTCAACAAAGACTTAGACCAATTTGTTGTAGTATTTATAGATGACATATTGGTGTACTCAAGACGAGGAGGAGCATGATACGCATTTACGAGTAGTATTGCAGATTACGAGGAAAAGCGACTTTATGAAAAATTTACTAAGTGTGAATTTTGGCTTAGGGAGGTGACTTTCTTGGGTCACGTAGTGTCAGCTGAGGGGATTAGAGTGGATCCTCGAAAGATTGAGGCAGTGTTGATTGGAAGCCGCCAAAGTCAGTGGCAGAAATTCAGAGTTTTCTGGGTCTGGTAGGGTACTACTGCAAATTTGTAGAGGGATTTTCTTTAATCGCAGCACCAATGACCAAGTTATTGAGGAAAGGAATTCCATTTGTGTGGACTGAAAAGTAGCAAGGAAGTTTCGACAAGTTGAAGAAGATTCGATCAAGCTCTGGTTTTGATTGACTGAGGCGTGCAAGGAATTCACAGTTCTTGTGATGCATCACATCTTGGCTTGGGATGTGTCGATGCGAAAAGGAAAGGTAGTGGCATGGCTTATGCATCTCGATAGTTGAGACCACATAAGGTTAACTATCCGAAAGATTTGAACGAGGTAGCGATGACTTAGAATTAGCTACTGATGGTTTTCGCTTTGAAGATATGGAGACATTATTTATGCGGAGAGAAGTCAATAGTCTATACGGATCACAAGAGTCTAAAGTATCTTTTGACTAAGAAGGATTTGAACTTGAGGTAGCGTAGATGGATTGAGTTGTTGAAGGACTACGATCCTAACCATCCATATCGCTCGATTGAGTATCATCCGGTCCCAAAGACACAATATCCGCAAGTCTAACGTGGTATGATGGGGCCAACCCATCGCGTGTTGTGAGGTGCCAAACCTCTTGGTGACCTAAAGTCACAAAGTGTGCGTAAGGTTGTATCGGACTTAAGGCGATGTTTGCCCATCTTAGCTTGTATGCGATGGGAGTCTGATTGGCGAACTACAAGTTAAGCCGAATTGGTTATAACAGATCAAGGAGAAACAGTTAGTGGATGAGGGTTTAAATGCTCAGAGGTTGCAAGTCCAGGATTGTAATTTAGAGGGTTATAGTTTGTCCAGTGATGGAGTATTGTGTTTTCAAGGGAGAGCTTGTATGCCGAAGGATGTCAAGTTGAGCAGAGAATTCTTTGGGACGCACATAGCAGCTCATACGCTTTGTATCCTGGAGGTAGCAAGATGTATCGAGATTTAAGAGAGTAGTTTTGGTGGCTAGGACTGAAGCGGGAGGTAACTGAGTTTGTGGGTAAATGTCTGACGTGTCAGCAGGTCAAGGCTGAACATCAGTTGTCGTTTGGGTTACTTCAGCCAGTGAAGATTCCACAGTGGAAGTGGGAAATGATCACTATGGACTTTGT
The DNA here is from genome assembly GCA_025506655.1 of Gossypium rotundifolium. NCBI lineage: Eukaryota > Viridiplantae > Streptophyta > Magnoliopsida > Malvales > Malvaceae > Gossypium > Gossypium rotundifolium. The sequence goes on from CP106731.1 coordinate 120,693,880, forward strand.
TAGTGGATTACCCCTTACACCAAGTAAAAAGGACTTAGTTTGGGTGATTGTGGATCGTCTGACTAAGTTAGCTCATTTCATTCCGGTAAGAGTGGATTACTCGCTTCAGAAGTTAGCTAAGTTGTATGTGGCAGAGATAGTGAGGTTGCACGGTGTGCCAGTGTCGATCATCTCGGACAGAGATCCTAGATCTACGTCAAGGTTTTGGAGAGCATTACATCAGGCCTTGGGTACGTGATTGGATTTTAGTACGACATTCCATCCACAGTCTGACGGGCAGTCGAAAAGAGTTATACATATTTTAGAGGATATCTTTGAGAGGTTGTGTTTTGGACTTGAGAGGTAGTGGGAAGAGTTTTACCATTAGGCGAGTTCGCATACAACAATAGTTATCGAGCAAGCATTAAGATGGCACCATATGAGGCGTTGTATGGTAGGAAGTGTCGTACACCTACATCTTTGGATAGAGTTGGGTGGCGTCGGATGTTAGGACCGAGTTGGTTGCGAGAGGCGAGAATAAGGTGAAGTTGATTCAAGCTCGGTTGAAGGAAGCTTGGACGCATGTAAGTCGATTTCAATCTCAAGCGGAGGGATATAGAGTTTACTGTCGGTGACCAGGTCTTTTTGAAGGTCTCGCCATGGAAGAAAATGTTAAGATTTAGGAGAAAATAAAAGTTAAGTCCAAGGTTTATTAGGCCGTATATGGAACCAGTAGCCTATCAGCTCGAGTTCCCAGCAGAGTTGAGTCAGATACACGATGCGTTCCATGTTTCCATGCTTAGACGCTATCATTCTGATCCATCACATGTCGTGGCAGTGGAGGAAATAGAAGTGAGTCCAAATTTGACGATGGAAGAGGAACCAATGCAGATTCTAGATCGAGATGTGAAAGGGTTGCGCAGAAAGTCAGTTCCATTAGGAAGGTATTATCGCGAAACCATGGAGTGGAAGAAGCTACGTGGGAACCGGAGGATGTAATGAAACAATAGTACCCTCAACTATTTTGACCAGGTAATTTCAAGGTCGAAATTATTTTAAGGGGGTGGAATTGTAATATCCTGAAATAGGGGTTATTTGTGATTATATTGTTCTGCATAAGTATGGATTGTCGTGCTGTTAAGTGAGATGTTTTAGGGTTTAGGAATAAGCCATGAGTAGGCTCGAACTGTAGAAAATTTTTTTGTTTTTAAGCTTTAGTTAGAGGAGCTAAAGGAGATAGGGTTAAGTGTAATTTGTGGGGAATTTAAGCACAAGAGGAGCTAGCGACATAGTGGAAGTGGCGCATGAGTAGTTACTTGAGGAAAGGGTTGAATAGCATGGAGTGCAATTTGAAGATTTTATTTTATGTATCCTTACATCAAGTGTCGGCCAAGCCTTGTATTTGGTAAGTTGGACTTTAATTTTTTTTGGCAAGTTGAATAATAGTTTAGGCAAGCTTGATCTTGGGGAAAGAATCATTTTGATTAAGGAATTGAAGGGGGAACACAAGGCTTGATATAAGGTGTGCGCTATGGAAAATTTTGTGTGGAAAAGTTTGGCATTGAGGTCCATGTATTTGGACGGTTTAAGGGGTTTGGGGAGTGGGCTTAATTTTGATGTGATTAGGAAGAAATAAGGAGAAATTTAGGAGTGTGTTTAATTCAAAATTAGTTTGAATTGATGGCAAGAAGAATTTTGGTGTGGTTGCTTAAATTTTTGATTTGTGTAGGGAAAAAGTCTGAAATTCCTTTGTAGCTAGGTGACATTTCGGTTAGCTTTGAAGGTGTTATTCTTTGTTTTATGTCAAGTCAAAATCTCCCTTAGCATTGCCGATTTGTCCCTAGTGCTTTCGGTTGAAGCAAACCCAAACATAAGTAGTATTTGTCAATTTTCTCTCTTAATCTTTGAGCCAAATTCCATTTGCTTTCTCTCTTTTCTTCTTTGAAACCAAAACTTTACTCTCCCAACTCTCTCTTTCTCTCTTCCTTTTTGCTCAAAGCCGAAAGTACCCATCTCCACCCTTTCATTTTTTTCTTTCTTTTCTTATCTCAAACTCTTGTGCTGAAATCCTCTCCACCTTCCTTTGTCGAATTCCCTCTCTTCCATTTTACTTTCTTTTTCTTCCTCTTTTCCACTCTAGCGAATTCTATTTGTTGTTTTAATCAACCATAGCCGAATCTTCTTTCTTTCTTTTTGATATTTTGGTAGAATCTCAATCAAGCCTTGATCCCTTTTTGGTTGTTTCTTCAATCGGTTTTAAAGAGGTAAGTGTCCATGGCCAAAACTCCCTTCTTACTTTTTCTTCTTCTCTGTTGACATTTTGGTGAAAGCCTAATCCGACATTTGTTGATAGTATTGTTAATCTTTTATGGGAATCGATTTCTTTTAGGCTCTTCGACACTTTGGAAGCAGTCGATCTAAGCCTCTATTCTCTGACAATCGATTTTGGTAAGTCAAGTGGTAAGGATTTTGTTGGTTCATCATTCTTTAAGTGGTGGAAAAGCCGAAAGCTATTGAGATTAAAGTTGGTTATTGGCCGAATGGTCTATGTTATTAATCTAAGTGTTGGCCGAATGTAGGCCAAGGAGATCTAGTGCAGTAGATCGGGTATTCGAGATTTAAAACTTGCGATAGTAACAGGTGTGTAACTTACACACTTTATAACTTAGGAAATATACATTAATAACCTAATATGTGATAAACCAAAAACTGTGTAGATCCTGATATGATACCTTACAGGTATGAGCAAAGATACGGGTAGGTCTATTTTGATATGATTTGCTATTTGATGCTTAATATCATGATCTGTGTTATATTTATTATATGCATAATATTTGAGCATGATGGCATGATTTATACATGTGATGTATTGATGTGGGTGATATGAGAGGAGGGAAGATTTGATATCAGTGTCTTTGGGACACTAGAGGTTTAGCACCTCTAGTGATTTGGTACCTGATTATTTTGTGACTTTTGGTCACGGAGGTTTAGCACCTCATAGCGACTCGTCGGTGGCTTAGCACCACGATGGGTTGGCCCCACATTTGATGTATCGGGATTATCGCCATGATTTGGTATCACAATGTAGGTTGGCCCCACAGATGTATTATTCGTGACTTTGGGTCACCAGTGGTTTGGCACCACATTATTAATGGATATCGTGATTTTAGGTCACCAGTGGTTTGGCACCACCAATGGTTTGGTACCACACGGGGTAGAAAAGGAGTTATGGATGGCTAGGTTGGGTGCATTATCTATATTACTTGGTTATGAATTGTGTAAGTATGTTGCATTAATCGGGGGAAGGATTTATGCACTGAGTCTTGGTGACTCACCTTCTCCCTTATCTTTTCAGGTGATTCATAGATCACGGATGAGGAGTCGGGTAGGACTCGATGTGGCCATTCCATAAATAAACTCGGATTTTACATGGACTTTTCTATGGGTATTTTATTGCATTTAAATTCGGTTTCATTTATTTGGATTTGTAATAAGGACTTTTAAGTTTGTGCTTTTGGACTATTTATATGCTTTGGATTTGTTTTAAACATGGCTAAGTAAATTACTTGACAAAATTTAATAATATGAATGCAATGGTTTTCAAAACTTTACCATCGGGTAATATAAATTATTTGATAATAAATGACAACTCAAATGTTTTCGACAACTTAAATAATTTTTGATACTCAAATGTAAACGATTTTCAAAGCAATCATTCGGGTTTTTCTTAAAATAATATAAATGATTTTTAACCTGTGGATCGACAACTAAATTTTAAAGATTGATTTCCGGGATTTCAAAGTGTATTATCAATTTTTAACTAATCATGCACCTGATTTCTATAAACATTAGACATCTAAATTAATGGCAAAGGAAAGTGATCCTTACTAGTAGCATCGTTCAGATTTCGGTAATCAATGTAGACTCTCCAGCCTGAAACTATTCTGGTGGGATTTAATTCATTCTTCTCATTAGCTATCACAGTCATGCCTCCTTTCTTCGAGAACAACCTGTACAGGACTTCCCCATTTGCTATCAGAAATAGGATAAATTATTCTAGCATCTAGAAGTTTAATTACCTCACCTTTCACAACTTTTTTTATGTTAGGATTTAATCGTCTTCGAGGTTGCACACATGGCTTGTAATCATCTTCCACTAAAATTTTGTGGGTACAAAATGTTAGGCTTATTCCTTTAATATCAAAGATTTTCCAAGCTATGGCTTTTTTATATTCCCTTAGTACCCGTAGCAACTCCTTTTTTCCTTGGGTTCTAATTCTGAAGAGATAATTACTGGTAGCATAGAATTGTCCCCAAGGAATGCATATTCTAGGTGTTTCAGTAGCTGCTTTAATTCTAATTTAGGTGGTTCATCAACAGAGTTTTTTTGTTTTAAATCATTGATTTCAATGCTTTCTTTTTCTTTTTGCTGGATGAAGATGTATTTAGTTCATCGACTTCATCTTCTTCTCCCACTTCTTGAGTAAGAAGAAGTTCCATCGTGTCGTCATGTATGAGTTCCTGTAATGAATTCTGAATAATATGATCAGTGGTATCAACAAAATAATAGGAATAATCTTGCTCTCTAGAATATCGCATGGCATCATAGATTTGAAAAATAATTTCCTCATCTCCTATCCTGAATGCAAGTTTACCACCACCCACATCGATAACAGCCCTAGCAATAGCTAAAAAAGGGCGCCCTAAAATTAAAGGAACCTCAATGTCTTCATCCATGTCAAGCACAACAAAATCAACAGGGAAAATAAATTTATCAACTTTGATTAGAACATTTTCTATTATACCCCTAGGAATTCTGATAGTTTTATTAGTTAATTGAATGCTCATCCTAGTTTGTTTGGGTTTCCCTAGACCTAGTTGTTTAAACATTTTATAAGGCATAACATTGATGCTTGCCCCTAAATCAACTAAAGCATTATCAATAGATAAACTACGAATTAATCATGGAATTGTAAAACTCCCTAGATCTTTTAATTTCCGTGGCAGTTTATTTTGTAGAATTGCTGAGAACATTGCGTTTAGCTCCACATGCAATGCCTCGTCTAGCTTCCGTTTGTTTGTCAACAGCTCTTTTAAAAATTTTCTATAATCGGTATTTGTGAAAGAGCTTTGAGAAACAGTAAGTTAATATATAATTTCTTTAAAAGTTTAAGAAACTTACCAAATAGTTCCTCTGTGTCGTCCTTCTTCATTGCTTCAGAATATAGTATACGAGGTTGGTACTCTGTATTTGCCGATTTTGGTATTTTATGGCTCACCTCAACCTTACCTTCAGTTACCACAGGTTCTTCCATTGGGTTTGGTTTGTCTAACCCTTCACTATTTTGGGCGGTGATGGCTTGAATTTGTTCCTTTGGGTTAGATTCAGTATGGCTTAGTAAGATACCTTGGGGTCTTTCTGAGTTCGGCTTAGCAAGCTGACCTATTTGATTCTCAAGCATCCTTAAATGGACTATGTTGTGTACTTATGCAGGAAGGAAGGGTAATTGCATATGCCTCTAGACAATTAAAATCACATGACAAAAATTATTCGACACATGATTTAGAGCTAGCTGCTATTGTATTTGTATTAAAAATTTGGAGACATCACTTGTATGGTGAGAAGTGTCGAATATTCACTGAACACAAAAGTTTAAAATACTTGATGATCAGAAAGATCTAAACTTGAGGCAAAGAAGATGGCTAGAGTTGATTAAAGATTATGAGCTAGTGATCGATTATCACCCGGGTAAGGCAAACGTTGTTGCTGATGCTTTGAGTAGAAAATCGTTATTTTCCTTGAGAGCTTTGCATACTAGTTTGGCCTTATTAGATGATGGTTCTATTTTAGCTGAGTTGAGAGCTAAACTGACGTTTCTTGAAGAAATTTGTGAAGCTCAGATGGATGATGGTGAGTTGCAAGCCAAAAGAGTTCAGTACGAGCTAGGTGTAGAGTCTGATTTTCAGATCAGTTTTGATGGTTGTTTGATATTCAGAGATAGGGTATGTGTGCCAAAGAACGATGAGCTTATTTGAAAGATCATATAGGAAGCACATAGCAGTTTTTTGTCTATTCACCCATGTAGTACAAAGATGTATAATGATTTAAAGAAAATGTATTGGTGGATAGGAATGAAAAGAGATATATCAGAGTTTGTTTCTAGATGTTTGATTTGTCAGCAGGTAAAGGCCAAACATCAGGTACCTTCAATTTTATTATAGCTTGTATTAGTTCCCTAGTGGAAATGGGATCGAGTTAATATGGATTTTGTGACAGAATTGCCTCAGACACTGAGAAAGAAAGATGCAATATGGGTTGTGATTGATAAGCTAATGAAGTCGACTCATTTTATCCCAATTTGTATGGATTATTCAATTGACAAGTTGGTCGAGTTGTATATTTCAGAGATTGTGAGACTACATGGAGTACCGTTATCGATTATCTCAGACACAGATCCGAGATTTACTTCACGATTTTGGAAGAAATTGCAGGAAGCTTTACGTGTAAAGTTGAGTTTTAGTACAGCTTTCCATCCTCAAACTGATGGTCAGTCAGAAAGAGTTATTAAGGTACTTGAAGATATGCTTAGATGTTGTGTATTGGAATTTCAAGGTAGTTGGGAGAAATATTTGTCGTTAATAGAGTTTGCCTATAAGAATAGTTATCAATTGTGTTTAAAGATGGCACCTTATGAAGCTTTGTATGGACATAAATGCCGCACACCTTTGTATTGGACAGAGCTTAAAGAAAATCAAATTTATGGGGTTGATCTAGTCAAAGAAACAGAAGAAAAAGTAAAAGTCATCAGAGATTGCTTGAAAGCAGCTTTAGATAGACAGAAATCCTATTCAGATTTGAAAAGAAAAGAAATTGAATTTCAAGTTGGTGATAGGGTATTCTTGAAAGTATCCCCTTGGAAGAAAATTCTCAGATTTGGCAAGAAAGGCAAATTAAGTCCCCATTTTATTGGACCGTTTAAGGTGATTGAGAGAGTTGGGCCATTGGCATATCGGTTAGCTTTGCCGACTGAGCTAGAGAAGATTCATAATATGTTTCATGTGTCTATGCTACTTCATTGTCATTCAGATCCATTGCATATGATTTTGCAATCAGAGGTTGAGATTCAACCAGATATGACTTACGGTGAGAAACTGGTAAAAATTCTAGCTCGGAGGGTTAATCAATTAAGGAACAAAAGTAATGCACTTGTAAAAGTATTATGGAATAGGCATGGGATAGATGAGGCTACATGGGAGCCCAAAGAGACTATGTGAAAACAGTACCCAAATCTCTTTATAGGTAAGATTTTCGAAGACAAAAATCCCTAATGGGAGGAGAAATGTAACATCCTGAAATAGGGCCTAAATGGAACAGTGGTTGTGAAACCACGAATCTGAGCTATAAAAGTTTATTACGATTAATTATTATGATTTATCGAGTGATTAAATACATGTGTTAAAGTATTGATAAGAAATTTTATTGATTTCATGCTTAAATTTCCTATTGATCGTGTCAAACAGTCGAGTTTTAATATTTATAAAAAGAATGATCGAACCTGTAGACTAACTATGACATCGATAGAGGCAAGTGCACCTATCGAACAGTAGTATAGTTTAGCAAGAGTATCTTATCGAACCCAAGGGAACCTAAAAGTACCACTACTCACTTTCTCTCTATTATTTAGTCTGAAATATGGAGTGATTGGTTTATTAATCTAAAAAATAATGAAACCCTTAAACTAAATGCAAAGACAAAGAATGAAACTTTAGGAAGAGACTATGGAAAAACTCAGTTGATTACGACGATACCCTCAGGAAGAATCCACCTATGACTTCACTTATTATTTATCCCTAAACCATATGATATCTTTACTTAGCTTGATCCGTGAGACTCCCTAACCTGTATTAAACCCTTTCTCGAAGCGAATAACGTCTAACCTTAGGTTAATTAGTGGAACTCTCGTTCTCTTATAATAACCAAATAAGGAAGCAGTAAATCGATCAATGGATTCCCATATTAGGTTTCATCTTAATCTGGCAAAATCTTGTAACCCTATCTCTAGGCGCCTGATCAAGTCCGCTCAATTATGCTAGATCTACTCTTAGGCAGGGTCTATTCCTCCTCCACCTAAGCACATTAGATTAAATTAAGCAACATAATTAAGAACAAACTACGTACTTATCATATAATTTAGAAATCAAATAACAAAATCCAACATAGGTTTCATCCCCTTCAGGTATCTGAAGGGTTTAGTTCATAACTAAATAAGAAAACATCTCAAGAGAAAAGGTAAAACAAAACATAAGAAATCCTTAAAACTCCCTGAAGGAATTGAAGGAGAGATCCTCCATCTTGAATAGAGTTTTGGCTTCTTGAGATGGATCAGTTGGCTATCTTCAAGTGATTCCCTAAATGATGAAGCTTCGACAAAAGCCTCTGCCAAAAACCGTCGACCTTGAATGCTTGCCTTGGGTTGTTTATATAGGCTTTTGAGATGCTTTACATGGCTCTTAAGAACCTCTTTCAAGTAGAATTACTATTAGGGTGTTTAAGTTGACTTAGGAGTATGTTTCTTTGGCTTCAATCATCCAAATCCGAGTGAAATTATTCATGCCTGCGGCAGGGGCACGCCTATGGCACACGCCCGTGTCAATCGGGGTTGGGCCGTGCCTTGATTCTATCATTTTGGGCACGACCGTGTAAGTCAGGATTCAGGCCATGCTTCAGGTCTGTTGATTGGAACACAGCCATGTAGATTGCTTGACACGCCCGTGTGTGATAATGAGATGATGCGCGGCCATGCAACTCGTGAGTTAGGCCGTGTTGATTTCTTGCTAAGGCCCAATTACTCCGTTTTAAGCCCGTTTTGTGTTCTTTTTATCCTTGGGTGCTTTCATGAGTATATGACATGAAAAGAAAGGATTACAAGCACCTTTTATATAAATCAAGGGCTAAATCATCAAAAAGCATACAAAATGTGGGATTAAAATATGTTACTTTTATGGTTTATCAAATACCCCCATACTTAAGCTTTTGCTTGTCCTCAAGCAAAATTCTCAACTTACAATTAGAACGAACTTTCCATAACTTACAATATTCATCAATCAGGCCTTATCATAATTCATAGATAACTTATACATGGATAATTCAACTCAAAGAGCCCTAAAGATTCAAACGAGATAAGTCATGATTTTACAGCATGAAAACATAGGTGTCTCCCCTTATCTAAATAATTACCCTTGATTCAAAACCGACAAGGATTGACATCCTCACTAAAGATTCACTCAAATCACTCAAAGGTGTTTAAGGTTCACAATAAGCACTCATAAGTCGAACTTGAAAAGTTAATCCCATAGGCTTGCCTGAAAATCAAATCTCCACCATTGTATATGAGATGATACACATATCAAAAGGTCTTTATCCGGGTTGTAATGGGGCTAAGGTTAAGGGTGTGGATACATGCTGAATTAGAGGGTTAGAATCGAGATCAAATTGACTAATTACCTAATCTAAAAATAATGAAATGAATATGAATATTTATATCGAATGAAAACTAATAATACCACTATTGATAATTACTATATAATAAAGAATATTTTCATCACTTAAAATTTGATAATACTTTAATACAAGCTTTTTCTTCAACAATTGGAGTTTAAATGCTCTAAGCTCTTTTATATACTACTAATATTGAATAAACTTGGATTTTTATTTTTATTATTTTTTAAGAACAAACTAAAATATTACATCATAAATAATAAATGTAACTACTAAACTAATATAATTTGGTAATTTAATCAAATAAAACCTCGATTTAAGGGTAGTCAAAAGAATGGTGATAACAAATTCAAAGGATTTTGGGTTAATATTAGTGGGTGAGTGAATAAAAGGTTGTTAGGATTCAACAGGTTCACTAGGGGTTAATTTGTATGGGTAGGCTTTTTAGTGGAGTGAGCAGGTTAAAACCTAGGTGCCTTTATCCTCTCAGTATATCAAATCATTAATGTGGTCTCGACATGTATAAACGAGGCAAGTTCTAGAATAACAGTTCAAAGTTGACACACTCATAATTAATAGAGTGAGTATGAAAAAGAATATATGCTCTATAAGGCTCAAAATCTCACAAAAATTATGGGTGTTTTGACATCAATCCTTAAAATTTTCAAAATTTAAGGTGACATTAAAATTCAGTTCAACAACTTATTAATTTTAATTTTTAGAAACTAGACTTATCATGCTTGATTCTCTAATATCCTTCAAATTTAATCATCAATGCACAATTAACTATGACTTAATAAAAACATTTCAATAAAAATCATAAATCATTAGAAATTTCATCCTAATTAGTAGTATGAGAAAAACACTTTTGAACAAGACTAAATTCAAGATTTGAGAATAATGCAAAAAGTTGGACACTTTTACCCCCTACACTTAAGATGTACATTGCCCTCAATGTACAAAGATAAATAATGACAGTAATGGGATAAATCAAAAGAGAAGGGAGAGAGTAACACTTCCTTAATTGCGGATGAGGTCCAAGATGCATTCCGCATGTGACTTTTATGTGGATGTGTGATAGATTCTGCAAAGTCACTTGGTTAATAATCTTGTAGCATATAATTGAGTAGGGATTCTTTAAGAGGTTAGATAGCCAATGGTAGAAAAATTAAAAATAAAAACCATGCAATACTAATGAAAGTTTAAATCTAAAAGAAACATCCAATAAAAAGTTTTAAAATACAGAAAAGTAAATGTCAAATAACAATTTATGAGGACTCAGAGGTCCTCATAGTCAACTGAATCCTGTGGAGGTATTGGTGGTGATATATGAAAGTGATGGTAGATTTGCTGCAGGGTGGCTCAATCCCATCAAAACGTCAAAAGTGTCAGTAAACTGATGGGTATAGTACTACTCAGTACAGTACTACTCAAACTGTGTGAGGCGTGCCGAGATATCTATCAATGAGGCTGCTGAATATGATGGCTGTTGGCTTGAAACTGGTGGGACATCATCAGTAATGTCCGTGGGTACCTCCTCGTCTGTGGCCAGTCTTTATTGAGGGGGTCCGTCCCTCGACGATGTTTGATCATCTCTATGTGTAACATCGTCTAGATTCCCTGAGGTGTCATATGTACGATCAGTATAAGTGAGGACCTCTGATGATCGGTGTTGAGGAGTCCAAAGTACCGAGCCAATCGCGTTATGTATGGTCACATTGATAGGATTCCCTTTCTGTACGCCTTTGTCTGATGCTGTATTGTGCATGCAATAAAATATGCCACATCGAAAATATGTCCTTCGAACATGCATGATAAGAAGTAGACGTCTTGTTTATTAACGACGCCAGTGCTCTCTTTTCGGCTTGTAATGGTATGAGCGAGAATAGCATGAATATACCTTAGAGCTGGGGAAAATGCGGTCGCCTTAGAACGACTGGGGTTATAGTTGCTTGTAGTGGGTTGTAGTTTTTGCCAGCATTTGAGCGGGGCACAGTGGAGCTCTCGGTTCAAATCGTCCAGTGGGTTTTCTTCTATGAATTTTGGTGTGTAAAGTTCGAGTGCCGTTCCGAATTGAGGTATGCTTAGTTGACGTACTGTGCCCCCTAGGCGGAATTGAATGGTGTCGGCATTGTCAAAGTGCGTCATTACTTTTTGTAGTGTGAATGTGGCACAGAACTCGAGGGTAAGTTCTAAAAATGTGGGTTCATCGACGGCGAAGAAGTTTTCCCAAGGGTCGGTTGAGAGAAATGCCTGAATATCAGTTTCAACTCTGACTTGCCTTACTACATTCCAGTCAATGCATCTCCCAGTGCCGATAGGTCTCTTTCAGGTCTCCATATAGCACTCTTCTTGTGTTTCTTGGGGGAATCTAAGGAAGGGATGTTGAAGTTTAGTGGAGGCACTAGCGGGGGCACGGCCGTGCAAAGCCCGTGCTGAATAAGTCAATAGCTTCACACGGTCGGGGGGCACGGCCGTGCAATGCCCGTGTCGTTTATAAGTTTTTTTCTTTCTTTGTTCTGTTTATGCACAAATCTAGCCACGCCCGTGGCGTATCCCCTGTTTTGTACACGGTCGTTGGCACACCCGTGTTTATGGCCGTGTTAACAATCCTGTATTTCTGTTCAAAATTTTTAGAGAGATAAAGCTAATGTTAGGGAGTTAGCGCTCGAGTTGCCTCCCGAAAAGTGCTTGTTTATAGTCTTAAGGTAGACTTTCCTTGTTTTCGATTTTAAATGAAGGTTCATGGAGCAGAAGCTCCTCTGTTATATTTCCAGAATCTACACCATTATAAATTTTAAGTCGTGATCATTTACCTTGAATGTGCCCTTTGTGGGATGAGTTACCTCAATGGTACCGTATGGAAAGATTATTTTGATTATGAATGGGCCTGACCATCTTGACTTTAATTTTTCCTGGAAATAGTTTAAGCCTTGAATTATATAGTAGGACCAGGTCTCCTACCTCGAACTGTTTTGATTGCTTGAGATGAGCATCGTGGCATCGTTTTGTTGCTTCCTTGTATAGTTTTGAGTTCTGATAGGCTTCTGTTCTCCATTCATCCAACTCATTCATCTGTATCATTCTTCTCTTTCCTGCAAGTTTGAGGTCAGCATTAAAAATTTTATTGCCCAAAAAGCTTTGTGTTCTAGCTCGAATGGTAGATGACAGCTTTTCTCGTATACAAGTTTGTATGGGGATGTCCCGTGAGGTGTTTTGAATGCTATTTTGTAGGCCCATAAAGCATCACCTACTTTAAATTCCCAATATTTTCTATTTGATTCAACCATTTTTTTCTATAATGTGCTTAAGCTCTCAGTTTACCACCTCAACTTGCCCACTAGTGTAACATCCTAAATCAATGGGCCAATGTGTTTAATGTGTGATTATGTTTAATGAGAGTGTTAGGGGTCCAGAATGGGCTCAAGAATTGGGCCGAGGCCTTAATTGAATTCTCTGATTAGACACTCTAATGGAAATCCTAATAAGATAGGGCTTAAAAGATGTTATCTGTGTTTTAAATACAAAGTGGGCTTGTGGCCTAGTAGCAAAGTGGCGCCACTTAAAGAGAAAGGAGGTGGCGTCAACTGAGGAGGCCTACATTCAAGTTACATGAAGCCCAATTCTTTCAATTAAAGTTAGCTAAAGTTCGGCAATTAATTAGGTAGAGTTGGACGGTAACAAGGCTTAAATATATGAGGATTTGTTTGAGTGGATAATAAAGATAATATGGCAGATAAATGGAGGAAATTTTTGATCTGATCTGCTGGTCACAGTAGTGGCTGAATTTACAACTCCAGGGGAAGGAGAAAATTGGTTTTAATGAGGCTAAAAGTGGGTACCAAAATTTCCCTTGTTAATTAATTAGTTTTAGTTTTCAAAAGAGGGCAATTCTGGCTTTTGGTTAGTGTGTGTGCCGAAAATTTGATTAAAGAAATATGGTACTTCTTAATTTCGTCATTTATTCTCATTCTCTTCTCTTGGTTGTTTCCTTTCTCAAAAAGTCAAAAACTCCTAAAGTTCAATCTTCCTCTTCTTCTTCTTTTTCTGCTATAGTCGAATACCCAAGTGTCCATTCTTTTCCTTTCTTTTTCTTCCTGTCGACTTCTTCAATACAAGCCAAAATCTTCTTGCCGATTTCTTCTTTAAAAGCCAAAATCTCCATAGATTTCTTTGAATCATCTTCTATTTTTGATATTTGTAAAAAGCCAGAATCTTCTCTCAAGAGTTAGCCAAAACCCCCATGTTGAGGTAAGTGTCGACTCTTGTTTTCCTTAAGATCTCTTTCGATTTTTAGGGGCCAAGGTCGAATGGCCACTTGGTTTGTTAAGGCTATCGATTAGACTAATACTTCCTATCTTTTTATGTGTTAGGCGACATTCGAGAAGTGAAGAAGATCGCGTAGATCTAAAAGCCAGTAATCGTTAGTTTCGAATCTCATATATCTCTTTTTGAGATTTCAAGGTAAAGGTTCTCTTTAGATTTACATTAGATTCACTATCGTAATTGTGATCTTAACCATATGTTATGATGGTAGCAATCGATAAGGTCTTTTGATGGAATCAAATATCGATCAAGCGAAGGAGGATTGGATCATTAAACCAATCCCTAAGTTTAAGCGGCGGTGTCGGCGATTCGGGATTTGCCACCGGGTTGTGGACCGACTTCAGAATAAAACCATAGACTGTTAGCAGTCGTAGCGACTACTGATAGTGTCGACTTAGACAGTATCGTCTTGTTAGTAATCAGGTGTGTGGATATCTATCACACTAGTTAATCTATTTTATATTATGTTATGGGCTAAAAGTCGGATAAAGAGGCTGTATGAACAGTCGTAATACCCAAAAAGTGTAGGCAAGGGATGCCAGGTACGTAATCATAGAAACTTCCTATGTGTATCGAAGTATGTGAAAGTATGTGATCTGTTCAGATAGTTTAATGTACTAATTCTTGCATATATGTATGCATGGGATGGGATTTATATGATGAAGGGGAGCAAGTCACGAGGCGATCGGTGGCTTTGCCACATAGGTCACATGGTGATCGGTCGTTATGACAGGCAGTGTAGCTGTCGATATATTATTAAGGTCACATAGCGATCGGTGGCTTTGCCACATAGGTCACATAGTGATCGGTCTTTGTGACAGGTAGCACAACTGTCGATATGGTGTGTAGCGGATGAGGGGTTGATTGTAGAAATCCCCACGGTGTGATGGTTGGTACGGGGTGTGTAGAGGATAGACTCTTAGGTTTGGGATGGGCCATGTTGCATAAAAATATATTTTGTTGCCAATGGTCCATAATGTGTTTATGAGCCCAAGGCTTTTATGTGTTTTCGGGATTTGCACACTGAGTCTTGGTGACTCACCCTTTTATTTTTCCCTCCTTTTCAGATGAGCAGTAGATCGTGGACATGGGAGCCAAGTCGGACTCGAGGGGCCATCAAGACTATTATTTCCATAAACTATTTCCGGTTATCTTTTAAGTTTTAATTTTGGGATTTTTTTTTTGTAATAAGGCCTCCACAACTTAGGTTATTTTTCTTTATTATTATCATGTCACATTTTTATAAACTTATGTTTTCAAAACTTTAATTATAAAGCGAGAGGAAAATGGGCTTTTCAAACACATTCACGTAAATCTTAAAGTTTCATTCAAGAATTACACAATTAATGATTAATCGGTTATAATAAACTGAGATTTTCAAAACCCTTCAAGGCAAAGTTTGCAACGTTCAACCCATAACATACCAGATTCGGTCATGACGTATGGGCCGGGTTTGGGGCGTTACATTTTTGGTGTCAGAGCCCAGTCAAAACTAGGGCTGTGAAATGGGTCCAGTAGTGATTTGTAAAAGTGATATAAGTTTGGGAAAAGTTCGGTTGTGATATGACCTTCGAGCCTACCGACACCCGATCCACGCAGGTAAGTATCCTAAACTCATTATGTGATATGCATGTTGGGCTTGATGGGCTCCATAGGGACATAGGCTAGTATGATTAAAGCTTGATGGACTCTAGGTTTAGGATAAACAATTCTTCAAATTCTATAAGACTTAATTTTTTTATTAATTAAACATGTCTGTGAACAAGTCATAGGTTAGGGTGTGGTAACAGGCATACGCATGTCTCGGATTGGATCCAGGGAGAACTTGGTATTTAAGCGGCCCTAGCGACTCACCTCCTCTTCACCGAAATCCTACCTGGTGCGTAGTGGCTATTCACCTTAGCCACGAGGACTTGTTGACGGGCCAAAATTTATAACTAAAACCCGAAAGAGACCAACCACCTTATTTTGCAAAATTTTTAAAATACTCCTAATTATGTAAAATTTCTGAAATAACCTTGATTTGTGAAAAATTTCTCAAGATACCCTTAGTTTGCAAAATTACCAAGATACCATTGGTTTGCAAAAATTATCGAAATACCCCTAAGTTGCAAAATTACCAAAATACCCCTATTTTGTAAAATCACCAAGATACCCTATTTTGGAAAATTACAAAAATACCCCTGTAGGATAAAAATTATGAAAATACCCTCGGGTAGTGAAATGACAAAAATACCCTAGGTGATGAATGTGAGTTCATGGATGCTGCTTGTATGTTGATATATGATGGTTGAATGTATGTGGTTTCTAGAACTAGGAGATTTAGACTTGATATTGAAACCCGTAGACATAGTTTCGAATTCGAAAGAACTACTCTTGTAACTAATGTCCATAAGATTGTTCGTGGTTAATCAGTGAAAGAAGCTAATAATACATAAAAATTCCTAATCAGATAAGCGCGAATCGGTAGAATGAGCACAAGAGGACGTGGTGTGCGTGGTCGAGGTAGAGGTAGGATTACTGTGTCGGAACCCGTAGGGTCTAGTCACGAGTCAAGGAATGAGGTACTAGTGCCACCAGCTGTGCAGGTAGAATTTCAGTATCAGATAGCCAGAGATGATGCGGTATCTCAAGCAATGTTGAGGGTTTTAGAGAGGGTAGCTGGGGCAGGCATGGGCACAAGAGCCCGAAATCTATGTCGGAGCGACTTAGAGCCAATGGGGCAGAAGTGTTTAAGGGAATTTTCGTGTAGCCCCTAGTAGAGCTGGGTATTGGTTGGAGGCAGTCGAGCGCATAATGGATGATCTGGATTTCACGAGAGAAGAGAAGCTGAAAGGAGTAGTGTCCCTTCTCTAGGACAAAGCGTATCAATGGTGGCTTACGGTTAAGGATGGTACCATGGCTGACCGTATCACCTGGGATTACTTCAAAGCGGCATTCTAGAGCAAGTACATTGGAACGAGTTATGTGGATGCGCAGCGTAGAGCGTTCCTGAATCTGGTTCAGGGAAGTAGGTCGGTGGCGACATATGAGCGGAATTCTTATGCTTGAGCCATTATGCTCGAGGGATGGTGGCCACATAACATGAACGATGTATTCGATTTGAAGATGGCTTGAAGGATAATCTACGTGTTTTGATAGCTCCACATCGGGAGAGGGAATTTGTTGCGCTTGTGGAGAAAGCCAAGATAGCTGAGGAGTTGAGACGGACAGAAAAATTGAACCGGGATAGAGATAGAGGTGGAGGTAAGAGAAATTTTGGATCATCAGGGACCACTGGGAGTACTCAGAAAAGACCTAGGTCGGATGGACCGAGACGGGCTGAGAGACCTGCTGCTGCTAGCCAAACACGGAAGTGTGCTCGATATGGTAAATTCCATGTAGGTAAGTGTTGGGCGGTAGTGGGAAATGCTTTAGGTGTGGATCTTTGGATCATCAGATTAGAGACTATCCACAACCACGAAGCGATGTAGGACCCGCAAGGCAGGACAATGCTCAGTCGGGCAGAGGAGGTCTGCAGTCGCAGAAGGTTCATGGTTCAGCCAAAAGTGGTAACAGTTTCGGTCGGGGCCGTGGAACATCCGATCGAGGGGTAGGAAACAATAAGGAAAGAAAGCGGGGTTAGTCTATGCTGCCAGACATTGAGAGGAGGCCGACACATCAGATGTTATAACCAGTACATTTTTAGTATTTGGTTTACCTTACACTACATTGATTGACATTGGGTCGACATTTTCATATGTTGCTAGTAGTGTGTCTGGAACTTTAAGTTTAGATTTCGAGAGAACCCCTAGAGCGATGACTGTAATTATCCCATTAGGACAATCTGTGGTAGTAGATAAACTTTATCGGGAGGTGCCCTTAGAAGTTCAGGAGATAGTTTTCCTGACGGATCTGATGGAATTACTATTCGGGGAGTTCGACTTAATATTAGGCATGGATTGGTTGGTGAAGTACCAAGCTAATTTAGATTGTGCAGCCAGTTAAGAACCCTCGAGGGTGGTGAAGTGTTGGTGATAGGAGAAAAGGGGAACTATTTGTTGAATGTGGTGACTGCCCTAAGAGCAGAAAGGATGGTGAGAAAAGGATGCAAGGCAGTATTAATGTTTGTTCAGGCTCTGGAAGCCAAGGACCTAATTGTTGGGGACGTTAGGATGGTGAAGGAGTTTCCTGATGTTTTTCCAGAAAAGCTTTCGGGATTACCCCCAGATCGTGAAGTGGAGTTTGGAATTGATCTTCTTTCGGGAACAGTTCTAGTATCTATTGCTCCGTATAGAATGGCACCGAAGGAGTTGATGGAATTGAAAGCACAGATTCAAAAGTTGCTAGATAAAGGATTTATTCGACCATGTGTGTCACCTTGGGGAGCGCCGGTGTTATTTGTTAAGAAGAAAGATGGATCAATGCGTATGTGCATTGACTACCACCAGATGAACAAGTTGACTATCAAGAACAAGTATCGCTGCCAATGATTGATGACTTGTTCGATCAATTGAAAGGGGCGTCAGTGTTCTCAAAGATGGACCTTAGGTCAGGATACCATCAGCTTAAGGTCAAAGAGGCAGATATTCATAAGACAGCATTCAGGACTCGCTACGGTCACTACGAATTCATGGTGATGCCATTTGGATTGACCAATGCGCTAGCAGCATTTATGGATATGATGAACTGAGTGTTTCAACCCTACTTGGATCGGTTTATCTTGGTATTTATAGATGATATCTGGTTTACTCAAGATCAGAAGAGGAGCATGATTCACATCTGCGAGTGGTTTTGTAGATTTTGAGGGAGAAGCAGTTGTATGCCAAATTCAGTAAGTGCGAATTTTGGCTAAGTGAGTTACATTTTTAGGCCACATTATGTCAGCAGAGGGAATAGGGTTGACCCTTGAAAAATTAAAGCGGTGTTGGATTGGAAGCAGCCTAGGTCTATGGCAAAAATTCAGAGTTTTCTTGGTCTAGCCGGATATTACAGAAGGTTTGTTGAAGGATTCTCTTCAATTACGGCACCATTGACTAATTTATTACGGAAAGGAGTTCTGTTTATTTGGTCTAATAAGCAGCAAGAGAGTTTCAAGAGGTTGAAAAGATTTTGACAGAGGTCCGGTATTGATTCAATTGGAGGCTGGGAAGAAATTTGTGATTTACTGTGATGCGTCACACACGGGACTAGGATGCGTGTTGATGCAAGATGGAAAGGTTGTTGTGTATGCATCACGGCAGTTAAGACCGCACGAAGTAAATTATCCCACCCATGATTTGGAGTTGGCGACAATGGTTTTTGCTTTAAAGATTTGGAGACAATATCTATACGGGGAGAAATCTGTTATTTATACAGATCATAAAAGCCTAAAATACCTTTTGACCTAGAAGGAGTTAAATTTAAGGTAGAGGAGGTGGATCGAGTTGTTAAAGGATTATGATTGCTCGATCGAGTACCATCCGGGTAAAGCTAATGTGGTGGTGGATGCCTTAAGTCGTAAAGTAATCTCTGACATGAGGGCAATGTTTGCTCACCTTAGTTTGTATGATGATGGGAGCTTATTGGCTGAACTTCAAGTGAAACCCTCTTGGGTCAGTCGGGTTAAGGAGAAGCTGTAGACCGATGACCTGCTAAAGGAGAAGTTTCATGTAGGATCAAGTGATGGATCGACGGACTTCAGTATGAATGAAGAAGGACTGTTATGTTTTCAAGGGAGAGTTTGCATGCCAAAAGATCCAAAATTGATGCATAGGATTTTGCAAGAAGCACATGGAAGTTCATACGCTATGCACCCCGGATTGAGTAAGATGTCTCAGGATTTACGGGATCAGTTCTGGTGGCCGGGCTTGAAGCGTGAGGTAACTGAATTGGTAAGTGTTTGACCTGTCAGTAGGTAAAGGAGGAGCATTAGTTACCATCATGGTTGTTGCAGCCAGTGAAGATTCCACAATAGAAGTGGGAAAGGATCACAATGGACTTTGTTAGTGGGCTACCCCGCACGCCTACTAAGAAAGATTCAGTCTGGGTGATTGTTGATCGCTTGACGAAATCTACTCATTTCATACCAGTACGGGTCGATTACTCTTTATAGAAATTGGCTAAGCTATACATAGCGGAGGTGGTGAGGTTGCATGGAGTACCAATATCGATCATAACAGATAGGGACCCAAGGTTCACGTCGTGATTTTAGAAGGCGTTGCACCAAGCATTGGGTACGAAGTTGGATTTCAATCTGACGTTTCATCCTCGCACCAATGGGCCGGTCGAAAGGGTAATTTTGATCTTGAAGGACATGTTAAGGGGTTGTGTCATTGATTTTAGAGGTAGTTGGGAGGAGTTTTTACCATTAGCGAATTTGCTTACAACAACAGCTACCAGTCTAGTATTCAGATGGCGCCCTATGAAGCATTTTTAGGCGGAAGTGTCGTGCTCCTACCTGTTGGATGGAGTTGGGGGACCGTCAAATTTTGGGGCCAGAATTGGTTATCGAGACAGAGAAGAAGGTTGAGTTAATTTGGGCTCGACTAAAGGAAGCCTCGAACAGACAAAAGTCCTATGTTGATTTGAAGCGTAAGGACATAGAGTTTGCAGTGGGTGATATGGTGTTCTTGAAGGTGTCGTCGTGGAAGAAAGTGCTGAGGTTTGGACAGAAGGGTAAATTAAGTCCCAGATTTATCGGACCTTATCGGGTGTTGAAGCGAGTAGGGCCAGTAGCCTATTAGCTAGAGCTACCTTTAGAGTTAAGCCAGATCCACAATGTGTTTCATGTCTCTATGCTAAGATGATATCATTTAGATCTCTCTCATGTAGTGCCTGTAGAGGAAATCGAGGTAAGACCTAACCTATCCTTTGAAGAAGAGTCAATAGAAATCTTGGATCATGATGTCAAAGTATTTCGAAGGAAGACGGTTCCGTTGGTTAAGGTTCTATGGCGGAATCACAGTTCTGAGGAGGCTATTTGGGAACCAGAGGAGACGATGCGATAGCAGTACCCGCATCTATTCTGATCAAGTAATTTTGAGGCTGAAATTTCTTTAAGGGGGTAGAACTATAACATCCTGAATTAGTGGGCCAATGCGTTTAATGTGTGATTATGTTTAATGAGAGTGTTAGGGGTCCATAATGGGCTTAGGAATTGGGCCGAGGCCTTAATTGAATTCTCGATTAGACACTCTAGTGGAAAGCCTGATAAGATAGGGATTAAAAGATGTTATCTGAGTTTTAAATACAAAGTGGGCTTGTGGCCCAGTGGCAAAATGGCGCCACTTAGAGAGCAAGGAGGTGGCGTCAACTGAGGAGGCCCACATTCAAGTTACATAAAGCCCAATTCTTTTAATTAAAGTTAGCTAAAGCTCGGCAATTAATTAGGTAGAGTTGGACAGCAACAAGGCTTAAATACAGGAGGATTTATTTGAGTGGATAATAAAGATAATATGGCAGATAAAGGGAGGAAATTTAGGATCTAATCTGCTGGTCATAGTAGTCCCCAAATTTCCAACTCTAGGGGAAGGAGGAAATCGGTTTTGATGAGGCTAAAAAGGGCGTACCAAAATTTCCCTTGTTAATTAATTAGTTTTAGTTTTCAAAAGAGGGCAATTCTGGCTTTTGGTTAGTGTGTGTGCCGAAAATTTGGTTAAAGAAATAGGGTACTTCTTAATTTCGGCATTTATTCTCATTCGCTTCTCTTTGTTGTTTCCTTTATCAAAAAAGACGAAAACTCCTAAATTTCTATCTTCCTCCTTTTCTGCTATAGTCGAATACCCTAGTGTCTATTCTTTTCCTTTCTTTTTCTTCCTACCGACTTCTTCAATAAAAGCCAAAATCTTCTTGCATGATTTCTTCTTTAAAAGACGAAATCTCCATAGATTTCTTTGAATCATCTTCTCTTTATGATTTTTGCAAAAAGCCAGAATCTTCTCTCAAGAGTTAGTCGAAACCCCCATATTGAGGTAAGTGTCGACTCTTGTTATTCCTTAAGATCTCTTTCGGTTTTTAGGGGCCAAGGCCGAATGGCCACTTAGTTTGTTAAGGTTGTCAATTAGACTAATACTTCCTATCTTTTTACGTGTTGGGCGACATTTGAGAAGTGAAGAAGATCGCATAGATCTAAAAGCCAGAATCGTTAGTTTCTTAATCTTATATATCTCTCCTTTTGGGATTTCAAGGTAAGGGGTTCTCTTCAGATTTCCGTTAGATTCGCTATCATAATTGTGATCTTAGCCATATGTTATGATGGTATCAACTGATAAGGTCTTTTGATGGAATCAAATATCGATCAGGCGAAGGAGGGGATTGGATCTGTTAAACCAATCCCTAAGTTTAAGAAGAGAGCGGTGTCAGCAGTTCGGGATTGGCCACCGGGTTGTGGACCGACTTCAGAACAAAACCTTAGACTGTTAGTAGTCGTAGCGGCTACTGATAGTGTTGACTTAGACAGTATCGTCTTGTCAGTAATCAGGTGTGCGGATCTCTATCACTCTAGTTAATCTGTATTATATTATTTTATGGGCTAAAAGCTAGATAAAGAGGCTGTATGAACAGTCGTAATACCCAAAAAGGGTAGGCAAGGGATGATAGGTACGTAATCATAGAAATTTATCTATGTGTATCGAAGTATGTGAAAGTATGTTATCTGTTTAGATAGTTTAATGTTCTGATTCTTGCATGTATGTATGCATGGGATGGGATTGATATGATGAAGGGGAGCAGGTCGCGAGGCGATCGGTGGCTTCGCCATATAGGTCACATGGTGATTGATCTTTATGACAGGCACCGTAGCTTTTGATATATTATTAAGGTCGCATAGCGATCGGTGGCTTTGCCACATAGGTCACATAGTGATCGGTCTTTGTGATAGGCAACAACCTGTAGATATGGTGTGTAGCGGATGGAGGGTTGATTGTAGATATCCCCATGGTGTGATGGTTGGTACGGGGTGTGTAGAAGATGAACTCTTAGGTTTGGGATGGGCCATGTTGCATTAAAATATATTTTGTTGCCATTGTTATGGCCCAAGGCCCATAATGTGTTTGTGGGCCCAAGGCTTTTATGTGTTTTCGGGATTTGCACACTGAGTCTTGGTGACTCACCCTTTTATTTTTCTCACCTGTTTAGATGAGCAGTAGATCATGGACATGGGAGCCGAGTCGGACTCGAGAGGCCATCAAGACTATTATTTCCATAAACTATTTCCAGCTATCTTTTAAGTTTTAATTTTGGGAATTTTTTTTGTAATAAGGCCTCCATAACTTAGGTTATTCTTCTTTATTATTATCATGTCACATTTTTATAAACTTATGTTTTCAAAACTTTAATTATAAAGCGAGAGGAAAATGGGCTTTTCAAACACATTCACGCAAATCTTAAAGTTTCATTCAAGAATTACACAATTAATGATTAATCGATTACAATAAACTGAGATTTTCAAAACCCTTCAAAGAAAAGTTTGCAACGTTCAACCCGTAGCATACCAGATCTGGTCATGACGTATGGGCCAGGTTTTGGGTGTTACAACTAGTTTGAGGATGATATGGGGTGGCTATTCTATGGCATACTCCATATTTCTTTAGAACTTTTTCAAATTGTGTATTACAGAAATGAGTACCCCTATAACTAATGATGGCTCTCGGTGTCTCGAATCGAGAAAATAGTTTCTTGAGAAATTTAACTACTACCCTAGCATCATTGTTCGGTAAAGCTTCTGCTTCTACCCATTTTGACATGTCATCGACTGTTACTAGGATGTATTTATTTCCAAATGAACTAGGAAATGGTCCCATAAAATCAATACCCCATACATCAAATATCTCACACGACAGTATATATGTTTGAGGCATTTCATAACGTTTAGAAATTTTACCTGTTCTTTGGCATTTGTCACATGAGGTAACATACTTGTTGGCATCTTTAAAAAGAGTGGGCCAGTAAAACCCTAATTCGAGTATTTTGTGTGCTATTTTAATACCACTGTAGTGTCCTTCTGATGGTCCTGAATGACGATGTTCCAGGATTTTGCTTGCCTCTGTCTTTGTGACGCATCTTCGAATTACCTGATCTGCACATATACGGGAAAGAAATGGATCTTCCCAAAAATAATTTTTCACATCAGCAAGGAATCGCTTCTTTTGATGATGTGTGAATTTTCTTGGTAAGAAGTTAGCCGCTAAGTAATTCGTAATATTTGCAAATCAAGGTACTTCAGAATGTGTTATAGAAAAACAGCTATTCTTCAGGAAACGAATCAGTAATTTCATGTTCATCAAGCACTTTGGTGTATGGATTTTCTAGTCTTGAAACGTGATCTGCCGCAAGATTCTCGACTCCCTTTTTGTCCTATATTTCCATGTCAAATTCCTGTAAGAGTAAAATCCATTGTATGAGTCTAGGTTTTGCATCAGGTTTGGTTAAAAGATAACGAAGAGCTGAATGGTCAGTGTAAACGAAAACTTTAGATAATATTAGATATTGTCTAAATTTTTCAAAAGCAAAAACTACAGCTTAGTAGTTCTTTCTCAGTCGTGGTGTAATTTTCTTGTGCGGGTGTTAATGTTCTGCTAGCGTAGTAAATTGGCTGAAAATGCTTGTCTCTTCATTGTCCCAAAACTGCGCCTACTGCAAAGTCACTTGCATCACACATTAGTTCAAAAGGTAAATTCCAATTAGGTGCGATTATAATCGGTGCATTTATTAATTTATCTTTAAGGACATTGAATGCCTCTAAACATTCCTGATTGAAATTAAAAGGAACATCTTTTTCTAGTAATTTTGTCAAAGGCTTAGCTATTTTAGAAAAGTCTTTAATGAATCTCATATAAAAACCTGCATGTCCTAAAAAGCTGCCAATAGCCTTCACTGAACTAGGGGGAGGTAATTCTTCTATGGTTTCAACTTTTGCTTTATCTACCTCGATCCCTTTTCTAGAAATCTTATGTCCTAAAAAAATCCCTTCTCTAACCATAAAGTGGCATTTTTCCCAATTCAAAACAAGGTTCGTTTCTTCACATGTAATTAGAACTCATTTTAAATTTTTAAGGCAAAATTTGGAAAGAATTATCGAATCTGAGAAATCATCCATGAATACCTCCATGATGTCCTCTACGAGTTCGTCAAAATTGCCAACATGCAATCTTTGAAAAGTGGCGGGATCATTACATAATCCAAAAGGCATTTTACTATAAGCAAGCGTCTCAGTATGGGCATGTAAATGTCGTCTTCTCTAGGTCTTCAGGAGCTATGGGGATTTGAAAGTAGCTGGAGAGTACGTCCAAGAAGCGGTAGTACATATGCCGAGATAGTCTTTCTAACATTTGATCTATGAAGGGTAGAGGAAAGTGATCTTTTCGGTGGCATCATTCACTTTCTATAGTCTATGCGCACTCTCCGACTCAGAATCGTTCTTGTGGGAATTAACTCGTTCTTTTCATTGGGTACAACTATCATTCCTCCTTTCTTTGGAACTACCTACACAGGACTTACCCAAGCGCTATCAGAAATAGGATAAGTTATTCCTGCATCTAGAAGTTTAATTACCTCAATTTTGACCACTTCTTTCATGTTGGGGTTTAACTGTCTCTGAGGTTGCACACACGGTTTAGATTCTTCTTCCATTAAAATTTTGTGGGTGCAGAACGCAGGGCTTATTCCCTTGATATCAGAAATTTTCCAAGCTATAGCTTTCTTATGTTCTCTTAATACCTTTATCAACTCCTCCTTTTCCTTTTGTTCTAGTTCTGAAGAGATGATTACAGGTAGTGTAGAATTGTCCCCAAGGAATGCATATTCTAAATGTTATGGTAAATATTTTAATTCCAATTATGGTAGCTCATCGATGGAGGGTTTCTGTTTTAATATGTCATCTTCTTCAATGTTTTCTTCTTTCATTTGTCTAAATTCTGATGTATACAAACTTGTCTTATTGCCTTCATCTTCTTCCCCCTCTCCTTGAGGCAGACACAGTTCCATCGTGTCATCCTGCAGGATTTCCTGTATTGAATTTTTAATAATATGATCAGTAGTGTCAACAAAATAACAGGAATCATCTTGCTCTTTAGAATATCGTATGGCATCATAATTTTGGAAAATAATTTCTTCATCACCTATCCTTAGTGCTAGTTTGCCATCACCTACATCAATAATAGCTCTAGTAGTGGCTAAAAAAGGACGCCCTAATATTAAAGGAACATTGATGTCTTCATCCATGTCTAACACAATGAAATCAACAGGGAAAATAAATTTATCAATTTTTACCAAGACATCTTCAATAACTCCTCTAGGATATTTAATAGATCTATCAGCTAATTGAATACTCATCCTAGTGGGTTTTGGTTCCCCAAGATCTAGCCGTTTAAAAAATCAGTAAGGTATTAAGTTGATACTAGCGCCTAGGTCTGCTAATGCTTTCGTGATGTTTAAACTACCAATTAAGCTAGGAATAGTGAAACTCCTTGGATCTTTTAACTTCCATGGTAATCTATTTTGGAGAAGGGCTGAACACTCTTCATTAAGCTCCACCTTTGATACTTCCTCAAGCTTCCTTTTGTTTGTGAGAAGTTCCTTTAAGAATCTTGCATACTTTGACATCTGGGAAATAGCTTCAACAAAAGGTAAGTTAATATGTATTTGTTTAAAGAGTTCAAGGAACTTACCATATTGAGCATCCATTTTTTCTTTCTTCAATTTTGCTGGATATAGAATTTGTGTTCTATTCTCTTTAGGCAATGTATTGTCGTTATCAACTTCTACGCTTTTTTTCTTGGTAACCTTATGTGGTGTCTTTCTTTGTGGTTCAACTAGCTCTTTGCCACTCCTTAGTGTGACTGCCATTACTTGCTCTGTGTCTTTGGAAAAAATTTATGTCCGTATTTCACATACTATTTCAGTAAGTATTGACGTAATGAGCTCTCCCACCTGAGTCTTGATTCCCTTGAGTGAGATTTCCTGTTCATCAAGTGTTGCTTCTATCATTTTGAGACGAGAATCTGTAGCTGCCATGAATTTTGTCAGCATCTCTTCAAGGTTTGATTTCTTTTCCTATGGATAAGGCTGATTTTGGTAATTAGGAGGAGGTTACTGCCTTTGATTTCCTTGATTTCTTTGTCCTCCCCATGAAAAATTTGGGTGGTTCCTCCAACCTGCGTTATAAGTGTTACTATAAGGATTATTAGATCGAAAATTGTTACCTTTATAGTTTGTTTGCTCGTTTTCTGCTCCTGGTTGGTAGGGTGGGCACTCAGGATTCGCCACATTCCCGCTTGCTTCGCATTGCATTACTGGATGTACCTGCGAAGAACATAAATTATCAAGATTTTTATTCATTAGCTCCACCTGCGTTGACAGCATTGTCACTGCGTCTATGTTAAAAACTCCGACTGATTTTGTCAGTTTAGCCCTTGTAATTTTCCATTGATAGGTGTTCAATGAAATCTCCTCAATAAAATCATAAGCCGCTTTAGGAATTTTTTATTCAAAGTTCCACCGGCTGATGAATCAATAATTTGCCTAGTTGGAGAATTCACATCATTGTAAAAAGTTTGGACTTGAAGCCACAATGGTAATCCATGGTGTGGGCATCTTTTCAGGAGGTCCTTGTATCTCTCTCATGCATCATATAATGTTTCTGCGCCATTCTGCACAAAAGAAGATATGTCATTCCTAAATTTAGCTGTTTTGGCTAGTGGAAAATATTTTAAAAGAAATCTTTTGGTGATTTGATCCCATGTGGTGATTGACCATCGTGGTAACGAGTTCAACCACCGCTTTACTTTATTCCTTAATGAAAAAGGAAATAACCAAAGACGTATGACATCGTCAGAAATGCCATTTTTTTGAAGGTATCAGAGAACTCTAAGAAATTAGCTATATGAGTATTTGGATCTTCGTCCTGCAAACCATCAAATTGAACAAACTGTTGAATCATTTGTATTGTGTGAGGCTTTAATTCTAAATTATTAGCAGCTATAGCAGGCCTAACAATACTAGATTCTGCTCCTGTCAAATTAGGTTTAGCATAATCATACATAGTGCATGAAGCAATATTTTCTCTCACATCAGGTGGATTGCTTTCGTCCATCCCTTTAGCAGGATTGGATCTATCTTGCTGTTCTTCTCTTTTGTAGTCTAGAGCTCGTCTAGTTTCTCTGCGATTTCTTCAAGCGGTAGCCTCAATGTCACTTTTGTATTCTAATGGTCCTCTCGGGTTTCTTCTAGTCATAAACTATAGGTACCTCACAAGTCAAGAAAGAAAGAAAGAAAATTAGTAAAAATAAAAATTTAATCTTAAAAAAAATATAATAATAGAATAATGGCTAAAGTAATAGAAATAGAGCTTTCTGAATATTTTAGAGTCCCCGACAATAGCGCCAAAAACTTGATCGTGTCAAACAGTCGAGTTTTAATATTTATAAAAGAATGATCGAACACAGAGACTAACTATGACAATGATAGAGGCAAGTGCACCTATCGAACAGTAGTATAGTTTAGGCAAGAGTATCTTATCGAACCCAAGGGAACCTAAAAGTACTACTACTCACTTTCTTTCTATTATTTAGCCTGGAAATATGGAGAGACTGGTTTATTAATCTAAAAACTAATGAAATACTTAAACTAAATGCAAAGACAAAAGAATGAAACTTTGGGAAAAGACTGTGGAAAAACTCAGTTGATTATGACGATACTCTCAGGAAGAATCCACCTATGACTTCACTTATTATTTATCCCTAAACCATATGATTTCTTTACTTAGCTTGATTCGTGAGACTCCCTAACCTATATTAAACCCTCTCTCGAAGTGAATAACGTCTAACCTTAGGTTAATTAGTGGAACTCTCATTCTCTTATAATAACCCCCTAAGGAAGCAGTAAATCGATCAATGGATTCCCATATTAGGTTTCACCCTAATCCGATAAAATCTCATAACCCTATCTCTAGGCGCCCGATCAATTCCGCTTAATTATGCTAGATCTAATCTTAGGCAAGGTCTATTCCCCCTTCACCTAAGCACATCAGATTAAATTAAGCAACATAATTAAGAACAAACTAAGTACTTATCATATAATTTAGAAATCAAATAACAAATCCATCATAGGCTTCATCCCCTTCAGGTATCTGAAGGGTTTAGTTCATAACTAAATAAGAAAACATCTCAAGAGAAAAGATAAAACAAAACATAAGAAATCCCTAAAACTCCCTGAAGGAATTGGAGGAGAGATCCTCCATCTTGAATAGAGTTTTGGCTTCTTGAGATGGATCAACTGGCTATCTTCAAGTGATTCCCTAAAAGATGAAAGCTTCGGAAAAAGCCTCTACCAAAAACCGTCGACCTTGAATGCCTGCCTTGGGTTGTTTATATAAGCTTTTGAGATGTTTAACTTGGCTCCTAAGTACCTCTTTCAAGTAGAATTACTATTAGGGTGTTTAAGTTGACTTAGGAGTATGTTTCTTTGGCTTCAAGCATCAAATCCGAGTGAAATTGTTCATTCCCGCGTTAGGGGCACGCCCATGGCACACGCCCGTGTCAATCGGGGTTGGGTTGTGCCTTGATTCTGTCATTTTGGGCATGGTCGTGTAAGTCAAGATTCAGGCCGTGCTTCAGGTATGCCAATTGGGACACGACCATGCAGATCGCTTGACACGCCCGTGTGTGATAATGAGATGATGCGCGGCCATGCAACTCATAAGTTAGGCCATGCTCTAAGTAATCGGTGAGACACGATCGTGCAGGCTTTGTGCCAGGCCGTGTTGATTTCTTGCTAAGGCCCAATTACTCTGTTTTAAGCCCGTTTTGTGTTCATTTTATCCTCGGGTGCTTTCCAGAGTATATGACATGAAAAGAAAGGATTACAAGCACCTTTTATATAAATCAAGGGCTAAATCATCAAAAAGCATACTAAATGTGGGATTAAAATATGTTACTTTTATGGTTTATCACCTATTAGGACTTGCTTGCAAAGTTGCTAAATAGGGGTTCTAATTTATAGAGTACTTGATTGAAATGGGGGTTGGAAGTAGGAGTCCTTAAATGGTAATTAAACCATTATATTTTCATGGACAAAAATGGACATATATAGTTAGAAAGAACCAAAGTTTTTAATGAAGGGTACTTTAGTCATTTGGTAATAAAAAGAAATTAAAAAGGGCAAAAGATGGCAAAATATGCTCATCTTCTTCATTAGGCTGAATTTTCAAGTGTTCACCATAGCTAGGGTTTGTTTCAAGCTTTCAATCTCCATAGTAAGTGATTCCAAGCCCCGTTTTTAATGTTCTTTACATTTTTGAAGCGCCGGTAGCTCAATTTAGCTTATTCTATCAATAATTCATGCTAGGGTTCATATTTGGAAAAATACCCATAGGTGAAATGTGTTTATTTTGATGTTTTATGATTGAATATGAAGTCTGAAATTATGTTAAACAAATTTTGCTAAGTGATTTTAAGTGAAAACGAGTAAAACGACTTAATCGGTAAAAATACCTAATGTTCATAAGTACATGTTAGAGTGAGAATTTGATGTTGTCATAGAAAGGAAAAATTATCAGCATGTCATAAAACATAAGAATAAGGGATAAAGTATAATTTCTGAGATTTGGGGCAAATGTGTAAATATGTAAAAGTTTAGGGGCAAAATTATAATTTTACCAAAGTTAGACTTAAGGACTGTTTTGATAAATGTGAGTATTAAATAAGCTAAATTTGCTATTATAGATCAAGAAGAACAAAATTCAAAGTTAGATCGGGGAAAGAAAAAGATAGTGGACTAATCGATATAGTTTATCGTATTTTGTTTCGAGGTAAGTTTGGGGTAAATAATTGCAATATTCTATTATTTTACATTTGATACTCTTAAATTCCAGCATTTACATATTTATTCTGTAAATTTGTCATTTAAAGACTCAAGCATGAATTGACGAATAAGCAATCTCAGAATGTCTGGTTGAACCTTAGGATTGTGTAGGATAGAAATGTCATGACATTAGGGTTTAAGGAAATCATGTAAGACCATGTCAAGACATGGCATTGATAAGTTACTATAAGTCAAAGGTCCCATGTAAGACCATGTCAAGGCATGGAATTGGTGAATTTATAAGACAAAGGTCCCATTTAAGACCATGCCAAGGCATGGCATTGGTGAGTTCATAAGGCAAGGATACCACGTAAGACCATGTCAAGACATGGCAATGGTTGGGTACCCGCATATCCTTAGTATTCCAAGTGGTTCAACGGGAAAATTTAAAGAGTATACCAAAGGAAAGGTAAGACAAGTTCAAGCTAAAAAGGTACAAGTAAGAATTTAAGACTTAAGTATATTAAGTTAAAGGCTTAAATAATTTTGGTAAGAAAAGAATATGATAATGCATTAAGAATGTTGTTATTTATTTACATGCAAACTTACTAAGCTTAATGCTTACTCCCATTCCTTTCTTTCTTTTCATAGTTTTACAAACCAACTCGGGGATCGTAAGGATGTCGGAGATCGTTACACATTATCAAAGGATTATATTGGCATTTTGTGACTCGAATGTTTTAAGTTATGGCATGCATAGGGACTTAGCCATTTTGTGTGTATGACCTTATGATATGGCTTAATATTGTCTTGTAAATGTTTGGTAATGATTAGCTATTAAAATGGCTAATTAAGAACATGTTTTGGATATTATGTAATGCCTAGTTGATAGCTATTTTAAGAAATTATGTAATTATATGCAAGGGAATAGTTTGGACAGCAGCAATGACGTGATTTTGAAAAATCACCAAAAATATGAGAAATGGAATTAGGTTGTACAGGAGATATAGAATTAAATCTTATTGAGTCTATTTTTATATAAAAACGGTGTATGAAAAAGAATTTTATTTTATGAGATAATTGATTTTTAGTGAAGAGAGGTCAGAACTGTCGAACTGTGTAATAGGGCTTTTGCTCCACCACCTAAGCACATCACACTTGAATTAATATCCTAAAAATATGAACACAAGAATTAAGCACACATAATTAGGAATAAACTAAGTATTTATCATACAGCTCAGAAAACAATAACAAGATTCATTTAGGTTTCATCCCCTTTAGGTATCTGAAGGGTTTAGTTCATAATGATAAAATAAAACATCTCAAGAGAAAAGATAAAACAAAACATAAAAAATCCCTAAAATCCCCTGAGGGAATTGAAGGAGAGATTTGCCATCTTGTGTAGAATTTTTGCTTTTGAGATGGTTCAACTGGCTATCTTAGAGTGATTCCCACAAATCTGGCCTTCTGGCTCGGCTCCTTGGCCTAGCTAACCGCAAAAACCCTGGCAGAAGGCTTTTGCCAAACTCTCCTTCAAGTTGCCCCCTTGGGTGTTTATATAGACTTTGAGATGCCTTACTTGGCCTCTAAGTATCCTAATTCAAGTATAATTCCTACTAGGGTGTTTGAATAGGCTTTGGAATGTGTTTCTTTTCCTCTAAGTATCCTATTTTGAGTAAACTCATCTTGGCCATGGCAGGGACACGCCATGGCATACGCCCATGTGAATCAATTTCAGGCCGTAGTCGAGTCTATTGATAGAGGCATGGTCGTGTGAATCGTGGTTAGGCCATGCTCTAGTTAATTGAAGTCCAGGCCATGTCAATTTCCACTTTAGCCCAAATTGGCCTGTTTTAAGCCCGTTCCTCGTTCTTTTCATCCCTAGGTGCTTTCCTAAGTATAAAACATGAAAAGAAAAGATTAAGAGAACCTTTTTACATAAATCAAGGAATAAATCATCCAAAAGTATGCTAAATGTGGGCCTAAAATATGTTACTTTTATGGTTTATCAAAAACACTAAAACCCCCTGAAAGAATTGAAGAAGAAATCTTCGGTCTTGAGTATAATCCTGGCTTCTTGAGATAAATCAACTAGCTTTCTTTGAGTTAATCCCCCAATTAGACCCCTCTGGCTTGGCTCTTTGGCATAGCTGAACGCCCCCTTGAAGGTTGGCCTCTAGGGTGTTTATATAGGCTTTTGAAATGTCTTTCTTTGCCTCTAAATACCCTAATCCAAATGAAACTCTTCTTTGCTATGGTAGGGACAAACCCGTGGCACACATCAGTGGGATTCGAGGCCATGCTGTGGTCGAACCTGTGAAAGAGGCACGATCGTGTATTTTGGGGGCTAGGCCGTGTGTAATTTGTACTTGGCCCATTTTTTCTGTTTTCATCCGTTTCTCGTTCTTTCCATCCTCCGGTGCTCTCCTGAGTATAAAACATGAAAACAAGGGATTAGGAGCACCTATTTCCATAATTAAAGGGGTAAATCATCCAAAAGTATGCTAAATGTGGGATTAAAATATGTTCATATTACGATTTATCAAATACACCCACACTTAAGCTTTTGCTTGTCCTCAAGCAAAATTCTCAACTCACAATTAAAGTGAACTTCCTCAATTCATAATATTCATCAATAATGTTTCATCATAATTCATAGATAATTTATACATGGATAATTTAACTAAAAGTGTCCTTAAGATTCAAACAATCAATGTCATAGTTTTTGTACCATGAAAAAGGTAGATGTTTTCCCATACCTAAATAATAACCTTTAATTCAAAATTAACAAGAATTGTCATCCTCACTAAAGATTCACTCAAATCACTCAAAGTGTTTAAGGTTCAAATTTAAGCTATCAAAAGTCGAGCATGAAAAGTTAATCCATAGGCTTGCCTAAAAATCAAATCTCCACCACTGTAAAATGAGATGATACACAAACCAAAAGGTCTTTAAAAGGGTTGTAACGAGGCTTAGGTTAAAGGTGTAGATAAAGGCTAAATTAGAGGGTTAGAATCGAGCTTGAATTGAAAAATTACCTAACTAGAAAAAAAGAACTAATCTTGAATAATTACATCAATTGAAAACTTGAAATAATAATACGAGCTTCTTCTTCAAGATGTTGAATTTAAATGTATAAGCTCACTTAATTATAGAACTAATAATGAATATACTTTGAATTTTTTTTAAGAACACATAATTAAATAAATACTTAAGATGGGAAAATTTGAACTACTGAAATAAAATAATTAGGTAACTAATCAAATCAAGTCTCGATAGAAGTGTAGTCAAAAGGAATGGTGATAACAAATACAAGATGGGTTTTGGGTTAATATTAGTGGGTGAATTAATAAAAAGGGTTGTTAGGATCAACGGGGCTCACTAGGGGTTAATTATGAAGGTAGGCTTTTAGTGGAATAAGTGGGTTAAATTCTAAGTGCCTTTATCATCTCAGTATATCAAATCAAAGATGTGGTCTCAACATGTATTATCGAAGCAGATTCTAGAATAACAAATCAATTTTGATACACTCATAATCAATAAAGTGAGCACGAAAAGAATGTATGCTCTAAAAGGTTCAAAATCTCACAAAAATTATGGGTTTTTGATGACAAACTTATCAATTTCAAACTTCAAGGTAATAATTAAATTCAGGTAGACAACCTAACAAAATTTTAATTTTTGAAAATAGACTCATCATGTTTCATTTTCTAGTATCGTAAAGTTTAAATTATCAATGCACAATTGACTATGACTTAATCTAAAACATATCAATAGAAATCATAAATCAACAGGAATTTCATTCTAATTAGTGATATGAGAAAATTACATAAGACAAGATATCATTCATGGATTTGAGAATAATGCAAAAAGTTAGGCACTTTTTCTAAGTAATTTTCACCCCCCACTTAAGATGTACATTGCCCTCAATGTACAAAGATATATAATAATTATATAGGAAGAAAATCAAAAGAGAGGGAGAGAAGTGAAACTTCCTAAATTTTTGGATGGATTCCTTGAGTTGGAAGTGTAGAAACTTGATTCAAAGGGGAAATATACATTGGAGGGGGTGCCTCGAATTCCTGTGCTAGATGAAGAAATTGGGAACCTTGTGAAAATTTAGCTAGGAAATAATAATAATAATTTTAAATATACTAATTATATATTTAAAGAAAAGAAAAATAAAAAGAAAGAGTTTAAAAAGTAAAATAAGACTAAAAGAACTGATTATTGGACCGAAAGGTCCTTATTGTTAGATGGTTCACGAGGTGGATGTGATTTCTAAGGCCGTGGTGTGTGATTCCCAAGCAGCCTGAAGAACCTAAAACTAAGAAACTAGAATCAAATAAACCAAATTTAGTATAAAAAAATAAAGATAAGGAAATTAAAAGAGACAAGAAAAGAAAAAGAGAAAATAAATGGACTCAAAGGTCCTTTTCCTGTCGAGTTAATGAAGTGACCGACATGAACTTATGTCGATCAGTCTCGCACAGGGAGACTGGGATAGTATCCTTCCGTTTCTTCGACATGGGTGAGATGAAGATCAAGGACTTGGAAGATGAAGAAGAGTAATAAAAGGAGGAAAACTTAAAGGGTGTGGAAGAAGAGAATGAAGAGTGGGTGGGTTAAATAGAAATTCAGGTCTGGTACATCCCCATGCCCATGTACGTTCATTTCTCCTACGCCCATGTGTAGGTCACCATGCCTATGCTTCTAAAATAGTATCGGCCATGGCCGCATCGTACGGCCGTGGTGTTTGGTTGGAGCCCGTGACTTGAAGATATTTTTTTGTCCTTTTTCGTACTATCTATGTCATGCCGATACGAAGATCCATAGCACCCACACGGCCATGGCCACAGCCGTATGTGAGGCCGTGTGGTGCAAAAAATTACACTTCATTAACTTGGTTAGTTTGTAGTTAGATACTAAAAGAAAAAATAAAATAAATGGGGTTAGTGCTTGGGTTGCCTCCCGAGAAGCACTCGTTTAAAGTCTTTAGTAGACTTACCTCTCATTCACTCATTCATGGTGGTTTGAGGAGTGAGAAATCCTTTCTCACACTATCATTATATGGCTTAAGTCGAGTAACATTTACCTTAAAAGTGTCGAATGTAGGATTGCTTACCTCAACTGTGCCGTATGTGAAGACATTAATTACCTTAAAATGGATCTCTTTGTTCGTATTGTGGTTTGAAGTGGTGATTCGCGGGTCTATTTTATCTAACACTACTTGATCTCCTATTTTGAAGTGATTTGATGTTCCTTTAAGCTCATCCGGAGGTTCCTTCAGTTTCACTTCGTGTGGTTTTGACTCCTCCTTGAAATGTGTCTTCCACTTATCTAGCTCATCGATCTAAAGCCGTCGTTCCTTATGAGATATTTCTTTATTAGTATGAGGTATAAGATTAGGCTCAGTGGTGTAGTTCCGTGGTGCTTCCTAAAAAGAGAGTTTGACCGAATGATTATCAATGGAATTTACATTCTCACCTTTATCACTCGATATCCTAGCTGAGTCGAGAGCTTGAAGACTAATTGATTCGTCACCTACACGAAGTATTAGCTCACCTGTACTAACATCAATTTTAGATCTGACAGTTGCTAAAAAGGGCCTTCCTAAAATTAAGGGGATATTATTGTCTTCATCCATATCTAAAACAACAAAGTCTATTGGGAATATGAATTTGTCCACTTTAACTAGTACATCTTCAATTATTGTAACATCCTAAAATTGGGCCTAGTAGGATTGAGCTCAATGGGCCTTGGCGTAGTAGTGTTTAAATTTTTTTGGAGAACAAGAGATCGGCTTAAATGCAAGTTGGACCAATTAGATAAGTGAGTTTGGAAGGTTAAAGGGCTTCTATGAAGTCCTGGGTTCAAGTTAGGCCTTAGGAAAAATTTTGGTTTTAGGTGAAAAAAACCTTGGAGGTTGGCGGGTAGGCCTTAAGAATAAAATGTGGAGGAAAATGACACAAGTGAAGTCTGTGGTGTAGTGGCAAAGTGATGCCACTTAAGGACAAGGGAATGACGCCACAAGGAAGGAAGGAGGTCCAAGGTTCTAGTTGTAGCGTTTGCATTCTTTTTAGATTATTTTTTATTAAATGAATTTAGACCTTGGCCATAGGGTTATATTTAGTTGCGCATGGTTTAAGACACAAGGAGCTGGTTGGTAAAGTGGCAAGTGGCATGAATTGGATGATGGGAGAGCTTGGGTTCGAATCTCATGAGGAGAAAGGGAGTATTTATTTTGCGGATTAGAGGTAAGAGTTTCAGTTGAATTTAAACTCTACTGAAGAATGGATCCCACATCGAAAAGATACAAGGAATGAAGGTGAAGAGCTAGCTATATAAAGAGCATGCCAGGAGGAGGGTTAACATACCTTGGTGGGCATTGGGCACAGGAGTGGTCACAGCACGGTTTAGCACTAGAGTCCTATCAGGTGTGTAACTCTCTCTACTCTAGTTGTAGAGCGGCAAATGCCGAAGTGCCGATCATGACATTAGTAGCCACACGAGCGTGCGAGCGCACATGTGGGGCTTCGACCCGATAGTTGAGGCCATCAGTAGTATTCTTGTGGGTTGGGGCTGCTTGGGCCGCGATGGGCCGAAGCCAATTGGAATAAATTGTATGATGATATAGTATATAATGAACTGGACTAGGTGGAACCTATATACGTGGCTAGATTTGTGTTAGGTGGGCCACACGAGCGTGTGGGCCTGAATGGGCCAAAATCGGGTTTTAGGCCCAATAATCTGGTGACGATCGAAAATGGTAGTCGAGTCACTCAGGGTAACATTACACCTCCGGGAGGGCCATTGCAGGTGCAAAATTACGAAAATACTCTTGGTAGGTAAATTACGAAAATACCCTTGGTGGGTAAATTACGAAAATACCCTTGGTAGGTAAATTACGAAAATACCCTTGGTAGGTAAATTATGAAAATACCCTTGATGGGTAAATTATGAAAATACCCTTGGTCGGTAAATTACGAAAATACCCTTGGTGGGTAAATTACGAAAATACCCTTAGTGGGTAAATTACAAAAATATCCTTGGTAGGTTAGATTGATTATGTTGTGTATTATTATTCTGATTATGATGGTAATTGGTTTCATACGTTATTTGATATATGATTGCATACATGTCATACTGCATACACGAATTGTAATATTATGTATGTTGTATGGGCATATGGGTGATAACGATAAAGGGAAGTGTTACGGTGGTTTTACCACATTATCAGTGACCTATGTCACATATTATGAATCTGGTGACTCTGTCACATTATCTCGGTGGCTATGCCACAATTATAAGGCGATGTGCGAGTGATTGCGGCGACGCCTTCAATGGTGTGTAGTGGATGGAGGTCGATTTAGTAATCCCACGGTGTATTTGGAAGAAGGTACGTGGTGTGTAGAGGTTGGATACTTAGGTTGGGCTAGGTTGCATTGAATACATGCTTAATATGTTGTATTTGTATGGGTTGATACATGTTCTTACTATTGGGGGTTGTACACATTGAGTTTTTGTAAACTCACCCCCTCTTTTTAAATGTTTCAGGTAATCCCTAGTTTGAGGACTTGGAGCTAAGGTGGACTCTGTGGTGGCCATGCACTGTTTTCTTGTGAACTTTCAGTTTCTATTTAAAATTACTTTCTAATTTTGGGATTTTGCAATGTAATAAGGCCTTGGTATTTTATTTAGTTTTAGCTTTTAATCTGGTTACTGCTTGTTATTAGATGTTTAATACGGGAATTTCCTAAAATGTTAATAAACCGTTTCTTTTTCAAAATTATTTACACTCGATTTTTTTTACAACAAATATAACGAACACGAACTTTTTAACGAACACACAGTTTTTAGACATTCCTTTCATGTGACATGCCAGATCCGGTCGTAATGTTTAGGCCGGGTTTGGGGTGTTACAATTATACCCCTAGGAATTTGAATAGTCTTATCAGCTAGTTGAATGCTCATCTTAGTTTGCTTGGGTTTCCCTAGACCTAGTTGTTTAAACATTTTAGAAGGCATAACATTGATGCTTGCCCCTAAATCAGCTAAAGCATTATCACTAGATAAACTACAGATTAAACATGGAATTGGAAAACTCCCTAGATCTTTTAATTTTCGTGGTAGTCTATTCTGTAACATTGCTGAGCACACTGCGTTTAATTCCATATGCGACTCCTCGTCTAACTTTCACTTTTTTGTTAGAAGCTCTTTAAAAATTTCCTTGAATTTGGCATCTTCGAAAGAGCTTCAACAAACAGTAAGTTAATATGTAATTTTTTTAAGAGTTTAAGAAACTTACCAAACTGTTCATCCGTATCGTCATTCTTCATTACATTGTGATAAGGTATACAAGGTTGGTATTCTTTAATAATCGGTTTTGGCTTTTCTTGGCTTACCTCAACTTTATCTTCACTTACCACAGGTTCTTGCCTTCGCTCAGATTTAGATTCTACTAACCTTCACTATTTTGGGCTATTATGGCTTTAAGTTGCTCCTTTGGGTTAGTCTCCGTGTTACTTGGCAAACTACCTTGTGGTCGTTTGGAGATCAGCTTAGCGAGTTGCCCTAACTGGTTCTTGATTCCTTTAATCAATGCTTGTTGATTTTTAAGTGTTGTTTTGGTGTTTTGGAACTGTGTTTCCAATACTGCTATGAATTTTGTTAGCATCTCCTCAAGGTTTGGCTTCTTTTCCTATAGAAAGGGCTGTTGTTGGAAGTTTGGAGGGGTTGTTGTCTCTGATTTCCTTGACCACCCTATGAGAAATTGGGGTGGTTCCTCCATCCTAGATTACAAGTATTACTATAAGGGTTATTTTGAGATCTAAAATTGTTACCCGTATAGTTATTTTTTTCGCTTTCCATGCCCGGATTGTAGGGTGAGTACTTAGGATTTGCCACGCCTCCTATATTTGAATCACATTGCATAACTGGATGTACCTAGAAAGAACCACATAAACCATGAACCTTTTTATTTAACATCTCTACCTA
Source organism: Gossypium rotundifolium (assembly GCA_025506655.1). Lineage (NCBI taxonomy): Eukaryota > Viridiplantae > Streptophyta > Magnoliopsida > Malvales > Malvaceae > Gossypium > Gossypium rotundifolium. The sequence continues at coordinate 120,733,439 of CP106731.1, forward strand.
GTTTGATAGTATGGTGACTACGTTGAGGTTGAAAACTCTGGCTGCTTTAGTTGGCCTTGTCCTCATGACTTGCTATTGATAGTTGTTCAGTGGCATCTCTTCTATAAACTCATAGGCCGCTTCAAGAGTTTTGTTATTCAGGGTTCTGCCGGCGATTGAATCAATTAACTACTTGGTTGAGGGGTTCACACCGTTGTAAAAAGTTTGGACCTGTAGCCACAGGGGTAAACCATGGTGTGGGCACCTTCTCAATAGATCTTTGTATCTCTCCCATTCATTGTATAATGTTTCTAAATCCATCTGCATAAAAGAAGAGATATCATTCCTTAATTTGGCAGTTTTGACCGACGAAAAATATTTAAATAAAAAATTTTCAGTCATTTGATCCCATGTAGTGATTGATCCTCGTGGAAGAGAATTCAACCACTGTTTAGCTTTATTCCTTAAAGAGAAGGGAAATAACCGAAGACGAATGGCATCATCAGAAACGCTATTAATTTTGAAAGCATTGCAAAATTCTAGGAAATTTGCCAAGTGATTATTTGGATCTTCATCCTGCAAACCTTCAAACTGAACAAATTGCTGTTTCATTTGAATAGTGTTAGGTTTTAGTTCAAAATTATTAGCAGCTATGGCAGGCTTAACAATACTCGATTCCACTCCTGTTAAATTAAGTTTAGCATAATCATACATAGTTCAAGGAGCATGGTGTTCGGCCACTTCTGGAGGTAGCAGATTATTCTCGGCCATCTATTCGTTTGTAATGATGTCGTCTTCTTGCTCTTCTTGTATGTATTGTAGGCTTCTCCTTATTTCTCTTCCGTTTTTGTGAACTGTTCTTTCAATTTCACTGTCGTAAAGTAGTGGTCCTGTCAGGTTCCTTCTAGTCATAAATTAGAGGTACCTACTAGGAAAAGAAAAAGAAAAAGAAAATTAGAAAAGTAAAAATAAAATTTAATTACAAAATAAAATAAAATAATGTAACACCCCAAACCCGGTCCAAACACCACGACCGGATCTGGCATGTCACTAAGGAAATTTTGTAAAACATGTCGCATTTTCAGAAAAACATTTTGGTAAAGTTTAACCTTTTATTCGGGAAAAATTTATAATTTATAGTTTTAAATAAAATATGCCTTTATGAATTAAAAACCCAAATTTAAATTTATGCCTTAGTTCAATTAAAATAAAAATTTAAATAACTAAAAGTAATAAAAGCCCGTAATAAAACAAAATATAAACTGGTGGCCCATGGCCTTATTACAATGAGATTTAAAATCCATTAAATAAGAATATAAAATAATAACTAGAGTCTTTTTGCTGGATCTAAATGTTCTTTTGCATGGCCACCTTGTGCTCCTCTCCAGCCCGGTCCGATGCATTAAATGCTACATGAAATGTTAATTAATTGGTTGAGTCACGAGACTCAATGTGCAACCCTCATGCACAATTAGATTTGGGCCTTAGACCCATAAAACTAAAATAATCAGAATTAATATACATAATAAAAATAAAATGCAAGCCCAACCCAAATCCTAGGTTTCCATTTGCTACACGCCCCCGTACCATCCATTCACACCATTGGGGATTTCTACAATCAATCCACACCGCTACATGCCTTGATGGCAGTCATGTTGGTCATCATCAGATCATGGTCGTAGCCACTACAATAGATCACGGCAAAAGCCGTTATAATAGATCACGGTAAAAATCGCTACAACAGATCACGGTGAAAATCGTTACAACATATAACTTCCTCCTTTCATCAAACCCAACCCATGCAATCACATAAAATCAATATACTTTATCGTTTAATCAGAACATTCACTAACCTGATGATTTGTTTTTACCCTCTTTGGGTTTCCTATATTATGCCCGAATTTCGGCATTTATCAAAACATATAGGACTTATAATCATATATTAATCAAACAGATCTAGATGGTGGGAAAGTGTTACACACCTGATATCGTGAAATCCAATATTCTTAGTCGATATCCTTTTTATCTCGATCTACAACTTTGCTCAAAAAGCCGAAAAGATGTGAAAATAGGGCCTCTTCTATATTCGGCCATGGTTAGTGTTCTACCCGATTTCATATATTTATAAATAAACCAATCTCCTTACCTTGAAATCCTGAAAATAACACGACTTGAGTGTTACTGATCTTTGACTTAGAGATCTAAGCGTTGGACTCCTCTTCAGATCCCGAAATGTTGAAAATAAGAAAAACTCTAGATTAGTCACTAAATAGCCATTCAGCTAGGGACTTTGAAAAGCCAAAGAAATATTGGAAACTTAAAATCGACACATACCTATTGTTTTCTTCAGATTCGGCACAAGCAGACTTTACTGAAGAAAATTCGGCAACTTTAGGAGGTGAGATCTAAGAATTTTGATTTTTAGAAGATTCAAGAATTGAAGAGATGGCTTGTAACACCCCAAACCCTGCCCAAACATTACGACCGAATTTGGTATGTTACAGAGAAAACATTTTGAAAAATCCTTTTATCCGATTTAATTTAAAGTAAAAGATTCCGTCTTGTTTTAAAACCATTGAGGTGTATGAAGAAAACCACACTTAGTTTTGTTAAAGATCTCTTAAGTCAGGTTGTTACTGATATCAAATCTACCCAATGGCACAATAAAACATTTACGTTTGAATTTAAGAAAACGTGTGTACCCATTTTAAAGTCACTAAGTAGTTTAAACAAATTATCCAAAACATGTAAAATAATCAAAGTAAAATCTTAGGAGGCCTTATTACAACTTGAACAAATAAAACCGACAATAAAATAAAAATAGCTCAAAATTCATTTAATCCACATTTTCACTGCATGGCCATCTCGAGTCCATCCGGCTCCTCATCCGCGATCTACGAGTCACATGAAAAAGTTAAAGGAGAAGGTGAGTCACCAAGACTCAATGTGTAACACTTCCCCGGTTTAATGCAACATCATACACAAATTATAACTAAGTTAACATGCACTAAGTTTAACATGCACCCAACCTAGCCATCCAAAACACCTTTCTCTACCCGTGTGGTACCAAACCACTTGGTGGTGCCAAACCATCGGTGACTCAAAGTCACGATATCCATCAATATTGTGGTGCCAAACCCTTAAACCACTGGTGACCTAAAGTCACATATAACAAGTTGTGGGGCCAACCCATGTGATACCAAATCACCGGTGACGATCCCATAATATCAAGCGTGGGGCCAACCCAATCGTGGTGCTAAGCCAACTCGACAAGACGCTATGAGGTGTCAAACCTCGGTGACCTTAGTCATGAAATGTGGTACCAAACCACCGTGTCCGTGATACGGATATCACTTCCCCTCCACTCATTTAACCCACATCAATCAATGATATGCATTTAAAGAAATCATGCCAACATGTTTATTTAGCAACATACACTGGATTTATCAATAACCATAACTTTATATGCCACATATACCAAATATGCCTTGCATCAATCATGCATCATATAGTTATCTCAAATCGAAAAGGACTTATCTGAATCCTTGCTTATACCTTTATACTATTAGGTCCAAATCTACATCCATCCAGTTTAGCATACATAATGTATTTAGAACAGTTGTTACTTACAAAGTGTGTATGTACACATCTGTTACCCACGATAGCCCTAAATCCCAAAGAGACAATCGGCCACACAAGATATCCTTACTCCTATATTCGGCCAAACATGAGATTAGTGCCATAAACCATTCGGCCAAACCCAATAAATCCAAAGGGCTAATCGTAAGAACCCAAAACCTCACCTAAACGCCTCTTGAACACTAACCACCTCACGATACGCAAATCTGCTTCACTTTCCTACAATTGGCAATCATTAGTAGCCACAACAATATCCTTCGGCTTTCAAATACCAACTAAATGGTTTACTAAAATAGATCATTACCACCACTTACCAAGACTGATTGCTAACGAATGGAGGCTTGACTAAATACTTCAAAAATCCCGGAGTACCTAGATAAAATCAGTTTCAACACTGATTAGCCACCAATATATTTTGGCTTTTCCCATTCATCCAAGTCGACAGAGAGAAAGAAGAAAGGAGAGTTTCAGCTATTACTTACCTTCACAATCGATTGGACAAAGAAATCCCGAAAGCACCTATGCCTTCCTGATATTCGGCCAAATGGATCTAAATAGAAGAAAGGAAATTTTGGCACAAAGGTAGGGAGTAGATTCACTAGAGAGAAAGAAATAATGATGAAGAATATGGGCTTTCAAAAGAAGAGTGGAGAGAGTTTGGCTTTTAGGCACAAAGAAGAAAAGAAGAAATAACAATGATGATTTTAGTATCTTCTAGAAAAGAAGAATTAGAGGAAAAAGAGATGGAAGATGAGAGAGTATGGACATTCGGCTATTGCAAAGGGAAAAAGAAAAATAAAAGATGAATAGGTGCCTTGAAAATTTGGCACCCCTTCACCTAGTCTCCTTGCCGTCCACTCCCTTGAACAAGGAGTTCAAAATTGACCACTTCCTTGAATCACTCTTGGCCACTAATTCAAACAAATTTGAATTAGTCAAAAGCCTATATTTTCTCTCGCCAACTATTAAAGATTATTCACATAAAATCTAATTAAATCCTAATAATATCCTTATTATCCCGAAGTTTAAATTGAGCACTTCTCTCTCCTCTTGTCGTCCAAAATAAAGAGTAAAAGGAGAATTTCATGACTCAAACATAGGCTCTCCTTGCTCCCCTTGTGGGGTCAATTCCAAGATTTTAAGTGGCATCTCCTTGCCACTTTTCCAAGGCCTTATTAGTGTCAAATATTCCTCATTTAAACTTGTAACCCCTACCTACTAAGGCTCTTATCTTTAATGCTTACAAATGAATTTTTCTACCATTCCGAGCCTACTCAAGATCCATGACTAAGTCCTATTACTCCATGAATAACACCACAGCAATTCAACCACAACCAAAACAATTTAATCACAAATAACCCCTATTTAGGATGTTACAGTTCTTCCCCCCTTAAAATAATTTCGGCCTCGAAATTACCTAATCAGAAGAGGTGGGGGTATTGCTGTCGCATCACATCCTCGGGTTCCCACGTAGCTTCCTCCGCACCATGGTTTCGCCATAGCACTTTCACCAAATGTACTGACTTCCTACGTAGAACTTTGACATCCCGATATAAGATTTGAACTAGTTCTTCCTCGAAAGATAAGTCCGAGTTTACCTCAATCTCTGCCACTGGCACAACGTGTGATGGATCCGACCGATATCGCCTAAGTATTGATACATGGAAGACGTCATGAATTTGACTCAACTCTGCCGACAGCTCGAGCTGGTAAGCTACCGGACCCACTTGCTTTAACACTGTATATGGCCCGATGAACCTAGGGCTTAGCTTCTTTTCGCCCAAACCTTAATACCTTCTTCCAAGGTGACACTTTAAGAAAAACTTTATCTCCTACTGCATATTCCATTTCCTTACGCTTAAGATCAGCATAAGCTTTCTGCCTATTCGACGCTACCTTGAGATGAGCCCGAATCACCTTAACTTTATATTCGCTTACATCGAACTCGGACCCAAAACTTGTCGTTCACCTAATTAGCCCAACACGTAGGAGTACAACATTTTCGTCCATACAAAGATTGCTTCATATGGTGCCATCTGGATACTCGCTGATAACTATTGTTATAAGCGAATTACATAACAGTAGATACTCTTCCCAACTACTATCTTGAAATCCAGAACACAACCTCTCAGCATGTCCTCTAAAATCTGTATGACCCTTTTCGACTACCCGTCAAACCGTGGATGGAATGCTGTACTGAAATCCTATCGTGTACCCAAAGCCTGATGCAACGCTTTCCAGAACCTTGACGTAAATATGGGATCCCTATCTGAGATGATCGATACTGGCACACCATGCAACCTCACTATTTCTGACACATACAGCTTAGCTAGCTTCTAAAGTGAGTAATCTACCCTTACCGGTATGAAGTGAGCTGATTTAGTCAGACGGTCCACAATCACCCAAACTGCGTCCTTCTTATTGGGCGTGAGGGGTAGCCCACTGACAAAATCCATAGTGATCCTCTCCCATTTCCATCGAGGATCTTCACTTGGTTGAAGTAACCTTGATGGCAATCGGTGTTCACTTAACTCACGACACGTTAGACACCTTCCCACAAATTCGATTACCTCGCCAAATTACAGCCACCGAACTATTTTGCAAATCTCCATACATCTTGCTACCTCTAAGATGTATAGCGTATGGGTGCTATGTGCATCTTAAAGAATTCATTGTCTCAATTCAACATCCTTGACATACAAGCTCGCCCTTGAAAACATAATACTCCATCACCGGACAAACTATACCCTTCCAAACCACCATCTTGAACTTGCAATCTCCAAGATTCAAACTTTCATCTACTAACTATTTTTCCTTAATCTTCTCGATCCAAGTCGGATTAACTTGTAGTTCTGCTAAAAGACTTCCATCGTCGTATAGACTGAGGTGAGCAAACATCGCCCTTAAGTCCGTTACGACCTTCCGACTCAACGCATCAGCCACCACGTTAGCCTTGCTCGATGGTACTCAATTGAGCGATCGTAATCCTTCAACAGTTCAATCCATCGACGCTGTCTCAAGTTCAAATCCTTCTGAGTCAAGAGATACCTCAAACTTTTGTGATCCGTGTAGACTATCGACTTTTCCCCATACAAGTAATGCCTCTATATTTTCAAAGCGAAGACTACTGCCGCTAATTCCAAGTCATGAGTCGGGTAGTTAACCTCATGCGGTCTTAGCTGACGGGATGCATAGGCCACTACCTTCCCTTCCTGCATCAATACACATCCCAACCCAGTATGGGACGATCACGATAAGCGTAAACAACTTCCTCGCCTCAGTCATGCAGAACTGGAGCTTCCATCGTAATCTTCCTTAGCTTATCAAAACTTTCCTCTTTGTTTCCACCATACAAATGGAACTCCTTTTCTTAATAACTTAGTTAGTGGTGTTGCGATTAAAGAGAACCCTTTCACAAATCTTCGATAGTACCCTGCCAGACCTAGAAAACTTCAAATTTCTGCCACTGACTTAGGCGGTTTCCAATCCAACACCGCTTCAACCTTGCGAGGGTCCACTCTAATCCCTTCCGCTGACACCACGTGACCTAAGAAAGCCACCTCCCTAAGCCAAAATTCACATTTACTGAATTTGGCATGTAACTGCTTCTCCCTCAATACTTGTAGAACTATACGCAAATGCATGTCATGCTCCTCCTCCGTCTTTGAATAAACCAATATGTCGTCTATAAACACCACGACAAATTGATCCAAGTACTGCTGAAACACCCTATTCATTAAGTCCATGAATGCTGCAGGTGCGTTGGTCAACCCAAATGGCATCACTAGAAACTCGTAATGCCCATACCGAGTACGGAATGCCGTCTTGTGAACATCACCCTCCTTCACCTTAAGTTGATGATAACCCGACCTAAGGTCTATCTTTGAGAAAATCGATGCACCCTTCAGTTGGTCAAACAAGTCATCAATCCAGGGAAACGGATACTTGTTTTTGATCGTTAACTTGTTTAGCTGACGGTGGTCGATACACATCCGCATTGACCCGTCTTTCTTCTTGACAAACAGCACAGGTGCCCCCCATGGAGATATACTTGGTTGGATAAACCCTCGGTCCAAGAGCTCCTGAATTTGAGCATTCAGCTCCACCAATTCCTTCGGTGCCATTCGATATGGTGCTATAGACACGCCATTCTGGGTAACAAGTCTATACCGAATTTAACTTCCCGATCTGGAGGCAGACTCGAAAGTTCTTCTGAAACACATCAGTGAATTCCCCTACCATTCGGACCTTCTCAACTGCTGACTCCTTAGCCTCCAAGGTACATATTCGAACCAAAAATGCCTCACACCCTTTCCTGACCATCTTCTCCGCCTTCAATGCAGACACCATGTTGGATAGGTAATTTCTTCTATTACCTATCATGACCATTTCATTACCCTCGGCCATCTTTAGAACCATGCGCTTAGCAGCACAATCTAGCTTTGCCTGATACTTAACCAACCAATCCATTCCAAGAATCAAATCGAACTCCCCAAATGGCAGTTCTATTGGATCGGCCAACAACACTACCCCTTGGAGTTCTAGAGGTACATCTCTATATAACTTGTTTACAATTACAGAGTGACCTAGAGGGCTAAGTATTGCCATCTCCCTAGAAGTAGTCTCAAAGTCTAGATTCATAGTCTCTACCACGCTACTAGTAAGTATGAATGCGTCGAACCCACATCAATTAATGCAACATATGGAAGACCAAAAATTAGGAACGTACCGGTTATGACGTCCTGTGTGTCACCCTTCTCTCGACGCCTTCTCGCATAGACTAAACCAGTCGCCTTGCCTCTTTGTTTTGCACCTCCGCCTGAATTTCACCTCGACTAGAACCATTGCCTCCTCTACCATTACCATGACCCTCCGTGGTGGTCCTACATTTCTAACCCGAGCACGGTTCGACCCTCCGGTGGTTCTTAACTAACTTCCGAGGACAATCCCTTACACGGTGATCCAACGATCCACATTCAAAGCATCCTCTTTCACCACAATATCCTCCCAATGTGATTTCCCACAATTGCAGACCGAAATGGTCTCTCGATTAGTAGCCATGGGCCTTCACGCCGATTCGCCCACTCGCTTAGCCCTCTTCATGCATTATTACCCGATCCAGACGACCCAAATCCTCTTTTACGCTTGTTCCTATCATAGTTCATCTCACGGACTCCTTGACCCCTTCGCTACTTTAGCCTTTTCCACTAAGACAGAAAATTCATGCTCCTGCTGTGGAGCAATCAGCAACCTTAAATCATCCCTAAGTCCGTCTTCAAAGTGGACACAACGATCATGCTCTGTTGACACAATTCCTCGAGCATAGCGACTCAGCCTCAATAATTCTGCTTCATACTCCGACATAGACTTATTTCCTTGTACCAACCCCAGAAAAGCTTTTCTCTGTGCATCAATGTAGCTGGTGCCCACATACTTCTTCTGATAAGTAGCTTTGAAATACTCCCAAGTAAGGTCATCCGCCGTGGCACCATCCCGAACCGTGAGCCACCATTGATATGACTCATCCTTTAGAAGCGACACCACTCCTTTCAGCTTCTTCTCACTTGTCAGATCGAGATCATCCATGATCCTCTTAGTCGATTCCAACCAATATTCCGCCGCACTGGGTGCCACTCCCGATACACCCCAAAATACATCAGCCCCGTTGGATCAGAGTCGCTCTGGTACAAATTTTTGAGCTCCCATACCTCCACTTGCCCTAGCCACCATCTCAAGGACTCATGCACACGACTGAGCATCGCCTCACCTCCCGTCTGATCCTGCTCTTCCGCTCTAAAAGTTGGGGGTGGTGGTGGTGGTACCTCATTCTCAGATCCCTAACCCGACCTAACGGGTTCTGACACGGTCATCCTCGTCTCTCATCAAGTCCCACGACGGCCACGCCCTCTAGAGCTCATTCTAACTATTGCGCTTTAATCGATTAAGAACTTTTTATGGATTAGTACTTATTTCACTTGGTTATCCGCGAAAAAATTTTATGAAGATAGTTTAATAGAGATTCTTTCGATCAATCAAAGTTTTAAGTCCTCTATCCTAGTTCACATAGGAAAGCACATCCATTCCCTAATACCTTTCATACACACTCACTCTTTCGGGCATTTCTGTCCGTCTCTATCCCAGGGGTATTTTCGTTATTTTCCTACCGGGGTATTTTCGAAATAACCAAAGAAATTTTAAAACTTTAATAAATCAGGACGCTTTGAAATTTGAAATTTCCAAAAGCTGGAGGTATTTCTAAAATTTATCAAATTAAAGGTACAATGAATTTTGGAATCCAGGGTATTTTGGTAATTTTGTCAATCAGGGGTAATTTTTGTAAATTTCCAAAGTTAAGGTATTATTTTGAAATACAAAATTTTGGATACTTTTGCAAAGTAAGAGAATTTTATTGAAATCGGGGTAGTACGATAATTTTAGAAACCAATGGCATTTTCGTAATTTTACCACTAGGGGCATTTTGGTAATTTTGGTAAATTGAAAATATTTTGAAAATTTTCCAGAAATAAATTTTTGTTACTATTTAAAGGAGTATTGTAATGATTTTTAAAACTTAGAGTTTTCATAAAACATGGCTAATCCCCTTCGGGTTTTATTTATTGTGTTTGGCCTATGACCGAGTCCTCTTGGTTAGGGTGAACCAAAGCTACGCACTGTGTAGGATTCTGCAAGAGGAGGTGAGTCACGAGGACCGCTTAAGTACCAATCTCTTCCGGATCCAATCCTAGACATGTGCATGGGGTTACCACACCTAACTCTACGACTTAATCATAGGTTTGTTTAATTAGGCATTTAAAGTCTTATGTATTTTGTTGAGGTAAACTAGTCCTATGGTTCAAACACCTATCATATTATCTACGTTCCATACCTACCCTTCTATAGATAATAATTCATACAGCAGTTAGAGGTACTTACCTAGGCGGATTGGTGCCGGAGAATCGGTGCCATGCTGTTCCACAACCAAAAATATTTCACAAAACATTTTGGGCCTTGGGCCCCTCCACAGCCAAGCTTTGAATTGGGATCTGATACCAATTTTGTAACACCCCAAACCCAGCCCAAACATTACGATCGAATTTGGTATGTTACAGAGAAATCATTTTGAAAAATCCCTTTATCTGATTTAATTTAAAGTAAAAGATTCCGTCTTGTTTTAAAACCATTGAGGTGTATGAAGAAAACCACACTTAGTTTTGTTAAAGATCTATTAAGTCAGGTTGTTACCGATATCAAATGTACCCAATGGCATAATAAAACATTTACGTTTGAATTTAAGAAAACGTGTGTACCCATTTTAAAGTCACTAAGTAGTTTAAACAAATTATCCAAAACATGTAAAATAATCAAAGTAAAATCTTAGGAGGCCTTCTTACAACTTGAACAACTAAAACCGACAATAAAATAAAAATAGCTCAAAATTCATTTAATCCACATTTCACTGCATGGCCACCTCGAGTCCATCCGGCTCCTCATCCGTGATCTACGAGTCACCTGAAAAAGTTAAAGGAGAAGGTGAGTCACCAAGACTCAATGTGTAACCCTTCCCCCGATTTAATGCAACATCATACACAAATTATAACTAAGTTAACATGCACTAAATTTAACATGCACCCAACATAGCCATCCAAAACACCTTTCTACCCCTGTGGTACCAAACCACCGGTGGTGCCAAACCATTGGTGACTCAAAGTCACGATATCCATCAATATTGTGGTGCCAAACCACCGGTGGTGCCAAACCACCGGTGACCAAGTCACATATAACAAGTTGTGGGGCCAACCCACGTGATACCAAATCATGGCGGCGATCCCATAATATCAACTGTGGGGCCAACCCATTGTGGTGCTAAGCCACTGGGACAAGACGCTATGAGGTGCCAAACCTCTGGTGACCTTAGTCACAAAATGTGGTACCAAACCACTGGTGTCCGTAGACACGGATATCACTTCCCCCTCCACTCATTTAACCCACATCAATCAATGATATGCATTTAACAGAAATCATGCCAACATGTTTATTTAGCAACATATACTGATTTATCAATAACTATAACTTTATATGCCACATATACCAAATATGCATCATATAGTTATCTCAAATCGACAAGGACTTACCTGAATCCTTACTTATACCTTTATGGTATTAGGTCCAAATCTACATCAATCCAGTTTAGCATACATAATGTATTTAGCACAGTTGTTAGTTATAAAGTGTGTATGTACACACCTGTTACCCATGATAGCCCTAAATCCCAAAGAGACAATCGACCACACAAGATATCCTTGCTCCTATATTCGGCCAAACATGAGATTAGTGCCATAGACCATTCGGCCAAACCAAATAAATCCAAAGGGTTAATCGTAAGAACCCAAAACCTCACCTAAACGCCTCTTGAACACTAACCACCTCACGATACGCAAATCTGCTTCACTTTTCTACAATCGGCAATCATTAGTAGCCATAACAATAGCATTCGGCTTTCAAATACCAACTAAATGGTTTACTAAAATAGATCCTTACCACCACTTACCAAGACTGATTGCTAACGAATGGAGGCTTGACTGAATACTTGAAAAATCCCGGAGTACCTAGATAAAATCAGTTTCAACACTGATTAGCCACCAATATATTTTGGCTTTTCCCATTCATCCAAGTCGACGGAGAAAAGAAGAAAGGAGAGTTTTGGCTATTACTTACCTTCACAATCGATTGGACAAAGAAATCCGAAAGCACCTATGCCTTCCTCGATATTCTACCAAATGGATCTAAATAGAAGAAAGGAAATTTCGGCACAAAGGTAGGGAGTAGATTCTGCTAGAGAGAAAGAAATAATGATGAAGAAGATGGGCTTTCAAAGAAGAGTAGAGAGAGTTTCGGTTTTAGGCACAAAGAAGAAAAGAAGAAATAACAATGGTGATTTCGGTATCTTCTAGAAAAGAAGAATTAGAGGAAAAAGAGATGGAAGATGAGAGAATAGGGACATTCGGCTATTGCAAAGGGAAAAAGAAAAATAAAGATGAATAGGTGCCTTAAGAAAATTCGCACCCCCTTCACCTAGTCTCCTTTCCGCACTCCCCTTGAACAAGGAGTTAAAAATTCGGCCACTTCCTTGAATCACTCTTGGCCACTAATTCAAACAAATTTGAATTAGTCAAAAGCCTATATTTTCTCTCTGCCAACTATTAAAGATTATTCACATAAAATCTAATTAAATCCTAATAATATCCTTATTATCCTGAATTTTAAATTGAGCACTTCCTCTCCCTCTTGCCGTCCAAAATAAAGAGCAAAAGGAGAATTTCACGACTCGAACATAGGCTCCCTTGCTCCCTTGTGGCGTCAATTCCAAGATTTTAAGTGGCATCTCCTTGCCACTTTTCCAAGGCCTTATTAGTGTCAAATATTCCCTCATTTAAACTTGTAACCCCTACCTACTAAGGCTCCCTATCTTTAAAGCTTACAAATGAATTTTTCTACCATTCCGAGCCTACTCAAGATCCATGACTAAGTCACTCCACGAATAACACCACGGCAATTTAATCACAAGCAAAGCAATTTAATCACAAATAACCCCTATTTTAGGATGTTACATGGCTAAGAGAGATTTGGCCAATGAATATTACGGAGAAGAATAGAATAATAGAGATGTGATTTTGGTTTTTGGGGATTAGAAGAAAAATAACAATAGAGGTTAAAAGATTCGGCAAACCAGGAAACTTTAGAGAGGAAGAAAGGGTGAAGAAAATGGTGGTTTTCAACTTTTGAGATGAAGAAGATGAGAAAAGAAAATAAAAGAAAGGCTTCCAAAATTTCGGCACACCCTCTCTTTATATAGAAAACCGATTCCTCCCTTTAGCAGAGATTGATTTTTAGCCAATACTGCCACACATGATAGCTCCTATCCCTTTTCCCTTATCTTAATCTATTATCTCCTCAAAAATAGTCTTTATATTATCTTTAAAGACTAAATCCCTAAATAATAGCCTTTATCTGCTTATTATCCACATAGAATAAATATAATAAAATTCCCAAAAAAAATAGCCTTGTGCCATCCACTTCCCTAATCCCTAATGCCAAATTTAACTAACTTAAAGGGCTCATTAAAACTTAAAATTTGGGCCCCTAACACTTAAATTAACTCATTCCACATATTCACCCATTAAACTCATAGGCCCAAAAATTTAGGATGTTACAAATAAAATATGGCTAAAGTAATAAAAATTGAGCTTTCTTAATATTCCAGTTCCCCGACAACGGTGCCAAAAACTTGGTCTATAACACCCCTTAACCCGTACCCATTGCTGAATTAGGGTTATGAGGCGTTACCGAACTAGACACAATTTTTCACAGTCATTTATGGAATAAACCCAATACGCACATTTACGCTTTTCCATATCCACAAATAGTGAACAAGACTTACTTTACAAACCATGTTCCATAATGCAATACATCATAACTCCTAATCTATACAAGTTTCGAATCAAGTTTCCACCTAACAACCCCAAATTTCGTATGTCACACATATATAATACATCCATCTCATTAACCAAATATCAGCATATTATTTTATACGTTCTGCAAATATGCATATTTGAAAGGATAGGTCCATGATACCTAAATGGCTTATCATTCATACATATGACACTCGGACAGTATAGCATGACCAAACAAACACATCATTCTACCATAATATGCGCAATGTCCCTAAAACATAAGCCATGTCAATCCAAAATTTTCAATTCATTTTACCTTATTAATTCATGGATACAAGATCATTGAATAACCTACCAAACACACATGATATGTGACTAATTCAAAGTATAAATATAAATACAGCCAATCCATTGACCACATATTCGGTTCTCAATATAAAACTTCAATGGTCAACCCAAAGCATTAGTATATACATTTTCATGATCATCTCTGAATTATACCAAGCACATAATAATTTAAGTGGAGATATTCGCACGACATAGTAAGCATACTTATACATATATATGATCATTTCTATACAACTACATTTAACTTCCAAGCATTATAAGCATACATCTTATACCAAAGATTAAAACAGACCATTATATCAAACATATAAATGATGCTTAATCCCAAAGTAACAGCCTTATTCGCAAGGCTATATATATACATTTACAAAACCGAACATCATTCATTACTTATCAAAATACAGCCTATACATGCCTTTGATTCAAGAAAGAAACATATATGTATACCAAAGAGAGTGATAGTGTGGTTGACTTTCTTGATGATCCCCTGAGCCCGTAGTTGAATCAATGATCTATAAAACAGAAATACACACATACAGAGTAAGCTCACTAGCTTAGTAAGTTTTAAGCCAAAGATAATTCACTAATCAAGCACTTTAATACTTTTAATCAATAAATGTAGGACATTGTATATGTATATTTTGATATGCAATTGATACAAAACTGAATACTAGTAATATATTAACCCAATTACTTCACTACCATCAACCTGCAACTCATCAAAGCACAAAGTACATATATTACATGAATCGCATGTTTATAATCATGTAAATTCAACATTCATATCCATTACATTATCACACTAAAATTCTATTATTTCTATATTCATACACATCGATTATAAGCTCAAATTCACATAACACCATTCTTAACATAATATTTCAACTTAAGTAACATTAATCACAACTTACCTTACTTGATGAATTCAAATGGGACTTATGCTTACGAGTTTTTAACTCAATAGATTCACTATGTTACACCTCGAGCAATTTATGGTTTCTTCGTTATAAAGTATCGCGGCATTAAGCACGCTAGGCACGGCTTGAATATATCACCTAAGACTAAGCTCGCTAGGCACGAAGCGAATATATCACCCAAGACTAAGCACGCTAGGCATGAAGCCTAAATATGTCACCGGACTAAGCACGCTAGGCACGGCCCGAATATGTCACCCAGATTAAGCCTACTAGGCACGAAGCCCAAATATATCACCAAAGAAGAAGCTCTGGTAGGCACGAAGCTTTGAATATGTCACCGGCACTAAGCCTACTACACATACAGAGATATGCATTATTAACCATACTTTCGGTTCAATATCCATCTCATCTCATATTCGTATATATATATAGCTCCTTTCTGAATCATAAATATATATGTACATATATGTTCAAAACACTCAATGTATGCACCCTTATACATGTATATAAATATATGTATTTCAACTTAGCATTCAGCCATACTATAATTATGTTTGTTCTCATACCTTATTGAATTCGACAACATTGAATTTTACAACTAATCCCAATTTATCCAAGAAATATATCCATATACAAGTGCTTAATAATTCCCATTACATCATCATACTCAAAATCCATATCCCATTCGGCATCATTATAATTGAAACTTTAAATTCATTTGCACAAATACATTTATTTATTAAAACCACTCAAACAAACCAATGGCTTATAAACTTACCTCTGAGGTCGATAAATTCGTATTTTTCGGCTATTCGTTCACTTTAGCTTTTCCCCGATCCAGCTCATTTTCTTTTTGCTCTCGATCTAATTAAATGTCAAATAAAACTTATTCACATTTGTTTCCATTTAATTTAATCCACAATTCAAGATTATAAAGTTTATTCTTTTACCCCTAGAATTCTCAAATTTTGCTATTTAATCCCCAAAGCATAACACTTAAAGTACAAGAAATTTAGACTAAATTCTCAAGGACAGAATCTTCCTCATCATTTATTAAATCTATTTGAACCATTAATTTGCATATTTAACCCTCAATCATTTACCATGCTTACAATATAATCCTTAAGGTTCTAATTACAAGATATCAAAAATCTAATAACACCAACTCAATGCCTGTAACATCCTGGAAATAGGGGTTATGCATTTTACTTAATTGAATGTTGTTGCATGCCTAAGTATAATTGAATATGTTTTGGGAAGTTTTTAGAACTTCAATTATGTAAGTGAATGCTTAGAGAAATATTAAATTTTTAATAATTAAGATGGAGCTAAGAAAGATTGGCTTTAAGAAATATTGATAAGAGGTTTTAAGCATAATAAGTCAATTGGCAAGGTGGTAATGGCGCATGGATGAATGCATGAGGAGAGAGGTTCGAATCCCCTAGCTAGCAAGTGGAAGAATTTTAATTTTTTGTTTTCTTTCCTATAATGTCGGCCAAGACTATTCTAGAATGGATGGTCATCTTTTTATTTTTGGTTAGTAGACCATATGAAAAAGGCAAGCTAGAAGTTATGGCATTGAATCATGAAGGGATGGTAAGATAGGGGACAAAAGGCTTGAAGAAAGGATGATGTTTTGGAAGCTTTTTCATGGTCATTTGACCATGAACCTAGTCGGCTTTAGGGGCTAAGGGAGAAGGCTTAATTGTGTTAGGAATCAAAGGATTGATGGGGAAGAAATAAGGAGGAAAAAGGGGATCATGTTGGCATAGGTTGGCCAAATTTTGCATAGGCATTAGGGGTGTATGTTGGCCAAAAATTTTAACCAAATTGTTCATCTTTTCCCTTTTCTCAAAGCCTTGTTTCTTAGCCAATTGCATAATACACCAAAGAGAACTTTTTCTTTTCTTTTAGCCATTTGGTACTTTACCATTTTGGTTTCTTTTCTCCTTGTAACCGAAAATACAAATAATCAATGACCATTTTCTTCTCTTTTTCCTCATTGCCGAAAACACCAAAGAGATTTTGAAGACAATTTTCCTCTCTTTTCTCCCTCTCTAGTGCCGAACCATCTAGCATCAAAAGACATTCTTATTTTCCTTCTTTCTCTTTCTCTTTCTTTCTCTTTTCATTTTTCTTTCTTCTTCACTTTCAACCGAAACCACCTTCTACCAAAACCAAAATCAACATTCTTTTCTTCTCTTTTGTCAAACCGAATCATCTTCCATTTTCATCTTAATCTTTCTTTTCTTTTGTTGGAAACCCGAAACCACCATAGCCAAAACACCATATTTTTTTTTTTTCTTTTTTTGTTCAAGGCCAATCTTCAAGTGGTCAAGTAAGAATTTTTTAAGTGTTTTCATTATTTCTTTTAGAATAGCCGATTTAGAAACTTAATTCTCTCATTTTCTCCTAGGTCAAACTTTGGAAGGGATTGTTAAGGATCCTTTTTGGTAACCAACTTTTAAGGAGAGATCTTTCGAAATCATCCTAGGTAAGGATTATCACTTTCGGCTATATTGTTTCTTTTAGATAGTTTATTAATCAACTTTATTTTAGGGATGATTTTGAGAATAACAAGATAGGTTCGAAAAGAGTGGTACGGAGTGCTTGGAAGAGAGGAGGCTCTGTTATACCCTCAAACTTCAAACGAAGGGCTGTATCGGTGATAAGAGATTTTTCACCGGGTTGTGGACCCTCTGCTAATGAAAATCATTTATTTGAAGTCGTGCGTACAATCGAACCACTTTTCATTAGTGGGTTGTCAGCGGGTTTTGATCCATCTAACAGAGAAAAACCACAAATAACGGTTGTTCGAGAATTTGAGGGTAAGGATTTAGATTTCTCATCAATTGTATAGTTTTATTAGTAATAGTGTATACTAATCAACTGTAATAATTAACTAGGTGTTGACGAGCGGGAAGGTATCGTTCTCACGGTCATAAGGTGTGTAACATTACACTAAAATCTCATAGATCTATATTAAATGTGATTTGTATGAAAATATGTGTAATAATGGTTGCGAGTACCATTCGATGGTATACGATATTCAGGTATGTTAACCCCAATATTTTGCTAATTTTGCTATATGCTTAAATGTGCGATAAATATGATTTTTGCTATGATTTTGGGGTAAATGGCATGAAAACTAAGTAATATGTATGTGTATAGAAACATGGGTGTTATTGATAAAGGGGAAGTATTTCGGTGGTTTTACCACAATATCCGGTGACTTTGGTCGCATATTTTGAATCCAGTGACTTCGGTCACATATGTGAATCTGGTGACTTCGGTCACATATTGGAAATCCGGTGACTTCGGTCACAATTATCTGTGGCCATGCCACAAAATTATAAGGCGATGTGCATGTTGACCGTGACAAGCGCCTTTGATGGTGTGTAGTGGATGGAGGGTCGATTTAGTAATCCCTACGGTGTGATTGGTTGGTACGGGTGGTGTGTAGCGGATGGATATTTTGGTGGGCTCGAGTTTGCATTTCATTATATAAATATCCATGTGACTTCTAAATGTTTTTATTTGATTTGCTATAAAAATGGGCTTTTGGCTAAATATGACTTAAATGGGCCTATGGCTATATGTGTTGTTAATGTGCTTTAAGACTATGATCAAATGGGCTTTTTTTAATGTATGTGTTACACATTGAGTTTATGACTCACCCCTTTTATGGGATAATTTTTCAGATAACTCTTAGCGCGATGGATCGGGTCAGCGAGGATTACGTGGTGGCCAATGCTCAAACAAAGTATTTTGGAGATTTTTCAAATTAAACTTATTAAACTTATTTAGAATTTATTATGGGTTTTGCTATTTTTGTAATAAGGCCATTATGAACTGTTTTTAAATTTTTGTGTTTGGATTTATTTTTATTCTGCCATGAACAATTATTAATTAAATAACTAAATGGTTTTTGATAAATAAACTGTTTTTGAAAACAAAATATATTTCCACAATATTAATAAATTTTTCATTAAATTTGGGTTTCTTTTAACTTATTAATTTCTCTTAAAATAATGTTTTGAGAAGATACAAATTTACTTTACAATTTGATTTCAACCCGATCTTTAAGTTAATCTATTTTATTCAAAATCATTAAGTTTTTCTTAAACAAAGCGAGAATTTGCTAAAGTTTTACTTGAGGAACATATCAAATCCGATCAGACTTTTTGGGCCGGGTTTGGGGTGTTTCAACTTGATATCAGAGCCCAGTTTTAAACTCTTGGCCTTGGGTTTTGAAGCCCACAACATTTTCAAAATTTAGCCTAAATGACTTTTTGAAAGTTTTCTTAAGTTAAATGGTTTTATAGAAGCATGGCACCCGAGTTCTCGGCCCAGATCCATCAGGTAAGTAATTTTATTGATAAAGTGATATGAATGTACGATAAGCCTAAGGAAACTAAACTTTAGAGACATGGACCCTAGGTGTATGTGTACTACTACAAAAAAAAAACCACTGAATAAATATCTGTTGCATAAAACTTTCTTTTAATAAGAAGTGAAAAGACTCTAATGCATAAGACTTTTTCGTAAAAAACAAAAAAGACGTGTAGTAGACATGAGTTCTAGGGGACGTGGTCGTCGCGGACGTGGTAGAGGAAGAATGACTGTGTCGAAACCAATTAGATCTGGTCAAGGTTCCGAAAATAAAGCTCCGCCATCGGCTGTTGGGGTGGAATTTCAAGAGCAAAATGGAGGAGGTGACGCAGTATCACAAGCTGTGCTGCGAGTTGTGGAACGTGTAGTAGAAGCTAGTACGGGAAATGGGTCTTAAAAGTCAGTAGCTAAGAGACTAAGATCTAATGGAGCTGAGGTTTTTAGGGGAGTATCTGGAGTAGCTCCAAATGTAGCTGAATCTTGGTTGGAGGCGATCGAGAGGATCATGGATGATTTAGACCGCCTTCTTGAAGAAAAATTGAAAGGTGCTGTTTCACTACTCCGTGATGAGGCTTACCAGTGGTGGCTCACTGTCAAGGAGAGTATCCCTACGGATCGAGTGGATTGGGGATATTTTAAGATTAAATTTGAAGGAAATATGTTGAAGCTAGCTACATCGACTCCCAGAGAAAGGCGTTTTTGAATTTAGTACAAGGAAATAAGTTGATAGCTGAGTATGAAGCAGAGTTTTTATGACTTAGCCGATATGCTAGAGGGATTGTAGCTACTGAATATGAATGGTGTGTCAGATTTGAGGATGGACTTAGAGATGAACTACGAGTGATGATTGCTCCGCACCGGGAAAGGGACTTTGCAATCTTAGTGGAAAGGGCAAGAATAGCTGAAGAAGTTAAGCGGACTGAGAGACAGAACCGGGATAGAGGCCAGAATAAGAATAAGAGAAGCTTTGGGTCTTCAGGGTCATCCGGGAATTTTCAAAAGAAACCAAGAAATGATGGACCTCAAAGTTAGCAGACTACTACGGGTGGACAACATCGTGCGTGTGCTCAATGTGGGAAGATGCACCCGGGAGAATGTTGGAAAAAGATCGGGGGATGTTTCAAGTGTGGGTCTAAAGATCATATGATCAATGATTGCCCGATGAATTTAGATAAGAACCGCCTAGCAAGTCAGGGTGTTAATCAGGCTGACAGAGGTGGACAGTAGCCGATAAGGGGCCGTGGTCCAAATAGAAGAAGTAATGGTTCTGGTAGAGGTCGCGGAACATCGTGCGAGGCGATGGTAGCTCGAGGCAAGACAAACAGTCCGGTATATGCAGTACGTCGTAGAGAAGACAGTGACGCACCTAATGTTCTCACGGGTACGTTTCTGATTTCTGGGTTGCCATTTATTGCTTTGATAGATATAGGGTCAACTCACTCTTATATCGCTAGTGAAGTATCTGGAACTTTGCATGTGACTTTTGAGACTGTACCTAGGAAGATGACTGTACTTAGTCCTTTAGGACATACAGTAGTAATAGACACACTTTTTAAGAAAGTGCCTTTAGAAGTTCAAGGGACGCAATTTTCGGCTGATTTAATGGAGTTACCATTCAGAGAGTTCGACCTAATCTTAGGCATGGACTGGCTAGTGAAGTATCGTGCAAATGTGGATTGTGCTGCTAAGTAGATGTCCTTAAGAACTATTGATGACAAAGAAGTTGTAGTGGTGGGCGAGAGATGGAACTACTTATCTAATGTAGTATCCGCTCTTAAGGCAGAAAAGATGGTTAGAAAGGGATGTGTAGCCTTTCTGATGTTGGTGAGTGCCTTGGAGGCTAAGGAGGCAACTGTTAATGAAGTCAGGACTGTGAATGAATTTGTAGATGCTTTTCCAGAGGAACTTCCAGGATTGCCTCCAGATCGTGAGGTAGAATTCAAGATAGATTTATTGCCTGGAACAGCGCCAGTTTCTATTGCTCCGTATAGAATGGCACCGAAGGAGTTGGTTGAGCTTAAGGCTCAAATTCAGGAGTTGCTTGATCGTGGATTTATCCGGCCTAGTGTGTCTCCATGGGGAGCACCGGTCCTATTCGTGAAGAAAAAGGACGGAACGATGAGGATGTGTATAGATTATCGGCAGTTGAATAAGCTGACCATCAAGAACAAGTATCCTTTGCCGAGGATCGATGACTTGTTCGATCAACTTAAAGGAGCTGTGGTATTCTCAAAGATTGATCTAAGGTCGGGGTATCATCATCTTAAGGTGAAAGAAGTAGATATCCATAAGACAGCTTTCCGAAATAGATATGGGCATTATGAATTTTTGGTAATGCCATTCGGATTGACAAACGCCCCAGCTGCGTTCATGGATATGATGAACCGGATTTTCCAACCCTACTTGGATCAGTTCATCGTGGTGTTCATAGACGACATCCTGGTGTATTCTAAGTCTGAAATGGAAGATGATAAGCATCTCCAGATTGTGTTGCAAGTTTTAAGGGAGAAAAAGGTATATGCCAAATTCAGCAAATGTGAAATTTGGCTTAAGGAAGTCACGTTTTTAGGCCATGTGGTGTCGGCAGAAGGGATAAGGGTGGATCCTCGGAAGGTTGAGGTTGTGCTAGATTGAAACCACCTAAGTCCGTGAATCGAGGTTCGCAGCTTGGGATTAGCAGGCTACTACAGAAGATTCGTCAAAGAATTCTCATCGATAGCTGCACCTTTAACGAAATTGTTGAGAAAGGAGGTACCTTTCGTGTGGGCTGATAAGCAGCAAGAGAGCTTTGAGAAGCTCAAGAGGGTTTTGGCTGAAGCTCCGATTTTGATCCAGCCTGAGGCAGGAAAGGATTTCGTCGTGTATTGTGATGCTTCTCACACAGGATTAGGATGTGTTTTGATGCAAGGCGGAAAAGTAGTTGCGTATGCGTCTCGACAATTGAGGCCATACGAGGTTAATTACCCGACGCATGACTTAGAGTTGGTAGCAGTAGTCTTTGCTCTTAAAGTTTGGAGACATTATTTATATGGGGAAAAGTTAGTGATATACACGGACCACAAGAGTCTGAAATATCTACTGACTCAGAAGGAACTGAATTTAAGGCAGCGAAGGTGGATAGAGTTGTTGAAAGATTACGACTGTTCTATTGAGTACCACCCGGGCAAGGCAAATGTCGTGGCAGATGCTCTAAGTCAGAAAGTGGTGTCAGATCTAAGGGTGTTGTTTGCACATCTTAGTCTTTATGATGACAGAAGCTTGTTGGCAGAATTACAAGTAAAGCCGATGTGGTTGAGTCAAGTGAAAGAGAGACAATGGGTAGACGATGATCTAAGTACTAAGCTTCGGCAGGTGCAGAGTAGGGAATTGGAAGATTATGGTATTAACAATGATGGGGTATTTTGTTTCAAAGGTAAATTCTGTATGCCGAGGGATCAGGAGTTGAGGCAAAAGATTCTTCAGGAATCGCATGATAGCCCCTATGCTATGCATCCTGGAGGAAGTAAGTTATACCGAGATTTGCGAGATCAGTTTTGGTGGCCTGGTCTTAAGCGAGAAGTTACGGAGTTTGTAGGAAAGTGCATAACGTGTTAGTAAGTCAAGGATGAACATCAAGTACCTTTGGGATTTCTACAGCCAATAAAGATTCCGCAGTGGAAGTGGGAGAGAATCACCATGGACTTTGTTAGTGGGCTTCCTCTTACGCCTACTAAGAAAGACTCGGTATGGGTGATAGTGGACCGATTGACGAAATCTACACATTTTATCCCAGTTTGGGTTGATTACTCTTTGCAGAAATTGGCAAAATTATATGTGGCTGAGATTGTGAGATTGCATAGAGTGCCGATGTCAATTATTTTGGATAGGGACCCGAGGTTTACATCTCGGTTTTGGAAAGCATTGCATCAAGCATTGGGCACTAGATTGGACTTCAAGACGCATTTCATCCTCGGTCGACCGACCCACCGAGCGAAGTAATTCAAATATTAGAAGATATGTTAAGGGATGTGTGATAGATTTCAGAGGAAGGAGGAGTTCTTACCATTAGCGAATTTATGCACAACAACAGCTTACCAAGCCATGATTCGGATGGCACCGTATGAAGCACTATATGGATGAAGTGTCGCACTCCTACGTGTTGGATGTAATTAGGGAACGTCATGTTTTGGGTCCAAAATAGTGGCTGAATCTGAGAAAAGGTTAAGGTAATTTGGGCTCGGTTAAAAGAAACATCTGACAGGCAAAAGTCGTACGCAGATCTTAGGCAGAAAGAAATAGAGTTTACTGTGGGGGATCAAGTTTTCCTAAAGGTTTCACCTTGGAAAAAGGTGATGAGATTTGGTCACAAAGGGAAGTTAAGTCCCAGGTTCATTGGACCTTATCGGGTTTTGAAGCGGGTCAGACCTGTAGCATATCAATTAGATTTGCCTTCGGAGTTGAAGCAAATACACGATGTGTTCCATGTTTCAATGTTACGTCGTTATCGGCCGGATCCATCTCATGTAGTGCCAGTTGAGGAGGTGGATTTAAGACCAGATTTGTCATATGAAGAAGAGCCAATTCAAATTCTGGAGCGAGATGTAAAGGTTTTACGGAGAAAATAAGTTCCTCTCGTCAAAGTATTATGGCGTAATCATGGATCAGAAGAAGCTACGTGGGAACCGGAGGAAGCGATGCGATAGTAATACCCTCACTTGTTCTAGCTAGGTAATTTCGGGGTCGATATTATTTTAAGGGGGTCAGAATTGTAACATCCTGAAAATAGGGGTTATGCATTTTACTTAATTGAATGTTGTTGCATGCCTAAGTATAATTGAATGTGTTTTGGGAAGTTTTTAGAACTTCAATTATGTAAGTGAATGCTTAGAGAAATATTAAATTTTGAATAATTAAGATGGAGCTAAGCAAGATAGGCTTTAAGAAATATTGACAAGAGGTTTTAAGCATAATAAGTCAATTGGCAAGGTGGTAATGGCGCATGGATGAATGCATGAGGAGAGAGGTTCGAATCCCTTAGCTAGCAAGTGGAAGAATTTTAATTTTTTTTTTCTTTCCTATAGTGTCGGCCAAGACTATTCTAGAATGGATGGTTATCTTTTTATTTTTGGTTAGTAGACCATATGAAAAAGGCAAGCTAGAAGTTATGGCATGGAATCATGAAGGGATGGTAAGATAGGGGGACAAAAGGCTTGAAGAAAGGATGATGTTTTGGAAGCTTTTTCATGGCCATTTGACCATTAACCTAGTCGGCTTTAAGGGCTAAGGGAGAAGGCTTAATTGTGTTAGGAATCAAAGGATTGATGGGGAAGAAATAAGGAGGAAAAAGGGGATCATGTTGGCATAGGTTGGCCGAATTTTGCATAGGCATTAGGGGTGTATGTTGGCCAAAAATTTTAACCAAATTGTTCATCTTTTCCCTTTTCTCAAAGCCTTGTTTCTTAACCAATTGCATAATACACCAAAAGAGAACTTTTTCTTTTCTTTTAGCCATTTGGTACTTCACCATTTCAGTTTCTTTTCTCCTTGTAATCGAAAATACAAATAATCAATGACCATTTTCTTCTCTTTTCCTCATTCTGAAAACACCAAAGAGATTTTGAAGACAATTTTCCTCTCTTTTCTCCCTCTCTAGTGCTGAATCATCTAGCATCAAAAGACATTTTATTTTCCTTCTTTCCCTTTCTCTTTCTTTCTCTTTTCATTTTTCTTTCTTCTCCACTTTCAACCGAAACCACCTTCTACCAAAACCAAAATCAACATTCTTTTCTTCTCTTTAGTCAAACCGAATCATCTTCCATTTTCATCTTAATCTTTCTTTTCTTTTGTTGGAAACTCGAAACCACCATAGCCAAAACACCATATTTTTTTTTCTCTTCTTTTTGTTCAAGGCCGAATCTTCAAGTGGTCAAGTAAGAATTTTTGTAAGTGTTTTCATTATTTCTTTTAGAATAGCCGATTTAGAAACTTAATTCTCTCATTTTTCTCCTAGGTCGAAACTTTGGAAGGGATTGTTAAGGATCCTTTTTGGTAACCAACATTTAAGGACAGATCTTTCGAAATCATCCTAGGTAAGGATTATCACTTTCGGTTATATTGTTTCTTTTAGATAGTTTATTAATCAACTTTATTTTAGGGGTGATTTTGAGACTAACAAGATAGGTTTGAAAAGAGTGGTACGGAGTGTTTGGAAGAGAGGAGGCTCTGTTATGCCCTCAAACTTCAAACGAAGGGCTGTATCGGCGATAAGAGATTTTCCACCGGGTTGTAGACCCTCTGCTAACGAAGATCGTTTATTTGAAGTCGTGCATACAATCGAACCACTTTTCGTTAGTGGGTTGTCAGTGGGTTTTGATCCATCTAACGGAGAAAAACCACAAGTAACGATTGTTCAAGAATTCGAGGGTAAGGATTTAGATTTCTCATCAATAGTACAATTTTATTAGTAATAGTGTATACTAATCAAGTGTGATAATTAACTAGGTGTTGACGAGCGAGAAGGTATCGTTCTCACAGTCATAAGGTGTGTAACATTACACTAAAATCTCATAGATCTATATTAAATGTGATTTGTATGAAAATATGTGTAATAATGGTTGCGAGTACCAATCGGTGGTATACGATATTCAAGTATGTTAACCCCAATATTTTGCTAATTTTGCTATATGCCTAAATGTGCGATAAATATGATTTTTGCTATGATTTTGGGGTAAATGGCATGAAAACTAAGTAATATGTATGTGCATGGGCATATGGGTGTTATTGATAAAGGGGAAGTATTCCGGTGGTTTTACCACAATATCCGATGATTTTGGTCACATATTTTGAATCCAGTGACTTCGGTCACATATGTGAATCTAGTGACTTCGGTCACATATTTGAAATCCGGTGACTTCGGTCACAATTATCTGGTGGCCATGCCACAAAATTATAAGGGCGATGTGCATGTTGACTGCAGCAACTGCCTTCGATAGTGTGTAGCGGATGGAAGGTCGATTTAGTAATCCCACGGCGTGATTGGTTGGTACGGGTGGTGTGTAGCGGATGGATATTTTGGTGGGCTCGGGTTTGCATTTCATTATATAAATATCCATGTGACTTCTAAATGTTTTTATTTGATTTGCTATAAAAATGGGCTTTTGGCTAAATATGACTTAAATGGGCCTATGGCTATATGTGTTGTTAATGGGCTTTAAGACTATGATTAAAGGGGCTTTTTTAATGTATGTGTTACACATTGAGTTTATGACTCACCCCTTGAAACACCCCAAACCCGGCCCACGAGAATGGACTGGATCTGGTATGTTCCTCGAAGTAACCCGGTTCAAATTCATTCGAATACTTTGAAAACTATGTGTTTTTGGAAGATAGTTTGTAGTGGGTTGGGCTTGAGTTGAAAACAAATTTTTTTAACAAAAACCCATTTGTTTCAAGTGACAAAATATTTAAACTTATTTCATATTAAGTGGGCTTACTCTTTATAAAGCCCTAAATTCATAACATAGTAATTATAGTAGAAATAAAATTAAATCACGGTGGCCTTATTACATAAAATGAAACCCAAAATAATAAATTGTACAAGACTTAAAATAAAATAAATATTCAAATTAAATCGACCTTCAAGTCGATCATGGCCACCACAAGTTCTGCCGTCCACATCCATTCTCGCTCATCACCAAACATATTCCCACAACAGGATGAGTCGATAGACTCAGGTGTAACCAACACTAAACATAATAGAAATAGGCACACCATAAAAATCATATGCATATAAAATTTCAAGGTAATGATGCAAACCCAACCCAAACCTATATGCCATCCGCTACACTCCACCCGCACCAACCTGTGCAACGTGGGGAGTACTAAGTCAACCCTCCATCCGCTACACTCCATCAAGGCGGTCATTGCAGTCAACGTGCTCATCGCCCATCGATAATATTGTGGCATAGCCACCACTTTAATGTAACCGGTTACCACTTAGTGAGACCAAGTCATCACATTCACTTAGTGAGACCAAGTCATCACATTCACTTAGTGAGACCAAGTCATCACATTCACTTCCCTTCTTCAATTGACCGAATGCCCCAAATAATAAATATCATGCATAACATATTTTTATTTCACTTTCACATCACTTTTCACTTGTATAACATTTTTTCAAATCCTAGTAGAAGTAGGAAAATGTACCTGAATACTTTGTACCATAATATGGCACTTTAGCCACTTTCTTTCACTTTCACATTAACATATATAACATATTTAAACCATAAAACTATTAAGATTAGTGTGGAATACACACCTGATTTGTTTAGCGATTCCTTGAGATTCCGAAAGCAAGATCTAATGTTTAGATCCTTAGTTCCTACATTTGGTTTATCATGTATTACTTAGCATAAATTCTATTTTGGGCTATAATATCCAAATCCTAGTAGGATTTGTAAAGAGGCTTACCTTTGATGCCGATTTGATGTTTATTCAAATCTCGGAAACTTTGTTTTCCTTCACTTGATATTCGGCCAACCTTAAATCTCAACATAAATTAGTTTTCAGCTTTTTAATAATTATAGATCTTATCTATGTAATCACACAAACCTTGGCCGAATACTTTCAAGTGCTTACCTTATGGATGTTAAATCCCAAAACTTCACCTTCCTTTTTCCTTGTAATCTACCAAAACCTAGATCTCGAATAGGTTAGTTTTGATCAATTTGATCTAATTGACTAAGATTTGGCCTTGGCCGAATGTATAAACTCACTTACCTTGAAGTTCTCAAATCTCAAAGTTGATCTTTATTTTTAATTCATGCCGAAATCACTTGTTAGATTTGAAATACTATTCAATTATGGAAGGGACCTTATTGCCGAATGTATGTTGATGTACTTACCTCGTTTCGAATCCCGAATGATCCCTTATAATATTCGGCTATGACACTATTATGGGTCTCAAAGTTTTGGCTTTTGTGGAGGGATAGTAGAAGAAAAGAAAAAGAAAGGAAAAGAGATGGAGAGAGTTTTGTCAAGGAGGATTCGGCTAAAGAAAAGAGAAAAGATTGTTGTTAATTTGACTAGGAGATTTCGGTAAGAGGATGAAGAGAAGAGAATGGCTCTTTACTTTTCTCTCTTTGGCTGAAACTATTAGCCTTAGAGTCCCTAAATCCGCCAACTCTTCATTTGTGATAAGTTTTAATTTTATCAACTATGAAATTCCATCAAATCTCCTAATTAGCCAAAAGTTCTATTGAATAAAAACTCCTCTTCTTAGATTCCCTTGTGCGTCAACTCCCCACTCATGGAAGCAAAATAAAACTTCTTTTATTTGCTTCCTAGATGACTCAAACTCGTGCCCAAAAACCTCTTGCATTTGGGCCATTCCTAAGGCCTTAGGTGGCATCTTCAGGCCACATTTCCAAGTCCGTTATTGGGTCAAATTTCATGTACTTTATATCTTTAGGGTCTCTTGGCCCTAAGTTCCCCTTTGGGCTCTAAAATTTGACATTACGGGGTCATTTTTAAGTTTCCAAAAATTTTCACGCGACTCTGTGTTTTCCAAGTTTCCAAAATGTTTAGTTTCCTATTTTGGCTTGGTTTCCAAAATGTTTAGTTTCCTATTTTGGTTTGGTTTCCAAAATGTTTAGTTTCCTATTTTGGTTTGGTTTCCAAAATGTTCAGTTTCCTATTTTGGCTTGGTTTCCAAAATGTTCACTTTCCTAATTTACTTAGGTTTCCAAAAATGTTCACTTTCCTATTTTCGACGTAACATTTCCATACATCCTTTATTTTCCAAAATCATTCCAAATTTATTCCAAAACACATAAAACATGTCTTATTGTACAATTGGGCCAAAATGCATAGGCCCTTTTTAGGATGTTACACCCCTTTTGTGGGATAATTTTTCAGATAACTCTTAGCGCGATGGATTGGGTCAGCGAGGATTACGTGGTGGCCAATGCTCAAACAAAGTATTTTGGAGATTTTTCAAATTAAACTTATTAAACTTATTTAGAATTTATTATGGGTTTTTCTATTTTTGTAATAAGGCCATTATGAGCTGTTTTTAAATTTTTGTGTTTGGATTTATTTTTTCCTGCCATGAACAATTATTAATTAAATAACTAAATGGTTTTGATAAATAAACCGTTTTTGAAAACAAAATATATTTCCACAATATTAATAAATTTTTCATTAAATTTGGTTTTCTTTTAACTTATTAATTTCTCTTAAAAATAATGTTTTGAGAAGATATAAATTTACTTTACAATTTGATTTCAACCCGATCTTTAAGTTTATCTAATTTATTCAAAATCATCAAGTTTTTCTTAAACAAAGCGAGAATTTGCTAAAGTTTTACTCGAGGAACATATCAAATCCGGTCAGACTTTTTGGGTCGGGTTTGGGGTGTTTCAATGCCGAATATTCATAGTTGATATATCATCTCATTTCATTTTTTTTTAGCTACATAGTTTATTCATGAATTTTCTTTTCATGAGTTCCTCATTGAAATAATTTCGATCAAGAATTTCAAAGAAGAAATTGATAATCTAAAATATATATTACATGTTCTAGTTTAAACCATACAAACACAAAATTCTTGTCCATGGCAACATTCGAATGACACATCTATAATGAAAATTTGGACATGGGTTAACTAATTTACAAGACTACAACCTCAAAAGTATTGAAATCATCAAAAATCAAGATGAATTACTCACCTAATTAAACTATGCAAAGACCGAAAATGATGAAGGCCATTTCTCTTCTTCTTCTTTAAAGTTTGAAAATAACAAAGAAATAAAAGATGGACATCCACCCATTAGTGACTTGTTTTTGTTTTATTATAATAATCATTTCATACATATTTTATTATTCATTTCATATTATGAATATAAAACATTTATTTAGTATTATTTAAAGTGCTTTTGCCGTCCACTATACCTTCGTGGTGGTTAATTTACCACTCCAACACCCATGCAAAATAAGACTATTCAATTTGACCACCAACTTTCATTATAATATAAAAGAAAACAACCAAATTCAATCACTATTACATGCATAATCATGACCATCCACTATCTCCATTTTATGGTCAATTTGCAACTCTAAACCTCCAATTTATAAAGACATCATCAATTCAGTACCTACACATTTAACCACCAAATTTTCTATTATACGATTAAGCCCCTTTTTCACAATTAAGCACTAAAACGATCAAATTTTAATACGAACTTTTCATACACGCCAATTCACATATAATGAGCATATAAAATAATATTAAAATATTTTTCCAACTCGAATTCGTGGTCCCGAAACCATCATTCCGATTAGGGTCAAAATTGGGTTGTTACATGGTCATTTGTCAGAGTCTTAAAAATTTATAAAAAGAATGATCGAACTTGGGAACTAACTAAGACAACGATGGAGGCAAGCACACCTATCGAATAGTAGTATAGTTTAGTGGCAAAACTGGATTGTCGAACCCAAAGGAACTAAAAGTACTAATACTAACTTTCTTTTTATTATCTAGCCTAAGAATTAAGGGATTTATTTATCTAATGTAAACTTAACTAACTACTAAGCTAAAGATGCAAAGACGAATAGAATGAATTGGGAAAATACTTATGGGAAAACCAATTGATTAAGACAATACCTGAGGAAGAATCGACCTAGACTTCACTTGTTATCTAACTCTAAACTAGACGATTTATTCAGTTGACTTGATCCGTAGGATTCTGTAACACCCTAAATCAGGTCTATGCGTCAAGACGAGATTTGGTTTGTCACATAGATCAAACATTCTTTTAATCTTTCTAATGATTTAAGTGAATCGGTACTACAAAACCTTTTGAAAATAAAGTTTAATAAAAACCAAAAGAAATTATTTAAATTCGTTAGTTTTAAGAAACATTAGTTGAAGTCTTATCATTTAGTATTTAAATATCAAAATCCTTTAAGTAGTTTTTTTTAAAGAGTTCAAAAGAATTTGAAGATAAGATAAGTTAAAGAATCTCATATGTTTCAAAGTACTTTAAAAAAAAATCATTATAGGATTAGCATAAACCATCAAAATAAAATTTAAATCCATCCACACATAAAAATCCATAAATATTAATAGAGGCCTTATTACATCATATCCAAAATAGTAATTTAAAGAAAGTACTTAATAAAAGTTCAAAGTTTATAAAACCCATGTTTGCAGTATGGCCTCCACGAAGTCATTCTCGGCCCAAGTCCACGTCAATTTCCATTACATGGGATGGAAAATTTAAGGGAGTGAGTTACTCAGAACTCAGTGTATAACTCACTTACTATATCCACTGGGCCAGATCATCAAGTCATTATTTCGGGCTTGAGCCCATAAACAGATTTAGCAATATAATAAATGAAATGTATGCAAAATGGAATTTCCCAACCAACCTAATATCCATCTACTACACACCACCCATACCAACCATCACACCTGTGGGGATCAAGTCAACCCACCCCGCCAACACACCGATCGTAGGCATTAAGCCATTTTTATATTTGGTTGTGGTGAGCCAACGAACTAGATTGTGACAAAGTCACTGAAGTAGAGGCATTAAGCCATTAAAATATTTGTGGCAGAGCCACCGAACTAGATTTTTGGCAACAGGCCTTTCTTCTCTTCATCATGTATCCCAACCCATGCAAACATGTATGCATGACAGTCTATATACATATGATAATTTTAACAAAAGGCCCAATTTACATGTGAATCAATATTTCAAGTTTTTATTAAGGCCCATAATACAAAATAACATTTAGCCCATTTAGCAATCTAATACTTTGGCCCATTTAACGATCTAGCATATTTTTCGGCCCATCTAACGATCTAGCATATTTTTCGGCCCATTTAACGATCTAGCAGATTTTTCGGCCCATTTAACCATCTAGCATATTTTTCTACAATTTATCATATACTCATTGAGGACGTTTTCATAAATTTCACAACTTTAGCAGTTTTCATGTATTTTCACATAAATACTAATTATTACGCATTTTTCAAATTTTGTCAATTTTAAGATTTTTCCTAATACTTACGGTATAACATCTAACCCGAGATAAGTGTGAAGTTACACACCTGGTTATTGTGAAAACTAGACTTTCCCGCTCGTCAATACATAAACGTAACACGATAAATTAGAACATTATTTTTAAATAAAACTACACTATTGATAAACGATCTAAATCTTTACCCTCAGGATTTCGAACCACTTCTATTTTTGGTTTCTCCCCAATTTTTGATTCGTTACCCGATGAGAATCCACGAACGAATAAAGGTTCGGTAGTACGAATGACTTCAAACAACTTGTTCTCCTCGGATGAGGGTCTGCAACCCGGTGGAAAATCTTGGATTCCCGAAACAGCCCTTCGCTTATACTTAGGGGGATTAGCGGAACCACCCCTCTTTCGAAGACTATTCAACGCCTTTTACGCCATATCTTGAATGTCTTTAATGACATAAAATCATTAGTCAAACTAATAACTATCGAAATAGGACTAACGATTTTAAAAAAATGAGATTGGCTTACCACAATTATCCTCGTTCCACGAGGCAGCAATCGAGCGATTACGTCCCTATAACGAAATCGATTAAATAACCAACTATACCAATATGATGAATAATATGAAAATCCTTGAATAAACTCCTTACCTTAACTCTTAAGATCGATTCCAATGATCCACGATACTCAAGAACACTTTGAGTTTCTGCCCTCCAAAATCACTCTATTGCCCACGGTTGAAAAGAATTGAGTGAGAAGAATACTTATGTCTAATGGAAGATTCGGTTATGACTAAACAAGAAAATGAGAATGATTCGGCACAAGAGCAAACTAGCAATCGGCCATGAGAGAAAATATTGAAGAAACTTTAGTTGAGAAAGAAGTAAAAGAATGGAAGATGGAGATGATGATGATTCGGTTTTCAAGAGAGAAAAGAGAAAAAAGAAAAGAGAAAGAAAAGAAAGAAAGGAAAAGAATTGAGTTTAAGAGAATTGTGCATTCGGCATTTGGGGAGGAAAAATGAGAAAAGAATGGCCTTCTTTCTTTTGTGTGTTGATAGTTTCGGCACTAGGAAAAATAAAACACTAAATGATTAGCAAAGAAATGACCAAATGGTCAAAAAGAAAGATGCAATTGTTTCCTCAAGGTTGTTGACAAATTCGGCTAGAGAGAAAATAGATGGAGAGAAAATATGTTTTGCCAAAGCCAAAATGACCAAAAAGAATGTGTTTCTCCAACACACGAGCCTACCAAGCCAATCAACAAACTGCCATCCCCTAGCCCCTATGCCGTCCACATACATAGTCAAAAGGCCATGAAAGAGTTGCCAAAACATCATCCTAGTCTAAAGCCATATCATCCTCCTTTTTCCTTAAGTTTAAGAAACATTATCCCCCAATTCAAGCCATTCTATCCCCTAACTCAAGCTTTCCATAACCCTTAGTCTTCTTACCAAAAATAATTAATCCAACTCATCCTAATCTTATCCATAGCCGACACATGCTAGGATAAAGCAAAAAACTAAAACTCCCAAATTGCATGCTAGGAGATTCAACCTCTCCCTCAAGTCCAACTTATGGCGCCATCACCATTTTGCCAATTACTCATCTTATGCCATCTTTTAGTACTTAATTAACTTAAGTTTCAAGGTCACCTGATTTCTTTACACTAAAGTACTCTTTACTAATTTTTATTCAAATTCTAAGTAAACCCAAGCTAACCTCTATCAACATATTGATACTCAAATTTTTAGGATGTTACAGATTCCCTAATTTATGTTAATACCTCTTTCGAGGCTACTAACGTCTAACCCTAGGTTGATTAATTAAAATTTCTTTCTAATTAAAACCCCTAGAATTTCATTAAATCGATCTATGGACTCCTATATTAGGTTTAACCCTAATCCGATAAATTTACGTCATCCTATTTCTAGGGGTGCGATCAACTCCGCTTAACTATGCTAGATCTACTCTTAGGCAGGGACTTTTGCTCCACCACCTAAGCACATCCGTACTTGAATCAATATCCTGGAATATCAAGACAAGAATTAAGAACACATAATTAAGAACAAATCAAATATTTATCATATAGCTCAGAAAACAATAACAAGATTCATCTTAGGTTTCACCCCCTCAGGTATCTGAGGGTTTAGTTCATAATTATTAAAGGAAACATCTCAGAATAAAATATAAAACAAAACATAAAGAAAACCATAAAACCCCTTGAAGGAATTGAAGGAGAAATCCTCCGTCTAACTTATTGAGATGAATCAACTGGCTTTCTTCGAGTTAATCCCACGATTTGGCCCCTCTGGCTTGGCTCTTTGGGCTAGTTGAATGCCCCCTTGAAGGTTGGCCTCTCGGGTGTTTATATAGTCTTTTGGAATGTCATTCTTTGCCTCTAAATACCCTAACCCGAATGAAACTCTTCTTTGCTATGCCAGGGACACGCCCGTGGCACACACTCGTGGGATTTGAGGCCAGGCTGTGGTCGAACCTGTTAAAGACGCACGGCCATGTATTTTGGGGGCCAGACCGTGTCGAATTTGTACTTGACCCATTTTCTCTATTTTCAGCCCATTTCTTCCTCTTTTCATCCTTCGGTGCTTTCGTGAGTATAAAACATGAAAACAAGGGATTAGGAGGACCTATTTCCATAATTAAAGGGGTAAATCATCTAAAAGTATGATAAATGTGGGATTAAAATGTAACACCTTTAACCCGTATCCGTCGCCAGATTAAGGTTACAAGGCATTACCAAGCTTAACACAGATCATAGCAACTAGTTACTATTATAAAGTCATAGCAGAATGCATTAAAGATAATGATGTACTTTCGTAGCATGCTTAATCATTAATGCATTTACCTTAAATCTATTCAATCAAATTCATATATGTACATAAACTTGTGTCAACAATTAGTAAAAGTCACTATTCATTTGGTCATTTTAAAATAAATCATTAGCCGAATATGCTCATACTTATAATGACTTTACTTAAACAAATCATCAATTACCAAAACCGAACATGAAGCATATATATATTCAATTCCTATCAATAAGAAGTATACCAATTTCTATATCAATTGCAGAACATCCAATCATAATATAGATCACTTCTCTTATAAGAACATAATTGAATCAACAAGACCAAACATATCTCCCATTACCCAAATCACAAAAAATATAAACTCTTTACACATGCACCTAAGTATATCATGTCCGAATATGCCAACCCAAGTACATAACCTATAATTTAATTCAAATCATTCAAACCTCATATCCAAATACCACATGTAAATCCAATAAGATATATATATACTTCAAATTAAGTCAATACCATGGCCGAATCTTTATAAACTAATATACCACAATTTGATCATTAATAAATCACATCCAATAGTTACATACATAAAGCATAACATAGTCATCCCCTAACTTAACTTATAGGTCATATATATAATACAAAGAAAAATACATCTACCAACCAAAATATACTATGTCTTACTCAAAACAAATTCATGTGCTCAATTATCTCATATAAAATATTATGAAATAAACTTCCAAAATAAGCTTATAACAAGGTCGAACATACACAAATATTAATACCATGATTAAACATATTCAAATCAAACCTAAGCATAAAAACATAGCCATTTTCGCATGGCATTTTATATACATCTTGTTCATAATGAACTCAAAAGAGAAATATAGCCTATACATGCCATAGTTTCAAAAGATAAACTTATAAAAAGGGTACCAAAAGTAGTTGATAGTGTGATAGACTCTGACGATGATCACTGAGCTCGTAGCTAGACTTGAAAATCTATAAAATAGTCAAATAAACACACACAGTAAGCTAACATAGCTTAGTAAGTTATAAACAATTATAAAAGTATACAATTTAACATTATACTAATTAAATCTATTTATCATAATCATCAACGAAACTCATAACCATAGGTATAAATCATATCACCATTCATCAACTATCATATTTAGTAGTCTCAAGACCAAATACTCAAAATTTCCTTATTAGATTTCATTTTTAAACTATGAATCATTATTTCAAACAAACTCAAAAACTAATAATCACATCTCATTTTTTTAGTTTCGTATGCAAATATAACTTACCACATTGGTACTAAATTTCCAAACCATCACGAATCACATACCTGATCATTTCATTTGGTTTATCACATTTCACTAATCGATCTCCTTAGAGGATCCGTAAACCCGCACACTCAGTGCAAAACCATGTAACGTATCGCACACTTAGTGTCATCACCTTAACATAGCGCACACATAGTGCCAAATACTTGTAATGTATCACACACTTAGTGCCATTACTTGTAATATATCGCACACATAGTGCCATTACATTAGTATTCCACACACTTAGTGCCAAACGACCGATTTCGCACACACAGTGCTCGGTATATTTACATATAGTTTAGCTTATTACATCTATATAACAACATCACATTCGGTTATACTAACAATTTACAAATATACATTACATAAGATCAATTTCATCTCTTAAATCAATACCTCACATAGCTATCATTATCATATATGTATACATCTCATTCAAATTCAACTTCCATCCATTATTACATTTGACATTACCATATAGTCCATATTTACCTCAATTAAATACATATAAATCATTATAGATAGAAATTCAATTCAACCCAATTGCTTAAAAACTTACCGCGAATATCGACGGACTTTGTTTTTCCAACAATCCAATTATTTTCTCCTTTCCACGATCTAATCTCGATCCTTTTTGTTCTTGATCTAAATCAATTTTAAATTAAGCTCATTCAGCATATTTTCATTCAATTTAGTCCAAAAACATAGAATCGGCAAATTACACTTTGACCCTTAGCATTTATAATTTTTTATAATTTAGTCCCTATTGCATAAAACACAAATTACACAAAATTTGGCTACACTTCCTTAGGGCCGAATATTCATTGTATTATTACAAGCTCATACATGTCATTTATTTCACATTTTAGTCCTTCAAAAAATTATTTTTGCAATTTAGTCCAACATACCTAATTTCACCAAAATTTCTAATACAAAAAACATGCTAATCTAAAACATATATTTAATATATAGTAATCAAACATTAAAAAACACAATTTTTCATCAATGGTCGAACTCCAAACATGCATCAAAATCAGAAATTCTAGCATGGGTCGGATAGTATTTGAAGCAACGACCTCAAAAACGTAAAAATTATCAAAAATCAAGCTAAACAGATACCTCAATCAAGCAAAAACCAAGGCCGAATGAACTTGTTCTTATTTCTTTCTTTTTCTTTTAGCTTCGGTTGAAGAATGATGAACATGCATGTGTTCTCTTTCTTTTATTTTTTTTATTTATTATAAGTTTATAATATAATAATTAATATATTATAACTTTAACATATAATAAATATATAAATGCATTATAAAAATACATGTTGCCATCCACTATCCTATTAAAATGGATAATTTACAACATAAGTCCTCCCCTATATAAAGACACATCAATTTAACCACTCAATCAAGCAAAATGCTACTTTTACCACTTATGCAATTTAGTCCTTGTTCTTAAATTAAACACACAAACGAGAAAATTAACTCACGAAATTTTAACACATGCTCAATCATATATATTTAACACGAAAAAAATATTAAAATATTTTCCTGACTTGGATTTGTGGTCCCAAAACCACTATTCTAATTAGGGTTTAAATCGGGCTGTTACATAAAATATGTTCATATTACGGTTTATTAGACGGCAAGAGTTGTGTTGGTTTTGAACTCTTGCCGTGGAGAGTTTGAAGTAAGCAGGTGTGATGGATGTGGAGGAAATTTCGGATAAGATTAAGGTGATATTCAGGAGAAAAATCAAGAGATGAGGAAAGGGAGGAGTTGGTGCCGAATGGGTCTGTGGGGAAAGGTGTAGTCGGCCTGTGGCTAGAAAAGGAGGGGGCCAAATGCTTGAAAGGTTATTTGAGCTGTCTTTAGTTTTTCTTTTCCCCTTAATCAGTTTCCCTATAGTCGAATTCTCCCTATTGCCGAAATCTCCTAAAGTCGAATTCCTTTTTCCTGAAATTCCTATTTGTGCCAAACCCTTGTTGCTTTCCTCCATCAAAAACTGATTGTGATCTACTATCAGTCAAGGTTAAAAAGCCAAATTTAGGCCACATGATCGAAAGTGGATTTGGTAAGTATTCGGTTAACCTCTCATGTTCGTTTTGTTAAAAGCCGAAAGGCTACCTAACTATCCTGTCGTTAATTTTGTGATAACAAGGATACGGTTCAAAAGATCGCAAGCATGGTGGGATCGTTAGGAATGGTAAGTGTAGTCAATTCGGTTAAAGTTAAAGTGAATGGCCAAATGTGTGGATGACTGGTGTGGATTACGAGTCACCCGAATTTTGATGGTGTATTCGTGTGAGTGCAGATCTAGGGTACACTTGTAACACCCCATACCCAAGTCTGATGTAAGGACTGGATACGAGACATTACCATATATGACTCACTTAGACATACTCTTACGGCTGTGAAATTTTGTTCCGACATAAAAACTTCTCTTTCATAGACTAATCATACATTTCATAGGCCTACGAGGCCTTAAGCCCTTATCTGAAAACTTTCTGGACTTAATCGAAAACTCTTCTTCAAAATAAAGTTCACACGCCCATGTGACTTGGGACATGCCCATGTGACTTGGGACACGCCTGTGTACCCTTAGACACACCCATGTCTTCCAACCGTGGGGAGTTACTGACAATATTCACACGGCCTTTACATGCCCGTGGGCTTAGACCGTGTATTATTCCTCGATGTAATGACTTGATCACACTGTCAGGGCCCACGATCGTGTATCCTGGCTGTGGGGATTTTACAATTTCTTGGACAAGGTGCAAACTTCACACAGCCTGGGTACACGCCCATGTGTTAGCCGTGGCCTTCATACGGTTTGACCCACGCCCGTGTGTCACACAAGG
The DNA here is from genome assembly GCA_025506655.1 of Gossypium rotundifolium. Lineage (NCBI taxonomy): Eukaryota > Viridiplantae > Streptophyta > Magnoliopsida > Malvales > Malvaceae > Gossypium > Gossypium rotundifolium. The sequence continues at coordinate 120,773,187 of CP106731.1, forward strand.
TGGATAATTTAGCAGGCTATATACGAAGCCATTGCTTCCCTAAAATGCACACTCTCATACTTCATCTTAAAATAATCAATTTCTATCTCATAAGCAAGTCTAAGAACTCATTTCCATCATACAAGGTAAAAAAAAGGCATTCACTTCATGAATTTCATCTTCATTGAAAGAAAGAGTTTGCCAAGTATTTGCCTAACTTATAAAACCATATACAAAATGACTTACAAAACAAACACTTTAACTAACAATTACGACTTGATAAAATACTCCAGTCCTATACATGTCATACTCAAAACAGTCTCAAATTGTTATACCAAAGTGTTGACGATAGTGTGATTTTCGAACTCCTGTAGTCACGATCCTCAAGATATCTTGTCACTACTACAAAGAAGAAGGGAAATGAAAAATGGGTAAGTATAAAGCTTAGTAAGTTGCATGGAAATAAATAGCAATTGTAATACTCATAAAAATAATTAGTCAATGGTATTAGCTGACCATACACAAGTCAAAACTACTTGACCTTACTTACTTACGATTGCCCTTATCTAACACATACCCTATCACATATCGAGCTAATTTCTCGTGACTCAATCATTAGTATCTGTATTCATTCATTCGCAAGACCTAAATATCATTCACATCTCTACTTTTAAATTCATCCGCTTATCCCACCATGCACAGGGAATAATAAATGGCGTGTTTTTATAATCACTACAATAAGAGTAAAACCATTTCCACACTCTTGAGGTGGTCTTACATGGAGACTCCTCTAGGTAATAATGCCATATCCCAGACATGGTCTTATATGGGATTACCCCTCGGTACTAATGCCATATCCCAGATATGGTCTTACATTAGCTCTCATCTCAATGTCGATGCCATGTTCCAAACATGGTCTTACACTGGCTCTCGTAATGTGGCCGATGCCATGTCCCAGACATGGTCTTACATGATGCCATGTCCCAGACATGGTTTTACACTGACCTTCATAATATGGTCGATGCCATGTCCCAAACATAGTCTTACACTGACCCTCACAATATTGCTGATTCCATGTCCCAAACATGGTCTTACACTGACCCTCATAATGTGGCCGATGCCATGTCCCAGACATGGTCTTACACTGACCCTCATAATGTGTGACAGCATTCCCATATTCATTATAGTCCATTTGGACTTTGGTATCATATTCAACATCAAATTCTCAATTTAATGGAGTATAATGCATCAAAGTGATACCAAGCATCCATAAATTTGCTAATATAAATATTGCATTAATTCTCATACAACTCACCTCATTTTCAAAATGAGTTAGTTCTTCGGTTTAGTCTACGACTTTATCCTTTCCCCAATCGAGTCAAATTCTCATCTCTTCTTGCTTTATAATAGCAAATTAGCTCATTTTAATCACTACATTAATTTAAGCATTTCAATAATCATGTTTAAGCAAAATTTCCATTTTACCCATAGACTTCGGCAAAATGACCATTTTGCCCCTAGGCTTAAAAATTTATTCTAATCGCATTACCACCTTCAACAACCCTAGGTAAACATTTAATACTCTTATAGCTACCATCAAAACTCAATATTTCACATAGTTACTACAAAATTTATAACTCTTTCATTAAGGTCCTATTTGGCGTTCTCATGCTAACACCCTTTTCAAAAGTTGTTCATCTAACAACTATGACTCAAGTTCTTCCTTAAAATTGTAGAAAATAACTAAGGTAGCTCTCATGATAGAACTCTAAACTTTTCACAACATTGCATGATAGTCCCCTCATTTGAAAGCTTAAGCTTTAGGGGTCTCAAAAGTATAATTATTTTCAAGAAAAGTTCACTAGAACACTAACTTGAATGGATGAGAGCTTGATGAAATTTTTGAAGGTTTCTACCCCTTATTTGCTACTAATTTTCAGTGGAAGATGATAGGAGAAAAGATGATAATTTTTTCTCTCCTTATTTTATTCATACAAGTCAAATAACTTACCAACTATCACCAACTTTGACCAATATTGTCATCTTTTTCTCCTATGGCCGGCCATGCTATATTTGGGGGTCTAATTGCCTTTTAAAGACATCCAATTAACAAACGATGGCCACTTGGTACTTTTAGCATATAGAATGGAACTTTTACACTTTATGCGATTTAGTCCTTTCTCGCGATTAAACATGAAATCGCTAAAATTAAAGTACCAAAATTTCCATGCTCCTATGCTATCATGTTCTAACTCATAATATAACATGCAAATAAATTCTCAAATCTCAGATTATTGATCCCGAGATCACTATTCTGACTAGCCCTTAAATCGAGCTGTTACAACACTTGTTATTAGTAGCTAAGGAATGGCTAATAGAACCCGGTGGCACACGATAAGGTTTCGGCTGTTGAGTAAATATTTTGATTAAGTATGAGTTGTTGATTGATGGTTGGTTGGTTGGTTGTAGGTTCAAGGCTAAGGATAGAATAGCACGTCGCAGTAACCAGGTGTGTACATGTAACACCCCAAACTCGGCCTAGACGTTATGACTGGATCCAGCATGTCACATGGTTGGGTTGTTTTAAAACTGTGTTCTCGTTAAAAACTTCATATATTTTCATTTTAAGACTTTGGCTTTGTTGTGTGTGAAAATCAGTTTCGCTTTTATGGTGTTTTTGTAAAACATTGTTTATTAGAACTATTGAAACCTCTGTTTATAATAGAAATCAGGTTCAATTATTTAAAAAGATGCGATATTTTGAAAATGATTATCATCGTTTTAAGAAACCCATGTATCAATAAATTTAGCAGTTATTAAAGAAAACTTAAAGAAATTAATCCAATGGCCTTATTAGAAAAATATTAACCCTAAAATAAAAATAAGACTAAAGTAAAGAAAAACAAAAATTTACTAAGTTCGCGATAATAAATCCTGATGTATGGCCACCATAGAGTCCTTCACAGCTCCAAATCCACTAACGTTGGGGATTACCTGAAAGCTTAAAATGGAGGGGTGAGTTACGAGAACTCAGTGTGTAACCCCGATTTTAGTCACAGCCATGGTCTCAATCTGGGCCTAAGCCCCATACAGTATCAATTTGGGCCCACGGCCCAAAAATCATGGTAATGCAAACAGAAAATGGAACCCAACCTAGTAGTCCATCAGCTACATTCCACCCGTACCAGCCCTACACTCCATATGGGGACCAAGACAACCCACCCAACCCTACACTCGAAGAATGCAGTTGAGCTGCCATAAACGCAAAGAAAGTCAGACAAGATATGTGGTTGAGCCATCGGAATCGATATATTATGGCATAGCCACCAAGACAAAGACTTCCTCCATCATTACAACCCATCCCAATGCAACATGTCATGGCATAATAATTCAGTGTATGCAAAATGTATCATCATGGCAGTACATCAAGTTATACACAATTATGCCAAATCTGCCCCTAAGGGTATAACAGAAATTTTACCCAACGAGGGTATCTCAGTAATTTACCCACTGAGGGTATTTCAGTAATTTTACCAATTAATGGCCTTTTCGAAGGCTTACTGTCGTCTCGAGCGTCATGAGACCCTTTTTGGGTCTTTATAGAGCTATTGGGTCTAGAATCCATTTTAGGCCCAACGGCCCACACGCTCTCGCTGGCCCATTTCACAATGTTACAGTTTAAGATTTCTAGCTTTCGCAATTGCACTTACTCCTTTACAATTTTCCATCATTTTCACCCATGTAGGTCGAATAGCCCATTGGGCCCGTTTGGCCCATTTCAACCCAGATAGGCCCATTTTAGCTCAGTATCGCGAGAGTGTTCTTGACACCCTCAACGACTTAACGTCACATTTCGCATCTCGTTTTACCACTACGAGCGCTCACGCACTCGGTTAGTCACAGTTGCTAGCTTTTTCAACTTTTCGTCATTTGTCTGATTCGCAAAACATCTCATGCAAACATTCAGATAAGTGTGAGATTACACACCTGTTTGCGATTAGCAGTACTCATCACTCTTTCGAAACACCAACAATCCCAGAAAACCACTGCAAGGGATAGATGTTCAGTTGGCCCTCTGATTAAGTGCGTCGAGACCCTAGTAGTGTTTGGCACCAAAACAAAGGTTAGCAACCCCGCTAAGCAAGAACACAACCGAACTCAAACAACCATTCGACTGTAGTAAGAAATAAATGGAATAATACAACGTTAACACCCACATTCGGCCACAACCTTACTTACCAACCTACTTCCAAAAACCAAAGGCTAGATGATAGATGAAAGTGTCTGCTAACACTCTGACTGATTTGGCCTTAGACAAAAGAAACAGGGTGAAGATTTCAGCTTTTAGCAAAGGAACAAGAAGTGAAAAGAAACATGAATCTAATAGAAGAGTAATACTAACCTTAAATCAAAGATGATCCAACTAGGAATAAGAGATCCGGCCTTAGCAACAGTATAAAATTACTCAGGGTTCGGCTGTAACACCCCTAACCCTTATCCGTCGCCAAATTAGGGTTACGGGTATTACTAAGCCTCACACAAGTCAAGTACTTTATAAGAACAACTACCATGATAAATGTATACTAAATTCTGTTATCAATAATATACATGTCTATTTCATCTAATAGAAGATCATTCAATTGCATAACATAATTAATATCATTAACAACAACTAAGGATTTATTTACAATCAAATAATAATTTACCATTTCTTAAACCCTTCAAACCCTATTATCAAAATACATATAATTTGTATACATGGGCTTCACCTTTGTCTACGACATTCCTCATTTCATTTACCCCTAGTTTTAATAACCAATACAACTAATTCATTAACAACATTTTCTTACAATATTCGGCCTTGTCCTTATACACATAATTATTCAATCATTTCATGAATTCACTTCACCAATTCATTTCTTTCTTCTTTTAACCCATAAAGCATACAAGCTAAACATAAACCATTAATACCATACACATATGCAATATACAACCTTTACCAATTATTCCTAGTCACTTAACTACTCTTATATCAACATGCCAAATCTATCTAATCACCATACAACTATCATATAGTCATTTAGATCATATCACATAAACAAAATTTGAATACCATTCATCATGACGCATATAAATCTATAATAAACTTTAACCATGACCAAATTCATGTAAGTTCAAAATGACCTAGCTTTAGCCATTTTCGCATGGCTTTTATATACATTCCAACCAAAAGAGACCAAAAAGTAATCAAGCTTATACATGCCATAATTTCTAAGGTTTAACGATAATAATAAAATACCAAAAGTAGGTGTAACACCTAAAAATCGAGTATTTAAATTTGCATGATTTTGGTGTTTAGATTTTAAAGGAAAAATCTTTTATTTTAATTTGGTGCTTATTGAAGTCTTTGAGAGGGTAAAGCATAATTTGAGGAAAGAATAAAATTTATTAATTGAGAATTTATTGAAGCGAAACAAAGGTGATTAAGACTTAAGCTAAATTATGTGCTAATAGTGTCATAAAATGAGCATATGGCATGGTGGAGTTGGCGCATGGGTTCAAGTAAGAGGGAAGAGGTTCGAATCCCTTGTATGACACCTAAATGAATTTTTGCTTTTAATTTTCTGCTCATGTCTAGGAAGTGCCGGCAAGGGACATATAAGGAAGGTGTTGACCATGTTATTTTTGGTTAGTGTATCAATGGATTAAGGTAACAACTAACTTATGGCATGGAATCAAAGGTTTAAGGAAAGATAGGGGAACATAAGGCACTTATCAAGGGAAAATTTTGAAAGAAATCATGGTCTATTGACCATGTGCTGGACGGCAATTTGGTATAGGAGGGAGCCTAAATTTTGAGTTAGTTTTGGTTGAGAAATTCTTTTCTCTCTTTGGTTGTTCTTTGCACTTTGTGCAAATTTTATTCCTCTCCTTTCAACATTTTTCTGGCCGATTTTTGCATTTGGTAAAGCCAAAATTTTGTGACCATTTGGTCATTCCTTTTGCTTATCTTGCTAGCCAATTCTTTGTGCCTTTTCTTCTTGTGCGAAATCATCCATACCAAAAGAATCATCTTTTTCCTTTCTTTTGCCATGGCGAATATACCAAAGACCTAAAGTTCATTTTTTTCTTCTCTTCTTTTCTCTTTGACATCAAGCAACAACATCACCATCATCCTTTCGTTCTTATATTATTTCTTTTCCAATCGAAAATTCTCTCCATCTTCATTCTCTTGGCGAATGCTATTGTGCCTATAAACCCAATTATTTTTTTTTTTCTTTTCCTTGAACATACATAGTCAATCCTTCATCATTTAGACACCATTCTCCATTCTTTCCTTTCAATCGTGGAAAATAGGTAAGGGTTCTTTTCCATTTTCGATTTATTAAGGTACTTTGGCGAATATCATTGGTTTAATTGAGGTCTTTTGGATTGATATAGCATTCATACTAATAACGTTTCTTTCATTATTATTTAGTGCAATAACGAGATTGGAATTCAAGTGATCGGAGAATCGTGGAAACGTTGGAAGCGTTTCATTTTGGTAAGGAAATCCTACTCTTTAAAATCTCTAGTATTATTGATATTATTTTAGATTTAACTAAATTCCTTTGGATCTTGAAGACCGTCAAAATAGGGAAGAAAAGGGCGGTGTTTAGTTATCGTAAGAGGGTGGATCCGTAAATCCCCATTCAAGCGGAGAGCGGTTTGGCGGTCAGGATTTTCCACCGGGTTGCGGGCCATCTTCCAAGGAAGTCCATTATTCAAGTGGTACGAACCTCCGAGCCGTTATCGTTGGTGGATTCTCGTGCTAGTGAATCGATAAACGAGGCAAAACCGAAAATCAAGTGATTCAAAATCAAGAGGGTAAGATTTTGGATCCATTATCGATTAAGATTATTTTTATGAATTAGTTGTCTAACGAATCAAAATATATTTTAGGTCTTGAGGAGCGAGAAGGGTTAGTACTCACGGTATCGAGGTGTGTAATTTCACACTCATTATTTTTGGTTGGATGTCAAATTTCAAGATGGAAGTAAATCGTAAAAACGATTAGATCGGTAAAACGTAAAATTTATATTTTGACGAAAATGCGTAAAACGACTAAATCGTGAAAATTACGAAAACACCCTCGAGAAATTAATTGTTATTATGAAAATTGGATGATTCGTGAAAATGGGCCGTAAATACTCTAGTTCGTGAAAATGGTAGTAAATACTCTAGTTCGTGAAAATGGGCCGTAAATACTCTAGTTCGTGAAAATGGGCCAAGATACTCTAGTTCGTTAAAATTTAGCCAAAACACTCTAGTTTGGTAAATGGGCCAAAGCCCACTAAAGCGCTAAATAGACAAATTGCTATAATTATGGGCCAAATGAAATGTTATTGATAAACCCACCATGTTATGTATTGTTAATAAATTTTATATTTTATAGTACATGTATAGTTGCATGGGTGGGATATATGAAGAGAAGAATGGCGATTGCCACAATATCGGCTTATTGCCTCTAGTTCGGTGGCTTTCGCCACAATATCGACTTATTGCCTCTAGTTGATTGGCTTCGCCACAATATCGGCTTATTGCCTCTAGTTCGGTGGCTATGCCACAATTATAAAAAGGCTTAATGCCTACGATTGGTGTGATGGCGGGGTGGGTTGACTTGATCCCCACAGGTGTGATGGTTGGTACGGGGGTGTTAGCGGATGGATATTAGGCATGGGTTGGGAATTACATTTTTTTTTATGCATTATTAATTGTTTTAATTCATGATATATTGTTGAATTCTGAATTGGGCTCAAGCCCAGCATAATAATATCTTGACAATCTGGCCCAATAATGGTGGTAAGTGAGTTACACACTGAGTTCTAAGTAACTCACCCTTTAATTTCTTTCCATCTCAGGTAATGGAAATTGATGTGGACTTGGGCCGAGGATGACTTCGTGGAGGCCATGCTGCTAAATATGGGTTATTTAAAACTCTGAACTTTTAATAATTATTTTTACTATTTTGGGATGTTGTAATAAATGGCCTCTATAAATAACTTATGGATTTTATATGTGTTTGGAATTTAAACTACATTTTGGACTTTTAAATCATGGGCTATGATTATATGATGCTTTATAAAAATAAATTTGGGTTTTCAAGTATATGAAATTCTTTTATAAATAATTCTTTTTATTGTTAACTCTTTAACAAATCTCCTAACGGTTTTAATAATACAATGATTTTCAACTAATGTTTCAAATATTTATCAAAATCAAATACTCTTCTATTTATTTTAAAACACGAAATTTATATTGAATTTTCAACTTATTGCAAATTTAAAGATAACTCGATTCATGTGACAAACCAAATCTAGTCTCAACGCATAGACCGGGTTTGGGGTGTTACATTTAGTGGTATCGAGCCCGCCAAAAACTTCTACGTGGTTTGGGTTCAAAAATAATTTTTGTATGAAATCATTCAAAAATCAGTATGGCACCACAAGCATCCGGCGACAAGTCAAGTAAGTATTATTGCTTAATGATTACTATGATATGATCATAGGAACACTCTAGAACTTCTAGTTTTAGACGTGAAAAACTGTAGAGATTGAGACTATAGGAAACGTTGCGAAAAACAACTTTATATCTTAAAACTCATAAAATATCACTAATAAACACCAAACAAAATTTCGATTCATAAAACTTGTAATCGGATAAACGAACAAGCAATCATGAGTACAAGAGGACGTGGTCGTGGGCCGTGAGACGTGGCGTGGTAGAGGCCGAGGTGCTACTACCAAGCACCAAATCATATGCGGTAAGTAGACGCTTTGCGTCAATTGAAAGTGAGACCGGATCACGCGATCACATGGAAGAAGATCATGCATTGACTCAAGCAATGCTACGAGTCTTGGAAAGGGTCATTGGAACTAGAATTGGGCCAACAACTCATGGGTCAATTTCGAGCGACTTAAGGCAAATAATGCGAAGTTTTGAGAGGAGTCTCTAGTGTAGCCCGAATGTGGCGAGAATCGCTCAAGTCGTGGAACGGATCATGGATGATATGGAATGCACGGTGAGCAAAAACCGAGAGGAGCTGTATCCTTATTGAGAGATGAGGCGATCGGTGGTGGCTCACCGTTCGAGAAGGCACCGCCGCACCGATTAACTGGAATTCTTTAAAGCGCCTTCCAAGGAAAATACGTCGGAACAAGCTATGTAGACGTCGAAGGAAGGAATTTCTGAATCTTGTCCAAGGAAGTAAGACCGTGGCGACATATGAAGTGAGTTTTACGTCCGAGCCGTTATGCGGACAATTGTAGCAATGATCATGAACGTTGTATGCGTTTGAGGATGGACTTAATGATGAGTGAGGGTTTTGATTGCTCATGACAAGTTAGAAATTTTTCCACTCGGTGGAGAAGGCCAAAATAGCCAAGAGGCTAAGAATTGAGCAGCGAACCGAGAAAGATCCGAAACAAGAGAGAGACACAAAGTCCGGTTCTTCCAAGAGATTTCGAAGAAACCCGAATGATGAATCGTTCAAGCGCAACCCGGTAGCAAATAATCGAAGTCGAGATTACATCGAGTGTGGAAGAGACATTTTGGGGAATGTTGGAGGAAAGCGGCGCATGCTACAAATGCGGTTCAATGGAACATCAAGACAAAAGTTGTCCTCGACGAATGGATACGACTCAAGAAGTCCGTAATAATGATGCACACCGGTCGGGGGTAATCATCACCACCGAGAGGTCGTGGACTAGGTCGTGGTGGTAATGGGGCTGGTCGTGGTCAAGGTGCACCGTCGAGGAAATGGTAATAGAGAAATGCGGATGCAAGACGACTGGATCGGTCTATGCGGTTAGACGCCATGAGGACGGCAATGCACCAGATGTGATAACCGGTACGTTCTTCATTTTTGATGTACCTGTTATTGCCTTAATAGATATTGGCTCCACTCATTCATATGTATCTAGTGCCATATCTAGAAATCTGAATTTAGAATCTGAAATTACCGAGAATGAGATGATAGTAATCACCCTTTAGGACATCAAGAATGGTTAATAAAATATTTAATGACGTGCCTTAAAAATCCAAGAGGAGGTATTCTTAGCAAACTTGATGGAACTACCTTTCGGTGAGTTCGATCTCATTACGGGCATGGATTGGCTGGTCAAACATCTAGGCGCAATTGGATTGTGCGAAAAAAGCGAATGTCGATGGGACCTCGGATGATAAGGAAGTCATAATGATTGGTGAACGAAAGAACTATCGGCAAATGTGGTATCGCATTAAAAGTCGAGAAGTTGGTGCGGAAAGGATACTGGAGCATTCCTAGCCTTTATCGTGCTTTGGATGCCAAAGAATTATCCGTGAATGATGTGAGGACGGTGAAGGAATTTCCCGATGTATTTCCCGAAGAACTTTCTGGTATACCTCCAGATCGGGAAGTAGAATTTGGCATTGAGCTTTTGCACGGGCGGCTCCGGTGTCCATTGCTCCCTATAGAATGGCAATCAAGGAGTTGGTGAGCTCAAAGCTCAAATTCAAGAATTGCCGGATCGGGATTCATTCGACCAAGTGTGTCTCCGTGGGGAGCACCGGTTTTGTTCGTCAAGAAGAAGGATGGATCGATGCGTATGTGCATTGACTACGACGTTGAATAAATTGACGATCAAGAATCGGTATCCTCTGCCGAGAATTGGCGACTGTTTGATCAATTAAAGGAGCTTCGATTTTCTCCAAGATTGATTTAAGGTCGGGTTATCACCGACTTAAGGTGAAAGAAGCGGACATTTATAAGGCGGCATTTTGGACACGTTACGGACACTATGAGTTTGTAGTGATGCCGTTTGGATTAACCAATGCACCAGTGCATTTATGGACATGATGAACCTAGTCTTTCAACCATATTTAGACCGGTTTGTGGTAGTGTTCATAGATGATATATTGGTTTATTCGAGAAGTGAGGTGGAACATGACCAGACATTTGCGATAGTATTACAATTACTTCGTGATAAGCAATTGTATGCCAAATTTGGTAAATGTGAATTTTGGCTAAAGGAGGTGACTTTCCTTGGTCATGTAGTATCAGCCGAAGGAATAAGGGTGGATCCTCGGAAAATTGAGGCCATTATGGATTGAAACCACCAACATCGATGGTGAAATTCGAGTTTCTTAGGCTTGGTGGATACTATAGACGTTTTGTAGAGGGTTTTCATTGATTCTCGCACCTAACTAAACTGCTTGCGAAAGGGAGCTCCGTATATCTGGGTGGCAAAGAAGAGAGTTTTGAGAAATTGAAGAAGATTACGATAGAAGCTCGGTTTAATTCAACTTTGAGGTGGAAAAGAATTCACTTTGTTTATTGTGATGCGTCCTCACAGTGCAGGTTGTGTGTTGATGCAAAATGGAAAGGTGGTGGCCTATGCTTCTCGTCAATTGAGACCACACGAAGTAAACTACCCTACTCATGATTTGGAGTTAGGCTGCTTGTTGTCTTTGCTCTAAAGATTTGGAGGCACTATCTCTATGGTGAGAAGTCCACAATCTACACGGATCACAAGAGTCTTAAATACCTCCTTACCGAAGGAGTTGAATTTAAGACAAAGAAGATGGGTAGAATTGTTAAAAGATTATGATTTTTCCATCGAGTACCATCTGGAAAGGCTAACGTGGTAGGCGCGTTAAGTCGTAAGGCGGTATCTGAATTAAGAGCTCTGTTTGCCCATTTGAGTCATGCGAGGATGGCGGTTTGTTAGCGAACTTGGTGAAGCGTGTGGTGGAACAAATCAAGGAAAAACAGACATCAGATGAGAAGTTGGGACCTTTACTGCGACAAGTTGAAAATGGTGAAATTGAGGATTTTGGAATAAACACGGAGGGTGTGTTGTGCTTTCGAGGGAGAGTATGCATGCCTAAGGACTTAGATCTAAGGCAATTGATTCTACGGGAGGCGCATAGTAGCCCTTATGCTATGCATCTCGGAGGAAATAAGATGTATCGAGATCTCCGTGAAACGATATTGGTGGCGAGGTTAAGCGTGAGATTACCGAGTTCGTGGGAAAATGTTTGACTTGTCAGCAAGTGAAGGCAGAACATCAATTACCGTCTGGATTGTTACAACCGATAAAGATTCCTCTTTAGAAATGGGAGCGGATAACTATGGATTTTGTTAGTGGGTTACCGTTAACACCTACTAAGAAAAATTCCGTTTGGGTAATTGTTGATCGGTTGACAAAGACTGCTCATTTCTTGCCGATTAAATACGGATTATTCTTTGCAGAAGTTGGCGAAACTTTACGTATCCGAAATTGTGAGGTTGCATGGGGTACCAGTATCTATTATATCGGATAGGGACCCTAGGTTTACATCACGATTCTGGAAAGCTCTGCATGAAGCCTTGGGAACAAAGTTGAATTTCAGTACGGCTTTTCATCCTCAATCTGATGGTCAGTCGGAGAGAGTAATTCAGATATTGGAAGATATGTTAAGAGGATGTGTAATTGACTTCAGGGGTAGTTGGGAGGATTATCTATCACTGGCAGAATTCGCGTATAACAATAGCTATCGATCCTAGCATTCAGATGGCACCTTACGAGGCATTGTATGGTCGTAAGTGTCGCTCTCCTATTGTTGGACCTGAGTTGGGCGAAAAGCGATGATGTTAGGTCCCGAGATGATATCTCGAGACGAGAGGATAAGGTAAAAGTTATTCGAACACGGTTGAAAGAAGCCTCGAGATAGATGTAAGTCGACGCAGATCCGAAGCGAAGGGACATCGAGTATAGTGTGGGAGATCGGGTTTTCTTGAAGGTATCTCCTTGGAAAAAGATCTTTAGATTAGGAAGGAAGGGCAAGCTAAGTCCTAGATATATTGGACCTTATCGTGTCTTTGAAGCGTGTTGGTCGATGGCATATCGATTGAGTTACCTCCTGAGTTAGATCAAATTCACAATGTCTTTCATGTTTCCATGTTGAGGCGTTATAGATCGGATCCTTTGCACATTATACCGGTAGAAGAATTGGGCTGAATTGATTTGTCCTTTGAAGAAGAACCGGTGGAAATTCTAGACCGAGATGTCAAGGTACTAAGGAAGAAAAGCTGCATGCAGTTGGTCAAAGTTCTATGGCGTAACCACGAGTGGAAGAAGCTACGTGGGAGCCAGAGGATGCAATTCGGCAAAAATACCCTCACCTTTTTTCAACTGTAAATTTCGAGGACGAAATTTTCTTTAAGGAGGGTAGAGTTGTAACACCCTAAAAATCCGAGTATTTAAATTTGCATGATTTTGGTGTTTAGATTTTAAAGGAAAAATCTTTTATTTTAATTTGGTGCTTATTGAAGTCTTTGAGAGGGTAAAGCATAATTTGAGGAAAGAATAAAATTTATTAATTGAGAATTTATTGAAGCGAAACAAAGGTGATTAAGACTTAAGCTAAATTATGTGCTAATAGTGTCATAAAATGAGCATATGGCATGGTGGAGTTGGCGCATGGGTTCAAGTAAGAGGAAGAGGTTCGAATCCCTTGTATGACACCTAAATGAATTTTGCTTTTAATTTTCTCATGTCTAGGAAGTGTCGGCAAGGGACATATAAGGAAGGTGTTGACCATGTTATTTTTGGTTAGTGTATCAATGGATTAAGGTAACAACTAACTTATGGCATGGAATCAAAGGTTTAAGGAAAGATAGGGGAACATAAGGCACTTATCAAGGGAAAATTTTGGAAAGAAATCATGGTCTATTGACCATGTCTTTGGACAACAATTTGGTATAGGAGGGAGCCTAAATTTTGAGTTAGTTTTGGTTGAGAAATTCTTTTCTCTCTTTGGTTGTTCTTTGCACTTTGTGAAGAATTTTATTTCCTCTCCTTTCAACATTTTTCCTGGCCGATTTTTGCATTTGGTAAAGCCAAAATTTTGTGACCATTTGGTCATTCCTTTTGCTTATCTTGCTAGCCAATTCTTTGTGCCTTTTCTTCTTGTCTTAAATCATCCATACCAAAAGAATCATCTTTTTCCTTTCTTTTGCCATGGCCGAATATACCAGCACCTAAAGTTCATTTTTTCTTCTCTTCTTTTCTCTTTGACATCAAGCAACAACATCACCATCATCCTTTCGTTCTTATATTATTTCTTTTCCAATCGAAAATTCTCTCCATCTTCATTCTCTTGGCCGAATGCTATTGTGCCTATAAACCCAATTATTTTTTTCTTTTCCTTGAACATACATAGCCGAATCCTTCATCATTTAGACACCATTCTCCATTCTTTCCTTTCAATCGTGGAAAATAGGTAAGGGTTCTTTTCCATTTTCGATTTATTAAGGTACTTTGGCCGAATATCATTGGTTTAATTGAGGGTCTTTTTGGATTGATATAGCATTCATACTAATAACGTTTCTTTCGTTATTATTTAGTGCAATAACGAGATTAGAATTCAAGTGATCGGAGAATCGTGGAAACGTTGGAAGCGTTTCATTTTGGTAAGAAATCCTACTCTTTAAAATCTCTAGTATTATTGATATTATTTTAGATCTAACTAAATTCCTTTGGATCTTGAAGACCTGTCAAAATAGGGAAGAAAATGGCGGTGTTTAGTTATCGTAAGAGGGTGGATCCGTAAATCCCCATTCAAGCGGAGAGCGGTTTGGCGGTCGGATTTTCCACGGGTTGCGGGCCATCTTAGAAGGAAGTCCATTATTCAAGTGGTACGAACCTCCGAGCGATTATCGTTGGTGGATTCTCGTGGCTAGTGAATCGATAAGCGAGGCAAAACCGAAAATCGAAGTGATTCAAAATCAAGAGGGTAAGATTTTGGATCCATTATCGATTAAGATTATTTTTGCGAATTAGTTGTCTAACGAATCAAAATATATTTTAGGTGCCGAGGAGCGAGAAGGGTTAGTACTCACGGTATCGAGGTGTGTAATTTCACACTCATTATTTTGGTTGGATGTCAAATTTCGGTATGGAAGTAAATCGTAAAAACGATTAGATCGGTAAAAACGTAAAAATTTATATTTTGACGAAAATGCGTAAAAACGACTAAATCGTGAAAATTACGAAAACACCCTCGAGAAATTAATTGTTATTATGAAAATTGGATGATTCGTGAAAATGGGCCGTAAATACTCTAGTTCGTGAAAATGGGTCGTAAATACTCTAGTTCGTGAAAATGGGCCGTAAATACTCTAGTTCGTGAAAATGGGCCAAGATACTCTAGTTCGTTAAAATTTAGCCAAAACACTCTAGTTTGGTAAATGGGCCAAAGCCCACTAAACTGCTAAATAGACAAATTGCTATAATTATGGGCCAAATGAAATGTTATTGATAAACCCACCATGTTATGTATTGTTAATAAATTTTATATTTTATAGTACATGTATAGTTGCATGGGTGGGATATATGAAGAGAAGAATGGCCAGTTGCCACAATATCGGCTTATTGCCTCTAGTTCGGTGGCTCTGCCACAATATCGGCTTATTGCCTCTAGTTCGGTGGCTCTGCCACAATATCGGCTTATTGCCTCTAGTTCGGTGGCTATGCCACAATTATAAAAAGGCTTAATGCCTACGATTGGTGTGATGGCGGGGTGGGTTGACTTGATCCCCACAGGTGTGATGGTTGGTACGGGGGTGTTAGCGGATGGATATTAGGCATGGGTTGGGAATTACATTTTTTTTTATGCATTATTAATTGTTTTAATTCATGATATATTGTTGAATTCTGAATTGGGCTCAAGCCCAGCATAATAATATCTTGACAATCTGGCCCAATAATGGTGGTAAGTGAGTTACACACTGAGTTCTAAGTAACTCACCCTTTAATTTCTTTCCATCTCAGGTAATGGAAATTGATGTGGACTTGGGCCGAGGATGACTTCGTGGAGGCCATGTTTGCTAAATATGGGTTATTTAAAACTCGAACTTTTAATAATTATTTTTACTATTTTGGGATGTTGTAATAAATGGCCTCTATAAATAACTTATGGATTTTATATGTGTTTGGAATTTAAACTACATTTTGGACTTTTAAATCATGGGCTATGATTATATGATGCTTTATAAAAATAAATTTGGGTTTTCAAGTATATGAAATTCTTTTATAAATAATTCTTTTTATTGTTAACTCTTTAACAAATCTCCTAACGGTTTTAATAATACAATGATTTTCAACTAATGTTTCAAATATTTATCAAAATCAAATACTCTTCTATTTATTTTAAAACACGAAATTTATATTGAATTTTCAACTTATTGCAAATTTAAAGATAACTCGATTCATGTGACAAACCAAATCTAGCCTCAACGCATAGACCGGGTTTGGGGTGTTACGATGAGGTGGTAATGTGATTGACTTGACGAGGATCCACGAATACGAGCTTGAACTTCAGGACCTATAAATAGTCAAATGAATATAACGGTAAGCTTACTTGGCTTAGTAAGTGATAAGCAATGGTTTTCTTTTATGAACAAGATTTAAATAACTGAACTTTAAATGAATCAAATCATTGGCAAAAGAGAGCTCATATTATTATACATATCTAACCGATTAATGTAACATCCCGAAATTGGGCCTAGAAGATTGGGCCCAATGGGCCTTGGGCGTAGGAGTGTTTAAAAATTTTTGAGTGTAATGCCCCAAACCCGGCCCAAAACACTATGGCCGAATTCGGAATGCTACTGAAAAAACCTTTAGGTTGAGAAACAATTTGAAGTTCGGAGTTAATTGGAAACGAGTTTTTTTTTTTCTATTAAAATTTCTTAAGAAAAACCGAGTAAAACCTTTAATAAGTTTTTAAGATATAAAACCGTCATAATTTAAAACTTTGTTTGCAACTAATAATCCAGGTCTAGTCTAACATAACCACGGTGAAAACCCAAAATAATTAAAAGGCCTTATTACATCAAAATATCCCAAATAAACTGAATCTAAAATAAAGTCTTTAAATATGGACCTTTAAATGCATGGCCATCTCGAATCCCATCCAACCCGTCCAACATCACGAATCACCTGCATTGTTTGGTAAAAATTGGGTGAGTCAACAGACTCAGTGTGTAATTAGTCCACAGATTTCCACATATGGGCTTGGCCCAAAACCACACCAATGCACAAATCAGATAATAATGCAAAATGCACCCAACCCAGCCTAGGGTTCATCCTCTACACACCCCCGTATCCAACCACCACACACCAGTGGATTACTAAATCCACCCTCCAACCTCTACACACCAATTCGGCAAATCTTGCCATCCACCAAGTGGTCGAGCCACTGGTCCACATGATCAAGTCACAATTTAATCCACAATGTGACCTCAGTCAATGTCAATCCACGATGAGGCACATAGCCATCACCAACCACGATATGGCACAAAGCCGATACCAACCATGATGAGGCACTGAGCCGATCATCAATCCATGTGAGGCTCGTAGCCATCACTATACCACGTACATAAATGTACACCCTGTCCTTCTTTCATATATACAATCCCACCCCATGCACATGCAACATACGATAGTGTCATGATGAATAATGCATGAACATGTTATTCGGCATACCACACATATATACACCAATAACCACAATTTTATCAAATTTAATACTGACCTAATTATCGACATACCCACTCAATGGTACCCATCTCATTATTTCCACTGCATTAATCAACATATACATAACCCATGCAAACATAACATACAACCAGGAAATTGTGGGTCAATCACACACCTTTTAGCAAAAGTCGCCTAAACCCAAACCCCGTAGCCTACACGATTGCACCTTGCGATTTGTTGAACTCCCTCCTACACAACTATGTTAGATTAGGCTCTTACATAAATAAGCAAAAATCGACCTTGACCTACCACTATCATCATCTTACCTCAATGATCGAATCCCAGAATCACACGTTTGAACCTACAATCGTGAAATCCCTAAATGGAGCCATATTAGTTTCGGCCTCAAACTTAAAGACATAGAAAATATGTGACCCCTTGGCCAAATACTACCACTTCCTTACCTTGAGTAATCGAACCCAAAAGGCTCCTTTAATGCTCCTTCACGTTGGCTACATACAAAAGAAACACATATTATGACACTATGAATATTTGGCCATCCCTAAAACCAAGGCTTAACCACTTGATTTCGGCACACCCATGAAAAAGAACCCAAAACCGATTGCTAAGGAAGAAAATACTTACCACTACACGTTGCTTACGAAGAGTAAAAGAGAGTAGTGGACGGTACTACTCCCATAGATTCGGCCCTAACAAATTGTCTAAGGAAAAGGAGAATTTCGAGAATGATGATGGTTTGAAAGATCAACGAAAAGAAGAAGAAAAGAATCAAATCACTGCTTTCGGCTTTTGAGACCAAAGAGGAACGATTTCGGCTAAAGGCAAGAATGGTTCAGCTTTTAAGACTTGCGGCAAAGAAGAGAGAATAAGGGCACTTTGAGATTCGGCTATGGCTCTTAATGAAATTGGGAGAATGAGTACCTACAAGGTCCGGCTAAGCCTTTCAAATGGTGATGGAATATTCGGCCACAAGAGGAAAATATGTAGAATTGAAGTTGAAAAAAAGAAAAGGAATAAGAAGAGAAAGTTAGAAGAATTTTGACAAGGAGACTTAAGGAGAAAGAAAAAGATGGATATACACTAAAAGATAATTTCGGCTCTTATCTCCACCCTACATGATCGAATTTGCCACCAAAAGAACCCTTTGGCCGGCCAACTCTTCATCCCTTATCAAATCTTACCTTTTTCCCCTATTTTTCCTCTCTGCCTCTCATTTAAAGAATTTGAATGAGTCCAGCCTTCATCCACGCTATCTAGTTAAATTTTGAATGAGTTTGACTAAGCCAAAAGCTCATCCACTAATGTCCCAATGCCGTCCAACATTTCCCCCTCTCCTGACGCAAAAAAGCAAAATAAAACCACACTCTCTTGTTATCTACATGACTCGAACCTCCTCCCCTGGCACCCCTAGCTGACGCAACCTTCTCTGCACCTTAGGTGGCGCCCCTTGCTACTTTACTGCTTGATTTCTTGTGCCTAAAACCCCACACAATTTTTCTTAAGGCCTCGCTTGCCTAGCTCCCCTTTTTAGACCTAAAACCCAATATTTTTTTTCTAAGGCATTCTCCTACATCCTAGGGTTCCCAAAATACTTAAAACACACTCAAACCACACATAGGCACACTATCGCACAAATACCAATTAAATTGCATGACCCCCAAATCTAGGATATTACAGTTCTACCTCCCTTAAAAATAATTTCAGCCTCGAAATTACTTGATCAGAATAAGTGTGGGTATTGTTGCTGCATTGCTTCCTCTGGCTCCCATGAAGCTTCCTCCTAGCCTTGGTTATGCCATAACACCTTAACTAGAGGAACTGATTTCCTACGCAAGACTTTCACATCCCACTCCAAAATTTGAATTGGTTCTTCCTCGTAGGACAAGTCAGGTCTCAACTCCACTTCTTCAATTGGAATCACGTGAGATGGATCCGACCGGTAACGACGTAGCATCAAGACATGGAATACATCGTGTAACTACTTTAACTCCGAAGGTAACTCCAGTTGATATTCCACTGGTCCAACACCTGCTTCAAAACCCGATAAGGCCCTATAAACCTGGGACTCAGCTTTTCCTTGCGACCAAATCTCATTACTTTCTTCCACGGTGACACCTTTAAAAACACATAGTCATCCACTGCAAACTCTATCTCTTTCCGCTTAAGATCTGCATATGACTTTTGCCTATCAGATGCCTCCTTCAACCGGGCCTGAATTACCTTAACCTTTTCTTCTGACTCCGCCGCCATTTCTGGTCCCAAAATATGATGTTCCCCTAGTTCTGTCCAACAAGTAGGTGTTTGACACTTCCGTCCATACAACGTTTCGTACTGTGCCATTTTGAATGCTCGATTGGTAACTGTTGTTGTATGCAAACTCCACTAAAGGTAAGAATTCCTCCCAGCTTCCGCTGAAATCTATCACACATCCCCCCAACATATCCTCTAATACTTGGATTACTCACTCTGACTGGCCATCCGACTGTGGATGAAATGCCGTACTGAAGTCTAATCTAGTGCCCAACGCCTGATGTAGTGCCTTCCAAAACTGAGATGTAAACCTCGGGTCCCTATATGATATAATCGACATCGGCACTCCATGTAGTCTTATAATTTTTGCCACATACAGCTTCGCCAACTTCTGCAAAGAATAATCAACCCGCACTGGGATGAAATGTGCAGACTTTGTCAATTGATCTACTACTACCCATACCGAGTCTTTCTTAGTAGGCGTAAGGGGAAGCCCACTAACAAAGTCCATGGTGATTCTCTCCCATTTCCACTGAGAATCTTTATCGGCTGAAGTAACCCCGAGGGTACCTGGTGTTCCGCCTTGACTTGCTGACACGTTAAGCACTTCCTTACAAGCTCTGTGACTTCCCGCTTAAGACCAGGCCACCAAAACTGATCCCGTAGATCTCTGTATAACTTGTTTCCTCTAGGATGCATAGTATAAGGGCTACCATGCGATTCCTAAAGAATCTTCTGCCTAAGCTCTTTATCCTTCGGCATACAGACCTTGCCCTTGAAACACAACACTCTGTCACTGTTCATACCATAACTTTCCAATCCCCCATCCTGCACTTGTCATAGCTTAGTGCTTAGATCATCGTCTACCAACTGTCTTTCTTTCACCTGACTCAACCATGTCGGTTTCACTTGTAACTCTACTAGCAAACTTTCATCATCATACAGGCTAAGATGTACAAATATCACCCTCAGATCCAACATTACTTTCTGACTTAGGGCATCCACCACCACATTCACCTTGTCCGGGTGATACTCTATAGAACAATTATAATCCTTCAACTGCTCCACCCACCTTCGCTGTCTCAAATTTAGCTCTTTTTGAGTCAACAAATACTTAAGACTCTTGTGGTCCATATAAATCACCGACTTCTCTCCATATAAATAGTGCCTCTACACCTTTAAGCGCAAAAACCATAGCAGCCAACTCCAAGTCATGCATCGAGTAATTAACCTCATGAGGCCTTAATTGTCGAGATGCATAGGCAACAACCTTCCCTTCTTGCATAAGGACACATCCCAATCCTGTATGGGAAGCATCACAATACACCATAAAGTCCTTTCCTGCCTCAGGTTGAATTAAAACCAGAGCTTCAGTTAAAATCTTCTTTAATCTCTCAAAACTTCCTGTTTGCTTGTGCGTCCACACGAAAGGTACCTCCTTTCTTAATTTCATCAAAGGTGCTACTATAGACGAGAACCCTTCTACAAATCTCCTGTAGTAGCCTGCTAATCCCAAGAAACTACGAACTTCTGCCACTGAGCTAGGCGATTTCCAATCTAACACCGCCTCAATCTTCTTGGGATCTACCCTTATCCCTTTCGCAGACACCACATGACCCAGAAAAGTAACCTCCTTTAGCTAGAATTCACACTTGCTGAATTTGGCATACAGCTTCTTTTCCCTTAACACCTGCAACACCACCCAGAGATGCTCATCGTGTTCCTCCTCAGACTTAGAATACACCAAGATGTCGTCTATGAACAAAACGACCAATCGATCCATATAGGGTTGGAAAACCCAATTCATCATATCTATGAATGTAGCTGGGGCATTTGTCAACCCGAACGATATCACTAGGAATTCATAATACCCGTATCGAGTCTGAAAAGCTATTTTATAGATATCCGCTTCCTTTACCTTGAGTTGGTGGTATCCCGAACTTAGATCTATTTTTGAAAATATCGTAGTTGATCGAACAAGTCATCTATCCTTGGCAATGGATACTTGTTCTTGATGGTCAGCTTATTCAGCTGCCGATAATCTATGCACATCCGCATAGACCCGTCCTTCTTCTTAACAAATAAGACCGATGCTCCCCATAGAGACACACTGGGTCGGATAAACCCTTGATCAAGCAACTCTTGGATCTGTGCCTTGAGCTCAACCAACTCCTTTGGTGCCATTCTGTACGGAGCGATAGATACTGGCGCTGTACCTGGCAACAAATCAATCCCAAATTCCACCTCGCGATCTAGAGGCAAACTGGGCAGTTCCTCCAGAAAAACATCCCCAAACTCTCTCACTGTCCTGACCTCACCTACCGCTGCTCCCTTACTCTCCAAGGCACTAACAAGCATCAGAAAAGCCACACACCCTTTCGTCACCATCTTCTCTGCCTTAAGGGCGGACACTACATTTGACAAGTAATTTCTCCGTTCCCCTATCACTACAATCTCTTTGTCATCAGGAGTTTTCAAAGACATGCGCTTATCAACACAATTCAGATTCGCATGATACCTCATTAGCCAATCCATGCCTAATATTAGGTCAAACTCCCCGAATGGTAGTTCCATTAAGTTAGCTGGAAACACTACCCCCTAAACTTCTAAAGGCACATCTCTAAAGAGTTTATCTACCACTACAGATTGCCCTAAAGGACTGAGTACAGTCATTTTCCTAGAGACAATTTTAGAGTTCACTTCCAAAGTTCCAGACACCACACTAGCAATGTACAAATGAGTTGACCCCACATCAATTAAAGCCAAAAAGGGTAATCCGAAAATAAGGAACGTACCCGTGATAACATCTGGTGCATCTCCCTCTTCCCGACGTTTGGCGGCATACACCAACCCTGGCTGTCTCGCACCTGAACCCCCAGCACCTCTGCCTGGTGCTCCACGACCTCGACCGAAACCATTCCCTCCATGGTTGAACCATAACCCTAAATCGCTCATTGACCACCTTTACCCGATTGAACATATCCACAGCCTCTTTATGCAGCCCTTTCCATCTCCGAGGAGTTCCTAACCAAATGAGCCTTGGACCCACACCGAAAACATTCCTTAGTCATCCCCAAAGACTCTCTCTGTGAGCTCTCCCGCATTTAGCATATGTACGACTCTAATTCCCGGCAATTGGTACCGGTGTGCAAATAGAGTTCTCAACCCTTACTCTTTTCTGGAAACCCCCAGATGAGGCTGACGGCCCAACACTCCTCTTATTTTGGTTTCTATCCCTATCCCTGTTCTGTCTCTCAATCCTCTTGACCTCCTCAGCTATCCAGGCTTTCTCTACTAAAACAGCAAAGTCCTTTTCTCTCTGCGGGGCAATCAACACTCGTAGCTCATCTCTTTGTCCATCTTCGAATTGGACACACCTCTCATAATCAGTAGCTACTATGCCTCGAGCATACCTACTCAATCGCAAAAATTCTGCCTCGTACTCAGCTACCGATTTACCACCTTACACCAAATTGAGAAACGCCTTCCTCTGCGCATCCACATAACTAGCTCCTACGTACTTTCCCTCAAACTTGAGCTTAAAATAACCCCAGTCCACACGGTCCGCAGGGGTACCTTCCTTGATTGTGAGCCACCATTGGTAAGCCTTGTCCTGGAGCAACGAGACAACACCTTTTAGCTTCTCCTCAGCAGTGAAATCCAAATCGTCCATGATCCTTTCCACTGCCTCCAACCAGTACTCCACCACGTTCGGAGCTACTCCCGATACTCCTCTAAAAAACTCAACTCCATTCGCTCTAAGTCTCTTAGATACTGACTTTTGAGCCCCATTTCCCATACTCGCTCCAGCCACACGCTCTAAAACTTGCAGCATAGCCTGCGATACCGCGTCCTTTCCTCCTGTCTACTCTTAAAATTCTACCCTACAGCCGGTGGCGGTGCTTCATTTTTGGAACCCTGACCAGAACCAACTGGTTCCGACACAGTCATTTTGCCTCTACCACGCCCTTGCACATTGCGTCCACATCCCCTAGAGCTCATGTCTACATTTGAGATTTAGTCTGCTTAAAAATTTTATGAATCAATTTTTGTTCCACTGGTTTATCGCGAACATTCTTATGTTTAATAGTTCTAGAAAGTGGTTCTTTCGAATTCATACATACACACAGTCTCAAGTCTATTCATCCAATCATCATCATTCATGAACTTGCGTTCATCACAGAAAAGTATTGTGGTTTCATTGTTGTTGTCCTCCAGTACCCAAGGGTATTTTCGTAATTTGTCCTATAGGGATATTTTGGTAATTTTCCAAATAAGGGTATTTGAAAATTTCACAAAATAGAGATTTTTGATATTTTTGCGTAATAAGAATACTTTGTAAGAAGATTAAAGGGTAATATGGTAATTTTATAAACTGAGGGTATTTTTGTAATTTTACAAACTAAGGGTATTTCGGTAATTTTGCAAAATATGGTTCCAGGTGGTTTTTCAAAATAAGGGTATTTTAGAAAATTTTAATTCGGGGGTACTTTGGCAACTTTCCTTACTGAGGGTGTTTTGGTGATTCGAACAGGTCGGGTAATTTCGTCAATTTGCAAATCAAGGGTATTTTGGTCATTTTTTTTAATCAAGGGTTCTATGGAAATTTCGAAACCAAGGTTTGATTCAAGGATTATTTAAAACAAGGTGACCGGTCCCTTTTGGGTTTTAGTTATGGGTTTTAGCCTTTGATTAAGTCCCCTTGGTTAGGGTGAACCATCACTACGCACCAGGTAGGATTCGAGCGGAGAGGAGGTGAGTCACTAGGACTGCTTAAATACCAAGCTCCACCTGAATCCAATCCTAGACATGCGCACAATGGTTGCCACACCCTTATCTCGGTGACTCAGTCACAAGTTTGTTTGGTTAGACTTTAAATTTTATGTATCCCGGTGTTGGGGTAGACTAATCCTAGGGTTCAATAATTCCTAATCTACTAATCTACGTCCCTATAACTCCCACATCCAAATCACACAAGGGTTAGGGGTACTTACAGTGGACTTGGTAGGATGATTCGAGTGCCATGCTCAACAAAACCCTTTTTCCTGAAAACTTTCTTTGACCCACTAAAACACAAAATGAAAACGTTTATGGGCCTCAAAAATCCATAGGCCGAGTGTAGAAACTGGGCTCTGATACCAATTTGTAATGCCCCAAACTCGGCCCAAAACACTATGGCCGAATTTGTAATGCTACTGAAAAAAACTTTAGGTTGAGAAACAATTTGAAGTTCAGAGTTAATTGGAAACGAGTTTTTTTTTTTATTAAAATTTCTTAAGAAAAATCGAGTAAAAACCTTTAATAAGCTTTTAAGATATAAAACCATCATAATTTGAAACTTTGTTTGCAACTAATAATCCAGGTCTAGTCTAACATAACCACAATGAAAACCCAAAATAATTAAAAGGCCTTATTACATCAAAATATCCCAAATAAACTGAATCTAAAAATAAAGTCTTTAAATATGGACACTGCGTCTGCATGGCCATCTCGAATCCCATCCAACCCGGTCCAACATCACGAATCACCTGCATTATTTGGTAAAAATTGGGTGAGTCAACAGACTCAGTGTGTAATTAGTCCACAGATTTCCACATATGGGCTTGGCCCAAAACCACACCAATCCACAAATCAGATAATAATGCAAAATGCACCCAACCCAGCCTAGGGTCCATCCTTTACACACCCCCGTATCCAACCACCACACACCAGGGGATTACTAAATCCACCCTCCAACCTCTACACACCAATTCGGCAAATCATGCTATCCACCAAGTGATCAGCCCCTGGTCCACGTGATCAAGTCACAATTTAATCCACAATGTGACCTCAGTCAACGTCAATCCACGATGAGGCACATAGCCATCACCAACCACGATATGGCACAAAGCTGATACCAACCATGATGAGGCACTGAGCCGATCATCAATCCATGTGAGGCTCGTAACCATTACTATACCACGTACATAAATGTACACCCTATCCTTCTTTCATATAGACTATCCCACCCCATGCACATGCAACATACAATAGTGTCATGATGAATAATGCATGAACATGTTATTCGGCATACCACACATATATACACCAATAACCACAATTTTATCAAATTTAATACTGACCTGATTATCGACATACCCACTCAAGGGTACCCATCTCATTATTTCCACTGCATTAATCAACATATACATAACACATACAAACATAACATACAACCAAAAAATTATGGGTTAATCACACACCTTTTAGTAAAAGTCACCTAAACCCGAACCCCGTAGCCTACACAATTGCACCTTGCGATTTGTTGAACTCCCTCCTACAAAACTATGTTAGATTCGGCTCTTACATAAATGAGCAAAAGTACGACCTTCAGCCTACCACTATCATCATCTTACCTCAACTGATCAAATCCTGAAATCACACGTTTGAACCTATAGTCTGTCAAAATCCCTAAATAGAGCCATATTAGTTTCAGCCTCAAACATAAAGACATAGAAAATATGTGACCCCTTGGCCGAATACTACCACTTCCTTACCTTGAGTAATCGAACCCAAGAGGCTCCTTTAATGCTCCTTCACGTTGGCTACATACAAAAGAAACACATATTATGACACTATGAATATTTGGCCATCCCTAAAACCAAGGCTTAACCAGTTGATTTTGGCACACCCATGAAAAAGAACCCAAAATCGATTGCTAAGGAAGAAAATAGTTACCACTACACGTTGCTTGCGAAGACTGAAAGAGAATAGTCGACGGCACTACTCCCATAGATTCGGCCCTAACAAATTGTCTAAGGAAAAGGAGAATTTTGGGAATGATGATGGTTTGAAAGATCAACGAAAAGAAGAAGAAAAGAATCAAATCACTACTTCTGGCTTTTGAGACCAAAGAGAAACGGTTTCGGCTAAAGGCAAGAATGTTTCGGCTTTTAAGACTTGCGGCAAAGAAGAGAGAATATGGGCACCTTGAGATTCGGCTATGGCTCTTAATGAAATTGGGAGAATGAGTACGTACAAGGTCCGGCTAAGCCTTTCAAATGGCGATGGAATATTCGGCCACAAGAGGAAAATATGTAGAATTGAAGTTGAAAGAAAGAAAAAGAATAAGAAGAGAAAGTTAGAAGAATTTCGGCAAGGAGACTAAAGAAGAAAGAAAAAGATGGATACACACTAAAAGATAATATTGGCACTTATCTCCCCCCTACATGACCGAATTTGCCACCAAAAGAACCCCTTGGCCGACCAACTTTTCATCCCTTATCAAATCCCACCTTTTTCTCCTATTTTTCCTCTCTACCTCTCATTTAAAGAATTTGAATGAGTCCAGCCTTCATCCACTCTCTCTAGCTAAATTTTGAATGAGTTTGACTAAGCCAAAAGCTCATCCACTAATGTCCCAACGCCATCCAACATTTCCCCCTCTCTTGACGCAAAAAAGCAAAATAAAACCACACTCTCTTGTTATCTGCGTGACTCGAACCCCCTCCCCTGGCACCCTTAGCTGATGCAACCTTCTCTGCACCTTAGGTGGCTTTATCACTTTAATGCTTAATTTCTTGTGTCTAAAATCCCACACAATTTTCCTTAAGGCCTTACTTGCCTAGCTCCCCTTTTTAGACCTAAAACCCAATATTTTTTTTTCTAAGGCATTCTCCGACATCCTAGGGTTCCCAAAACCCTTAAAACACACTCAAACCACACATAGGCACACTATCGCACAAATACCAATTAAATTGCATGACCCCCAAATCTAGGATATTACATTAAGAATAAGATAATGGCATTATTTCAAGTTGGACTTATTAGAAAGGTGATTTTGGAAATTTATGGGGTCCTAGGAAGCTTTAGGTTCAAGTTTGGCTATAGGAAAAATTTTGTGTTTAAGCCTATTAAGGAGAGAGAGGAAGTGACCTTAAAGCTTAAGGAAATAAATGAGTAAATGGTTAGCATAAGTGAGCTATTTGTAAAGAGGTTATGGTGCCACATGTATTACCTTGAAGGAAGAGGTTCGAATCCCTTTGTGTGCATTGTGACTTTTATTTTTTTCTTTCATTCCTTAATGTGTCGGTCAAGGAGTATTTATGGCAAGGGTGGACTTCATTATTTTTGGTAAGGTGGCTAAAAGAATAAGGCAAGGTTGAGGTTAAGGAAAGGAATCAAAATGAATAGGTAAGTAAGGGGGACAAGAGGCTTATTTCGTGGGTGGTGTTTTCGAAAGTTTGGGTGGCCAAACTCTTATCCTATGGGGGGACAAATGTGGACGGCTTAGGTCTAGGATGATAGCCAATTTGGTGCTTGATGTTTTGGTATCATTTTTTTCTCCCCAAACTCTTTTTCTTCTCCTTGCCGAATCTACACAACTTGGAGAGTACAAATTCCATTTCTTTCTTCTTGCCGATTGTACCCCAAACTTTGAGACCATTTCTTTTGTTACCTTCTTGAAAAACAAAACTAATCCATCATTTTTCTATTTCTTCTTCTTCTTTTCTTTTTGCAAATCCCCTCTAATATTTTTTCACCATAGCTGAATATTGAGTCTGCTATTTCTTTATAGCTGAATCTTTCATCTCATACATATTTTCTTCTTAACCATATTGCTACTCAGACTTTGATCAATCTGAAAGTGATCCATTTCAAAATTTTATTTTTATTCTTTCTCTTAATGCTAAATATATGTCTTGGTGTGGGATGGTCACATTGACCTAAACTATCATCATACGTTCTCTCATACGAAATCCCTTTTCTTCTCCGTAGAAATATTGTGGAAGGACGAAACTTAGAGTTTCCAAAGTTATTTTTTAACCGTTAGAAATCAAAACTAATATCGTTAAGGTAAGGGATTCATCATGGTTCTTTTTGGATCTTTTCATTGGCCGGTTATTTTGCTTAACGAGATAGTGGTTGTGACTAATCGATTATATTTTTAGGGACTAAATAACTCGATCTATCCCTCGTAATAAGAGACTCGTATTGTTGGTAAGTGATATAGATTTTTAATCAATCACAGTACTTGGATGCAGTTGTAAATTGGGTTTGGACTAATTGTTGACCGATTGTACTTTTAGGTGCCGAGAAGAGTATCGTTTTACGGATCCCGTAATAAGGTGTGTAATCTCGTACCTTCCATATACATATCTAAAACGGTGTGTAATCTCACACTTCTCTGAAAGTTTGTATGAAATATTCTATAAATAAGTCGAAATACTGAAGAAAAACCAAAAATCGGCACCTGTAATCACTCCGGCGTGCGTATGATTGTAGTGGTAATTATATTTTGCAATAAAATAGTTTCGGTTAGAAAAGGACATGTTTTGAAAAATCACGAAAAATAGGAGAAAGGGAATTAGAAAGTGAATGAGATATCAAATAAAATCTTATTGTGTCTATTTTGATAAGGAAGAAATGGAGAAGGAAAAGGAATTTTATATTCGAGATATGTTAATTTTAGTGAGGCCGGTTACGAAAAATTTTGTGGTTCCACGATGCATCTTGGAAAAATCATATAAAATTTTACAAAGTGAATTATGGGATATAATTTATATGTATAGATTCCTTAGTGATCCTATTTTCAATAGAAATAAGTGGGAGCAGTATATGAAAACCGTACAGTGATATTTGAAATTAAGGAAGGCTAGGTCAGAATCGTTGGACAGTGAAACAAGGGAAAATTTAAGGAATAAAATGGACTAAATGGTTAAGCCAAAAATTCTAGAAAATTGTAGTAAGAAGATATATGAGTCTAGTTTCAAGGAAAATTTAAATATTTAGATTTCGAGTTTCCTAACTCATGTTATAGTCAATTTATTCAGTTCGACGCAGATGGACAGTTTAAATTTTTTTTGCCCAAATTAGTAGTTAAGTCTAGATTGCGAAATTACCAATTTACAAAAATGCCCCTATGGGCCAAATTACCGAAATACCCTTAGTGGGTAAGATTACCGAATTACCGGAATACCCTTAGTGGGTAAGATTACCAAATTACCAAAATGCCCCTAAAGGGCCGAAATATGATATTGCTTAATGGTCTGAATTGACATATTGCCTTATGGGCTGATTGGACATATTGATTAATGGGTCGATCTGATATTTTGCTATATGGGCCAATTTGATATGTGAATAAATGGGCCAAATTGATATGTGACTAAATGGGCCGAATTGATATGTGATTAAATGGGACGAATGGATATGTGATAAAATGGGTCGATTTAATATGTTGCTCTAGTGGGCCGATTTTGCAAAGTGTTATTGGGCCAATTTGTTTGTCATAAATTTTTGAATTTTTAATTATTGTTATTATATTTGTAAATATCATGATTTGATATGTATGATGCATATACATGAATTACATGGGATGGGATAATGATGAAGAGAAGTTTTGGTTGCTTTGCTACATAATTTTAGTGGCTCCGCCACATATTTGGTGACTTTGACACAATTTGTCTGGTGGCTATGCCACGTAAATTCTGTTATTCTGGTGGCTTGTCCACAAATAATCTGTTATAAATGGCTTAATGCCTACATTTGGTGTGTTGGCGGGGTGGGTGACTAAAGCTCCCCACAGGTGTGTTGGTTAGTACAGGTGGTGTGTAGCGGATGGAAAACTAGGTTTGGTTTGGGAATTGCATTTCATATTCATGTTATATTCATTACATTATTATTGTATGTGGGCTTAGGCCCAAATAATTGCTTAATGAGATTTTGGCCTAGTGAACAACGGTAAGGGGATTTCACACTGAGTTCTTGTAACTCACCCCCCTTCTTTCTTAACCCTGTAGGTAATGCTCCGTGAGGTGGACTTGGGCCATGGGTGACTCGGTGGAGGCCATACTTCAGAAATGGTGTTATTAAATTTTAAATTTCTATTTCCATTTATTTTATTATTTTGCTATATTTGTTTAAGTTGTAATAAGGCCTCTAGAGTATTTTGTTATTTGCTTTATGGTTGATATACTTATTATTTTGCTTAATTTGTTTTAAACGAATTTTTATAAAAACATAAATAAAGGTTTTCCAAAATCGATTAACAAATGAATTTCATAATAAACTTTATAAATATTTTAACACGGAAGTTATTTTCTCGAACTATCAAACAATATTTTCAAAAGTCACGGTTTTAAAGTTTGCTACCTTGATTATTGACTCATCAATCAATCTCTCAAAAATACTTGTATTTTATCTACGTTTTCACAACGATTTCAAAATACTTCTGCAACTCTCTTTCTAAACATCACTTATTTGAAAATCATTTATTTCAAATACATTTTCACCACCAAAAAGGTTTTTCTTAAAAGATAATTACATTTTCAAGTAGTTAACATTTGCTTAAGTTTTTTAGGTTTTAACAAAGAGACTGAAATTTTCAAACGAGTTTTTTTTTGTGACATGCCAGATTTGGGCCTAACTTCTAGGCCGAGTTTGGGGTGTTACAATTAATATGTAAACCTTACCTATTTTCATATGCCTCAAAACTGCATATTATCATACCATAGATTTCATTTTGTATAAATTCATTAACTAACAATTTCGTCTCATCCTATAATTTCATAAAGTAGGAGTAACTTACCTCATTAATACCCTATTACTCAAGGTATCATGCATCATTTCATAAGTACAGTTTCTCAATATCTCCACTCGTTAGTCAATGTTCGGACGAATCCGTATCTCTGCACACTTAGTACTATCTTCCCGTAACGTATAGCTCACATAGAGCTGTTACTTAACATTTCTTGCACACTTAGTGCCAACTTTGTAACGTATCGCTCACATAGAGTCGTTACTAGTTTATTCGCACATACAGTGCAGAACAACTGATTTCACACACACAATGCTCTATGTAAATATTCGCACCTACGATGCTCATTAACAAATCTCCTCTTTTTTTGTACACATTAAACCCATATATAAATATCCATATTTTATTTATATGATCTACTCATATATCCATATTCAAGTCGAACTCTTCTTTCTATGTCTATTTATCACATTCAACCTCACTCATATAAGCACATGGATAATTATTCACTCACACCAACACCTATTTCAAGGTTCAAAATTAATTCCTAGTCATCCTATAATTATATAACCACCTCAAAATAAATATATATTCTCACATAGCTCATTGACACAATCAATTAGTATATATCTATATATATAATTTCATTCCTTACCTTGTTCGGCTAATGATAAACCGTAAAAGTAACATATTTTAATCCCAAATTTGGTATGCTTTTGGATGATTTATCCCTGATTTATGTAAAAAGGTGCTCTTAATCCTTTCTTTTTTATGTCTTATACTCAGGAAAGCACCTTAGGATAAAAAGAACGTAAAACGGGCTTAAAACGGACCAAATTCGGCCAACACAAGAAATCGACATGGCCTGGACTTCAAGCCACACAGCCGTGCCTTGACATTTATTTAGAATGCAGCCTCACCCCGATTTACACGGTCATGCCTCATCGACAAAAATCCAACACGGTCTGGCCACGACTTACACGAGCGTGTGCCATGGGCGTGTCCCTGCCACGGGAATGAGCAATTTCACTCAGATTTGGATGCTTGAAGCCAAAGAAACATACTCCTAAATCTACTTAAACACCTTAATAGTAATTCTACTTGAATGAGGTACTTTGGAGCCAAGTAAAGCATCTAAAAAGCCTATATAAACAACCCAATGTAGCCGTTCTAAAGGAGGAAGTTTTGGGCAGAATTTTCTACCAGAGCTTTTGTTCAGGGAATTACTGGAAGATAGCCAGTTGATCTATCTCAAGAAGCCGGAGTTCTACTCAAGACAGAGGATCTCCCCTTCAATTTCTTCAAGGGGTTTTAGGGATTTCTTATGTTTTGTTTTATCTTTTCTCTTGAGGTGTTTTCTAATTTTGTTATGAACTAAACCCTTCAGATACCTGAAGGGGATGAAACCTATGATGGATTTTGTTATTTGATTTCTAAATTATATGATAAGTACCTAGTTTGTTCTTAATTATGTTGCATAATTTAATCTGATGTGCTTAGGTGGAGGAGGAATAGACCCTGCCTAAGAGTAGATCTAGCATAATTAAGCAGAGTTGATCGCACGCCTAGAGATAGGGTGACGAGATTTTACCTGATTAGGATGAAACCTAATATGGGAGTCCATTGATTGATTTACTGCTTCCTTAGGGGGTTATTATAAGAGACCGAGAGTTCCACTAATTAACCTAAGGTTAGACATTATTCGCCTCGAGAAAGGGTTTAATATAGGTTAGGGAGTCTCACAGATCAAGCTAAGTAAAGAAGTCATATGAATTAAAAGTAAGATAACAAGTGAAGTCATAGGTGGATTCTTCCTGAGGGTATCGTCTAAAATCAACTGAGTTTTTCCACAGTCTTTTTTCCAAAGTTTCATTCTTTTGTCATGCATCTAGTTTAGCTTTTCATTAGTTTTAGATTAATAAACTAATCACTCCATATTTTAGGCTAAATAATAGAAAGAAAGTGAGTAGTAGTACTTTTAGGTTCCTTTGGGTTCGATAAAATAATCTTGCCTAAACTATACTATTGTTCTATAGGTGCACTTGCCTCAATCGTTGTCATAGTTAGTCTACAGGTTCGATCATTCTTTATAAATATTAAAACTCGACTGTTTGACACGATCAAGCTTTTGGTGCCATTACCGGGGAACACTAAAATATTAATAAAGCGCTATTTATATTACTTTAGCCATTATTTTTTTTTTTGCAATTTACTTTTATTTTTAGTTTAGGTTAAATTTTTATTTACATTAAATTTCTTTCTTTCTTCTCCTAACAGGTACCTCTATTTTATCACTAGAAGGAACCCGAGAGGACATTTAGCATACAAAAGTGACATTGAAGCTACCGCTCGCAGAAATCGCAGAGAAACTAGATGAGCTCTAGACTACCAAAAAGAAGAACAAGACAGATCCAATCCTACTGAAGGGATGGACAAAAACAATCCATCGCCAAATGTGCAAGAACAGAATGCTCCGCGTACTATGTATGATTATGCTAAACCTAATTTGACAGGAGCAGAATCTAGTAGTGTCAGGCCTGCTATAGCTGCTAACAATTTTGAATTAAAGCCTAACACAATACAAATGATTCAACAGTTTGTTCAATTTGATAGTTTGCAGGACGAAGACCCAAATACTCATATAGCTAATTTCTTAGAGTTCTGTGATACCTTCAAAATAAATGGCGTTTCTGACGATGCCATACATCTTCGATTATTTCCCTTTTCATTAAGGAATAAAGCAAAGTAGTGGTTGAACTTGTTACCACGAGGGTTAATCACCACATGGGATCAAATGACTGAAATTTTTTTTTAAAATACTTTCCACCAGCCAAAATAGCCAAATTTAGGAATGAAATATCTTCTTTTGTGCAGAATGATGCAGAAACATTATATGATGCATGGGAAAGATATAAGGATCTCCTGAGAAGATGTCCACACCACGGATTACCTTTGTGGCTTCAAGTCCAAACTTTTTACAATGGTGTGAATTCTTTAACGAGGCAAATGATTGACTTATTAGCTGGTGGAACTTTGAATAACAAAACTCCTAAAGCGGCTTACGACTTTATTGAAGAGATGTTGTTGAATACCTACCAATGGCAAATTACAAGGGACAAACCGACAAAATTAGCTGGAGTTTTTAACATAGACGTAGTAACAATGGTATCAACACAGGTGGAAATGATGAATAAAAAGCTTGATAATTTATGTTATTTACAGGTACACCCGGTAATGCAATACGAAGCGAGTGGGAATGTGGCGAATTTTGAATACCCACCCTACCAACCAGGAGTAGAACATGAGCAGACAAACTATATAGGTAACAATTTTCGATCTAATAATCCTTATAGTAACACTTATAACCCGGGTTGGAGGAAGCACTCTAATTTTTCATGGGGAGGACAAGGAAATCAAAGGCAACA
Organism: Gossypium rotundifolium; assembly: GCA_025506655.1. Taxonomy (NCBI): domain Eukaryota; kingdom Viridiplantae; phylum Streptophyta; class Magnoliopsida; order Malvales; family Malvaceae; genus Gossypium; species Gossypium rotundifolium. Next base: position 120,807,920 of record CP106731.1, read on the forward strand.
ACCTCCTCCAAATTATCAAAATCAGCCATATCCACAAGAGAAGAAATCAAACCTCGAAGAGATGCTGACAAAATTCATGGCAGCCACAGATTCTCGTTTCTAAAAGACTGAAGCAGCACTTGATGAACAACAAAAATCGATCAAAGGGATCGAGAATCAAGTTGTAGAACTTACTAGGTCAGTGGAACATCTCACAAAGCTGATTTATGAATGTCAACAAGGACGTCTACCAAGCAACACAGAAATAAACCCAAAAGAACAGATCCAACCCATCACAGCTCAAGAGGGTACAAAGGTAGACGAGCCCACCACGGTACAAGAAACCAAGGAAGAAAAAGGTAAAATAGAGATAGCACATGAAAAGCCAAAACCAATAATCAAAGAATACAAACCTCAGATACCTTATCCCGAAGCATTGAAAGGAGATGATTCAGAGGAACAGTTCGGTAAGTTTCTTAAACTTTTAAAGAAATTACATATTAACTTACCCCTTTTTGAAGCTCCTTTCCAGATGCCAGACTCAAGGAAATTTTTAAGACAACTCTTGACAAACAAATGCAAAATATACGAAGAGCACCACGTGGAACTAAACGCAACATGCTCTGCAATGTTACAGAATAGACTACCGCAGAAACAAAAAGATCCAGGGAGTTTTACGATTCCATGCTTAATTGGTAGTTTAACTATTGATATTGTGTTAGCTGATCTAGGGACAAGTATAAATGTCATGCCTTATGCATTGTTTAAACGACTAGGTCTAGGGAAGCCCAAACAAACTAAGATGAGTATTCAACTAGCTGATAAAACTGTTAGAATTCTTAGGGGCATTATTGAAGATGTTCTTGTAAAAATTGATAAATTTATTTTCCCAGTAGATTTTGTTGTTTTATACATGGATGAGGATTATTCAATCCCCTTTAATTCTAGGAAGGCCTTTCCTAGCAACTGCCAAGACGAAAATTGATGTTGCCATAGGTGAACTTATACTTCGCATAGGAGATGAACCGATCAATCTTCAAGCTCTCGACTTGGCCATAACAACAGATGATGAAGGTAAGAAGGTCACTTCAATAGATAATCAAATTGTTCAACCTTCACTACAGAAACATCACAAGGCATCAAACTGAGCCAACTCATAGCCCCAAAGTCGACAAAGAAGAATCACACAAGAAACAAAACCTTAAGGTCGACGATTTACAAGAGCAGAAGATACAAGTCAAAGAAAACTCAGATACACACGAAGTAAAACCAAAGGTGTAACACCCTTAACCCGTATCCATTGCTGAACTAGGGTTACGAGGTATTACCTGACAAAATTTCAATTTGACTTTCTCATAAAAACATTCAATTCAATTCAATACAAGCATATAGAATGCGATCCTTACTATAATTGTAACATTACAACGTTTTAGATTTAAATCCTAGCATAGCCAAATACATGAGTATATCCACCCAATCACTTCACGTCGCATTATTAAAGATCCTTTATTAAAATATGTCATCAACAATCAAGCATAAATTAAACACATATTAACCGTATGCACTATGTATTAATCAATTTAATATCTCACATACTTTTGCTTAATCACATGCTGAATATGTACCTATGAATTCAGCCAAATAATCTAACAAACTCATCATATCCAACCGAATGCAAACTCTTTACACACCACATGTATACTCTTTTATTTAACTGAATCTACTCAACCAAATTAAGCAACCTCACAAGTCAAGCACATATATATAAATATATATATATATGCATACAAGTCAAGCACATTTTTATATTCGAATATGAGTCCAAGCATCTAGTTCTTAAAGCATGTTAACTATGTCCGACTATAGCAATAAGACTTGGTGAATATACATACATACATTATATAATGTAAATCTCTCTTTATAATTCCTTTAACCAAAGCCACATTGAAATATTAAGGTTACAAAGATCATTATTAACATATCAAACACATGAGCTATATCATTTCTGGAGTACATAAGTATAACAAATTCAGTGACCACATATTTAGACCTCAATTAAACACTTCAATGATTGACTCCAGTATATATATACATTAACATTTCTACTAGCACCACCGAATCATGGATAAACAACTCTAGATAACTATCATAACATATATATATACATGCTCAAACTAAGCTTTAAACTTATCTAGAAACACTTAACCATTAACAACATATTTAGCTTAAATACCTATTGAAACACACAAGTAAGGTATAAGCAAAAGAAATAGCCAATACGCATGGCTACATTATAAACAAAATTAGATACCATCGATTTACAATTTAACCTAGCTTATACATGACTTTTTAATAAAAATAAGTTTATAAGTACCAAACAAAGTTGATAGTGTGGATGACTTTCTTGGCGACCCTCTTGAGCTCGTAGCTTTAACCAAATCTATAAAACAGGAGAACATATCACACAAGTAAGCTCACTAGCTTAGTAAGTCTTAAGCATTTACGAATCAATAATCATACATTCCAACATTTAGTACATATATATATGAATCAAATTATTCATGACTTTAAAATCCAAATAATTTAACTAATAATTCCACTATGGCCGAATTGCCATTTCTTTAATTTAGTATCTATTATTTCCCTCGTCGAAAGCATACAACCCTCCAAAACACTTTAAACCATAAATATTCACATATTCCACCATTAAAAACTTTAACATTTACCTCAATCGTATACAATTAGTCATATATGCATGTATGTGTCTTCGATAACTTTCACTTTTAACATTTGCACATTTGATCGAATTTTAAAGATATTACCAAGCTTATATTTCCATATACATATCACACTCATTAATGAATAAATCGAATGCACGTATCATAAAAACTCATTACTAAAATCTTTAACCATTCTACCACTTATGTAATTTGAAAGGAAAGATAATCACTTACCTTGTTCCTTGCATCTATAAACCTTTATATTTACCCGAGCATTTTGTTTATCGAAGTATTTACATTTCACCTTGTGAAGTGTTCATAATACATCACCGACATTAAGCCTGCTAAACCCAAGGTCTGAATTTGATCATTGGCATTTAGCCTGCTAGGCAATAAGCCTGATATACATCACCGGCACAGGGCCTGCTTGGCATTTAGCCCGATAAGTAACACCAGCATGAGGCTTGCTAGGCTTAAAGCCCGATATAGATATAATCATTAATTCAACACTCATTCCATAATACCAACAACACAAACAACTCATATATTTCATATTACTTTCACTTACCAATCTGAACATACTTATACACTTCTCATTTTACAAAGTAAGTTCAATTCAATACCATACTTCTATATTCAGCTATTACCTATAAATACACTTTAACTATTCGAGTTTTATTATTCAACAAAATCATAAATATTTCTTTAGTGTGTAACAACATAAAAATGTGAGTATCGATATGTTTCATGTTTTTGGTGTTTAGCTTGTGAATGATTTTATGTGTGTGTTTAATATAGTCTTGAGAAGGCTCGGGTTTATTCGGAGTAAGAATAAATTTTAGTAAAGAGCACTTTACTGTAGAGGAATCAGGTGACTATGAAGTTTAAGTTAATAAAAGTGGTAAAAGATAACATAAGTTGAGTTATTGGTTAAGTGGATATGCGCTACATGTTTGGTATTGAGGGGAGAGGTTCGAATCTCCTAGCATGCAAATTCTGAGCATTTATTTTTGCTCTTTCCTAGCAAGTGTCGGCCAAGCTTCATTCATGGATAAGATGGGCAAATTCTTTTATGGTAAGAAGGCTAAAGTTTATGGCAAGCAAGAATTTAGGGATAGAATCAACTTGAGTTTAGGGATAAAATTTTTAATCTTTTGGAAAGTGGAGGATCACAAGGCATGATACAAGGATAATGTCTTGGAAACTTTTGAATGGACATTTTGTCCATGAATTTGGACAGCATTGTGGACTAAAGGGGGAGCCAAATTTTGGGTGGCAAATTTTGGTGATAGGTTTAGTTTGATTGGTAGCTTTTGGGTATCATTTGGTCACTTTTGTTTTGCTAGACATTTCTCCTTTCATCTTTCCCTCTCTTGGCCGAATGTGTTTGTGTTAGGAGGAAGCAACTTTTGTTTTGTTTCTTTTGGTCATTTTTTTGACCATTTGGGTCATTTATTTTGCAAAACCTCTCAAGTGCTTCATCTTGTATTCTCTCCTAGTGTCGAAATTATCAACACAAAAAGCCATTTCTTTTTCCTTCTCCTCCCCCATTGCCGAATGCATTTTGTTCCTAAACTCATCACTTTTCTCTTTCTCTTTTCTTCTCTTTGAAAATTGAATCATAAACACCAACTTCCTATTCTCTTTTCCTATCCATTTTATTTATCATTCAAACACATTCTCCATTCTTTTCTCCCTATGGCCGAATGGTACTAATACCATTTCCTTCAATTTTCCTTCAAAGCCGAATCTTCTCTTCATCTATATTATTTTGTTGAGTATTCCTTCAACCTTCGTTTAAGCAATCTGTAAGAACTCTTTTCGAATCTTTTCTTTTCCCTTCTTTTCTTAGCCGAATATATATAAGTTTGGGAGGGTCTTATGACCGATAATAACGTTCTTTTCCCTTAGACAATCATTTATTTTTATAGTGTGATAGTGGAGGGCCGAATCACCATCTCGTCAAAGTCATCTTGAGGCTGTTAAGTTTGGGTCATATTTTTCAAGGTAAGGGTTCTTATCAAGGAGCTATATACTACTCGACAAATTGTTATAGATAGACTACTAATCAATTTAGTTTTAGGGGGCGTTATCGCTTAATTTTTATCTTGTGGAATAAGGATATTTTGTGGTAAGCCGATTTCACCCTTAAAACTGTTAGTCACATTTTTTTGATATACTTTTTAGTTGGACTAACGATCTTTTGTCAATGGAGACAATCAAGATAGGGACAAAAAAGGTTGTGAATAGTGTTCGAAAGAGGGGTGGTTTCGCTATTCCCCCAAAATTTAGGTGAAGGGCTATTTCGGGTGTCTGAGATTTTCCACCGGGTTGTGGACCCTTATTCCAAGTGAATCTATTATTTGAAGTCATTCGTACTCCTGAACCTTTGTTTGTTCATGGATATTCATCAGGAAACGAACCAACAATCGGTAAATCTAAATCATTATTTATAAGTATAGATTTATAAATATTATTAGTGTTCTAAATTATCGTGATGCGTGTGTAGGTATCGACGAGCAGGAAAGTCTAGTTCTCACTGTAACCAGGTGTATAACTTCACACTTATCTCTCGGGATAGATACTATATCGTAAGTATTAGGATAAAATCGTAAAGATGGCAAAATTAGAGAAATACGAAACAGTTAACACTTTTGTGTAAATGCATGAAAACGGTTAAAGTCATGGAAATTATGAAAACGCCCTCAATGGGTTATTTGATAAATAGTAAAATTTTATGCCTCAAGTGATTTATGGGCCAACAACTGCTAGATCGATATATGGGCCAAGGTTTGCTAAATCGTTAAATGGGCTAAAAAGCTATTTTGCCTTATGGGCCAAAATGAAAATTTGAAATATGGACCCACTTGTATTATGGGCCTTTTGTTAAATTAATCATGTGAATGTATTGTTATGTTTTATATATAAACATGATTGCATGGGTTGGGAAAATTAACGAAGAGAAGAAAGGCCTGTTGCAAAAAATCTAGTTCGGGTGGCTTTGCCACAATCTAGTTCGGTGGTGCACCACAATATTATTTAAATGGCTTTATGCCTGTGATTGGTATGTTGGCGGGGTGGGTTGACTTGATCCCCACAGGTGTGTTGGTTGGCACGGGTGGTGTGTAGCGGATGGAAAATTTAGGATTGGTTGGGAATTTCATTCTACATGCATTATTATTATATTGTTAAATTCGTAAATGGGCTCAAGCCCATTATAATGTCTTGATGATTTGGCCCAGTGAATATGGTAAGTGGGTTATACACTGAGTTCTGAGTAACTCACTCTGCTTTATTATCCCTCTCAGGTAATGGCAATTGATGGAGGCTTGGGCCAGGGATGACTTCGTGGAGGCCATACTTCGAACAAGGATTTTATAAACTATGAACTTCAATTAAGTATATTTATTTAATTACTATTTTGGGTATGATGTAATAAGGCCTCTATTATTATTATTTTATGGATTTTCATGTGTGGATGGATTTAATTATGCTTTAGACACTTAATATGGACTAATACTATTTTAATAATGTTTCCTTAAATATTTTATTTTTTAAACATCCGAGATTCTTTAAATATTCTTGTTTTCAAATTCTTTTAAACTCTTTAAAAATTAATTTAAAGTCTTTAACAACTAAATATTAAATAATAAGACTTCAAACTAGTACTACTTTATTCATCAATTTTAAATCAAATTCTTGGTTTTACTAAACTTCATTTTCAAAAGATTTTGTAGAACTGTTTTACCTAAATCATTAGATATGGATGTTCGTTATGTGTGACAAACCAAATCTCGTCTTAACGCATAGACCTTGTTTGGGGTGTTACATTTAAATGGTATCAAAGCCAATTTTAAAACTCATTGTGGTAGGGTTAAACAAATAACTTTCATTTGAAATTATTTTAATTATGTTTTAAAGGTTGTATGGCACCACAAGCATCCAGCACCAAGTCAAGTTAGTATTCATTACTGGATGATTATTATGATGATATGATCATATGAACACTCTAGAACTTCTAGTTTTGAGTGTTGAAAATTGTAGAGATCGAGACTATAGGATGTGTTTGCGAAAAAAACAACTTTATCTCATGAATCTCATAAAATATTGTTAATAAACACTGAAATAGTTTTTTAATTCATAAAATTCGTAATCAAATTAAAACGAGTTAGTCAGTATGATTGTCAGAGGACGCAAACGTGGTAGACGTGGCCGTGGTAGAGGTCGAAGTGCTAGAGTTGTGTTAGAGGAATCGGGACATATCCCGGAAATGGATGCACCGGCATCACCTGTGTTAGAAAATGAATCACAGGACTATAGAAGAGAAGATAATGCTTTGACATGAGCAATGTTGTGAGTCCTTGAAAGGGTAACAAGAACTAGAGCTGGGCCAACAGCTCGTGGGTCGATATCGGAGTGACTGAAATCAAGTGGTGATGAAGTTTTTAGAGGTGTTCCAGGTGTAGCTCTGAATATTGATGAATATTGGCTTGAGGCTATAGAGCTAATTATGGATGATCTAGAGTGCACTGCAGAGCAAAAACTAAGAGGAGCGATGCCCTTGTTAAGGGACGAGGCATATCAATGGTGGCTTACTGTTCAAGAAGACACCGAAGCTGCATTCGTTACTTGGGAATTCTTCAAAGCTGCCTTTCAAGGGAAATATGTAAGGACAAGTTATGTGGATGCTCGGAGGAAGGAATTCTTGAATCTGGTTCAAGGAAATAAGAGGTGACAGCTTATGAGGCAGAATTTTTACGCTTGAGTCGTTATGCTCGAACTATAGTACCAACGGATCATGAACGCTGTGTACGCTTCGAGGATGGGCTGAATGATAAGTTGCGGGTACTGATAGCCCCACAACAAGTAATAATTTTTGCCACGCTTGTGGAGAAAGCCAAGATAGCCAAAGAGGCTAAGAGCTCAAAACGTCAGAACTGGGAAAGAGTCAGAGGCAAGAGAGATATAAAGTATTCGGGTTCTTCAAAAAGGTTTCAGAAGAGGCCTCAAAATGATGAGCCAACTCAAGGTAGAACACCTATGGCTACTAACCAGATTCGAGACTGTGCCAAATGTGGAAAACGACACCCCGAAGAGTGTTGGAGGAAAACTAGTGCTTGTTATAAATGTGGTTCCAAGGATCATCAATATAAGAATTTCCCTCGACAGATGGAAACGACTCAGGAAGCTCGTAACCCTGATGCTCAGTCGACCAGAGGCGCTCAGTAGCCACCAAGAGGCTGTGGATCAGGTCGTGGTGGTAATGGGGTTGGACGCGGACAAGGTGCACCGTTCAAGGCAATGGTTCCAGAGGTAATGTGGAGGTAAGACAGCCAGGGTTGGTCTATGCGGTTAGACACCGTGGGGATGGTAATGCAACTGATGTGATAACTGGTACGTTCTTCATCTTTGATGTGCCTGTTACTGCTTTGATAGATATCGATTCTACTCACTCGTATGTTGCTAGTGCCATATCTAGAAACCTGAATATAGAATCTGAGATTATCGATAGTGAGATAATGGTAATTAGTCATCTAGGATAGTCGGTATTTGTGAATAAACTATTTAGAGACGTGCCCTTAGAAATCCAAAGAGAAATATTTTTGGCGAATTTGATGGAACTGCCTTTCGGCGAATTCAATCTCATTCTGGGCATGAAGTGGTTTGTGAAGCACCGGGCGCATTTGGATTGTGCTATAAAGCAGATGTCAATAAGGGCTTCGGATGATAAGGAAGTAATAATGATAGGAGAACGAAGAAATTACTTGGTAAATGTGCTATCTACGTTAAAGGCAGAAAAGTTGGTGCGGAAAGGGTATGGAGGATTCCTAGCTTTTATTTGTGCTTTGGATGCCAAGGAGTTATCAGTGGAAGATGTGAGAACGGTGAAGGAATTTTTAGATTTCTTTCCCGAAAAACTTCCTAGTATACCTCCAAATCGAGAAGTAAAATTTGGTATTGAGCTTTTGCCCGGAACGGCTCCAGTGTCTATTGCACCTTATAGGATGGCATCGAAGAAGTTGGTGGAGCTTAAAGCTCAAATTCAAGAGTCGTTGGATCGGGATTTATTCGATCGAGTGTGTCTCCGTGGGGAGCACCGATTTTGTTCGTTAAGAAGAAGGATGGGTCGATGCGTATGTGCATTGATTACATGCAGTTGAATAAATTGATGATCAAGAATAGGTATCCCTTGCCGAGAATTGATGACCTGTTTGATCAATTGAACGGAGCATCAGTTTTCACCAAAATTGATTTGAGATAGGGTTATCATCAACTCAAAGTGAAAGAGGCAGATATTCATAAGACAGCATTCCACACTCGTTATGGACATTATGAGTTCTTGGTGATGCCGTTTGGGTTGACCAATGCACCAGCTGCATTTATAGACATGATGAATCAGGTCTTTCAACCTTATTTAGACCAATTTATGGTAGTATTCATAGATGACATTTTGGTATATTCAAAAAATGAAGAGGAGCATGACTTACATTTGCGTATAGTATTGCAGTTACTTCGTGATAAGCAACTCTATGCCAAATTCAGTAAATGTGAATTTTGGTTAAAGAAGTGACTTTCTTGGGTCATATGGTGTCAGCTGAAGGAATAAGGGTGGATCTTCGGAAGATTGAGGCTGTATTGGATTGGAAACCAATGAAGTCAGTAGTTGAGATTTGGAGTTTCTTAGGATTACCTGGATATTATAGACGTTTTGTTGAGGGGTTTTCGTTGATTGCTGCACCCCTAACTAAGCTATTGTGAAAGGGAGTACCGTATGTATGGACTGATAAACAACAAGAAAGTTTGAGAAATTGAAGAAGATTTTGACTAAGCACTAATCTTGATTCAACTTTGAGGTTTGAAAAAGAATTTATCGTCTACTGTAACGCATCACACACGAGTTTAGGATGTGTGCTGATGCAAAATGGAAAAGTGGTGGCCCATGCTTCTCGTCAGTTGAGACCGCACGAAGTAAACTACCCTACTCATGACTCGGAGTTGGTTGCGATAGTGTTTGCTTGAAAGATTTGAAGGCACTACCTCTACGGTGAGAAGTCTATCATCTATACGGATCATAAGAGTCTTAAGTATCTTCTTACCCAGAAGAAGTTAAACTTGAGACAAAGAAGGTAGGTGGAGTTGTTAAAGGATTATGATTTCTCAATCGAGTATCATCTTGGAAAGGCTAACGTGGTAGCAGACGCATTAAGTCGTAAGGTGGTATCGATTTAAGAGCAATGTTTGCTCATCCGAGTTTGTATGAGGATGGTAGTCATTAGCGTAACTTGGTGAAGCCTCTATGGTTAGATTAGATCAGGGAAAAGCAGATATCAGATGAAAAGTTGGGATCCTTAATTTAGCAAGTTGAAAGTGGTGAAATAGGGGATTTTGGTATGGATAATGATGGAGTGTTGTGTTTTCGTGGAAGAATTTGTATGCCCAAGGACTCAGATTTGAGACAAATGATTCTACGAGAGGCGCATAGTAGCCTTTATGCTATGCACCCCGGAGGAAATAAGATGTATTGAGATCTCCGTGAACAGTATTGGTGGCCAGGGTTGAAGCATGAGATTTTTGAGTTTGTAGGTAAATGTTTGACTTATCAACAAGTGATGGCGGAGCATCAACTACCGTCAGGCTTATTACAACCGGTAAAGCTTCCCCTATGGAAATAGGAGCGGATGTCAATGGATTTTGTTAGTGGGTTACCTTTAACACCTACTAAGAAAAATTACATTTGGGTAGTAGTTGATCATTTGACGAAGATCGCTCATTTTCTTCCGGTTCAGTATGGACTACTCGTTATAGAAGTTGGCTAAGTCAGTATGTATCCGAGATCGTGAGGTTGCATGGGGTACCAAAGTCTCATCATATCGAGACGGGGATCGAGTTTACATCACGATTTTGGAAAGCTTTACATGAGGCTTTGGGAACAAAGTTAAACTTTAGTACGACTTTTCACCTTGATCGGATGGTCGATTAGAAAGAGTAATTCAGATTTTGGAAGACATGTTACGTGGTTATATAATCGACTTCAGAGGTAGTTGGGAGGATTTCCTACCGTTGGCAGAGTTCGCGTATAATAACAGTTACCAATCCAGTATCCAAATGGCACCTTATGAAGCTTTATATAGTCGTAGGTGTCGTACCCTACTTGTTGGACTGAATTTGGGGAACGACAGTTGTTGGGTCTTGATTTGATATCTGAGATGGAAGAAAAGGTAAAAGTGATTCGAGCGCGGTTAAAGGATGCTTTGGATTAACAAAAATTGTATGCGAATTTGAAGCTTAAGGGTATTGAGTTTGCGGTGGGAGATCAGGTCTTTCTGAAAGTCTCACCTTGGAAGAAGATTTTTAGATTTGGAAGGAAGGGCAAGTTGAGCCATAGGTTTATTGGACCATATCGTGTGATGAAGCGTGTTGGTCCAGTGGCATATCAGCTTGAATTACCTCCGAAGTTAAGTCAGATTCATAATGTTTTCCATGTTTCTATGTTGAGGCACTATAGATCGGATCCGTCTCACATAGTACCGGTAGAAAAAGTGGAGTTGAGATTAGACTTATCTTTTGAGGATGAACCAGTGGAAATCTTAGACCGAGATGTTAAGGTGCTAATAAAGAAGACCGTGTCGTTGGTCAAGGTTTTATGGCATAATCATGGAGCGGAGGAAGCTACGTGGGAGCTTGACGATGTAATTCGGCAACAATATCCTCACCTCTTTTAATCAGGTAAAATTTCAAGGATGAAATTTTCTTTAAGGGGGTAGAATTGTAACATCCTAAAAATGTGAGTATCGATATGTTGCATGTTTTTGGTGTTTAGCTTGTGAATATTTTATTTGTGTGTTTAATATAGTCTTGAGAAGGCTCGGGTTTATTCGGAGTAAGAATAAATTTTAGTAAAGAGTACTTTACTATAGAGGAATCAGGTGACTATGAAGTTTAAGTTAATTAAAGTGGTAAAAGATAGCATAAGTTGAGTTATTGGTTAAGTGGATATACGCTACATGTATGGTATTGAGGGGAGAGGTTCGAATCTCCTAGCATGCAAATTGTGAGCATTTATTTTTGCTCTTTCCTAGCAAGTATCAGCCAAGCTTCATTCATAGATAAGATGGACAAATTGTTTTATGGTAAGGAGGCTAAAGGTTATGGCAAGCATGAATTTAGGGATAGAATCAACTTGATTTTAGGGAAAGAATTTTTAGTCTTTTGGAAAGTGGAGGATCACAAGGTATGATACAAGGATGATGTCTTGGAAACTTTTGAATGGACATTTTGTCCATGAATTTGGACGGCATTGTGGACTAAAGGGGGAGCCAAATTTTGGGTGGAAAATTTTGGTGATAGGTTTAGTTTAATTGGTAGCTTTTGGGTATCATTTGGTCACTTTTGTTTTGCTAGACATTTCTCCTTTCATCTTTCCCTCTCTTGGCCGAATGTGTTTGTGTTAGGAGGAAGCAACTTTTGTTTTGTTTCTTTTGGTCATTTTTTTGACCATTTGGGTCATTTATTTTGCAAAACCTTTCAAGTGCTTCATCTTGTATTCTCTCCTAGTGCCGAAATTATCAACACAAAAAGCCATTTCTTTTTCCTTCTCCTCCCCCATTGTCAAATGCATTTTGTTCCTAAACTCATCACTTTTCTCTTTCTCTTTTCTTCTCTTTGAAAACCAAATCATAAACACCTACTTCCCATTCTCTTTTCCTCTCTATTTTATTTATCATTCAAACATCTTCTCCATTCTTTTCTCCCCATGGCCGAATGGTACTACTACCATTTCCATCAATTTTCCTTCAAAGCCGAATCTTCTCTTCATCTATATTATTTAGTTGATTATTCCTTCAACCTTCGTTTAAGAAATCAGTAAGAACTCTTTTCAAATCTTTCCTTTTCCCTTCTTTTCCTAACCGAATATATATAAGCTTGGGAGGGTCTTATGACCGATAATAACGTTCTTTTGCCTTAGACAACCTTTCATTTTTATAGTGTGATAGTGGAGGGCCGAATCACCATCTCATCAATGTCATCTTGAGGATGTTAAGTTCGGATCATATTTTTCAAGGTAAGGGTTCTTATCAAGGAGCTATATACTACTTGACATATTGTTATAGACGAACTACTAATCGATTTCGTTTTAGGGGACGTTATCGCTCGATTTTTATCTTGTGGAACAAAGATATTTTGTGGTAAGCCGATTTCACCCTTAAAACTATTAGTCACATTTTTTGATATACATTTTAGTTTGACTAACGATCTTTTGTCAATGGAGACAATCAAGATAGTGTTTGGAAGAGGGGTGGTTTCGATATTCCCCCGAAATTTAAGCGAAGGGCTGTTTCAGGAATCCGAGATTTTCCATCAGGTTGTGGACCCTTATTCGAGGAGAATCTATTATTTTGAAGTCGTTCGTACTCCTGAACCTTTGTTTGTTCATGGATATTCATCGAGAAACGAACCAACAATCAGGGAAAAACCACATATAGAAGTTGTTCGAAATTCCACGGGTAAAGTCTAGATCGTTATTTATAAGAATAGATTTATAAATAGTATTAGTGTTCTAAATTATCGTGATGTGTGTTTAGGTATCGACGAGCGGAAAAGTCTAGTTCTCACAGTAACCAGGTGTGTAACTTTACACTTATCTCTCGGGTTAGATACTATACCGTAAGTATTGGGATAAAATCGTAAAGATGGCAAAATCGGAGAAATATGAAATAATTAACACTTTTGTGTAAATACATGGAAACAGTTAAAGTCATGGAAATTATGAAAATGCCCTCAATGGGTTGTTTGATAAATAGTAAAATTTTATGCCTCATGTGATATATGGGCCAACAACTGCTAGATCGATATATGGGCCAAAAACTGTTAGATCGATATATGGGCCAAAACTACTAGATCGATATATGGGCCAAGGTTTGCTAGATCGTTAAATGGGCTAAAATGCTATTTTGCCTTATGGGCCAAAATGAAAATTTGAAATATGGACCCACTTGTATTATGGGCCTTTTGTTAAATTAATCATGTGAATGTATTGTTATGTTTTATATATAAACATGATTGCATGGGTTGAGAAAATTGACAAAGAGAAGAAAGGCCTGTTGCCAAAAATCTAGTTCGGGTGGCTTTGCCACAATCTAGTTCGGTGGTGCACCACAAAATTATTTAAATGGCTTTATGCCTACGATTGGTGTGTTGGCGGGGTGGGTTGACTTGATCCCCACAGGTGTGTTGGTTGGTACGGGTGGTGTGTAGCGGATGGAAAATTTAGGATTGGTTGGGAATTTCATTCTACATGCATTATTATTATATTGTTAAATCTGTAAATGGGCTCAAGCCCATTATAATGTCTTGATGATTTGGCCCAGTGGATATGGTAAGTGGGTTATACTTGAGTTCGAGTAACTCACTGCGCTTTATTATCCTTCTCAGGTAATGGCAATTGATGGAGGCTTGGGTGGGGATGACTTCGTGGAGGCCATACTTCGAACAAGGATTTTATAAACTATGAACTTCAATTAAGTATATTTATTTAATTACTATTTTGGGTATGATGTAATAAGGCCTCTATTATTATTATTTTATGGATTTTCATGTGTGGATGGATTTAATTATGCTTTAGACACTTAATTTGGACTAATACTATTTTAATAATGTTTCCTTAAATATTTTGTTTTTTTTTTTAACATATGAGATCCTTTAAATATTCTTGTTTTCAAATTCTTTTGAACTCTTTAAAAATTATTTTAAAGTCTTTAACAATTAAATATTAAATAATAAGACTTCAAACTAGTACTATTTTATTCACCAATTTTAAATCAAATTCTTGGTTTTTACTAAACTTCATTTTCAAAAGGTTTTGTAGAACTGTTTTACCTAAATCATTAGATATGGATGTTCGTTATGTGTGACAAACCAAATCTCGTCTTAACGCATAGACCTGGTTTGGGGTGTTACATAGCGTATATTTGCTTAAGGACTTACCTCGACTATCGACGGACCGTATAAACCGGCTATTTGATAACCTTCATCTTTCCCTGGTCCAAATCTATTTTTCTTTGTTCTTGATATAAACACATTAAAATTTTGCTCATTCAAGTACATTTCATCTCAGTTTAGTCCCTAAGTACATAAATAGGCAAATTACCATTTTACCCCTATTATTTCACATTTTTACAATTTAGTCCTATTTGCATAAAACACAAAATACACAAAATTTCTCAATACCACTCAAGGGCTGAATACTCCTAGGGACTATACAAGTCCATTTCTATCATTTATTTTGCAAATACACCCCTCTAAAAATTTATTTTTACAAATTAGCCCTAAATACTCAATTTTACCAAAACTCTCAATACAAAACATACTAATCCTTAACATATCTTTAATCTAAAATAATCAAACATCAAAACCACATGAACATATCAATGGCCAAACATCAAACATGCATAGTTTTAAAATTCAAACATGGGTCACTCTTCGTTCAAGCAACGATCTTAAAAATGTAAAATTTACAAAAAGCGACTAAAATTTACCTTGAATTTGGCTTGAATGTTGCCAAAATTCAAAGAACCTAGCTCCCTTTTCTTTCTCAATATTCGACCAAGAGAGATGAATGAACATATTCATTTTTTTATGTTTTAATTAACATATAATATGGTTTTAATCTATTTACTATTTTAACCTTATATCATAAAATTATATAATATAAAACTTAAGGTTAATCATGTCATATACCACCCACTAACTTAAAATGGGTTATTTACCCATTTAACACCTCATATTAAGCCATCATCATTCTAACACTTTACACTATAGCATGCAACTTTTACACTTTACGCGATTTAATCCTTATTGTTAAATTGAACACACAAACGATTAAATTTCTCTACGAAACTTTCACACACATTATTTCACATATAACAAACACAAAATATAATATTTAAATATTTCTCAGGCTCATATTCGTGGTCCCAAAACCACCGTTCTGATTAGGGTCAAATTCAATCTGTTACAAGAGGAACCGCTAAAAAAGCTCGTAGGGACATCAAATCACTTTAAAATAGGAGACCAGGTACTGTTAGACAAAGTCCATCCCCACATCAATTCAAAAGACCTGAGGGCAAAGGGAGAAATTCTTCTTAAGGTACACGATATCTTCCCACACGAAATAGTCGAGGTAAGCAATCCAATATTTGGCAATTTCAAGGTAAACGCTTCTCGACTTCAGCTTTGTCACAAAAATAGAACTGTGAGCATGAGGGAAGATATTCAAACCATTAAACCTCCCTAAAATTTTCAAATATGAGGATAGTCTAGCTTAAGACTATAAACGAGCGCTTCTCGAGAGGCAACCCAAGCACTAACTCAATTTATTTTCAAATTTACTTTTAGTTTCTTTTCTTTCCATCCTTCTTTTCTAAATAATTAGTTGTAAACTAACACAAAAGTGTAGATTTCCAGGCCACCTTTGCCTTACCCACAGTCGTGTCCGTGGCCGTGTGGACCAATAAACCACCACACTAACAGAGTAGAGGCCATGCAATTCAGGCCAACCACCCTTCCCCACAGGCACCGATAGATTAGCATGACTGTGCCCTTAAAACCATGTGAAGCTACTGACTATCTTCCAATGGGTGTGGCAGATTGAGAAACAGGCATGGTAGACTCAACACGCCTGTACCCACGGCCATACGACGCGGCCGTGGTCGACATTGACTATTCAAACACGGGCATGGAACATCAAGAATGGGCATGGGCAATGTAATAGGCTCCACACCATGGTCGTACGAGGTTGCCGTGCAACTCGACACGCCCTTGGACCACGGGCGTATGAACATGCCAGATTTGAGATACTATTTATGTAACATCCTTAAAGTGGGCCTATGCATTTATATGATATTCTAGTATGTTAAATTGAGATTATAAAGGTTGGGTTGACTTTTTTATTAAATATTTGGATTAGGGTTAAAGTTAGTGCTCTGGATAATTTAAAGTGAAATATTGGGCTTTAAAAATTTAGGTTAGGTGGCTAATAAATGGTGTTAGCTTATAATTTAAGAAGATGGTTAATTAAGTGACAAGTTGGGCTTGTGGCCCAAAGAATTAAAGTGTATTAAGTGGGCATAAGGTGGCGCTATAAGGGGGGAGGAATTTGGGCTCTTGTGTGGTTGATTGGGCCTTAGGAGATGGGTCAAATTTGGCACTTAAATGGGAAGGGGGTGGACAAAATTAGGCTACTAATTAAGGAGCTTTATTTCTTTTATTTAAGTGATAAAGGATGATAAATAAGGAGGGAGGAGTTAGCTTTAGTGAGGGCTCTTGAAAAGGGTAAGATAAGGGTTGAGGTTATTAGGTGAGATGAAGGCTATCAGGAGGGAAAGAGTTGGCAGAAACTCCAACTCTGTGTATGGGTATGATATGCCAAAATTGGGAGGCCAAATATCATATTTTCCATTTAGTTTTTCTCACTTTCTCACCTTTTCTCCTCAACCAAAGATTCTTTCTCTTTTGTACCTCTGTTTCTTGTCAAAACCAAAAACTCTCTAGCTCTTCTCTTTTCTCCTAGATCCCTTCTGAAAGCCGAATGCTCTTAGTGCATATCATCTTTCTCTATAGCCAAATCTATAAGGGAGATTTCTATTTTCCCGAAGGTGCACTATAAGCCGTATACTCTTTAGTAATCCGGTGAGTTTTGAGATTTCTCCTTTTCTGCAATTCCTTTATTTTTATCAAACTCCTAATTTAAATCATTATTTCCAAGGCCTTGTAGATTATACTCTTTATTCTTAGAAGCTGAATCTGTCCCATTAAAGCCGATTTGGTGGAAAAATTGAAGGTAAGAAGTGGTAAGTGTGGCCGAATGGCCTTCCATAATTATCTGTGCTTTGGCCAAATACTATGTAGGGTTAGGTTGAAGGTGTGTAACGATTGGTTTGATATTTGGTTGATGACCGAATGTAGGAAGGTTGGTGGTGACAATTTCTAAAAGATATTCGGGATTCGGCAAACTAGGTAAGTGTTCATTTAAAGGTTACATTTAACGAATGAGTTAGATCTCATCGTTATTTGGTTTAGTGATTAAGGGATTGTTATGGACTCAACTAACAGTCAAGTAGAGAAGGTTGGATCTGTAAAACTGTCACCTAAATTCAAGAAGCGATCTGTTTTGGTAGTGCGAGATTGGCCAACGAGGTGTGGGCCAAAATCAAAGTCAGATCGTGGGCCAATAGTAGTTGTGTCAAGTGATAGTAACGTAGATATAGCAAAAGCCTTAGTACACAAATCAGGTGTGTAATACTTCCCCACCGTCTAGATCTTATTAATAATAAATATATATATGTATATGTGTTCATAAGATTTACATGTTATGTTAAAAGCTGAAATCTCGGATTTAAACGACGGAGCCTCAGGTTAGTAAATAATCTGACTATATGTTACAAGTAAACTGTTGTACATGTTTTAAATTATTGTGCATGTTGCATGGGTTGGGTGATGAAAGGAGGAAGTTATATGTACATGTATATGAGTAACGGTTTTACTGTGAATTCTTTATGTGGCTAAAGCTGAATCATTATCTGAGCTTGACCATTATATTTTATAATGGCTTGGCCAATATATGTTGATGAGCAAGATGACGCCATCTTGGAGAATAGCGGTGTGGGTTGATTGTAGAAATCCCCAATGGTGTGTTGGTTGAGTGCAGGCGTGTAGCGGATGGAAACCTAGGCAAATGGGTTGGGCATTGCATATTACTTGTTATCCATGTAAATGAAATTGTTGCTATGTTGTATGAGGCCCAAATCTAGTGGTGCATGAGGGTTGCACACTGAGTCTCGTGACTCACCCCCTTTGAACTAACCTTTCAGGTGACGATTAGTGCATCGGACCGGGCCGGAGTGAAGCGCAAGGTGGCCATGTAAAGGAAGGTGGATCCGGCGACTAGTCCCCATATTAGTTTTTTTTTTAAGTATTTTATATGATGGATTTAAACTACATTGTAATAAGGCCATGGGCCATTAGTTTACATTTTATTTTTATTTTGGGCCTTTATCATTTATTCTTGTTTTAATTTTTTTTTCAAGGACATGTAATCTAGTTTTGGGATTTTGCTTATTAAGGCACATTTTATGTAATTCTTATTTGGGCTTTTTGTCAACACGATTTGTTTTACTAAAAATTTTCTTAGTGACAAACCAGATCAGGTAGTAGTGTTTGGGCCGAGTTTGAGGTGTTACAAATTGGTATCAGAGCCCGGTTCAAAACTCGACTTTAGGACTTTGGGCCCAAACGATTTTCAAAAATAGGTTTTAAAACATGGATTTTTATTAGCAAAGGTTTATTAGTTCATCATGGCACCTACGTCTCCGGCCAAGTTCGCAAGGTATGTACCCTAAACCATTGTGTGATATAAATGTGGGATTGATGGGCTTATGAGACGGAGACTATTAGGTTAGAACTTGATGGACTCTAGGCTTAGACAAACAAACTCTTAAAAATCCATAAGACTTAACTCCATTAAACAAAACCTGTAAACAAGACACAAGACTAAAGTGTGGTAACAAGCATATGCATGTCTAGGAGTAGATCTGAGAAGAGCTTGGTATTTAAGCGGTCAGAGTGACTCACCTCCTCTTCGCAGAATCTCACAGGTGCATAGTGATTGTTCACTTTAGCCATGACGAGGTGTGGCAATAGGCATAAGCATGTCTAGGAGTGGATTCGTGGAAAGCTTGGTATTAAGCAGTCCTAGTGACTCACCTCCTTTCCACTAGAATCCTACCTAGTGCGTAGTGACTATTCACCCTAGTTACTGATGCGTGTTGATGAGCCAAAACTACAATTAAAACCCGAAAGGGACCACCACTGGTTTCTCTCACGAAAAAAAATTTAGAATATCTCTACTTTTAAAAAAATACCTATGATTTACGAATATACCCCGATTTACAAAGTCAACAGAATCTCTCCATAAAAAGCAACAACATCAAAATATCCTTGAATTGTAAAATTACCAAATTACCCCTGAGTTGTAAATGACCAAAACACCCTTAATTTACAAATGACCAAAATACCTTGATTTTCAAAATTACTAAAATAACCTCAATTTTATAAATTACCGAAATACCCTCAGATTTGCAAAATTATTGAAATACCCCCGAGTTGGAAAATTACCAAAATACCCTTATTTTGCCAAATCACCTGAAACCTTATTTTGGAAAAATTACGAAAATACCCCTATAGGATAAAATTACGAAAATACCCCTGGGTAGCGAAATGATAAAAATACCCTTAGGTAATGAATGTTACTTGTATGAACGTTGTGTGTGCATAATTCTTAAAATATGAAGATTGAAAACTGTAGATAGGTTCGAATTAGAAAGAATCACTTTTAAACTATGTTTCATAAGGCATTAGGGATAATTAGTGGAAACAACTAATGACTCATAAAACTTTTAAATCGGATAAACGAACTAGAAGAATGAGTACAAGAGGTCAAGGACGTACGCCACGTGGATCTTGATAGAGGTAGGATGATCGTATCGAACCCGTAAGATCGGGTCATGGGTCCGAAGTGAGATACCGGGTTCCACCATTCTTTGAGGTGAAATTCGGGACCGGACAAGTGGAAGGGCGTGGTGTCTCAAGCCGTACTAAGGGTTTTGGAAAGAGTGGTGAAATTTGGTATGGGCGGAGGAGCCCAAAATCATGCCTAAAAGGTTGAGGAACAATGGGGCCAAAGTATTTAGGGAGTCTCGGCATATCTCCAAGTTTATTGAATATTGGTTGGAGGTAGTGGAGCGATAATGGATGACCTAGACTTCACGGTGGAGGAGAAGTGAAGGGGTCGTGTCTCTTCTTGAGACGAGGCCTACCAATGGTGGCTCACGGTGAAAGAGGGTACATTGCGGACACTGATTGGTCGGGATTTCTTTAAGGAGTCATTCGGGGAAAGTATGTTGGGGCTAGTTATATGGATGCTCAAAGGAAAGCATTCCTAAATTTGGTGTAGTGGAGTAAGTGCATGGTGGTGAGTTTTCGCTTTGAGTCGAAGTTACGCCGAGGAATGGTAGCAACGGAGTATGAACAATGCGTTGGTTCAAGGATGGGCTAATGAATGAGCTAAGGGTTCTGATTGCGCCACAATGAGAGAGAATTTTTGCGGTTCTAGTAAATAAAGTTAAAATAGCTGAAGAAGTGAAACAGGTGGAGAAATAAGAGAATGATAAGGATTGGGGCAGCAGTAAGAGGAGTTTTGGACCCTCTAGTGCAACTGAAAATTTTCAAAAGAGGCCTAGGACTAATGAGCCAGCTCGTACTCCATTGGACTAGAGTCAAGCATGTTCTATATGTGGGAGAACCCATTATAGGGAGTGCAGAGTAAAAACTGGTGGATGCTTTGGGTGTGGATCCACAGAACATTTAATGAGGGACTATCCTCAGATGGATCATGGGCAGCAAACTGGTCGAGGTTCTGATTAGGCTAGGAGAGGTGATCAGACTGGACCAAGGGGTAGAGGTGCAGCTAGAGGAAGAAATGGACCCGGTCGGGGTCATGGAGCATCCAACAGAGGTACAGGTAATACGAATGCAAGGAAGTCGGGTTTAGTTTATACGACTCATTGAAGGGAGGATGGTGACGCACCAAATGTTATAACCGGTATGTTTCTTGTCGCTGATAACCCTTTTCTTGCTTTAATTGATATTGGATCAACCCACTCCTATGTTGCATGCTCAGTATCTGAGACTCTAAGTATAGATTATGAGATAACCACTAGGAAAATGACCGTGGTTAGTCCCTAGGACAATCTAGGGTAGTAGGCAAAATTTGTTAGGGAAGTACCTTTAGAGACTCAAGGGTAGTGTTCGGCGGACTTGATGGAATTGCCATTTGGAGAGTTTGACCTCATCTTGGGAATGGATTGGTTAACTAAGCATCGTGCCAAATTGAATTTGTGAGAACAAGCGTATGATGTTGGGTACCCTGAAATGTGGAAGTGGTTGTGTTAGGAGAAAGGAGGAATTACATGTCCAACATGATATCCTCCTTAAAAGCAATTAAGATGATTCAGAAGGGATGTAGTGCATATCTGGCTTTTATTAGTTTGTTGGATGCTAAGGAGGTGACTGTTAATGAGTCTGAACAGTCAAGGAGTTCACGGATGTTTCTCTGGAGGAATTACTAGGATTACCCCCAGATCGCAAGGTGGAATTTGGAATAGACCTACTTTGGGTATAGCTCCAGTATCTATTGCTCCTTATAGAATGGTGCCAAAGGAATTGGTGGAGCTCAAGGCTCAGATTCAGGAACTATTGCATCGTGGATTCATTCGATCGAGTGTGTCTCCATGGGGAGCGCCGGTCTTATTCGTGAATAAGAAGGACGGATCCATGCGTATGTGCGTGGACTATCGTCAATTGAACAAGTTGACGATCAAAAATAAGTACCTATTACCGAGGATCGACGGCATGTTCGATCAGCTCAAAGGAGCATCGGTCTTTTCTAAGATTGACTTAAGGTTTGGATACCATCACTTAAAAGTTAAAGAAGGGGACATTCATAAGACGGTATTTCAGACTCGGTACGGGTACTATGAGTTCTTGCTAATGCCTTTTGGGTTGATGAACGCACCAGCAGCCTTTATGGATATGATGAATCGGGTGTTTCAGCCATATCTTGATCGGTTCATGGTGGTGTTCATCGACGATATCCTGGTTTACTCTAAGTCGGAGGAGGAGCATGACAAACATCTTTACGTGGTGTTACAAACTCTAAGGGAGAAGCAGCTATTTGCAAAGTTCAGTAAGTGTTAGTTTTGGCTGAAGGAAGTGACTTTCTTAGGACATGTGGTTTCGGTCGAGGGAATCAGGGTGGACCCTTGAAAGATAGAGGATGTATTGGATTGGAAACCACCAAAGGCTATGGCGGAGGTTCAGATTTTCTTAGGTTTGGCAGGGTATTACCGAAGGTTCGTTGAAGGGTTTTCTCTAATAGCGGCTCCTCTGATTAAGTTGTTGAGAAGGGAGTATTATTCGTATGGACTGAAAAATAGCAAGAGAGCTTTGAGAAGTTGAAGAGAATCCTGACGGAAGTGCCAGTATTAATTCAGTCGGAGGCAGGAAAGGAATTTATCGTCTACTGTGATGCATCACACACGGGTTTAGGGTGTGTGCTGATGCAAGAAGGAAAGGTGGTGGCGTATGCGTCTCGATAGTTGAGACCCCATGAGTTGAACTACCCTATGCATGACTTGGAGTTGGCAGCGGTAGTGTTTGCCTTAAAGATTTAGAGGCACTATTTATACGGGGAGAAGTCGGTAATTTACACCGACCATTAAAAGTCTGAAGTACCTTCTTACCCAGAAGGAGCTAAATTTGAGACAACGTAGGTGGATTGAGCTCCTGAAGGATTATGATTATTCGATCGAATATTACCCTGGTAAGGCGAATGTGGTAGAAGATGTGTTAAGCTGCAAGGTAGTATCGGAGTTAAGAGCCATGTTTGCTCATTTGAGTTTATTCAACGCTGGGAGTTTACTGGCTGAGTTACAAGTAAAGCCAACATGGGTAAGCCAAGTTAAGGACAAGCAGTTAGGAGATAAAGACTTGAGTGCTCGACTTTTGCAAGTGAGGGATGGTGAAATGGAGGACTATAGTCTGAACAAGGATGGAGTTCTGTGTTATCGTGGAAAGATTTGCGTGCCTAAGGATGATGAGCTAAGATAGAGGATTCTTCGGGAATCGAATAGCAGCCCCTATGCTATACATCCTGGAGAAGTCAAGATGTATCGTGATTTGGAGAGCAATTTTGGTGGCAGGTCTGAAGAAAGATGTAACAGAAGTCATAGGAAAATGTTTGACGTGTCAGCAGGTCAAAGTTGAACACCAAGTGCCATCGGGATTGTTGCAGTCGGTGAAGATTCCCCAATGGAAATGAGAGAGAATCACGATGGATTTTATTAGTGGGTTACCCCTTACACCCACTAAGAAGGATTCAATTTGGGTGATTGTTGACCGACTGACAAAGTCTACTCACTTTATACCGGTTTGAGTGGGCTCTTCTTTACAAAAGCTGGCTAAATTGTATGTGGCTGAGGTTGTAAGATTGCATGGTGTGCCAGTGTCGATCATATCAAATAGGGGCCCTAGGTTCACGTCACGATTTTGGAAGGATCTTCATCAAGCAATAGGAACAAGGTTAGACTTTAGTATCGATTTTCACCCACAAACTGATGGTCAGTCTGAAAGGGTAATTCAGATCTTGGAAGATATGCTAAGGGTTGCATCATCGACTTTAGGGGCAGTTGGGAAGAGTATTTGCCCTTGGCAGAATTTGCGTATAATAATAGTTATCAAGCTAGCATTCAGGTGGTGCCTTATGAAGCATTATATGAAAGGAGATGTCGTACTCCAACATGTTGGACGGAGTTGGGTGAACGTAAGGTGTTAGGTCCAGAGTTAGTTTCGAAAATCGAGGAAAAAGTGAAGTTAATATGGGCTCGACTAAAGGAAGTGTCATATCGATAGAAGTCTTACGCGGATCTAAAACGGAAAGAGGTGGAATTCGCGGTAGGTGATCAAGTCTTCTTGAAGGTGTCTCCGTGGAAAAAGATAATGAGGTTTGGTCGAAAGGGAAGTTAAGTCCACGGTTTATTGGGCCTTACCGGGTAACATAACGTGTGGGCCCAGTGGCTTATCGGTTGGCATTGCCTTCAGAGTTGGAGCAGATACATGACGTGTTCCATGTCTCGATGCTGAGATGTTATCGATCTGACCTATCGCACGTAGTGCCGGTAGAAGAGATAGAAGTAAGGTAGGACTTGTCCTTTGAGAAGGAACCCGTACAAATTCTGGATCGAGATGTGAAAGTATTAAGAAGGAAATATGTTCCATTAGTTAAAGTTTTGTGGCAAAATCACGGCGCAGAAGAGGCGACGTGGGAGCCAGAGGATGTTATCATGATGAGTATCCCCATCTGCTACGACGAGTAAATTTCGAGGCTGAACTTTATTTTAAGGGGGTAGAACTGTAACATCCTTAAAGTGGGCCTACACATTTATATGATAGTCTAGTATGTTAAATTGAGATTGTAAAGGTTAGGCTGACTTTTTGATTAAATATTTGGATTAGGGTTAAAGTTAGTGCTCTGGATAATTTAAAGTGAAATATTGGGCTTTAAAATTTAGGTTAGGTGGCTAATAAATGGTGTCAGCTTATAATTTAAGAAGATGGTTAATTAAGTGACAAGCTGGGCTTGTGGCCCAAAGAATTAAAGTGCATAAAGTGGGCATGAGGTGGCACCATAAGGAGGGAGGAATTTGGGCCCTTGTGTGGCCGATTGGGCCTTAGGAGATGGGTCAAATTTGGCACTTAAATGGGAAGGGGGTGGACGGCATTAGGCTACTAATTAAGGAGCTTTATTTCTTTTATTTAAGTGATAAAGGATAATAAACAAGGAGGGAGGAGTTGGCTTTAGTGAGGGCTCTTCAGAAGGGTAAGATAAAGGTTGAGGTTATTAGGTGAGATGAAGGCTATCAGGAGGGAAAGAGTTGGTAGAAACTCCAACTTTGTGTATGGGTATGATATACCAAAATTGGGAGGCCAGATATCATCTTTTCCATTTAGTTTTCTCCCTTTCTCATCTATTCTCCTCAACCGAAAATTCTTTCTCTTTTGTACCTCTGTTTCTTGTCAAAATCGAAAACTCTCTAGCTCTTATCTTTTCTCCTAGATCCCTTCTGAAAGTCGAATTCTCTTAGTGCATATCAACTTTCTCTATAACCGAATCTACAAGGGAGATTTCTGTTTTCCCAAAGGTGCACTGTAAGCCGTATACTCCTTAGTAATCTGGTGAGTTTCGGGATTTCTCCTTTTTCTGTGATTCCTTTATTTTTATCAAACTCCTAATCTAAATCATTATTTCCAAGGCCTTGTCGATTATACTCTTTATTCCTAGAAGCCGAATATGTCCCATTAAAGCCGATTCGGTGGAAAAATAGAAGGTAAGAAGTGGTAAGTGTGGCCGAATGGCCTTCCATGATTTTCTGTGCTTTGGCCGAATACTATGTGGGGTTAGATTAAATGTGTGTAATGATTGGTTTGATATTTGGTTGATGGCCGTATGTATGAAGGTTGGTGGTGACAATTTCTAAAAGATATTTGTGATTCGGCTAACTAGGTAAGTGTTCGTTTTAAAGGTTACATTTAACTAATGAGTTAGATCTCATCGTTATTTGGTTTAGTGATTAAGGGATTGTTATGGACTAAACTAACAATCAAGCAGAGAAGGTTGGACCTATAAAACTATCGCCCAAATTCAAGAAGCGATCTGTTTGATGAGTACGAGTTTGTGAGGGTGTGGGCCAAAATCAAAGTCAGATCGTGGGCCAATAGTAGTTGTGTCAAGTGATAGTAACGTAGATATAGCAAAAGCCTTAGTACGCAAATCAGGTGTGTAATACTTCCCCACCATCTAGATCTGATTAATAATAAATATATATATGTATATGTGTTCATAAGATGTACATGTTACGTTAAAAGCCGAAATCTCGGATTTAAACGACGGACCCTCAGGTTAGTAAATAATCTGACTATATGTTACAACTAAACTGTTGTACATGTTTTAAATTATTGTGCATGTTGCATGGGTTGGGTGATTAAAGGAGGAAGTTATATGTACATGTATATGAGTAATGATTTTATCGTGAATTCTTCAGAGCGGCTAAAGCCGTGAATCGTTATCTGAGCTTGACCATTATATGTTATAAGGGCTTGACCAATATATGTTGATGAGCGACATGACCGCCATCTTGGAGAGAAGCGTGTGGGTTGATTGTAGAAATCTAACGGTGTGTTGGTTGGTATGGGGCGTGTAGCGAATGGAAACCTAGGCAAATGGGTTGGGCTTTGCTTATTACTTGTTATCCATGTAAATGAAATTGTTGCTGTGTTGTATGAGGCCCAAATCTAGTGGTGCATGAGGGTTGCACACTGAGTCTCGCGACTCACCCCCTTTGAACTAACCTTTCAGGTGATGATTAGTGCATCGGACTGGGCCGGAGTGAAGCGCAAGGTGGCCATGCAAAGGAAGGTGGATCCGGCGACAAGTCCCCATATTAGTTTTTTTAAAATATTTTATATGATGGATTTAAACTACATTGTAATAAGGCTATGGGCCATTAGTTTACATTTTAGTTTTATTATGGGCCTTTATCATTTATTCTTGTTTTAATTTTTTTTCAAGGACATGTAATCTAGTTTTGTGCTTTTGCTTATTAAGGCACATTTTATGTAATTCTTATTTGGGCTTTTTGTCAACACGATTTGTTTTACTAAAAATTTTCTTAGTGACAAACCAGATCCGGTAGTAGTGTTTAGGCCGGTTTGGGGTGTTACAATTTAAACCCCACAGCCCTTCCCCTTCTTCCCATCTTTTCTCTTCTTCCTTCTTTTATTTTTCTTTCAAAATTTTCTTTCTCCATAGGAAAAGTGTCCAAGACTCTTGAGCAACACTAAAATCATGCAGAAGAAGTGGAAGAAGGAAAGCATAATCTCCCTATGGGAGACTGATCTACATAAGTTCATGCCACCGCTTCATTCAAACACCAAGCCAAGGGTCTTTGAGACCATATAGTTTTTACTTTCTTTTTATCTTTTGCTTCAATTTCCTTCTCTTTTGCAATCTTATGCTTAGTTTAGTTTATTTTAATTAAATTTTTTTGTGTCAGGTTCGCCAGGCTGCTTGGGAATCGCACCGACCACCACGATAACCTCTTCACATCCGCCACTGCCATCACATCCCCAACCTTAGTGATGATTCCCACCTTGCGAACCATCCTTCAATAAGGACTTAACAGTCCATTTATTTTTTATTTTCACTTTAGATTGTTTTTTATTTTAATTCTCACCTTCTTTCTTACCTTCATATATATACTTAGTTTATTTTAAATATGTCTTAATAATCCCTGGCTAATTCTCTACAAGCTCTCTAATTTCTTCATCTAGCGCAGAGATCGTTGGTAGCCACCCCACTAGGACCATAGAAAACACCACCACCACCTCCTCCAACTACCTTCTACTATGACCATTGCCAACTCCCGTAGCCATCCAAAAATCAAGAAGTCGCTTTACCCCTTATCTTTTGATTTAACCCATAACTGTCATTATTCATCTTTGTACATTGAGGGCAATGTACATCTTAAGTGAGGGGGTAAAAATGTCAAACTTTTTGCATTATTCTCAAAATCCTGAATTTAGTCTTGATTTGAAAGTATTTTTTTTCATATTACTAATTAGGATGAAATTTCCAATGATTTATGATTTTTATTGATACGTTTTAGATTAAGTCATAGTTAACTATGCATTGATGATTAAATTAGAAGAATACTAGAGAATCAGACATGGTAAGTCTATTTTCTAAAAATTAAAACTGATGGGTCGTTGAACTGAATTTGAGTATTACCTTGAAGTTTGAATTCTATAGGATTAATGTCAAATACCCATAATTTTTGTGAGATTTGAGCCCTATAGAGCATATATTCTTTTTCATGCTCACTTTATTATGAGTGTGTCAACTTTGATCTGTTATTCTAGAACTTGTCTTGATTATACATGTCAAGACCACATTAATGATTTGATATACTGAGATGATAAAGGCACTTATGTTTTAACTCATTCATTCCACTAAAAAGCTTACCTACATAATTAACCCCTAGTGAACCCATTTGATCCTAACAACCCTTTTTTATTGAATTACCCGCTTAATATTAACCCAAAACCCTTTGTATTTGTTATCACCATTCTTTTGACTACCCTTCTATTGAGAATTGATTTGATTAGTTGCCGAATTAAGTATTAAAGTTATCTCTATTATGTTTCTATTTTATTCTTAAAAAAACCAAGTATATTCAATATTAGTAGTATATAAAAAACTTAGAGCATTTAAATTCCAATTGTTGAAGAAAAAGCTCGTATTAAAGTATTATCAAATTTTAAGTGATGAAAATACTCTTTATTATAGAGTAATTATCAATAGTGGTATTATTAGTTTTCATTCGATGTAAATATTCATATTTAGTTCATTGTTTCTAGTTAGGTGATTTCTCAAGTCAGTCTCGATTCAAACCCTCTAATTCAGCCTGTATCCACACCCTTAACCTTAGCCCCATTACAACCCTGATAAAAACCTTTTGATCTGTATATCATCTCATTTACAGTGCTGGAGATTTGATTTTTAGGCAAGCCTATGGGATTAACTTTTCAGGTTCGACTTATGAGTGCTTATTCTTGAACCTTAAACAATTTGAGTGATTTGAGTGAACCTTCAGTGAGAATGTTAATTCTTGTCGGTTTTGAATTAAAGGTAATTATTCAGATAAGGGGAGACACCTATGTTTTCGTACTACAAAGGTATCACTTATCGTGATTGAATCTTTAGGACTCTTTGAATTGAATTATCTATGTATAAATTATCTATGAATTATGATGAGACATTGTCAATAGGAATTATGAATTATGGAAAGTTCGTTTTAATTGTAAGTTGAGAATTTTGCTTGAGGACAAGCAAAAGCTTAAGTGTCGGGGTATTTGATAAACTGTAAAAGTAACATATTTTAATCCAACATTTAGTATGCTTTTGGATGATTTATCCCTGATTTATGTGAAAAGGTGCTCTTAATCCTTTCTTTTCATGTCTTATACTCAGGAAAGCACCTTAGGATAAAAAGAATGTAAAACGGGCATAAAACGGACCAAATTGGGCCAACCCAAGAAATTGACACGGCTTGGACTTCAAGCCACACGGCTGTGCCTTGCCATTTATTTAGAACTTGGCCTCACCCTGATTTACATGGCCGTGCCTCGTCAATAAAAGTCCAACACGATCTGACCACGACTTACACGGGTGTGTGCCATGGGCGTACCCTTGCCACGGGAATGAGCAATTTCACTTGGATTTGGATGCTTGAAGCCAAAGAAATATACTCCTAAGTCTACATAAACACCTTAATAGTAATCTACTTGAAGGAGGTACTTAGTAGCCAAGTAAAGCATCTAAAGAGCCTATATAAACAACCCAAGGCAGTCATTCTAAAGGAGGAGGTTTTGGGCAGAATTTTCTGCCAGAGCTTTTATTCAGGGAATTACTCCAAGATAGAGAGTTGATCCATCTCAAGAAGCTGGAGTTCTACTCAAGACAGAGGATCTACTCTTCAATTCCTTCAGGGGTTTTAGGGATTTCTTATGTTTTGTTTTATCTTTTCTCTTGTGGTGTTTTCTTATTTTGTTATGAACTAAACCCTTCAGATACCTGAAGGGGATGAAACCTATGATCGATTTTGTTACTTGATTTCTAAATTATATGATAAGTACTTAGTTTGTTCTTAATTATATTGCTTAATTTAATCTAATGTGATTAGGTGGAGGAGGAATAGACCCTGCCTAAGAGTAGATCTAGCATAATTAAGCGGAGTTGATCGCACGCCTAGAGATAGGGTGACGAGATTTTTTCGAA
The DNA here is from genome assembly GCA_025506655.1 of Gossypium rotundifolium. Taxonomy (NCBI): domain Eukaryota; kingdom Viridiplantae; phylum Streptophyta; class Magnoliopsida; order Malvales; family Malvaceae; genus Gossypium; species Gossypium rotundifolium. Next base: position 120,838,127 of record CP106731.1, read on the forward strand.
TTAGGGTGAAACCTAATATAGGAGTCCATTGATTGATTTACTGCTTCCTTAGGGGGTTATTATAAGAGAACAAGAGTTCCACTAATTAACCTAAGGTTAGACGTTATTCGCCTTGAGAGAGGGTTTAATATAGGTTAGGGAGTCTCACGGATCAAGCTAAGTAAAGAAGTCATATGAATTAAAAGTTAGATAACAAGAGAAGTCATAGGTGGATTATTCTTGAGGGTATCATCTAAAATCAACTGAGTTTTTCCACAGTCTTTTCCCAAAGTTTTATTCTTTTGTCTTTGCATCTAGTTTAGTTTTTCATTAGTTTTAGATTAATAAACCAATCACTCCATATTTTAGGCTAAATAATAGAAAGAAAGTTAGTAGTAGTACTTTCAGGTTCCTTTGGGTTTGATAAAATAATCTTGCCTAAACTATACTATTGTTCGATAGGTGCACTTGCCTCAATCATTGTCATAGTTAGTCTACAGGTTCGATCATTCTTTATAAATATTAAAACTCGACTATTTGACACAATCAACTAACTTAAACTTTAGTATGCTCATTTTTAACTACTCAAGAGTGTACGCAAATCCACATACATAGTTAACCACATTCGGCTAACATACTATAATATTCCATATCTCATTTGACAATTTAAAAGATATCAAATCCATTAACTTATTAGAACATATACATTACATTACATAAGCTATTTGATTAATTCTAATTGCTTAAACACTTATCTTGGTGATTGATGAGTTAAAATTTCCTGGCTACTCGTTTAATTTAGCTTTCCCCCAATCCGATTCTGGTTCTTTCCTTCCTTGATCTAAAATAGTTTCAAAAAGAGCTTATTCAAATAACTTTCATTCATTTTAGCTCAAAACACAAAAATGGAAAATTCTTTAATTTATCACTCATTCGGAAATACAAAAAATTTCATACACTTTTGAGCTAAGACCGAATGCTCCTTAAGCTCATTCAAGTCCCCTTATATCATTAAAATTTATTATAACATATAATTTATAATTTATCGATTTGCCCCTCTAATTCTAACTTTTTACAATTTAGTCCACAAAGCATAGAACACAAAAATTACATGAAATTCGAATTAACTCCTTGAGGATCGAATTTTCTTCATCCATATACAAGTATATATACACCATCTATTCTTGCATTTATACCCTCAACTACTTATTTTCATAATTTAAGCCATCATACATCCATTTCATCTAAGTTTCCTACTCAAAACATGTTAATGTCTAATCTATGCTTAGCATTATTCCATCAAACATAACAAAACCAAAGTATTCATCAATGGCCGAACCTATAATATGCTCCAAACTCCAAAATTTCCACATGGATTTGATAGTATTCAGGATAACCAACACAAAAATGCAAAAATTTACAAAAACTAAGCCTAATTACTCACCTCAATAAGACATGCAATGACCGAATGAAATGAAGGTTTTAGCTCCCCTTTCCATTGTGATTTCGGTGAAGAAGATGGAGAAGAAAGAGATGAGATAAAAAAAAATGGTTTCTTTTTTTAATAATATCATGCAATTTTAACATTCCACTAACTTATTTTAATTATAATATAAACATACATTAATAATTACTCATCATATTTGCCATCCACTATCTCTAATTAATGGCCAAATTGCAACTTAAATCCCATGCAAAAGAAAAACCATTCAATTTGGCCTTAAATTCCACAATAGCTATTTTCATACTTACCCAATTTAATCCTTCACTTAATTTAGCCAATCAAACATACAATTAATTCTACGATATTTTAACACCTACTCAAACACGTAACATAGATATCAATTAAAGCTTAAAATATTTTTTTCTAGCTCGGATTCATGGTCTCGAAACCACCATTTCGATTAGGGTCATAATCGGGCTGTTACAACTCTCCCTCCCTTAAGGAATTTTGTCCCCAAAAATTTTACCAATGAATAAGTGTGGATAGCATTCTTTTATTGCTTCCTCAGTCTCCCAGGTTGCTTCCTCTACTCTGTGCTTAAGCCACATAACTTTAACTAACGATATCTTTTTATTTTGCAACACTTTCACTTCATGAGCTAAGATGCGAATTGGTTCTTCCTCATAAGTTAATCGGGCTGAATTTCAATCTCTGATGGACTGATCACCTGAGAAGGATCGGATCTATATCACTGAAGCATTGACACGTGGAAAACATTATGAATCTTGTCTAACTCGTGCGGCAACCTCAATCTTTACGCAATCAGCCCGATACAATCGATAATCTCATACGGTCCAATAAACCTCGGACTCAGTTTTTCCTTACAACCAAATCTGAATATCCTTTTCCACAAGGAGACTTTCAAAAATACTCGGTCGCCCACCTGAAACTCTATATCCTTTCTTTTCAAATCTGCGTATGACTTCTGTCGATCTGATGCGGCTTTTAAACTTTCATGAATTACTTTAACTTTCTGTTCCGTCTCTCTGATCAAATCAACCCTGTGTATCTTGCCTTCACTTAGGTCAGTCCAATATAATGGTGTACGACATTTTCGACTGTACAATGCTTCGTAAGGTGCCATTTTAATACTTGATTATAAGCTATTATTATACACAAATTCAATCAAAGGCAAGTATCATTCCCACGTACCTTTAAACTCAAGAACACAACATCTCAACATATCCTTGAGTATTTGGATAACACGCTAGGACTGACCATCCGATTGAGAGTGAAAAGCTGTACTAAAGTGTAACTTGGTACCCAAAGCATCTTGCAGTTTCTTCCAAAACTGCGATTTGAACCTCGAATCTCTATACGAAATAATAGAAATAAGTACTCCGTGTAACCGTACAATCTGCGATATGTAAAACTCATCCAATTTATTAAGCAAGAAATCCATATGCACCGGAATAAAATGAGCCAATTTTGTCAATCTATCAACGATAACCCATATTGAATCTTTCTTACTTGACGTCAAAGGCAAACCTATTGCGAAGCCCATAGTGACTCGTTCCCACTTCCACTCAGGTATCATAATCAGATGAAGTAGTCCCGATGGTACTTAATGCTCGGTTTTCACTTGTTGGCACACTAAACACTTCGACACATAGTCTGAGATGTCTCGCTTCATACCGTGCCACCAATAATGCTGTTTCAGATCATTATACATTTTTGTGCTACCCGGATGAATTAACAATCTATTACTATGAGCTTCATCACAAATCTTTCTAATTAATTCAGGGTTCTTCGGTACATAGATTCGATTCTTGAACCATAAATATCCTTCAGCATCTATCTAAAAATCTGAATCCGTTATTATCATCAACCTCTTGGGCTTCTCGAATCTGCTGCTCAAACAATGGTCTCACTTTAAACTTAGCAATGATCACACCATTTTTAGTCATAGCTATATCCGCATTCATTGCACGTAGAGCAAATAGGGACTTTCGGCTAAGTGCATCTACAATCACATTAGCCTTTCCCGGGTGATAATCAATCATGAGTTTGTAGTCTTTCAATAATTCTAACCATCATCGTTGTCTCAAATTCAGATCCTTTTGAGTCATTAAATACTTTATACTCTTATGATTCGAATAAACGTGGCACTTCTCACCGAATAGATAGTGACGCCATATCTTCAAAGCAACGACTATAGCGGCCAACTCAAGGTTGTGCATCGGATAATTTCTCTCGTGCGGTTTCAACTGTCTCGAGGCATAGGCTATGACTTCACCCTCTTGCATCAATACACAATCGAGTCCATTTAAATATACATCACTAAAAATAACAAAGTCTTTACCTGACTATAGCTGAATGAGTAATGGAGCTTCTGTTAACAAGGTCTTCAGTTGATCAAAACTCTTCTGACACCTTTGTAATACCCTGAATTATGGCTTATGCATTATTTGCTTAATTATATGAAATAGCATGCTTATGTGTGTTGTGGATGTGCATTATGAATTTTTGTGAACCTTAGTGTATAGTTAAATGCTTTAGAAATTATTAGATTTTAAATCTAAAAGAGGGAGCTAGACTGATAAGGCCTTAAAAGAAATAGTTGAGGAATTGTGACATGAAATTGGGCTTGGTAAAGTGGTGCAAGGCGCCACTTAGGGCCTTAGTAAGTGACGCCACAAGGAAAAGAGGAGGGACTAGGTTGAATCACAAGGGAAGCAAAAGGGGAATTTTATTTTTCTTGCAAGGAGCAAAGGAGATGGACTGCATTAAGAAACTTAAGGGATGAGTTTAATCCTCTCTAAAATTCAGCTAAGATAAGAGATTTATGTTGGATTATTTTTATTAATTTAAATAAAGTGATAAATAGGGAAAAGAGGATAAAAATGAGGATGGTGATAGGGAAGGATGTAGTGGCCGAATGGGGGACTCTTCCTAGGGGTAATTTTCGGCCAAATTTGAGAGGGGAGTAGCCGAATTTCATAAAAAGATTTTAGCCTTCTTTTGTTTTCTCTTTTTTCTCCATAGAATCAAATCCCTCAATTCTCTCTTCTTTTGGTCTAGCTGAAATCTCTCCCAAAGTCTCCTCATAGTCGATTTTTCTTAAGGCTCTACACATTTTCTTTTCTTTCCTTTGTTGAAGCCGAAACCCTCTAAGTGTTCATCAAAGCCGAATCTCTGTGTTGTCAGGCAAAGGTACTATCGATGAAACACCCCACACCCTACCACGAGCCCAGGCCGGATCTGGTATGTTCCTAAAGTAAACTGGTTTCAATAATTTACATTACTTAGAGAAATTTGTGAAAATTTTGGAAAACTATTATTTTGAGTTGGGCTTAGATTGGAAACCCATTTATTTAATCTTGTAAATCAATTTGATTTAATATGTCCAAAATAGTTCCTAGCACAATATTTAAAAGTAAAGTAAAGATAAAGAATAATCCATTGGGCCTTATGGTCTTATTACATCAAGTAAACCCAAAATAAAGTTTAAGGTACCAAATAAAATAAAGTCCAAATAAAATAAAATCTCAGAATGTAGCATGGCCACCTCAAGGTCCACCTACCGGTCCGGTCAATCCTTTGCTCATCACTGAAAATAATTCCCACAATGGGGTGAGTCAACAGACTCAATGTGCACACAATACTAACATTCAACAAATCGCATTCATGTTCAAATCATCGATCCATATAAAATGAAATTATGATGCAACCCAAACCCAATCCTAATGGTCCATCCGCTACATGCCACCCGTACCTGCCATTCACACTGTGGGGACTACTAAGTCAACCCTCCATCCGCTGCACACCATCGAAGGCAGTCGCTGCAGTCGATGTGCTCATCGCCCATATACGTTGTGTCATTAGACACTATATTCAAATAATGTAACCGGAGTTACCAAATTCAGTTAATGTAACCGTAGTTCCCATATTTCGTTGGTGAGACCAAAGTCAACACCTTCGTTGGTGAGACCAAAGTCAACACCTACTCTTCCCCTTTCACATAAATCCCGAATGCCCCCAAAATTTATATATTATGCATAACTTACTTAATTTCATGTTCATATACATATATTCGAATGTTATAAAATAACATATTTCACAATCCTATCGAAGTAGGAAACGTGCACAGGTACTTTTTATCACATTTGTGGTACTTAGCCACATTCACATTCTTATACATATTCATATATTAAAATAATAGCCATATGAAATACCAAGGTTAGTAAGAATTACACACGATTTGCTTAAAAAGGTTCCTTGAGATCTTGAAAACCCGATCTAACTTTAGATCATTAACTCCTTTGCCGATTTGGTGTTTATACAATTCCGAAAACTTGGTTTTTCCTTTACGATATTAAGTAACCTTGAATCTCAATATGGGTTAGTTTTCGACTTTTAATAATTAAAGAATTGATCAAAGTAATCACACAAGCCTTGGCGAATGTGTCTTACCTTAATTTCCTTGAATCCAAAATCCAAAACTCTTCCTTTGATATTCGGCCAAGAGACATAAAGAGGTTATTTCCTTAGATCTTGATTAAGCGAATTAGAAGAACAAGAATTAATTATTCTTACCTTAGATCCTTGATCTTTATATTCGATAATTGTGAAACACGAGATCCCTTGTATATTAGGCCATGATCAAAAATAGGATTAGGCCTTTTACTTTCTACAACTAGAAAAGAAAGAGAGGAAATTGAATGGCTTAACCTTACCTTGATGCTTTTAATCAATTGCTTCCTTGTCTTGAATTACAGAGATCCGATTATGGAGATTTAACAGAGATCAAAAGAGAAGGGTTTTGACTTAACAATGACAAAGGAGAGGAGAAGAAAAGATGGAGTCCTTGCTTAGGAGAAATTTTGGCAAAGAGGATAGGGGCTAGGGAATTTTCGGCACTCAAATGAAAAGATGAGAGAAAAGTCTCCAACTCTCCTCCTTTAACTGAAATTGCAATGCCAAGAGTCGTTGACTTGGCCACTACTTCCCTACAAGTGATAATATTATCATTTAATTATCACAAGTACTTAATTCATCCTATATCTCCTCAATTATCTTATTAAAGAAAATTCTTATTTATCACTCATTAATCAAGTTTTAACCAAATAAAACTCCTCCTTACTAGGATTAGGTGCGTCCACCCTTAGCCTTGGAAGCCAAAATAAAACTTTCAATATTTGCTTCCCAAGTGACTCGAACTCGGGTCATTTCCATAAGCCTTAAGTGACACCTTAGGCCCATTATTCCAAGCCCGATTGTGTGTCAAATCTCACCAACTTTTCTTTTAAGGCCCTCTTGCCCTTATTTCCTATTTTGGACTTTAAAATTTGTCATTTCGCCTTATTTCTAAGTTTCCTAAAATTTTCGATCGGCTCTGTAACTTGCCATTTTCTTACATCTTGAGTTTCCAAAATGTTCGGGTTTCCAAAATGTTTAGATTTCCAAAATGTTCGGGTTTCCAAAATGTTCAAGTTTCCAAAATGTTCGGGTTTCCAAAATGTTTAGGTTTCCATTTTCATGCATTTCGGTGTTTCCAAAATATCGAAAATCTATTCTTAGTGCTTAAACTTGTCATTTCATACAATCAAGCCGAAAATGCATAGGCCCTATTCAGGATGTTACTGATTCTACCCTTAAAAATAATTTAGTCCTCGAAATTACTTACTATCGTTCATCATCTGCATCCTAACTCACCACACTCGCTATTGTCACAAGACTCGATCTTAAAGAACTATCATACTTTCTAGGCACATTCTCTAAGTTCACAATCAAGGTTCCATATACTTCATTAGCAACATAAGATCGAACTAATCTTATAGCGAGTAAAGTAATGAAGTATAATCCATAAATAAGAAACTTACTCGTTGTCTCGTCTGGCGATCACTATCCTCGCGACGGCCGATTGTATAAACTAACTTTGGTCGCCTTGCTTCAACCTTCAACACCTCCGCTTGGTGCTCCACGACCTTGGCCAAAACCATTACCTCATTTATTCAACCTCGACCTCATTGAAATTCTTTGTCCTCCCCCTACCGGCTGATTAACATCTTTGAGTTCTTTGTTGTTTGTCATCGATATTTTTGGACGGTCCTTGAACATATGGTCCTTGGACCCACACTTAAGACATGCTCTGTCTTTCTCCAACACTCACCTAAATGCTTCTTTCCACAATGCTCACAAGGATGATATCGCCTCTGGTACCAACTTGCGATCCTTTGGCCCATCGCCTCTAGGCCTCTTATTCCCAGATGATCCGGACAATCCAAAACCTCTTTACGGCCTATTTCGATCGATGTTCGCTTGATAGAATCCTTAATTACCTCGGCCACTTTAGCCTTATCCACCAAAGCAGAGAATTCCCGCTCCTGATGCGGTGCTATCAATAGTCTCAGATCGTTCCTCAGTCCATCCTCAAAATGGACACAGCGTTCATGCTCAGTTGCCACTACCCCTCGAGCATAGCGGCTCAACCTCAAGAATTCTGCCTCATATTCTGCGACAGACTTACTCCCTTGTACCAACCCTAGAAATGCCTTCCTTTGTTCATCTGTATACCTGGTTCCCACATACTTTTTCTGAAATGCCTCTTTAACATATTCCCAAGTCAAGTTTTCAGCCGTGGTACCATCTTGAACAGTTAACCACCGCTGATACGCTTCATCGCGTAACAACGCCACCATCCCTTTCAACTTTTCCTCTGGAGTCAGATCGAGCTCATCCATGATACGCTCCGTTGCTTCCAAACCGATTTCACCGGTATCTTGGGTGCCACATTAGATACTCCTCGAAACATTTCGCTCCATTAGCTCGGAGCCGCTTCAGTACCGACTTTCGGTTTCTGAATTTCCTCCTCACCGCCACCAATTCCAAAACTTCGCGACCTGACCTACGACCTGACATCTTCCCCATCCGAGCTTCTTGCTCCACATTAACAATTTGGGGTGGTAGTGGCGATGGCATTTCATTGTCGACCCTTGACCCGACCTCACGGGTTCCGACACACGGTCATCCTTCCTCTTCCTCGACCACGACGACCATGTCCTCTAGAGCTTATTTTCTAACGTCGAGATCGATTAAGAAATTTTATGAATTAGTCATTGTTCCACTTATTTACCAAATAAGGAGTTTTATGAAAAGGGATTTAAGAGTGGTTCTTTCAGATCATACAAACACACGCCTTTTCATTCATTCGGTCATCCATCAAACAAGTATGAACTTCCGTTCATTCGGAGAAACGTTGTAGTTTTTGTTGTTGTTGTTGTTGTTTTCCACTACCCGGGGTATTTTAAGTAAATTTGTCCTCTGAGGGTATTTTGGTAATTTGTCAAAATAAGGTTCCTTGGTGATTTTGTCAAAAATTATTTTGAAAACTTCAAAGTCTAGGGGTAATTTGGAAATTTTTTTTAAAATCTGGGGGTATTTCGGTAATTTTTGACCTCAGGGGTATTTTGGTAATTTTTTCACAAATCAGGGTAAATTTGTAAAATTTAATAAATTTGGGGTATTTCAAAAGTTGTAAAACTTTGAGGTTCTTTTCGAAAATTGTTCCTTCAAAAATGGGGATGTTGCAAAAAATTTTGGAAATCAGAGGCAATTTTGTAATCTTTCCAAAATCATGGTATTTTGATATTTTACAGATTAGGGTTTTTGAATGTTCATGAAATCATGAAATTTTGGTAAAGTTGTTGAGTAGTTGAACATTTTATAAACCAAGAGGCGTTTTGGTAATTTTACCCCTAGGGCATTTTGTAATTTTACGCAAATCAGAGTTTTTAGTAAAATGTTGTAAAAATAATTTTCTCGATTTAAAAGAAAGTTTTAAAGGTTTAAAAAAACTAGGGTTTGTTGTTTTGTTCTCTCTTTTTTCTAAAAACATGGCTAGTTCCCTTTCGGGTTTTAGTCATTATGTTTAACCTATGACCGAGCCCTCTTGGTCAGGATGAACCAAAGCTACGCACCAGGCAGGATTCGTGTGGAGAGGAGGTGAGTCACAGATCGCTTAAATACCAAGCTCCCACGAAACCATTCCTAGACATGCGCAGAGGTTGCCACACCACTGAGCCCTCTGAGTTATGGTGAACCGAAGCTACGCACCAGGTAGGATTCTTGCGAAGAGGAGGTGAGTCACTAGGACTACTTAAATACCAAGCTCTTCCGGATCCAATCCTAGATATGCGTACAGGGGTTACCACACCACTAGCTCAGTGACTAAGCCATAGGTTGGTTCAGTGCATTAAGTCTTATCTGGTTTTGTGTTTGAGTAGTCTAATCCTAGGGTTCAAGTTCCTATCATTCTATTCTACGTTCCATGCCTTTTCTACCCTTATATAAATCACAGAATCACACATCAAGTTAGGGGTACTTACCTGGTGGATCATGGGTGGAGACTTAGGTGCCATGCCATAAAACATGCTTATTTTTCAAAGAAAATCATTTGGCTTGCTTTGAAAACGTTTTGGGCCTTAGCCCACAGTAGGAGAGTTTAAAGCGTACTCGATATCAATGAAACACCCCACACTCAAATTTCTAACGAGCCCGAACAGGATCTGGTATGTTCCTAAAGTAAACCGGTTTCAATAATTTTCGTTACTTAGAGAAATTTGTGAAAATTTTGGAAAACTATTATTTTGAGTTGAGCTTAGATTGAAACCCATTTATTTAATCTTGTAAATCCAATTTGATTTAATATGTCCAAAATAGTTCCTAGCACAATATTTAAAAGTAAAGTAAAGATAAAGAATAATCCATTTGGGCCTTATGGCCTTATTACATCAAGTAAACCCAAAATAAAGTTTAAGGTACCAAATAAAATAAAGTCCAAATAAAATAAAATCTCCGAATGTAGCATGGCCACCTCAAGGTCCACCGGCCCGGTCCGTCACTGCTCATCACCTGAAAATAATTCCCACAGCGGGGTGAGTCAATAGACTCAATGTGCACACAATACTAACATTCAACAAATCAGGCATTCATGTTCAAATCATCAGATCCATATAAAAATGAAATTATGATGCAACCCAAACCCAATCCTAATGGTCCATCCACTACACACCACCCGTACCTGCCATTCACACCGTGGGGACTACTAAGTCAACCCTCCATCCGCTACACACCATCAAGGCGATCATTGCGATCAACGTGCTCATCGCCCATATCGTTATGTCATTAGACACTATATTCAAATAATGTAACCGAGTTACCAAATTCAGTTAAAGTAACCGTAGTTACCATATTTAGTTAGTGAGACCAAAGTCAACACCTTCGTTGGTGAGCGAAGTCAACACCTACTCTTCCCCTTTCACATAAATCCCGAATGCCCCCAAAATTTATATATTATGCATAACTTACTTAATTTCATGTTCATATACATATATTCGCATGTTATAAAATAACATATTTCACAATCCTATCAGAAGTAGGAAGCGTGCACAGGTACTTTTTATCACATTTGTGGTACTTAGCCACATTCACATTCTTATACATATTCATATATTAAAATAATAGCCATATGAAATACCGGGTTAGTAAGGGTACACACCTGATTTGCTTAAAAAGGTTCCTTGAGATCTCGAAAACCCCGATCTAACTTTAGATCTATTAACTCCTTTGCCGATTTGGTGTTTATACAATTCCCGAAAACTTGGTTTTCCTTTACGATATTCTACCAACCTTGAATTTCAATATGGGTTAGTTTTCGGCTTTTTAATAATTAAAGAATTGATCAAAGTAATCACACAAGCCTTGGCGAATGTGTCTTACCTTAATTTCCTTGAATCCAAAATCCCGAAAACTCTTCATTTGATATTCGACCAAGAGACATAAAAGAGGTTATTTCCTTATAGTGTCCGTACCTCTTTCGGAAAGCAATTTTTAGTACATCAAAGTCTTTAACTCGCAGCAGTTAGTAACCTGAACTCACATCTATCTTAGAAAACACAGTAGCCCCTTTCAACTAATCGAACAAGTCGTCAATCTGCAACAAAGGATATTTATTCTCTATAGCCACCTTATTGAGCTGTCAGTAGTCAATGCACATTCTCATATTTCCATCTTTCTTTTTCACAAACAAAATTAATGCACCTCAGGGAGAAAAACTCGGTCGTGTGAAGCCTCTATCAGTCAATTCTTGCAACTGAGCTTTCAATTCTTTTAACTCAGTCGGTGCCATTCTGTACAGAGCTATAGAAATCAGAGTCAGCCTCGACACTGACTCAATACCAAAATCTACCTCTCAGATTGATGGTAAACCCAGTAATTCCTCGGAAACACGTCTGGATACTCACACAATTGGTACTGATTCAATCTTCTTTTTGGTCACTTTAGAGTCGAGCATATAAGAAAAGTAAGCTTCACAACCCTTTCTCACATATTTTTAAGCTAACATCGAAGATATCACTACCGATAAATCGTTCAAATAATTAGACTCAATCCGAATAATCTCATCATTCTGGCATCGCAAATCAATAGTCTTCCATTTTCAGTTCACAATAACATCATGCAAAGTTAACCAATCCATACCGAGAATTATATCGAACTCGTTGAATGGAAACAACATCAAATCTGCCAAAAAATATGAATCCCGAATCATCAATGGACAATTCATGCACACTTTATCAACCAAAATACACCAGCCTAAGGGGTTCGATACTCTAATCACAAACATAGTAGACTCTACAAGCAAAGTCTTACTGGATACTAAAGTCTCACATACATAAGAATGAGTCGAACCAGGATCAATCAATGCAACAACACTAGTATCATAAAGAGTGAAAGTACCAGTAATTACATCTGGACACGAAGCTTCTTCACGGGATCGAATAGCATAAGCTTTAGCAGGTGCACGAGCCTCCGATCTAATAGTTGTGTCTTTAGTTCCTCTTTGACTACCACTCACATTACCTGGATTTTTGGGTGGTCTACCATGAGCTACCGTGTTACTTGACCTTATATTCTACGCTTCTTGTCTTGCTCAACCAACTCAAAACATTCATGAATGAAGTGATCCATTGATCAACATTTAAAGCAAGCCTAATCATTCAATCTAAAACTCCCGGGATGTCATTTACCACAGTGTTTGCACTCAGGTTGGTTCGATCGGATGTTACAAATACTAGCTACTAAGGTAGCTTTCGAACTCACAGATGGTCTGCATGATCACGTCTAGAGTAACCAATAGTAGCCTTTGAATGGCTAAAGTCATCTTGGAATTTCTTTGATGCCTATTGGAATGACTTACCCGATGATCTCTTACGTGCGACTCTAGCTTCAAAATCAACTTTTCTTTTCTCTTTTCTTAACTCTTCAACTTTGCATGCTCGCTCAACAAATCAAACAAACTCTTTTATTTTAAGAATCCCAAAGAGTAATTTAATGTCTTCATTCGACCCATATTCAAATCTTTTACACATAATTGCTTCTGTCAAAACACATTCTCGGGCATATCTGCTAAGTCTCACAAATTCCGCTCATATTCTGTTATGGTCATACGACCCTGTTTCAACTCAAGGAATTCTTTACGCTTTTGGTCGATGAATCTCTAACTGATGTATTTCTTATGGAATTTAGTCTGAAAGAACTCCCAGGTAACCTATTCTCTCGAAACTACAGATATCAGTGTATTCCACCAATGATACGCAGAATCTCAAAGCAATGATACAACACATTTAATACACTCATCAGGTGTACAGGATAGCTCATCAAACATACGGATAGTATTATCGAGCCAAAATTTAGCTTGCTCAACATCATCATCAACAGTGGCCCTAAATTATTCAGCCCCGTAATTAACAGAGGGCTTATGTCATCTCATCGGATCAAGTACTTGAGGTATTACAGGTATTGGAGAAGGATTAAGCAGGGGTGGGGGTTGTTAAATAGCCAGATTTGTACGAATGTATTGTATGAACCAATCATTCATCATCTGATAGAAGGCTTATTTAGCCTCACTCTCATGACTACTCGAAATCGACGTGGAATCAGCCAACGCTACCCCTTGTGTAGCATCCTAGAATTAGGGGTTCTGCATTTTACACTATTTGTGTTTGGCTCGTTAAGCATGTTATCTTGGTATGTTTGGGGGTCTTGGGGAGGCTCGGGGTCAAGCCTGAGCCTTGGTAAAATTTTACTTTTTGGACATATTAGGGAGAGCCTGGTTGAAGCAGGCCTTAAGAATATTTTCTTGTGCTGGTTGACACAAGATGAAGTGTGGTAGAGTGGCAAGTGACACCAGTTAAGGGGCAAGGGAGTAGCATTAGAATGGGGTAGAAGGGGAGGAGTTCGAATCCCATATGCCTCATTATGAAGCTTTATTTTTGGCACCAGGATGAAGGGAAGATGGTTTCGTGTTGGACTCTTCAAAGGTGGGTGTTGAATGAGTCAAATGCATTTGAATGAGTAGAGGAGAGGTGCTTGTGGAGTTTGAATTGGTCAACCAATTCAAATAGGTGTTGGAGAGTGAAAGTAGGAGCAAAATAAGGGATTTGGTGAAGGTGAAAGGTGTTGGCTGAATTTGGGGAGCTTGGTGGGGGAAATTTCAGCTATGTGTTGTTGTGGCTAGGGAGTAACAACATTAGGTGTGTGTGTTAGCAAAACTGAAAGCTTGGAAGAGTGTGTGCCGAATTTCTCTTATGTTCTTAGTTTTCTCCTTTTTGACATTTTAGGCTTTCATCTTAAGTTATTTCAGGTCCTCTATGTTGCACGGTTCCTACTATTTCTTTTTGGGCATTTCTTTTTCTTTTCTCCCTTCCATCCACTTGTTTTCTTTTGAGTTTCCATTCCCCTTGCCGAAATCACTAGCTACCATTTCTCTTTTCGTCTCATCTTTCTCTTGTGCACAGTGTTGTCAAATCATCTTCTACTCCCTAACTCTTCTCTTTTCTCTATTAGATAGCCACCATATATCCTTGTAGCCGCTTGTTTGGGGGGCCAAACCTTTTCTTTGAATCTCGGTTCATCCATTCCCATCTTGTTCCTCTCATCTCTTCCTCTTGTAATCTCCATAGCTGAATTCTGCCGAATCTTGAGAAGCAAATAGATGGTGTCTGTTGTCTACCGAAGGTTCCTGTGCATTCGGTATTTGCTAGTCGCAAGGTAATGTTATCTTAATCTCCTTGTCACTAGTTCTTGTTCTTTTCCTTTCTATCTTCTTCGCTCTTAAGGCTCTGTTTCTCCTTCCTAAGGCCGAATCTGTTGAAGTGCAAGCACACCCTTCTAGCCTATGCTTAGCTTCGAGATCTCGTAAGGTGGTTGGTAAGTTGTTATGGTCGAATGAGGGGAAGGCCCTCTTTCATGTTCCGTTTAGGCTGTAAGGTCATTTCTTCTTTTTTTTGGGAACACCATTTTCTAACTTGTGAGTTGTTTAGGGGTTCACCTGGATTTGTAAGTCGAATCTGCTAGTGCAATTCCTTAGTACTCAAGGTAAGGAGTTCTTCTTTTATTCTTTTCAGAAAGATTCTATTCGTTGTACTCTGCCTAAATCAAATCTTTTGGTTAGATAATCAGCATTTCTTTTTTAGTAACTGATCAAGGCTCTCTTCAAGGATGCAAGTGTCGGACAATCTAAAGAGGGGAGTGGACCCATAATCTCTGCTCCTAAATTTAAAAGACGTACGGTGTCGGTGGTTTGAGACTTTTTATCGGGGTGTGGTAGAGAGCCGACGTCTGCCTGGGATAGGCAAATTGTGGTGGTTTCTTCTAGTGAGAGTGACGATGTAGAGAGTCTAGTTTTACACATAATCAGGTGTGTAACACTCACACTCTCTCTGTATTGTTTCGTGTAAATAATTATAATGGCTAAAAAATGAAACGACTGTGCAATCGATTGAGATACCCTTGTGGGTAAGGTTGAGGACACCAGGTAAGTGCTGTTGTACTTGCTTTGCATATAATATGATTATGTATGACATGATTAACTGCTGTACATGGATAATATGTATGCATCGAGTTTTAGGATGTGAATGAAAGGGGAAGTGTGATTCAATGACTCTTGTCACAGTGGTCTGGGACCACAGTGGTTTGGAACCACGTATACATATGTTTCTTAGTGACTTGTCTCAGTGGTCTAGGACCACAGTGGGTTGGCCCCACGTTTATATATTTTGTGACTCTATCACAAGTGGTCTGGGACCACAGTGGCTTGATGCCATGGGTGTTTGGTTGATTCAGGTGACCTAGAGGATGGAAAACTATGTTGGGCTGGGGCTACATTGCATACACTTTAATATGCAATATTATGTGGGCTGAGGCCCAATGTGCATCTGTAGGCTTAAGGCCAATTGCATTATAAGGGGAATTACACACTGAGTCTTGGTGACTCACCCCTCTGCTTAATTTTGCAGGTAAACACTAGATCGCGATTTGGAGCTAAGGCAGACTTGAGGTGGCCATGGAATGTTTTTCTCGTAAACTCGTTTCTTTTATTTAAACTTATTTTAATTTGGGATTTTATTATGTAATAAGGCCGCTTTAACTTTAATTTGGGTTTTGAGTTAATGCTGATATTATATATTTTATAACCGTCAAATATGGGGTTTTTATAAAGCTAAAAACATAAACAAATAGTTTTCAATGTGTTAACAAGAGATGGTTTACGAGTAACAAATTAATTCAGAGATTTTATTAAAACCACAACATTGATTTCAAATGTCACGTTTATGGAATCCCTTGATTTCAGCTTTTGTAAATGCAAATTTGTTTACAACCTATTAGATCAATTTAATAAGAAGTCGGTACGAAACCTTCAAGTAGATTTTTTTTTAAATCAACTTTAAGATGGAGACACTAAACGAAATGTTTTCTAAGTTACGATGTTTCGTTAAAATTTCAAACTACCCTTCATGTAACATGCCAGATTTGGTCATAGCGTATAGATCGGGTTTGGGGTGTTACACCCTGAGTAGGAGCAGGCACATTACTTTCTACATAATTAGCTACGACTCTATCGGGATCCATTTACTATACGAAAACACATTTCAATTGTCAGGAATCATCACACTATCGCAATATAAAAATATGGCATGTATAGCTGGAATCATACATGCTATGTTAGTCCTAGAATCGACTAAACCGTAGCTCAGATACCAATAAATGTAACACCTCTAAATTGTATCTGTCATCGGACTCAGGTTAAAAGGCGTTACTGGACATATCAGGTCAAAACATAATCAATTCATAAACATCAAACATTCAAAAACATTCCATAGAGAAATATACATATAGAGTCCCTTTAGAAGGTTTACGAGACCTTAAACATTGCATTGGGAAGGAATCGGGACTAAATCGAGCATATACAAAAATATTTCAAAAATTAAACATTTTTCAAAGTTACAGAGGTCATATGCCCGTGTGGGTAGGCCGTGTGCCTCACACAGCATTAGACACACCTGTGTGTCTAGGCCGTGGCAAAACAGGGCATACATACTGACTTGTCCACATGGCCACAAGACACGCCCGTGTGCCAGACTACATGAAATTTAGGGAGTCTACTGACTTGCTCACACGGCTAGTCACACGCTCGTGTGTTCAACCCGTGTGGCTTCCTGACTTGCTTCGAAATACAACCTTGAGAGACACGGTTGAGTCACACGCCCATGTGCTCAATCGTGTAGGCTAATATAGGCCATTTGTAAGGCCAATTTTCCACCCAAAAATTGGGTCAAACATACAAGCCTCAATTCAAGATCCAAAGGCAACCAAAAACATACCAAATCATGCACAATTTGACCCTTAACAACATCATTTATTTCCATATGCAAATCTAACTCAAACTTACCAATTCAAGCATAGATTTCACATCAAAAACATATGATTCATATTTCATTTAAAACCATTACAATTCATAGAATTTCTCATCATATCAATTTCACAAATCAATCATAAAACTTACCAATTTAGACCATTCCATTTGGCTATTCATGAGCACATCAAAACATACCAACTTTTATATCCTATAGCATGAACTAAACTCATCCATAAGCATATCCATTAACAAGCCATATCATATGGCTATATTTACACATTCTAAAACATAATCAACATTCTCTAGCCTATACATGCCATACTTCAATATATACATTTTCAAAAGATACCAAAATATAGTTCGATAGTGTAGTGATGATCCTCGTTGATCCCCGAGCTTTTTGTAGCTTTGATAATCTTTAAAACAATAAACAAACACACACAATTAAGCTTTCATAGCTTAGTAAGTCATAAGTAAATAATGATCAAATAAACATTCGCATTAGAATAACTAGCCAAATCAAACAAACCTTAACTAAATGTACATTTATTATGCTTACAAACTCAAATATTATCACATATATAATAGCAGTATAACATCAATGGTCGAATGAACATATACTCATAAGCACATATAAATTTCTCTTTTACCATGTCTAATTCATATATATTCATCTCAATCATATACTTACCTAATTTTCATATACATATAACAAAGCTCGTACCTGAACCTTTTAGTTTGTTTTCACATTCGATCTTAACTTGATAATGCCTGTTGAACTATTAGGAATTAATAAGGATACTCGGATAGTCAGAAAGCTCATACAATGCAAACGTCCCAGACGTGGTCTTACATGTAATCACATATTGATGCCATTGTCCCAGACAAGGTCTTACACGAAATCAATTACGATCCCAATGTACCAGACATGGTCTTACACGTAAGCACAAGTCGATGCTAATGTCCCAGACATGGTCTTACACGAAATCACATATCAGAATCCTATTTCATGACATATGTATCCTAACTATTCCTAATGTTCGTATAGGACTTTCGGACGTCGTAACTCGATCGATTTGAGCTCGTGGACAATTCTTCTACAATTTTACCAATTTGGCATTCACATATATTTACAAGTAATAATTCAATTCGGTACAAATAAAATATATACAAATGAATTTAACAAAATTTATTTACTTATGAGCTTACCTCGGACAGAGATGAACGAACCGAGACAACTATTCGACAACTTTAGATTTCCCCTGATCCAATTCTGATTTCTTCTTTTCTTGATCTAAATTAGTATAAATTTAACTTATTTAATCACATATTAAATCAAATTCATCCAAAAACACATAAATGGGCCAATTACACTTTTTCCCCTTACATTTCACATTTTTCACAAATTAGTCCTTATTTCACAAAATACAAAATATTCAAAATTTGACCATACTATAGCTTGGCCGAATGTTCATTAAGCTCATATAAGTCCACACATTTCATTTATTTTACATTTTAGTCCCTCTATTTATTATTTTCACAATTTAGCCCAAATTACACTAATTCATCAAAAATTCAAATACAAAATATACTAATCTTTCACGTATCTTTCATATTTCACCAACTAACATCAATAAACTCACAATTTCATCAATGGCATATCTTAAAATCTTCATCAAATTCAAAAATTGAAACATGGGCTTGATAGATTACATACCAACAATCTCAAAAACGTAAAAATTATCCAAAACTGAACAAAACTCATACATTAATTAAACTAAGAACCTACATACATGCTATCTTAAATGGGTTATATAATGGTATGTACTTCTAGACTCCATACATGCTATGTTCAGTCCAAGAACCTACTAAATCGCGTGCCTTACACGGTTGAGACACACGCCTGTGTCTTAGGCCGTGTAACTTTCAACCTAGGGACACACGCCAGTGTCCTAGCTCATGTCCTAACCCGTGTAACTCACTAAGTAAGGTCACAAGGTCGTGTCACATGCCTGTGTGCTAGGTCGTGTAACTCTCTGAGTTGCCCTATATGCCCGTGTGCCAGGATGTGTGTTAGGCCATGTAACTCACTGACTTGCACCCAAAAGAAATCATTAAATGACACACGGTCGTGTCGCCAAGCCATGTAGACAAAAATTTACCTAAAATCAAGCCATTTCCAAAACCATTTCATGCATGATCTTTCAACCCATTTATACACACATTAAAAAGTAATTAAACATCATCAAAACACACATCTAAATACCATTTCAAGATCTTAATTTGTAACACCCCAAACCCAGTCAAAATGCTACGATCGAATCTGGCATGTCACAGGGAAGAAAACGTTTTGGAAATCAGTTTGTCGTCTCGAGTTGGGAAGAAAACTTTTATATATTTATAAAAGAATCGAGTTTGGATTGAGTGAACTGTTGAAACATTTTGAGACTCAGTTCAGTAAAATAGAGTTGCCTTGTTGTTATCCATTGTTTGTAAATTACCTGATGTAAAATTTCAGAAAAACCAAAAAGTTTATTCAAGTTTTGAAAACGTCCATTCACAGCTTACTAGGCATGCCCTTAATGTTTCACAAAATTTTAAAGAAATTTAAAACAAATAAATAATCCCAAAGTAAAATCTAAGTGGCCTTATTACAAGTTGAAATCCAAACTTAAAGTAAAAAAAAAAAATCTGAAATAAACATCGAAATAAAAACAAAATATTGAGCATGGAGACCTCGAGTCCACACTGGCTCCATATTCGAGATCTAGGAATTATCTGCAAAAAGGTAACGGAAGGGGTGAGTCACCAAGACTCAGTGAATAAATCCCCATCGCAAAAGATGTTAAGCTCTTACACAGATTCATATGCAAATATGCATGTCATGCAACCCATCCAACCTAGGTATCCATCCGAGTCTCCCAAGTCTACCCCTTGTGGCACCTAGCCACTAGTGGTACCTAACCACTGGTGACCAAAGTCACAAATAATCATATGTGGGGCCAACCCACTTGTGGTACCTAACCACTGGTGACGATCCCTTATATCGTTACGTGGGGTCAACCCACTATGGTACCTAACCACTGGTGGTTCCAAACCACTAAGACTTAGTCACAGAATAATGATATATGGGGCCAACCCACGTGTGGTACCTAACCACTGGTGACAGTCTGATAAATCATACCTTCCCCCTCCTCTCATCATACCCATTTTACATGTATATGCTTTTCAATACCATAGGATCATGCTTAACACTTACGGAGATATAACATGGCACATGCAGATTTAATATAGAAATCACGTTAGCCACCAAAATTGACTTACCTGGAATCCTTGCTTTTACCCACACCTGATTACTCACAACACGATACTTTCTACGTTGACATTCTCGTTGATAGGCACTACCGCTATCTACCTACTATTCTGCTAAGATGCTGGCCCACACCCAGGTGGCCAATCACGAACAGCAGACACAGCCCTCTTCTTAAACTTGGGGATCGAGCCCAAAGGTTGACTTCCCTCTCCTTCTTATATATTTCTTGCATCCATTAAAAGATTCGTCAAAACCCACTATGAGAGATGTGGTTTTTGGGATTTCCACCCCACTAGGTTAAAACAATAGATAACCAATAGATCGATTAATAAAACCACTAAGAAGGGAGTTCCTACCTAAATCAATTAGATCCCAAATTTAATAGGCTTAAACCACACGATGATCGCACCTACACAAGTACCTGATGAGCTTGAAAAAAAAAGATTAGGGTAAGGGAGTGGCCATTCGGTCGAACATATTATCATCATCCACATACCTTTGGATTTCTTCAGGATTTGGCATAACCAATCACAGCGAGGAAGATTTGGCTTCCAAGTGGTCTTCGGCTTTTTGTGAATGAATGAAGAGTAATCAGGGTCATGAGAAGCAAGGGGTTTGGCTAAGCAAGATGTTTCGAGAAGAATAAATAAGATGGAAGAGAGGTAAAAGTAGTGATTCGACTTTGGGACAAAGATGGAGAAAAGACTTGTAGGGATTCGGCTACCACAAGAAGAAGAAGATAAGAGAAAAGCCTAAAGGGCTTTCGACTATGGTCAAAAGAAGAGAAAAGAGGAGAAAAGCTTAGGTGATTTTCGGCAAAAGAGAGATTGAGAGGAAAAAGCTAGACTAAAAAGTGAAAACCCCACCTAAATGCTGAAAATACTACTCTTTAGCAACTAAATTTTGACACCCTCATTAAGAGCCAAAATCGAGAGTCGTCTTCCCCCAAACTATTCTAAGGAATTCAGCTAACACCCCCTTGTGCCGTCCCTCTATCTTCCTATCATCAAACAAATTTGAATTCATCACACTCCTAAAATTTCTCTCCTTCACTTATCCAAATCTGTTGACCCCTTCAATTCTTATCCACCAGAGTCCAAACCGAATGCAACACCTCCTGGCCTTGGCGTAAAAAAAAATAGCCAAAAGGGGATTCCCGCAGCTCGAACCAAGTCCCTATCAGCTCCCCTGAGGTGTCACTTCTCTAAGCCTTAAGTGGCGCCCCTTTTGCCACTTTACCAAGGTTCTTCTTGCGTCAAAACCTACCACTAACCACCCTTAACTCCTATCCCATACAACTCCCCCTTCTAAGTGCCCAAAAAGAAATTTTGCTAACGCTCTAGCCTACCCCTAGCTCATGCCTGAACCCTTAAATCACCCTGAACTAGCATGATGACCATACTATCTACATGCAATCACACAAAATGCAAAGGCCTCTTTTAAGGATGTTACAGTTCTACCACCTTAAAAATAATTTTGGCCTGGAAATTACCTGATGAAAAGAGTTGAGGGTATTGCTGCCGTATAACATCCTCTAGCTCCCATGTGTCTTCTTCTAATCCATGGTTCTGCCACAATACCTTCACCAAAGGGACTGATTTCCTACGCAATACTTTGACATCCCGATCCAGGATCTGCACCGGTTCCTCCCCAAAAGATAAGTCTAGGCTTACTTCAATTTCTTCTACCGACACAACATGAGACAAATCAGAACGATAGCGTCTAAGCATAGAAACATGAAACCCGTTATGGCTCTGACTTAATTCTGATGGCAACTCGAGCTGATAAGCTACTGGTCCCACATGCTTTAACACTCAATAAGGCCCGATAAACCTAGGGCTCAACTTGCCCTTCTGACCAAATCTCAGCACTTTTTTCCATGGCGACACCTTCAAGAAAACCTTGTCACCCACTGCAAATTCTATATCCTTCCACTTAAGATCGGCATAGGACTTTTTCCTGTCCGAAGCTTACTTCAGACGAGCTTGAATCAGCCTAACCTTACCTTCTATTTTAGCCACCAACTCTGGACCCAATAACTGCCGTTCACCCAACTCTGTCCAACACGTAGGGGTACGACATTTTCGTCCATATAACACTTCATATGGTGCCATCTGAATGCTTTCCTGGTAACTATTGTTATACGCGAACTTTGCCAATGGTAGAAATTCTTCCCAACTACCTCTGAAATCCAAGACACAACCCCTCAACATATCTTCCAAAATCTAAATTACCCTCTCCGACTGCCCATCCGACTGGGGATGAAACGCCACACTGAAATCCAACCCTGTACCCAATGCCTGATGCAATGCCTTCTAGAATCTCGACGTAAATCTAGGGTCTCTGTCTGAAATAATCGACACTGGCACCCCATGCAACCTCACAATCTTCGCTATATATAATCTAGCTAACTTTTGAAGAGAGTAATCCACACGTACAGGTATGAAATGAGCAGACTTTGTCAGATGGTTAACAATTACCCAGACTAAATCCTTCTTAGTAGGTGTGAGGGGTAGCCTACTAACAAAATCCATCGTGATCCTTTCTTATTTCCACTACAGAATCTTTACCGGTTGCAACAATCTCAAAGGTAACTGATGTTTGGCTTTGACCTGCTGACACGTCAAACACTTACTCACAAATTCAGTTACCTCTCGCTTTAGGCCCGGCCATCAAAATTGCTCTCACAAATCTCAGTACATCTTACTACCTCCAAGATGCATAGCGTATGGACTGCTATGTGCCTCCTGAAGAATCTTCTGCCTCAACTCCACATCTTTAGGCATGCAAACTTTCCCCTGAAAACAAAGCACTCCATCGATGATCAAGCTATACCCTTCAATCCACCACTCTGTACTTGTAAACATCGAGCGCTTAAAACTTCATCTACCAGTTATTTTTCCTTAACCTGGTTTATCCATGTCGGCTTCACTTGTAGTTTCGCTAACAAACTTCTGTCCTCATACAAACTAAGGTGGGCAAACATGGCTCTTAAATCTACTACCACTTTGCAATTCAAGGCATCAGCTACCATGTTAGCCTTACCCGAATGGTACTCAATCGAGCAGTCATAATCCTTTAACAACTCGATCCACCTCCGCTGCCTTAAATTCAATTCCTTCTAAGTAAGGAGGTATTTCAAACTCTTATAATCTGGGTACACCATAAACTTCTCTCCATACAAGTAATGTCTCCAAATTTTGAGGGCGAAAACCATTGCAGCCAACTCCAAATCATGCATCGCGTAATTCACTTCGTGAGGTTTCAATTGTCGAGAAGCATACGCCACTACCTTCCCCCTTACATCAGCACACAACCTAACCCTGTATGCGACGCATGACAATAAATCGTAAACTCTTTCCCTGCTTCAGGATGAATCAATACCGGAGCTTCCATCAAAATCCTCTTTAACTTCTCAAAACTCTTTTGCTGCTTGTCTGAACAAACAAACGGAACCGCTTTCCTTAGCAACTTGGTTAACGACACTGCAATCAAAGAAAACCCTTCTACAAACCTTCTATAATATCATGTTAAACCTAGAAAACACTGAATCTCCGCCATAGACTTCGGTGATTTCCACTCTAATACAGCTTCAATCTTCTGAGGGTCAACTCTAATTCCCTCAGCTGACACTATATGACCCAAGAAGGTAACTTCCCTTAGCCAGAACTCGCACTTACTAAACTTTGCAAATAACTGCCTCTCCTTAGAATTTGCAACACCATGCAAAGATGTGCATCGTGCTTCTTCTCTGATTTTGAGTACACTAGAATATCATCTATAAATACTACGATGAACCGGTCCAAATACGGATGAAACATCCGATTCATCATATCCATAAACACTGCTGGTGCATTGGTAAACCCAAACGGCATTACCAAAAATTCATAGTGATCGTATCGAGTATGAAACACTGTCTTATGGATATCCGTCTCCTTGACCTTAAGCTGGCGATACCCCGACCTCAAATCTATCTTGGAGAAGACTGATGCTCCCCTAAGCTGGTCGAACAGATCATTTATCCTCGGCAACGGATACTTGTTCTTAATCGTCAACATATTCAACGACGGTAATCTATGCACATTTGTAGGCGCTCCCCAAGGTGATACACTCGGCTGGATAAAACCTCGATCCAGCAATTCCCGAATCTACGCTTTTAGCTCCACTAACTCCTTTGGCACCATTCTGTATGGGGCAATAGACATTGGCGCTATTCCTGGTAGAAGGTCTATACCAAACTCCACTTCGCGATCAGGAGGCAAACCCGGAAGCTCTTCCGAAAACAATCGACAAATTCTTTCACCATTCAGACATTCCCCACAGTTGATTCCTTAACCTACAAGGCACAAACATAAGCCACAAACGCCTTACATCTTTTCCTCACCATTTTTTCAACCCTCAAAGCGGATACCAGATAAGATAGGTAGTCTCTTCTCTCACCTATCATCACCACCTCTTCACCCTCGACAGTTCTCAGCACCATGCGCTTAGCTGCACAGTCTAAACTCGCTTGATACTTTACTAACCAACCCATCCCTAAGATCAAATCAAACTCCACGAATGGCAGTTCCATCAAATTAGCCTGAAACACTAGCCCTTGAAGTTCTAAGGGTGCATCCCTATACAGTTTATTTACTACCACAGAGTGTCCTAGAGGGCTAATTACCGTCATCTCCCTAGTAGAAGTCTCATATGTGAAGTTTAAAGTTCCCACTATACTACTAGCAACATAAGAGTGCGTCTAACCAACATCAATCAAAGTAGTATAAGGCAACCCAAAAATTAAAAAAGTACCAATTATGACGTCTGGTGTGTCGCCCTCCTCTCGACGCCTCACTGGATAGACCAACCGAGGCTGTCTTGCATCAGTATTTCTAGCACCCCTACCCGGTGCTCCACGACCTCACCTGTTACCATTACCACCCCTAGCTAAACCTCGACCCCTCTGCGGTTGTGAAACATCTCTCCTGAATTGTGTACGTCCTTAACCCTCAGTTTGTGTCCTAGTTGGGCTCCGCGAACAATCTCTTATTCGGTGATCCATCGACCCACACTCGAAGCACCCTCTATTACCTGTCCAACACTCCCCCGAATGAGACTTCCCACATCGAGCACACCGTGGTGGCCACTGAGTAGTAACAGCAGGCTTTGCAGCTTGATTCGGTCTACCAAATCTAGCCCTTTTCTGCGAACTCCTAGTAGACCCCGATGGCCCAAAGCTCCTTTTATCCCTATTCCTGTTTTGATTTTGTTCCTCGGTCTGCTTCACCTCCTCAGCTATCTTAGCCTTTTCCACAAGAATGAAAAATTCCCTCTCTCACTGTGGTGCAATCAACACCTGCAGCTCATCCCTTAGCCCGTCCTCAAACCTAACACAGCGCTTATGTTCCGTGGCCACGATACCCCGAGCATACCTACTTAACTGTAATAATTTTGCCTTGTATTCAGATACTAACTTACTCCCTTTAACCAAATTCAAAAATGCCTTACGTCGCGCATCTATATAACTAGACCCGATGTACTTCCTCTGGTAAGCCACCTTAAAGAAATCCCAAGTGATATCATTGGCCATCGCACCGTCCCTGACCGTGAGCCACCACTGATAAGACTTATCTCGGAGAAGAGACACTATCCCTTTCGACTTATCCTCAGTCGTGAAATCTAGATCATCCATTATGCGCTCTGTTACCTCTAACCAGTACTCAGCTATATTGGGACCTACACCTGAAACACCCTTAAATACCTCTACTCCACTAGCTCGGAGTCGTTTCGATATAGATTTTCGAGCCCCCGTACCTACACCTACTCCCACCACTCTCTCTAAGACCTGTAGCATTGTCTGCGACACCGCGTCATCACCACCCGTTTGCTCCTGAAACTCAACGCCCACCGCTGGCGGCGGCGATACCTAATTCTCTAACCTATAACTAGATCCTACTAGTTCTGACATAGTCATCCTACCCCTACCACGACCACGCACATTATGCCCACGTCCTCGAGTGCTCATTCTACCATTCGCGATTTATCTAATTAGAAATTTTATGGATTAATAATTCTTTCTTTCACTGATTAATAACGGGTAGTCTTATGGAAAGTAGTTTTAACAGTAGTTCTTTTGAATTCAAACTATATCTACATAGTTCAATTTTCAAGTCTATATTATCCTAATTCTGGAATTCACATTCAATCAACATCCAGCAGAGCACCACATCCATGCATCAAACACACAAGTACATCCATGAACTCACATTCATCACCTAGGGGTATTTTCATCATTTCACTACCCGGGGGTATTTTCGTAATTTTAACCTATAAGGGTATTTTCGTAATTTTTTTCAAGATAAGGTATCTTGGTGATTTTACAAAGTAGGGGTATTTTGGTAGTTTTGCATTTTAAGGGTATTTTGATAATTTTTGCAAATTAAGGGTGATTTAGTAATTTTAAAATCAAGGGTACTTTGGTAATTTTCCAAACATGGGTATTTTGGATAATTTACAAAACTAGAGATATATAAGTAATTTTACAAAAATGGGGTATTGGTCCCTCTCGGGTTTTAATCATAAAGTTTGACCCGTCAATAAGTCCTCGTGGCTAAGGTGAACAGTCACTACGCACCATGTAGGATTCCAGAAAAGAGGAGGTAAGTCACTAGGACCACTTAAATACCAAGCTCTTCCTGGATCTAATCATAGACATGCATATGCCTATTACCACACCCTAACCCTTATGACTTGTTCATAGACATGTCTAATTAGGGAAATTAAGTTTTATGGAATTTAAGAGTTTGTATAACTAGGCCTAAGGTCCATAAGCCCTAGCATACCTATCTATGTCCCTATAAAACCCATTAAAACCATCATATGTATCACATCAAAGGTTAGGATACTTACCTGGGTGGATCGGGTGCCGGTAGACTTGAAGGCCATATCTCAACCCAAAATATTTTTCTCAAGTTTACAAATCACCACTGGACCCATTTCACAGCCCGAGTTTTGAACTGGGCTATAATACTAAAATGTAACACCCTAAACCCGGTCAAAATGCTACGACCAAATCTAACATGTCACAGGAAGAAAACGTTTTGGAAACCAGTTTGTCGTCTCGAGTTGGGAAGAAAACTTTTGTATATTTATAAAAGAATTGAGCTTGGATTGAGTGAACTGTTGAAACATTTTGAGACTCAGTTCAGCAAAATATAGATGCCTTGTTGTTATCCCTTGTTTGTTAATTACCCGATGTAAAACTTCAGAAAAACCCAAAAGTTTATTCAAGTTTTTAAACGTCCATTTCACAGTTTACTAGGCATGCCCTTAATGTTTCACAAAATTTTAAAGAAATTTAAAACAAATAAATAACCCCAAAGTAAAATCTAAGTGGCCTTATTACAAAGCTGAAATCCAAACTTAAAGTAAAAAAATAAATAAATCTGAAATAAACATCAAAATAAATAATAAAATATTGAGCATGGCCACCTCGAGTCCACCTCGGTTCCATATTCGAGATCTAGAAATTATCTGCAGAAAGGTAACGGAAGGGGTGAGTCACTGAGACTCAGTGCACAAATCTCCATCCCAAAAGATGTTAAGCTCTTACACAGATTCATATGCAAATATGCATGTCATGCAACCCATCCAACATAGGTATCCCTCCGAGTCTCCCAAGTCCACCCGTTGTGGCACCTAGCCACTGGTGGTACCTAACCACTGGTGACCGAAGTCACATATAATCATATGTGGGGCCAACCCATTATGGTACCAAACCACTAGGACGAGTCACAAAAATAAGCATATGTGGTACCTAACCACTGGTGGTTCCAAACCACTGAGACTTAGTCACAGAATAATGATATGTGGGGCCAACCCATGTGTGGTACCTAACCACTGGTGACAGTCTGATAAATCATACCTTCCCCCTCCTCTCATCATACCCATTTTACATGTATATGCTTTTCAATACCATAGGATCATGCTTAACACTTACGAAGATATAACATGGCACATGCAAATTTAATATAGATAAATCACGTTAGCCACCAAAATAAACTTACCCAGAATCCTTTCTTTTACCCACAAGGGTAACATAGTGATTTCCACTATTACTTCGGCTTTTGACCAAACACAATAATCGCATATTAAACATATGAAGTGTGTAAAAGTTACACACCTGATTACTCGCAACACGATACTTTCTGTAACATCCTGAAAAGGGCCTATGCATTTTCGGTTTAATTGTACGAAAGTGACATGTTTTATGTGTTAAGAATAAATTTTGAACATTTTTGGAAACCTAAAAAATGTATGGAAATGCTAAGTTAAAAAGAGGAAAGTGAACATTTATGGAAACTAGGAAAATGATTTAGAAATGATTCAAAGAGGAAAGTGAACATTTACGAAACTAGGAAATGTAAGGAAATGTCAAGTTTAAAGAGCCAAACGAAAATTTTTGGAAACTTAGAAATGACTTAGAAATATCGAGTTTTAAAGTTTAAAAGAGGAAATTAAGGCAAGGTGGCCTTAAGAGAAAAAGTATGTGAAATTTGACACACAAATAGGCTTGGAAAAGTGGCCTGAAGATGCCACTTAGGGCCTCTAGAAATGGCACCACATGCAAGTGTATTTGGGCCAGGGATCGAGTCACTTAGGAAGCAAATAAAAGAAGTTTTATTTTGCTACAAAGAGCAGAGAGGTGGACGGCATGAGGGCTCTTAAAAGAGGAGTTTTATTTCCTTTAGAATTTCGGCTAAATAGGAGATAATTGTTGGATTAAAGAGTGGTGGCCAAGTAGGGGACTTTAGCCTAGGGATTTTGGCAATAGAAGGAAGATAAGGCCATTCTTCATTCATTCTTTTCTCTTCAAGAAAGCCTCTGCCGAAATTCTCTAGCCAATTTCTCCATTCTTTTCTTTCCTTCCTCTGCCGAATTCTCTTTGCAATTGTTCTTTTTTTCTCTTCTATTACAAACATAATCAAAAGCCGAAATTGTGATACATATCAGGGCCATAGCCGAATAATGCTAAGAGTTCAAGCAAGAGTTCCATCGAATTCTTCGGTAAGGGTAAGATCTAGACTCGATTTCCATTCTTTTCTTTTTAAGCCTGTCGAAATTTAGGGACTAATCCCTCATATTGTATTTTGGCCAAAACTATGGAAGGGAATTTTGGGATTTAGGTGGTGTCGATTAGAAAAAGGGAGTTCTCCATGATTTTTAAGATCTAAGGCACCTAACACAAAAGATCAATTTCGGGATCTAAGATTTGAAATGTAGGCACATAGGTATATTTGGCCAAGGCCTGATTTGATATCTAGATCTATTTGATAATCATTTAAAAAGCTGAAACTAATCTGTTTAAGTGATTCAAGGCTTGGCCAAAAATAAGAAGAAACATAGCAACGATTTTGGGATTTGAATAGTCATCAAATCGGCACCAAAGGTAAGAAGTTGACTACATAAATCCTTCAGGATTTGGGTTATAGTCGATTAGGCTTTAGAAGAAAAACACTAAGTTTGGCCGAATAGACCTTTGCTAAATATTACCATGTTGGCCGAATGTAGGGACTTAAAAATCTAAAATAATAGATCAGTTTTTTCGGGATTTCAAGGAATTCATTAAGCAAATCAGGTGTGTACCCCACACTATATCATAATATGTTTTATGGCTACGTTTAATTAATATATGTGATATTAAGATTATGAAAGTGGTTAAGGTACCATGTTATGGTACAAAGTACTCAGGTACGTTTCCTACTCCTACTAGGGTTATGAAATATGTTAATTGTAACATGAGAATAAGAATAATAATGTGAACTCTGGCATATTTATGCATATTACTATTATATGGGGCATATGGGTTTATTTTTGGGAAGTGAATGTGGTGACCTAAGACCACAAACACGGTGACCTAAGACCGTGATATCTGAATGTGGTGACCTAAGACCACGAGAATCTGAATGTGGTGACCTAAGACCACAGAAATCTGAACGTGGTGACCTAAGACCATGAATGCGGTGACCTAAGATCGCGATATGGAGTGTAGCGGAAGGAGGGTCGACTTAGTAGTCCCCACGATGTACAGGTTGGTACGGGGGAGTATAGTGGATGGTTTAATAGGTTTGGGTTTTGGGAATGCATCATAATTTGTATGCTATGATATGAATGTTTAATAATTGTTATGCCTGATTTGATTATGATTTAGTCTTTGTGTACACATTGAGTCATTGACTCACCCGTTGTGGGACCATGTTTGGTGATGAGCAGTGATGGACCGAGACGGCGAGAACTTGTGGTGGCCATGCTCAACTTGGAAGTTTTTATTTTTAATAGACATTTTTATTTCATTTAAGTACTTTGAACTGTTGGGAATCGTTTGATGTAATAAAGCCATAAGGCCATGGTGAGCCATTTTATTTCTGTTTATTGTTTAATTATGTTACAAATTTTTATTGAGTTAAAGACTAAGTAATTCATTCTTTTTTATATACTCTATATGTTTTATCACTTAATATTAAAAAAGGGTTTTCAAAATAAAATTTAATCCGTTTTCAACACAAGCCCAACCCAAAACAATATTTTTTTTTAGAATCACACAAGTTTTCTCTAAGTTACAAAAGAACTTGAAACCAATTTACTTGAGGAACATACCAAATCTGGTCAAAGCTTGTGGGCCGAGTTTGGGGTGTTTCACTTTCTACGTCGACACTCTCGTTGATAGGCACTATCTCTATCTGCCTACTATTCTGCTCAGATGCTTCCCCACACCCAGGTGGCCAATCATGAACAGCAGCCACAGCCCTCTTCTTGAACTTGGGGATCAAACCCGAAGGTTGACTTCCCTCTCCTTCTTGTATATTTCTTGCATCCATTAAAAGCTTCGTCAAAACCCACTACGAGAGATGTGGTTTTTGGGATTTCCACCCAACTAGGTTAAATCAACAGATAACCAATAGATCCATTAATAAAACCACTAAGAAGGGAGTTCCTACCTAAATTGATTAGATCCCAGAGTTAACAGGCTTAGACCACACGATGATCGCACCTACACAAGTACCTGATGAGCTTCAGCAAAAAAAAAGATTGGGGTAAGGGAGTGGCCATTCGGTCGAACATATTATCATCATCCACATACCTTCGACTTTCTTCAGGATTTGACACAACCAATCACAGCGAGGAAGATTTAGCTTCCAAGTGGTCTTCGGCTTTTAGTGGATGAAAGAAGAGTAATCAGGGTAATGAGAATCAAGGGGTTTCAGCTAGTAAGATGTTTCGAGAAGAATAAACAAGATAGAAAAGAGGTAGAAGTAGTGATTCGGCTTTGGGACAAAGATGGAGAAAAGAGTAGTAGGGATTCAGCTACCACAAGAAGAAGAAGAGAAGAGAAAAGCCTAAAGGGGTTTCAGCTATGGTCAAAAGAAGAGAAAAGAGGAGAAAAGCTTAGGTAATTTTTGGCAAAAGAGAGATTGAGAGGAAAAAGCTAGACTGAAAAAGAAAACCCCATCTAAATGCAAAAAATAGTACTCTTTAGCAACTAAATTTCAGCACCCTCACCAAGAGCCAAAACTGAGAGTCCTCTTCCCCCCAAACTCTTCAAAAGAATTCGACTAACACCTCCTTGTGCCGTCCCCCCTATCTTCCTATCATCAAACCAATTTGAACTCACCACACTCCTAAAATTTCTCTCCTTCACTTATCCAAATTTGTTGACCCCTTCAATGCCCATCCACTAGAGTCCAAATCGAATGCAACACCTCCTGGCCTTGGCGTAAAAAAAAAACAACCAAAAGGGGATTCCCGTAGCTTGAACCAAGTCCCTATCAGCTCCCCTGAGGCATCACTTCTCTAAACCTTAAGTGGCACCCCTTTTGCCACTTTACCAAGGTTCTTCTTGCGCCAAAACCTACCACCAACCACCCTTAACTCCTATCCCATTCAGCTCCCCCTTCTAAGTGCCCAAAAATAAATTTTTGCTAAGGCTCTAGCCTACCCCTAGCTCATGCCTGGACCCTTAAATCAACATGAACTAGCATGACGACCATACTATCTACATGCAATCACACAAAATGCAAAGGCGCCATTTAAGGATGTTACATAATTCAGCTAACCAATATGTCATTTAAAGGTACCTCAAATGCATACAAACAACATGTAACACCTCATTTTTCAATGGTGTCAAAAATAGTGGTTTAAAGGCCACCAAATTCGGGAATGGTAAACTGAAATAGTAACATATTTTAATCCCACTTTTAGCATGTTTTTGGATGATTTTCCTTTTAATTATGGAAATAGGTGCTCCTAATCCTTTGTTTTCATGTTTTATACTCATTAGAGCACCGGAGGATGAAAAGAATGAATAACGGCTCAAAAATGGAGAAAATTGGCCAAAGCATGAAATTCACACGACATGGGCCTAAGACCACAAGGCCGTGCCTCGTAAGAAAAGTTGACCACAGCCTGGACCCCAAAATACATGGTCGTGCCTCATCAACAGGATTGACCACGACCTAGCCACAACTTACACGGACGTGTGCCGTAGGCATGTCTCTACCGCATGAAAGAAGAATTCTATTCAGATTAGGGTACTTAGAGGCAAAGGAACATATTCCAAAAGCCTATATAAAGAACCTAGAGGCCAAACTTGAAGAGGCACTCAGCTAGGCCAAAGAGCCAAGCCAGAGTAGTTAAATTCAGGGATTTACTCAAAGAAAGCAAGTTTATTCATCTCAAGAAGCCAGAATAATACTCAAGATGGAGGATCTCCCCTTCAATTCCTTCAGGGGGTTTTAAGGATTTTTATGTTTTGTTTTATCTTTTCTTCTGAGATTTTTTTTTTTTACAATTATGAACTAAACCCTCAGATACTTGAGGGAGATAAAACCTAAGATGGATCTTGTTATTGTTATCTGAGTTGTATGATAAATATTTGATTTGTTCTTAACTATGTGTTCTTAATTCTTGTTTTGATATTTCTG
This sequence comes from Gossypium rotundifolium, assembly GCA_025506655.1. Lineage (NCBI taxonomy): Eukaryota > Viridiplantae > Streptophyta > Magnoliopsida > Malvales > Malvaceae > Gossypium > Gossypium rotundifolium. The sequence continues at coordinate 120,871,582 of CP106731.1, forward strand.
GGATATTGATTCAAGTGTGATGTGCTTAGGAAGAGGAGGAAGAGACCTTGTCTAAGAGTAGATCTAGCATAGTTAAGCAGAGTTGCTCGCGCATCTAGAGATAGGGTGACAAAAATCTACCAGATTAGGGTCAAACCTAATATGGGAGTCCATAGATCGAGATAATGCAATTCTAGGGTTTTTAATTAGAAAGAGATTTCAATTAATCAACCTAGGGTTATACGTTAGAAGCCTTGAAGAGAGGGATTAATATAAATTATGGAAACCTACGAATCAAGTCAAATGAATAAATCGTCTGGTTCAGAGTTAGATAACAAGTGAAGTCTAGGTGGATTCTTCCTCAGGTATTGTCCAAATCAATCGGTTTTCTCTCAAGTCTTTTCCCCAATTTCTTATTTTCTTAGCATCTTTAGTTTAGTTGAATAGTTAATTTTAGATTAGATAAAAATCCACTTAATTCGTAGGCTAAATAATAGAAAGAGGGTTGATATTAGTACTTTTGGTTCCTTTGGGTTCGACAATCCGGTCTTGCCCGCTAGCTATACCACTATTCGATAGGTGCACTTGCCTCCATCGTTGTCTTAGTTAGTTTCCAGGTTCGATCATTCTTTTTATAAATTTTTAAGACTCAACAGACACGATCAAGTTTTTGGCACCGTTTTCGGTGAACTAAAATATTAAGAACACTTAATTTTTATTACTTTAGCCTATTTTTTATTATTACAATTTATTTTCATTATTATTTTTTTTATTATTTGTTTTTACTTGCTAATTTTCCCTTATTTTCTTTTGGCAGATAATTTTAATTTAGAGAGGGGATGGCATTGAATAATTATCAGTAGCAATTCATGAGGACAAAGCCTACAGTTCGATATAAATGGAAGAGGGGTGAACAACACAGAATATTTATCCTACAACTCTAGCACAAAGAAAGAACAAGTCAACTATATGGGTAACTATTCTAGACCTCAAAATCATTTTTATAGTGACACTTATAATGCAGGTTGGAGTTACCATCCCAATTTCTCATGGGATGATCCAAGTTGTCAAAGACCGAAACATCCTCCAGATTTTCAACAACCACCTCACCAATAGGAACATGAGTCGAACCTTGAGGAGATGCTGAAAAAATTTATAACGGTGTCAGAAACTCATTTCCAAAACACTGAAATAGCACTCAAAAATCAAGAAGCATCGTTTCAAGAGACCAAAACCAATTAGGGCAACTTGCTAAGCTGCTCTCAGAAAGACCACAGGGTATCTTGCCTAGCAACACCGAAACTAACCCTAGAGAGCAACCTTAAGCAATAACTACTAACGATAGTGAAGGGTTAGATGTACCAACATTGACAGAAGAGAATGTGGTAGAGGAAAGTAAGGTTGAGGTAAGCCATGATAAACCAAACCCGGTAATTATAGAGTGCCAACCATGTGTGTCATCCCCTAATGCGATAAAAAAAGACCACACAGAGGAACAATTCTGTAAAATTCTTAAACCTCCAAAGAAATTACATATTAACTTGATGTTTCTTGAAGCTCTTTCACAGATGCCAGATCCTAGACCTCGTGTCGATAAAGAAGAAATTTATGAGAAACGAAGGCTTTTGATCGTTGAACTAGACGAGTGGAAGACACACTTCAAAGAAAAACTAAAAATACACAAAGCAAAAATGAGGCAACTCCATGAAAAACTTAACGATGAGACAACCCAGCTTAAGATAGGAGATCAGGTATTCAAAATCTTCCTAGATGGAATAGTCTAGGTAACTAATCCTAAATTTAGCACTTTTAAGGTAAATACTACTTGACTCAAACTATATATCAATAACCGAATTGATCGCATGAGAAAGGATTTCCACCTCCTCAAACCACCATGATCGTGTGAATAACAGTTAAGTCTAGCTCAAGACTTTAAACGAGCGCTTCTCGAGAGGCAACCTGAGCACTAACCCTATTAATTAGTTTAGTTTTACTTATTTCCATGCGCAGGTTTCCATACTCATACAGTCTTGCACACGGCCGTGGCCATGGCCGTGTGGGTACCCCAAGTAGGTAAAAAGGGCATGGTCATAGATGTGTGGCAGTAGGACAAAATTTTTCCCAAAACACGGGCTGCATCTCTATTTAAACCCCATTCTTCCTTTTTCTTTTCCAGTTGTCTTTCCTCTTTTATTTTCTATTATTTAATTTTAATTTTAATTTTATTTATTTTTATTTTTATTATTTTCTTTTTATTCTTTATGACATTTAGATTTAGCTTAGGATACAATAAAATTTGACCAGATGCTTCAAGGATCCAATTTCAAACGGTTCGAGGCGCTCCCCCGTTTCTTTTTCATCGAATCCATCTAAAAACTCAGGAAGTTTCACCTCTCTCCCTCACTTTTTGATTTTCTTATTATATTTTTTATCTATCTTTGTACATTGAGGGCAATGTACATCTTAAGTGTGGGGGGTGAAAGTTTATTAGAAAAAGTGCCTAACCTTTTGCATTATTCTCAAATCCCTGAATAATATTCTGTCTTAAAGTAATTTTCTCATATCACTAATTAGAATGAAATTCCTAATAATTCATGATTTTTATTAATATGTTTTAGATTAATTCATTGATAATTGTGCAATGATGATTTAAACTTTAAGATACTAGAGAATCAAGCATGATAAGTCTATTTTCAAAAAATAAAAAAAAAATAATAATATATTTTGTTAGGTTATCTACTTGAATCTAAATTGTTACCTTGAAATATAAAATTTACGAGGTTGACATCAAAATACCCATAATTTTTGTGAGATTTTTAGCCTTTTAGAGCATACATTCTTTTCGTGCTCACTTTATTGATTATGAGTGTGTCAACATTGATTTGTTATTATAGAACTTGCTTTGATTATACATGTCAAGACCACACTATTGATTTGATATGCAGAGATGATTAAGGCACTTAGGATTTAACCCACTTACTCCACTAAAAGCCTACCCTCATAATTGACCCCTAGTGAACCCCTTTGATCCTAATAACCCTTTTTATTGACCCAACCAACTAATATTAACCCGAAACACATCTCATATTTGTTATCACCATTCCTTTTGATTACCCTTCTATCAAGATTTGTTTTGATTAGTTGCCTAATTAGATTATTTCAGTTGTTAAAGTTCCATTGTATATTGATTTGTTCTTAAAAAAAAGACAATCAAAATTCGAAGTATATTCATTAGTAGTTATGAGATAAAGTGAGCCTTTATGTTTAATTTCATCATCGTGAAAAAAAGCTCGTATTTTTAGTATTACAAGTTTTCAATTAATGTAATTATTTAGGATATTAGTCATTTTTCTAGTTAGATAATTTGTCAATTCAATCTCGAATCTAACCCTTCTAATTCAGCCTTTATCCACACCTTTAACCTAAGCCCCGTTACAACCCTTTTTAAAAACCTTTTGATTTGTGTATCATCTCATTTTACAGTGGTGGAGATTTAATTTTCAAGTAAGCCTTTGGTAATAACTTTTCATGTTCAACTTTTGAGAGCTTAATTTTTGAACCTTAAACACCTTGAGTGATTTGAGCGAATCTTTAGTGAGGATGTAAACTTTTGTCGATTTTTAATTAAAGGTGATTATTTAGGTAAGGGGAAACACCTATGTTTTCTTGCTACAAACTTATGACTTTGATTGTTTGAAACTTTAGGACTCTTTGAGTTGAATTATCAATGTATAAATTATCTTTGAATTATGATGAGACATTATTAATGATTATTATGAATTGAGGAAGTTCGTTTTAATTATGAGTTGAGACTTTTGGTTGAGGACAAGCAAAAGCTTAAGCGTGGGGGTATTTGATTAACCGAAATAGTAACATATTTTAATCCCACTTTTAGCATGTTTTTGGATGATTTTTCCCTTTAATTATGGAAATATGTGCTCCTAATCCTTTGTTTTCATGTTTTATACTCAGTAGAGCACTGGAGGATGAAAAGAATAAATAACGGCAAAAATAGAGAAAATGGGCCAAATCATGAAATCCACCCGGCCTGGGCCCAAGACCACATGGTCGTGCCTCATGAGAAAAGTCGACCACGGCCTGGACCTCGAAATATATGGTCGTGCCTCATAAACAGGATTGACCATGGCTTGGCCACGATTTACACAGGCGTGTGCCATGGGCGTGTCTCTGCCACAGGAAAGAAGAATTCTACTCGGATTAGGGTACTTAGAGGCAAAGAAGCATATTCCAAAAGCCTATATAAAGACCCTAGAGGGCAAACTTGAAGAGGCGTTCAGCTAGGCCAAAGAGCCAAGCTAGAGCAATTAAATTTAGGGATTTACTCAAAGAAAGCAAGTTGATTCATATCAAGAAGCCATAATCATACTCAAGACAGAGGATCTCTCCTTCAATTCTTTCAGGGGGTTTTAGGGATTTCTTATCTTCTGTTTTATCTTTTCTTCTGAGATTTTTTCTTTTACAATTATGAACTAAACCCTCAGATACTTGAGGGGGATGAAACCTAAGAAGGATCTTGTTATTGTTATCTGAGCTGTATGATAAATATTTGATTTGTTCTTAACTATGTGTTCTTAATTCTTGTTTTGATATTTTCGGGATATTGATTCAAGTGTGATGTGCTTAGGCAGAGGAGGAAGAGACCCTGTCTAAGAGTAGATCTAGCATAGTTAAACGGAGTTGCTCGCGTGCCTAGAGATAGGATGACGAAAATCTACCGGATCAGGGTCAAACCTAATATGGGAGTCCATAGATCGAGTTAATGCAATTCTAGAGTTTTTAATTAGAAAGAGATTTCAATTAATCAACCTAGGGTTATACGTTAGTAGCCTTGAAAAGAGGGATTAATATAAATTAGGGAATCCTATGGATCAAGTCAAATGAATAAATCGTCCGGTTCAGAGTTAGATAATAAGTGAAGTCTAGGTGGATTCTTCCTCAGGTATTGTCCAGATCAATCGGTTTTCTCTCAAGTCTTTTCCCCAATTTCTTCTTGACTTAGCATCTTTAGTTTATTTGAATAGTTAAATTTAGATTAGATAAAAATCCACTTAATTCATAGGCTAAATAATAGAAAGAGGGTTGATATTAGTAATTTTGGTTCCTTTGGGTTCGACAATCCGGTCTTGTCGCTAGCTATTCTACTGTTCGATAGGTGCACTTACCTTCATCGTTGTCTTAGTTTCTAGGTTCGATCATTCTTTTTACAAATTTTTAAGACTCGATAGACACGATCAGCAAATAAGTTCGTAAATATTATTATTTAATATCTGCGAGTTAATTTTGCCTTTGAAAAGATTTTTGATTTTATAATTTATACTATTTCGAGGATTAATTATGTTCAAGTTGTAAGACCTTAAGGTCAAGTGGTTTTAAAAAATGAGGTATCGGGACCTCGTTTCTATAAACCAAGTCATAAATATTTACGGAGTGTCATTAAGGTGGTATTAATTTTTTTTTTGAAATTTATTAACGTTTCGATAGTTAATTAATTAAAAGGACTAAATCATAAAAGATGTAAAATTTGATCGTTATTTGATTTGAGTGATTAAATGATTAATTGAATAAAGGAAAATGGACGTAAATGGTAATTATACCATTCAAGGTGTTAGTGGAAAATTATGGGCTTGAATTTAATGCTTATTTTAATTATTAATCAAGGTTAAAATGGTAATTTGATAAATTAAAATATATTAAAAAATAAAACACTTATGCCATCATATTTGTTCTTTAGTTTTGCCAAAATTGGAGAATCAAGGAAGCCAAGGATGATAGCTTAAACATTCGGCCAAGTCCTTCTTTGCATGTAAGCTAAATTTGGGTTTATTTCTTTTAATTTTTATGTTTTGAGATCGTTGCAACTAGGTCTAGCTAGCCCGTACCTTCAATTTTGAAACAGTTAAAGATTTTGAATGTTTGCATTGATGAAACTTATGATTTTATATGTTAAATGATGAATTTGAAATGTTGGTTGATATTTAAAAGTATTTTATTAAGTGATTTTTGATGAATTTTTCAATTAGGGACTAAATTATTAAAATAGTAAAAGTACAAGGACTTGATGTGAAATTGTTGCAATAATGTGCTGTATTTGATGGCATAAGTATTCAGCTTGGTTAAATTTTGGGTGAAAATGGTTAATTTGCATGGTTTAGGCTTAGGGACTGAATTAAACAAAAGTAAAACTTAAGGGTAATGAAACACCCCAAACCCGGCCCATACGTCATGACCGGATCTGGTATGCTACGGGTTGAAACTTGAAAACTTTCCCTTGAAGAGTTTTGAAAATCTTAGTTTATTATAGCCGGTCAATCAAACAATTGTGAAATTTTTGAAACAACTTTAAGCATTCGCGTTGTTTGTGTTTGAAAAGCCCATTTACCATTTCATTTTATAATTAAGACCTTAAGGAAAAAAAAAAAGAAGACATAAGTTTATAAAAAAACTTAACATAAAAAAAAATAAATCGAAAACCTAAGTAATGGAGGTCTTATTACAAAAATATTCCTGAAAATTAAAATTCAAATGAAATTCCGAAAGCAGTCTATGTGGATAATAATCTTGATGACCCCTCGAGTCTACCTCGACTCCCATGTCCACGATCTACTGCTCATCTGAAAAGTGGGGAAAATAAAAGGGTGAGCCACCAAGACTCAATGTGCAAATCCCAAAAACACATAAAAGCCTTGGTCCCACAAACACATTATGGGCTTTGGCCCATGCACAATGGCAACAGAATATCTCATGCAACATGGCCCATCCCAAACCTAAGAGTCCATCCTCTACACACCCCCGTACCAACCTTCACACCGTGGGATTCTACAATCAACCCTCCATCTACTACACACCATATCGATCACTATGTGACCTATGTGGCAAAGCCACCGATCGCTATGCGACCTCAGTAATACATTATAGTATTCGACAACTATCCCATACTTTACCCATTTAAAAAAATTTTCAAAATAAATCAACAATTATCCCTTACTTTAGCCAAAATTTTAAAAGGATTAGACCACATCTTAAACTCATCCCTTAGTGCCCCATTGCTGTCCACTACTGCTCAATCTTGCAGCAAAATAAAATTTGTTTATTTGCTTCCCTTGCAACTCGAACCTAAGCCCTTGCACCCTGCCTGTGGCGCCACATACTGAGCCCCTAAGTGGTGCCTCCAAGCCACTTAAACAAGCCCATTTTTGTGTCATAATTCCCCTACTAATTTTCTTAAGACCTCTTAGGCTTAGCTCCCTCTTGAAACTTAAAATTAAATAATTTCTAAAGCATTTATCTACATTCTGAAGTTCAAAAATTCATAAAACACAATCATAATATACCCAGGCATACAAGTACATGCAATTAACCAAAAATGCACAAGCCCTAATTCCCGGATATTACAGTTCTACGCCCTTAAAATAATTTCGACCTCGAAATTACCTGGCTAGAATAGGTGGAGGTATTGCTGTCGCATTGCTTCTTTCGGATCCCAAGAAGCTTCTTCCAATCCATGGTTACGCCACGACACTTTGACCAGAGGAACTGATTTTCTCTGAAGCACCTTCACATCTCGTTCTAGCATCTGAATTGGCTCTTCCTCATAAGACAAATCTGGTCTCAGCTCTACGTCCTCAACCAGAACTACATAAGATGGATCCGATCGGTATCGACGTAGCATCGAGACATGGAACAAGTCGTGCATCTACTTCAACTCTGATGGCAACTCTAACTGGTATGCCACTGGTCCAACTCGCTTTAATACTCGATAAGGTCCTATAAACATTGGGCATAACTTCCCTTTGCAACCAAATCTCATCACCTTCTTCCAAAGTGAAACTTTGAGAAACACTTGATCTCCCACAGTAAATTCTATGTCTTTTCGTTTGAGATCTGCATACGACTTCTGCCTGTCAGATGCCTCCTTCAACCATGTTCGAATTACCCTAACCTTTTCCTCTGATTCCGCCACAAATTTCGGACCAAAAATTTGATGTTCTTCCAATTCTGTCCAACATGTGGGAGTGCGACACTTCCGTCCATATAGTGCTTCGTACGGTGCCATCTGAATAGTTGCCTAATAGCTGTTGTTGTACGCAAATTATGCTAAAGGTAAATATTCTTCCCAACTTCCGCTGAAGTCTATCACACAACCCCTCAACATATCCTCTAACACTTGGATCACTCACTCAGATTGACCATCCGACTGTGGATGGAATGCCGTACTGAAATCCAATATGGTACCCAATAGCGCCTTCCAAAACTGAGACGTAAACCTTGGATCCCTATCCAAGGTAATCAACACCGGCACTCCGTGCAGCCTCACGATCTCAGCTATATATAACCTTGCCAATTTTTGTAGGGAACAGTCAACCCGCATGGGAATGAAATGCGCGGACTTTGTCAATCGGTCCACTATCACCCATACCGAGTCCTTCTTAGTAGGCGTAAAGAGAAGCCCACTAGCGAAGTCCATGGTAATTCTCTCCCACTTCCACTGCGGAATCTATATTGGCTAAAGCAACCCTGACGGAAACTTGGTGTTCAACCTTAACTTGCTGACACGTTAAGGACTTTCCTACAAATTCGGTAACTTCCCGCTTAAGACCAGGCCACCAAAACTGTTCCCTTAGATCTTTGTACAACTTACTACCTCTAAGATGCATAGCATAAGGGCTACTATGCGATTCATGAAGAATTCTCTACCGTAACTCCTCGTTCTTCGGCATACAGACCTTACCATTGAAACACAATACTCCATCGCCATTAATACCATAGTCCTTCAACTCCCCACTCTATACTTGCCGAAGCTTAGCACCTAGATCATCATCAGCCAACTGTCCCTCTTTCACCTCATTCAGCCATGTCGGCTTAACTTGCACTTCTGCCAACAAACTTTCATCGTCGTACAAGCTCAGATGTGCGAACATCGCTCTCAGATCTAACACTACCTTTCTTACTTAGGGCATCTCCCACAACGTTCACCTTGCCCGGGTGATATTCTGTGGAACAATCATAGTCCTTCAATAATTCCACCCACCTTCGCTGTCTCAGGTTCAACTCTTTCTGAGTCAGCAGATACTTAAGGCTTTTGTGGTCTGTGTAGATCACTGACTTCTCTCCATAAATATAATGCCTCCATACCTTAAGAGCAAAGACCACTATTGCCAACTCTAAATCGTGCGTCGGGTAGTTATCCTCGTGTGGCCTTAATTATCAAGACGCATAAGCAACTACCTTCCTATCTTGCATCAATACGCATCTCAAACCTGTGTGAGAAGCATCACAATACACCATGAATTCTTTCCACGCCTCAAAGTTGAATCGAACTGAGCTTAGTCAAAACCCTCTTAAGCTTCTCAAAGCTTTCTTGCTGCTTATCAGTCAATATGAAAGGTACCTCCTTCCTTAGAAACTTCGTCAAAGGTGCTGCGATAGACGAGAACCCTTCTATGAACCTTTTATAATGGCCTGCCAATCCCAAGAAGCTACAAACCTCAGCCACAGACTTGGGTGGTTTCCAATCCAATACTGCCTCAATCTTCTGAGGATCCACCCTTATTCCTTCAGCAGATACTACATGTCCTAAAAACGTAACTTCCTTCAGCCAAATTTCACACTTGCTGAATTTGGCATAAAGCTTCTTCTCCCTTAACACTTGCAACACTATCCGGAGATGCTCATAGTGTTCTTTCTCAAACTTGGAGTACACTAGAATATCATCTATGAACACAACAATGAATCGGTCTAGATAGGGTTAGAAAACCCAGCTCATCATGTCCATGAACGCGGCTGGGGCATTTGTCAATCAAACGGCATTACCAAGAACTCATAATGCCCGTACCTTGTCCGGAAAGCTGTGTTATGGATATCAGCCTCCTTCACCTTAAGCTGATGATATCCAGACCTTAGATCTATCTTCGAAAATCAATGCCCCTTGGTGATCAAACAAGTCGTCTTTTCTTGGCAAAGGGTACTTGTTCTTGATGGTTAGCTTATTCAACTGACAATATCTATGCACATGTGCATAGTTCCGTCCTTCTTCTTCACAAACAAGACCGGTGCTCCCCATAGAGACACACTGGGTCGAATAAACCACGATCAAGTAACTCTTAGATCTGAGCCTTGAGCTCAACCAACTCCTTTGGTGCCATTCGGTATGGGGCAATTGACACAGGAGCTGTACTCGGTAGCAAGTCAATTCTGAATTCTACCTCCCTTTCGGGGGTATTCCAGGTAGTTCCTCTTGAAAGAAATCCACAAAGTCTCTTACTATTCTAACTCTACTAACTCCTCCTTCTTTTGCATCCAACGCACTAACGAAGGCCAAAAATGCCTTGCACCCTTTCCGAACCATCTTTTTAGCCTTTAAAGCAGAAACTACGTTAGACAATAGTTTCTTCTTTCTCCTATCATAATTACCGCCTTATCCTCCAGCGTCTTTAACTCCATCCGCTTAGCTGCACAATCCAATACAGCCCGATGTTCCACTAGCCAGTCCATGCCAAGTATAAGATCAAATTCTCTAAAGGGTAGTTCCATCAAGTTGGCAGGAAATACCACTCCTTGAAGCTCTAGAGGTACACTCTGAAATATCTTATTCACCACTACAGTTTGACCTAATGGGCTTACTACAGTCATTGTAACATCCTGATAATTAGGGGTTATGCATTCTACTTAATTGAATGATGTTGCATGCTTAAACTTTAGTAAGTGCAATTTTGGAAGTTATTTGAGCTTCATTTATTAGGTGAATGCTTTGTTAAACTTTTAATTTCTATTAATTAGAGAGAGAACTAAGCTAATAAGGCCTTAAGAGCCGAGTGTGTTAATCATCTAGGTGTGGACGAGCTAGAGTATTGTTCTCACTGTTACTAGGTGTGTAACCATACATTAAAATTTCCATAGATTTATATTATTAAAAGTGATTATATGATAATATGTTTGTTTGCGGATACCAATCATTGGTATACAAAATTCGTATGTTACCCAATATTCCGCTTATTTTGATATATGCATCAATATGAAATAAGCATGACTATATTATGATTTGTGGGTACATAGCATGAAAATCTGATTTGATATGTATGTGCATGGGCATATGGGTATGTATAATAAAGGAGGAAGTATTTTGGTGGTTTTACCATAATTCTGGTGACTTCGGTCACATATGTGAAATTGGTGGCTTCGGTCACATATTTGACTCTGGTGGCTTCGGTCACATATTTGACTCTGGTGGCTTCGGTCACATATTTGACTCTGGTGGCTTCGGTCACATATTTGACTCCGGTGGCTTCGGTCACATATTTGACTCTGGTGGCTTCGGTCACATATTTGGCTCTGGTGACTTTGGTCACGTATTTGAAATTGGACTTGAATTTCATATACATATCCATGTAACATTGTATGATTATTATTTGATCTGCTATGAAATGGGCCTTTGGGCTAAATTTGAGTAAAATGGGCCTTTAGGGCTAAATTTGAGTAAAATGGGCCTTTGGGCTAAATTTGAGCTAAAAGGGCCTTTGGGCCAAATATTTGATTAAATGGGCCTATGGCCATATGTGAAATTTTGGGCTTGAAAGCATTTCATAAAATGGGCTTTTTAGTGTATGTGTTATACATTGAGTTTATGACTCACCCATTTTATGGGATAACTTTTCGAGATAACTCAGAGTGCGATGGATCTAAGCGTGAAGGATTTCGAGGTGGCGAAAGGCTCGTATTAAGTATTGTGGAGATTTTCCAACTTAAACTCTTTAAGTTAAATTTTATTACTTAGACTTTATTTTGGGTTGCCAATATTATGTAATAAGGCCATTATAAATTATCTTTAATTTTGTGTTTGGATTTATTTTAAATTACGCCATGAATAATTATCAAATATCTAAATGGTTTTCGATAAATTATTTAAAAATGTGTTTGTTACTATTATATAAATGTTTCAAGGAAATTTTCTTAAGTTTGGTTTCCTATGATTTTATTAATTCCTCCTAAGAATAATGTTTTAAAGACAAAATTTCTTTACAATGGAATTCCGCTAAAGTTTTACTCAAGGAACATACCAAATCCTGTTAGACTTTTTAAAGTAGGGTTTGGGGTGTTTCAACTTAATATCGAGCCCAGCTTTAAACTCTCGACATTGGGTTTTGAAGCCCACAACGCTTTTCAAAATTTTGGCCCAAAAGAATTTTGAAAATTTTCTTAAGTTAAATGGTTTTATAAGAGCATGGCACTTTCGAATTCTTGGCCCGCATCCATCGTATGTACCTTCATTTGATAAATGATATGAATGTCCGATAAGCCTAAGGAAACTTTAGAGACATGGACCCTAGGTGTATGTGTACTACTACTAAAAACCACCAAATATCTGTTTCATAAGACTTTCTTTTAATAAGAAGTGAAAAGATTCTAATACATAAGACTTTTAAGTAAAAGCAGATAAGATACGTAGTAGACATGAGCTCTAGGGGCGAGGTCGTCGTGGACATGGAAAAGGAAGGATGACTGTTTGAAACTAGTTTGGTGCGGTCAAGGTTCCGAGAATGAAGCTCCACCACCTACTGTTAGGCGGACTTCCAAGAACAAAATGAAGGTGGTGACGAGATCACAAGTCGTGTCTTGTGAGTTTTAGAACGAGTAGCGGAAGCTAGTTTTGGAAATGGATCTCTAAGTCTCATGGTAGAGACTTAGATCAAATGGAGTGAGGTTTTCGGAGGAGTATCGGAGTAGCTCAAACGTAGTGAATATTGGTTGGAAGCAATCGAGAGAATCATGGACGATATAGATCGCACCGATGAAGAGAAATTGAAAGGTGCTATTTCACTTCTTCGTGATGAAGCCTACCAGTGGTGGCTTACTATCAAGGAAAGTACCCCTGCGGATCGTCTGGATTGGGGGTATTTTAAAGTGAAATTTGAGGAAAATATGTCTGAGCTAGCTACATCGATTCTCAAAGGAAGACATTTCAATACGGTACAAGGAAACAAGTCGATAAATGAATATGAAGCGAAATTTTTACGACTTAGTCGTTATGCCGAGGATAGTGGCTACTTAATATGAACGGTGTATTAGATTCAAGATGGACTTAGAGATGAGCTAAGAGTGATGATTGCCCCACATCGTGAAAGAGATTTTGCAATCTTAGTGGAAAGGGCAAGAATTGCTGAAGAGGCTAAACGGACTGAGAGAGCAGAGCCGGATAGAGGTCGAGCAAGAATAAGAGAAGCTTTGGGTCTTGGTCTTCCGGAACTTTCGAAAAAGTCAAGAAATGATGGACCGCGAGGTCAACAAAGCTACTACGGAGTGCAAAGTCGTACTTGTTCTCAGTGTGGGAAAATACACTCGGGAGAATGCTAGAAGAAAACCGGCGGATATTTTAAGTGCGGTTCAAAGGATCACATGATCAAAGATTGTCCGATGAACTCGGAGAAGAACCGCCCATCAAGTCGAGGTGCTAATCAGTCGTGTAAGTGGACAACAACCGATAAGAGGCCGTGGTCCAAATGGAAGGGCAATGGTTCGGTGAGGTCGCGAACTTCAGCAGGAAGCGAAGGAAGCGAGGCGAGACAACCAGCTTGGTGTATGCGATCAGAGAGAAGATAGTGGCGCTTTTGATGTTATCACGGCACGCTTCGATTTTGGGTTGCCCTTTATTGCTTTGATAGATATAGGGTCAACTCATTCCTATATCGCTAGTGAAGTATCGGGACTTTGCATGTGACTTCAAATCGCATCTAGGAAGATGATCGTACTTAGTCCTCTGGATGATAGTAGTTGTGAACAAACTTTTAAGGAAGTGCCTCTAAGTTCAAGGGATACGGTTTCCTACACCTTTCCAGAACCATCTTTTTAGCCTTTAAAGCGAAACTACGTTAGACAAGTAGTTTCTTCTTTCTCTATCATAATTACCGCCTTATCCTCCGTCCTTAACTCCATTAAACTTAGCTGCACAATCCAATATAGCACGATGTTCCACTAGCCAGTCCATGCCAAGTATATGATCAAATTCTCTGAAGGGTAGTTCCATCAAGTTGGCAGGAAATACCACTCCCTGAAGCTCTAGAGGTACACTCTGAAATATCTTATTCACCACTACAGTTTGACCTAATGGGCTTACTACAGTCATCTCCCTATTAGATAGTTCAGAGGCTATGCCTAGTGTTTCAACTACTCTACATGCAACATAAGAGTGGGTAGAGCCAACATCTATCAAAGTAATGTAAGGTTTGCCAAATATAAAGAACGTCTGGGTTATGACGTGCAGTGCGTCTCCATCCTCCTCCGATGGAATTTGCATAGACCGAGCCCATTGTCTTGCCTCTGTATACCAACACCTCTTGCCTTGATGTTCCCGTCCTCTACCGAACCATTACCTCTACCAACGAATCCGGCCCGCCGAGGTCAGCTGTCCACCTCTTCGGTCGATTATAGCCCTGACCAGATGGTCGACTCCCGTCTATCTTTATCGGACAGTCCTTAATCATGTGATCCTTAGACCCGCACTTAAAGCATCCTCCTATTTTTTTCCAACACTCTCCTAAATGCATCTTCCCACATTGGTCACAAGTACGGTACTGTCCTCCCATAGCAGCTCGCTGACCTCACGGCCCATCAATTCTAGGCCTCTTTTGCTCACTCTTTGAAGACCCTGATGATCCAAAGCCTCTCTTTTGCCTATTTCGATCTGTATTTTGTCTCACCGAGTCCTTAATCCCTTCGGCTACCTTAGCCTTCTCCACCAACACGGTAAACTCTCGCTTCTGCTGTGGAGCTATCAACAACCTCAGATCATCCCTCAGTCCATCCTCAAATCGGACGCACCGCTCATGCTCCGTCAATACAATACCTCGAGCATGACGGCTCAGCCTTAAAAATTCTGCCTCGTATTCCGCTACGGACTTATTCCCCTGAACCAGCCTCAAAACACCTTCCTCTGCGCATCCACATAACTAGTTCCAATGTACTTATTCTGATATGTCGCCTTAAAATATTCCCAAGTAAGATCATCAGCGACAGCACTATCCCGAACTGTGAGCCACCATTTTTATGACTCATCACGGAGTAGCGACACTACCCCTTTCAGTTTTTCCTCGGCAGTCAGGTCCAAATCGTCCATAATCCGTTCCTTTGCCTCTAACCAATACTCAGCCGTATTGGGTGCCACACCAGATACTCCACGAAAAAACTCAGCTCCATTGGCTCGAAGTCGCTTAGGTATCGACTTTCGAGCTCCTATGCCTCCACCTGCTCCAGCCACCCATTCCAAAACCCACAAGATCGCTGTGATATCTTGCATCATCCCCATCGATCACGATATTCCATATCGGTAATGGTGGTGGTGGCATTTCATTTTCGGACCCTTATCTAGACCTAACGAGCTCTGACACGGTCATTCGGCCTTTACCACGGCCACGCACGTTATGACCACGTCCCCTAGAATTCATGCTTGCGTTTATCTGATTAAAGTATTTTATAAATTAGTTTTTGTTCCACGATTTATCGCGAATGATCTTATGTTCAATAGTTCTAAAGAGTAGTTCTTCGATTTCATACACATCTGATCTCAATTCATTCATTCAATCACATTCATGAAGTTGCGTTCCAAAATGTTGTAGTTGTCATTGTTTGTTGTTTTCCACTACCCAGGGGTTTTTCCGTAATTTTATCCTATAGGGGTATTTTGGTAATTTTCCAAACTAGGGTACTTGAAATTTTCACAAAGTAGAGATTTTTGGTATTTTTTTACAAAATTGAAACACTTGGAAATAAAATTTTAAGGGTAAAATGAAAATTTTATAAACTGAGGGTATTTTTATAATTTTTCAAACCAGGGGCATTTCGGTAATTTTTTGCAAAATATGGTTCCTGGCGACTTTTCAAAATAAGGGTATTTTTGGAAATTTTAAATTGAGAGCACTTCGGTAACTTTCCACACTGAGGGTATTTTGGTCATTTGTACATGTTAGGGGTAATTTGGTCAATTTACAAATTAGGGGTATTTTGGTCATTTTTAAATCAAGGGCAATTGGAATTTTAAAATCATGGTTTGAATTTTGAGTTTCACAAAACAAGGTGATGGTCCTTTTTGGGTTTTAATTATTGGGTTTAGCCTGTGTTTGAGTCCTCTTGGCTAAGGTGAACCGTCACTATGCACTAGGTAGGATTCGAGTGGTGAAGAGGTGAGTCACTAGGACTACTTAAATACCAAGCTCCCACTGAATCCAATCCCAGACATGCACACAACGGTTGCCACACCTTTAACTCGGCGACTCAGACGCAGGTTTGTTTGGTTTGACTTTTAGTTTTATGTATCTTAGTGTTGAAGTAGACTAATCCTATGGTTTATTATTTCCTATTCTACTAATATATGTCCCTATGATTTCCCACATACAATTCACAGAAGAGTTAGGGGTACTTACAGTGGACTTGGTGGAGACTCGGTGCCATGCGGAAAACCTGCTCATTTCTTATGAAAAATCCCATTTCAAAAGAAAGAAAACATTTTGGACCCTAAAAGCCTTCAAGGACGAGTTTTGAATCGGGCTCTGGTACCAAGCTGAAACACCCCAAACCCGACCCACGAGCCTTGACCGGATCTGGTATGTTCCTTGAGTAAAAACTTTTCAAATCTTATTTGTTGATTTGGAAAAATATGGATGGTTTTGAAGAACATTCGATTTGTGTTGGGTTCAGATTGGAAATGGTGTTGTTTATGTGTCAAAACCTTTAAGTATTTGTTTACATTTTTAAGAAAATTTATCTAGTCTCAATTTAATAATAACCTTATCATAATAAACCAATTTTTAACACTTACTTAAAACAGTTAATAATAATGGCCATATTTATATCAAAAACAAATCCCGAATAAATCTGAAATACTTAAATATAAAAAGTTCAAAATAAAATAAACACTGAGCTGAGCATGGCCACCACTAAGCTCCTGCCGACCCGGTCCATCACTGAGCGTCACCTGAAAAAGATCCCACAACGGGGTGAGTCAAACAGACTCAGTGTGTAACAACCAACACTAAGTCCCAACGATTCAGGCATATTGGGTCACACATATACATGTAACAATTATAAATATAATGATGCAAACCCAAACCTAGATTCCATCCACTACACATCACCCGTACCAACCATCACACCGTGTGGACTACTAAGTCGACCCTCCATCCGCTACACATCATCGAAGGCAGTCGCTGCAGACGACATGCTCATCGCCCTTATATATATTGTGGCATAGCCACGGATAATATTTTGTGGCGTAAGTCACCACATTCGATTTCGTGACATGAGTCACCATATTCGAATATTGTGGTATAAACCACGGATCACTTCCCTTTTCATATCACCCATATGCCCCATGTCATACAAATCATGCAATATCATGCCTTTTACCTTATTTCACATCCTTATCAATATTCACATATGTGCCATATTCCAAATATTCATATCATTTATTGACATAATGTTAAGGTTACGTACTTGAGTACTTTGTACTATTGCATGGTACCTTTGGCCACATTTCACATCATTATAAACACATATATTAAATTGATGCCGTAAATCTATTAAGAGTTAGTGTGGGGTACACACCTGGTATTAACGCTTTCACTGAAATCCTAAAA
Source organism: Gossypium rotundifolium (assembly GCA_025506655.1). Taxonomy (NCBI): domain Eukaryota; kingdom Viridiplantae; phylum Streptophyta; class Magnoliopsida; order Malvales; family Malvaceae; genus Gossypium; species Gossypium rotundifolium. Next base: position 120,889,203 of record CP106731.1, read on the forward strand.
ATCCCAATCTAATACTCTAGATCCTTAGTTTATTGCTGTCGATTTGATTACTAATGAAATCCCGAAACTTCGTAGTGTTTCTCCCTTGCAATCGGCTAACACTTGCGATTTTAAATCCCGAAAGTAGTTTCTTGGCTAAGAAGATGTCGAAATTCTTGGATATTGAAATCCTGAGACCTCCTTATAGTCGACTATAGCAAAATCCCGAAAGAATCCCTTAATAAATCGGCCAGAGAGAGCTTGCAGGAGAAATTGGTTCAAAGAGTTTAAACTTTCAACTCTTGGATGATCACTAGAAAGATTTGGTTTTAACAAGAAAAGAAAAGAAAAGTATAGTACCTAGGGAGAATCGGAAATGGCTATCAAATGGGAAAGAGAGGCATTTTTAGTGTGATTCGTGTATGGAAAAGAAAAGAATGAGAATTTAGAGGAGAACAAAGATAACTTTCGGCTAGAATAATTAAAAGAAAAAGAAAAGTGACAGCTTTGGAGAGAAAAGAGCAAATGAAAGGGAGGCTAGAATGCTTAATGAAATTCAGTTATCCCCCATTACTATGCTTGGCTAAAAATCACATCAAAGGAGTCCCTAGGTCGGCCACACTCATCCCCTATCTATTCCCTTATCAATTTCCTCATTTTTTTCCTCTTTTCTCTCTCTTTACCCATTTAAAAAAAATTCAAAATAAATCATCAATTATACCTTACTTTAGCGGAAATTTTAAAAGGATTAGACCACATCTTAAACTCATCCCTTAGTGCCCCATTTCCGTCCACTACTGCTCAATCTTGCAGCAAAATAAAACTTGTTTATTTGCTTCCCTTGCAACTTGAACCTAGGCCCTTGCACCCTACTTGTGGCGTCACATACTGAGCCCCTAAGTGGCGCCTCCAAGCCACTTAAACAAGCCAATTTTTGTGTCATATTTCTGCTACTAATTTTCTTAAGACCTCTTAGGCTTAGCTCCCTCTTGAAACTTAAAATTAAATAATTTCTAAAGCATTTATCTACATTCTGAAGTTCACAAAATTCATAAAACACATCCATAATATACACAGCATACAAGCACATGCAAATAAGCAAAAATGCACAAGCCCTAATTCTCGGATATTACAAGGGGTGTTACACAACACCATCCTAAACATGTCAAAATTACCACATTTCAAGCATCACACCCTAGCTCAACACTTACTAAAACATACGACATATTGATCATTCTCAATCCATCCAAAACATACCATAAAGGGCCTTATAAACATGCATAACAAGGTGACCACAAGGACTTACCAAAACAAACATTATAAGTTCATCAACCATACATAAACATCAAAGCACAAACATACCAAGTTACCATTTGCATATTCATCAAAAACACGATTATACCACCCTATACATGCCATTATAAACCTTGGCCAAAATTCTCAAAAACTACTGGAAATACTTCTGGATAGTGCGATAGATCTCCACGAGCTTCAAATGTAACTGCCCTATTTAGACCTCAAATTTGAGACCTCAAATTTGAGGTTGAAAAAAATATTTTAATATAAATTTCTATGTTTATTATATGTGATTTAGCCTGTGTGAAAGTCTCGTGTGAAGATTTTATCGATTGTGTTTAATTTAAAAAGGACTTAATTGTATAAAGTGTAAAATGTTGTGTGCTGATTATTAAGTGTAAAATATCAAGGAAAAAGAAAAAAAAAAAAGCTAGGGTTCAGCTATTGTTAAGCAAAATCAATGTATGTTTTAAGCTCAATTTTTAGTGATTTTTATGTTTTTGTGATCGTTGCTTCGTGTTCTCTCAAGCCCATGTCTTAATTTTGGAATTTGATGAAGAATTTGAAATGTTTCATTGATGAAAGCTTGATATTTGTGATGTTAGTTGATGAAATATGAAATATATGTGTTAGATTACCATGTTTTTGTCTTTGAATTTTTGGTGAATTTGAGTAGTTTGGACTAAATTGAGGCAAGTGCAAATTGAAGGACTAAAATGTGAAATAAATGAAATGTGTGAGCTTGTATTAGCATAGGAAGAATTTGGCTAAGTTTGTGTGAATAGAAATTTGGTTTATTTTATGATTTTGTGAAATAGGGACTAAAGTGTTGAAATGTGACAATGTGAGGGCTATTTTGCAAAATACCCTAAATATGTGTGTGTGGACTAAATTGAATGAATTGGTGATTGAATGGGTTGAATTTGAATGTGTATTGACCAAGAAAGGAGAGGTTTGAATCGAGATCGAGGCAAAGACAAAGTGCTCGATTAATCAATCACTTAGATATTTCGATGTTTGAGGTAAGTTCACATATAATACTTGCCATTAAACTTGTATCTATGTGATGAGAAATGAATGAATGTTTATTAATGAAATAGAAATGTGTTATATATATATGAGTTCAAATGTTGGGGCACTAAGTGTGTGAAATTAGAAACGAGACAGAGATGATTAGCACTGTGTGTGCGAAATAATAGAAGATTCGGCTTAATGAGTTTGCAATGTGTGTACGATACTGATTTAAGATCAGTTTGATATAGAGGCACTAAGTGTCCGATGTTACTTAAGCTTGACTATAATTTGGGCACTAAGTGTGCGATTGAATCGAAGGAATAACGGAAGTTGATCGAAGTGAAATATTGTGTAATGAGTGGCATGTGTGATTGATAACTAAGTGTTGGCTAAGGTATGCTTGAAACCTATGTGGTTGATAAGATTATAAATGAGTTTATAAAATGTTAATTGAGCATATTAGCTTTGGATGGTGTGGTAAATGTGATGGTAAATTAATCCATGTGATGGATTGTTTTTGTATAATGTAATTGTATTAATGAGTTAATTGTATTATATTACGAACTTACTCAGCTTTTGAAAGCTTACTGTGTGATTTATTTTCTCTGTTTTACAGTGTCAGTAAAGCTAGCTCGGATCTAAGGATCGTCAGCATCTCTATCACACTATCGGCAACCTATTTTGGGTACTTTTGAAAAATGTATATAGTTGGTATATGGCATATATAGGCTAGTAGATATGGTGTATGTTTTTTGATGTGTGAACCTTGCCATGTGATTTGGCTTGGAAGTTGAATAATGTTGATGCTTATGTACAAGTTATGAAAATGATGAATATAGCATAAGGTGGTAAGGTTGAAAATGGTATATTTCATGCATGTGTTAGTTGATGGAAATGGTGTATTAATTGTGATTTGTGGCTTGACTAAATGATATTTAGTTTACATGAATTAAGTTATGGAAATGGTACTTTGAAATGGATCTTTTGAGATGAAATTGAATATTATTATAGATGGTATAGTTGGTGATTAATTAGTGCATGAAATGGTATGTTTGAATGCATTTTGAGGCATGAATTGGTATTATTTTGAAGCTTGTAGGTGTACCTAAGTGTGTGTGGAAAATTTGGCCTTGAAAATGGCCTATAATTGCCCACACTGTTGAGCACATGGGCGTGGCTCGATCGTGTTGTTTGAGTTTGCCAAGTGAAACAAGTTAGGATCGACCATGGGCTGGACACACGGACGTGTGTTGGCCGTGCTGGTGCAAGTCAGGATCGACCACGGGTGAGGCACACGAGAATGTCTCAGGCCGTGTGGACAAGTTAGTAGGTATGTCTTATTTTGCCACGGCTTGGACACATGGGCGTGTCCGAGGCCGTATGAGGGACACAGCCAACCCACACGGACGTGTGACCTTTGTAACTTAGAAAAGTGTTTGAATTTCATAAATTTTCGTAAGTGCTCAATTTAGTCCCGACCTTGTTCTAAAGCATGTTGAAGGTCTCGATGACCTCACTAAGGGACTATATGGTTATGTTTGAATATGAATGAATGATATTTGATTTGGCGTCGTGAAATGGATATGAAATGTTTCAATTGTTTGGTAATGCCTCTTAACCCTATTTCGACGGTTTCGGGTTAAGGGTGTTACATCCAAACAGATCGAGCTTCCGATAATCTATAAAACAAAAGAAAAACAACTACGTAAGCAATGAATGCTTAGTAAGATCATGTAAACCAAACTTAACTTACCATATCATTTGGATAACATAAATCATAAGCACAAAATCAACCATAACCATAAGCTTGACATAAGCCTAAACAACAACATCAAGTTTACAAGTTAGTACACTTGTTCTTGTATATATGAAATCATCCATAGGATATGTTATTCATCATGTATAAACATAACATTTTCACCTTCAATGTTCCATAATGCCATGATTCATTGTATTTACATAATTACCATTTCATTTCCCTTTTCTTTCCCATAGAACCATCTAGAATTACATCTGATAACTTAGGAAAGCTCACAGGAAGTGTGCCTTTACATATAATCATAACCTTTCCTTTACATCATTTCTCACACGGACTATGAAATAGGCCTGCTCACACAAGCTATGGTTCAAAATGTAAGCTACACGATGCTGCTCACACGAGCTGTGGAGAATCCCCAACAAATGTAGGACCTCAGCCATCGGTAGGACATTCAAGACCAACACCCAAAACATGAAATCCCTAATGACATGTCATTTGTATCCTAAGAATTCCTAAGGTTCAACCAAGACTCAAAATCTGTCAATCCCTCATCGTATTGATATGTTTATATATATCAATCCATTTATTATAACACCCCTAACCTGTATCCGTCGCTGAAATAGGGTTACGGAGCATTACCAGACTTATTTCATAAATTGTAACATCTTAGATTGGGGCCTTTGCATTTTGTGTGATTGCATGTAGATAGTATGTTTGTCATGCTAGTTTAGGGTACTTTAGGGTTCAGGAGTGAGTCAGGGATAAGCCGGAACCTTGGTCAAATCTTTTCTTTCTGGGCACCTTAGGGGAGAGCTGGATGGGATATGACTTAAGGGATGTTCTTGGGAGTATTTGACACAAGAAGTGCCTTGGTATGGTGGAAAGGAGGCTGAACTTAAAGCACAAGGATGTAAAGCCTCAGGAAAGCTGGAAGGGACTTGGTTCGAGCTGCAGGAATTCCCCTTTTGTGTATTTCTTTTTTACACCAAGACAAGGGAGAGTTGCACTCAGCTTGGACTTTAGTGGATGAGTGTTGAAGGGGTCAACTTATTTGAATAAGTGGAGGAGAGTAATTCAAGGAGTTTGAAGCATTCAAACAAGTTTGAATGTGTGATCAAGAGAAAAACGAGGAGGAAAAGAAGGGATTGAAGAGGGATGTGTGTTAGCCAAATATTGAAAGGAGTTAGAAGGGGTTGGGCATTCGGTTTTTGACTGTAGCATAGGGGGGTGGCTGATTGTTGGTGTTAGCCTTTGGGGGTGTTGGATATTCGGCTAGTTAAAGAGCACCTAGGGACTTTTGCTTCTCTTTTTTTTTTCGTTTGTGCCAAAATTGAATCACTCCCACACTTGATATTTTGCATTCTTTCTTCTCTCTCAAATACCAAAATCGAATGGTCTCCTAAGCCTCTTCTTCTTTTCTTTTTTGTTTTACTTTTTAGTGTTTGGTCGAAGCTTACATTGCTCTTTACTCATCATCTTCGTTTATTTCCTTTTCCAATAGCATCAAAGTCGAACCCTTGCCCATACCTTCTTCCTCCAAAGCCGAATCTCCTAGCCATTCTCTCTTGCGTTTTCCTCAATCTCCTTAAGAGCCGAAACTTATTTCTTATTTTTCTCCTTCTCTATTTGTGCACTCTCAAAAATGAAACCTCAAACTCTCTTCCCCTATTTCACTTATCCTTAGAAACTGGAACCCCTAAGCCTCTATTTGAAGGTCTGTATTCATATTTGTGTCTTTTCTATTAGACCCTCTCTTGTTTTAGCCTCTGCCGAATCTTCTCTAGGGTGGTGCGGTGCCGATTCTTGCTAGGTGTTAACCGAATCTATTGAGTTAAGGTAAAGGGGTGATTTCGTTTATTTCGTAGTATCTCTTTCGGGTTTTCATGCCAAAGTCGAAGGGCTACTTGGCTTAATGGTGGGATGTTTGGTTGTATATAGGTGGAAGTGGTATCGTATTCTTTTGGAGATCTCTGGTATTCGTTTGGTTTGCGAACCAAGCTTAGAGCTTTGGGATTTGTCGATCTAGGTAAGGGCCTTAGCCTTAAGCGTTAATCTCTTTTGATTCAATTTCTTTGTTTAATGCGGTTCAGTGAGCAAGGTGTGTTCATGGACTCAAGTTCTAGCCAAGCAATAGGAGGGTTCGGATCTGTAAACCTAGCCCCTAAGTTTAAAAAGTGTGCGATGTCTGCTATTCAGGATTAGCCACCGGGCTGTAAGTCGGCATCTGAACGAAGTAGTGAACAGATAGCGGTAGTGCCTATCAATGAAAGTGTCGACGTAGAAAGTATCGTGTTACGAGTTATCAGGTGTGTAACCTTTACACACTTCATATGTTAGATATGTTATTAGCTGTGTTTGGCTAAAAGTCAAGTGACGTTGTCGTCATTAAAATACCCTTGTGGGTTAAAACGAGGACTCCGAGTAAGTCTATTATGCATTGCTATCAATGAATGCATATGCTAAAAGCCTAAATGTGCCATGTTAATTAATCATTGAGCATGATCATAACATTTAACTGTTGAACATGAGATTGGGATATGAGATGAAGAGGGAGGAAACACGATCTTTCAGACTGTCACCAGTGGTTAGGTACCACAAGTGGGTTGGCCCCACATGATCTTATTATTTGTGACGAAGTCTCAGTGGTTTGGAACCACCTGTGGTTAGATACCACGTATATATTATTTCTGTGACTCGTCCCAGTGGTTTGGTACCACAGTGGGTTGGCCCTGCACATTGATCTAAGGGATTGTCACCAGTGGTTAGGTACCACAAGTGGGTTGGCCCCATATATGATTATCTGTGACTTCGATCATCAGTGGTTTGGAACCACTAGTGGTTAGGTACCACCAGTGGCTAGGTGCCACAAGATTTGGGTAGACACAGGAGATGCGGATGGACATCTAGGTTGGTTGGGTTGCATGGCATACATATTCTCCATATGAATCTGTGCGAGAGTCTAAATGCTTGTGGATGGGGATTTACACACTGATCTCGGTGACTCACCCCTCCGTTAAAATTTTGCAGGTAATCCTTAGACCGTGGAGATGGAGCCGGGGTGGACTCGAGGTGGCCATGTATGATATTATGAATCTAGCTTAATTAGTTAATTTGGATTACTTTGCTTTAATTTGGATTTTGTTAATGTAATAAGTCCATTTAAACGTAAATTTGGGTTTTATTTATTTTTGTTAACCTTCTTTATAATATTTTGGTTTATTAAGATAGGTCTAATAAATTATGAAATGGATGATTTCCAAAACTTAAAGAATTGTGAGACTTTACAATTGGCTAACTAAAATTTGGGTTTTAGTAGTAAAGTAACTAAATTTTCAAACTATGATTCAAAGTTGTTCTCAATTAACCACTCAATGAAAATTCTGTTTTTATACAATCAAATTTTTTTTCAACTCATGACGTTAACTCGATTTTCAAAATTTTCTTTTTCATGTGACATGCCAGATTCAGTCGTAGCGTTTTGACCAGGTTTGGCGTGTTACAATTTTAGTATCAGAGCCAAGTTCAAAAGCTCGGCTGTGGGTATAAGGCCCAAATTAACTTTTCAATAGAGGATTTGCAAAATGGTTTTGATGAAATACATGTTTTCGATAAGCATGGAACCTGAGTCTCCGGCACCAATCCGCGACGGTAAGTCTTCTAATTGCTGATTGTATGATTCAAATGTTTTGTGAGATGAATGTTAGTATCAGGGAATTCACCTTAGAGACTAAAGCCCGTAGGACTGTGTGCGTTTGCAAGAACAACTACACGGAATACATACTCATAAGATAATTCTGTAATAAACAGTGGAAGAAGCTAATTCATAATTTTTTTCCCTAAATCAGATTAAATCGTGAGCGTTAGAGATGAGTAGTAGAGGACGCGGTGTAATATGCGTGGTCGTGGTAGGGTAGGACTCTTGTGCGAGTAACCGGTGAGGAGTCGCCATGGGTCAGAGGATGAGGTACCGCCACCGTTAACTGTGGGCGCAAAATTTTAGGATCAAACGAGTGGTGATGATGCAGTGTCGCAGGCAATGCTACGGGTCCTGGAGAGAGTTGCTGGAGTAGGCGTGGGTAGGGGGCTCAGAAATTTATGTCTGAACGACTCCGAGCCAATAGGAGTGAAGTATTTAGGGGTGTTTCTGGTGTAAATCCCAACGCAGCTGAATACTGGTCAGAAGTGATTGAGCCCATAATGGACGATCTTGACTTCACGGTTGAGGAGAAGTTGAAGGGGATAGTGTCTCTTCTACGGGACGAATCCTATCAGTAATGGCTTACAGTTAGGAATGGTGCGATGGCTAGGGGATATCACCTGGGATTTCTTCAAAGTGACATATCAGAGGAAGTACATTGGGTTTAGTTATGTGGATACGCAGCGTAAGGCGTTCTTGAATATGGTTCAGGGGAGTAAGTCGGTGTCTGAGTACGAGGTAAAATTCTTACGGTTAAGCCGATATGCTCGGTGAATTGTGGCCACGGACCATGAGCGTTGTGTTTGATTTGAGGACGGGCTAAGAGATGAATTACGAGTGTTGATTGCTCCGCAGAGAGAGAGAATTTACTGCCCTAGTGGAAAAGGCCAAGATAGCCGAAGAGGTGAATGTAACATCCTTAAATCGGGGTTTTGCATTTTATCTTCTTGCATGCAAATAGTATGGTTGTCAAGCTAGTTTAGGCTATTTTAGGCTCTAGGCATGAGCCAGGGATAGGCTAAAGCCTTAGCAAAATTCTTGTTTTTGGGTACTTAGAAGGGGGAGCTGTTTGAGTTAGGGGTTAAAGGTAGCTGGAGGTAGGTTGTGACGCAAGGAGCTCCTTTGTAAAGTGGCAAGCGGGGTGCCACTTAAGGCTTAGTGAAGTGATGCCTCAGGGGCGTGAGGGAGCCTTGATTCAAGCAGCAGAAATCCCCTTTCTGCTTGTTATTTTTGACACCAGGACAAGAGAGAGTTGTACTCAGGTAGGACTCTGGTGGATGAGTATTGAAGGGGTCAACAGATTTGAATAAGTGGAAGGGAGAAAACTTAGGAGTAGGAAACATTCAAATAGATTTGAATGAGTGGTCAGGAGAGAATTGTGGAGGAAAAAGGGGGATGGGCACTTGAGCTTAGAGTTGGCCGTATGTCAAACACTAAGGGAGAGAAGAGAAATCAGTTTGGGGTAGCTTAAGGGGGTGCCGAATTTCAATAGTAACTTAGGAGAGAATTTTCGGCTAGCTAAGAAAGGCTAAGAGCATTCTTTTGCTCCATCTCTTTTTGTCAAACCGAAAACCCCATAGCACCTTTGTTGCGTTTTCTTTCTTTCAGGTACCAAAACTGAAATCTCTCGTAAATCTCTTTTCGTTTCTTTTTCTTCACTCTACTTCTTTTGTGTTTGGCCGAATCCACCTTGCTCTCCACTTATCGTTTGTGATTCATTTTCTTACTATTTCCTTAAGAATTGAACTCTTCATCTTTTCACTTTTAGTTTGTTGTTAGCCGAATTCTTCTAAAAGCTTCATCCTTTGCCGAAACATCTGCTACTCTTCTCTTCTCATTCAACACTTTAGCTGAATACTTCTTGCCATAATCTCCTTGGTTGTCGAAATCTATTTTCCCTTCTCCGGTTCTCAATGTCAAAATCTCAACCCATAATCAGGTAAGGTCTCCTTGTTTTCTTCTTTCTCTTTCTTCACTTTCTTTTCCTATTTGGTTTATGGCCGAATCTCCGTAGCATTCACACATCTCTGTTCTCTATTTTGATTACTATGGGAAGAAAAGCCGAAACCCCTATGTATTTTGTAGAGGGTCTATACGTCTAGTTTCAGTTTCTTATTTGGTCTCCCTTTTGTTTTAGCCTTTGTCGAATCTTGCTGGAGGGTGATCGAGTTTATTAGGAAGGTAAGGGGCGATTTCTTTATTTTGTATTATCTAGTTCGGGTTTTCGTGCTAAAGTCGAATGGCTACTTGGCCTAATGGTGTGTTGTTTGGCCGAATGAAGGAGAGGGTGACGCACTTAATTGGTTTTCGGGATTCGTTGGTCTGTGGAGTAGATCTTGAGCCTCAGGATTTGTCGATCTAGGTAAGAGCCTTCACTTTTTGTGATGTGCTACTCTTTTAGATTTAATCTTGTTGCTTTAACCCGATTTAATGACCAAGGATTATTATGGACTCGAATGCCAGCCAAGTGTTAGGAGGGGTTGGACCGGTGAACCCAGCCCCTAAGTTCAAGAAGCGGGCATATCAGTGGTGAGGGATTGTCCACCAGGTTGTAGGCCAGCCTCTGAATAGGAAAGTAGGCAGATAGCGGTTGTGTCAGCTAACGATAGTGTCGACGTAGAAAGCATAGTGTTACAAGTAATCAGGTGTGTAGCTCTTACACACTTTCTCTGTTTAATATGCTATTTGTTATGTGTTGATAAAAGCCGGTATAACGGCTAAGATAACAATTTTACCTGTGTGGGTAAAAGCCAAGATGCTGGGTAAGTTGCTATGGCTGCAAACGATAATTGCATATATTGGAATCTGTCAGTGCCATGTTATTTTACATCTGTTATTCTATATGTTAAGCATGATAATACTTAGTGGCAAACATGTACATGAGAAATGGGTGATGAGAGATGGGGGAAGGAATACTTTCAGACTGTCACCAATGGTTAGGTACCGCACAGTGGGTTGCCCCGCTTACTATGATATTGTGACTAAGTCTCAGTGGTTTGGAACCACCAGTGGTTAGGTACCACATATCTATATTTCTGTGACTCGTCCCAGTGGTTTCGTACCACAGTGGGTTGGCCCCACATATCGAGATAAGGGATAGTCACCAGTGGTTAGGTACCACACAGTGGGTTGGCCCCACTAATGATTATTTGTGACTTCGGTCACCATTGGTTTGGAACCACCAGTGGTTAGGTACCTCCAGTGGCTAGGTGCCACAAGGGGTAGAATTGGGAGTTCGGTTGGATAGGTTGGATGGGTTGCATGACATACATATTGACATATGAAACTGTGTAAAAGTTTAATACCTTCGAAACGGGGATTTATACACTGAGTCTTGGTGACTCACCCCTTCCATTATTATTTTATAGGTAATACCTAGACCGTGGATGTGGAGCCGGAGGACTCGAGGTGGCCATGCTCAAGATTACGTTTCTTTTATTTTAAATGGTTATTTCAAATTTATTTTATTTTAAATTCGGGTTATCCGTTATGTAATAAGGCCACTTAAATTTTTTTTTTCTTTGGGACTATTCTTTTGGTAGAATTTCTTTATAATTTTGTTTAATTACTGAAAGCATGCTTAGTAAGTTAAATTGACATTTTCAAAACTAAATAAACCTTCGGGATTTTTCTTAATTTTACCATCGGGTAACTGATTAACTTGTAATAACAACACGACCACTCTAATTTCTTGAGATTGTGGGTTAAAATGTTTTTCCAATTTACAGGGTTCTACCAAAGAAGCAAACGTCTACTTTCTAACTTGAATCGACGACTGGGTTTTCAAATGTTTTCTTCCCTGTAGCATGCCAGATTCGATCGTAGCGCTTTGATCGGGTTTGGGGTGTTACAATTGTGGTATTAGAGCCTAGTTCAAAAGCTCAGCTGTGGGTATAAGGCCCAAGATATTTTCAATAAAAGGGTTTGTAAAAAGATTTTTGAGGAGATGCATCTTTGAAAGAGCATGGCACCTGAGTCTCCGGCATCGATCCACCTAGGTAAGTATCCTAATCCCGATGAGATATATATATATATGTACTTGATAGGGTTAATGGGTTTAAAAGGGACGTGGATAGGCATGTTAGGGTTTATGGACCTTACGCCTAGCTACACAAACTATTGCATAAAACTTAACTTCCCTAAATAAATATGTCTGTGAGCAAGTTAGAAGGACTAGGGAGTGGTAATAGGCATACGCATGTCTAGGATTGGATTCAAGAATAGCTTGGTATTTAAGCAATTCTAGTGACTCACCTCCTCTTTATTGGGATCCTACCTTGTGCGTAGTGACTGTTCACATTAATCGTGAGGACTTGTTAACAGGCCAAAATTTTAACTAAAACCCGAAAGGGACCCGTACCCTACTTTTGTAAAATTACTTATATAACCTTGATTTGTAAAACTACCAAAAAACCCCTACCTTATAAAATTACCAAAATACCCCTGGTTTATGAAATTATCAAAATACCCCTAAATTATAAAATTACCGAAATACCCCTAATTTGCAAAATTACCAAAATACCCTCCAGATTGTAAAATTACTAAAATACCCTCGATTTGGAAAATTACCAAGATACCCCTATTTTGTAAAACTATAAAAATACCCCTGTAGGTTAACATTATGAAAATACCCCTGGGTAGTAAAATGAAAAAAATACCCTTAGGCAATAAATGTGGGTCCATGAAGGTACTGGTATGGTTGATGCATATGTGTGGTGTTCCATTGGATGTTGATTGAGTAGGAACTCTAGAACTAGGGAATGCTGACTTAAGAATCGAACTATGTAGACATAGTTCAAATTCGAAAGAACCATTGTCAAAAACTTCTTTCCATAAGATAGTCCATTGTTAATCATTGAAAAAGAAAAGGTATTAACCCATAAAATTTCTAATCTGATTAAATCGCGAATGGTAGAATGATCACTTGAGGTCATGGGCGTATTGTGTGCTGATGAGGTAGGGGTAGGACAACTGTGTCGGAACCGGTATGGTCTAGATATGGGTCAGAGAATGAGGTACCACCGCTACCAATTGTAGACGCCGACTATCAAGAGTAGGTAGGTGGTGATGATGCGGTATCGCAAGCTATGCTGCAAGTCCTAGAGAGAGTTACTAGAGCAGGCGTATAGACGGGGACTCAAAATCTGCCTGAACGACTCTGAGCTAATGGAGTAGAAGTATTCAAGGGTATTTCTAGGGTGGCTCCTAGTATAGCTGAGTACTGGTTGGAGGCGACTGAGCGTATAATGGACGATTTAGATTTCACGGCCGAGGAGAAATTGAAAGGGATAGTGTCTCTTTTCTGGGATGAGTCTTATCAGTGGTGGCTCACGGTCAAGGATGGTGCGATGGCCGATGATCTCACTTGGGATTTCTTTAGGGCATATTATCAGAGGAAGTACGTCGGATCTAGCTACATAGATGCGCAGCATAGGGTGTTTTTAAACCTGGAGTACAGGAAAGTAAGTCAGTATCAGAATATGAGGTAGAATTCTTAAGGTTGAGCTATTATGCTCGGGGCATTGTGGCTATAGAACATGAGCGTAGTGTCAGGTCTGAGGACGGGCTGAGAGATGAGCTGTGGGTGTTGATTGGTCCACAGCGAGAGAGGGAATTTACTATCTTATTGGAGAAGGCCAAAATAGCTGAGGAGGTGAAACGAACCGAGAGGCAGAATATGAGTAGGAATAGGGAAATGAGGAGTTTTGGGCCATCAGAGTCTGTTGGGAATCCTCAGAAAAGGGCTAGATTTGGTGGACCAAGTCAGGCTGCAAGGCCAGCTACTGCTACTTAGTGGCCGCCATAGTGTGTTCAATATAGGAAGTCTTATTTGGTGGAATGTTAGACAGGTAACAGAGGGTGTTTTGAGTGCGGGTCGATGGATCACTGGATAAGGGATTATCCACGGAGGCCAGTTAGGATTCAGTCTGAGGGTCAAGGACATACTCAATTCAAGAGAGATGGTCAGCAACCCTAGAGGGGTCGAGGTTCATCCAGGGGAGGTAATGGTACCAGGCAAGGCTGTGGATCACAGGGTAGAGGTGCTAGAATACTGATGCAAGGCAGCCTGGGTTGGTCTATGCAGCAAGGCGTCGAGAGAAGGGTGATGCATTGGACGTCATAATCAGTACGTTCTTAATTTTTTGATTGCCTTATACTACTTTGATAGATGTTGGTTCGATGCACTCCTATGTCACTAGTAGTATAGTGGGAACTCTGAACTTAGCATACGAGACTTCTTCTAGGAAGATGACTGTAATTAGCCCTTTAGGTCACTCTGTGGAAGTAAACAAACTGTATAGGGATGTACCCCTAGAACTTCAAGGGGTAGTGTTTTCAGCTGATCTGATGGAACTGCCATTTGGGTAGTTCGATTTGATCTTAGGGATAGACTGGCTAGTGAGGTATCAGGCAAGTCTGGATTGTGCAGCTAAACGTATGGTGTTAAGATCTATCGAGGGTGAAGAAGTGGTGATGATAGGTGATAGAAAGAATTACCTATCCAATGTGGTATCCGCTTTGAGGGCTGAGAAAATGGTGAAGAAAGGATGTGAGGCATTCATGGTTCATGTGTGTGCCTTGGAAGTCAAGGACTCAGCCGTGGGGGATGTCCGAACGGTAAAGGATTTTACCGATGTGTTTCCAGAAGAGTTTTCGGGTTTGCCTCCAGATCGCGAAGTTAAGTTCGGTATGGATTTGTTATCGGGGACCGCGCTAGTGTCTACTGCCCTATACAGAATGGCGCCGAAGGAGTTAGTGGAGCTAAAAGCGCAGATCCAAGAATGTTGGATCGAGGTTTTATCCGGCAGAGTGTATCACCTTGGGGAGCACCTGTGCTTTTTGTTAAGAAGAAAGACGGATCAATGCGGATGTGTATTGATTATCGTCAGCTAAATAAGTTGACAATTAAAAACAAGTATCCGTTGCCGAGGATAGATGACCTGTTTGATCAACTTAAGGGAGCCTCAGTCTTCTCTAAGATAGATCTTAGGTCGGGTATCACCAACTTAAGGTAAAGGAGGCAGATATCCATAAGACGGTGTTTCGTACCCGCTACGACCACTATGAGTTTTTGGTAATGACGTTTGGGTTGACAAACGCACCAGCAGCGTTTATGGATATGATGAATCAAGTTTTTCAACCGTATTTAGATCAGTTCGTCATAGTGTTTATAGACAACATTCTAGTGTACTCGAAATCTGAGGAGGAGCATGATGCGCATCTGCATGTGGTTTTGTAGATTCTGAGGGAGAAGCAGTTGTTCGCAAAATTTAGTAAGTGTGAGTTTTGGTTAAAGGAAGTGACCTTCTTAGGTCATGTAGTGTCAGCTGAGGGGATTAGGGTGGACCCTCGAAGATTGAAGCGGTATTAGACTGGAAACCACTTAAGTCTGTTGCGAAGATTCAGAGTTTTCTGGGTTTTGCAGGGTACTACAGAAGATTCATGGAAGGGTTTTCTTTAGTTGCAGCGCCGTTAACCAAGTTGTTAAGGAAGGGAGTTCCGTTTGTATGGTCAGACCAGCATGAAGAAAGTTTTGAGAAATTAAAGAGGGTTCTAACAGAAGCTCTAGTTTTAATACAGCCTGAGGCAGGGAAAGAGTTGACGGTTTATTATGATATGTCACATATTGGGTTAGGATGCGTGCTAATGCAGGAGGGGAAAGTGGTAGCGTATGCTTCTCGATAGTTGAGACCTCACGAAGTGAATTATCTTATGCATGATCTGGAGTTGGCCATAGTGGTTTTCGCTCTGAAAATTTAGAGACATTACTTGTATGGGGAGAAGTGTGTCGTCTACACGGATCACAAGAGTCTGAAATAACTCCTTACTCAAAATGAGCTAAATTTGAGGCAGCGAAGGTGGATTGAGTTGCTGAAGGACTATGGCTGCTCGATTGAGTACCATCTGGGGAAAGCCAATGTGGTGGCAGACGCATTGAGTCATAAGGTGGTGTCAGATTTGAGAGCAATGTATGCTCACCTTAGCCTTTATGATGACGAAAGTTTGCTAGCAGAACTGCAAGTGAAGCCGTCATGGGTAAACCAGGTTAAGGAAAAGCAATTGGTAGATAAAGTTTTAAGTGCCTGATGTTTGCAAGTGCAGAATGGTGGATTAGAGGGCATAGTTTGAGCAATGAAGGTGTGTTGTGTTTTCAGGGAAAGGTTTGCATCCCGAAGGATGTGGAGTTGCAAAAGATTCTTCAGGAGGCACATAGTAGTCCGTACGCTATGCATCCAGGAGGTAGTAAGATGTATCGAGATTTATGGAAGCAGTTTTGGTGGCCGGGTCTGAAGCGGGAGGTAACAGAATTTGTAAGTGTCTTACGTGTTAGCAAGTCAAAGCCGAACACCAGTTACCTTCGGGTCTGTTGCAGTCGATAAAGATTCCGTAATGGAAGTGGGAGAGGATTACGATGGATTTTGTCAGTGGGCTACCCTCACACCTACTAAAAAGGATACGATTTGGGTGATTGTCGACCGTTTGACAAAATTGGCTCATTTTATACCAGTTCGGATTGACTATTCACTCCAAAGGTTAGCTAAGTTGCAAGTGGCAGAAATCATGAGATTGCATGGAGTGCCAATGTCAATTATCTCAGATAGGGATCCTAGATTCACGTCAAGGTTCTGGAAGGCATTGCATCAGGCATTGGGTACAAGGTTGGATTTTAGTCACATTTCATCCACAGTCAGATGGGCAATCAGAGAGGGTGATTCAGATTTTAGAGGATATGCTGAGGGGCTGTGTTTTGGATTTCAGAGGTAGTTGGGAGGAATTTCTACCGTTGGCAAAGTTCGCATACAACAATAGTTACCAAGCAAGTATTCAGATGGCACCGTATGAAGCGCTATATGGGTGGAAGTGTTGAACCCCTACATGTTGGACAGAGTTGGGTGAACGTCAGTTGTTGAGTCCAGAGTTGGTTTCTGAAACGGAGGACAAGGTTAAGCTGATTCAAGCTTGTTTAAAGGAAGCCTCAGACAGGCAGAAGTCCTATACCGATCTCAAGCGAAGGGATATAGAGTTTACAGTGGGTGACAAGGTTTTCCTGAAGGTGTCACCGTGGAAGAAGGTGCTGAGATTTGGTCGGAAGGGCAAGCTGAGCCCTAGGTTTATCGGGCCTTATAAGGTGTTGAAGCGTGTGGGACTAGTAGCTTACCAGCTCGAGTTACCATCAGAATTGAGCCAGATCCATGACGTGTTCCATGTTTCCATGCTTAGACGCTATCGTTCGGATCCGTCACATGTTGTGTCGGTGGAAGAAATTGAAGTGAGCCTAGACTTATCTTTTGAAGAGGAACCAGTGCCGATCTTGGATCGGATGTCAAGGTCTTGCATAGGAAATTAGTTCCTTTGGTGAAGGTGTTATGGCGGAATCATGGAAAAGAAGAGGCCACGTGGGAGCCAGAGGATGTGATGCGCAACTAATACCCTCAACTCTTTTGACCAGGTAATTTCGAAGCTGAAATTATTTTAAGGGGGTAGAACTGTAACACCCTTAAATCGGGGTCTTTACATTTTATCTGCTTGCATGTAAATAGTATGGTTGTCATGCTAGTTAGGATATTTTAGGCTCTAGGCATAAGCCAGGGATAGGCTAGAGCCTTAGCAAAATTCTTGTTTTTGGGTACTTAGAAGGGGGAGCTGTTTGAGTTAAGGGTTAAAGGTAGCTGGAGGTAGGTGGTGACGCAAGGAGTGCCTTCGTAAAGTGGCAAAGGGGGCCACTTAAGGCTTAGTGAAGTGACGCCTCAGGGGAGTGAGGGACCCTTGGTTCGAGCAGCAAAATCCTTTTTCTGCTTGTTATTTTTTACGCCAGGACAAAGGAGAGTTGCACTCAGGTAGGACTCTGGTGGATGAGTGTTGAAGGGGTCAACAGATTTGAATAAGTGGAGGAAGAAAACTTAGGAGTGGGAAACATTCAAACAAATTTGAATGAGTGGTCAGGAGGGAGTTGTGGAGGAAAAATAAGGATGACCACTTGATCTTAGAGTTGGTCGTATGTCAAACACTAAGGGAGAGGGGAGAAATCGGTTGGAGTAGCTTAAAAGGGGTGCCGAATTTCAATAGTAAATTAGGAGAGCATTTTCGGCTAGCTAAGAAAGGCTAAGAGCATTCTTTTGCTCCATCTCTTTTTGTCAAACTAAAATACCCCATAGCACCTTTGTTGCGTTTTCTTTCTTTCAGGTACCAAAACTGAAACCTCTCCTAAATCTCTTTTCGTTTCTTTTTCTTCTCTCTGCTTCTTTTGTGTTTGGCCAAATCCACCTTGCTCTGCACTCATCGTTTGTGATTCATTTTCCTTCTATTTCCTTAAAAACTGAAACCTCATCTACTATTCTTCCTCTTGATCTTTTTCACTTTTAGTTTGTTGTTAGCCAAATTCTTCTAAAAGCTTTATCCTTTGCCAAAACCTCTGCTACTCTTCTCTTCTCATTCAACACTTTAGCCAAATACTTCTTGCCATAATCTCCTTGGTTGCCGAAATCTATTTTCCCTCCTCTGGTTCTCAAAGCCGAAATCTCAACCTATAATCAGGTAAGGTCTCCTTGCTTTCTTCTTTCTTTTTCTTCGCTTTCTTTTCCTTTTTGATTTATGGCTGAATCTCCCTAGCATTCATACATCTCTGTTCTCTATTTTGATTGCTTTGGGAATGAAAGCCAAAACCCCTAAGTGTTTTGTAGAGGGTCTATACGTCTAGTTTTGGTTTCTTAATTGGTCTTCCTTTTGTTTTTGCTTTTCCGAATCTAGCGGGAGGGTGATCGAGTTTATCAGGAAGGTAAGAGGCGATTTCTTTATTTTGTATTATCTAGTTTGGGTTTTCGTGCTAAAGCCGAATGGCTACTTGGCCTAATGGTGTGCTGTTTGGCCGAATGAAGGAGGGGATGATGCACTCAATTGGTTTTCAGGATTTATTAGTCTGCAGAGTAGATCTTGAGCCTCGGGATTTGTCGATCTAGGTAAGAGCCTTCGCTTTATGTGATGTGCTACTTTTTAGATTTAATCTTGTTGTTTTAACCCGATTTAGTGACCAATGATTATTATGGACTCGAATGCCAGCCAAGCGTTAGGAGGGGTTGGATCGGTGAACCCAATCCCTAAGTCCAAGAAGCAGGCAGTATCAACGGTGAGGGGTTGGCCACAAGGTTGTGGGCCAGCCTACGAGAAAAAGTAGGCAGATAGCGGTAGTGTTAGTTAACGATAGTGTCGACGTAGAAAGCGTAGTGTTACGAGTAATCAGGTGTGTAGCTCTTACACACTTTCTCTGTTTAATATGCTATTTGTTATGTGTTGATAAAGCCGATATAATGGCTGAGATCACAAATTTACCTATGTGGGTAAAAGCCAAGATGCCAGGTAAGTTGTTATGGCTGGAAACATTAATTGCATATATTGGAATCTATCAGTGCCATGTTATTTTACATCTATTATTCTATATGTTAAACATGATAATACTTAGTGGCAAACATGTACATGAGAAATGGGTGATGAGAGGAGGGGGAAGGAATACTTCAGACTGTCACCAATGGTTAGGTACCACACAGTGGGTTAGCCCCGCTTACTATGGTATTGTGACTAAGTCTAAGTGGTTTGGAACCACCAGTGGTTAGGTACCACTTATCTATATTTCTGTGACTCGTCCCAGTGGTTTGGTACCACAGTGGGTTCGCCCCACATATCGAGATAAGGGATCGTCACCAGTGGTTAGGTACCACACAGTGGGTTGGCCCCACTAATGATTATTTGTGACTTGGTCACGGTGGTTTGGAACCACCGGTGGTTAGGTACCACCAAAGGGCTAGGTGCCACAGGGGTAGAATTGAGAGTTCGGTTGGATAGGTTTGATGGGTTGCATGACATACATATTGACATATAAAACTGTGTAAAAGTTTAATACCTTCAGAACGAGTATTTATAAATTGAGTCTTGGTGACTCACCCCTCCTATTATCATTTTGCAGGTAATACCTAGGTCGTGGATGTGGAGCCAGGAGGACTCGAGGTGGCCATGCTCAAGATTACGTTTCTTTTATTTTAAATGGTTATTTTAGATTTATTTTATTTTAAATTTGGGTTACCGTTATGTAATAAGGCCACTTAAGTTTTTTTTCTTTGGGACTATTCTTTTGGTAGAATTTCTTTATAATTTTGTTGAATTACTGAAAGCATGCTTAGGAAGTTAAATGGACATTTTCAAAACTAAAGAAACCTTTGGGATTTTTCTTAATTTTACAATCAGGTAACTGATTAACTTGTAATAACAACACGGCCACTCTAATTTCTTGAGCCTATGGGTTAAAATGTTTTTTCGGTTTACACAGGGTTCTCCTGAAGAAGCAAAGGTCTACTTTCTAACTTGAGTCGACGATCGGGTTTTCAAATGTTTTCTTCCTTGTAACATACCAGATTCTGTTGTAGCGTTTTGAGTGGGTTTGGGGTGTTAATGTGAAGTAGTTCGAGAAGTAAAATCAAGACATAAATAGGAATAAAAGGAGTTTTGGGCCATCAGGGTCTACTGAGGGTTTTCAAAAAAGGCCTAGAGTAGGTGGGCCAAGTCAAGCTGCGAATCCTATTGCTGTTTAATGGCCACCGCAGTGTGCTCGATGCAGGATGTTTCATTCGGGAGAGTGTTCGATAGGTAGTAGAGGGTGCTTCAAGTGTGGGTCGATGGATCATTGGATTAGGGATTATTCAGAGGCCAGTTAGGACTCAATCTGAGGGTCAAGGACTGGTACAATTCAGAAGGAATGGTCAGCAACCACAAAGGGGTCATGGTCCAGCCCGAGGAGGTAATGGTTTCAGTCGAGGCCGTAGAGCACCGGGTAGTGGTGCTGGGAGTTCAGATGCAAGACAGCCTGGGTTGGTTTATGCGACTAGGTGTCAAGAGGAGGGCGACACACCAGACATCATAACCGGTACGTTCTTAATTTATGGGTTACCTTATACTGCCTTGATTGATATTGGTTCGACACACTCTTTTGTTGCTAGCTCTATGCGGGGATTTTGAACTTAGACTATGAGATTTCTTGCAGGAAAATGACTGTAGTGAGCCCTCTGGGACAAAACTGTATAAAGATGTACCCCTAGAACTTCAAGGGGTAGTATTTCCATTGATCTAATGGAACTACTATTTGGGGAGTTCGATCTGATCTTAGGTATGGACTAGCTAGTAAAATATCAAGCAAGTTTGGACTGTGCAGCCAAGCGCTTGGTGTTGAGGACTTTTGAGGGTGAAGAGGTGGTGACAATAGGTGAAAGAAGGGATTACCTATCTAATGTGGTATCCACTTTGAAGGCCGAGAAAATGGTGAGAAAGGGATGTAAGGCGTTTGTGGTTCATGTTTATGCTTTGGAGGCCAAGGAATCAGCTGTGGGGAATGTCCAAACAGTAAAGGAATTTTTTGATGTTTTCCCAGAAGAGCTGCCAGGATTACCTCCAGATCGCGAGGTTGAATTTGGTATTGATATTCTACCCGAAACAGCGCCAGTGTCTTTTGCCCCATATAGAATGGCGCCAAAGGAGTTAGTGGAGCTGAAAGCGCAGATTCAGGAATTACTAGATCAGGGTTTCATCCGGCCAAGTATATCACCTTCGGGAACACCCGTGCTTTTTGTGAGGAGGAAGGAAGGATCGATATGAATGTGTATTGATTACCGTCAGTTGAATAAGTTAACGATTAATAATAAGTATCCGTTGTTGAGGATCGATGATTTGTTTAATCAACTTAAGGGAGCACCAGTCTTCTCCAAGATAGATTTGAGGTCAGGCTATCATCAGCTTAAGGTCAAGGAGGCAAACATTCATAAGACGGCATTTCGTACTAGTTATGGTCACTACCAATTCTTCGTGAAGCCGTTTGGATTGACCAATGCACCGGCAGTATTTATGGACATGATGAATCGGGTTTTTCAACCGTATTTGGATCGGTTCATTGTAGTGTTTATAGATGATATTCTGGTATACTCAAAATTCGAGAAGGAGCATGATGCATATCTACGTGTGGTTTTGTAAATTTTGAGGGAGAAGCAATTATTCACAAAGTTTAGTAAGTGAAAGTTCCGGCTGAGGGAAGTTACCTTTTTGGGTCATGTGGTGTCAGCTAAGGGGATTAAAGGTTGATCCTCGGAAGATTGAAGCCGTGTTAAATTGGAAACCACCTAAGTCTATGGCAAAAATTCAGAGCTTTTTGGGGTTGGCTGGGTATTACAGAAGAATTGTAGAAGGATTCTCTTTGATTGCAGCGCTGTTAACCAAGTTGTTAAGGAGAGGAGTTCCGTTTGTGTGGTCAGACAAGTAACAAGAAAGTTTTGAGAAGTTAATGAGGATTTTGACAGAGGCTCCGTGTTGATTCAACCTGAGGCAGGAAAAAAGCTTACTGTCTATTGTGATGCGTCGCATACAGGGTTAGGATGCGTGCTGATGCAAGAGGGGAAGGTGGTAGCATATGCTTCTCGACAGCTGAGACCTTACGAAGTGAATTATCCGACGCATGACTTGGAGTTGGCTGCAGTGGTTTTCACCCTGAAGATCTAGAGACATTACTTGTATGGGGAGAAGTCGATCGTCTACACAGATCACAAGAGTTTGAAATACCTCATTACCTAGAAGGAGTTGAATTTAAGGCAGCGGAGGTGGATCGAGTTGTTGAAGGATTATGACTGCTCAATTGAGTACCATCCGAGTAAGGCTAATGTGGTGGCAGACACGTTGAGCCGTAAGGTAGTATCAGACTTAAGGGCTATGTTTGCCCACCTAAGTTTGTACGATAATGGGAGCTTGTTAGTAGAGTTGCAAGTGAAGCTGACATGGGTAGATCAGGTTAAGGAGAAACAGTTGGTAGATGATGTTTTAAGTGCTCGACTTCTACAAGTGCAAGAGGGTACAATAGAGGAGTTCCATTTAAACAGCGATGGAGTTTTATGTTTCCAGGGGAAAGGTTTGCATGCCAAAAGATGTGGAATTAAGGCATAAGATTCTTTAGGAAGCACATAGTAGTCCATACGCTATGCATCCTAGAGGTAGTAAGATGCATCGAAATTTACGGGAGCAGTTTTGGTGGTCGGGTCTGAAAAGAGAAGTAATCGAGTTTGTAGGTAAGTGTTTGACGTGCCAGCAGTTAAAGGCAAAACATCAGTTGCCTTCAAGATTGTTACAACCGGTCAAGATTTCGCAGTGGAAGTGGGAAAGGATCACGATGGATTTTGTTAGTGGGCTTCCTCTTACGCCTACTAAGAAGGATTCGGTTTGGGTAATCATTGATCTTTTGACGAAGTCAGCTCATTTCATCCTGTACGTGTAGATTATTCTCTTTAGATGTTGGCTAGATTGTATATAGCGGAGATTGTAAGGTTGCATAGGGTGCCAGTGTTGATCATTTTAGACAGGACCCTAGATTTACGTCAATATTTTGGAGGGCGTTGCATCAGGCTTTGGGTACAAAGTTGGATTTCAGTATAGCGTTTCATCCACAGTCTGATGGGCAATAGAGTGATTCTGATCTTGGAAGATATGTTTAGGGGCTATGTCTTGGATTTCAAAGGTGGTTGGGAAGAATTTCTACCGTTGGCAAAATTTGTGTATAACAATAGCTATCAGTTGAGTATTTAGATGGCGCCGTATGAAGCGTTATATAGGCGGAAGTGATGTACCCATACATGTTGGACAGAGTTGGGTGAGTGTCAATTGTTGGGTCCAGAGTTGGTGGTAGAAATGGAAGATAAGGTTAAGCTGATTCCAACTCGTTTGAAGGAAGATTCAGACAGACAAAAGTCTTATGCTGATCTTAAGCAGAACGATATAGAATTTGCAGTGGGTGACAAGGTTTTCTTAAAGGTGTCGCCGTGGAAGAAGGTGCTAAGGTTTGGTCAGAATGGCAAGTTGAGCCCCAGGTTTATCAAACCTTATCAGGTGTTGAAGCATGTAGGACTAGTAGCTTATCAGCTCTAGTTACCCTCAGTGTTGAGTCAGATCCATGACATATTTCATGTTTCGATGCTTAGACGTTATCGTTCGGACCCGTCTCATGTTGTGCCAGTAGAAGAAATTAAAGTAAGCCCGGACTTATCTTTTGAGGAGGAACCAGTGCAGATCTTGGATTGGGATGTCAAGATATTGCGTAGGAAATCAGTTCCTTTGATGAAGGTGTTGTGGCAGAACCATGGATTAGAAAAAGCTACATGGGAGCCAGGGGATGTTATGCGGCAACAATACCCTCAACTCTTTTGACTAGGTAATTTCGAGGCCAAAATTATTTTAAGGGGGTAGAACTGTAACATCCTAGATCGGGGCCTTTGCATTTTGTGTGATTGCATGTAGATAGTATGTTTGTTATGCTAGTTTTAGGTACTTTAGGGTTCAGGAGTAAGTCCAGGAGAAGCGGAACCTTGGTTAAATCATTTCTTTCTGGGCACCTTAGGGGAGAGTTGGATGAGATATGACTTAAGGGATGTTCTTGGGTGTATTTGACACAAGAAGTGCCTTGGTAAGGTGGCAAGGAGGCGCCACTTAAAGCACAAGGAAGTGATGCCTCAGTGAAGCTGGTAGGGACTTGGCTCGAGCTGCGGGAATTCCCCTTTTGTGTATTTCTTTTTGACGCCAAGACAAGGGAGAGTTGCACTTAGCTTGGACTCTGGTGGATGAGTGTTGAAGGGGTCAACATCTTTGAATAAGTAGAGGAGAGTAATTCAAGGAGTTTGAAGCATTCAGGCAAGTTTGAATGTGTGATCAGGAGAAAAACAAGGAGGAAAAGAAGGGATTGAAGAGGGGTGTGTGTTAGCCGAATTTTGAAAGGAGTTAGAAGGGGTTGGGCATTCGGTTTTTGAGTGTAGCTTAGGGGGGTGGCCGATTGTTGGTGTTAGCCTTTGGGGGTGTTGGATATTCGGCTAGTTAAGGAGCACCTAGGGTCTTTTGCTTCTCTTTTTTTTTGTGCCGAAATTGAATCACTCCCACACTTGATATTTTGCATTCTTTCTTCTCTCTCAAATACCAAAATCGAATGGTCTCCTAAGCCTCTTCTTCTTTTCCTTTTTGTTTTACTTTTTGGTGTTTGGTCAAAACATACATTGCTCTTTACTCATCATCTTCGTTTATTTCCTTTGCCAATAGCATCAAAGACCAACACCCCTTGTCCATACCTTCTTCCTCCATAGACGAATCTCCTAGCCATTATCTCTTGTGTTTTCCCTCAATCTCCTTGGGGGCCAAAACTTGTTTCTTATTTTTCTCATTCTCTATTTGTGCACTCTCAAAACCAAAACCTCAAACTCTCTTCCCCTATTTCACTTTTCCTTAGAAATAGAAACCCCTAAGCCTCCATTTGAAGGTCTGTATTCCTATTTTTGGCTTTTCTATTAGACCCTCTCTTGTTTTAGCCTTTGTGAATCTTCTCTAGGGTGGTGTGGTGCCGATTCTTGCTAGGTGTTAACCAAATCTGTTGAGTTAAGGTAAGGGGTGATTTCTTTTATTTCGTAGTATCTCTTTCAGGTTTTCATGCGAAAGCCAAAGGGCTACTTGGCCTAATGGTGGAATGTTTGGTCGTATATAGGTGGAAGTGGTGTCGCATTCTTTTGGAGATCTCTGGTATTCGTTTGGTTTGCGAACCAAGCTTAAAGCTTTGGGATTTGTCGATCTAAGTAAGGGCCTTAGCCTTAAGTGTTAATCTCTTTTGATTCGATTTTACTGTTTAATGCATCAGTGACCAAGGTGTGTTCATGGACTCAAATGCCAGCCAAGCAATAGGAGGGGTCAGATCTGTAAACCTAGCCCCTAAGTTTAAAAAGCGCATGGTGTCTGCTGTTTGAGATTAGCCACCATGTTGTGGGCCGGCATCTGAACGGAGTAGTGGGCAGATAGCGGTAGTTCCTATCAATGAAAGTGTCGACGTAGAAAGTATCGTGTTACAAGTTATCAGGTGTGTAACCTTTACACACTTCATATGTTAGATATGTTTTTCGCTGTGTTTGGCTAAAAGCCGAAGTGACGTTGCCGTCATTAAAATACCCTTGTGGGTAAAAATGAGGACTCCGGGTAAGTCTATTATGTTTTTCTATCAATGAATGCATATGCTAAAATCCTGAATGTGCCATATTAATTAATCATTGAGCATGATCATAACATTTAACTATTGAACATGAGATTGGGATATGAGATGAAGAGGGAGGAAACATGATTTTTCAGGCTGTCACCAGTGGTTAGGTACCACAAGTGGGTTGGCCCCACATGATCTCATTATTTGTGACTAAGTCTCAGTGGTTTGGAACCACCAGTGGTTAGGTACCACATATATATTATTTCTGTGACTCGTCCCAGTGGTTTGGTACCACAGTGGGTTGGCCCCACACATTGATCTAAGGGATTATCACCAGTGGTTAGGTACCACAATTGGGTTGGTCCCACATATGATTATTTGTGACTTCGGTCACCAGTGGTTTGGAACCACCAGTGGTTAGGTACCACTAGTGGCTAAGTGCCACAAGATTTGGGTAGACACAGGAGATGCGGATGGACATCTAGGTTGGTTGGGTTGCATGGCATACATATTCTGCATATGAATCCGTGCGAGAGTCTAAATGCTTGTGGATGGGGATTTACACACTGAGTCTCGGCGACTCACCCCTCCGTTAAAATTTTGCAGGTAATTCTTAGATCGCGGAGATGGAGCCGGGGTGGACTCGTGGTGGCCATGCATGATATTATGAATCTAGCTTAATTAGTTAATTTGGATTACTTTGCTTTAATTTGGATTTGGTAATGTAATAAGGCCATTTAAACATAAATTTGGGTTTTATTTACTTTTGTTAACCTTCTTTATAATATTTTGGTTTATTAAGACAGTCTAATAAATTATGAAATGGATGATTTCCAAAACTTAAAGAATTGTGAGACTTTACAATTGGCTAACTAAAATTTGGGTTTTAGTAGTAAAGTAACTAAATCTTCAAACTATGATTCAAAGTTGTCCTCAATTAACCACACAATGAAAATTCTATTTTTATACAATCAAAGATTTTTTTTTCAACTCATGGCGTTAACTCGATTTTCAAAATTTTTTCTTTTTCCTGTGACATGCCAGATTCGGTCGTAGTGTTTTGACCGAGTTTGGGGTGTTACATAAATAACCATACATTTCACATACATCATCCATTTCCAAATAAAAAACATTCATAAACAATCACATTGTCCCTAATACGAGCCTACAAGGCCCAAATCATGCATTAGGAGTGGTTCGAGACTAAACTGATAACTTAGGAAATTCTTGAAAACATAGAAAATTTTACAAAATACAGGGGACACACGCTCGTGTCACAGGCTGTGCGGATATTCAAAATGGGATCACATGGCCGTGTCCTAGCCCGTGCTCAACCCCATGTAACTCTTTGACCTGGGTCACACGACCAACACTCACGCCTGTGTGACTAGCCCGTGTGCCCTAAGAAATGGCTACACATGCCTGTGTGGCTGGCCGTGCGCTAGGCCATGCCAAAACTGTAGGGTATACTAACTTAAACCACATGGCCAAGTCACACGCCCATGTGCTGGGCCATGTGCCACATACTGACTTGATTTCTAATTAAACACCAGGGGGCACACGATCGTGTCACCTTACCATGTGTCACACACGGCTGACACACACGCCAGTGTCTCTGCCCGTGTGGACAAAAATAGGCTTTTACCAAGCCATCTTTCTCACCCAAACTTTCATTTACCTACACAATCCAAATGGAATATAACATGGCATAAATAGGCATTCAAACCAATCTCAACCAAGCCTAATTCATGATTATTCCATACCATTAATCACAGGATACACAAGTATCACATTAAGCCATTCAATTTCATACTAAATTCACATTCACAAATCACTTAACTAGTTAACTTTCATTTATATATCATTTTACCTAAAAACACAAGCATATCAATCTCAAAATATCAAACATTTGATAAGCAAAATACCAATTCACAAACAACCATTCACAACAAGCATTTACATGGCAATTACCAAACTCATAACAAAGGCCATTTGCACATATATATACATCACCAAATATACCAAAATAAGCAAACTCACATGGCTATACACAAAACCAAACACTTAACATTTACAATGGCAAATCAAATGGCTAAATCCACTACCAACATAAATATCATATTGACCACAACTCCTATACATTCCATATAACCAAATTACATAGGTTCAAAAGTACCAAAGGGATAGCTTGATAATGTGATGCCATCCCCCACGACTCCCAATCCGAGCTAGCTTCGATAATCACTATAAAACATGAAAAGGTAAACAGAGTAAGCTATAAAGCTTAGTAAGCTCATATGAATTAATAAACAAAACTCACCACCCATTCACCATTCGAGTAATATGAAATAACATACTAAAAAATCATTAAATCATAAGGTTAACTTATATTCAATCACTTAAGTAATCATGAACTCACAACTGTCATAGGTTCAATGCTCAAATAGTTTTCGTACATACTTGTACTGAAACTTATCTATTTCTCACCATTTTATATCTTCAGTATACCCGTTGAACCATTTGGAATAGTATCGGATACTCGAGAATCTCGCACCTTAAGTGTCAAATACATAGCCGAAGCTATCCCAATCTTATATCTTATATAATGCTCACTCTCAATCTATCAACGGGTCTGCTCACACAAGCCGACGGTCATGACGTAGCTACAAGGTGCTGCTAACACATGCTAACAAGAATTCGCAACACATACCGATAACTCAGTCACCGGTAGGACGTATGGACCAGCACCCAAAACACATAACCCCTAATGACATGTCATTCGTATCCTAATCTATTTCTAAGGTTCAACCAAAATTTCTTGTAACACCCAATCAAATACTTAAGGAAAGATAGGGGACATAAGGCACATATCAATGGGAAATTTTGAAACAAATCATGGCCAATTGACCATGTGTTGAATGACAATTTGGTATAGGAGGGAGCCTAAATTTTGAGTTAGTTTTGGCTAAGAATTTCTTTTCTCTCTTTGGTCATTCCTTGCACTTTGTGCAGAATTTTATTTCCTCTCCTTTCAACTTTCATCTTGGCGAATTTTGCAATTGGTAAAGCCAAAGTCTTTTGACCATTTGGTCACTTTTATTCATCTTGTGAATTTTCTTTTGTATTTCTCCTTGTCCAAATCAACCATACCAAAACCATTCTCTTTCTTTTCTTTTGCCATGGCGAATGCACTAACTCCTAAAAAAATCCATCTTTTTCTTCTCTTCTCTTTGAAATCAAACTACCTCATCACCATCTCTTTTTCATATTTTAATTCTTTCAATCAAAGTTTCTCCATCAAACCCTCTTATGGCCGAATGCTAGAGTGCCTTAGCCGAATTTTAATTCTTTTTCTTTGATCATAATTAGCCGAAAATTTCATCCAACTCAAACACCTTTCTCAACCCTTTCTTTTCAATCGTGGAAATAGGTAAGGAATTCTTTTTCATTTTTGATTTATTATTAGTGTCATGGTCGAATATCATTGGTATTATGAGGGCCTTTTTGGATCGATATAACGTTCATTCTAATAACGTTTCTTTCGTTATTATTTAGTGCAATAACGGAAGATCGGAACTCAAGTGATCGGGAGAATCGTAGAAGCGTTGGAAGCGCTTTTATTGTGGTAAGGAAATCCCATTCTTTAAAGCCATTAGTACTCGCTTGATATTATTTTAGATCTAACTAATATTCCTTTGATCGTTAAGACTTTCAAAATAGGGAAGAAAAGGCTGTGGTTAGTCACGTTAAGAGGCGGATCCGAATCCCCATTCAAGCGAAGAGCGGTTTGATGAGTCCGGATTTTCCACCGGGTTGCGGACCATCTTCCAAGGAAGTCCATTATTTGAAGTGGTACGAACTTCCGAGCCATTATACGTTGGTGGATTCTCCATTGAGCGAATCAATAAGCGAGGAGAAGCCGAAAATCAAGTGATTCAAAATCAAGAGGGTAAGATTTTGGATCTATTATCGATTAAGAATATTTTTACTGAAATAGTAATCTAACGGATCGAAATATGTTTAGGTGCCGAGGAACGAGAAGGATTAGTACTCACGGTATCGAGGTGTGTAACTTCACACTATTTCTCGGTTGGATGTCAATTTCGATATTGGAAGTAAAATCGTAAAAACGATTAGATCGGTAAAACGAAAACTAATATTTTGACGAAAATACGTAAAAATGACTAAATCGTGAAACAAAATTTTTCTTTTTCTGTGACATGCCGTTAATTAGTAGTGTTTTGACCGAGTTTGGGTGTTACATAAATAACCATACATTTCACATACATCATCCATTTCCAAATAAAAAACATTCATAAACAATCACATTGTCCCTAATACGAGCCTACAGGCCCAAATCATGCATTAGGAGTGGTTCGAGACTAAAGCGATAACTTGGAAATTCTTGAAAACATAGAAAATTTTACAAAATCTGAGGGACTGCCTTTCGTGTCCAAGTGCGGATATTCAAAATGGGATCACATGGCGTGTCTCAGCCGTGCTCAACCCCATGTAACTCTTTGACACAGGTCACCGACCAACACTCACGCTTTGTGACTAGCGTGTGCCCAAAATGGCTACACATGCATGTGGTGGCCGTCTTCAAGCCATGCCAAAAGCTGTAGGGTATACTAACAAACCACATGGCCAAGTCACCGCCCATGTCTTGGGCCATGTGCCACATCTTGACTTGATTTCTAATTAAACACGGGGCACGATCGTGTCACCTTACCATGTGTCACCACAGGTGACACACCGTCGATTCTCTGCCGTGTGGACAAAAATAACTTTACCAAGCCATCTTTCTCACAAACTTTCATTTACCTACACAATCCAAATGGAATATAACATGGCATAAATAGGCATTCAAACCAATCTCAACCAAGCCTAATTCATGATTATTCCATACCATTAATCAGGATACACAAGTATCACATTAAGCCATTCAATTTCATACTAAATTCACATTCACAAATCCTTAACTAGTTAACTTTCATTTATATATCATTTTACCTAAAACACAAGCATATCAATCTCAAAATATCAAACATTTGATAAGCAAAATACCAATTCACAAACAACCATTCACAACAAGCATTTACATGGCAATTACCAAACTCATAACAAAGGCCATTTGCACATATATATACATCACCAAATATACAAAATAAGCCAACTCACTTGGCTATACACAAAACCAAACACTTAACATTTACAATGGCAAATCAAATGGCTAAATCCACTACCAACATAAATATCATATTGACCACAACTCCTATACATTCCATATAACCAAATTACATAGGTTCAAAAGTACCAAAGGGATAGCTTGATAATGTGATGCCATCCCCACGACTCCAATCCGAGCTAGCTTGATAATCACTATAAAACATGAAAAGGTAAGGAGTAAGCTATAAAGCTTAGTAAGCTCATATGAATTAATAAACAAAACTCACCACCCATTCACCATTCAGTAATATGAAATAACATACTAAAAATCATTAAATCATAAGGTTAACTTATATTCAATCACTTAAGTAATCATGAACTCACAGCGAATGCTGCTCACTGGTAGCGGTCATGGCTTAGCTACAAGGTCTGCTAACACATGCTAACAAAATTACGCAACACATACGATAACTTCGAGTCCACTTAGAGACGTATGGACCGACACCAAACACATAACCCCAATGACATGTATCCTAATCTATTTCTAAGGTTCAACCAAAATTTCTTGTAACACCCCTTACGTATTCCTCTCGAGAGCGAGGGATGAGGCATTACCGAACTAAACTTGCTTATGCATAAGTTTGGGCTTTAAAAATTCATTCCCAACTTAAAACTTCTCATTCATTCACATGGCCAAGGCATACGTCCGTGTCCTTGACCGTGTGTCAAATTAAATTCCTAATTTTAGGTGTAGACTTCACACTCACGGGCACATGCCCATGTCCATGGCTATGCCCCTCACACACCGAGATACATGGCGTGTCTCTCGTCTGTGTTTACTATTGTGCATACTAACTTGTAAACCTAGCATGCAAGGGGACACACTACGATCAACATGACCATGAGGCTGACAGTTGGCACACACGGCTAGACACACGCCCATGTGTCTACCCTGTGGACATTAAAAAGACTATATTCCAAGCCAAATGCCACCTTACATAGCAAACATACTTATACCAACTCACTTTAACATAACTCATGACCCTAAGGCACATTCAAGAACTCAAATCAAAGCATTCACACCAAATAAACTTCATAATTTCATCATCATTGAATATATATAAACTTCTAATTGGAACTCAATCTCTTTCCTTTTAAATTCGAATAAGTTTTTTCTATCCGAGGTTGCTTTCAAACATTCCGATCACATTTACATTATCTTTAGTCTCTCGACCAAATCGACCTCGTGAATTTGATTCTCTCGAGTTATTTCAATATAAGGCGTTTGACACTTACGCCTATACAATGCCTCGTAAGGCACCATCTTCAAACTTGATTCAAAACTATTATTGTAGGCTAATTCCACCAACGGTAAGTATTTTCCCAATTACCTTGGAATTCCAAAACACAACATCGAAGCATGTCTTCAAGTATTTGAATTATTCTCTTCGACTTCCCATCGATTTGGATAGAAAGCTGTACTGAAGCTTAATTTTGTGCCTAAAGTCGCTTGAAACTTTTTCCAAAATTGTGACATGAATCTCGGATATCTGAAATAATCGACAACGGTACTCCATGAAGTCTTACTATTTCACTCACGTACAAGTCTGCCAACTTATCAAGCTGAGTAGTTAACCCAGCAGTATGAAATGGGTGACTTCATGAGTCTATCAACCACAACCCATACAACATCTTTCTTTTCTGCGGTAAGTAAAACCCACACGAAATCTATAGTAATATGATCCCATTTTCACTCGGGAACCATAATAGGCTGAAGTAGATCTGAAGATACTTGGTGTTCAGCCTTCACTTGTTGACAAATTAGGCACCTCGGTACAAACTCAGAAATTTCTTTCTTCATATTCGACCATCAATACCACTTCCTTAAGTCGTTATACATCCTCGTGTCGTCGGGTGCAGATAAACATCCGCTATGTGCTTCATGCAAAATCTTTCAATAAGTTCATCATTTCTAGGTACACGACCTCTATCTCAAAAC
Source organism: Gossypium rotundifolium (assembly GCA_025506655.1). NCBI lineage: Eukaryota > Viridiplantae > Streptophyta > Magnoliopsida > Malvales > Malvaceae > Gossypium > Gossypium rotundifolium. The sequence goes on from CP106731.1 coordinate 120,922,141, forward strand.
ATCAAACATCCATCAAGACATACCCAAAAGTCCGACTCAACATTTGACTCACATAGAATTCTTTTGGCTTCTAAGTCATTGCACCTTTCTAAGCTTCACAAATCTCTTGAAGAAATAATGCTCTAGCCCGAACTTAGCTAGAATAGAAACACCTTCAAACAAAGTGATCTGTATTCATGGCTCTCAAGAAACATTACTAAACGCCTCGAGAAATTACTTGTTATTATGTAATTGTATGTTTCGTGATAAATTGGGCCAAAATACTCTAGTTCGATAAATTGGGCCAAAATACTCTAGTTCGATAAATTGGGCCAAAATACTCTAGTTCGATAAATTGGGCCAAAATAATTTAGTTTGGTAAATGGGCCAAAGCCCACTAAACTGCTAAATAGACAAATTGCTAAATTATGGGCCAAATGAAATGTTTAAACGATAAACCCACCATGTTATGCATTATTAAGAAATTTTTATATTTTGTTATACACGCATAATTGCATGGGGTGGGATTTATGAAGAGAAGAATGGCCAGCTGCCAAAATCTAGTTCGGTGGTTCTCGCCACAATAATGGCTTATTGCTCTAGTTCGGTGGGCCTTGCCACAAAAATAAATATGGCTTATTGCTCTAGTTCGGTGGTTTCGCCACAATAATGGCTTATTGCTCAGTTGGTATGCTACCACAAAATAAATATGGCTTATTGCCTCTAGTTCGGTGGTTTTGCCACAATTATAAAAAGGCTTAATGCCTAGGTTGGTGTGTTGGCGGGGTGGGTTGACTTGATCCCCACAGGTGTGATGGTTGGTACGGGGGTGTTAGTGGATAGATATTAGGTTTGGTTGGGAAATTCATTTTACATGCATCTTTAAATTACTTTATTTTATAATATATTGAATTCTGTAATTGGGCTCAAGCCCAGCATAATACCTTGATGATCTGGCCCAACAATGGTGGTAAGTGAGTTACACACTGAGTTCTAAGTAACTCACCCCCTTTTAAATTTTCCATCTCAGGTAATGGAAATTGATGTGGACTTGGGCCGAGGATGACTTCGTGGAGGCCATGCTGCAAAATATGGGTTATTTAAACTTTGAACTTTTTAATAATTATTTTTACTATTTTGGGATGTTGTAATAATGGCCTCTATAAATAATTTATGGATTTTATGTGTGTTTGCTTTTAAACTATACTTTGGATTTTTTTTAATATGGGTTATGATTATATGATGTTTTATTAAAATAAATTTGGGCTTTCAAGTATATGAAATTCATTTATAATATTTATTATTGTTAACTCTTTAATAAATTACCTAAAGGTTTTTGATAATAAAATAATGTTTTTCAACCGATGTTTTTAATATTTATCAAATTCAAATACTCTTCTATTTTTATTAAAATCGAAAATTTATATTGTAGTTTTCAACTTATTGCAAAATTTAAAATAGTTCGATTCATGTAACAAACCAAATCTAGTCTCAACGCATAGACCGGGTTTGGGGTGTTACACTTGTAACACCCCTTACCCGTATTCCTCTCAGGAACCGAGGATGAGGCATTACCGAACTAAACTTGCTTGTATGTACAAGTTTGGGCTTTAAAAATTCATTCCCAACTTAAAACTTCTCATTCATATGCATAACATCCTTATCATGGGCCTACGAGACCTTAAACATACACTCGGAAGGTTTTGGAATTAAACCGAAAACTTTTACTCACTTAGAAAATTCTTGCCTAAATATGGGCCACACGCCCGTGTGATATAGGACATGCCCTTGTGGGCAGGCCATGTGGTCACACATGCCCATGTCCCTAGCCCGTGTGGAATTTATTTTCTAATTCAAACCTACAGGGGTTTTCACAAGGCTAGACACACACCAGTGTCCCCAGCCCGTGTCCCTTACACGGCCTCAACATGCCCGTGCCATGGCCTGCGTGCAAAAACCATGGCATTTTGTTTATGACATCATCACCTCACTATGGTCACATGGCCAAGGCATACGTCCGTGTCCTTAGACCGTGTGTCAAATTAAATTCCTAATTTTAGGTGTAGACTTCACACGGCCTGGGCACATGCCCATGTCCATGGCTATGCCCCTCACACAGCTGAGATACATGGCCGTGTCTCTGTCCGTGTGTTTACTATTGTGCATACTAACTTGTAAACCTAGCATGCAAGGGGACACACGATCGATCAACATGACCATGAGGCTGACCATGTGGCACACACGGCCTAGACACACGCCCATGTGTCTACCCGTGTGGACATTAAAAGGCTATATTCCAAGCCAAATGCCACCTTACATAGCAAACATACTTATACCAACTCACTTTAACATAACTCATGACCCTAAGGCACATTCAAGAACTCAAATCAAAGCATTCACACCAGCGTAAACTTCATAATTTCATCATCATTGAATATATATAAACTTCTAATTGGAACTCAATCTCTTTCCTTTTTAAATTCGAATAAGTTTTTTCTATCCGAGGTTGCTTTCAAACATTCGCGTATCACATTTACATTATCTTTAGTCTCTTTGACCAAATCGACCTCGTGAATTTGATTCTCTCTGAGTTATTTCCAATATAAGGGCGTTTGACACTTACGCCTATACAATGCCTCGTAAGGCACCATCTTCAAACTTGATTCAAAACTATTATTGTAGGCGAATTCCACCAACGGTAAGTATTTTTCCCAATTACCTTGGAATTCCAAAACACAACATCGAAGCATGTCTTCAAGTATTTGAATTATTCTCTTCGACTTCCCATCGATTTACGGATAGAAAGCTGTACTGAAGCTTAATTTTGTGCCTAAAGTCGCTTGAAACTTTTTCCAAAATTGTGACATGAATCTCGGATATCTGAAATAATCGACAACGGTACTCCATGAAGTCTTACTATTTCAGTCACGTACAAGTCTGCCAACTTATCAAGCGAGTAGTTAACCCGTACAGGTATGAAATGGGCTGACTTCATGAGTCTATCAACCACAACCCATACAACATCTTTCTTTTTCGGCGGTAACAGAAAACCCGTCACGAAATCTATAGTAATATGATCTCATTTCCACTTGGGAACCATAATAGGCTGAAGTAGATCTGAAGATACTTGGTGTTCAGCCTTCACTTGTTGACAAATTAGGCACCTCGGCACAAACTCAGAAATTTCTTTCTTCATATTCAACCACCAATACCACTTCCTTAAGTCATTATACATCCTCGTGTCGTCTGGGTGCACAGAGAAACATCCGCTATGTGCTTCATGCAAAATCTTTCGAATAAGTTCATCATTTCTAGGTACACAAACCCTATCTCAAAACATCAAACATCCATCAAGACATACCCAAAAGTCTGACTCAACATTTGACTCACATAGAATTCTTTTGGCTTCTAAGTCGCTGTCACCTTTCTAAGCTTCACAAATCTCTTGAAGAAATAATGCTCTAGACCTGAACTTAGCTAGAATAGAAACACCTTCAAACAAAGTGATCTGTGTATTCATGGCTCTCAGCGCAAACAAAGATTTTCTACTCAAAGCATCGATGACCATGTTTAACGTTTCCAGATGATAGTCAATCACTAGCTCATAGCCCTTTATCAGCTCTAACCATCTTCGTTGCCTCAAATTCAATTTCTTTTGAGTCATCAAGTACTTTTGGCTTTTATGGTCAGTGAATATCCAAACCTTTCACCATATAAATGGTGTCTACATATCTTTAATGCAAACACAGTGGCGGCCAACTCTAAATCATGGGTCAGGTAATTCTTCTCGTTGATAAACCTAAATTTCCACATATTTGAACCCCATGCTTGGCTTATTTTTGGATGAATTCTCATTATATTTGATGAATTCCTGATCTCTTAATTTCATGTTTTACACTCAGGAGAGCTTAGGGAGTCAAAAAGAATGAGAAACAAGCCATAATGGGACAAAATGGGCCTACCTTAGGAACTCACATAGCCTGGGTTATCAGGCACAGTCGTGTGTTTCGAGCAAAATTGAGACACGGCCTGGATCAACGTACAGGGCCTGACCACACGATCGTGTGTGGGGACATTGAATGGACGTCGAGTAGAAGATAGAAAATACTCTAAGACAGCTGTCGGGAACTGCTTATGAGAAGGATCTCCATCAAGACCGAGGATCTCCTATCAAGTTCTTTAGAAGTTTTTTGGATTTTCTTATGTTTTGTTGTTTTCCTTATTCTAATATGTTTCCCTATATCAATATGAACTAAATCCCTTAAATATCTAAGGGGATGAAACCTAGATGAATCTTATTATTTGATTTATAAGATAAACACTTGTTCTTATTCTTAATTGTGAGTTTTTATTCTTATTTTGATAATTCAAGTTATTAATCCAAGTCGAATATGCTTATTCGAGGAGCAAAAGTACTTGCTTAAGAGTAGATCAACACAATTAAGCGGAGTTGATTGCAACCCTAGAAATAGGGCGACAAAAATCTGCCGGATTAGAGTCAAATCTAATAAGTGAATCCATATATCGAGTTAATGCGACAATAGGGGTTTTAATTAGAAAGAGATTTCAATTAATCAACCTAGAGTTAGTTATTTCTAGTCTCGAAAGAGAAATTAACATAAATTAGGGATTTCTACGGATTAAGTCAAGTGAATAAATCATATGAATCAAAAGTAATAAGTGAAGTCTAGGTGGATTCTTCCTTAGGTATTGCGTATCTCACATAAGTTGTCCAAAAGTATTTTCCCAATTCACTCCCTGTCATGTTCATAGTCATTTAGCTAGTTAAATTAGTTAGTTAATTTTGGATTAAAAATAAATCCCCTTAATTATTAGGATAGATAATAAAAAGATAGTTATTACTAGTAAATTTAGTCCTTGAGGATACAATATTCTAGACTCACCATAACTATACTACTGTTCGATAGGTACGCATGCCTTTGTCAAAATAATAGTTAGTCTCGAGCCCATCAAGTTTTTGGCATCGTTGCCGGGGACTAAGATATTAGGAACACTAAATTTTTATTACTTTAGCCATTTTTACTATTTACAATTTATTTTTATTTTTGCTAATTTTTCTTTTATTTGCTTCTGGCAGGTAATTTTAGTTTATGACTAGAAGAATCCCGTCAGGATCATTACTTTTTGACAAGCGATATAGAAGCTACCGCTTGTAGAAATTGAAGAGAAATAAAGCGAAGATTACTATACATAGAAGAAGAGCAAGAAGAAAAAACCAATAATACCGAAGAGATTGCTGATAATAATCCGCTACCTCCTGTGGTTGCCGCAAATCTAGTGAATCAAAATCCTGCTCCTCGTACTATGTATGATTATGCTAAACCTAATTTAACAGGATCCGAATCAAGTATTGTTAGACCTGCTATTGCTGTGAATAATTTTGAACTGAAACCTAACACTATGCAGATGATTCAACAATTTGTTCAGTTTGATGGTTTGTAGGATGAGGATCCAAACAACCACTTGGCAAATTTTCTAGAGTTTTGCGACATTTTCAAAATTAATGGTGTATCTGATGATGCCATTTGCCTTTGGTTGTTTTCCTTTTCATTGAGAAACAAAGGTAAATAGTGGTTGAACTCGTTACCACGAGGATCAATCACTACATGGGACCAAATGGCTGAAAAAATTTTGTTAAAATATTTTCCCCCGGCTAAAATGGCTAAGTTGAGGAATGATATTTCTTCTTTTGTGCAAATGGATCTAGAAACACTCTACGACGCATGGGAGAGATATAAAGATCTACTAAGAAGATGCCTCACCATGGGTTACCTTTGTGGCTATAGGTTCAAACCTTTTTATAATGGTGTGAACCCCTCAACTAGACAGTTGATTGATTTAGCCGTCGATGGAACCCTAAATAACAAGACCCCTAAAGTGACTTATGAGTTTATAGAATAGATGGCACTAAATAACTATCAGTGGAATGTTATGAGGACAAAGCCAACAAAAGCCGCCAGTGTTTTCAACCTTGACACAGTGACTATTCTATCAAACTAGGTAGAACTGTTAAATAAAAAGATTGATGGTTTGTATGGTTCTTCGTAGGTACATCCAGTGATGCAGTGCGATGCAAATGGAGGAGGGACGAACTTTACAAAATACCCACCCTACAATCCGGGCATGGAGAACGAACAGATGAACTATATGGGTAATAATTCTAGACCTCAAAATAACCCTTATAGTAACACTTACAATCCAGGTTGGAGGAACCACCCAAACTTTTCATTGGGTGACCTAGGAAATCAGAGACAACAACCCTTCCAAGCTTTCAACAGCAACCCTACCCATAAAAGAAAAAGCCAACTTTAAGAGATGTTAATCAAATTTATCGCGGTGTTAGAAAACTATTTCCAAAACACCGAAACAGCACTCAAAAATTAGCAAGCATCGATTCAAGGGATCGAGAACCAATTAGGACAACTTGCTAAACTTATATCTGAATGACCATAAGGTAGCTTGCCAAGCAACACTAAAACTAACCTAAATGAGCAACTTCATGCCGTTACTACTCACGATAGTGAAGGGTTAAATGAGCCAAAACAGATGCAAGAGAATATGGTAGAGGAAGGTAAGGTTGAGGTAAGCCATGATCAACCAACCAGTAATTACAGAGTACCAACCTCATGTGCCATACCCAATGCGATGAAGAATGACCGCACAGATGAACAATTCGGTAAATTTCTTAAACTCTTAAAAAATACATATTAAATTACAGTTTATTGAAGCTCTTTCGCAGATGCCCAATTCAAAAATTTTTAAAAGAGCATTTGACAAACAAACGAAAGTTAGACCAGGTGTCGCATGTGGAGCTAAATACAGTGTGTTCAGCAATCTTACAAAATAGACTACCGTAAAAGTTAAAAGATCCAGGGAGTTTTACGATTCCTTGCTTAATTGGTAGTTTATCTATTAATAATGTTTTAGCTGATTTAGGGGCAAGCATCAATGTTATGCCTTATAAAATGTTTAAACAGCTAGGTCTCGGGAAACCCAAACAAACTAGGATGAGCATTCAATTGGCTGATAAAACTATCAGAGTTCCTAGGGGTATAATTGAGGATGTACTAGTAAAAATTGATAAATTCATATTCCTAGTAGAATTTGTTGTCATAGACATGGATGAGGACAACAATGTTCCTTTAATTTTAGGAAGACCCTTTTTAGCAACTACTGAAACTAGAATTGATGTTGGTACAGGTGAACTCACACTTTGTGCAGGTGACAAAACGATCACTCTTCAGGCTCTTAACTCGGCTAGGACATCGAGTAATAAAGGTGGGAACATAAATTCTATTAATGACCATTTGGTTCAACCTTCTTTTAATAAGCACCACGACATTACACAATTGAGCCAAATCCAAAACCTTGTGCTAACAAAGAAGTAACTCATGAGGAACGAAGGCTTCAGATCGATGAACTAGACGAGTGGAAGACACATGACAAGGAGAAACTGGGGAAACACGATGAACCAAAGCAAAACCATGTCAAACTTAAGGATGGGACAAACCAATTTAAGATCAGAGATCAGGTATTGTTGGATAAGAAAGACCCTCAGATCGCCACTTTAGACCTTGATACAAACGAAGAGATCCCTTTTAAGGTACTCAATGTCTTCTCATACAGAACATTCGAGGTAAATAATCCTAAGTTCGGCACTTTTAAGGTAAATAGTACTTGACTTAAACCTTACTTTGATGTTTGAATTGATAGCCGGAGAGAGGATTTTCAACTCTTCAAACAACCATGAGTATGCGAATGAAAGGTAAGTCTAGCATAAGACTTTAAACGAGCACTTTTCGGGAGGAAACCAGAGCACTAACTCCATTATTTTTTATATTTTTGATTTTTAGCACCTAACCAAAAACTCACCAATTCAATAAAAGCACAGGTTTCCTAATCGTGTCAAACAGTCGAGTTTTAATATTTATAAAGAATGATCGAACCTGTAGACTAACTATGATAATGATTGAGGCAAGTGCACTTATCGTTTAGGCAAGATTATTTTATCGAACCCAAAAGAACCTAAAAGTACTACTACTCACTTTCTTTCTATTATTTAGCCTAAAATATGGAGTGATTGGTTTATTAATTTAAAACTAATGAAAACAATAACTAAACTAGATGCAAAGACAAAAGAATGAAACTTTGGGAAAAGACTGTGGAAAAATCAGTTGATTTTAGACGATACCCTCAGGAAGAATCCACCTATGACTTCTCTTGTTATCTAACTTTTCATTTATATAACTTCTTTACTTAGCTTGATCCGTGAGACTCCCTAACCTATATTAAACCCTCTCTCGAGGTGAATAACGTCTAACCTTAGGTTAAATAGTGGAACTCTCGTTCTCTTATAATAACCCCCTAAGGAAGCAGTAAATCGATCAATGGACTCCCATATTAGGTTTCACCCTAATCCGACAAAATCGGGTCACCCTATCTCTAGGCGTACGATCAACTCCGCTTAATTATGCTAGATCTACTCTTAGGCAGAGTCTATTCCTCCTCCACCTAAGCACATCAGATTAAATTAAGTAACATAATTAAGAACAAACTAAGTACTTATCATATAATTTAGAAATCAAATAACAAAATCCATCATAGGATCCATCCCCTTCAGGTATCTGAAGGGTTTAATTCATAACAAAATAAGAAAGCATCTCAAGAGAAAAGATAAAACAAAACATAAGGAATCCATAAAACCCCCTGAAGGAATTGAAGAGGAGATCCTCTGTCTTGAGTAGAACTCCGGCTCTTGAGATAGATCAACTGACTATCTTCGAGTAATTCCCTGAATAAAAGCTCTGGCAAAAAACTTCTGCCTCAAAACTTCATTCTCTAGAACGGCTGCCTTGGGTTGTTTATATAGGCTCTTTAGATGCTTTACTTGGCCCCTAAGTACCTCTTTCAAGTAGAATTACTATTAAGGTGTTTATGTAGACTTAGGAGTATGTTTCTTTGGCTTCAAGCATCCAAATCCGAGTGAATGTGCTCATTCCCGTGGCAGGGGCATGCCCATGGCGCACGCCCGTGTAAGTCATGGCCAGACCGTGTTGGAATTTTGTCGACGAGGCACAGTTGTGTAAATCAGGGTGAGGCCGTGTTCTAAATAAATGGCAAGGCACAGCTGTGTGGCTTGAAGTCTAGCCCGTGTTGATTTCTTAGGTTGGCCCAATTTGGTCTGTTTTAAGCCCGTTTTACGTTCTTTTTATCCTTAGGTGCTTTCCTGAGTATAAGACATGAAAAGAAAGGTTTAAGAGCACCATTTTACATAAATTAGGGATAAATCATCCAAAAGCACACTAAATGTGGGATTAAAATATGTTACTTTTACGGTTTATCAAATACCCCACACTTAAGCTTTTGCTTGTCCTCAAGCAAAATTCTCAACTTACAATTAAAATGAACTTTCCATAATTCATAATTCCTATCGACAATGTGTCATCATAATTCATAGATAATTTATACATGGATAATTCAACTCAAAGTGTAACACCACAAACCCGGCCCAAAACACCACTGCCGAATTCGGAATGTTAATGGGAAAAGTGTAAAAAAAGTTCTGTTTGGAAGTGAAAATAAGATTCTAGTTTTCTAAATCAAAACTTCATTTTTAAAGATAAGGATTTCTCGTTCAGAATTTGCAATTTGTTAGTGAATAAAATTTCGGGTTATTTAAAGTTCAAAACATGATTCATGCTTGAGTTAAAACGTTTGCTTATAGGTGATCCAAGATTTTGAACAAAACTTTCATTTGTTACCCATACGTTAGAAATATCTTAAAACCATCTTTTAATTAATCAATGGATAGGAAAGACTAACTTAAACCCATAATAATAATCCCAAAACATTTAAAGCGGCCTTATTACAATAAAAATATCCCAAGAAAATAACCAAAAGTTCATAATGTACTTAGAAATAAAATAGTTTCTCGATGGCCACCCCGAGTCCAATCCAAATTTCGGTCCAATAGACTACTTAATTACCTGCATTGTTGGAAAAGCAAGGTGAGTCACTGCACCAGTGCAATTAGCCCACATATATCCACAATTAGGCTTAGCCCTAACCCACATTAAACTACATACCACTTATAGTGATGCAAAAATGTTAACCCAGCCCAACCCAATATCTAACCGCTACACACCACCCGTATCCAACCACCACACACCTGGGGATTACTAAATCGACCCTCCATCCGCTACACACCTCTTTGGTAGTCCGTACCGATGGTACACTACTCAAGTCCACTTAGTGGTCTAGCCACTGATCCACGTGATTGAAATCACAAATATCCACGATGAGACTCATGGTAGTCATCAATCCATGATGAGGCTCGAGGCCATCATCAATCCATGTACATAAATGTACACACTTCCCCTTTAACAGAATTTATCCCGAACCCCATGCATATGCAGCATAATATGATAGAATGGTAACATAACATATGAACATACCAAATATACATATATGACATGCTTACATAGATCCACAATTACTAACCACATCCGTAGGATGGGTAGTATACCAACTTGGTTACCGGATTACCCAACATGAGTAATAACACCACCACAACCATCTGCTTTGACATCATCGTACACAATACATTTATTTAAATTAAAGTAGATAAATAACCAAAGTGTTAATTACACACCGAAAACCTCAAGAACTAGGCTATCAATCTCCTAATGTCCTCACTCAAGAAACTACAATGATCCGCTTGTCTCTCTCCGATGTCGGCCCACTCTTTGGTAGCCAATCTCGAATCAATAAATCGGCCGCCTCTTGAACTTAGGGGTAGGGACTACGTGTCCAACCCATTTCTCTCCTTTGCTGGTACTCGCATCCATCGAATAATAACTTAATCAGAAGACCCAGGTAAATGTTAAATCAGATTTAAACGAGACTAAATAATCTTGTTAATTGAATAACCTTACCAAAGTCGACCCAAATCCCAAAGGTTCTCACTTGTACTTGAAAGCTGTCAAAATCCCTACATAAATCAATATCAGATTCGGCCTAACACCGATTGTCCAAAAGAAATGGCCCTTTGGCCTAACCAAATATCTTATTACCTTGCTTGGTCAAATCCCAAAGGTCCTTAATACTCCTAACACTGGCTTACACATAGAACTCAAAATCCCTCCTTCATAGATTCGGCCATACAAGAAAATAGGATTAGTCTTTTGATTTCGGCACACCAAAAAGAAAGAGTAGTATTCAAATAAAAGAGAACCCTTTACCACAACACTAGAACCGATTCGGAGATTGATAGGAGATGAACAATGACGCCCCCTCTATAGGCTCTGACAGATTCGGCCAAGAGATATAACTTGAGAAATAAACACAATAAAAGAGGAAAAGAGAGAATAGAGACGAGCAAGAAGAGAATAATTATGAGTAGAAGATTCGGACACCAAGAGAAGAGATGTAAAGATGAAATATTTGGCTTTTGCAAAAGTAATAAAGGTTTAAGGTTGTCAAAGTGAAAAAGAAAAGAGGAGAAGGGAGAGTTATGATTCGGCTAGAGTGACTTCAAGATAATGAACTCAACATGAAAAAGAGAGAAAATGTGACACTTTCGGCTTTTAGATAGTGAATAGAAGAGAGGAGAAAGGGTTGCAAAGAGAAGAGCAAAATGCACAAAAATGGTCTCTCACATTTGGCTTTTGGTCATATGAAGTGAAAACAATTGAAGAGCCTTGACTAACACAAAACTAGAGAAGGAAAAAAATGCAAAGGATGCACCCTACAGCCACTAAGCAATTCGATACCCACTCCCCTCTAACATGACCGAAATTTCCACCGTCTAGCATCCCATATTCGGCCAACTCTTCAACCTCACTCCTCATCCCTGCTTTTCCTTCTAATTTTCCTCCCATTCACTCATTCAAACTTATTTGAATGATTCAAACTCAAGCCTTACTCTCCACCACCTATTTGAAATCCTTGACCCATTCAAACTTCCACCTTTCAAGTGCCCATGCCGAATCCAACTCCCCACTCCCCTTTACGCAAAAACAAACTCCAAAAAAATGCCGTCCATGTTGCTCGAACCTCCTCCCCCTTGGAACTCCTTGTGACGCAAACACTTCCCTTGCTCCTAGGCATTACCTTGCCACTCCACCACTTTCTTTCTTGTGTCATAAACCCCACATTAATTCCCTTAAGGCCTAACTCCCCTAGCTTCCCCCCTAAAGGCTTCAAACTAAAGGCTTCCCAAACACACTCAAACAAGCATATAGAGCATACTAGCACACAAATGCGAGGTAAAATGTGAGACCCCTAAATCTCGGATGTTACAGTTTTACCCCCTTAAAGAAATTTCGGCCTCGAAATTACCTGGTCAAAATAGGTGGGGGTATTGCTGTCTCATCGTCTCCTCCGGCCCCACGACGCTTCTTCTGAACCATGGTTCCTCCACAACACCTTGATTAAAGGGACCGATTTCCTCCGCAGTACCTTGACATCTCATTCCAAAATCTAAATTGGTTCCTCCTTGTAGGACAAATCTGGTCTTAATTCAACTTCTTCAACTGGCACCACATGCGATGGATCCGAACGGTAACATTGTAACATCGAGATGTGAAACACATCATGCATCTGCTTTAACTCCAAAGGCAACTCCAACTGGTACGCTACTAGCCTCACTCGCTTCAAAACCCGATAAGGTCCTATAAACCTGGAACTCAGCTTACCCTTACGTCCAAACCTCATTACCTTCTTCCACGGTGAAACCTTCAAAAATACCCGATCACCCACTGCAAACTCTATCTCTTTTCGTTTAAGATCTACATACGATTTCTGTCTATCAGATGCCTTATTCAATTGAGCTCAGATTACATTAACCTTCTCCTCTGATTCTGCCACTATCTCTGGACCTAAAACATGACGTTCGCCTAACTCTGTCCAACAGGTAGGAGTGCGACTCTTCCACCCATACAACGCTTCATACGACGCCATCTGAATGCTAGCTTGATAACTGTTGTTATACGAGAACTCCGCTAAAGGCAAGAATTCCTCCCAACTACCTCTGAAGTCGATAACACATCCTCTCAACATATCCTCTAACACCTAAATTACCCTTTTAGACTGGCCATCTGTCTGCGAATGAAAAGCTATGCTAAAATCCAACCTGGTACCCAAAGTTTGATGCAACGCTCTCCAAAATCGTGACGTAAATCTAGGGTCCCTATCCGAGATGATCGATGCTGGCACCCCATGCAGTCTCACAATTTCTGCTACATACAACCTCGCCAACCTCTGCAGAGAGTAATCAACATGAACAAGTATGAAATGAGCAGACTTTGTCAACTGATCCACTATCACCAATATTGAGTCTTTCTTAGTAGGTGTAAGAGGAAGCCCATTAACGAAATCCATCGTGATTCTCTCCCACTTCCACTGCAGAATCTTTATCGCCGCAAAGAACCCCAAGGCACTTGGTGTTCGCTTTGACCTCACCGACACGTCAAACACTTCCCCACAAATTCTGTAACTTCATGCTTCAATCCAGGCCACCAAAACTGATCCCGTAAATCTCTATATAATTTACTCCCTCCAGGGTGTATAGCATAAGGGCTACTATGCGATTCTCGAAGAATATTCTGCCTCAATTCCACATCTTTTGGCATACAAACCCTACAACGAAACACAAAACTCCGTCATTATTCACACTGTAATCCTCTAATTCCCCATTTTGTACTTGTAGTAGTCGAGCACTCAAAACCTCGTCCACCAATTGTTTCTCCTTTACTTGACTTAACCATGTCGGCTTCACCCGCAGCTCAGCTAATAAACTCCCGTCATCATATAGGCTAAGATGGGCGAACATCGCTCTCAAATCTGATACTACCTTCCGGCTTAGTGCATCTACCACCACATTTTCCTTCCCCGGGTGATACTCAATTGAGCAGTTGTAATCCTTCAACAGCTCCACCCACTTTCGCTGTCTCAAGTTTAGTTCCTTCTGAGTCAGCAGATACTTTAAACTCTTATGGTCAGTGTAGATCACTAACTTCTCTCCATACAAATAATGTCTCCATACCTTCAAAGTGAAAACTACTGCAGCCAACTCCAAATCATGCGTGAGGTAGTTAACATCGTGTGGTCTTAATTGCCGAGATGTATAAGCAACCACCTTTCCATCCTGCATCAGCACACAACTTAACCCCGTATGAGATGCATCACAATATACCACAAAATCTTTCCCTACTTCAGGCTGAATTAGAACTAGAGCCTCTATCAAAACCCTTTTAGCTTCTCGAAACTCTCCTGCTGCTTGACCGTCCATACAAAAGATATCTCCTTTCTCAACAACTTAGTCAAAGGTGCTACTATAGAGGAAAATCCTTCAACAAATCTTCTGTAATAATCGGCTAACCCCAAGAAACTATGAATCTCTACCACCGAATTAGGTGGTTTCCAATCCAATACCGCCTCAATCTTTTGAGGATCCACTCTTATCCCTTCTGCAGATACCACATGACCCAAAAAAGTTACTTCTCTTAGACAAAACTCGCACTTACTAAACTTGGCGTACAACTTTTTTTCCCTTAAAATCTACAGAACCACTCGTAGATGCACGTCATGCTCCTCTTCAGACTTGGAATATACCAGAATGTCATCTATGAACACCACGCATTTAACCGTCCGTAGGTTGAAAACTCGATTCATCATATCCATGAATGCAATCGTGCGCTCACAACCCGAACGGTATTACCAGAATTCATAGTGCCCAGACGAGTCTAAAACGCATGCCTTATGGATATCTGCTTCCTTCACCTTAAGTCGGTGATATCCCGACCTTAAATCTATCTTCAAAAGATCGCGCCCTTTTGTCGATCAAACAAGTCGTCTATCCTCGGCAGTAGGTACTTATTCTTAATTGTCAGTTTATTCAACTGGCGGTAATCTATGCACATACGCATAGAGCCGTCCTTCTTCTTTACGAGCAATACCAGTACTCCCCATAGAGACACACTGGGTCGAATGAAACCGCGATCTAACAACTCTTAGATTTGGGCCTTAAGCTCAACCAACTCCTTTGGAGCCATCTTGTAAAGAGCAATAGACACCGGCGCTGTACCTAGTAGAAGGTCAATTCTAAACTCCACCTCACGATCCGGAGGCAACCCTAGAAGCTTTCCGAAATAACATCCATAAATTCCTTTACTGTTCTCACCTCCCCCACAACTGCCCCCTTAGCATCTAAGGCACTAACAAACATTAAGATGGCCAAGCACCCCTTCTTCACCATATTCTCCGCATTAAGAGCAAACACCACATTAGACAAGTAGTCTCTCCTCTCCCTATCACCACAACCTCATCATCCTCGGGAGTCTTCAACATCATGCGCTTAGCAGCACAGTCCACATTCGCACAATACCTTACTAACCAGTCCATGCCTAGGATCAAGTCAAATTCTCCGAACGGTAACTCCATCAAATCAACCAGAAACACAGACCCTTGAACCTATAAGGACACATCTCTAAAGAGTCTATCTACCACTACTGATTGCCCTAAAGGACTAAGTACTGTCATCTTCCTAGGGGCAATTTCAGGTTGCACATTCAAGGTTCCGAACATCATGCTAGCAATATAGGAGTGAGTCGATCCAACATCAATTAAAGCAGTAAAGGGTAACCCAAAAATGAGAAACGTACCCGTTATTACATCTGTGCCTCCCCATCTTCACGATGTCTAGCTGCGTACACTAACCCAGGCTGCTTTGCCTCGGTACCCCATGATCCTCTGCCCGATGCTCCACGACCTCGGCCAAAACCATTTCCTCCTCGATTTGGCCCACGACCTCTTAACATCTGTTGACCACCCATTCCTAGCTGCACATACCCCTGACCTACTATCCGAGTCCCAACCACGTCTTGAGGACAATTCTTAATCAGATGGTCCCTTGACCCACACCTGTAGCACTCCTTATTCCTTCCCTAGCACTTCCCTACATGAGACCTCCCACATTGAGCACACTGATGGAACTGACTTCCTGTACCTGGCGCAAAAATACGAGCAGGCCCCTCAACCCTAGGCTTCTTCTAAAACCCCAGATGATGCTGACGGTCTAAAACTCCTTTTATTCCTGCCTCTATCCTTATCTCTATTTTGCCTTTCAAATTGACCTCCTCTCCTATCTTAGCTTTTTCTACCAACTCCGTAAAATCCCTCTCCCGCTGAGGAGCTATCAACACTCGCAGTTCATCTCGTAACCCATCCTCAAATCTCACACAGCACTCATAGTCAGTTGCGATAATCCCTAAGGCGACTCGACTCAACCGCAAAAATTCTGCCTCATACTCATCTACCTTCTTACTCCCTTGCACCAAGTTCAGGAATGCCTTTCTCTGAGCATCCACATAACTAGCTCCAACTACTTCCCTTGGAACTTCATCTTGAAGAAATCCCAATTTATTTGGTCCACCAGGGTACCCTGTTTAACAGTAAGCCACCACTTGTAGGCTTAATCCCAAAGTAGAGAAACCACGCCCTTTAGCTTCTCTTCAGCCATGCAGTCCAAGTCATCCATGATCCTTTCGACTACCTCTAACCAATACTCAGCCACATTTGGAGCTACTCCAGTAATACTTCGAAACACTTCAGCTCCATTAGCTTAGAGTCTCTCAGGAATGGACTTTCAAGTTGCTGTCCCTATACTCACCCCAGCCACTTGCTCTAGCATGCGCAGCATTGCCTAAGACACTACATCGTCTCCCCCTGTCTGACCTTGAAACTTTGCCTCTACAGCTGGCAGTAGTGGTGCCTCATTTCCTGACCCATGACCAGACCCTGCTGGTTCCGATATAGCCATCCCACCTCTGCCACATCCTCGCGTATTACATCCACGTCCCCTACCACTCATCTCTATAATAGCGCCTTAATCTGATTTAAAGAAATTTTTTATGCATCAGTATTCCTTTACACTTATTAATCATGAACAATTTTATGAAAAGTAATTTTGATAGTGGTATTTTTGAACTTGAACCTACCTATAGTTTAAGTTTCAGGCTTATTTCCTATTTCCAAAAACCACATATACTCATCAATCATCACACAAATAGCATCCACGAATTCACATTCATCACAGAGGGGCATTTTCGTCATTTCCCTACCCAGGGGTATTTCGGTAATTTTATCCTACAGGGGCATTTTCGTAATTTTCCAAAATAAGGTTTTGGGTGATTTGCCAAAATAAGGGTATTTTGGTAATTTTCAACTCGGGGGCATTTTAGTTATTTTCTAAAACTAGGGTAATTTTTACGAATCAAGGTAATTTGGGAATTTAAAAACTAGGGTTTACCTTAGGATTTTGCAAAACAGTGGCTAGTCCCTTTTGGGTTTTAATTATAAGGTTTAGCCTGTCAACAAATCCTCATGGTTAGAGTGAACAGTCACTACGCACCAGGTAGGATTCCAGCGAAGAGGAGGTGAGTCACTGGGACTACTTAAATACCAAGCTCTCCTTGAATCCAATCCTAGACATGCGTATGCCCGTTGCCACACCCTAACTCGGCAACCGGTTCACAGGTTTGTTTGCTCGATTTAAGTCTTATGATTTTTAAGAAGTTGTTCAAACTAAACCTATAGTCCATCAGAGTCTAATTAAAATAGTCTACATCCCATGAAACCCATCAAGCCCACTTATATATATCATACAATGATTTGGAATACTTACCTGGCGGACTTGGGCCGGAGACGCAGGTGCTATGCTTCCACAAAGCCATTTCCCAAAAATTTTCTTTTAAACCAATTTCAAAGTTTGAAAATGTTGTGGGCCTCAAAACCTCCAAAGGCCGAGTTTAGAATCGGGCCCTGATACCAAATTGTAACACCACAAACCCAGCCCAAAATACCATGGTCGAATTCAGAATGTTACTGGGAAAAGTGTAAAAAAAGTTTTGTTTGGAAGTGAAAATAAGATTTTGGTTTTCTAAATCAAAACGTCATTTTAAAGATAAGGATTTCTCGTTCAGAATTTGCAATTTGTCGGTGAATAAAATTTTGGGTTATTTAAAGTTCAAAACATGATTCATGCTTGAGTTAAAACGTTTGCTTATAGGTGATCCAAGATTTTGAACAAAAACTTTCATTTGTTACCCTTACGTTAGAAATATCTTAAAACCATCTTTTAATTAACCAATGGATAGGAAAGACTAACTTAAACCCATAATAATAATCCCAAAACATTTAAAGCGACCTTATTACAATAAAAATATCCCAAGAAAATAACCAAAAGTTCATAATGTACTTAGAAATAAAAACAACTTCCGCATGGCCACCCCGAGTCCACTCCACTCATCCAATAGACTACGAATTACCTGCATTGTTGGAAAAGCAAGGTGAGTCACTAGACTCAGTGTGCAATTAGCCCACAAATATCCACACTTGGTCTTGGCCCTGACCCACATTAAACCACATACCACTTATAGTGATGCAAAAATGTTAACCCAGCCCAACCTAATATCCAACCGCTACACACCACCCGTATCCAACCACCACACACTCGGGGATTACTAAATCGACCCTCCATTCGCTACACACCTCTTTGGCAGTCTATATCGATGGTGCAATGCTCAAGTCCACTTATTAGTCTAGCCACTGATCGAGGTGATTGAAATCACAAATATCCAAGATGAGACTCATGGTCATCATTAATCCACGATGAGGCTCGAGGCCATCATCAATCCACGTACATAAATGTACACACTACCCTTTAACAAAGATATATCCCAACCCCATGCACATGCAAAGATAATATGATAGAATGGTAACATAACATATGAACATACCAAATATACATAAATGACATGCTTACATAGATCCACAATTACTAACCACATCCGTAGCATGGGTAGTATACTAACTTGGTTACCGGATTACCCAACATGAGCAATAACTCCACCACAGCCACTGTTTCGGCTACCATACACAATACATTTATTTAAATTAAAGCAGATAAATAACCATTGTGTTACTTACACACCTGAAAACCTGAAGAACTAGTCTATCAATCTCCTTAACATCCTCACTCGAAGAAACTATAGCGATCTGCTTGTCTCTCTCCGACGCTAGCCCAACCCCGGTGGCCAATCCCGAACCGCTGAAACTAACCGCCTCTTGAACTTAGGGGTAGGGACTATGTGTCCAACCCCTTTCTCTCATTCCCTAATACTCGCATCCATCAAATAATAACATCCATCAAATAATAACTTAATCAAAAGACCCGGGTAAACATTAAATCAGATCTAAACGAGACTAAATAATCATGTTAATTGAATAACCTTACCAAAGTCAACCCAAATGCCAAAGGTTCTCACTTGTACTTGAAAGCTATCGAAATCCCTACATAAATTAATATCAGATTCGGCCTAACACCGATTGTCCAAAAGAAATGGCCCTTTGGCCGAACCAAATATCTTCTTACCTTGCTTGGTCAAATTCCGAAAGATCCTTAATACTCCTAATGCTGGCTTACACAGAGAACTCAAAATCCCTCCTTCATAGATTCGGCCATACAAGAAAATAGGATTAGTCTTTTTATTTCGGCACACCAAAAAGAAAGAGTAGTATTCAAATAAAAGACAACCCCTTTACCACAACACTAGAATCGATTGGGAGATTGATAGGACATGAACAATGATGCCCCCTCTATAGGTTCTGACAGATTCAGCCAAGAGATATAACTTGAGAAATAAACACAATAAAAGATGAAAAGAGAGAATAGAGACGAGCAAGAAGAGAATAATGATGAGTAAAAGATTCGACCACCAAGAAAAGAGATGCAAAGATAAAATATTTGACTCTTGCAAAAGTAATGAAGGTTTAAGGTTGTCAAAGTGAAAAAGAAAATAGGAGAAGGGAGAGTTATGATTCGGCTAGTGTGACTTCAAGATAATGAACTCAAGATGAAAAGGAGAGAAAATGTGACACTTTCGGCTTTTAGCGAGTGAATAGAAGAGAGGAGAAAGGGTTGCAAAGAACAAAATGCACAAAAAATGGTCTCGCACATTTGACTTTTGGTCATATAAAGAGAAAACAATTGAAGAGCCTTGACTAACACAAAACTAGAGAAGGAAAAAAATGCAAAAGATGCACCCTACAGCCACTAAGCAATTCGGCACCCACTCCTCTCTAACATGACCGAAATTTCCACCCTCTAGCATCCCACATTCGGCCAACTCTTCAACCTCACTCCTCATCCCTTCTTTTCCTCCTAACTTTCCTCCCATTCACTCATTCAAACTTATTTGAATGATTCAAACTCAAGCCTTACTCTCCACCACCTATTTGAAATCCTTGACCCATTCAAACTTCCACCTTTCAAGTGCCCATGCCGAATCCAACTCCCCACTCCCCTTTACGCAAAAACAAACTCCAAAAAAAATACCGTCCATGTTGCACGAACTTTCTCCCCCTTGGAACTCCTTGTGACGCAAACACTCCCCTTGCTCCTAGGCGTTACCTTGCCACTCCACCACTTCCTTTCTTGTGTCATAAACCCTACATTAATTCCCTTAAGGCCTAACTTCCCTAGCTTCCCCCCTAAAGGCTTCAAACCAAAATTTTCACTAAGGCTAAGGCTTAACCCCAAGGTTCCCTGAAGCCCCCAAACACACTCAAACAAGCATACATAGCATGCTAGCGCACAAATACGAGGTAAAATGCGAGACCCCTAAATCCCGGATGTTACACAAAGAGTCCTAAAGATTCAATCATGATAAGTCATACCTTTGTAGTACGAAAACATAGGTGTCTCCCCTTATCTGAATAATTACCTTTAATTCAAAACCGACAAGGATTGACATCCTCACTAAAGGTTGACTCAAATTACTCAAAGTGTTAAAGGTTCAAGAATAAGCACTCATAAGTCAAACTTGAAAAGTTAATCCCATAGGCTTGCCAAAAAATCAAATCTCCACCACTGTATATGAAATGATACACAGATCAAAAGGTCTTTATCAGGGTTGAAACGAGGCTAAGGTTAAGGGTGTGGATACAGGCTGAATTAGAGGGTTAGAATCGAGACTAACTTGACAAATTACCTAACTAGAAACAATGAACTAAATATGAATATTTACATTGAATGAAAACTAATAATACCACTATTGATAATTACTCTATAATAAAGAGTATTTTCATTACTTAAAATTTGATAATACTTTAATACGAGCTTTTTCTTCAACAATTTGAATTTAAATGCTTTTCTTCAACTAATATTGAATATACTTGGGTTTTTTTAAGAACAAACTAAAATATTACATCATAAATGATAAATGTAACTATCGAACTAATATAATTTGATAACTTAATCAAATCAAACCTCGATTAAAGGGTAATCAAAAGAAAGGGTGATAATAAATACAAAGGTGTTTTAGGTTAATATTAGTGGGTGAGTCAATAAAAAGGTTGTTAAGGGGTTCACTAGGGGTTAATTTATGAAGGTAGGCTTTTTATGAAGTAAGTGGGTTAAATCCTAGGTGCCTTTATCATCTCTGTATATCAAATCAAAAGTGTGGTCTCGACATGTATGAACGAGGCAAGTTCTAGAATAACAGTTCAAAGTTGACACACTCATAATCAATAAAGTGAACATGAAAAAAAATATATGCTCTATAAGGCTCAAAATCTCACAAAAATTATGGGTGTTTTTACATCAATCCTTATAAATTCCAAATTTCAAGGTAATACTCAAATTTAATTCAATGACCTATCAATTTAATTTTAGAAAGTAGACTTACCATGCCCGATTATCTAGTATTCTTCAAATTTAATCATCAATGCACAATTAACTATGACTTAATCTAAAACATATCAATAAAAATCATAAATCATTAGAAATTTCATCCTAATTAGTAATATGAGAAAATACTTTCAATCAAGACTAAATTCAGGATTTTGAGAATAATGCAAAAAGTTCGACACTTTTACCCCCTACACTTAAGATGTACATTGCCCTCAATGTACAAAGATAGATAAACAATTGTGTAATAATAAAATCAAAAGAGAAGGGGAGAAGTAACACTTCCTTAATTTTTGGATGAAGTCTATGAAAAGAAACCGGATAAGATTAGAGGTGAACGTGGGGAAGCGTCTTGAACCATTTGAAATTGAATCCTCGAAGTAGCCGGCTTGGTTTTATTGTATCCTAAGCTAAATCTAAATGCCATTGAGAAAAAGGAGAAAATAATAAAGGAAGTAAAAATAAAAAGAAAATAAAAATAAAAATATGAATAAAAGTAAATAATTAAATAGAGATAAGGTCCACGCTCATGTGCCTAGTCGTGATGTCCACACGGCCATAGCCACGACCATGTGCAAGGCCGAGTGGTTATGGAAACCTATGCCTAAATACGAAAAGAAATAAAACCAAACTAATTAGTACGATTAGTACTCGGGTTGCCTCCCGAGAAGTGCTCGTTTAAAGTCTTGAGCTAGACTTACCTGTTGTACGCACAATCATGGTGGTTTGAGGAGGTGGAAATCCTTTCTCATGCAATCAACTCGGTTATGGATATAAAGTTTAAGTCAATTAATGTTTACATCAAAAGTGTTGAATTTAGGATTGCTTACCTCGACTGTGCTGTATAGGAAGACATTAAGTACCTCAAAAGTGATTTCTTCGTTTGCCTTGAGTTCTGAATTTGTGATTTGAGGGTCCTCCTTATTCAAAAATACCTGATCCTCTATTTTGATGTGATTTGTTGTTCCTATCATCTCGTCTAGGGTTTCCTTTGGTTTCATTTCGTATGGCTCTGGTTCCTCAAGTAATTCTTCTTTATTAGCACGAGGTCTATGATCCGGCTCAGGTTTGTAGCTTTGTGGTGTTTCCTGCAATGAAGGTTGAACAAGTTGGTTATCAACTGAATTTACTTTCTCACCTTTATCACCTAATGTTCTGGCCGAGTCAAGAGCTTGAAGAGTGACTATCTCGTCGCCTACACAAAGTATGAATTCTCCTGCATTGATATCAATTTTAGCTCTAGCAGTTGCTAAAAAGGGTTTTCCTAAAATTAAAGGGATCGTGTTGTCGTCATCCATGTCTAAAACAACAAAGTCTACTGGGAATACGAATTTATCAATTTTGATTAGAACATTTTCTATTATACCCCTATGAATTCTTATAGTTTTATCAGTTAATTGAATGCTCATCCTAGTTTGTCTGGGTTTCCCTAGACCTAGTTGTTTAAAAATTTTGTAAGGCATAACATTGATGCTTGCCCCTAAATCCACTAACGCATTATCAATAGATAAACTACAAATTAAACATAGAATTGTAAAACTCCCTGGATCTTTTAATTTCTGTGGCAGTTTACTTTATAGACATGCTGATCACATTGTGTTTAGCTCCACGTGGTGCTCTTCGTCTAATTTGTGTTTGTTGGTCAAGAGCTGTCTTAAAAATTTCCTCGAGTCTAGTATCTAAAAAAGAGCTTCAAGAAGGAGTAAGTTAATATGTAATTTCTTTAACAGTTTAAGAAACTTATCGAACTGTTCTTCTAAATCATCTCTTTTTATCGCTTCGGGATAAGGTATGCAAGGTTGGTACTCTTTGATTACTGGTTTTGGCTTTTCTTGTGTTACCTCTACCTTACCTTCATCTACCTTATTTTCTTGTATTGGAATGGGTTCCTCTAACCCTTTACTGTCATTAGCTGAGATGACTTGAATTTGCTCCTTTGGGTTGATCTCCGTGTTACTAGGTAGACGTCCTTGTGGTCATTCTGACAGTTGCTTTGCAAGTTGCTCGATTGCATTAGTTACTTCCTTTATTGTCTTCGTAAGTTCCCTCATTCGGTTCTCGTTACTTTTAATTGTTTTCTCAGTTTCTTGGAATCGATTTTCTGAGTTTGCCATAAATTTTGTCAGCATCTCTTCAAGATTTGACTCCTCTTCTTGTTGGTGAGGTGGTCGTTGAAAATCTGAAGGAAGTTTTGATCTTTGGCTATTTTATCATCCCACGAGAAATTGGGATGGTACTTCCAACCTGCATTATAAGTGTCACTATAAAAATTATTTTGATAACTAGAATAGTTACCTGTATAGTGAGCTTACTCGTTTTCCATGCCACATCCGTAGGGTGGGTACTCAGGAGTCGCCATGCCTCCTAGATTCAAATTATATTGTATTTCTGGATGTACCTCGAGGGACTATACCAATCATCAATCTTTTTATTCATCATCTCTAACTGATTAGATAACCTGGTGACCACATCGAGGTTGAAGACACTAGCTGTTTTAGTAGGAATTGTCCTCATAACTTGCCACTGATAATTATTCAGTGCCATCTTTTCCATAGACTAAAATTTTCTACCAAAAGCAAAATAGAGAAAAAAATTAGCAAAGTAAAAAATATAATAATAATAATAATAATAATAATAATAATGTAATAAAAATTGTAATAAAGTAATAAAAATTAAAATTAAGCTTGCTTAATATTTTAGTTCCCAAAAGAATCTGCCAAAAACTTAATTGTGTCAAACAATCGAGTTTTAATATTTATAAAGAATGATCGAACTCAGAGACTAACTATGACAACGATTGAGGCAAGTGCACCTATCGAACAATAGTATAGTTTAGGCAAGATTATTTTATCGAACCTAAAGGAACCTAAAAGTACTACTACTCACTTTCTTTCTATTATTTAGCCTAAAATATGGAGTGATTGGTTTATTAATCTAAAACTAATGAAAAAAAAAAACTAAACTAGATGCAAAGAAAAAAGAATGAAACTTTGGGAAAAGACTGTGGAAAAACTCAGTTGATTTTAGACGATACCCTCAGGAAGAATCCACCTATAACTTCTCTTGTTATCTAACTTTTAATTCGTATGACTTCTTTACTTAGCTTGATCTGTGAGACGCCCTAACCTATATTAAACCCTCTCTCAAGGCGAATAACGTCTAACCTTATGTTAATTAGTGGAACTCTCGTTCTCTTATAATAACCCCCTAAAGAAGCAGTAAATCGATCAATGGACTCCCATATTAGGTTTCACCCCAATCCGGTAAAATCTCGTCACCCTATCTCTAGGCGTGCGATCAACTCCACTTAATTATGCTAGATCTACTCTTAGTTAGGGTCTATTCCTCTGCCACCTAAGCACATCAGATTAAATTAAGCAACATAATTAAGAACAAACTAAGTACTTATCATATAATTTAGAAATCAAATAACAAAATCCATCATAGGTTTTATCCCCTTCAGGTATCTGAAGGGTTTAGTTCATAACAAAATAAGAAAACATCTCAAGAGAAAAGATTAAAAAACATAAGAAATCCCTAAAACCCACTAAAGGAATTGAAGAGGAGATCCTCTGTCTTGAGTAGAACTCCAGCTTCTTGAGATGGATCAACTGGCTATCTTCGAGTAATTCCCTGAATAAAAGCTCTGGCAGAAAACTTTTGCCACAAAACTTCATTCTCTAGAACGGCTGCCTTGGGTTGTTTATATAGGCTCTTTAGATGCTTTACTTGGCTCCTAAATACCTCCTTCAAGTAGAATTACTATTAAAGTGTTTAATTAGACTTAGGAGTATGTTTCTTTGGCTTCAAGATCCAAATCCGATTGAATTTGCTCATTTCCGTGGCAGGGGCATGCCCATGGCACACACCCGTGTAAGTCGTGGCTAGACCGTTTTAGACTTTTGTTGACAAGGCACAGCCATGTAAATCGGGGTGAGGCCGTGTTCTAAATAAATGGAAAGGCACGACCGTGTGGCTTGAAGTTCAGGCTGTGTCAATTTCTTGGGTTGGCTTAATTTGGTCCGTTTTACGTTTTTTTTATCCTTAGGTGCTTTCCTGAGTATAATACATGAAAAGAAAGGATTAAGAGCACCTTTTTACATAAATAAAGGATAAATCATCCAAAAGCATACTAAATGTGGGATTAAAATATGTTACTTTTACGGTTTATCATTTCCCTACCACACAGACTTGCACATGAGCGTGGCCATAGTTGTAATATCCCGGGTTAGGGGGCTATTTTGTTGTTGCATGTTATTGCATGTGTTTAGTATGCTGTGTTGCTATTTCGGTGTTTTAAGGGCTTAATTGTAGACTAGGAGTGTGCCTGAGTAGGTGGATAAGTTTTTATTTTTGGGCTTTAGGGGATAGGAGCTGAAGGAGATGGGGCTTATAAATAAATTAAGTGAATTTAAAGCACAAATGAGGAGCTAGCAAAGTGGCAAGCATGCGCCACTTGGAGCATGTGTGTGGCGTCAAATGCAAGGGGGAGGTCTTGGGTTCAAGTCGTGAGAATCCCACCCCTTTTGGCTCCCATTTTGGATGGCATGGAGGAAGAGGTTGTGGGCAACTTGAACTCTACCATGGACTTGGTCAACCTATTCAAACGGTGGATGGAGAGCAATTGTAGGAGGGAGACTTGGTCTTTGCCATTTGAATTAGTGGTGTGTGAGTAATTGGGGGGATTTGGCCGGTTTGGAGGAGCGTTTGGGGGAGCTTGGGAAGTGCCGAAACTCCCTTGGCCTTTTGGGGTGTATTTTCGGTTTAGGGGAGGGGTCAATTAAGTTTCTTTTTCTTCTTTTCTTTGTGTCTACAAGCTGATTCTTAGTTAGTCAAAAGCTTGCAAAGAAAATTCTCTTCACTTGCAAATTAGCCTAAGCCGAAACCACATCTTCTTTTTTTGCCATTCATTCTTGAAACCGAAGCCCCGGGTGTTGCCGAAATTGCTTGCTATTTTGTTTTGCTTCTTCTCTTTGTTTTGGCCGAACCAAGCACTCCATTATCTTTTTTTTCTCCCTTTTGATTGTTAGCCGAAGGCCCTCCTACCTCCTTTTCTTTTTTTCAATTTAGTTAAGCCGAAACTAGTGATCATTCCTTCTCATTTTCTTTCTTTTTGCTTTCATAACCTTGTGCCGATTTCCCTTTGTTCCATACCATCTCTTTTAAACAAAAACCAGCCTTTGTTCTTCATCATTTTTGAGCCGAACCTAGCATGTTCCTTCTCTTTTTCTTAAAGGATAGTAGCCGAAACTAGTCCTTCTTCCAAACACACCGTATTCATTTCTTTCCCTTTCAAAACCGAAAGTGACCCCCTCCACTCATCTCTCTTCGTTTCATCTCTTTTTCCAAAACCAGTTAGCCGAATCCTCCTTGTGTTGGCCGAATATTTGGTGGTGTTGGGAGCTTGGTTCCAATCGTTTGGTAGTGGGTAAGTACTAGGCCGAATGGCCATTTCTCTTCTTTCTCACACCTTGCCGATTCTTATTATGTTGATGGCCGATTGTGATTGTTGGAAGGTGCTAATCTTTTATAAACCAATTCTTATTATAGGACATCCGGATCTAAGGAGCGCTCTAAAGGAGTTTTCTTTCTCCAGTAAGGTGCGAGGAGTAGTGGTAAGAACGAGTGCTATATTCGATTTCATTTAGTTTTCTTTAAGACCGCTTGTTAAGGGATTAACCGCTCGCTTATCGTGGTGTGCCGATTGTGTGAGGAGACACCATTGTTGAAGGCGCTTCGAAAGAACCATCGTTGGGTTCTTGGATTTGGTAGGAAACCAAATCCAGGATAAGGTAAGGTGTTTCCGATACCCTTTGATTTCTTTGGTTATGGCCGAATGATATGTGTGCTAACCCTTTGGTTGGTTTATCTTAGGATCAAAGTTGTCAAGGTGGTCGAGGGTCTTAGACCGGTTCTTAGTATTAAAACCTCCGTTAATTCAGGTGTGTAAACCAACACACTTCTGTTTAGTAATATGATTAATAACCTGTGTGATGATTAATGAAACAGTGATGATTGATATGGTACCCTAATGGGTATGATTCTGGACTCGGGTAAGTCAGTATTATTATTATGAGTTTACTGATGATCTATGTGATACCATGGCTGTGGCTATATGTGACATGGGATATGAGGTTAGACATAATAGCATGATATGCATGATTACATGATATGCATGATTACATGAGTGTGGTATGTTGATGGGTGATACGAGTGGAGGGAGCAGTGATATTTTGTGCTGACGAGCACCAGTGCTTTGGTAGCACACTTTGTGACTTTGGGTCACCAGAGGTTTGGCACCTCATTGCGACTTGTCCCTGTGGTTTAACCACCGTGGGTTGGCCCCACATGAGATATGGGATTGTCTGCTAGTGATTTGGTATCACACGATGGGTTGGCCCCATCATCGGATTTGTGACTTCGGTCACCAGTGCTTTGGTAGCACAATTGTGTCTTTGGGACACCAAAGGGTTTGGTACCACATTGATGATAATGTGTCTTTGGGACACCAAAGTTTTGGTAACACATTGTGACTATATGTCACCGTGGTTTGGCACCACCAAAGGTTTGGTACCACACGGGTAGAGAAGGCGATATGGATGGTTAGGATCGGGTTGCATTAATTATGTTGCTTTGTATGATGTGTGTTAGCATGTTGTTCTTCTAGAGCGGGATTTACACATCGAGTCACTCGACTCACCCTCTCCTTTGACATTTCAGTGACTCAGAGACGCGACATGGAGCCGGATGGACTCGGGATGCACATGCCATGCTTTAATAATGGACTATTGAATTTGGGTACTTTAGCTTATTTACTTTATTTGGGTTTTATATTGGATTTGTAAAAGGCCTTTAATTTATGTTTTGGTGATGTTTATGTTTTAATTAGATTTTAATATGCCTTAACAAAACAAGTTGGTATGAATTTTACTAAAACTTGGAAAGATAATGATTTCAAAATTTTAACGCAATGTGATTTTAAACCATACCATCTGTATCACACTATGTCTTTATAGTAAGCAAATTCAAATGATTTTCAAATCAAACTTGTATTACTCCTAAGTCTAAAAAGGGTTTTAAGTAACACTAAGAAACTACTAAGGTTTAAATGGTTTAAACTCGCTTAACCACACATTCTCGTTAGGATTTCAAAATCTCCTGTTTCAAATACTTCATCCGATTTCAAACAAGTCTACTCAAATTGTCTCCCAAAATACACCGTGTTTCCACTCGCTTTTAACGAAAAAATTTAACCTCTCACAAACATGTTTTCCTGTAATATACCAGATTCTGACGTGGTGTCTTGTCCGGTTTGGGGTGTTACATTTGTGGTATCGAGCTAAGTTCAAAGTTTCACTGTGGGCCCGAGGCCCAAAATGTTTTAAAACTATAATTTTCAAGTATTCTGCTTTAAAAGTATGATTTGAAGGGCATGGCACCGAGTCACCGCACCAGCCGCCTGTAAGTACCCTGCACTATTTGTTGTGATATTGATTGATATGATTGGTGGCTAGTAAGACTACTTTAGAGATCAAACTAATAGGACTCTGGACTCATGAAAACAAAGCTTCTTTAAAATTTCATAAAACTTTGCTTTAAACACAAGTGGA
This sequence comes from Gossypium rotundifolium, assembly GCA_025506655.1. Classification (NCBI taxonomy): domain Eukaryota; kingdom Viridiplantae; phylum Streptophyta; class Magnoliopsida; order Malvales; family Malvaceae; genus Gossypium; species Gossypium rotundifolium. The sequence continues at coordinate 120,951,499 of CP106731.1, forward strand.
ATAATGACGATACATAAAATTTTTAATCAAACGAGATTTAGTCATGAGTACCGAGGTGGACGTGGTCGTGGACATGGTCGCAGTAGGATGATCGCTTCGAGCCCGTGAGGTTCAAGGTGGTTCAGAGAATGAGGTACCTGCCCGCCACCACCGGAGGTGGTGAGTTCCAGAACAGATCGCGATGATGCAAGATTGCAGCGATGTCATGGGTTTTAGAGAGGGTAGCCGAGAGTGGGGGGCGAGGAGCTAGGAAATCGTACTCGAGCGACTTCGGCAAATGGGGTGAATTCTTCGAGGTGTCTCGTGTTGCTCCCAAAGATCACGAGTAATCGGCCGAAGCGATGTAATGGATTATGGATTTATCTAGACCTAACTACCGAGGAGAAATTAAAGGGATCGATCACTTCCCGGATGAGTCATACCAAAGGTGGCTCACGGTCCGTGATAATACCGCAATCAAGACCGACATGGGACTATTTTCGTGCCGCTTATCGTAGTACGCTTGAGCTAACTACATAAATGAGCAATGAAAGCATTTCGGGTTAGTCCAGGAGCAAATCAGACGGAGTATGAGGCCGAAGTTTCGAGGTCGAGTCGGTATGCCGTGGTATGGTGGCTATCAAGAGGAAAGGTGCGTTCGCTTTGAGGATGGCTCACGAGACGAACCGAGGTCGATAATTGCGCCAAACAGGAGCGTGAATTTGCGCTTCTAGTTGAAAAGGCGAAGGTTGCCGAGGGCATTAAAGAGTCTGTGAGGCGTAGTATGGATAGAAACCGCATAAACGGAGTTTCGATCTTCCGGTCGCCGTAATCAATGTAAAAGGGCTAGGCCGAGTGGGCGAATCGGCCGGTAGGTTTGTTGTCGCTAGACAGTGGACCGCCGCATTGTAACCGCTAGGGAAGGCTCATTGGGAGGATGTTGGACCAAGGCGAGGTCGCTTTTGAGTGTGGCTCACCGGACCACCGTGTGAGGGACCGTCCGCAAGTTGGCTAGAATTCATCCGAGAATCGTAACGTAATCAATACAAAATAATGGACCGCCGCAGGGGCCGAGGTAATGGCAGAGGAGGTAATAGCCTGGTCGGGCCGTGGAGCACCGGCGAGTGCGAGTAGTTCGAGGCCGATGTACTGGATTGGTATATGCTGCGAGGCGCCGAGAGGAGGGCGACGCACCGGACGTCATCACCGGTACGTTTTTGATTTTTGGTTCTCCTTATACTGCTTTAATTGATGTGGGTTCTACGCACTCTTATGTTGCCAGTAGTATAGTAGAGACAATGGATTTAGACTCTGAGATATCTTCTAGGCGTATGACCGTAATAAGCCCTCTAGGTCACTCAGTAGTGGTAGATAAACCAGATAGAGACGCACTCTAGAACTCCAAGGGTAGTATTTGAGGTCGATCGATGGAACCGCCATTCGGGAGTTCGATCTAATTCTCTAATGGACCGGCCGGGTAAGTATCAAAGAAGTTGGATCATGCGCGGCTAAGCGCATGGTTCTCGAGCACACCGAGGGTGATGAAGTAGTTCGATCGGTAATAGGAGAAACTATCTCGTCTAATGTGGTATCTCGCCCAAAGCCGAAAAAATGGTCGAAGGGCTACGAAGCATATATGGTGCATGTGTATGCCTTGGAGGCTAAGGAGTCTTCTGTGGAGACTGTTCGGACAGTTAGGGAATTTGTGGATGTGTTTCGAGGAGCTTCCGGTTTGCCACCGATCGGAGGTAGTGTTTGGGATAGATCTGTTATCTTAACTACACCCGATCCATTGCTCCGCATGTGATGGCACCTAAAGAATTAGTGGAGCTTAAGGCTCAAATCCGGAGTTATTGGACCGAGGTTTATCGAAGCCAAGTATTTCGCCATGGGGAGCGCCAGATTTTGTAAAGAAGAAAGACGGTACTATGCGGATGTGCATAGACTACCGCCAACTAAATAAATCGACAATCAAAACAAGTATCCACTACCTCTTGATAGATGACTTGTTTGATCGGCTAAAGGGCGCTTGGTTTTCTCAAGATCGACCTAAGGTCCGGTATCACCATTGAAGGTAAAAGAGGCGGATATCGGTAAGACGGCATTCCGTACTCGGTATGGGCACTTTGAGTTCTTGGTTATGCCGTTCGGGTTGACTAACGCACCGGCAGCTTTCATGGATCTGATGAATAGGGTGTTCCAACAGTACCTAGATCAGTTCGTGGTGGTTTTTATCGACGACATCTTGGTATACTCAAGGACTGAGGAAGAGCATGATGCTCATTTACGGGTGGTATTGCAGATTCTAAGGGAGAAACAGCTCTATGCGAAGTTCAGTAAATGCGAGTTCTGGCTCAGGGAGGTGACATTCTTGGGTCATGTAGTGTCTACCGAGGGATTAGAGTGGATCCTCGAAAGATAGAGGCCGCTCGATTGGAAGCCGCCTAAGTCAAGAGCGGAGATTCGAGTTTTCGGGGTTGGCGTGATACTACCAAGGTTTGTAGAGGGTTTCGCTAATTGCAAGACCGATGACCAAATTGTTGAGAAAGGAGTTCCATTTATTTGACCGAGAAGCGCAGCAGGAGAGCTTCGATAAGTTAAAGAAGATTTTGACCAAGCTCCGCTCGATTCAACCCGAGGTCGGTAAGGAATTTACAGATATCGCGATGCATCACATATGTGCTTGGGTTGTGTCTTGATGCAGAAGGGAAGGTGGTGGCTTACGATCCCGGCAACCGAGGCCACATGAGGTAAATTATCCCACGCACGATCCGGAGTTAGCAAATGTGGTATTTGCCTTAAAGATATGGAGGCATTACTTGTATGGAGAAAGATCGATAGTCTACACGGACCATAAGAGTCTGAAGTACCTTCCGACTCGTAAAGACTTGAATCGAGATGTACCGATGGATTGAGTCACCAAAGACTACGATTGCTCAATTGAGTATCATCCGCAAGGCTAACGCCGTGGCGACGCGTTGAGCCGTATGGTTGTTTCGGATCTAAGAGCATTGTTTGCCCACTTGAGTTTGTACGATGACGGAGTATTCTCGCGTAATCTGCGCAGTTAAGCCTACTTGGGTTGAGCAGATCGTAGAAAAGCGCTTGTTGGATGAAGTTTTGAGGCGCAGAGGACACAAGTGCGTAATGATGGTTTGAAGGGTTACAACTTGTCCAAAGATGGGGTTCGTGTTTCCGGGGAAGGCTTGTATGCCGAGAGATGCTGAATTGAGGCAAAAGATTCTTCAGATGCTCATAGTAGCCCTACGCTATGCATCCCGGAGGTAGCAAAATGTATAGGATCTCGAGAACAGCTACGTGGCCGGTCCAAAAAGGAGGTGACCGAAGTTTGTGGGTAAGTGTCGACTTGTCGGCAGGTCAAGGCCGAGCATCGCTTGTCGTCTGGGTTGCTTCACCAAAGAAGATTCCACAAAGGAAGTGGGAAAGAATAACTATGGATTTCGCCGGGGATTATCGCTACACCGAGCAAGAAGGATTCATTTGGGTAGTTGTGGATCGGTGACTAAATCCGCCACTTTATTCCGTGAGGGTGGATTACTCACTTCGAGGTTGGCAAAGTCGATGTGTCGAGATTGTGAGATCGCACGGGTGCCGTGACGATCATCTCGGATAGGGATCCCAGATTCACGCCAAGGTTCGGAAGGCTTTGCATCGAGCTCGGGTACACTTGTTAGATTTCAACACGGCATTTCATCCGCAGACTGACGGGCAGTCGGAAAGAGTTATACAGATATTGGAGGACATGCTTCGAGGGTGTGTTTTGAACTTCAGGGGTAGCTGGGAGGAGTATCTACCGTTAGCTGAATTCGCTTACAACAACAGCTACCAAGCAAGTATCAAGATGGCACCTTATGAGGCGTTGTACGGTAGGAAGTGTCGTTCACCGACTTGTTGGACAGAGTTAAGTGAACGTCAGTTATTGGGACCAGAGTTGGTTGCTGAGACCGAAGACAAGGTTAAGTTGATTCAGGCTCGATTGAAGGAAGCTTCTGACCGGCAGAAGTCCTATGCTGATCTGAAACGGAGAGACATTGAGTTTGCTGTGGGAGATCGGGTTTTCCTGAAGGTCTCACCGTGGAAGAAGGTATTAAGGTTCGGGAAGAAAGGCAAAGTCGAGTCCGAGGTTTATTAATGATAAGGTATTAAGACGAGTGGGACCATTGCATATCAGCTCGAGTTGCCAGCAGAGCTAAGTCAGATTCACGACGTGTTCCACGTTTCGATGCTTCGTCGATATCGTTCCGATCCATCACATGTGGTAACAGTAGAAGAGATCGAGGTAAATCCAGATATGTCTATGGAGGAAGAGCCGATCTGATTTTAGATCGGGATGTGAAGGTTCTGCAGAAGTCTCAGTGCCTCCGTTAAGGTCCTTTATGCGGAATCATGGCGTGGAAGAAGCGACATGGGAACCCGAGGATATGATGAGACAAAGAATACCCGCAACTCTTCTGATCAGGTAATTTCGAGGTCGAAATTATTTTTAAGGGGGGTAGAACTGTAATATCCCGGGTTAGGGGGCTATTTTGTTGTTGCATGTTATTGCATGTGTTTAGTATGCTGTGTTGCTATTTCGGTGTTTTAAGGGCTTAATTGTAGACTAGGAGTGTGCCTGAGTAGGTGGATAAGTTTTTATTTTTGGGCTTTAGGGGATAGGAGCTGAAGGAGATGGGGCTTATAAATAAATTAAGTGAATTTAAAGCACAAATGAGGAGCTAGCAAAGTGGCAAGCATGCGCCACTTGGAGCATGTGTGGCGTCAAATGCAAGGGGGAGGTCTTGGGTTCAAGTCGTGAGAATCCCACCCCTTTTGGCTCCCATTTTGGACGGCATGGAGGAAGAGGTTGTGGGCAACTTGAACTCTACCATGGACTTGGTCAACCTATTCAAACGGTGGATGGAGAGCAATTGTAGGAGGGAGACTTGGTCTTTGCCATTTGAATTAGTGGTGTGTGAGTAATTGGGGGATTTGGCGGTTTGGAGGAGCGCTTTGGGGAGCTTGGGAAGTCCAAACTCCCTTGGCCTTTTGGGGTGTATTTTCGGTTTAGGGAGGGTCAATTAAGTTTCTTTTCTTCTTTTCTTTGTGTCACAAGTGATTCTTAGTTAGTCAAAGCTTGCAAAGAAAATTCTCTTCACTTGCAAATTAGCCTAAGCGAAACCACATCTTCTTTTTTGCCATTCATTCTTGAAACCGAAGCCGGGTGTTGCCGAAATTGCTTGTCGCTTTTGTTTTGCTTCTTCTCTTTGTTTTGGCCGAACCAAGCACTCCATTATCTTTTTTTTCTCCTTTTGATTGTTAGTCAAGGCCCTCGTACCTCCTTTTCTTTTTTCAATTTAGTTGTTTCGAAACTAGTGATCATTCCTTCTCATTTTCTTTCTTTTTGCTTTCATAACCTTGTGCCGATTTCCCTTTGTTCCATACCATCTCTTTTAAACAAAAACCAGCCTTTGTTCTTCATCATTTTTGAGCCAAACCTAGCATGTTCCTTCTCTTTTTCTTAAAGGATAGTAGCCGAAACTAGTCCTTCTTCCAAACACACCGTATTCATTTCTTTCCCTTTCAAAACCGAAAGTGACCCCCTCCACTCATCTCTCTTCATTTCATCTCTTTTTCCAAAACCAGTTAGCCGAATCCTCCTTGTGTTGGCCGAATATTTGGTGGTGTTGGGAGCTTGGTTCCAATCGTTTGGTAGTGGGTAAGTACTAGGCCGAATGGCCATTTCTCTTCTTTCTCACACCTTGCCGATTCTTATTATGTTGATGGCGATTGTGATTGTTGGAAGGTGCTAATCTTTTATAAACCAATTCTTATTATAGGACATCCGGATCTAAGGAGCGTTCTAAAGGAGTTTTCTTTCTCGTAAGCGAGCGAGGAGTAGTGGTAAGAACGAGTGCTATATTCGATTTCATTTAGTTTTCTTTAAGACCGCTTGTTAAGGGATTAACCGCCGCTTATCGTGTGTGCTTGATGTGAGGAGACACCATTGTTGAAGGCGCTTCAAAGAACCATCGTTGGGTTCGGATTTGGTAGGAAACCAAATCCAGGATAAGGTAAGGTGTTTCAGATACCCTTTGATTTCTTTGGTTATGGTAGAATGATATGTGTGCTAACCCTTTGGTTGGTTTATCTTAGGATCAAAGTTGTCAAGGTGGTCGAGGGTCTTAGACCGGTTCTTAGTATTAAAACCTCCGTTAATTGTGTGTGTAAACCAACACACTTCATTAGTAATATGATTAATAACCCGTGTGATGATTAATGAAACAGTTGATGATTGATATGGTACCCTAATGGGTATGATTCTGGACTCGGGTAAGTCAGTATTATTATTATGAGTTTACTGATGATCTATGTGATACCATGGCTGTGGCTATATGTGACATGGGATATGAGGTTAGACATAATAGCATGATATGCATGATTACATGATATGCATGATTACATGAGTGTGGTATGTTGATGGGTGATACGAGTGGAGGGAGTAGTGATATTTTGTGCTGACGAGCACCAGTGCTTTGGTAGCACACTTTGTGACTTTGGGTCACCGGAGGTTTGGCACCTCATTGCGACTTGTCCCCGTGGTTTAACCACTGGGTTGGCCCCACATGAGATATGGGATTGTCTCGCTAGTGATTTGGTATCACACGATGGGTTGGCCCCATCATCGGATTTGTGACTTCGGTCACCAAAGCTTTGGTAGCACAATTGTGTCTTTGGGACACCAAAGGTTTGGTACCATATTGATGATAATGTGTCTTTGGGACACCAAGTTTTGGTAACACATTGTGACTATATGTCACCAGTGGTTTGGCACCACCAAAGGTTTGGTACCACACGGGTAGAGAAGGCGATATGGATGGTTAGGATCGGGTTGCATTAATTATGTTGCTTTGTATGATGTGTGTTAGCATGTTGTTCTTCTAGAGCGGATTTACACATCGAGTCACTCGACTCACCCTCTCCTTTGACATTTCAGTGACTCGTGAAGCGGACATGGAGCCGGATGGACTCGGGATGCACATGCCATGCTTTAATAATGGACTATTGAATTTGGGTACTTTAGCTTATTTACTTTATTTGGGTTTTATATTGGATTTGTAAAAGGCCTTTAATTTATGTTTTGGTGATGTTTATGTTTTAATTAGATTTTTAATATGCCTTAACAAAACAAGTTGGTATGAATTTTACTAAAACTTGGAAAGATAATGATTTCAAAATTTTAACGCAATGTGATTTTAAACCATACCATCTGGTATCACACTATGTCTTTATAGTAAGCAAATTCAAATGATTTTCAAATCAAACTTGTATTACTCCTAAGTCTAAAAGGGTTTTAAGTAACACTAAGAAACTACTAAGGTTTAAATGGTTTAAACTCGTTTAACCACACATTCAGTTAGGATTTCAAAATCTCCTGTTTCAAATACTTCATCCGATTTCAAACAAGTCTACTCAAATTGTCTCCCAAAATACACCGTGTTTCCACTCGGCTTTTAACGAAAATTTAACCTCTCACAAACATGTTTTCCCGTAACATACCAGATTCGGACGTGGTGTCTTGTCCGGGTTTGGGGTGTTACAATAGTCGTGTGGACACCACGAATAGGCAAACTGGCGTGGCCAAGACCGTGCGAACCAATGACTAAAATTTTCCCCAAAACATGGGCTGCGATAAAATGTCACAGCCGTGCAATACGACCATGGTCGGGATGAGAAAGTAACATGGGTGTGTGACACGCCCGTGTCCCGAGGCTGTGGTCGACACTGATTAATCAACATGGGCATGACAACATCTACACAGGCGTGGGAAAAATGAATGAAACACCACATGATCGTGTGATACGGCTGTGTGACCTAACATGCCCATGGCACACGGGCGTCGGCGGCCACCAAATCCCTGATTCCTATTTAAATCGCCCCTTCTTCTCACCTTCTCCCAAATTCTTCTTTTTCCAAACCCTAACCACTACACCCCTTTTTTTCTCTATTATCTTTCTCATTTCAGTTTCCTTTCCCCCTTTCCCTCGCTCTTTCTTTTCACCACCATCCCCATGTCGAAGAAGTGATAAGATCCTAGCATGGTTTCCCCGTGCGCGACCACTCTACATAAGTTCATGCCGGTCGCTTCCTTCCCTCGACAAGACAAGGACCTCGAATCCATTTATTTTTTTCTTTGTCTTTATTTTCATTTTTTAAATTCTTTCCCTTTATCTTTCATGTCCTTAATTTATATTTGTATATTTTAATTTCTTTAATTTAGGTTCAAGGGGTTATTACGGAACGACCACACCACCAGAGTATCCTCCTCCAACTCGGCCCGAATTTCCCCCGTTTCTTTCCTTTGACTCCATCCAAAATTCAAGAAGTTTCACTTCTCTCCCTCTCTTATGCTATTCTTACTTTATTGTCATTTTTATCTTTGTACATTGAGGACAATGTAAATCTTAAATGTGGGGAGGTATCATCAATAGTCGTATTAGAAAATCCCTGAATTATGCTTTGTCTTAAGTAATCTTCTCATATTACTATTAGAATGAAATTTCCATTAAATTATGATTTATATTAATATGTCTTGGATTAAGTCATAGATAATTGTGCATTGATGGTTTATACTTTAATATATTAGAGAATCAAGCATGATAATTCTATTTTCAGAATTAAATTTCTAGGTTGTTTTCCTAAACGTAAATATTACTTTGAAGTTTGAAATTTGCAAGATTGACATCAAAAAGCATAATTTTTGTGAGATTTTGAGCCTTTAGAGCATATATCTTTTCTTGCTCCTTTTATTGATTATGAGTGTGTCAACATTGATTTGTTATTCTAGAACTTGCTTCAATTATACATGTTGAGACCACACCTTTGATTTGATATACTGAGATGATAAAGGCACATAGGATTTAACCCACTTATTCCACCAAAAAGCCTAACTTCGTAATTAACCCCTAGTGAAACCTTTTTTAGCCTAATAGACCGTTTCTTGACTCACCCATAAATATTAACCCAAAACTAAATTTTTGTTTCTTCCATTTTCTTGACTTCCCTTATGTCGAGATTTGATTTGATTAGTTGCCTAACTATGTTCTCTATTTTAGTTGTTAAGTTCTTTCTTATTATTGTAAATACTTATTCTTAAAAAATATAGAAATTCATTCATTATTAGTTTTATGTTATTTGAGCTTAAGCAGTTAATTTCATATTTTGAGAAGTAGCTCGTGTTATTATTATAAGTTTTCAATTGATGTAATTTAGTATTAGTCTATTACTCTAGTTAGGTAATTTGACAATTCAATCTCGATTCTAACCCTTTAATTCATCCTTTATCCACACCTTTAACCCAAGCCCCATTACAACCCTTTTTAAAGTCCTTTTGATTTGTGTATCATCTCATTTTATAGTGGTTGAAATTTGATTTTCATACAAGTCTATTGTAATAACTCTTTATGTTTGACTTTTGAGTGCTTTATCTTGAACCTTAAACACTTTGAGTGATTTGAGTGAATCCTTGGTGAGGATGTCAATCCTTGTTGGTTTTGAATCAGAGGTAATTATTTAGGTAAGGGGAAACACCTATGTTTTCATGCTATAAAATTTGATTACTTAGATTGTTTGAATCTTTAGGACTCTTTGAGTTAAATTATCCATGTATGAATTATTTGTGAATTATGATAAGATACTATTCATGAGAATTATGAATTGAGGGAAGTTAATTTTAATTGTGAGTTGAGGATTTTGCTTGAGGACAAGCACACGCTTAAGTGTAGGGATATTTGATAAACCTCAATTTACACATATTTTAACCCCATGCTTGGCTTATTTTTGGATGAATTTTCATTAGATTTGATGAATTAGATGCTCCTGATCTCTTAATTTCATGTTTTACACTCAAGAGAGCTTAAGGAGTCAAAAAGAACGAGAAACAGGCTAAAATGGGACAAAATGGGCCTACCTTAAGAACTCACACAGCCTGGGTTATCAGACATAGTAGTGTGTTTTGAGCAAAACTGAAGCACGGCCTGGATCAACGTACACGACCTAACCACACGGCTGTGTGTGGCAAGAAGAAATGAGCATGATCTAAGGAGTCAAACACGAGCGTGTCCCTGTCGTAGCAAAGACGAATTCTATTCGGAATAGACTACTTGTGGGCCAAGAGAGGTGTTCCAAAGCCTATATAAACACCCTAGGAAGCAACCTAAAAGGGGACGTTGAATGGACGTCAAGTAGAAGATAGAAAATACTCCAAGACAGCTGTCGGGAACAGCTTAGGAGAAGGATCTCCACCAAGATCGAGGATCTCCCATCAAGTTCTTTAGATGTTTTTTAGGTTTTCTTATGTTTTTTTGTTTCCTTATTCTAATATGTTTCCCTCTATCAGTATGAACTAAATCCCTTAAATATCTAAGGGGATGAAACCTAGACGAATCTTTTTATTATTTGATTTATAAGATAAATACTTGTTCTTCTTCTTAATTGTGAGTTTTTATTCTTGTTTTGATAATTCAGGTTATTAATCTAAGTCGAATGTGCTTATTTAGAGGAGCAAAAGTCCCTGCTTAAGAGTAGATCAACACAATTAAGCGGAGTTGATTGCAACCCTAAAAATAGGGCGACGAAAATCTGTCGGATTAGAGTCAAATCTAGTAAGGGAATCCTTAGATCGAGTTAATGCAACAATAAGGGTTTTAATTTGAAAGAGATTTCAATTAATCAACCTAGAGTTAGTTGTTTCTAGTCTCGAAAGAGATATTAACATAAATCAGGGATTTCTACGGATAAATTCAAGTGAATAAATCATATGAATCAAAAGTAATAAGTGAAGTCTAGGTAGATTATTCCTTAGGTATTGCTTATCTCATATAAGCTGTCCAAAAGTATTTTCCCAATTCACTCTCTGTAACGTTCATAGTCATTTAGTTAGTTAAATTAGTTAGTTAATTTTAGATTAAAAATAAATCCCCTTAATTATTAGGCTAGATAATATGATAGTTATTACTAGTAATTTTAGTCCTTGAGGATACGATATTCCGGACTCGCCATAACTATACTACTGTTCGATAGGTGCGCTTGCCTTTGTCGAAATAATAGTTAGTTTCAAGCCCATCACTCGTGCGGCTTTAATCGTCTAGAACCATATGCAATCATCTTGTCCTCTTCCATAAGTAACCAATCCAATCCATTCATGGATGCATTACTGTAGACCACAAATTCTCTTCCCGGCTTAGGTTGCACCAAAATAGGAGCCTCAGTCAACATCGCCTTTGGTTCATCAAAACTTTGTTGGCACTTTTTGATCCATTCAAACTTTCCATCCTTTTGTAGCAACCTCGTCATCGGAGTAGCTATCACAAAAATCCCTAAAAAATGTCTATAATAGCTTGCCAAGCCCAGAAAACTCCTAACCTCAGTTACATTCTTTGGTGGCTTCCAATCTACAATTGTAGAAATCTTACTCGAGTCAACTCTAATTCCATCTTCGAGATGATATGCCCCAAAAATCCAACTTCCTTAAGCGAAAATTCACTTTTACTAAACTTGCCATATACTTGTTTATCTCTCAAAATTTGCAAAATCATTCTCAAATGCTTGGCATGCCCGTTCTCATCCCGAGAGTAGATCAGTATATCATCAATGAAGACCATGTTAAATTTATCCAAATATGGCCAAAAATACGATTCATCAAGTCCATGAAAACAGTGGGGGCATTTGTTAAACCAAAAGTCATGACCAAAAATTCATGGTCGCCATACCTAGTCCTTAATGCGGATTTCAGCACATCCAAGTCCTTGACTCTCAACTGATAATATCCAGACCTTAAGTCTATCTTGGAAAACACTGTGGCTTCCTTCAATTGATCAAACAAATTATCGATTCTCGGTAATAGGTACTTGTTCTTCGCAATTACCTTGTTGAGCTGCCGATAATCTATGCATAACCTCATGGAACCATCTTTCTTCTTCACAAATAATACAGGAGCACCCCACAGTGAATAACTCGGTCTTGCGAAGCCTTTATCCATTAATTCTTGCAACTGTGTGATAAACCATAAAAGTAACACATTTTAATCCCATGCTTAGCATGTTTTTGGATGTTTATTTATACAATTATGTGAATTCGATGCTCCTAATCCTTTAAATTCATATTTCTATACTTAGGTGAGCATAAGGAAGTGAAAGGAGTGGAAAAAGGGCCAAAGCCAGACAAAACGGGTTAAGGATCCACACGGCCAAGCCAGAACCACATGTGTAGGGCACATGCCTGTGTGAACCACACGGGCTGGACATACGCCCGTGTGCCAGCCCGTGTCAATCGCAAGCCACCCAAATTTCCACACGGCCTGGGCACCCTCACACGAACTGATCACACGCCCGTGTCTCTGTAGCACCCTACTTCATTTTCACGCAAAAAATCCAATTTTTAGGGTTTCTAAGCCTTCTAAAATCTATAAATACACACCAGAGGAAGACCTAAGTGGAGCACGCAGAGTAGATCAAAAAAATTACTCGAATGAAGCCATCGGAGTCATCTCAGAAACAGGATCTCATTCAAGATTGAAAATCTCCATCAAGTTCTTTAGAAGTTTTTGGGTTTTTTATGTCTTGTTGTTTTCTTAATTCTAAGATGTTTTCTTTTATGTTATGATCTAAACTCCCTCAATACCTAGGGAGGATGAAACCTAGATAAATCTTATTATTTAATTATCTGAATTACACGATAAATACTCGTTCTTGTTCTTAATTATGTGTTCTTAACCCTTGCTTTAATATTTTCAGGATATTAAGTCAAGATTGATGTGCTTATTCATTGGAGTAAAAGTCCCTGTTTAAGAGTAGATCTCACGTAATTAAGCAGAGTTGATTGCAACCCTAGAAATAGGATGACATAAATCTGCTGGATTAGAGTCAAATATAATAAGGGAATCCACAGATCGAGTTAATGTGACGATAGGGGTTTTAATTAGAAAGAGATTTCAATTAATCAACCTAGAGTCAGTTGTTTTTAGTCTCGAAAGAGATATTAACATAATTTAGGGATTTCTACGGATCAAGACAAGTGAATAAATTGATTAATTCAGAGCCAGGATAATAAGTGAAGTCTAGGTGGATTCTTCCTTGGGTATTGCCTTTATTCATTGGTTTATTCGATTACTTTCTTCACTCTCTGTCGCGTTCATAGTAAATTAGTTAGTTAAATTTTAGATTAAAATAAAACCCCTTAACTATTAGGCTAAATAATAAAAAGATAGTTATTGCTAGTAATTTTAGTCCTTGAGGATATGATATTCTGAACTCATCAAAGCTATAATATTGTTCGATAAGTGTGCTTGCCTTTGTCAAAATATTAGTTAGTTTCGAGCCCATCAAGTTTTTGGCGCTGTTGTCGGGGACTAGAATATTAGGAACGCTTAATTTTTATTACTTTAGCCATTTTTATTTTTATTGCAATATATTTTTTATTTAATTTTCTAATTTTTCTTTTATTTGCTTCTGGAAGGTATTTTTAGTTTATGACTAGAAGGAACCCGTCAGGACCATTACTTTTTGATAGTGAGATAGAAAGTACCACTCGTAAAAATCTTAGAGAAATAAGGCGAAGTCTACATTATTTAGAGGAAGAGCAAGAGGTAATACCAATACTACCGAGGAGATGGCTGATAATAATCTTCTACCCCGTTGGTTGCCGCAAATCCTGCTCCTCGTACTATGTACGACTATGCAAAGCCTAATTTAACTGGGGTTGAATCGAGTATTGTGAGGCCTACTGTTGCTGTAAATAACTTCAAGCTAAAGCCGAACACTATACAGATGATCCAACAATGTGTTCAGTTCGATAGTTTACAGAATGAGGATACAAATATTCATTTAGCTAACTTTCTAGAATTCTGTAATACTTTTAAAATTAATGGCATTTCTGATTATGCCATTCGCCTATGGTTGTTTCCCTTTTCATTGAGGAATAAATCTAAACAGTGGTTGAACTCGTTACCACGAGGTTCCATCATTACTTGTGAACAGATGACTGAGAAATTTTTATTAAAATATTTTCTGCCGGCTAAAATGGCAAATTTGAGGACTGATATCTCTTCTTTTGTGCAGATGGATTTAAAAACTCTTTACAATGCACGGGAGAGGTATAAGGACTTATTGAGAAGGTGCCCTCACCATGGGTTACCTCTATGTTACAAGTTCAAACCTTCTACAATGGTTTGAACCTCTTAACTAGGCAACTGATAGATGTAGCCACCGGTGGTACTCTAAACAATAAAACCCCTAAAGCGGCTTACGAGTTTATAAAGGAGATGTCACTGAATAACTATTAGTGGCAAGTCATGAGAACAAAGCCGACAAAAGCCGCTAGTGTTTTCAACCTCGACGCAGTCACCATGTTATCAAACCAAGTAGAACTCTTAAACAAAAAGATTGATGGTTTATGTGTTTCTACGTATGTACATCTGGTGATACAATGTGACACAAATGAAGGAGGGATGAACACTACAGAATATCCATATTACAACCCGAGCACTAAAAATGAACAAGTTCACTATATGGGTAACAATTCTTGACCTCAGAATAATCCTTATAGTAACACTTACAATGTAGGTTGGAGGAACCATCCCAATTTCTCTTGGGTAGGAAATCAGAGACAACAATCCCCTCCAGGCTTTCAACAACAACCCTACCAACAAGAGAAGAAGCCGAACATTAAGCAGATGCTAATAAAATTCATTTCGATGTCAGAAACCCGTTTTCAAAACACTAAAACAGCACTCAAAAATTAGCAGGCATCGATTCAAGGACTCAAGAACCAAATAGGTCAGCTTGCCAAGTTAATCTCAGAACGACCACAAGGTAGCTTGCCGAGTAATACTGAACCTAACCCAATAGAGCAACTCCATGCTGTCACGGTATGCAATGAAGAAGGGTTAGTAGAATCTGAACCTGAATCGAGGCAAGAAATCATGGTAAGTAAAGGTAAGGTTGAGATAAGCCACAATGCGCAGACACTGATAAGTAAAGAGTGTGCCATACACCAACGCAACGAAGAAAGACCATAAAAATGAACAATTTCGTAAATTTCTTAAACTCTTAAAAAAGCTACATATTAATTTACCATTTATCGAAGCTCTTTTGCAGATGCCCAACTCAGTTAAATTTTTAAAGGAGCTTCTAGCAAACAAACGGAATCTAGGTGATGCATCGTACATGGAGCTAAATGCAATCTGCTCAGCCATTTTACAGAATAAACTACCTAACAAATTAAAGGATCTAGGGAGTTTTATTGTTCCTTGTTAAATTGGTAGCTTAGATGTTAATAATGCTTTGGTTGATTTAAGGGCGAGTATTAATGTCATGCCCTATAAAATGTTTAAGCAACTGGGTCTTGGGAAACCTAAACAAACTAGGATGAGCATCCAACTAACAGATAAAACTATTAGATTTCCTAGGGGAATTGTTGAGAATGTGCTTGTAAAAATTGATAAATTTATATTCCAAGTTGACTTTGTTGTTCTAGACATGGATGAGGACAGTGACGCACCTTTAATCTTAGGACGACCCTTTTTAGCAACTGCTAGAACTCTAATTGATGTTGGCACCGGTGAACTATTACTTCTTGTAGGTGATGACACGGTTAAACTCCAAGCTCGTGATTTTGTATCTAGTGATCACGATGATTTTACTAGTTTTGTTAATAAAACTAACGTTGTAGCTCAAACTTCTTTGTAGGAACTCCATAGGAAGGAATGATGGAGCCACATTCTATCCTATATGACAAATACAGAACGACCCATGAGGAGCGAAGGCTTCAGATCTATGAACTAGACAAATGGAGGACACTTGGTAAGGAGAACCTAGGAATACACAAAGCAAAACCAAAACAACTCCATGAGGAGCTTAAAGGTGGGACGAATCACTTCAAGGTAGGGGACCAGATACCGTTAGATGCGACAGACCCCCGAATAACCACTTCACAGCTAAATACAGATGGAGTGACTCCTTTTACGGTACTCAATATCTTTCCATACGGGAAAGTCGAGGTAACTCATTCTAATTTTAGCACTTTTAAGATAAATATTACTCGACTCAAACCGTATGTTGATAATAGAATTGATAGTGAAAAAGAGGAGTCTCGACTCCGCGAACCACCGTAATAGAGAGAAAATAAGGTAAGTCGAGCTTAGACTCTAAATAAGCGCTTCTTGGGAGGCAACTTGAGCATTAACATGCCTAATTTACTAATTATGTTTTATAATATTTCTAACATTAAATAAATAAAAAGAAAAAAATGTGTTTTAAAACCCACACGGCCTGGACACACGGGCGTGTCCCTGGCCGTGTGGATCCTGGAACTTAGTCTTTAAATTTCAAAGAAATCGATAGAAGGCTACACAGTCTGGCGACATAGCGATGTCACCCACACGGCCTGGACACATGGGCGTGTCCTAGGCCGTGTGAAAACTGGAGCTTAATTTTTCAAATTTTAAAATTTAAAACAGGTCAGAGGGATCCACGGGCAAGACACACGGGCGTGTGGAATTCCACATGGGCGTGGGAGAAGCGAAGGACTATGCACACAGTCGTGCGATGCGACCGTGTGGACCACACAACCTGGACACATGGGCGTGTCCAAGGCCATGTGAAGGATAGACTCAAAAATATCGCGACGAACACGGGGTGGGCATAAGACCACACGGGCGTGTGACGTAGCCGTGTGGCCCAACACGGGCCGTTACACGACCGTGTCACTTATAAAACCCCCCATTTCCCTTTTCTTTCTTCTTCCTTCTCCCTCCAAAACTCACCCCAAACCCTAGTCACCGCTCCTCACTTCCGGCCACCATCGATCCCCCTCCTTTGGTTTCTCCTTTCCCCTTCCTCCCCAACCCGAAACACCCACCCCTTCCCTCTTCCTTCCCCTCTTCTCTCTTCTTCTCTTTCCCCTTCTTTCATCATTTCTCTTCAAAACAGCTGCCCCATACACGACCCATACGCAACCCCGTTGCCCTACTACCCATCGTTCGCCCACTCGGCCATCGACTGCCAGTCGCACCTCACTCCGGCCACCACTCTTGCCACCATCGATTTTATTTCTTCCCTTTTTGCCCATTTTGTTTATTATCTTTATTAGTTATCATTTGTTATTATTATTTGTTACTAGTTGTTTTATTTACTTTATTTATTTTCTATATTACTTTTGTAGGAATATCCTGTTAGATTAGTCTTATTTACTTACGATATTATGATAATTTGATACTAGTTCTTTATTCGACTAATTTGATTTTTATTTCATTTAGTATTATTTGTCTCTTTGCTTCTTTATATTAGTCTTATTTCATTTATTTTTAGAATCTAACTTTGAATTATGACTTTGATATTTGATTTTACTCTACTAGTGTTTCCACCACTGTGATTCTTGATAATTTGATATTCAACTACACTAGTTTAGGAGTAAATTTTCTTAGAATTACTTAGATTTTATTTGATGATATCTTATTCATACTTTGTTTTAATTTTTCAGGTATACCATGACAAATACGAGAGGCAAGACCAAGGTCGCTGTCCCCACTTCAAAAGCGGAAGGGTCTCGGTGCGACCTCTTTGAGCAACTCCGCTGAAGTGCGCCACCCTTCCCTCAGCTTTACCGCGGACCCATCGAAGGACCTATTTCAGCTCCTTCGAGTACGACCCTAGGTTTGGGCCGCTGCATTGATTAGGCCGAATTGGAGCAGGTCCACCTTGCTGACGAGGTTCGTGCCATGACCATCACAGCACCATGGGATCGCTTCTTTAGTATCATCGAGCCCACTTATATGGAGATTACTTTGGAGTTCTGCTCAACGTTCCACCTTCAGAGCGTCATGTCAGTCCATGACGAACTTGGCACCATAATATTTTGCCTTAGCCATTTGGTACGTCACATGAGCGTCCCAAATCCGGCCCTGCTTTGGGACTATACTGATAAACCGTAAAAGTAACATATTTTAACCCCACATTTAGTATGCTTTTGGATGATTTAGCCTTCAATTTATGTAAAAAGGTGCTCTTAATCCTTTCTTTTCATGTCTTATACTCGTGAAAGCACCGAGAATGAAAAGAATGAGAAGCGGCTTAAACGGACCAAATTGGGCCAACCCAAGAAATTGGCACGGCTTGGACTTTAAGTCACACGGTCGTGCCTCGCCAATCATTCAAAGACATGCCCCAAGCACGATTTGTATGGCCGTGTCCCAATCGACAGACCTGAAGCACGGCCTGAATCCCGACTTACACGGTTGTGCTAAGGCTGTGCCTCAATCAATAGAATCGACACACGGCCTAAAGTCGACTTACACGGGCGTGTGCCATGGTCGTGCCCTTGCTACGGAAATAAGCAATTTCACTAGGAATTGGATGCTTCAAGCAAAAGAAACTGTAACACCCCAAACCCGGCCTATGCATTAAGCTCGGATTTCGGCATGCCACACAAATTAAATGTACATTCAAATCATTTCACAATGTAGAAATCAAATTCTGAAACGATTAAGAGAGTGACTTTATCAAAAAAATCAAAGTTCATTGAAAGCCATAATTAAAAACACAAGAGTTTATCATTTGATCTATAGAGTAGTAATTGATAAAAACTTTGGAATTATTTAGTCGAAATATTTCATCGAAAAGTTTTAAAAGAATTTCCTACGTTTCAATGATATTTAAGAAAAACCTTTATTTTATACGAGAGTTATAGAAAAAAAAACATTTATAAAAACTAAACCAATCCAACTTAGGAAAACTAAAACACAATAAAATCCATCCACTTAATAAAATCCATAATGAAAGAGGCCTTATTACATCGCCATAAAAAATAGTACTTAATAAAAATTATTAAAGAAGTCTTAAAGTTTTATAAACCACCATTTGTAGTATAGCCTCCACACGAAGTCATCTCCGACCCAAGTCTCCATCAATTATTATTACCTGAGAGGGGTAAAAAAAATTGGGGTAAGTTACTCAGAACTCAGTGTGTAACTCACTTACCATAGTCCACTGGGCCAAACCATCTAAGCATTTATTTGGGCCTAAGCCCATTTCAAATATAATAATTTAGCATGTATAAAATGCAAGTGGTATGCAATTCCCAAAACCAAACCTAGATTTCCATCCGCTACACACCACTCATACCAACCAACACACACAGTGGAGCTTTAGTCACCCACCCGCCAACACACCAAAGTAGGCTTTAAGCCCAATATAATATTTGCAGAACGGCCATTTAAATAATTATGGTAGAACCACCGATCTAGATTTGAACAGCAACGCCATCGTGATAGAGTCACCTATCTAGAATTTTGGCATCAGCCTTTCTTCTCTTCATCATTGATCCCAACCCATGCAATCATGTTTATGCATAACAAAATATTTGTAAAAAAATAAAAAAACCATATTACAATTTATCAATTTTGGCCCATTATTCAAAATAGCATTTTGGCCCATAAACTCACATATCACATATAACCCATTTATCAATTATCATAAATGGCCTAATTATCAAATATCACTTATGGCCCATTTATCGATTATCACATATGGCCCAAATTCTCAAATATCACATATGGCCCAAATTGTCAAATATCACATATGGCCCAAATTGTCAAAAATCACATATGGCTCACCTATCAAATATCACATATGGCCCACTTATCAAATATCAAATATGGCCCACTTATCACTTTTATCGAATTAGCTCGTTAAGGGAAATTTCGTAATTTTCATGATCTTAATACAATTTTCAAAATCTTATCTTTAAGATGATAATTATGTTATTCTTCCCGATTTTACTAACTTGTGATTTCATCCAACGATTTATACGATATAGTCATCTAACCCATGAGATACGGTGTGAGGTTACACACCTGATTACGGTGAGAACTACACTCTCCCGCTCGTCGATATCTAAACACACTTCACGAAGGATTAGAACACTAAAATTTAATATTAACTATTCTAATATTAAGCGATCTAGATCTTACCCTCAAAATCTCGAACAACCACTATTTGCGATTTCTCTCCGATCAAAGCTTTAGAACCACGAGTAAACAATGGTTCGGGGGTACGTACGACTTCGAATAATTGATTTTAGCTGGATAAGGGTCGACAACCCGGTGGAAAGTCTCAGATTCTGAAATAGTCCTTCTCTTGAATTTAGGGGGAATAATGGAACCACCCCTCTTCTGAACACTATTAACAACTCTTTTCGTCCCTATTTTGATTTTCTTCAGAGATAAGGAATCATTAGTCTGACCAATAAGTTATCAAAATTTTGACTAGAGGTTTTAAAGAGTGGGATTAACTTACCACAAATATCCTCGTTCCACAATATGACAATCGAGCAATAACGTCCCCTAAAACAAAATCGATTAATAAACCATTTATAACCATATGTCGAGTAATATGAAAATCCTTAATAATCCCTTACCTTAACACCTTAAATCTGATTTCAACGATCTACAACGTTTATGAACACTTGAGTTTCGGCCCTCCACTAAGTTTCAATTGATTAAAGTGTGAGTGGAAAGAAAAAAAATGATTGAGAAGGAGATATGTGAGTTGTAGAAGATTCGGTTATAGAGAAAAAGTTAAAAGAAATGGTGCTTAGTAACATTCGGCCATGGTGAAGAATGAGAGAGAGGATGATGTTTGAGAGTCTTTCAAGAGAAGTAGAGAAGAAAAAGAATAGAAATAAAGGTTTGGATTTCGGTTCTCAAGAATAAAGGATGTTCCAAAAGAGAACTTTGAATCAATGGACATTCGGCAATGAGAGAAAAAGGAAGAAATGGTCTTTGATGTTTCTTGTATTTTCGGTCACAAAGAGGAGAGAAAGAAAATAATTTGGGGAGAAAGAACTAAAAACCAAAATGGTCAAAATGTGAAATGATTAAAGAAAAGCAAAGATGTTACCTATTGCTCAAAGTGCATTTGGCTAAGGAGAGGAAAATGAAGAGAGAGATTTTGGAGAAAAGCACAAAAAAATGACCAAAAAAGAGATGTGCACAACTAGCTCCTATTCATCCAAATGCCTTCAAAATTTTGGCCAACCCCTAGCCCCAAAAGCCATCCAAGTACATGGACATAAACTCAAAGTTTTTTCCACACAAAACTTTCCAAAACATCTTCCTCAATATGTGCCTTGTGTTCCCCCTACATACCTTATTCAAATGATTCATTTCCCTAAGTTAACACTTGCCTTTTTCCCATGGTCTTCTTACCATAAAAGTTTTAATCCAACTCATCTAATCCTTATCCATGACCGACACTTGCTAAGGAAAAGCAAAAAAATAAAAGCTTTCAAATTGCATGCTAGGAGATTCGAACCTCTCCCCTCAAGCAAACATACATGCGCCAACACCACCTTACTACTAGCTCATCTTATGCTAGTTTTTGTCACTTAAATCTACTTAAACCTGAAAGTCACTTGCTCCACTTCAATTAAATACTCCTTACTAAAATTTATTCTAATTCCGAATAGTTCCCAAGTCTTCTCAAGACTATACTAATCATGCAAAATTTAATTATACACAAGTTAAGCACCAAAACATGCATCATATCAATAATCAAATTTTAGGATGTTACAACTCTACCCTCCTTAAAGAAAATTTCGTCCTCAAAATTTACCTGGCTAAAAGAGATGAGGATATTGTTGTCGAATTGCATCCTCAGGCTCCCAAGTAGCTTCCTCCACTCCATGATTACGCCATAAAACCTTGACCAACGGTACGGTCTTCTTTCTTAACACCTTAACATCTCGGTCTGAAATTTTCATTGGTTCCTCCTCGAAAGACAAATCTAGCCTTAATTCCACTTTTTCTACCGGTACTATGTGCGATGGATCCGATCTATAGTGTCTTAGCATAGAAACATGGAAAACACTATGAATCTGACTCAATTCCGGAGGTAAATGAAGTTGATAGGCCACTGGTCCTACACGTTTCAACACACGGTAAGGTCCAATGGACCTAGGGCTCAACTTGCCTTTCCTTTCGAATCTGAAAATCTTTTTCCACAGTGAAACTTTCAAAAAGACCTGATCTTCCACAGCAAACTCAATATCTTTACGCTTCAGATCCGCGTACACCTTTTGTCTATCTGAAGCTTCCTTTAACCGCGCGCGAATTACTTTTACTTTTTTTCCATCTCAAATATCAGTTTAGGACCCAACAACTGTCATTCCCCCAATTCAGTCCAACAAGTAGGAGTACGACATCTACAACCATATAACGCTTCATAGGGTGCCATCTGAATACTCAATTGATAACTATTGTTATACGCAAACTCTGCCAACGGTAGAAAATCCTCTCAACTACCTCTGAAGTCGATCACACAACCTCGTAACATGTCTTCCAAAATATGGATTACTCTTTCCGACTAACCATCTGACTGAGGGTGAAAAGCCATACTAAAGTTTAACTTTGTACCCAAAGCCTCATGTAAAGCTTTCCAAAATCATGATGTAAACCTAGGATCCCTATCTGATATGATAGACACTGGTACCCCATGCAACCTCACGATTTCAGATACATAAAGTTTAGCCAACTTCTACAATGAGTAATCCGTACAAACTGGTAGAAAATGAGCAGTCTTTGTTAATCGATCTACTACCACCCAAACAGAATCTTTCTTAGTGGGTGTTAAGGGTAACCCACTAACAAAATCCATCGTTATCCGCTCCCATTTCCATAATGGAATTTTTACTGGTTGCAACAATCCCGAAGGTAATTGATGTTCTGCCTTTACTTGTTGACAAGTCAAACACTTTCCCACAAAATCAGTAACTTCCCGTTTTAAATTTGGCCACCAATACTGTTCACGGAGATCCTGATGTAAGAGTATGCCCAAAGATCAATCATGAGATGGTTGTAATAACAGACTTGATTTACCATGTTTATTAATATAAAGCGTTGTCATTATTATTTCAGTTTTTTTTCTTCTGTGTGTACAAATAAACTGTTTTATAATAATGTCCTGAGAATAATATGATTATTCTTAAAATATCCTTAGTCAAGTATTATTGTTGACCAGGACAACAATAATGCATTAAGACTAACATGTAGTTGATTGATGATAAAGAGTTATCATTGATATGGAGTGTCAAAATCAATGCATGAATATGTGTGCTAGAGAACAACATATTGGGTGACCGCTATGAGTATGTTTCTTGGATTATTATGTAATTGTCACAGCATTACTCATAGTGATTAATATGTATATGATCCTTAGACTTGAGATAATCATTATCCCAACATCGTGAGTCGTATATTTTGATACAGTCAAACGTACACCGTAACTGGTTGTTCTATAAAGGCTGATGTTGGATATATCACAATCAATGTAGAGGGATATTATTGATCAATATAGGATAAGTCCCTCCCACATAATGGGAGTAATATCTTAGGCCACTTGATTGAGTGAGACTAGAAATGCATGGCCATGCTCAAATAAGTTGACATGAGATGTCATACTAATTTGTATATCATAGTCTACTCAAGATATCAAGAAACATGGGATGGACTATACAAGTGTGACTATTCCATGACTTGTATCTATTCGGAGATAAAGGACTTAAGGATTAATGCATGAAAATTAATCACAAAAGTTATGTCGAATCATGACTTCTTGTATCTTAGGTAGCAATGATGCATTGCTAGATGCCACTCATTGTTTGTGACATTAGAATCGTTCTAGTATTACTACTAACGTTACAAGAACCTACAGGGTCACACCCTATGGTTGAAATGAACGGAATGAAACATAGTTGGTATTGTGTTTGATTGTCACATGAATTAAATTAATTAAAGAATTAATTTAATTCGGCAATCAAATATTGAATACATTATATGTACAAGGATGTTGTACACATAATGAGAATTAATATATGAATTTGGTTCCTATATAAATTTAAATAAATATAGTTTACCGAAATCCATGTTATAATTAATGTAATTATAACTTTTGGGTATAATTAATGTAATTATAATTTTCGGTTAAAACATTATTATATTTATTTAATCTTGATTATAAAAGGGTAATAAGTGAAGAAAAACCTAAAATTTTGCTTAAAAAAAGGTCTAGCAATAGTCAAGCAAAACACCTCTCTAAAATAGTTTTGGAGATATCTGCGTTCATAGTCAAACCGGTGGATTACGTAGAGGCCAACATCGTAAAGGTTGTGGCTTGGTTCGATAGTGGATCGATATCTTGTCGTAGGCGTCGCTATCTACTCGATTGAAACTTTGGTAATTTGAAACCTTTATTTCACCCGATTCGTTCCTCACACATGGATTCATGGTTTGGATCACGGGATTAATTTTATTTATTGCGCCTTGGGGTGCTGGCGTTCCAACGATGGTGTCGAGCCACTTGTGTGATCTGGACTCGGTTTAAATACTTGGGTGATGCAATTGTATGAGATGCATGCTTTTATTTTATTACGTTTTCGGTTGTTTAAATCGTTTAAGCATAACCCGATAAGCTGTTCCTTCGATAATTGATTAAATGTTAATCATGGTGTTGTGGCCTATTCGATCTTATGTTATTCTTTAATTATTAACAAATGTAATATTGCGACGGTGGAATTTACAGCTTTCGATGAGGGTTAAGCGGCTTGTGGAACAAGGGTTGTTCCGATATGAACCTCAAGGATTAAAATCCGAAAACACGATTCCGTTGATAAAAGTTATCAAATCGTGAGGTTTCATTTGACGGGGTATCGATTTGTACCACGGGTCCATCTGCATGGGCTCGCCTCGCACCCCAGAATCCTACCGTAACATCCCTCTCATATTTTGAGGATGGGGATCGAGGATTGCCTCGACCGCGGCCTTGACCGCTTCCTCCGACCTTTCGCACCCCATTTTCTTATTATAGTATATTTTGTTAATAAAAGAAATATATATAAACTTGATGGGCCACATAAGGTTGAAAGGATATTTTATAATTCACCTTAGCAAAAGAGCATTGAATTATGTATGCTATTTTTGACATGCACGGTGTTTGAAATGCATAGTTATAGCAGATGACCCATTTGATAAAAGGTTGTTATTTTATAAATCTGACTGCGTGTAGTGCCTTACTACTATTCTCTTGTATTTCTCTTCTCATCTTACTCCCTCGTATGTAAAACGAGTTTACGCATATTGTAATTTGCAAAAGTTGCTATGGGCAGACGAGAAGGAAGTTGGGACAACTATTGAAGAATGATAGTTTATGAAACCGCTTACACCTTTAGGTTTCCTTTTGGTTCTCCCATTGGCTTGGGTTGAATCACCTTAGTTTATGGGCTATAACTATTGCATTTATTTATTGCTTTATTTATTCATGTATGAGATGCTATGGATGTTTAAAGCATGCCAATTTTATATATTAAAATTTAATAATAAACCCAATTAATTGATGAGATCAATTAAAAGACTAAATGGACTAAATTAGACCATAATTGGTGAGATGGAAAATCCTTAATAAAATCCCTCTATTAAAATATTAAGTCAACATGGCCTTCCAATTTTGCCCTCGTTAAGGCCTCGATCAATACTATGTAGGTTATGCCAAAGCAAAGTACTAGTATTTATCTTGGTTAAACGCGAAGAATAAACAAGTGATATTCATTTGGTTAAAATTGGTTAATGACTTAACTAGGTTACTCTAATAGGATTAGAAACCTAGAGGCAATTAAATTGGATAAATCATAAGATGATTAGAACAAGAGTTGTTCATCAAATATTAGGAGTTACATATGATGTAATTAGCAAAGGTTGCTTACCTAAATAACCATAGTCTTGAGAGTAAAGCCAAAGCTGACTTAAGAGGAGGTGAAATATGGGTCCTTAACCCACTAGAAATACTTTGGAGAAAGTTTTTCCAAATTAATATATGGGGTTATTAATTTTGAAATAAAATAGTGGGATTATCATTTAATAAAGTCTTTTAATGATTTATATAAACTTGGTAAATTTACTCACACGCATATTTAATTGTTGTAGATATATTATGGCTGCAAATACTAGCACACTATCATTGCGATCGGTCCTTGAGAAGGACAAATTGAATGGTTTGAATTTTCTTGGTAGTTCCGTAACTTGAGGATTGTCCTCAAACAAGAACGGAAATTGTATGTCATTGAACAACCACTTCCTAATGAACCACCTATTAATGCCTCGAGAAGCGATAAAGATGCTTACAAGAAGTATCTCGATGACATGGTAGATGTTGGATGCCTTATGCTTGCCACTATGAATCACAGCTTGAAGCAACATGAGGACATGGTTGCTCATGATATGATCGAGCACCTAAAAGAACTTTATCAAGGGCAAGCACGGCAAGAGAGGTTCGATATCTCTAAAGCCCTATTCAATGTAAGTTGGTGAAGGAAGCCAGTGGGACCTCATGTCCTTAAGATGATTGGCTATATTGAAAGTCATCTAAGCTTGGTTTTCCATTGGGCCAAGAGTTGGCCACTGATGTTATTCTGCAATCGTTGGGATAGCTACTGACCGGTTTGTCCTTAATTTCAATATGAATGAAATTGACAAGACTACGCTTACGATTACTCGGTATGTTACGAATCTGAAGGTAACATGAAAAGGTTGGACCCAAGCCCTTCTCGATGGTCCGTAACAACAAGGGCAAGGAAAGGCCAAAGTTCGAGACAAAGCCCAAGGGTAAAGGTAAACCCAAGCTGGCAAAGGAAAGGCTGCAATGAAACCTAAAGGTGGAGTGTCTAAGGAAGAAGCGCTTTCATTGTGGTGTGATTGGACATTGGGCGAATCGCCCTATCTATCTTGAGGAAGTCAAGAAAGCCAAAACAAGCGGAATGTCCGCTTGGTATTTATGTTATTGATATTAATTTATCAACTACTACTTCTTGGGTATTAGATCTGGTTGTGGTTCTCATATTTGTACTTACATGCAGGGGACTACAAAGGAGTAGGGCGTTGGCTAGAGGAGATGTGGACTGCGAGTTGGAAATGGAGCAAAGGTTGCTGCATTAGGCTGTGGGAACATATACTTTATCTTTGCCTAGTGGACTTGATTTAATTTTAGAGGATTGTTATTTTGTGCCCAGTTTGACTAAAAACATTATTTAGGTTTCTTGTTTAGACAAAATTGGTTTTGAGATAATTATTAAGAATAATTGTTGTTCCTTTTATCTCAATAATGTTTTCTATGGCTCGGCACAATTGATTAATGGCCTCTATATTTTAGATCAAATGAACCCTATTTACAACATAAATACTAAAAGATCTAAAATAAATGACTCAAATCAAACTTATCTTTGGCATTGTCGTTTGGGCCACATAAGTGATAGGCGCATATCCATACTCCATAAAGATGGTTTCTTAGATTCATTTGTTTTTGAACAATTTGAAGTATGTGAATCTTGCTTATTGGGAAAAATGACTAAATCTCCTTTCCTTTGGTAAAGTGAGCGAGCTAGTGATTTATTGGGCCTAATACATTACGATGTATGTGGACCAATAAATACACGAGCCGAGGTGGATTCAATACTTCATTACTTTTCTTGATGATTTGATAGATATGGGTATGTTTATCTCATGCGCCATAAGTCCGAGTCTCTTGAAAAGTTCAAGGAATTCAAAATGAAGTACAAAATCAACTAGGCAAAACTATCAAGTCACTTGATCGATCGAGGTGGAAGTATTTGAGCCTAGAGTTTGATGATCTATTGAAGGAATGTGGGATTGTCTCACAACTTACTCCTCTGCTACTCCTCAATGGAATGGAGTTTACGAGAGAAGAAATCGAACTTTATTAGACATGGTTCGATCCATGATGAGTCATCTTGATCTCTGACTTCTTTTTGGGGACATGCAATTGAGGCATTGCTTTCACACTAAATCGTGTTCCATCTAAATCGGTTCAAAAGACGCCATATGAGATGTGGACCGAAAAGCGTCCGATATGTCTTTTATGAAAATTTGGGGTTGTGAAGCTTATGTTAAGCGTCGACGTCTACTAAGCTTGAACCCAAATCTGAAAAGTGTATTTTGTGGGGTATCAAAAAGAAACCAAAGGTTATTATTTCTTTAATCCCACCGAGAACAAAATGTTTGTTGCTCGATGGTGTCTTCCTAGAGAGAATTTATTTCTAGAAAGGAAGTGGGAGAAAGATTGAACTTGAAGAAATTCGAGAATCACAAGATACCACTGAACCAGTGATAGAACAACAGCAAATTCCACAAGAAATTGAGGAACAAGTAACTGCTGTAGAAACACAACCACCGCGAAGATCTTTAAGAGAACGCCATGCACCTGAGAGATATGGATTTCTCATTACAACACATGGTGACGTTCTTCTTATAGATCAAGATGAGCCTAGGACTTATCAAGAAGCGGTGACGAGCCCAGACTCTGAGAAATGGCTTGAGGCCATGAGATCTGAGATGGATTCCATGTATGAAAATCAAGTATGGACTTTGATTGACCCACCCGAAGGGGTTAAACCTATAGGGTGCAAGTGGGTTTTCAAAAGAAAACCGACATGGATGGTAACGATACAAACATACAAGGGCGATTAGTCGCTAAAGGTTTCGCCAAATTCATGGTGTTGACTATGATGAAACCTTTTCTCCTGTAGCTATGTTTAAATCCATCGAGATCTTGCTCGCCATAGCTGCATTTCATGATTATGAAATCTGCGGATGGACGTCAAAACGACTTTCCTTAACGGGAAACTTGAAGAGGATGTGTACATGACACAACTTTGAAGGTTTTGTCAATCCAAAGGATCTTTGGAAAGATTTGTAAGCTACAAAGATCCATTTATGGATTAAAGCAAGCTTCTCGAAGTTGGAATCTTCGTTTTAACGATGCAATTAAAGAGTTTGGTTTTATCAAAATGAAGATGAACCATGTGTTTACAAGAAAGTTAGTGGAGCACTATCACATTCTTGGTACTATATGTGGATGACATACTTATCATGGGAAATGACATACCTACCTTGCGTCTATTAAGACTTGGTTAGGAAGTTGTTTTTCTATGAAGGACTTGGGCGAAGCTACTTACATCTTAGGAGTCAAGATCTATAGAGATAGATCAAGACGACTACTAGAGTCTAAGCCAAAGTACATACATAGATAAAATCTTGAAAAGGTTTGGTATGGAAGAATCTAAAGAGGATTTCTACCTATGAGACATGGTATTTCACTCTCGAAGGAAATGTGTCCTTCAACTCCACAAGAGAGAACGCATGAGTAAAATTCCATATGTACGCTATTGGATCTATCATGTATGCCATGTTATGTACCCGTCCAGATGTCTCGTATGCCTTAAGTATGACGACGGTACCAAGTAGATCCGGTGAAGGTCAACTGGACCACGATCAAGAATATCCTTAAGTACTTGAGAAGAACTAAGGATACGTTCCTAATATATGGAGGTGAGGAAGAGTTAAGTGTAAAGGTTACAATCGATGCGACTTCAAGCCGACAAGGATGATTCTCGATCGCAATCGAGTTTGTGTTTTGCCTTAATGGTGGTCTTTGTGGTGGAAGAGTTCAAAGCAAAGTACGATGTGGATTCTACAGCAGAGGTAGAGTATATTGCGACCAAGGTGGGCAACAAAAGCGGTTTGGATCAAGAAGTTCATTCTTGGACTAGGGGTTGTGCCTAGCATATCGGATGCTATAGAACTCCGATGTGATAACAATGGAGCTATTGCACAAGCTAAAGAACCCAGATCTCACCAATGATCCAAACATATACTTAGGCGCTATCATCTTATTCGAGAGATTATCGATCGAGGAGATGTTGAGATATGTAGAGTACCTACAGATGATAACATTGTTGATCCTTGACCAAGCCTCGACACAATGAAGCATGATCGTCACACTAAGTCTCTTGGTATTAGATATATGATTGATTGGTCTTAGTGCTAGTGGGAGATTGTAAGAGTATGCCCAAAGATCAATCATGAGATGGTTGTAATAATGGACTTGATTTACCATGTTTATTAATATAAAGCGTTGTCATTATTATTTCGGTTTTTTCTTACGTGTACAAATAAACTGTTTTATAATAATGTCACGAGAATAATATGATTATTCTTAAAATATCCTTAGTCAAGTATTATTGTTGACCGGGACAACAATAATGCATTAAGACTAACATGTAGTTGATTGATGATAAAGAGTTATCATTGATATGGAGTGTCAAAATCAATGCATGAATATGTGTGCTAGAGAACAACATATTGGGTGACCCGCTATGAGTATGTTTCTTGGATTATTATGTAATTGTCACAGCATTACTCATAGTGATTAATATGTATATGATCCTTAGACTTGAGATAATCATTATCCCAACATCGTGAGTCGTATATTTTGATCGATCAAGCGTGCAATCAGAATCGGTTGTTCTATAAAGGTGATGTTGGATATATCACAATCAATGTAGAGGATATTATTGATCAATATAGGATAAGTCCTCCCACATAATGGGAGTAATATCTTAGGCCACTTGATTGAGTGAGACTAGAAATGCATGGCCATGCTCAAATAAGTTGACATGAGATGTCATACTAATTTGTATATCATAGTCTACTCAAGATATCAAGAAACATGGGATGGACTATACAAGTGTGACTATTCCATGACTTGTATCTATTCCAGAGATAAAGGACTTAAGGATTAATGCATGAAAAATTAATCACAAAAGTTATGTCGAATCATGACTTCTTGTATCTTAGGTAGCAATGATGCATTGCTAGATGCCACTCATTGTTTGTGACATTAGAATCGTTCTAGTATTACTACTAACGTTACAAGAACCTCTGAGGTCACACCTATGGTTGAAATGAGCGGAATGAAACATAGTTGGTATTGTGTTTGATTGTCACATGAATTAAATTAATTAAAGAATTAATTTAATTGACAATCAAATATTGAATACATTATATGTACAAGGATGTTGTACACATAATGAGAATTAATATATGAATTTGGTTCTATATAAATTTAAATAAATATAGTTTACGAAATCCATGTTATAATTAATGTAATTATAACTTTTGGGTATAATTAATGTAATTATAATTTTCGGTTAAAACATTATTATATTTATTTAATCTTGATTATAAAAGGGTAATAAGTGAAGAAAAACCCTAAAATTTTGCTTAAAAAAAGGTCTAGCAGTAGTCAAGCAAAACACCTCTCTAAAATAGTTTTTGGAGATATCTGCCGTTCATAGTCAAACCGGGTGGATTACGTAGAGGCCAACATCGTAAAGGTTGTGGCTTGGTTCGATAGTGGATCAGATATCTTGTCGCCGAGGCGTCGCTATCTACTCAGATTGAAACTTTGGTAATTTCGAAACCTTTATTTCACCCGATTCGTTCCTCACACATGGATTCATGGTTTGGATCATGGGATTAATTTTATTTCATGCGCCTTGGGGTGCTTGGCGTTCAACACCGATACATCTTATTTCCTCCGGTGCATAGCATAAGGGCTACTATCGCCTCTAGAAGAATCATTTGCCTCAAATCCGAATCCACGGGCATACAAACCCTTCCACGAAAACACAGTACACCACCTTTGCTCAAACCAAAATCTCCTATTACACCACTTTCAGCTTGTTGTATTAAAGGACCCAACTTTTCATCGGATAATTGCTTTTCTTTAATTTGTTCCAACCACAGAGGCTTCACCTGAAGTTTCACTAGCAAACTGCCATCCTCATACAAATTGAGATGAGTAAACATTGCTCTTAAGTCTGATAGAACCTTACGACTCAACGCGTCTGCCACAATATTAACCTTTCCAGGATGGTACTCGATTGAGAAATCATAATCCTTTAACAACTCCACCCATCTCTGTTGTCTTAAATTCAACTCCTTTTGGGTAAGGAGATACTTAAGACTCTTATGGTCCGTATAAATGATTGACTTCTCACCGTAAAGATAATGTCTCCAAATCTTTAATGCAAACACTACCGCAGCCAACTCCAAATCATGAGTAGGATAATTGACTTCATGCGGCCTCAACTGTCGAGAAGCATAAGCTACCACTTTTCCACTTTGCATCAGTGCACATCCTAAACCCGTGTGTGACGCATCATAGTAAACGGTAAACTCTTTTTTGGCCTCTGGTTGAATCAGTATTGGCACTTCTGTTAGAATCTTTTTCAGTTTCTCAAAAATTTCTTGTTGTTTATCGGTCCATACATACGATACTTCCTTCCGCAATAGCTTAGTTAGGGGTGCAGCAATCAATGAAAACCCCTTAACAAAGTGTCTATAATAACCAGCCAAACCCAAGAAACTCTAGATCTCAGCTACTG
The DNA here is from genome assembly GCA_025506655.1 of Gossypium rotundifolium. Classification (NCBI taxonomy): domain Eukaryota; kingdom Viridiplantae; phylum Streptophyta; class Magnoliopsida; order Malvales; family Malvaceae; genus Gossypium; species Gossypium rotundifolium. The sequence continues at coordinate 120,983,821 of CP106731.1, forward strand.
ACTTTGGCGATTTCCAATTCAACACAGCTTCTACCTTTTGAGGATCAACTCTTATACCTTCAGCTGACACTACATGACCTAAGAAAGTTGAAACACCCCAAACCTGGCTCAAAAAGCCTAACCGGATTTGATATGTTCCTCGAGTAAAACTTTAGCAAATTCTCGCTTTGTTTAAGAAAAACTTGATGATTTTGAATAAAATAGATTAACTTAAAGATCGGGTTGAAATCAAATTGTAAAGTAAATTTGTATCTTCTTAAAACATTATTTTTAAGAGAAATTAATAAGTTAAAAGAAAACCAAATTTAATGAAAAATTTATTTATTACTTTAAAACATATATATATATATTATTGTGTCTAAAACATTTTAAATTATTTATTGAAAACCATTTAGTTATTTAATTAATAATTGTTCATGGCGTAAAAATAAATCCAAACACAAAAATTAAAAACAGTTCATAGTGGCCTTATTACATAAAAATAGCAAAACCCATAATAAATTCTAAATAAGTTTAATAAGTTTAATTTGGAAAATCTCCAAAATACTTTGTTTGAGCTTTGGCCACCACGTAATCCTTCTTCAATTCGATCCATCGTGCTAAGAGTCATCTGAAAAATTATCCCACAAAAAGGGGTGAGTCATAAACTCAATGTGTAACACATACATTAAAAAGCCCATTTGATCAAAGCCTTTAAGCCCATTAATAACACATATAGCCATAGTCCCATTTTTAGTCATATTTAGCCAAAAGCCCATTTTATAGCAAATCAAATAATAATCATTTAAAATCACATGGATATATACATATAATGAAATGCAAACCCGCCCACCTAAATATCCATCCGCTACACACCACCGTACCAACCAATCACACCGTGGGATTACTAAATCGACCCTCCATCCGCTACACACCATCGAAGGCGCTTCTTTGCATCAACATGCACATCGCCCTTATAATTTTGTGGCAAGGCCACCAGACAAATGTGACCGAAGTCACCAGATTCACATATGTGATCGAAGTCACCGGATTCAAATATGTGACCGAAGTTATCGGATTCAAATATGTGACCGAAGTCACCGGATTATGTGGTAAAACCATCGGAATACTTCCCCTTTATCAATTTTACCCATATGCACATGCACATACATATTATTTAGTTTTCATGCCATTTACCCCAAAATCATAATATAGTCATACTTATTTCACATTTATGCATATAGCAAAATTAACGAAATATTGGGGTAAACATACCTGAATATCGTATACCACTAAATGGTATCCACAATCATTATCAAACATATTTTCATATAAATCACATTAAATATAGATCTATGAGATTTTAGTGTAATGTTACACACCTTATGACTGTGAGAACGATACCTTCCCACTCATCAATGCCTAGTTAATTATCACACTTGATTAGTATACACTATTACTAATAAAACTATACTATTGATAAGAGATCTAAATCCTTACCCTCGGATTCTCGAACAACCGTTATTTGTGGTTTTTCTCCACTAGATGGATCAAAACCCGCTGACAACCCACTAACAAAAAGTGGTTCGGTTGTACGCACGACTTCAAATAACCGATCTTCATTAGCAGAGGGTCCACAACCCGGTGGAAAATCTCTTATCACCGATACAACTCTTCTTTTGTAGTTTGAGAGTATAACAGTGCCTCCTCTCTTCCAAACACTCTGTACTGCTCTTTTTGAACCTATCTTGTTAGTCTTGAATTCACCCCTAAAATAAAGTTGGTTAATAAACTATCTAAAAGAATTGATATAACCGAAAGTGATATTCTTACCTTGGATGATTTCGAAAGATCTCTCCTTATTTGTTGGTTTCAAAAAGGATCTTTAACAATCCCTTCCAAAGTTTCGGCATAGGAGAAAATGAGAGAATTTAGTTTCTAAATTGGCTATAATAAAAGGAGATAATGAAAACAATTGACAAAAAAATCTTACCTGACCACTTGAAGATTCGGCCTTGAACAAAAAGAAGAGAAAAAAATATGGTGTTTTGGCTATGGTGGTTTTGGGTTTCCAACAAAAGAAAAGAAAGATTAAGATGAAAATGAAAGATGATTTGGTTTGACAAAGAGAAGAAAAGAATGTTGATTTTGGTTTTGGTAGAAGGTAGTTTCGGTTGAGAGTGAAGAAGAAAGAAAATGAAAAGAGAAAGAAAGAGAAAAGGAAGAAAAGATGATGATAATGATGATTTCCAAAAGAAAAGAGATGAGTTTAGGGACTTATGTGCATTCGCCAAGAGGGAAAAAGTGAAGAAAATAGGTTTATGATCTTTGGTATTTTCGGTTACAAAGAGGATGAAAGATGTTTTGTTTAGGAGAAAAGAAACTAGAAAGACTTTTCAAACCGAAATGGCAAATTGTAAAAGACCAAAAGAAGAGAAAAGGCTTCTCTTTTTGTGTAGATAGGCATTTGGCTATGAACAAGGTTTTGGAGAAAATTGGTTAAAATTTTAGCCAACTATCACCCTAATGCCTATACAAAAATTCGGCCAACCTATGCCAACATGATCCCTTTTTTTTTCTCCTATTTCTTCCTCATCAATCCTTTGTTTCCAAACACAATTAAGCCTTCTCCCTTAGCCCCTAAAGTCGACTAGGTTCATGGTCAAATGACCATGAAAAAGCTTCCAAAACACCCTCTTTTCGTCAAGCCTTTTGTCCCCCTATCTTACCATATCATCATGATTCCATGCCATAACTTCTAGCTTGCCTTTTCCATATGGTCTACTAACCAAAAATAAAAAGATGCTCATCCATTCTAGAATAGTCTTGGCCGACACTATAGGAAAGAAAACAAAAAAATTAAAATTCTTCCATTTGCTAGCTAGGGGATTCGAACCTCTCTCCTCATGCATTCACTCATGCACCATTACCACTTTGCCAAATGACTTATTATGCTTTAAACCTCTTGTCAATATTTCTTAAAGCCTATCTTGCTTAGCTCCATCTTAATTATTAAAAACTTAATATGTCACTAAGCATTCACTTACATAATGAAGTTCAAAAATAAACTTCCAAAACACACTCAATCATATTTAGGCATGCAACAACATTCAATTAAGTAGAGATGCATAACCCTTAATTATCAGGATGTTACAGTTCTACCCCCTTAAAAATAATTTCATCCTCGAAATTACCTGGCTGAAACAAGTGAGGGTATTGCTGTCGCATTGCTTCCTCCGATTCCCACAAAGCTTCTTCTGATCCATGATTACGCCATAACACTTTGACGAGAGGAACCGATTTTCTCCGTAAAACCTTTACATCTCGCTCCAGAATTTGAATTGGCTCCTCTTCATAGGACAAATCTGGTCTTAATTCCACCTCCTCAACTTGCACTACATGAGATGGATCCGACCGGTAATGGCGTAACATTGAAACATGGAACACATTATGCATTTGCTTCAACTTCAAAGGCAAATCTAATTGATATGCTACAGGTCTGACCCACTTCAAAACCCGATAAGGTCCAATGAACTTGGGACTTAACTTCCCTTTGTGACCAAATCTCATTACCTTTTTCCAAGGTGAGACCTTTAGGAATACTTGATCCCCCACAGCAAACTCTATTTCCTTCCGCTTAAGATCTGCGTACGACTTTTGTCTGTCAGATGCTTCCTTTAACCGAGCCCGGATTAAATTAACCTTTTCTTTGGATTTAGCCACTATTTCTGGACCCAAAATCTGACGTTCCCCTAATTCTGTCCAACACGTAGGAGTGCGACACTTCCGTCCATATAGTGCTTCATACGGTGCCATCCGAATACTGGCTTGGTAACTGTTATTATACGCAAATTCTGCTAACGGTAAGAACTCTTCCCAGCTTCCTCTGAAATCTATCACACATCCCCTTAACATATCTTTTAAGATTTGGATTACTCGTTCAGACTGGCCGTCAGACTGTGGATGAAATGCCGTACTGAAATCCAATCTGGGGCCCAAAGCCTGATGCAATGCATTCCAAAACCGAAACGTAAACCTCAGATCTCTATCTAAAATAATTGACACCGGCATTCCATGCAATCTCACAATCTCAGCCACATATAACTTCGCCAATTTCTGTAAAGAGTAATTAACCCGAATGGGATAAAATGTGCAGATTTCGTCAATCGGTCCACTATCACCCATATCGAGTCTTTCTTAGTAGGCGTAAGAGGAAGCCCACTAACAAAGTCCATGGTGATTCTCTCCCACTTCCATTGTGGAATCTTTATCGGCTGAAGTAATCCCGAAGGAACTTGATGTTCAGCCTTGACTTGCTGACACGTTATGCACTTTCCTACAAACTCCCTAACTTCTCGTTTAAGACCAGGCCACCAAAATTGATCTCAAAAATCTCGGTATAACTTACTTCCTCCAGGATGCATAGCATAAGGGCTACCATGCGACTCCTAAAGAATCTTTTGCCTCAACTCCTGATCCCTCGGCATACAGACTTTACCTTTGAAACACAATACCCCATCACTGTTAATACCATAATCCTCCAATTTCCCACTCTGCACCTGCCGAAGCTTTACACTCAGATCTTCATCTACTAACTGCCTCTCTTTCACTTGACTCAACCATGTCGGCTTAACTTGCAATTCTGCCAACAAGCTTCCGTCATCGTAAAGACTAAGATGTGCAAGCATCGCCCATAAATCTGACACCACTTTTCGACTTAGAGCGTCTGCCACCACATTTGCCTTGCCCGAGTGGTACTCAATAGAACAGTTGTAGTCTTTCAACAACTCTATCCACCTTCGCTGCGTCAAATTCAGTTTTTTCTGAGTCAGTAGATATTTCAGACTTTTGTGGTCCGTGTATATCACTGACTTTTCCCCGTATAAATAATGTCTCCAAACTTTAAGAGCAAAGACTACAGCTGCCAATTCCAAATCATGCGTCGGGTAATTAACCTCGTGTGGTCTTAACTGCCGAGACGCATATGCAACTACCTTCCCGTCTTGCATCAGAACACATCCTAATCCCGTGTGAGAAGCGTCACAATACACGACGAAATCCTTCCTTGCCTCAGGCTGAATCAAAATTAGAGCTTCAGTCAAAACCCTCTTGAGCTTCTCAAAGCTCTCTTGCTGCTTATCAGCCCACACGAAAGGTACTTCCTTTCTCAACAATTTCGTTAAAGGTGCAGCTATCGATGAAAATCCTTCAACAAATCTTTTGTAATAGCCTGCTAATCCCAAGAAATCGAACCTCGATTCACGGACTTGGGTGGTTTCAATCTAGTCTGACCTCAATCTTCCGAGGATCCACCCTTATCCCTTCCGCAGACACCACATGGCCTAAAAATGCAACTTCTTTCAGCCAAAATTCACACTTGCTGAATTTGGCATAAAGTTTCTTCTCCCTTAAAACTTGTAACACAATCCGGAGATGCTTATCATGCTCCATTTCGGACTTAGAATACACCAGGATGTCGTCTATGAACACCAAGACGAATTGATCCAAGTAGGGTTGGAAAATCCGGTTCATCATATCCATGAACGCAGTTGGGGCGTTCATCAATCCGAATGGCATTACCAGAAATTCATAATGCCCATATCTAGTTCGAAAAGCCGTCTTATGGATATCCGCTTCTTTCACCTTAAGCTGATGATACCCCAACCTTAAATCAATCTTTGAGAATACCGCTGCTCCCTTAAGCTGATCGAACAAGTCATTGATCCTTGGCAAAGGATACTTGTTCTTGATGGTCAGCTTATTCAACTGCCGGTAGTCTATACACATCCTCATCGATCCGTCCTTCTTCTTTACAAATAGGACCGGTGCTCCCCATGGAGACACACTAGGTCGGATAAATCCATGATCAAGCAACTCCTGAATCTGAGCCTTAAGCTCAACTAACTCTTTCGGTGCCATTCTATATGGAGCAATAGAAACTGGCGCCGTTTCAGGCAATAAATCAATCCCGAATTCTACCTCACGATCCGGAGGCAATCCTGAAAGTTCTTCCGGAAAAACATCTACAAATTCATTCATAGTCCTGACTTCTTCAACAGTTTCCTTCTTAGCCTCCAAGGCACTCACTAACATCAGAAAGGCTACACATCCCTTTCTAACCATCTTTTCTGCCTTAAGAGCGGATACTACATTAGATAAGTAGTTTCGTCTCTCGCCCATCACTATAACTCCTTTGTCATCAATAGTTCTTAAGGACATCCGCTTAGCAGCATAATCCACATTTGCATGATACTTCACTAGCCAGTCCATGCCTGAGATCAGGTCGAACTCTCCGAATGGTAACTCCATTAAATCAGCCAAAAATTGTATCCCCTGAACTTCTAAAGGCACTTCCTTAAAAAGTTTGTCTATTACTACTGTCTGTCCTAAAGGACTAAGTACAGTCATCTTCCTAGGTATAGTCTCAGAAGTCACATGCAAAGTTCCAGATACTTCACTAGCGATATAAGAGTGAGTTGACCTATATCTATCAAAGCAATAAAGGGCAACCAGAAATCGAAGCGTACACTGTGATAACATCAGTACGCCACCGCTTCTCTGCGACGAATTGCATATATTAGACCTAGTTGTCTCACCTCAGAGCTACCACTGCCTCTGCCTGAAATTCGCGACCTCTACCAGAACCATTACCCTTCCATTTGGACCACGGCCCTTATCATTCTTTATTCACCTCTGCCACTTTGATTAACACCACGACTATTTGGATGGTTCTTATCTGAATTCATCGGGCAATCCTTGATCATATGATCTTTATACCCGCACTTGAAACATCCCCCGATCTTTTTCCAACATTCTCCCGGGTGCATCTTCCCACATTGAGTGCAAGCACGATGTTGTCCACCCGTAGCAGTCTGCTGACTTCGCGGCCCATCATTTCTTAGTTTCTTTTGAAAATTCCCAGATGACCTTGATGACCCAAAGCTTCTCTTCTTCTTATTCTGGCCTCTGTCCCGGTTCTGTCTCTCAGTCCGCTTAACTTCTTCAGCTATTCTTGCCCTTTCTACTAAGATTGCAAAATCTCTTTCCCAGTGTGGAGCAATCATCACTCGCAGTTCATCTCTAAGTCCATCCTCAAATCTGATACACCGTTCATATTCCGTAGCCATTATCCCCCTGGCATAACGGCTAAGTCACAAAAATTCTACTTCATATTCAGCTATCGACTTATTTCCTTGCACTAAATTCGAAATGCCTTCCTCTCGGGAGTCGATGTAGCTAGCTCCAACATATTTTCCTTCAATTTAACTTTAAAATACCCCAATCCACTAGATCCACGGGGTACTCTCCTTGATAGTGAGCCACCAGCGATAAGCCTCATCACGGAGTAGTGAAACAAAGACCTTCACTTTTCTTGATGGTGCAGTCAGTCTAAATCGTCCATGATCCTCTCATTGCCTCCAACCAAGATTCACTAAATTTGGAGCTACTCCAGATACTCCCTAAAACCTCAGCTCCATTTGATCTTAGTCTCTCAGCTACTGAATTTTGAGACCCATTTCCCGTACTAGCTTCTGCTACTTGTTCCAAAACTCGAAGCACGGCTTGTGATACTGCGTCACCTCCTCCATTTTGTTCTTGCAATTCCACCCCAACAAATGGTGGTATGAGCTTTATTTTCGGAACTTTGACCAGATCTAACTGGTTTTGACACGATCATTCTTCCTCTCTAGCGTCATGACACGACCGTCCCCTAGAACTCATGTCTACTATGTGTATTATCTGTTTTTACGAAAAAGTTTTATGCATTAGAGTCTTTTCACTTCTTATTAAAAGAAAGTTTTATGCAACAGATATTCAGTGGTTTTTCCATGGTAGTACACATACACCTAGGGTTCATGTCTCTAAAGTATAGTTTCCTTAGGCTTATCATACATTCATATCACTTTTTTTAATAAAAGTACTTACCTGATGGATCTGGGTCGAGAACTCTAAATGCCATGCTTCTTTAAAACCATTTAACTTAAGAACACTTCCAAAAAGTCATTTGGGCTAAATTTTGAAAACGTTGTGGGCTTCAAAACCCAAGGTCGAGAGTTTAAAAGCGGGCTCGATACCAAGTTGAAACCCCAAACCCTACTCAAAAAGCCCTAATGGATTTGATATGTTCCTCGAGTAAAACTTTAGCAAATTCTCGCTTTGTTTAAGAAAAACTTGATGATTTTGAATAAAATAGATTAACTTAAAGATCGGGTTGAAATCAAATTGTAAAGTAAATTTGTATCTTCTTAAAACATTATTTTAAGAGAAATTAATAAGTTAAAAGAAAACCAAATTTAATGAAAAATTTATTTATTACTTTAAAACATATATATATATATATAGTGTCTAAAACATTTTAAATTATTTATCGAAAACCATTTAGTTATTTAATTAATAATTGTTCATGGAAGAAAAATAAATCCAAACACAAAAATTAAAAACAGTTCATAGTGGCCTTATTACATAAAAATAGCAAAACCCATAATAAATTCTAAATAAGTTTAATAAGTTTAATTTGGAAAATCTCCAAAATACTTTGTTTGAGCATTGGCCACCACGTAATCCTTGCTGACCCGATCCATCGCGCTAAGAGTCATCTGAAAAATTATCCCACAAAAAGGGGTGAGTCATAAACTCAATGTGTAACACATACATTAAAAAGCCCATTTGATCAAAGCCTTTAAGCCCATTAATAACACATATAGCCATAGGCCCATTTTTAGTCGTATTTAGCCAAAAGCCCATTTTTATAGCAAATCAAATAATAAATCATTTAAAATCACATGGATATATACATATAATGAAATGCAAACCCGACCCACCTAAATATCCATCCGCTACACACCACCCGTACCAACCAATCACACCGGGATTACTAAATCGACCCTCCATCCACTACACACCATCGAAGGTAGTTCTTTGTAGTCAACATGCACATCGCCTTTATAATTTTGTGGCAAGGCCACTGAAAAATGTGACCAAGTCATCAGATTCACATATGTGACCAAGTCACCGGATTCAAATATGTGACCAAGTCACAAATATGTGATTCATGTTATGGTAAAACCACCAAAATACTTCCCTTTATCAATTTTACCCATATGCCCATGCACATACATATTATTTAGTTTTCATGCCATTTACCCCAAAATCATAATATAGTCATACTTATTTCACATTTATGCATATAGCAAAATTAACGAAATATTTGGGTAAACATACACGAATATCGATACCACTAAATGGTATCCACAATCATTATCAAACATATTTTCATATAAATCACATTTAATATAGATCTATGAGATTTTAGTGTAATGTTACACACCTTATGACCGTGAGAACGATACCTTCCCGCCACGTCAACGCCTAGTTAATTATCACACTTGATTAGTATACACTATTACTAATAAAACTATACTATTGATGAGAGATCTAAATCCTTACCCTCGGATTCTCGAACAACCGTTATTTGTGGTTTTTCTCCGCTAGATGGATCAAAACCCGCTGACAACCCACTAACGAAAAGTGGTTCGGTTGTACGCACGACTTCAAATAACCGATCTTCGTTAGCAAAGGGTCCACAACTCGATGGAAAATCTCTTATCGCCGATACAACTCTTTGTTTGTAGTTTGAGAGTATAATAGTGCCTCCTCTCTTCCAAACACTCCGTACTTCTCTTTTCGAACCTATCTTGTTAGTCTCGAATTCACCCCTAAAATAAAATTGGTTAATAAACTATCTAAAAGAATTGATATAACCGAAAGTGATATTCTTACCTTGGATGATTTCGAAAGATCTCTCCTTATTTGTTGGTTTCAAAAAGGATCCTTAACAATCCCTTCCAAAGTTTCGGCCTAGGAGAAAATGGGAGAATTTAGTTTCTAAATCGGCTATAATAAAAAGAGATAATGAAAACAATTGACAAAAAATCTTACTTGACCACTTGAAGATTCGCCTTGAACAAAAAGAAGAGAAAAATATGGTGTTTTGGCTATGGTGGTTTGGGTTTCCAACAAAAGAAAAGAAAGATTAAGATGAAAATGAAAGATGATTTGGTTTGACAAAGAGAAGAAAAGAATGTTGATTTTGGTTTTGGTAAAAGGTAGTTTCAGGTTGAGAGTGAAGAAGAAAGAAAAAAAGAAAAGAGAAAGAAAGAGAAAAGGAAGAAAAATATGATGATAATGATGATTTCCAAAAGAAAAGAGATGAGTTTAGGGACTTATGTGCATTCGGCCAATAGGGAAAAAGTGAAGAAAATAGGTTTATGATCTTTGGTATTTTCGGTTACAAAGAGGATGAAAGATGTTTTGTTTAGGAGAAAAGAAACTAGAAAGACTTTTCAAACCGAAATGGCAAATTGTAAAAAGACCAAAAGAAGAGAAAAAGGCTTCTCTTTTGTGTAGATAGGCATTCGGCTATGAACACGGTTTTGGAGAAAATTGGTTAAAAATATTAGCCAACTGTCACCCTAATGCCTATGCAAAAATTTGGCCAACCTATGCCAACATGATCCCTTTTTTTTTCTCCAATTTCTTCCTCATCAATCCTTTGTTTCCAAACACAATTAAGCCTTCTCCCTTAGCCCTTAAAGTCGACTAGGTTCATGGTCAAATGACCATGAAAAAGCTTCCAAAACACCCTCCTTTCTTCAAGCCTTTTGTCCCCCCTATTTTACCATATCATCATGATTCCATGCCATAACTTCTAGCTTGCCTTTTCCATATGGTCTACTAACCAAAAATAAAAAGATGCTCATCCATTCTAGAATAGTCTTGGCCGACACTATAGGAAAGAAAACAAAAAAAATTAAAATTCTTCCATTTGCTAGCTAGGGGATTCGAACCTCTCTCCTCATGCATTCACTCATGCACCATTACCACTTTGCCAAATGACTTATTATGCTTTAAACCTCTTGTCAATATTTCTTAAAGCCTATCTTGCTTAGCTCCATCTTAATTATTAAAAACTTAATATTTCACTAAGCATTCACTTACATAATGAAGTTCAAAAATAAACTTCCAAAACACACTCAATCATATTTAGGCATGCAACAACATTCAATTAAGTAGAGATGCATAACCCCTAATTATCATGATGTTACAAAAGTCACTTCCTTAAACCAAAATTCACACTTACTGAATTTGGCATAAAGTTGCTTATCTCATAATATTTGCAACACAGTGCGCAGATGAGAGTCATGCTCTTCTTCATTCCTCGAATATACCAAGATGTCATCTATGAACACTACTACGAACCGGTCTAAATAGAAATTTGAAAGACTCGGTTCATCATGTCCATAAATGCACATTGGTGCATTAGTCAAATCAAAAGGCATCACTAAAACTCATAATGTCCATAACGAGTTTGAAATGTCATCTTATGAATATCGCCTCTTTCACCTTGAGTTGATGATAACTCGATCTCAAATCAATCTTGGAGAAGACCAAGCTCATCTTAATTGATCAAACAGTCATCAATTCTCGAAATGGATACCTATTCTTGATCGTCAATTTATTCAACCGCCTATCATCAATGCACATACGGATCGACCCATCCTTCTTCTTGATGAACAAAATCGGTGCTCTCTCGGAGACACACTTGGTCGAATAAATCCACGATCTAGTAGTTCTTGAATTTGAGCTTTAAGCTCGCTTAACTCCTTCTGCCATTCTATAAGAAGCAATGGACACCGGGCGATTATGGGCAAGAGCTCAATGCCAAATTCTACTTCCGATCCGGAGGTAGACCGAAAGTTCTTGGAAAGACATCCGAAATTCTTTCACCGTTCTCACACCTTCTCTTCGATAAATCCTTGGCATCCAAAGCATTGATGAATGTTAGGAATGCTCTATTCCTTTTCACACCAACTTTTCTACCTTCAAAGCGATACCACATTTGCCAAAAAGTTTTTCTTTCGCCTATCATTATTATATCCTCATCATCCACAAATCCTTATTGACATCCATTTTTCGGCACAATCCAATTGCGCTCGATGCTTCACCAACCAATTCATCCCCAAAATAAGATAAAACTCACCGAAAGGTAATTCCATCAAGTTTGCTAGAAATACCTCTCTTTGAATCTCCAAGGGCACATCTCTAAATAATTTATTCACTATTACCAACTGTCCTAAAGGACTAATTACCGTCATCTCTCTATCGGTAATCTCAGACCTAATATTCAGGTTTCCAGATATAGCACTAGCAACATACGAGTAGGCAGACCCGATATCTATCAAGGTAGTAACAGGTACATCAAAAATAAAGAACGTACCAGTTATCACATCAGGTGCATCGCCATCCTCACGACGCCTAACAGCATAGACCAATCCTAGCTGTCATGCCTCTGTGTTACCTCTAACACCATTACCTCGACCAGGTGCACCTTGTCCACATCCATTACCATTACCACCACGACCTCTTTGTGGCTGCTGAGTACCTCTAGCTGGCTGAGCCTCAGGTTTACAAGCTTCCTGAGTCGTTTCAATCCGTCGAGGACAATTCTTAAACTGATGATCCTTGGATCCACATTTAAAACAGGCTCCAGTTTTCCTCCAACATTCTCCGGGATGTCGCCTTCCAAAGTTGGCACATTCTCGAATCTGATTGGTAGTCACAGGTGCCCTAACTTGAACTGGCTCATCATTCCGTGGCCTCTTTTGAAACCTTTTAGAAGAACGAATACTTAAAATCCTCTTGCCTCTTACTTTTCCGGTTCGGCGTTCTAAATTCTTAGCCTCTTGGGCTATCTTAGCTTTCTCAACTCATCATTGATTGTGGGGCTATCCTCAACTCATCATTCATCCATCCTCAAAGTGTACACGCTACCATCGTCTGCACTATAGTACGAGCATAACAACTCAAGCGAAGAAATTACGCCTCGTGGTCGCCATGCGATCTTACTTCCTTGAACCAAATTCAGGAATTTCTTCCTCCGGGCATCTACATAACTTGTCCCGAAGTACTTCCCTTGGAAAGCGGCTTTAAAGAAATCCCAATTAACCAATGCAACCTCGGTGCCTTCTCGAATAGTAAGCCACCATTGATATGCCTTGTCTCTTAGTAAAGACATGGCTCCTCTTAGTTTCTGCTCGACGATACACTCCAGATCATCCATAATTTGTTCTACAGCCTCAAGGTAATATTTTGCCACATTCGGAGCTACACCAGAGACACCTCTAAAAACTTCTGCACCACTAGACTTGAGTCATTCCGATATTGATCTGCGAGCTATTGGCCCAGTTCTGGCCCCAGTTACTCTTTCTAGGACTCGCAACATTGCTTGGGTCAAAGCATTATCCTCATTAGCATGATCATGAGATCTAGATTCGCTCTTGAATGACGTAGGTGCATCCATTTTCGGTATATAACCCGGCGCTTCAGATGCAACACCTCATCTTCTACGACGGCCACGTCTACCGCATCCACGACCACGTCCTCTAGTGCTCATATTGTCTAATTCACTTTTAATCTGATTACAAGTTTTATGAATCAGAATATTATTTCAGTGCTTATTAACGATATTTTATGAGATATAAGAGATAGGGTTGTTTTCGCAATCACATCCTATAATCTCGATCTCTATCGTTTTCAACACCTACAACTAGAAATTCTAGAGTGTTCCTAAGGTCTCATCCCAATAATAAATATTTAAGAAACAAATACTTACGTGACTTGGTGTCAGATGCTCATGGTGCCATACTACCTTTAAAACGTAAAGTCTAGAAATTTAAATAGTTTTTAAACAAAAATCATTATTGAACCCAAACCACAGCCGAGTTTTGAAACTGAGCTCTAATACCATAAAATGTAACACCCCAAACTCGGCCTATGCATTAAGCCCAGATTTTGGCATGCCACACAAATTAAATGTACATTCAAATCATTTAACAATGTAGAAATCAAATTCCAAAACGATTAAGAGAGTGACTTTATCGAAAAATCAAAGTTCATTGAAAACCATAATTAAAAACACAAGAGTTTATCATTTGATCTATAGAGTAGTAATTGATAAAAACTTTGGATTTATTTAGTCAAAATATTTCATCGAAAAGTTTTAAAAGAATTTCCTACGTTTCAATGATATTTAAGAAAAACCTTTATTTTATATGAGAGTTAAAAAAAACATTTATAAAAACTAAACCAATCCAACTTAGGAAAACTAAAACACAATAAAATCCATCCACTTAATAAAATCCATAATTAAAGAGGCCTTATTACATCGCCATAAAAAATAGTACTTAATAAAAATTATTAAAGAAGTCTTAAAGTTTTATAAACCACCATTTGTAGTATAGCCTCCACACGAAGTCATCTCCGACCCAAGTCTCCATCAATTATTATTACTTGAGAGGGGTAAAAAAATTTGGGTGAGTTACTTAGAACTCAGTGTGTAACTCACTTACCATAGTCCACAGGGCCGAATATATAACACCCCAAACCCAACCTTTGCGTTAAGACGAGATTTGGTTTGTTACATAGATCGAACTATCTTAATAATTTAGATGAATCGGTATTTCAAAACCCTTTGAAATTAGAGTTTAATAAAAATGAAGAGAGAAAAAAATAAAATTTAAGTTTGATGTATTTGAGAAACATAAGTTGAAAATCTCGTCATTTAATTTCTAATTATCAAAACCCTAAAGAAATTTTTATAAGAGTTCAAAGTATTTGGAAATAAGAATAGTTAAAGAATCTCGTATGTTTGAAAACCCAAAATATTTTAATAAAACATTATATGATAAATATAAGCCCATGTTAAAATATCCAAAACATAATTGAAATCCATTCACACATAAAAATCATAAAATAATAATAATAGAGGCCTTATTACATCAAACCCAAAATAGCAATTTAAAGAAAGTACTTATTAAAAGTTCAAAGTTTATTCAACCCATGTATGTAGTATGGCCTCCACGAAGTCATCCTCGGCTCAAGTCCACGTCAATTTCCATTACCTGAGATGAAAAATTTGAGGGAGTGAGTTACTCAGAACTCAATGTATAACTCACTTACTTTATCCACTGGGCCAGATCATCAAATCATTATTATGGGCTTAAGCCCATCAACAGGTTTAACAATATAAATAATGAGATGTATGCAAATAATGAAATTTCCCACCCAAACCTAATTTCCATCCGCTACACACCACACATACCAACCATCACACCTGTGGGGATCAAGTCAACCCACCCCGCCAACACACCAATCGTAGGCATTTAGCCATTTTATTTTTGTGGCAGAGCCACCGAACTAGATTGTGACAAAGTCACCGAACTAGAGGCATTGAGCCATTAAATATTTGTGGCAGAGCCACCGAACTAGAGGCAATAAGCTATTTAATTATTTTGTGGCGAGCCATTTAACTAGATTTTGGCAACAGGCCTTTCTTCTCTTCATCGTTAATCCCAACCCATGCAACATGTATGCAAAATAGTCTATGTACATATGATGATTTTATCAAAAAGGCCCAATTAACATAAGAGTCAATATTTCAAGTTTTTATTAAGAACCAAAAATTACAAAATAACATTTAGCCCATTTAGCAATTTAGCATCTTAGGCCCAATTAACGATCTAGCAAAGAGTTCGGCCCATTTAACAATTTGTCAGGGTTTTCGGCCCATTTAATGATCTAATAGAGATTTCAGCCCTTTTAATGATCTAGCAGAGATTTCGGCCCATTTAACAGTCTATCAGGGATTTTAGCCCATTTAACGATCTAGCAGAGATTTCGGCCCATTTTACTATCTAGCATACTTATTGGCCCATTTTATGATCTAACACATTTTCGGCCCAATTTTATGATCTAACACATTTTCGGCCCAATTTTATGATCTAGCACATTTTCGGCCCATTTTACGAAGACACAAAAATTTACATTTTACCAACTAACTCATCGAGGGCATTTTTGTAATTTTTACAATTTTAACCGTTTTCATGTAATTTCACCAAAATTCCAATTATTTCATTTTGTACCAATTTTGTCGTTTTTATGATTTTTCTCAATACTACGGCATGACATCTAACCCGAGATAAGTGTGAAGTTACACACCTTGATATCGTGAGTACTAAACCTTCCCGCTCGTCAACACCTAAACGTAATACGAACTATTAGAACACTTTCATTTATTAAAAATATACTATTGGTAAATGATATAAATCTTTACCCTTTTGATTTTGAACCACTTCTATTTTTGGTTTCTCCTCGATTGTTGATTCGTTGCCCGATGAGAATCCATGAACGTACAAAGGCTCGAGAGTACGAATAACCTCGAACAATTGATTCTCCTCGGTTGAAGGTCTGCAACCCGGTGGAAAATCCCAGATTCTCGAAATAGCCCTTCGTTTATATTTAGGGGGATTAGCGGAACCGCCCCTTTTTCGCAAACTACGGATTGCCCTTTTCTGCCCTATCTTGAATGTCTCACGGTTATATTCGTTCCTCGAAAAATGATCGAGCGATTATGTCCCTAAAACGAAATTGATTAATGACTAACTATACTAATATAATGAATAAGAATAAGAACCCTTAAAGAAAATCTCCTTACCTTAATTCTTGAGATCGATTCCAACGATCCACAATACTCAAGAATACTTTGAGTTTCTGCCTCCGCTAGATTTATATGATAGAGAAAAGGTTGGAATTAGATATGGTATGACAATGATCTAAATCCAAAAGATCATCTCACACCACAATAGATTTGGCACAGAAGAAAAACAAATTCCAGAATACTATGCTAACCACTTACCAATCGATTAAGTTTATGCGTAGGGAAAAGATACGATTATGAAGGAAAAATTGAAGGAGATAATACTTATCAATATTCGCCATGGTGAAATAAAAGGAAAAGTTTGTTTGAGAAATTTTGTAAAGAGAAAGAGATGAAGAAGGGTAAAAGAAAATATGGTGTTTATGTTTTGATTCTTTTCAAGAACGAAAGATGAACAAAGAATTGAAATTGGAGACTTGTGTGCATTCGGCAAGGGTGAAAAGAAAAGAAAATGGCCTTCCAAAATTTTAATGATTTGGCACAGGAGAAAAGTTTTTAGAGAATAGGTAAAATAAGACCTAAATGGTCAAAACTCAAATGGCCAAAAGAAAAGAGAACAAAAATATTGTTTACCTTTTGTCCAATAAGCATTCACCTAATGGGAGAGAATTTGAGAGAAACAAGCTTTGAGAGGAAAAAAAAATATCAAATGACCAAAAGAGGAAGATGTGCACAACTAGCCCCTAATTCATCTAAATGCCTTCAAAATTTATTGAACCCTTGCCCAAAAACCGTCCAAGTACTTGGCTATCAAGGATCAACTTTTGCCAACCTTTCTTTCCATAGCACACTCCCAATTTAAGCCATTTGTTCCCTTTACTTGCCTTATCCTATTGATTCCTTTCCTCAACTTAAATATTTCCTTAATCCTTTAGCCATCATACCAAAAATAAAGAAGTCAAACTTGCCATGTTTGCTTCTTGGCGACACTTGATAGGTGAATGCAAAAAAATAAAAATTTTCAAGTTGCATGCTAGGAGATTCGAACCTCTTCCCTCATGTCCAACTCATGGCGCCATCACCACTATGCCATTAACTCATCTTATGCCTTCTTTTAGTACTTAATTAACTTAAATCTCAAGGTGACTTAATTTCTTTACTCTAAAGTACACTTAACTAATATTTTTATTTTAACTCCAAGTAAACCCGAACTAATATTTAGGAGTTACAATTCTACCCCCTTAAAGAAAATTTCGTCCTCGAAATTTACATGATTAAAAGAGGTCAGGATATTGTTGCCGAATTGCAACCTCAAGCTCCCACGTAGCTTCCTCCGCTCTGTGATTACGCCATAAAACTTTGGCCAACAGAGTGTTCTTTCTTAGCACTTTAACATCCCGGTCTATAATTTCCACTGGTTCTTCTTCAAAAGACAAGTCTGAATTTAATTCAACTTCCTCTACCGGTACTATATGAGATGGATCCGATCTATAGCGTCTCAGCATGGAAACATGGAAAACATTATGAATTTGACCAAACTCTGGAGGTAATTCAATCTGATAAGCCACTGGACCAACACGCTTCGTCACACGATATGGCCCGATGAACCTAGGGCTCAACTTGCCCTTCTTTCCGAATCTGAAAATTTTCTTCCAAGGTGAGACCTTCAGGAAAACCTGCTCTCCCACAGCAAATTTGATATCCTTTCGCTTCAGTTTGCATACGATTTCTATCTATCCGAAGCTTCCTTTAACGTGCTCAAATAACTTTTACCTTTTCCTCTATTTCAGATATCATCTCAGGACCCAACATCTGCCGTTTGCCCAATTCAGTCCAACAAGAAGGAGTACGGCACCTATGACCATTCAATGCCTCATAGGGCGCCATCTGAATGCTAGACTGATAGCTATTGTTATACGCGAATTCTGCCAATGGTAGAAAATCCTCCCAACTACCTCTAAAGTCGATCACACATCCCCTTAACATGTCTTCCAATATCTGAATTACTCTTTCCGTCTGACCATCAGACTGAGGATGAAAAGCCGTACTGAAATTCAACTTTGTCCCCAAGGCTTCATGCAGAGCTTTCCAAAATCGTGATGTAAATCTAGGATCCCATGCGATATAATGAACCTTTGGTACCCCATGCAACCTCACGATTTTAGATACATACAGCTTAGCCAATTTCTGTAATGAATAATCCGTACGAACTGGAAGAAAATAAGCAGTCTTCGTTAAACGATCAACTACTACCTATATGGAATTTTTCTTAGTAGGTGTTAAAGGTAACCCACTGACAAAATCCATAGTTATACGCTCCCATTTCCAAAGTGGAATCTTTACTGGTTGTAATAAACCTAATGGCAATTGATGCTCCACTTTCACTTGTTGACAAGTTAAACATTTTCCTACAAACTCAGAAATCTCACGCTTCAACCCTGGCCACCAATACTGTTCACAGAGGTCTCGATACATCTTATTTCCTCCGAGGTGCATAGCATAAGGGCTACTATGCACCTCCCGTAGAATCAGTTGCCTCAATTCTAAGTCTTTAGGCATACAAACCCTTCCACGAAAGCACAGCACTCCATTCATGTTTATACCAAAATCCTCTATTTCACCCTTTTCAACCTGCTGGAATAAAAGTCCCAACTTTTTATCTGATGTCTGCTTTTCCCTGATTGGTTCCAACTACAGAGGTTTCACCTGAAGTTCTGCTAACAAACTACCATCCTCATACAAACTCAAATGAGCAAACATTGTTCTTAAATCAGATACCGCCTTATGACTTAACGCGTCAGCTACCACATTAGCCTTTCCAGGATGATATTCGATTGAGAAATCACAGTCCTTTAATAATTCCATCCATCTTCTTTGTCTCAAATTCAACTCCTTTTGGGTAAGGAGGTACTTAAGACTCTTGTGATCCGCGTAGATGATAGACTTCTCACCGTAGAGATAGTGCCTCCAAATCTTTAAAGCAAAAACCACTGCAGCTAATTCCAAATCATGAGTAAGGTAGTTTACTTCGTGCGGTCTCAATTGACGAGAAGAGTAGGCTACCACCTTTCCATTTTGCATCAGCACACAACCCAAACCCATGTGAGATGCATCACAATAAACAGTGAATTCCTTTCAAGCCTCCGGCTGAATTAAAACTGGTGCTTCCGTCAGAATCTTCTTCAATTTCTCGAAACTCTCTTGTTATTTTTCAGTCCAAATATACGAAACTCCCTTCCACAATAGTTTAGTTAGGGGTGCAACAATCAATGAAAACCCCTTAACAAAGCGCCTAAAATAACCAGCCAATCCTAAGAAACTCTGAATTTCAGCTACCGACTTAGGTGGTTTCCAATCTAGAATAGCCTCAATCTTCCGAGGATCCACCCTTATTCCTTCAGCTGATACCACATGACCCAAGAAAGTCACTTCCTTTAGCCAAAATCCACTTTTACTGAATTTGGCATAAAGTTGCTTATCACGAAATAGCTGCAATACAATATGCAAATGCGTGTCATGCTCCTCATCATTTCTTGAATAAACCAAAATGTCATCTATGAACATTACCACAAACCGGTCTAAATATGGTTAAAAGACTCGGTTCATCATGTCCATAAATGCGGCTGGTGCATTAGTTAATCCAAACGGCATCACTACAAACTCATAATGTCCATAACGAGTTCTGAATGTCGCCTTATAAATATCTGCTTCTTTCACCTTAAGTCGGTGATAACCCGATCTCAAATCAATTTTGGAGAAAATCAAGCTCCTTCAATTGATCAAACAGGTCATCAATTCTAGGCAAAGGATATCTATTCTTGATCGTCAATTTATTCAATTGTCTGTAATCAATGCACATACGCATCGATCCATCCTTCTTCTTGACGAACAAAACTGGTGCTCCCCACGGAGACACACTCGGTCATATAAATCCTCGATCCAAAGAATTCTTGAATTTGAGCTTTAAGCTCGCCAACTCCTTGATTGCCATTCTATAAGGAGCAATGGACACCGGAGTCGTCTTGAGCAAAAGCTCAATGCCAAATTCTACTTCCCGATCTGGGGGTATACCAAGAAGTTCATCAGGAAATATGTCTGGAAATTCCTTTACCGTTCTCACATCATTCACGGATAACTCTTTGGCATCCAAAGCACAAATAAAGGCTAGGAATGCTGCATAACCTTTTGCACCAACTTCTCTGCCTTTAACGTAGATACCACATTTGCTAAGTAATTCATTCGTTCACCTATCATTATTACTTCCTTATCATCCGAAGTTTTTAATGACATCTACTTTTCAGCACAATCCAAATGCGCCCAATGTTTAACCAACCAATCCATCAAATTTGCCAAAAATACTTCTTCTTGAATTTCTAAGGGCACGTCTCTAAACATTTTATTAACAATTATCGATCGTCCTAAAGGACTAATTCATCGCTATCTCACTATCAATAATTTGATTCTAGATTCAAGTTTCTAGATATGGCACTAGCAACGCATTTAATGGGTAGAACCAATATCTATTCAAGCAGTAATAGGTACATTGAAGATGAAGAACGTACCAGTTATCACATCAGGTGCATTGCCATCCTCGCGGCGTCTAACTGCTTAAACTAGTCCTGGCTGTCTTGCATCCGTGTTACCTCTAGGACCATTGCCTCGACCTGGTGCACCTTGACCACGTCCAGCCCCATTACCACCACGACCTGGTCCACGACCTCTCGATGGCTGCTGAGTACCTCTGGCCGGCTGTGCATCAGTATTACAAACTTTTTGAGTTGTATCCATACATCGAGGGCAATTTCTATACTGGTGAGCCATTGAACCGCATTTGTAACAAGCGCTCGTTTTCCTCCAGCACTCTCCAGAATGCCTTTTCCCACATTCAGCACAATCTCGACTTTGATTATTAGATACAGGTGCTCTACCTTGAGCTGGTTCATCATTCTGAGGCCTCTTCAGAAATTTTTTTGAAGAACCCGACTGCTTTATATCTCTCTTGTTTCTAAATCTTTCCGATTCTAACGTTCTGAGTTCTTAGCCTCTTTGGCTATCTTGGCCTTCTCCACAAGCGTGGCAAAAATTCTAACTTGTTGTGGGGCAATCAGAACCCTCAACTCATCATTCAGCCCATCCTCGAATCACACACAACGTTCATGATCCGTTGACACTATTGTCTGAGCATAGCGACTCAAGCGTAAAAACTTAGCCTCATACGCTGTCTTGCTCCCTTGAACAAGATTCAGAAATTCCTTCCTTCGGGCGTCCACATAACTTGTTCCAACATATTTCCCTTGGAAGGTAGTTTTAAAGAATTCCCAAGTAATCAGTCGACCTCGGTGCCTTCTCAAACGATAAGCCACCATTGATCGCCTCGTCTCTTAGCAAGGACACGCCTCCTTTCGGTTTACGCTTTCGAAGGCATTCCATATCATCCATAATCCGCTCCATGCGACGAGCCAATATTCAGCCACATTCGAGCTACACCAAAACTCCTCTAAAAACTTCTGCATTATTTGACTTGAGTCGTTTCGAAATTGACCCACGAGTTGTTGGCCCAATTCTAGTTCCAGCGGCCCTTTCTAGGACTCGTAGCATTGCTTGTGTCAAAGCATTATCTTCTTCCATATGATCCTGTGATCTCGTCTTACTTACAAGTGACGCAGGTGCATCCATTTCGGTATATGATTTGGTACTTCAGTTGCAGCACCTCATCCTCTACCACGGCCACATCTACAGCGTCCATGACCACGTCCTCTAGTACTCATGATGACTAATTCGATTTAATCTGATTACAAGTTTTATGAATCAGAAAATTGTTTCAGTGTTTATTAACGGTATTTGATGAGATTTGAGAGATAAAGTTGTTTTTTGCAACACATCCTATAGTCTCAATCTCTACAATTTTTAACATCTAAAACTAGAAGTTCTAGAGTGTTCCTATGATCATATCATCATAATAATCATTAAGTAACAAATACTTACTTGACTTGTTGCCGGATGCTTGTGGTGCGATACTGATCTTTAAAACATAATTAAAATGATTTTATACAGAAATTATTTGTTGAACCCAACCACAGTAGAAGTTTTTGAACGGCTCGATACCATTAAATGTAACACCCCAAACCCGACCTTTGCGTTAAGACGAGATTTGGTTTGTTACATAGATCGAACTATCTTAATAATTTAGATGAATCGGTATTTCAAAACCCTTTGAAATTAGAGTTTAATAAAAATCAAGAGAGAAAAAAAATAAAATTTAAGTTTGATGTATTTGAGAAACATAAGTTGAAAATCTCGTCATTTAATTTTTAATTATCAAAACCCTAAAGAAATTTTTATAAGAGTTCAAAGTATTTGGAAATAAGAATAGTTAAAGAATCTCATATGTTTGAAAACCCAAAATATTTTAATAAAACATTATATGATAAACATAAGCCCATATTAAAATATCCAAAACATAATTGAAATCCATTCACACATAAAACCATAAAATAATAATAATAGATGCCTTATTACATCAAACCCAAAATAGCAATTTAAAGAAAGTACTTATTAAAAGTTCAAAGTTTATTTAATCCATGTTTGCGATATGGCCTCCACGAAGTCATCCTCGGCCCAAGTCCACGTCAATTTCCATTACAGGATGAAAAATTTGAGGAGTGAGTTACTCGAACTCGGTGTATAACTCACTTACTTTATCCATCGGGCGAGATCATCAAATCATTATTATGGGCTTAAGCCACCAATGTGTTTAACAATATAAATAATGAGATGGATGCAAATAATGAAATTTCCCACCCAAACCTAATTTCCATCCGTTACACACCACCCGTACCAACCATCACACCTGTGGGGATCAAGTCAACCCACCCCGCCAACACACCAATCGTAGGTATTTAGCCATTTTATTTTTGTGGCAGAGCCACCGAACTAGATTGTGACAAAGTCACCGAACTAGAGGCATTGAACCATTAAATATTTGTGGCAGAGCCACCAAACTAGAGGCAATGAGGCATTTAATTATTTTGTGGCAGAGCCACCGAACTAGATTTTGGCAATAGGCCTTTCTTCTCTTCATCGTTAATCCCAACCCATGCAACATGTATGCAAAATAGTCTATGTACATATGATGATTTAAACAAAAAGGCCCAATTAACATAAGAGTCAATATTTCAAGTTTTTATTAAGGCCCAAAAATTACAAAATAACATTTATCCCATTTAGCAATTTAGCATCTTAGGCCCAATTAACGATCTAGCAAAGAGTTCAGCCCATTTAACAATTTGTCAGGGTTTTCGGCCCATTTAACGATCTAGCAGAGATTTCGACCCATTTAACAGTCTATCAGGGATTTCAGCCTATTTAACAATCTAGCAGAGATTTCGGCCCATTTTACTATCTAGCATACTTATCGGCCCATTTTATGATCTAACACATTTTCGGCCCAATTTTATGATCTAAAACATTTTCGACCCAATTTTACGATCTAGCACATTTTCGGCGATTTTACGAAGAAACAAAAATTTACATTTTACCAACTAACTAATTGAGGACGTTTTCATAATTTTCACAATTTTAATCGTTTTCATGTAATTTCACCAAAATACAAATTATTTCGTTTTGTATCAATTTTGTCGTTTTTATGATTTTTCTCAATACTACGGCATGATATCTAACCCGAGATAAGTGTGAAGTTACACACCTTGATATCGTGAGTACTAAACCTTCCCGCTCGTCAACACCTAAACGTAATACGAACCATTAGAACACTTTCATTTATTAAAAATATACTATTGGTAAACGATCTAAATCTTTACCCTTTTGATTTTGAACCACCTCTATTTTTTGGTTTCTCCTCAATTGTTGATTTGTTGCCCGATGAGAATCCATGAACATACAAAGGCTCGGGAGTACGAATAACCTCCAACAATTGATTCTCCTCGGTTGAAGGTCCGTAACCCGATGGAAAATTCTAGATTCCCGAAATAGCCCTTCATTTATATTTAGGGGGATTAGCGGAACCGCCCCTCTTTCGCAAACTATGGACTGCCCTTTTCTGCCCTATCTTGAATGTCTCACGGTTATCTTCGTTCCTCGAAAAACAATCGAGCAATTATGTCCCTAAAACAAAATCGATTAATGACTAACTATACTAATATAATGAATAAGAATAAGAACCCTTAAAGAAAATCTCCTTACCTTAATTCTTGAGATCGATTCCAACGATCCACAATACTCAAGAATACTTTGAGTTTCTGCCTCCGCTAGATTTCTATGATAGAGAAAAGGTTGGAATTAGATATGGTATGACAATGATCTAAATCCAAAAGATCATCTCACACCACAATAGATTCGGCACAGAAGAAAAACAAATTCCAGAATACTATGCTAACCACTTACCAATAAATTAAGTTTATGCGTAGGGAAAAGATACGATTATGAAGGAAAAATTGAAGGAGATAATACTTATCAACATTCGGCCATGGTGAAATAAAAGGGAAAATTTTGTTTGAGAAATTTTTGTAAAGAGAAAGAGATGAAGAAGTGTAAAAGAAAATATGATGTTTATGTTTTGATTCTTTTCAAGAACAAAAGATGAACAAAGAATTGAAATTGGAGACTTATGTGCATTCTAAGGGTGAAAAGAAAAGAAAATGGCCTTCCAAAACTTTAATGATTTCGGCACTAGGAGAAAAGTTTTTAGAGAATAGGTAAAATAAGACCTAAATGGTCAAAACTCAAATGGCCAAAAGAAAAGAGAACAAAATATTGTTTACCTTTTGTCCAATAAGCATTTGGCTAAGGGAGAGAATTTGAGAGAAACAAGCTTTGAGAGGAAAAAAAATCAAATGACCAAAAGAGGAAGATGTGCACAACTAGCCCCTAATTCATCTAAATGCCTTCAAAATTTCTACCAACCCTTGCCCAAAACCGTCCAAGTACTTGGCTATCAAGGATCAACTTTTGCCAACCTTTCTTTCCATAGCACACTCCCCAATTTAAGCCATTTGTTCCCTTACTTGCCTTATCCTATTGATTCCTTTCCTCAACTTAAATATTTCCTTAATCCTTTAGCCATCATACCAAAAATAAAGAAGTCAAACTTGCCATGTTTGCTTCTTGGCCGACACTTGATAGGTGAAAGCAAAAAATAAAATTTTCATGTTGCATGCTAGGAGATTCAAACCTCTTCCCTCATGTCCAACTCATAGCGCCATCACCACTATGCCATTAACTCATCTTATGCCTTCTTTTAGTACTTAATTAACTTAAATCTCAAGGTCACCTAATTTCTTTACTCTAAAGTACACTTAACTAATATTTTTATTTTAACTCCAAGTAAACCCGGACTAACATTTAGCAACATAATGATTGGTTTTTTTTAAATATTTAGGATGTTACAGAATCATCTAAGCATTTATTTGGGCCTAAGCCATTTAAAATATAATAATTTAGCATGTATAAAATGAAAGTGATATGCAATTCCCAAAACCAAACCTAGATTTCCATTCGCTACACACCACCCGTACCAACCAGCACACCTGTGGGGAGCTTTAGTCACCCACCCCGCCAACACACCAACGTAGGCTTTAAGCCCAATTTAATATTTGTGGCAACGGCCATTTAAATAATTGTGGTAGAACCACCAATCTAGATTTCGGGCAACGGCCATCGTGACAGAGTACTTATCTAGAATTTTGGCATCAGGACTTTCTTCTCTTCATCATTGATCCCAACCCATGCAATCATGTTTATGCATAGCAAAATATTTGTAAAAAAACCATATTGCAATTTATCAATTTTGGCCCATTAATCAAAATAGCATTTTGGCCCATAAAATCACATATCACATATAACCCATTTACCAATTATCATAAATGGCCCAATTATCAAATATCACTTATGGCCCATTTATCGATTATCACATATGGCCCAAATTGTCAACTATCACACATGGCCCAAATTGTCAAATATCACATATGGCCCAAATTGTCAAATATCACATATGGCTCACTTATCAAATATCACATATGGCCCACTTATCAAATATCACATATGGCCCACTTATCACTTTTATTGAATTAGTTCGTTAAGGGTAATTTCATAATTTTCATGATCTTAATACAATTTTCAAAATCTTATCTTTAAGATGATAATTATGTTATTCTTCCTGATTTCACTAACTTGTGATTTCATCCAACAATTTATATGATATAGTCATCTAACCAATGAGATACGGTGTGAGATTACACACCTGATTACGGTGAGAACTACACTCTCCTGCTCGTCGATATCTAAACACACATCACGAAAGATTAGAACACTAAAATTTAATATTAACTATTCTAATATTAAGCGATCTAGATCTTACCCTCGGAATCTCGAACAACCACTATTTGCGATTTCTCTCTAATCAAAGGTTCAGAACCACGAGTAAACAATGGTTTAGGGGTACGTAAGACTTTGAATAATTGATTTTCACCGGATGAGGGTCCACAACCTGGTGGAAAGTCTTGGATTCTCGAAACAGTCCTTCACTTGAATTTAAGGGGAATAATGGAACCACCCCTCTTCCGAACACTATTAACAACTCTTTTCGTCCCTATTTTGATTGTCTTCAGAGACGAGGAATCATTAGTCTGACCAATAAGTTATCGAAATTTCGACTAGAGGTTTTAAAGAGTGGGATTAACTTACCACAAATATCCTCGTTCCACAATATGACAATCGAGCGATAACGTCCCCTAAAACAAAATCGATTAATAAACCATTTATAACCATATGTCGAGTAATATGAAAATCCATAATAATCCCTTACCTTAACTCCTTAAATCCAATTTCAACGATCTACGACATTTACGAACACTTGAGTTTCGGCCCTCCACTAAGTTTCGATTGATTAAAGTATGAGTGGAAAGAAAAAATGATTGAGAAGGAGATATGTGAGTTGTAAAAGATTCGGTTATGGAGGAAAAGTTAAAAGAAATGGTGCTTAGTAACATTCGACCATGGTGAAGAATGAGAGAGAGGATGATGTTTGAGAGTCTTTCAAGAGAAGTAGAGAAGAAAAATAATAGAAATGAAGGTTTGGATCTCGGTTCTCAAGAATAAAGGATGATCCAAAAGAGAACTTTGAATCAATGGACATTTGGCAATGAGAAAAAAAGGAAGAAATGGTCTTTGATGTTTCTTGTATTTTCGATCACAAAGAGGAGAGAAAGAAAATAATTTGGGGAGAAAGAACTAAAAATCGAAATGGTCAAAATGTGAAATGATTAAAGAAAAGCAAAGATGTTACCTATTGCTCAAAGTGCATTCGGCTAAGGAGAGGAAAATATAGAGAGAGATTTTGGAGAAAAGCACAAAAAAAATGACCAAAAGAGAGGTGTGCACAACTAGCTCCTATACATCTAAATGCCTTCAAAATTTCGGCCAACCCCTAGCCCCAAAAATCGTCCAAGTACATGGACATAAAGTCAAAGTTTTTGCCACACAAAACTTTCCAAAACATCTTCCTCAATATGTACCTTGTGTTCCCCCTACAAACCTTATTCAAATGATTCCTTTCCCTAAGTTAACACTTGCATTTTTCCCATGGTCTTCTTGCCACAAAAATTTTAATCCAACTCATCTAATCCTTATCCATGACCGACACTTGCTAAGGAAAAGCAAAAAAATAAAAGCTTTCAAATTGCATGCTAGGAGATTCGAACCTCTCCCCTCAAGCAAACATACATGCGCCAACACCACCTTACTACTAGCTCATCTTATGCTAGTTTTTGTCAGTTAAATCTACTTAAACCTCAAAGTCACTTGCTCCACTTCAATTAAATACTCCTTACTAAAATTTATTCTAATTTTGAATAGTTCTCAAGTCTTCTCAAGACTATCCTAATCATGTAAAATTTAATTATACACAAGTTAAGCACCAAAACATGCATCATATCAATACTCAAATTTTAGGATGTTACAGAAACATACTCCTAAGTCTACTTAAACACCTTAATAATAATTCTACTTGAAAGAGGTACTTAAGAGCCAAGTAAAGCATCTAAGGAGCCTACATAAACAACCCAAGGCAGTCGTTCTAAGGGGAGTTTTAAGGTAGAGATTTCTGCCAGAGCTTTTATTCAGGGAATTACTCGAAGATAGCCAGTTGATGCATCTCAAGAAGTCGGAGTTCTAATCAAGACAAAGGATCTCCTCTTCAATTCCTTCAGGGGTTTTAGGGATTTCTTATGTTTTGTTTTATATTTTCTCTTGAGATGATTTCTTATTTTTTTATGAACTAAACCCTTCAGATACCTGAAGGGGATGAAACTTATACAGATTTCATTATTTGATTTCTAAATTATATAATAAGTACTTAGTTTGTTCTTAATTATGTTGCTTAATTTAATCCGATATGCTTAGGTGGAGGAGGAATCGACCCTGCCTAAGAGTAGATCTAACATAATTAAGCAAATTTGATCGAGCGCCTAGAGATAGCGTTACGAGATTTTGCCGGATTAGGGTGAAACCTAATATGGGAGTCCATTGATCGATTTACTACTTCCTTTGGGGGTTATTATAAGAGAACGAGAGTTCCACTAATTAACCTAAGGTTAGACGTTATTCGCCTCAAAAGAGGGTTTAATATAGGTTAGAGAGTCTCACGGATCAAGCTAAGTAAAGAAGTCATATGAATTAAAAGTTAGATAACAAGAGAAGTCATAGGTGGATTCTTCCTGAGGGTATCGTCGTAATCAACTGAGTTTTTCCACAGTCTTTTCCCAAAGTTTCGTTCTTTTGTCTTTGCATTTAGTTTAAGTATTTCATTGGTTTTTAGATTAATAAACCAATCACTCCATATTTTAGGCTAAATAATAGAAAGAAAGTGAGTAGTAGTACTTTTAGGTTCCCTTGGATTCGATAAGATACTCTTGCCTAAACTATACTACTGTTCGATAGGTGCACTTGCCTCTATCGTTGTCATAGTTAGTCTACAGGTTCGATCATTCTTTTTATAAATATTAAAACTTGACTATTTGACACGATCATATACACAGAGGAGTTCATGAGCATCGAGGACTTTCTTCAGCTACATCGCCATATTCATTACTCGCCCTCGCGTTGTTAGAACGATATCACGGGTGGCCTGATGACCTATGATGCTAGTCGCTCGAAGGTAATTTCTCTCTCTCCATCCCTATGGTATATTCATGCTCTCTTAGCTCATACTTTGACAGGACGGAGAGAGAGCATCGGTGTCATGAGCACACATGATGCCTGCTACTTATGGAGCATTACCCACGACCATATTATCGACTTGGCGTACTTCATCACTTTATCCTTCCACCATTAGATTGACCGCCACAGGAGGGGCCCTATCTGCTTAGGTCCTTACGTGACTCGCTAGCTCGACACTTTAATCTCCTCGACACACCGGAGCAGTCCTCCACACTCACACTTGTTGGCCAAATGTCCCATCAGGGTATCTCGAGCATGCTACATATGAGGATGATCGGGTGACGTCGTGGATTTGATCCTCTCTAGTATCGATTGTCTAGTCCTGATGAGCAGGATGATCCCGAAGACATCACTGAGGATGTCCCTCTCCCTCACAAGGATCCACCTTACCTTCCACCTTCGAGTCATCGACCTCCTTCTTCTGCTGCTACCTTGAATGACATATTTGAGCGTCTCACTCACTTTGAGCAGTAGTGCTACCAGCGATTTGACAGTCTCAAGGCTACCTTACAGCAGATCTACCACCATTTCTATATTTCACCTTTAGCACCGCCACCTCACGACGCATCTGACGATGAGGACCTTTGAGTCCATTTATTTTATTTTTATCTTTATTTTTATTTTTATTTTTATTTTTAGTCTATTTTCATTTATGTTTCATATCATATTTTCAAAAGACTTTTATTTTATATTTTGAACTATATTTTAGTTTTTTATAATTATTCTTAATCGAGTAATCCCTTAATCTTCTTCCACAGTTGTGTTTATTTTTCTTAATAGTTTCTCAGAATCATGCACTTCATTTTGTTATTTCTACAATTTCGCGTTCACTATTCCACGGATTTCATCCAAAATTCAGGAAGTTTTACTTCTCTCCTCTCTTATAATTTTCTTATTATATTGTCATTATATTTTTCGTTACATTGAGGACAATGTACATATTAAGTGTGGGAAGTTAATTATATTATTATTAGAAAATCCTTGAATTATATCTTGTTCTTAGGTAAATTTTCTCATATTACTATTAGAATGAAATCTTTATTGATTTATGATTTTTATTGATATGTTTTGGATTAAGTCATAGGTAATTATGCATTGATGGTTTAAAATTTAAGACATTAGAGAATCAAGCATGATAAGTCTATTTTCAGAATTAAAATTGCTAGGTTGTTTTCCCTAGGTTTAAATATTACCTTGAAATTTGAGATTTACAGGATTGACATCAAAAACCGTAATTTTTGTGAGATTTTGAGCTGTAAAACCCCAAACCCGGTCTATGAGTTAAGACTAGATTTGGTTTGTTACATAAATCGAACTATCTTAATAATTACTTGAATCGAATTTTCAAAAAAAATCATTTTTAATTACAAGGTTTAATAAAACCAAAAGAGTATTTTAAATTTGATGTATATGAGAAGACATTAATTGAAAATATCATTGATATTGTATTGTTAAAATCCTTAGAGTAAATTTTATAAGAGTTCAAAATATTTAAGAAAATGATAAAGGAATTTCATATATTTGAAAACCCAAATTATTTTAAGAAAACATCATGTAATAATCATAAGCCCATATTAAAATATCCAAAATATAGTTTTAAACAACCACACATAAAAATCCATAAAATATTAATAGAGGCCTTATTACATCAAACCCAAAAAAATAGTAAATTATAGAAAATACTTAATAAAAAGTTCAAAGTTTATTTAACCCATGTTTCACAGTATGGCCTCCACAAAGTCATCCTCGGCCCAAGTCCACGTCAATTTCCATTACTTGAGATGAAAAATTTGAGGGAGTGAGTTACTCAAAACTCAGTGTATAACTCACTTACTTTATCCACTGGGCAAAATCATCAAGTCATAGTTTTGGGCTTTGAGCCCATTAGCAGGATTAACAATATAATTAATAATATGTATGCAAAAATGAAGTTCCCAACCCCAAACCTAATTTCCATCCACTACACACCCCCGTACCAACCATCACACCTGTGGGGATCAAGTCAACCCACCCCGCCATCACACCAATCGTAGGCATTAAGCCATTTTATATTTGTGGCGAGCCAATTGAACTAGATATGATAGAGTCACCGAACTAAAGGCATTGAGCCAATAATTATTTGTGGCAGAGCCACCGAACTAGAGGCAAATAGCCATTTAATTATTTTGTGGCAGAGCCACCGAACTAGAGGCAAATAGCCATTTAATTATTTTGTGGCAGAGCCACCGAACTAGATTTTTGGCAACAGGCCTTTCTTCTCTTCATCGTTAATTCCAACCCATGCAACATGTATGAAAAATAGTTATGATCACATAATAATTTTATCAAAAAGGCCTATTAACATTTGGCCCATTTAACAATTTAGCATCTTAAGCCCAAATTTACGATCTAGCAAAGAGTTCGGCCCATTTATCGATCTAGCAGAGATTTCAGCCCGTTTAACAATTTAACAGAGATTATGGCCCATTTACGATCTAGCAAAGATTTAGGCCCAATTTCGATCTAGCGGAGATTGTAGCCCATTTATTAATTATCAGGGATTTCGGCCCATTTCACTAACTAGCATAATTTTTCGGCTCATTTACTAATAATCAAACTTATCGGCCTATTTTTACGAAGACATAAAAATTTGCATTTTACCATCTAACTCATCGAGGGCTTTTTCGTAATTTTCACCATATTAGCCGTTTTCATGTAATTTCACCAAAATACTCGTTATTTCGTAATATAACAATTTTGTCATTTTTTTACGATTTTACATACTACCACGAATGACATCCAACCCGAGAAAAGTGTGAAGTTACACACCTTGATATCGTAAGTACTAAACCTTCCCGCTCTTCAACACCTAAACATATTACGATCCATTAGAACACTATCATGTATAAAAATATACTATTGATATTCGATCCAAATCCTTACCCCTTTGATTTTGGATCACTTCAATTTTCGGTTTCTCCTCCTTTATCGATTCGTTGTTCGCTAAGAATCCACTAATGTACAAAGGCTCGAGAGTACGAACTACTTCAAATAATTGATTTCCCTCGGTTGATGGTCCGCAACCCGATGGAAAATCCTAGATTCCTAAAATAGCCCTTTGTTTAGTAATAGGGGGATTTGCGGAACCGCCCCTCTTCCGAAGACAAAACACCGCCCTTTTCTTCCCTATTTTGAATGTCTTTAATGAGAAAAGATCGTTAATCCAACCTAATAATATATCAAAAATAATACTAAAGGTTTTAAGGGTGAGATTTCCTTACCACAAAGATCCTTGCTCCACAATATGAGAATCGACCAAAAACGTTCCCTCAACATCTTAAATCGATTCCAACGTTCTAAGATATACATGAACACTTGAGTTTCGGTTTTCCACTATCGCACTACAGTATAACGAATGAAAACGTTAATAGAATGAATGATAAATTCGATCTAAGAGATCCTACTTATCACCATCAAGATTCAGCCAAAACCATTATTAACTAAAATAAACTAAAATATCTCTTACCTTATGTTCACGGTTGAGAAGAAACGATTGAGAAGGATGCTATGAATAGAGAGAGATTCGACTATGAAAAACCAAAGAAAAGAGAAAATGATTCGGCAAAGGCACACTAACATTCGGCCATGAGAGAATATTATGGAGATAGTATGATTGAAAAGAAAATTAAAAGATGAGAGAAAGAGATGATGATGAGGATTCGGTTTTCAAAGAGAAGAAAAGAGAAAGAAAGAGATGAGTTTAGGAGCAAAGTACAATCGGCAATGGAGAAAAGAAAAGAAAAGAATGGCCTTTTTGGTATGGGAGATTTCAACTTTGAAAAGGCATACAAAAGAGTACTAAAATGACCAAATGGACAAAAGATTAAGGCTTACCAAAGGATCAAATTCGCCAAAGGAGAAAGGTGAGAAAAGAATGGCAAAACTTGCACAAGATGTTAGGAATGACCAAAACAAATTCCTATCCTAGCCAAGCTACTAACATAATCGGCCAACCTCCCCTAGCCACATTGTGGTCCAAATTCATTGGTCAAATGACCATGAAATAATTTCAAAACCTTTTCCTTGATACTTGCCTCATGTCCCTTGTCTTTCCAAACTTTCTTGATTCCCTACCATAAGTTAACAATTACCTTATTCCTTTAGTCTACTTACCAAAAATAAAACAATACAACTCATCCAACCTTATCCCTTGCCGACACATGCATAGGTTAAAGCAAAAAAATAAAATTTCCTTGTTGCTTGCCAGGTGTTTCGAACTCCTTCCCTCTAGGAACACTTATGGCGCCATCTCCCCTTTACTACTAGCTCACTTATGCCAACTTTTAGCACTTAATTAATTTAAGTCTTAAGGTCATTAAATTTCTTTACTCAAATGCACACTTAAATAATAATATTTATTCTATCTCCAAGTAACCCGAACCAACATTAAGAAACATAATGATACCCAATTATTTAGGATGCTACAATTCTACCCCTCTTAAAGAAAATTTCGTCCTCAAAATTTACCTGATTAAAAGAGGTGAGGATATTGTTGCCAAATTGCATCCTCAGGCTCCCACGTAGCTTCCTCCGCTCTGTGATTTCGCCATAAAACTTTGACCAACAGGACGGTCTTCTTTCTTAGTACTTTCACCTCTCAGTCTAAAATTTCCACTGGTTCTTCCTCAAAAGACAAGTCGATTTTAATTCCACCTCCTCTACCTAAGACTATATGAGATGGATCCGATCTATAACGTCTCAAAGATGGAAATATGAAAACATTATGAATTTGACTCAACTCCGAGGTAATTCAATCGATAAGCCATTGGACCAACACGCTTCATCACACGATATGGCCCAATGAATCTAGGGCTCAACTTACCCTTCTTTCCGAATCTAAAAATTTTCTTCCAAGGTGAGACCTTCAGAAAGACCCGGTCTCCCACAGCAAACTCGATATCCTTACGATTCAGTGCAGATATGACTTCATCTATCCGAGGCTTCCTTCAACCGTGCTCGAATAACTTTTACCTTTTCCTCTATTTGAGATATCATCTCAGACCCAACATCCGCTGCTCACTTAATTCACCCAACAAGTGGGAGTACGACACCTCGACCATACAATGCCTCATAGGTGCCATCTCAATGCTAGATCGATAGCTATTGTTATATGCAAATTCTGTCAATGGTAGAAAATCTTCCCAACTACCTCTGAAGTTGATCACACATCCCCTTAACATGTCTTCCAATATCTAAATTACTCTTTCCGACTGTCTATCAGACTGAGGATGAAAAGTCGTACTGAAATTCAACTTTGTCCCCAAGGCTTCATGCAGAGTTTTCCAAAATCGTGATGTAAAACTAGGATCCCTATCTGATATAATAGATATGGGTACCCCATGCAACCTCACAATTTTAGATACATACAGCTTTGCTAACTTTTGTAACGAGTAATCTATACGAACTTGTAGGAAATGAGCAGTCTTCGTCAAACGATCAACTATTACCCAAACAGAATTTTTCTTAGTAGGTGTTAAACGTAACCCACTAACAA
The DNA here is from genome assembly GCA_025506655.1 of Gossypium rotundifolium. NCBI lineage: Eukaryota > Viridiplantae > Streptophyta > Magnoliopsida > Malvales > Malvaceae > Gossypium > Gossypium rotundifolium. The sequence goes on from CP106731.1 coordinate 121,019,061, forward strand.
AATCCATAGTTATCCGCTCCAATTTCCAAAGAGGAATCTTTACCGGCTGTAATAAACTTGACGGCAATTGATGCTCCACTTTCACTTGCTGACAAGTTAAACATTTTCCCACAAACTCAGAAATCTCACACTTCAACCCTAGCCACCAATACTATTCATGGAGATCTCGATACATCTTATTTCCTCCGGTGCATAGCATAAGGGCTACTATGTGCCTCCCGTAGAATAATTTGCCTCAGATCTGAGTCCTTAGGCATACAAACTCTTCCTCGAAAGCACAACACACCTTCCGTGTTTATTCCAAAATCCTCGATTTCACCTCTATCAACCTGTTGGAATAAAGGTCCCAACTTTTCATCTGATGTCTACTTTTCCTTGATTTGTTCCAGCCACAAAGGCTTCACCTGAAGTTCTGCTAACAAACTCCCATCCTCATACAAACTCAAATGAGCAAACAATGCTCTCAAATCGAATCGCCTTACGATTTAACGTGTCAGCTACCACGTTAGCCTTTCCAGGATGATATTCGATTGAGAAATCATAATCCTTTAATAATTCTACCCATCTTCTTTGTCTCAAATTCAACTCCTTTTGGGTAAGGAGGTATTTAAGACTCTTGTGATCCGTGTAGATGATAGATTTCTCACCGTAGAGATAGTGCCTCCAAATCTTTAAAGCAAAGACCACCGCAGCTAACTCCAAATCATGAGTAGGGTAGTTTACTTCGTGCGGTCTCAATTGACGAGAAGCATAAGTCACCACCTTTCCATTTTGCATCAAGACACAACCTGCACCCGTGTGAGACGATCACAATAAATAAGTGAATTTTTTCCACCTCCTACCGAATTAAAACCGAGCTTCCGCCGAATCTTCTTCAATTTCTCAAACTCTCCTATTGTTTTCCAAATTCAAATATACTGAACTCCCTTCCACAACAGCTTTAGTTAGGGTCCAAGAATCAACGAAAACCCTCTACAAAATGTCTATAGTAACCACCCAAAACCCAAGAAACTCTAAATTTTAGCTACCGACGTTGGTGGTTTCCAATCCAGAATAGCCTCAATTTTTCGAGGATCTACCCTTATTCCTTCAGCTGATACCACATGACCCAAGAAAGTCACTTCCTTTGGCAAAAATTTGCATTTACTGAATTTGGCATAAAGTTGTTTATCACGAAGTAACTGTAATACAATACGCAAATGCATGTCATGCTCCTCATCATTTCTTGAATAAACCAAAATATCATCTATGAATACCACCACAAACCGGTCTAAATATGGTTGAAAGACTCAATTCATCATGTCCATAAATGCGGCTGGTGCATTGGTTAATCCAAACGGCATCACTACAAACTCATAATGTCCATAACGAGTTTGAAATGCCATCTTATAAATATCTGCTTCTTTCACCTTAAGCTGGTGATAACCCGATCTCAAATCAATTTTTGAGAAGACTGAAGCTCCCTTCAATTGATCAAACAAGTCATCAATTCTCAGAAAGGATACCTATTCTTGATCGTTAATTTATTCAATTGTCTATAATCAATGCACATACGCATCGATCCATCCTTCTTCTTCACGAACAAAACTGGTACTCCCCACGGAGACACACTCGGTCAAATAAATCCCCGATCCAGTAATTCTTGAATTTAAACTTTAAGCTCTGCCAACTCCTTCGGTTCCATTCTATAAGGAGCAATGAACACTGGAGCTTTTCCAGGTAAAAGCTCAATGCCAAATTCTACTTCCCGATCTGGAGGTATACCAAGAAGTTCTTCAGGAAAAACATCTGGAAATTCCTTCACCGTTCTCACATCATTCACAGATAACTCTTTGGCATCCAAAGCACAAATAAAGGCTAGGAATGCTCCATATCCTTTTCGAACCAACTTCTCTGCCTTCAACGCAGATACCATATTTGCCAAGTAGTTCCTTCGTTCACCAATCATTATGACTTCCTTATCATTCGAGGTTCTTACTGATATTTATTTTTCAGCACAATCCAATTACGCCCGATGTTTAACCAACCAATCCATGCCCAGAATGAGATCAAACTCACCGAAAGGCAATTCCATCAAATTCGCCAAGAATACCTCCTCTTGAATTTTCAAGGGCACGTCTCTAAACATTTTATTAACAATTACCGACTGTCCTAAAGGACTAATTACTGTCATCTCACTATCGATAATTTCAGATTCTAGATTTAGGTTTCCAGATATGGCGCTAGCAACATATGAATGGGTAGAACCAACACCTATTAAAGCAATAATAGGTACATCGAAGATGAAGAACGTACCAGTTATCACATTAGGGGCATTGCCATCCTCGCGGCGTCAAACCGCATAGACTGCCCAGCCGTCTTGCATCCGTGTTCCCTCTAGGACCATTGCCTCGACCGGTGCACCTTGACCACGCCCATTTCCATTTCCACCATGACCGGTCCACGACCTCTCGGTGGTCTTGAAAGTACCTCTTGCCGTACCATGCATCATTATTACGAACTTCTTGAGTCGATCCATACGTCGAGGATAATTTCTATACTAGTGATCCATTGAACCGCATTTGTAATAAGCGATCGCTTCCTCCAAAGATTCACCAAAATGCCTTTTTCCATATTCAAAGACAATCCCAAACTTGATTATTAGTTACTGTGTGCTCTACCTTGAGTGGTTCATCATTCCGAGGCCTCTTCAAACCTTTTGATGAACCCGACCATCAGATATCTCTTATTTCTAAATCTTTCCTGATTCTATCGTCCTGAGTTCTTAGCCTCTTCGGCTATCTTGGCCTTCTCCACAAGCATGGAAAAATTCTAACTTGTTGTGGGCCAATCAAACCCTCAACTCATCATTTAGCCAATCCTCAAATCGTACACATCGTTCATGATCTGTTGATACTATTGTCCGAGCATAGTGACTCAAGCGTAAAACTCAAATTTCATCACGTTGCCACTATCTTACTCCCTTGCACAAGATTCGAAATTCCTTCCTTCCTTGAGCGTCCACATAACTTGTTCCAACATATTTCCTTGGAAAGCGACTTTAAAGAATTCCCAAGTAATCAAGGCGACTTGGTGCCTTCTTGAACAGTAAGCCACCATTGATACGCCTCGTCTCTTAGCAAGGACACAACTCCTTTCAGTTTCTGCTCGTCAATGCATTCCATATCATTCATAATTCGCTCCACAGCTTCAAGCCAATATTCAGCCACATTTGGAGCCACACCGGAAACTCCTCTAAAAACCTCTACATTATTTGACTTGAGTCGTTTCGCAATTGACCCACGAGTTGTTGTCCCAATTCTAGTTCCGGCGACCCTTTCTAAGACTTGCAGCATTGCTTGTGTCAAAGCATTATCTTCTTCCATATGATTCGTGATCCCGCCTCACTTACAAGTGGCGCAGTGCATCCATTTTGGCATATGATTTGGTACTTCATTCGCAAAGACTCGTCCTCCGCCACGGCCACGCCTACCTCGTCCCACGACCACGCCCTCTAGTGCTCATGATGACTAATTCAATTTAATCGATTACAAGTTTTATGAATCAAAAATTGTTTCAAAGGTTTATTAACGATGTTTTATGAGATTTGAGAGATAAAGTTGTTTTTCGCAACACATCCAATAGTCTCAATCTCTACTAATTTTAACATTTAAAACTAAAAGTTCTAGAGTGTTCCTATGGTCATATCATCATCATCATAATAATCATTTAACAATGAATACTTACTTGACTTGGTGCTTGATGCTTGTGGTGCCATACTTGATCTTTAAAACATAATTAAAATATTTTCCTACTGAAATTATTTGTTGAACCCAACCACACCGAAGTTTTTGAAACTAGCTCGATACCATTAAATGTAACACCCCAAACCCTATCTATGCGTTAAGACTAGATTTGGTTTGTTACATAAATCGAACTATCTTAATAATTACGGTGAATCGTAATTTTCAAAAAAATTATTTTTAATTACAAGGTTTAATAAAACCAAAAGAGTATTTTAAATTTGATATATATGAGAAGACATTAATTGAAAATATCATTGATATTGTATTGTTAAAATCCTTAGAGTAAATTTTTATAAGAGTTCAAAATATTTAAGAAAATGATAAAAGAATTTCATATATTTGAAAACCCAAATTATTTTAAGAAAACATCATGTAATAATCATAATCCCATATTAAAATATCCAAAATATAGTTTTAAACAACCACACATAAAAATCCATAAAATATTAATAGAGGCCTTATTACATCAAACCCAAAAAATAGTAAATTATAGAAAATACTTAATAAAAGTTCAAGTTTATTTAACCCATGTTTCGCAAGATGACCTCCACAAAGTCATCCTCGGCCCAAGTCCACGCCAATTTCCATTACCCGAGATGAAAAATTTGAGGTGAAACACCCCACACCCTACTACGAGAATGGACCTGGATCTGGTATGTTCCTAAAGTAAACCGGTTTCAAACATTTTCACACTTAGAGAAAATTTGTAAATTTTAGAAAAACTATTGTTTTGAGTTGGGCTTAGGTTGTAAACCCATTTATTTAATCTTGAAAATCCAATTTGAGGTAATGTGTCAAAAATAGATCTTAGCAAAATATTAAAAGTAATGTAAAAACAAAGAATAATCCATGGGCCTTATGGCCTTATTACATCAAATAACCCAAAATAAAATTAAAAAGGTATTAAAATCAAATAATGTCCAAATTTCGAATAAATTCTTCAAGTGATGCATGGCCTCCTCATGGTCTACTAAGCCCGGTCAAATCCTTGCTCATCGCTTTGAAAAAAAATAATTCCCACAATGGGGTGAGTCAACAGACTCAATGTGCACAATACTATCAATCAATAATTCAGCATTCACGTTTAAATCATCAAGTCCATATAATAATAGAATTCATGATGCAACCCAACCCAAACCTATAAGCCATCCGCTACTCTCCACCGTACCAACCTTTTGCACAGTGGGGACTACTAAGTCGACCCTCCATCCGCTACTCTCCACGTTGTGTCATTAGACACTATTGTAACCGGTTACCAAAATTTCGCAATGTGACCGTAGTCGACATATTTAGTTGGTGAGACCAAGTCAACACCTAAATTTCGCAATGTGACCGTAGTCAACATATTTCGTTGGTGAGACCAAGTCAACACTGTTCTCCCCTTTCACATAAATCCGAATGGCCCAAGACATGTATATATATATAGCATAATTTAATTTCATGTTTATATTCATATATTCGCATGTTATTAAGATAACATTTTTTTATCACAATCCTATCAGAAGTAGGAAACGTACCTTGGTACTTTTTGTCACATGTGTGGTACTTAGCCACATTCATAATATTATTCATATCATACATTGAAATATTTAACCAAAATATATCGAAGAATAGTAAGGGTACACACCTTTTAAGCTTAATAGTTTCCTTGATATCTTGAGAATCCCGATCTAATTTTTAGATCTATTAATCCCTATATTCGGCCCATCCATTAACACACATTAATAAACCCCTTTTTAGTCAAAACCAAATCCTAGTAGGATTTGTAAGGAAAAACTCACCTTTGCCGATTTGGTGATTACACAAATCCCGGAAGTTTGGGTTTTCCTCTACTTGATATTCGGCCAACCCTTGTAGTTCAATATGGTTAGTTTTTCGACTTTTCAAAAATTAAGGAATGGATTTAGATACTCACACAACCCTTAGCGAATATTTTAGAGGCTTACCTTAGAGATTCCAAATCCAGAAAGTCCCTTTTTGTCTTGAATACCGTCAAATCCCTAAAGATCATAGGTTAGACTTGATCTAACTTTAATAAGTGGTAGATGGCCTTTAGCAGAATGTGTCTTACCTTAATTTTCCTCGGATCTGAAATCCAAAACTCCTCCTCTAACATTCGGCCATAGACAAAAGAGAGGTTATTTTCTTAAGCCTCTTTTAAATTGATTTAAAGAACAACAATCAATTGTTCTTACCTTAGAGCCTTGATCTTTATGTTCAACGATGGTGGAAACCCGAGATCCCTTGTATATTCGGCCATGATCAAAGAGAATAGGAATTAAGCCTTTTACTTTGGCAACTAGAAAGAAAGAAAATTGAATGGCTTAACTTACCTTGAAACCTTCAATCACTTGTTTCCTTGTCTTGAGATCCGGCTATGGAGATCTAACAAGAGATTGGGAGAGAAGAGTTTTGACTAGGCAATGGAAAAGGAAGGAAAAGAAAAGATGGAGTCCTTTCTTAGGGAAGTTTGACAATGAGAGGGAGAAGGAAGAGCAAAATTTCGGCAAGTGGAGTGAATGAGAGAAAAGTCTCTCTTTCCTCTTTTAATCGAATCGCTAGACCAAGAGTCCAAAACTTGGCACTACTCTCCCAAGTGATAATTTAATCTTCATTAATTATCACTTTATTAAATTAAAATAACCTTTAATCCTTCTTTTAATTCCTTATTTATCTTAGTAAAATAAATCCTCTATTTATCACTTTAATTTGACAAGTTTCAATAAAATTAAACTCTTCCCTTTCAAGCAAACATGTGCCGTCCATCCCTAGCCTTGGGAAACAAAATTAAACCTTCAATAATTGCTTTCCATGTGACTCGAACTCAAAGCCATTAGCCATAAGCCTTAAGTGACACTTGAGCCACTTTTCCAAGCTCGATTGTATGACAAAATTCACCAACTTTTTCTTTTAAGGCCTCTCCCGCCTTATCTCCTATTTTGGGCTTTAAAATTTGTCATTAGGCCTTATTTCTAAGTTTCCTAAAATTTTACATGCTCAGAAACTTGCCATTTTCTTACATCCTCGGGTTTCCAAAATGTTCAAGTTTCCAAAATGTTTAGGTTTCCAAAATGTTTAAGTTTCCTAAATGTTCGGGTTTCCAAAATGTTCAAGTTTCCCAAAATGTCTAAGTTTCCAAAAATGTCTAAGTTTCCAAAATGTCTAAGTTTCCAAAATGTCCATTTCCATTTCCATTTTCATTTTCATTTCCATTTCCATGCATTTCTAGGTTTCAAAAGTTTCACAAATTTATTCATAGTACTTGAAACTTGTCATTTCATACAATTAAACAGAAATGCATAGGCCTATTCGAGATGTTACGCTTCTACCCCTTAAACAAAATTTCGTCCCCAAATTTCCTAACTAAAATAATTGAGGGTATTCTGTCTCATCGCCTCTTCATCTCCCATGAAGCTTCTTCCGTTCCATGATTGCGCCATAGCACTTTGACTAGGGAACTGTCTTCTTTAGTAGTACTTTCACATCACGTTCCAAGATCCGAATCGGTTCTTCCTCATAGGATAAGTCGTATTAGTTCTACCTCTTCAACCGGTACCACATGGGATGGATCCGATCGATAGCGACGTAACATGGACACATGAAATCGTCATGCATTTGTCGCAATTCGTGGCAACTCTAATTGGTATGCCATCGGCCCAACTCGCTTCAAGATTTGATAAGGCCCTATAAATCTTGGGCTTAGCTTTCCTTTGCGGCCAAACCTCATTACCTTCTTCCAAGGTGAGACTTTCAAGAACACTTGATCTCCCACTTCAAACTCTATTTCCTTTCGCTTAAGGTCCGCGTACGACTTTTGCCTATCGAGGCTTCCTTCAACCGTGTCAATTAACTCAACCTTCTCTTGGTTTACGCCACCAACTCGACCCAAAACTTCGGCGTTCTCCTAACTCGGTCCAACAAGTAGGTGTTCTACACTTCCTTCCATACAATGCCTCGTGTGGTGCCATCCGAATCTTTGGCTTGATAGCTATTGTTGTAGGCAAATTCAGCTAAAGGCAAGTAATCTTCCCAACTTCCTCGAAATTCCATTACACGCCTCTCAACATATCCTCCAACACTTGTATAACTTCGTCAGATTGCCCGTCGATTGTGGATGAAAAGTAGTGAAGTCTAGCTTAGTGCCTAAAGCTTGATGAAGTGCTTTCCAAAATCGAGACGTAAACCTTGGGTCTCTATCGGAGATGATCGACTTGATACTCGTGTAATCTCACAATTTCCGCCACATACAACTTAGCCAACTTCAAGAGAATAATCCATTACGATTGGGATAAAGTGTGCGGACTTGGTCAAACGGTCCACAATCACCCATACCGAGTCCTTCTTAGTAGGCGTGAGGGAAGCCCACTAACGAAGTCCATGGTAATTCTTTCCCACTTCCATTGGGGAATTTCGATTGGTTGGAGCAATCCTAATGGAACTTGGTGTTCACCTTAACTTGTCGACACGTCAAACATTTCCCCACTAATTGATCACTTCGCCTGTGTCGACCACCAAAATTGTTCCTTAGATCTCTATACGACTTGATGCCTCCGGGATGCATGGCATAGGGGCTACCATCGCTTCCTCAAGAATCTTTTGTCTCAACTCCTTATTCTTCTAAGATACAAACTTTACCCTTATAGCACAATACTCCTTCATTATTGACATCATAATCCTCTAATCCCCCTTGCTGTGCTTGCTGCAACTTAATACTTAAGTCATCATCAGCCAACTGTCCCTCCTTCACTTCCTTTAGCCATGTAGGCCTGACTTGCAACTCTGCCAATAGGCTTCCATCATCATATAGACTTATATGAGCGAACAAGGCCCGTAGATCCGTTACAACCTTCCGACTTAGGGCATCGGCTACTACGTTCGCCTTGCCTGGATGATACTCTATCGAACAGTCGTAGTCCTTTAGCAATTCTACCCACCTTCGTTGCCTCAAGTTCAACTCCTTCTGAGTTAATAAATACTTAAGGCTCTTGTGATCTGTGTAGATAACTGACCTTTCTCCATAAAGGTAGTGCCTCCAAACCTTAAGGCGAAAACCACCGCTGCTAGCTCTAAGTCATGAGTTGGGTAGTTAAGCTCATGAGGCCTTAGGCTGCCGAGACGCATAAGCGACTACTTTACCATCTTGCATTAACACGCAGCCTAACCCCGTGTCGCGAAGCATCACAAGACACCACAAATTCCTTTCACGCCTCAAATTTGAATTAACACTGGAGCCTCTGTCGACCTTCTTAAGCTTTTCAAAGCTCTCTTGCTTTAGTAGTCCATTCAAAGGTACTTCCTTCCTTAGCAACTTGGTTAAAGGCGCGGCTATTGACGAGAATCCTTCCACGAACCTTCCAGTAATAGCCCGCCAAGCCTAAGAAACTTGATTTCACCACGGACCTAGGTGGCTTCCAATCCAACACCGCTTGATCTTCCTAGGGTCCACTTTATTCCTTCTGCGGATACCACATGCCCTAAGAATGCCACCTCCCTAAGCCAAAATTCGCACTTCTTGAATTTGTGATTTACTCAACACGACTCGGAGATGCTCATCATGCTCTTCCTCCGACTTGAATACACCAAAATATCATCGATGAACACGACGACGAATCTTGGAAAATCCGATTCATCATGTCCATGAAGCGCTTTGAGGCGTTTGTCAACCCAAACGCATCACCACAAACTCAAGTGACCATATCTTGTCCTAAAGCGGTCTTATGGATATCGGCCTCCTTCACCTTTAGCGATGGTATCACGGCCAGTAAATCGATCTTCGAAAACATCATGGCTCCTTTCACCGGTGATCGAACAAGTCCTCGATCCTTGGCAAGGGGTACTTGTTCTTAATGGTCAGCTTATTTAACTGATGGTAGTCTATGCACATACGCATAGTTCCATCCTTCTTCTTCACAAAAAGGACCGGTGCTCCCCATGGAGACACACTGGGTCGGATGAACCCACGATCCAACAGGTTCTTGGATCTGAGCCTTTAGCTCCACTAACTCCTTTGGTGCCATTCGGTATGGGCGATTGACACGAGGCTGTCCCGTAACAGTTCAATTCCAAATTCGACCTCCCCATGCTGGGGTATTCCGTAACTCCTCCGAAACACATCTACAAAGTCCCTTCTTGTCCTAACTCCATTAACACCTTCCTCCTTCCCACCTATCGCACTTACAAAAGCTAAGAACGCTTTGCAACCTTTCTTAACCATCTTCTCACCTTGATTCAAAACTACATTAGATAAATAATTCCTCCTTTCTCCCGATCATTATTACCACTTCATCCTCGGGTTCTTAATTCCATCGTTTAGCAAGACAATCCAACACGGCTCGGTGTTCCACTAACCAGTCCATTCCAAGAATAAGCTCAAACTCTCAAGGGTAACTCCATTAAGTCCGCTCGAAAGTTCACTCCACGAATCTCTAGGGTACATTCCGAAGATATTGTCTACCACTATAGTTTGGCCTAATGGGCTTACTACGGTCATCGACCTATCGAGAGTTCGAGTCTAGGCCTAGTGTTTTCACTATACTACTTGCAACATAGGAATGGGTCGAGCCCACATCAATCAAAGCAAAGTAGGGTTTGTCAAAAATAAAACGTCTGGGTTATTACGTCCGTGCTCCATCTTCCCTTGGCGAACCGCATAAACCAAACCGGTTGTCTTGCATCAAGATTAGTATTACCTCTACCACTGACCCTCTGCTGCACCACTACCACGGTTATTGAACCACGGCCCGTTGAGGCTCTTGTCGCCTCTACCGGTCAGCTAGCATTACGAACTCGGGTTGGCTCTCGTCGTCTGGTTGTTTGGGGCAATCCTTAAACACATGGTCCTTGGACCCACACCTAAAACATGCTCCTATCTTTTCCAACACTCCCGGATGCCTCTTTCCACAATATTCACAAGGACGAATCCTTCACTTTGTACCAAATTTGTTGATTACTGGGCCCATCAACCTAGGCCTCTTGTAACCCTTTCCGATGACCCAAACCCTCTTTTGGTCTTATTCTTGTCCACGATGCCTTAGTAGCATCCTTAATCCCCTCGCCACCTTGGCCTTTTCTACCAAAAGGAGAATTCCGCTCTTGATGCGGTGCTATTAATGATCTTAAATCATTTCTCAACCCGTCCTCAAACGAACCACAGCGTTCATGCTCGGTCGCCACTACCCTCGAGCATAGCGGCTCAATCTCGAAATTCCGCCTCATATTCTGCGCGACGGACTTACTCCCTTGGACTAACCTAGAAAAGCCTTCCTCTGCTCATCAGATACCGGTTCCCATACTTCTTACGAAGGCCTCTTTAACAAATTCCCGGTCAAGTTTTCACTATGGTACCATCACGAGCAGTCAACCATCATTGATCGCTTCATCACGTAACAATGCTACCATCCCTTCAGTTTTTCCTCCGAGTCGATCAAGCTCATCCATGATGCGTTCCTGTTTTAACGATTACTCACCGTATTAGGTGCCACATTGGATACTCCTCGAAACATTTACGCTCCATTAGCTCGAGTCGTTCAGTCCGACTTTCGATTTCCTCCATTTCCTCCTGCACCGCCACCAATTCCAAAACTCATGAGCGACTGCGACACGACCTCTTCCCGTCGAGCTTCTTTGCTCAACGTTGGCAAATGGGGGGTGGTGGTGGCGGTGGCGGTGGCATCTCATTGTCGGACCCTTGTCCCGAGCCTAGCGAGTTTCGACACGGTCATCCTTCCTCTTCCTCGACCACGGCGGCCCACGTCCTCTAGAGCTCATTTTCTAGCGGCGAGATCGATTAAGGAATTTTATGTATTAGTCATTATTCCACTTATTTATCGAAGAAGTTTTATGAAAAGAATTTAAGAGTGGTTCTTTCGTATCATACAACACAGTCTTTTCCATTCCTCCATTCATCCATCAAACAAATATGAACTTAGTTCATTCGGAAACGTTGTAGTTTTGTTGTTTGTTGGTATTTTCCACTACCGGGGTATTTTCGTAATTTTGTCCTCTGAGGCATTTTGTAATTTTGTCAAAATAAGGTTCCTTGATGTTTTGTCAAGAATTATTTTGAAAACTTCAAAGTCTAGGGTAACTTGAAAAAAAATTTTTTAAAGCCAGGTATTTGGTAATTTTTGACCTCAGGGGTATTTTGGTAATTTTTACAAATCAGGGTAAATTTGAAAAATTTAATAAATTTGGGGCATTTCAAAAGTTGTAAAACTTTGAGGGTTCTTTTCGAAAAGTGTTCCTTCAAAAATGGGGATGTTGCAAAAATTTTGGAAATTAGGGTCATTTTGGTAATTTTGTAGGTTAGGGCAATTTTGTAATTTTTCCAAAATCACGGTATTTTGGTATTTTACAAATTAGGGTTTTTGAATGTTTATGAAATGTTGAAATTTTGGTAAAGTTGTTGAGTAGTTGAACATTTTACAAACCAAGGGCGTTTTGGTAATTTCACCCCTAAGGGCATTTTTTGTAATTTTAAATAAATCAAGAGTTTTTCGGAAAATGTTGTAAAAATAATTTTCTCGATTTAAAAGAAAAGTTTTAAGGGTTTGAATAAAACTAGGGTTTGTTGTTTTGTTCTCTCTTTTTTTTTAAAACATGGCTAGTTCCTTTGGGTTTTAGTCATTATGTTTAGCTTATATGAGAGCCCTCATGGTCGGGGTGAACCAAAGCTACGCACCCGAGGCGAGGATTAGTGTGGAGAGGAGGTGAGTCACGCGATTGCTTAAATACCAAGCTCCCACCGAAACCATTCCTAGACATGCGTCTGAGGTTACCACACCATGAGCCCTCACGAGTTATGGTGAGCAGAAGCTACGCACGAGTGAGGATTCTGCGAAGAGGAGGTGAGTCACTAGTTAGGATCCAATCCTGAACATGCGTGCAGGGTTACCACCACTAGCTCGGTGACTTAGCCATAGGTTGGTTTAGTACATTAAGTCTTATGTGTTTGTGTTTGAGTAGTCTAATCCTAAAGTTCAAGTTCCTATCATTCTATTCTCGTTCCATGCCTTTTCTACCCTTATATAAATCACAAAATCACACATATAGTTAGGGGTACTTACACGGTGGATCTGTGAATTGAGACTTAGGGGCCATGCCAAAAGCCTGCTTATGTTCATAACTCACTTTGAATACTTTATCCACTAAATCGACCCTCCATCCGCTACTCTCCACGTTGTGTCATTAGACACTATTGTAACCGAAGTTACCAAAATTTACAAATGTGACCGTAGTCGGGTCAACATATTTAAGTTGGTGAGACCAAGTCAACACTTTTGTTCTCCCCTTTCCATGTTTATATTCAAATAACATTTTTTTATCACAATCCTATCGTTGTAGGAAGCGTGCATCAAATAGTTTCCTTGTCATAGTTAATCCTGTCAAAACCAAATCCTAGCTTTGTAAGGAAAAACTCACCTGATTACACAAATCCGGAAGCCCAATATGGTTAGTTTTTTCTTTTCAGCGAATATTTTGATTAATTCCAAATCCGAAAGTCCCTTTTTGTCTTGAATATAAATCCTTAGGTTAGACTTGATCTAACTTTATAATATGTAAATCCAAACTCCTCCTCTAACATGCATAAATGAAATTGATTTAAAGAACAACAATCAATTGTTCCCAACCCAGCAAACCTAAGGAATTTCCATCCACTACACACCCAATGGAAAAAGGAAGGAAAAGAAAAGATGGAGTCCTTTCTTGGGGAAGTTTGACAATGAGAGGGAGAAGGAAGAGCAAAATTTCAAGTGGAGTGAATGAGAGAAAAGTCTCTTTTTCCTCTTTTAAGCTGACCCTTAGACCAAAGTCCAAAACTCACCACTACTCTCCCAAGCACCTTTAATCCTTCTTTTAATTCCTTATTTATCAATCCCTAGCCTTGGGAAACAAAATTAAACCTTCAATAATTGCTTTCCATGTGACTCGAACTCAGCCATCAAGTGACACTTGGCCACTTTTCCAAGCTCGATTGTATGACAAAATTCACCTTTTGGGCTTTATGGGGATCAAGTCCAACCCATGCATTTCCAAAAGTTTCACGCCATCACACCTCAATCTCACTTACTTTATCCTTGGGCCAAATCATAATGTCATAGTTTTGGAGCATTAAGCCATTTTATATTTGTGAAGTTCCCAACCCCAAACCTAATTTCCATCCGCTACACACACCTGCACCAACCATCACACCTGCCAACCCACCCATCATCACACCAATCGTAACTTTGTGGCAGAGATAGATGTCTAAAAAAATAATTCCACAATGGGTGATAGAGTCACCAAACTAGAGGCATTGAGCCAATAATTATTTGTGGTAGAGCCACCAACTAGTGGCAAATAGCCATTTAATTATTCTGTGGCAGAGCCACCTAACTAGAGGCAAATAGCCATTTAATTATTTTGTGGTAGAGCCACCGAACTAGAGGCAAATAGCCATTTAATTATTTTGTGGCAGAGCCACCGAACTAGATTTTTGGCAATAGGCCTTTCTTCTCTTCATCGTTAATCCCAAACCATGCAACATGTATGCAAAATAGTTTATGATCACATAATAATTTTATCAAAAAGGCCCATTAACATAAGAGTCAATATTTCCAATTTTTATTAAGGCCCAAAATTACAAAATAACATTTGGCCCATTTAACAATTTAGCATCTTAAGCCCAAATTTACGATCTAGCAAAGAGTTCGGCCCATTTATCGATCTAGTAGAGATTTCGGCCCATTTAACAATTTAATAGAGATTACGGCCCATTTACGATCTAGCAAAGATTTAGGCCCAATTTTGATCTAGCGGAGATTTTAGCCCATTTATTAATTATTAGGGATTTCGTCCCATTTTACTAACTAGCATAATTTTTCGGCCTATTTACTAATTATCAAACTTATCGGCCTATTTTTACGAAGACATAAAAATTTGTATTTTACCATCTAACTCATCGAGGGCTTTTTCGTAATTTTCACCATATTAGCCATTTTCATGTAATTTCACCAAAATACCCGTTATTTTGTAATATACGATTTTGTCATTTTTTACGATTTTACATACTACCACGAATGACATCCAACCCGAGAAAAGTGTGAAGTTACACACCTTAATATCGTAAGTACTAAACCTTCCCGCTCTTCAACACCTAAACATATTACGATCCATTAGAACACTATCATGTATAAAAATATACTATTGATATTCGATCCAAATCCTTACCCCTTTGATTTTGGATCACTTCAATTTTCGGTTTCTCCTCGCTTATCGATTCATTGTTCACGAGAATCCACTAACGCATAAAGGCTCGAGAGTACGAACTACTTCAAATAATTGATTTCCCTCGGTTGATGGTCCGCAACCTAGTGGAAAATCTCGATTCTAAATGACCCTTCGTTTAGTAATAGGGGGATTTGCAAAACCGCCCCTCTTTCAAAGACTAAACACTGCCTTTTTCTTCCCTATTTTGAATGTCTTTAATGACAAAAGATCGTTAATCCAACCTAATAATATATCAAAAATAATACTAAAGGTTTTAAGGGTGAGATTTCCTTACCACAAAGATCCTTGCTCCACAATATGAGAATCGACCAAAAACGTTCCCTCAACACCTTAAATCGATTCCAACGTTCTAAGATATACACGAACACTTGAGTTTCGATTTTCCACTATCGCACTACAGTATAACGAATGAAAACGTTAATAGAATGAACGATAAATTCGATCTAAGAGATCCTACTTATCACCATCAAGATTCGGCCAAAACCATTATTAACTAAAATAAACTAAAATAACTCTTACCTTATGTTCACGGTTGAGAAGAAACGATTGAGAAGGATGCTACGAATAGAGAGAGATTCGGCTATGAAAAACCAAAGAAAAGAGAAAATGATTCGGCAAAGGCACACTAACATTCGGCCATGAGAGAATATTATGGAGAAAGTATGATTGAAAAGAAAATTAAAAGATGAGAGAAAGAGATGATGATGAGGATTCGGTTTTCAAAGAGAAGAAAAGAGAAAGAAAGAGATGAGTTTAGGAGCAAAGTATAATCGGCAATGGAGAAAAGAAAAGAAAAGAATGGCCTTTTTGGTATGGGAGATTTCGGCACTTTGAAAAGGCATACAAGAGAGTACTAAAATGACCAAATGGTCAAAAGATTAAGGCTTACCAAAGGATCAAATTTGGCCAAAGGAGAAAGGTTGAGAAAAGAATTGCAAAACTTGCACAAGATGTTAGGAATGACCAAAAACAAATTCCCTATCCTAGCCAAGCTACTAACATAATCGGCCAACCTCCCCCTAGCCACATTGCCGTCCAAATTCATTGGTCAAATGACCATGAAATAATTTCCAAAACCTTTTCCTTGATACTTGCCTCATGTCCCCTTATCTTTCCAAACTTTCTTGATTCCCTACCATAAGTTAACAATTACCTTATTCCTTTAGTCTACTTACCAAAAATAAAACAATACAACTCATCCAACCTTATCCCCTTGCCGACACATGCATAGGTTAAAGCAAAAAATAAAATTTCCTTGTTGCTTGCCAGGTGTTTCGAACTCCTTCCCTCTAGGAACACTTATTGCGCCATCTCCTCTTTACTACTAGCTCACTTATGCCAACTTTTAGCACTTAATTAATTTAAGTCTTAAGGTCATTAAATTTCTTTACTCAAATGCACACTTAAATAATAATATTTATTCTATCTCCAAGTAACCCGAACCAACATTAAGCAACATAATGATACCCAATTATTTAGGATGCTACATGAGCCTTTATGAGCATACACTTTTCTTGCTCACTTTATTATAGGCTATGAGTGTGTCAATATTGATTTGTTATTCTAGAACTTGCTTCAATTATGCATGTCGAGACCACACTTTTGATTTGATATACTGAGGTGATAAAGGCACCTAGGTTTTAACCACTTATTCCATTAAAAGCCTACCTTCATAATTAACCCTTAGTGAACCCCTTTGAACCTAATAAATCGTTTCTTGATCCACACTTAGTATTAACCCAAAACTTATTCTTTTTTATTCATTGAGAATTTTTCCTATCGTATTAACCCTCTTTTTGTCTAGATTTGATTTGGTCAGTTGCCTAACTATGTTCTTTAATTTAGTTGTTAAATTATTTCTTATTATTCTTCTTTTTCTTTAAAAAAAAAAGGAAAGTGGAAATATATTTATACTAGTTCAATGTTGTTGGAGCTTAAGCGGTTAATTTCACATTTTGAGAAGAAGCTCATGTTATTTCAATTGATGTAATTATTTAGTATTAGTTTATTTTTCTAATTACGTAAATTGTCAATTCAATCTCGATTCTAACCCTCTAATTCAACCTTTATCCACACCTTTAACCCAAGCCCCATTACAACCCTTTTAAAGACCTTTCGATTTGTGTTTCATCTCATTTTATAATGGTGGAAATTTAATTTTCATGCAGCCTATGGTAATAACTTCTCATGTTTGACTTTTGAGTGCTTAATTTGAACCTTAAACACTTTGAGTGACTTGAGTGAATCTTTAGTGAGGATGTCAATTCTTGTTGGTTTTGAATCAAAGGTAATTATTTAGATAAGGGAAACACCTATGTTTTCGTGCTATAAATATTTGTGACTTAGATTGTTTGAATCTTTAGCACTCTTTTAGTTAAATTATCAATGTATGTGTAACACCCCTAACCCGAGTCCGTCATTGGATTAGGGTTACGGGTATTACCATGTAAGTTAAAACTTTAGTTCAATCGATTGAATCTTAGTTGATCATCTTTATCAAATAATTTAATCATAAACAGACAACTCACACATGTGTAACACAGACTTGATATATTAATCCAAGTCATATACGATATAATCATCGGTGTACATAAAATGACCATACAATGTATATTACGGCAATGTCACATAACTATATAGATTTCATGCACCACATTTATCAAAATGATCTTGATCTATGAAATTTATAAACAACTAAACTATTCATAACTAATTAATTAAATAAGTATACTTCGAATGTCAATGCATAATACTTCCTCTTAAGACCAATTTCATATGGCATAAAACCTATTTTCACATAACTGAATACATGCAACTTATTACACATCACATACATACTTATGTATTTGGCCGAATATATAAGGTCTCATTTATAACATCTCATGTTCGTTACCTAGCACAAACAGAGTTTGGTAGTTTCATACACTCAATTAAATTAAGCAATCTCACAAGCCAAATATATATATAAATGTATACATCATAGTTATGCACATTTTCCATAATCGACTATGAGCCTAAACTTCTTTAAACATGTTAACTACATTTGCAAATATTACCTAGGTTTGGCCAAATAAACATATATGCATTACTAAATACAATTCATACTTCGTAATCAACTAAAGTTAACACACTTACATAAATTCCGAATGATGCTCAACTAACACATGCCTACCTTGAATTATACATGCAAAGATTATCTTAAATGCCGAAACACCTGACTAATTTAACACAAACATTGGCATTACAAACAAGCAATCATATAGAACGCATAATACATAAGCTTGAAGTAAAGAAACAACCCATAGCCGAATTGTTGAAACCAAATACTTTAATCACATAGTCAAGAACAAATAGAACCGAACTTATAATGAATGTTTAAGCCATTTTCGCATGGCTATTATATATATAAACATAACATCATTCCAACATTTAGCTAGCCTATGCATGCCTTTGATTCAAAAATAACTAGCTTAAAAGTACCAAAAAGGGATGATAGTGTGATTGACTTCACCAACGATCCTCCGATCCCGTATCTTGACCAAAATCTATAAAACGAACAACAAACACATTCAAAGTAAGCTCACTAGCTTACTAAGTCTCAAGCGAATATTAATGTAATGATCATACACTTAAACATCATAAACTTTAGGCTTATATTATTGAACATAAATATTTCAATATGTAAAATGTAAATAGTCGAATACTAGTAATACCCTTAATTTAAATATTATCACTATATCACCATGAACATATACATTATCAAATCACATGGATATCATATTTAATCACACATTCCAAATCATATGAACACATCTTAGGTATCGATTTCCTAAATCTACTTATACACATATGCAAACACTTTCAAACTCTTTCACCATTGATCTTTCCATATATATCCTAGTCTTCAATGTAATATACATATATATATATATATATCTCAATTTCGCATATATGTAATGTTCATACACATTAATGATAAGCTCAACATTATAAAATAAAATACTTATTAAATCAATCGTTTCATCACATCGTACTTAATTAAAATGATAATAAATTAGCTTACTACATTCCTTACTCATATAGTAGGCTAACTCTTACCTGAGCTTTTAACACATAGCACTATATATATGTCTCACCTTGTTTGATTCTTGGATTCTTCGTTTATAGCATATCACCGGCATTAAGCCTGCTAGGCCCGAGATCTGAAGTTTGAACACTGGCATTAAGCCTGCTAGGCAATAAGCCCGAAATAATTCACCGGCACAAGGCCTGCTAGGCTCGAAGCCGAAATATCTACATTATTAACCATTCAATTCTCATTACTTAGTGCTAAATTCACAAACATTTCATGTACTTCATATTTCTTTCACATATCAAACCGAACTTACTTATTCACATTACATCAAACAAAATAAAGTCAATCCAATAATATATCACCACATTCGGCCATCACATAGATTTATACTCAAAATTATCAAATATCATCATTTACTATGGTCATAATTAATTCTTTAACTTAATATTTGCTTAAGGACTTACCTCGACTGTCGACGGACAATGTAGACCATGTAACACCCTGGTTTTAGGGGCTATGCAGGTTGTGTGTAATTCGAGTGTTAGTAGGTTATTGGGAGTGCTTGGATGAGTTTTAGGGGTTTTAGAAATGTTTGGATGAAAGGGAAGACTTTGGAAAATTTTGGATTTTTAGTGGAGAAGGAAATGGGCCAAGGAGGCCTTAAGTATATTTTTTCAGAATTTATGGCACAAGAAGGTTGGCAAAGTGGCTTCATGCACCGCTTAATGGAAGGAAGTGGCCATTGGAGGCTTGGGTTCGAGTCCAAGGCAAAAAAGGTGGTTTTAATATTTTTGGGTTATGGCGCTACAGGATGGAAGCCTTAAAGGAGTTGGGCGTGTCTTTGACACAAGCAAGACCTTGGCAAAGTGGTTTCGTCGCACTTGGGAGCTAGAGGCAAATGTGGTACTGGTTCAAGAGGCAGAAGCAGATTTTGGTGTGTTTTATTTTCATGTGCGGCTATGGGCTGAGGTAGGAAGGGTTTAAAATAAATATGGGGCTTTATGGCATGAAATTCAATGTGGCCGAGTGGCTCAGGCGTTGGAGGAGAAGGGTACAAAGAAGGTCCCGTGTTCGAGCGAGTGGTGCATTGGAATTTTATTTATTTTGGTCTTTTGCAAAGAGGTTGGAAGGTGTTGGACGGCACTGTGGAGCTAAGGTTGTTTAGTTTTTTTGGATTCGGTTGGAAGGAGTGATAAGGATGAGTTTTGTATTTTGCTTTTTTTCAATTCTTGGGATAATGGTTAATATTATTTTATTTTTATCTTATATTTTAAATTGGAGGGTGGTCTTTTGCTTTGATTAAAATATGGAAGTGGACTAATTCAAATTAAGTTGAATTAGTGGCCATAGATGATGGTCAAACTTGGGTTCTTCAAGGGGGAGCAAGTGCCGAATTTCCTATTTAATGGGCAGCCCTCTTTTTGAATTTCTTTTGGCCATTTGTCGAATTCTTTTAGTCATCATTTGGTGTATTTTTCAGCCATAGTCTTGTATGCCTAGCCGAGTGTTCTAGGGGAGTTCTCTTATTTTTCTTTTTTTTAACCAAAATCCTCCCAAACAACATTAACCCTTACCGATTTCTCGTTTGGCCTTTTAGTCAATATTTCTATTATTTTCTTTTAATCCCTTGATAGTCAAGCTATACTCTTCTAAACATCCTCTCAACCCTTGTCAAAATCTTCTTTTGATAACCTAGTGTGGTTGGTCAATATCAACAAGGGTGATCTCCTAGTTCTCCTCCATTCGATTCTAAGGAAGGTAAGTGTTTTGTCTTAAAACCATCAACTTGAGTCCTCTCTTTGATGGCCAAAACCGAATGGTTGGCCTTAGTGTGGGTTGGTAGAATGCTCTATAGACTATAAGTGATGTGTTTTGCTTGTTTGTAGCCAGCCCAAGGAGTCTAAAGGAAAGTCTCGAATTGTTGGAACTCATCAAGGTAAGGTGGCAAGGTATTCGGTCAAAGGGCCTTTCCATGGATTTTGTATGGCCGATTCTAATGGTCTTGTGTATGTGGATTTTCGGCAATTCCATTGGTGTTTCGGGATTTAATTAAAAGGGGTAAGTGGTTGGATATTCGGCTTTAGGCCATTGTTATGTTTTTGTGTTGACCGAGTGGTGGCTATGATCTTTTAGGACCAAATCGACAAGAGCAGAGGAAGCCTTCGGGATTTCAATTTATTTTGGTAAGGATGAGTAGTTTATGGTTATTCATTTGAGATCTCAGATTAATCGTATTGATTAGATATCGTTATGGATGCGAAAAGCGATCAAGAGGAGAAAGGAAAACTCCCATCCCGAAGTTCAAGAAGAGATCGATTTACAGACGAGATTGGCCACCGGTGTGGGCGCAATGTAAAACGATAGGCGATAATGGTAGTCTCGCTAAGCGATAGCATCGGATCGAGGGTTTAGAGCTTCGTGTTATAAGGTGTGTGATTAACCCATCGATTTCCGGTATATGATATGTATGCGATAGGTGTATATGTTAAATATGTGTTAATAAGTGCAAGGACTATGTGAACCTGACACCCTTAAAGGGTATGTCGATAAACAGAGTTAGTATCAAATCATGAGATGTGGTTATTAATACGTGTATGTGAGTATGTCTATGAATATGAATGTATGCCTCAATATCATGTACATGCTTTATTCATTATGTCATTATATTATGTTACATGTGCATGGGTGGGTTTTTGAAAGAAGGTACGTGTACTTGAAGTACGTGGTTGATGTCACTTTGTGCTACATCGTGGATTGGCGCCGACCGAGGTCGCTTGTGGATCTTTGCGATTTAGTTCGCGTGGTTACCTTGATTGATATCGCTTTATGCCATATCATGGCTTGATGGATTGCTGTGTGCTCCATCGTGGTTTGATGTTAGCTATACGCTACATCGTGGATGGCATTGGTTGCCTTTTGGAGGAAAAGGAGAGGTGACCGATAGTCCCCGTGTGTGGTAGGTGGTTAAGGGGTGTGTAGCGGATGGACCTTAGGATTGGGTTGGGTTTCATATTGCATGGTTTCGTTATGAATTGATATGGAAATGGGCCAAGCCCAATATGAAATATAAATAGGTATGTTTTGTGAACATACGTGGAAATGCGCCAAGCCCAGTAATCAGTGGATTAATGAGAAAAGGGCCGAGCCCAGATTTGAATGTGGATTGAATGTGGGCTGCCCAGATTGTGGTAATGTCTAAATGATTATATTTACATGTTGCATTTGATAAATTGGGTTGATTTGTGGCTAACATGTGGGTGGATGTCGTGGTTTAATTACACAATCGAGTCCGTGTGACTCACCCAATTATTTATCCAACATCGCAGTGACTTGTTGATCGACCGGGTTTGGAGAGGATGCAAGGTGGCCCATGCGAAGGAGATTAATTTGATTATCTTTAAGAAATAGTTTTTTTATACTAAGTGTTTTGTTTAATATTGGTTGTAATAAGGGCCACTTTTATTTAAGGTATTCTATTTACGATTATCGGAGTTTATATTATACTTAGATATATTCTCTTCAAAGGATTTATAATATAATAAATTATAATAAAGTTTTAATTCAATATTTTATAACGGGCTTATATTACTAAATAGTTTTTAATGGACACACTCTAACAAAATGTTCGTGTTTTATTCTAAAGTCAAAGATTTTCCAACTGCTTTTTCCGAAGTGACATACCGACTTACCGTGGCTTGTGGGCCGGGTTTGGGGATGTTACTGATTTAGTATCGAGCTTCTGTTCAAAACTCTGGCTTTGAGGGTTTTGGGCCCAAAACATTTTCAAATGGGATTTTCAAAATATGGGCTTTTATTTCGTGTTTTTCGGCATGGCACTGCATTCTCTACCGAGTCCACTGTAAGTACTTCGACTTGTGAAGTAATTTGTTATATGAATCATATGGGCTTTGTTGGGCTCAGATTAGTGAATTAGGATCAGCTTGAACCCTAAGGCTAGTCTACTCAAACATGTGCATAAGACTTAAGGTTACTAAACAAACCTCGTGAAGTAAGTCGTCGTGTTAAGGTGTGGCAACCTGTGTGCGCATGTCAGGAGTGGAATTCAAGGGAGCTTGGTATTTAAGCACCACGTGACTCACCCGCTCTCCACTTGAATCCTACCAGTGCGTAGCTACTGCTCACCTTAATCAAGAGGACTCGTTCACAGTGTTGAACCAATTATTAAAACCCGGAAGGGATTAGCCTTGCTGTTTTAAAATTCTTGGTTTTAAAAAAAAATTCTCAAACTTACCTCTTTGGTTTGTAAACCCTAAATCTGGTTTTGAAAAACATTTTCTCGATTTACTAAAATTACCAAAATGCCCTAACTAGAAAATTACAAAAAAATACCCCTCGTATTGTAAAATTACCGACTACCCTTAACTTTTGTTAAAATGATTTTACTTTGCAAAATACCAAAATCTCTAGTTTCCAAAATATCAATATACTCCGATTTGAAAATTTATGAAAACACCCATGTGTTAAAAATTACTAAAATGCCCTGCACTTTCAAAATTTCGAGATAACCCCAACTTTAATAAAATTCTCTCACTTTGCAAAAGTATCCAAATTTTGTATTTCAAAATAATACCTCGACTCTTGAAATTTACAAAATTACCTCGTTGACAAAATTACTAAAATACCCCTAGTTTCCAAAATTTCAACAGATTCTAATTTGACAAATTTTTCAGAAATATCCTCCCGATGTGGAAATTTCAAAATGTTCTGGTTTGTTAAGTTTTAAAATTTCCACGGTTTATTACTTAAATGTCCTCAGTAGGACAAAATGACGGAAATACCCCAGGGTAGAAACGCGAAGGTCCGAATAGTGAATGTGTGTGGTAGATACCACAGAGTGTGCCTCTCACGATGAATGAATGTGTTGTGATGATGAATTAATGTGTCTTCATTGAGAAATGAAGGTGTCTCTATTGATGAATGTGAAAGTGATTCTCCAATTAGAGTAGTAAAACTTGAATCGAACCTTGTGTGAATGAAAGAACTACTTCTAAAATCTTTCATTCATAAAATATGCTCGCAAGTTAAATAGTGGAACGATTACTAATGCATAAAACTTCTTAAATCGATTAAATTGAGACGATAGAGATGAGTTCTAGGGGCGCAGAGAGGTAGAATGGCAAGATCGAACCGATAGGTCCGCCATGGGTCAAAAGTGAAGTGCCGCCACCAAAGAAGGGACATGGAGGAGCAAGATCGACCGAGAAGATGACGCAGATCGCGGGCCATGTTAAGAGTGCTAGAACGAGTAGCGGTCGGTAGGGAAATGGAACTCTAAGTCAGATTTGAAAGGCTTAGATCGAATCTGAGCCGATCTTTAGAGGAGTGTCGGAGTAGCTCCTAACGTGGCGGAGTATTGGCTAGAAGCAATGAAAGAATCATGGACGATTTGGATTGCACCAATGAAGAAAAGTCAAGGGCGCTGCTTCTTGCTTCGCTTCGAAGCTTATCGCTGGTGGCTCACCGTCAAACAAGGTGTACCGTGGATCGATCGGATTGGGATTTCTTTAAAGCCAAGTTCAAGGGAAGTATGTAGGGCCGATTATTTGGACTCGCAAAGGAAAGCGTTCTAAATCTAGTGAAAGGAATAAGTCGGTAGCGGAGTATGAAGTCGAGTTTAGTGGACTAAGTCAAGACGCCAAAGGAATCGTGGCTACCGACACGAAAGAAGTGTTCGATTTGAAGATGGGTCGAGATGAGTTATGGAGTTGATCGCTCCACAGAGAAAGAGACTTTGCCATTTTAGTGGAGAAAGCTCGGATCATCAAGAGGTTAAGAAGACTATAAGGGAAAACCGAGAGAAGAATAGGAACGAGAATAAGAGAAATGTTGGACCATCAAGATCGCTTGGTAATGCCCAAAAAGACCAAGGATCGAGAACCTCGTAAGTGCACTTGTACCGGTGGATCGAATCGCCCTTGTGCTTGCGGTGTAGAAGACCTCACACAGAGAGTGTTGGGGAAATAGTAAAGAATGCTTTCTCGAAGCAGATCTAAGGTACATTTGGTTAAGAATTGTCCTCGGCGATGAGGGTCGTGGTCCAAGCCATGGAAGGAATGGTTCTAGTCGAGTCAACCAAGGATGTGATAGCGGGTAAGCTCCTTTGCTTTGGTACATGCTTTGATTGCTTTGCTTGCTTGTGAATTAGCCTTTTCGTGATGCTAAGAGAGGTGTTTTGAATTTTGAGTGCGAACTTAGAAACCGTGTTGGGAAGGTATGATGGTCTTAGTAAGATCAAGAGTCTTGCAATTAAGCGTAAGGTGGTAAGATAGGTTGTACGGACGTTCGTTAGTAAAGTAATTTCGAGGGCGAAATTATTTTAAGGAGGGTAGAATTGTAACACCCTGGTTTTAGGGGCTATGCAGGTTGTGTGTAATTCGAGTGTTAGTAGGTTATTGGGAGTGCTTGGATGAGTTTTAGGGGGTTTTAGAAATGTTTGGATGAAAGGGGAAGACTTTGGAAAATTTTGGATTTTTAGTGGAGAAGGGAAATGGGCCAAGGGAGGCCTTAAGTATATTTTTTCGGTAATTTATGGCACAAGAAGTAGTTGGCAAAGTGGCTTCATGCACTGCTTAAGGGGGGCTGGAAGTGGCGTCATTGGAGGCTTGGGTTCGAGTCCAAGCGGCAGCAAAGGTGGTTTTAATATTTTTGGGTTATGGCGCTATAGGGATGGAAGCCTTAAAAGGAGTTGGGGCGTGTCTTTGACACAAGCAAAGACCTTGGCAAAGTGGTTTCGTATGCACTTGGGAGCTAGAGGCAAATGTGGTACTGGTTCGAGGGGGCAGCAGATTTTGGTGTGTTTTTATTTTCATGTGCGGCTATGGGCTGAGGTAGGAAGGGTTTAAAATAAATGTGGGGCTTTATGGCATGAAATTCAATGTGGCGAGTGGCTCTGGCGTTGGAGGAGAAGGGCAATGAAGAAGGTCCTGTTCGAGCTGTGAGTGGTGCTTGGAATTTTATTTGTTTTGGTCTTTTAAAAGAGGTTGGAAGGTGTTGGACTACACTGTGAGCTAAGGTTGTTTAGTTTTTTGGATTCTGCTGGAAGGAGTGATAAGGATGAGTTTTGTATTTTGCTTTTTTTTCAATTCTTGGGATAATGGTTAATATTATTTTATTTTTGTCTTGTATTTTAAATTGGAGGGTGATCTTTTGCTTTGATTAAAATATGGAAGTGGACTAATTCAAATTAAGTTGAATTAGTGGCCATAGGTGATGGCCAAACTTGGGTTCTTCAAGGGGAGCAAGTGCTTAATTTCCTATTTAATGGGCACTTTCTTTTGAATTTCTTTTGGCCATTTGCCAAATTCTTTTAGTCATCATTTGGTGTATTTTTCACCATAGTCTTGTATGCTCAGTCAATGTTCTAGGGGAGTTCTCTTATTTTTCTTTTTTTTAACCAAAATCCTCCCAAACAACATTAACCCTTGCCGATTTCTCCTTTGGCCTTTTAGTCAATATTTCTATTATTTTCTTTTAATCCCTTGATAGCCGAAGCTATACTCTTCTAAGCATCCTCTCAACCCTTGTCAAAATCTTCTTTTGATAACCTAGTGTGGTTGGTCAATATCGCAAGGGTGATCTCTCCTAGTTCTCCTCCATTCGATTCTAAGGGAAGGTAAGTGTTTTGTCTTAAAACCGCCAACTTGAGTCCTCTCTTTGATGGCCAAAACCAATGGTTGGCCTTAGTGTGGTTGGCGAATGCTCTATAGACTATAAGTGATGTGTTTTGCTTGTTTGTAGCCAGCGCCAAGGAGTCTAAAGGAAAGTCTCGAATTGTTGGAACTCATCAAGGTAAGGGGTGGCAAGGTATTCGGTCAAAGGGGCCTTTCCATGGATTTTTGTATGGCCGATTCTAATGGTCTTGTGTACAGGGATTTTCAGCAATTCCATTGGTGTTTCGGGATTTAATTAAAAGGGGTAAGTGGTTGGATATTCGGCTTTAGGCCATTGTTATGTTTTTGTGTTGACCGAGTGGTGGCTATGATCTTTTAGGACCAAATCGACAAGAGCAGAGGAAGCCTTCGGGATTTCAATTTATTTTGGTAAGGATGAGTAGTTTATGGTTATTCATTTGAGATTTGTATTAATCGTGTATTGATTAGATATCGTTATGGATGCGAAAAGGCCAAGAGGAGAAAGGAAAACTCCCATCCCGGTTCAAGAAGAGATCGGTTTATTGCACGAGATTAGCCACCGGGTGTGGGCGCAATGTAAAACGATAGGCGATAACTGAGTCTCGCTAAGCGATAGCATCGGATCGAGGGTTTAGAGCTTCAAAGTTATAAGGTGTGTGATTAACCCATCGATTTTCGGGTATATGATATGTATGCGATAGGTGTATGTGTTAAATATGTGTTAATAAGTGCAAGTGACTATGTGAATCGGATACCCTTAAAGGGTATGTCGATAAACGAGTTAGTATCAAATCATGAGATGTGGTTATTAATACGTGTATGTAAGTATGTCTATGAATATGAATGTATGCCCGAATATCATGTACATGCTTTATTCATTATGTCATTATATTATGTTACATGTGCATGGGTGGGTTTTGAAAGAAGGTACGGTGTACTTCGAGTACGTGGTTGATGTCACTTTGTGCTACATCGTGATTGGCGCCGACCGAGGTCGCATTGTAGATCTTTGCGATTTAGTTCGCGTGGTTACCTTGATTGATATCGGCTTTATGCCATATCGTGGCTTGATGGATAGCTGTGTGCTCCATCGTGGTTTGATGTTAGCTATACGCTACATCGTGGATGGCATTGGTTGCCTTTTTGGAGGAAAAAGGAGAGGGTGACTCGATAGTCCCCTGGTGTGTGGTAGGCTGGTTAAGGGGGTGTGTAGCGGATGGACCTTAGGATTGGGTTGGGTTTCATATTGCATGGTTTCGTTATGAATTGATATGGAAATGGGCCAAGCCCAATATGAAATATAAATAGGAATGTTTTGTGAACATACGTGGAAATGGGCCAAGCCCACTAATCAGTGGATTAATGAGAAAAGGGCCGAGCCTAGTACTTGAATGTGGATTGAATGTGGGCCAAGCCCAGATTGTTGTAATGTCTAAATGATTATATTTACATGTTGCATTTGATAAATTGGGTTGATTTGTGGCTAACATGTGGGTGGATGTCAGTGGTTTAATTACACACTAAGTCCGTGTGACTCACCCAATTATTTATCCAACATCGCAGGTGACTTGTTGATCGGACCGGGTCGGAGAGCATGCAAGGTGGCCCATGCAGAAGGAGATTAATTTGATTATCTTTAAGAAATAGTTTTTTTATACTAAATGTTTTGTTTAATATTGGTTGTAATAAGGGCCACTTTTATTTAAGGTATTCTATTTACGATTATCTGAGTTTATATTATACTTAGATATATTCTCTTCAAAGGATTTATAATATAATAAATTATAATAAAGTTTTAATTCACGTATTTTATAACGGGCTTATATTACTAAATAGTTTTTAATGGACACACTCTAACAAAATGTTCAGGTTTTATTCTAAAGTCAAAGATTTTCCAACGATCACTATTCGATAACCTTCGCCTTTCCCCGATCCAAACTGCTTTTCTTTGTTATTGATCTAAACACATTAAAATTTAGCCCATTCAAGCACATTTCATCTCAATTTAGTCCCAAAATACATAAATGGGAAAATTTCCATTTTACCCATAATGTTTCATATTTTTACAATTTAATCCTATTTGCACAAAACACAAAATACACAAAATTTCACTATAACACCTTAGGGCTGAATGTTCATAGGGACTATACAAGTCCATTTCCTTTATTTATTTTGATTTTAGTCCCCTCAAAAATTTATTTTTGAAATTTAGCCCAAAATACTCAAATTCACTAAAATCTCAAATACAAAGCATGCTAGTCTTTAACATATCTTTAATATAAAATCATCAAACATCAAAAACCCCAAGAACATGTCAATGGTCAAATATCAAACATGCTTAAATTTAAAAATTCTAACATGGGTCAGCTACTGTTCGAAGCAACGATCTCAAAAACATAAAAATTATCAAAAACCGAAAACTAACCATACCTTAATCAAGCTTCAAATGCCGAAATGTTGAAGAAACTCTAAGTTCTTCCTCCTTTTTCATTCGTTTATAGGAAAAATAAGATGATAATGGCCTTTGGTTTTGTTTAATATTACTTATTAATTATTTTACTTATTTAACCTTTATAATAAAATAAGTATAACGTATAAACTATGTCTAAAACCATCCATCAACCATCCACTATCATATTTATGGCATATTTCTACTTTAAGGACTTCATATTAAGAAACCACTAACAAGTAAACACTTTTTACTATAGTTTGTAACTTTTACACCTTACGCGATTAAGTCCTTTTATTTAATTAAGCACACAAATGAATAAATTTTTCTACGAAACTTTCACATACATTAGTTCACATATAATAAGCACAAAATATAATATTTAAATATTTCTCAGACTCAGATTCGTGGTCCCGAAACCACCGTTCCAATTTGGGTCAAATTCGATCTGTTATAGTATGAATTATTTGCGAATTATGATAAGACAATATTGATAAGAATTGTGAATTAAGGAAGTTTAATTTTAATTGTGAGTTGAGGATTTTGCTTGAGGACAAGAAAATGCTTAAGTGTGGGAATATTTGATAAACCATAAAAGTAAGACATTTTAATCCCATGCTTAGCGTGTTTTTGGATGTTTATTTATACAATTATGTGAATTCGATGCTCCTAACCTTTGAATTCATATTTCTATATTTAGGTGAGCATAGGGAAGCAAAAGGAGTGGAAAAAGGGCCAAAACTGGACAAAACGGGCCATCTTAAGTATCCACACGGCCAAGCCAAAACCACACAAGCAGGGCACATGCCCGTGTGAACCACACGGGCTGGACAAACGCCCGTGTGCCAGCCTGTGTCAATCGCGAGCCACTCAAATTTCCACACGGCTTGGACACCCTCACACGGGCTGATCACACGCCCGTGTCCCTGTCACCCCGCTTCATTTTCACGCAGAAAAAATCCAATTTTTAGGGTTTTTGAGTCTTCTAGAATCTATAAATACACACTAGAGGAAGACTTAAAGTGGAGCACGCAGAGTAGATCGAAGAAATTACTCGAATGAAGTTGTCGGAATCATCTCGAAGCAGGATCTCATTCAAGATTGAAGATCTCCATCAAGTTCTTTAGAAGCTTTTGGGTTCTTTATGTCTTGTTGTTTTCTTAATTCTAAGATGTTTTCCTTTTGCGTTATGAATTAAACTCCCGAAATACCTAGGGAGGATGAAACCTAGATGAATATTATTATTTAATTATTTGAATTACACGATAAATACTTATTTTTGTTCTTAATTATGTGTTTTTAACCCTTGTTTTAATATTTTCAAGATATTAGGTCAATATTGATGTGCTTATTTAGTGGAGCAAAAGCCCCTGTTTAAGAGTAGATCTCACATAATTATGCAGAGTTTATTGCAACCTTAGAAATAGGATGACATAAATCTGCTGGATTAGAGTCAAATCTAATAAGGGAATCCATAGATTGAGTTAATATGAGGATAGGGGTTTTAATTAGATAGAGATTTCAATTAATCAACCTAGAGTCAATTGTTTTTAGTCTCGAAAGAGATATTAACATAATTTAGGGATTTCTACGGATCAAGACAAGTGAATGAATCGGTTAATTTAGAGTCAGGATAATAAGTCAAGTCTAGGTGGATTCTTTCTTAGGTATTATCCTTATTCATTAGTTTATTCGATTACTTTTTTCACTCTCTGTCGCGTTCATAGTAAATTAGTTAGTCCTTAACTACTAGGCTAAATAATAAAAAGATAGTTATTACTAGTAATTTTAGTCCTTGAGGATACAATATTCAGAACTCATCAAAGCTATACTACTGTTCGATAGGTGCGTGTAACACCCCTTAACCCGTACCCGTCGCAGGATTAGGGTTACAGGCATTACCAGATAAGTCATAACTTCTACTCAAACGATTAAATTTTTTTAGCTAAACATCTTTATCAAGTAATTTATTTATCAACAGACAAATTACACATGTATAATATATGCTTAATACTTTAATTCAAATCATATACACTATAATCATCAATGAACACAACATGACCCTGAAAGCACATTACGGAAATGTCACACAACAATCCCAATTCCATATACGACACTCGACAAGTTGGTCTTAATATGCAAAATTTATAAACAAGTAAACCATACGTAACTAATTAATAAAGTAACCCCATTTCAAAAGTCAATTCATTTTAATTACTAATGAAAACAAACCCTATGAACAAAACTTCATGCTAAATGGTCAAGGTACATGAGTTCATTACATTATCAAAGATGCAGTTAATAGCTTTGGCCAAATATACCAAAACATATTGCATAACATGTGTAATATCCCAAATTATGGCCTATGCATTAATTGCTTAATTAAATGAAATAGTATGCTTATGTGTGCTGTAGATGTGCATTATGAATTTTGTGAAGCTTAGTGCGTAGACAAACGCCTTAGAAATTTATTTAATTCTAAGTCTAAAAGAGGGAGTTAAGCCTGATAGGCCTTAAAAGAAATATTAGAGGAAATGTGACACACAAACGAGCTTGGAAAAATGGGTTGAGGCGCCACTTAAGGCCTCTGGGAATGACGCCACCAAATAGGTAAATGGGCCAAGGTTCGAGTCGCATGGGAAGCTAAATGGAATCTTTTATTTTCGACAACAAGGAGCAAAAGTGGATGGCAAAAGGAGTCTATGGGAAGAATTTAAGATGAGGTCAAACTCTTTTCGAATTTTGACTAAGGTAGGAAAATAAGTGTTGGCCGGCCAAGGGACTCTCTAGGCTTAGTAATTTCGGCAAGAGGAGGAAAAGCAAGGCCATTATTCTTTTCTCTTTTGAAGCCTCTGTCAAATTCTCTAGCACTCTTCTCTTTCTCTCATACTTTGTCAAAAGCCAAAAAACACAAGTAGTCATAGCCGAATTTCCCCTCTACCTCTCACAAAGTCTTCTTTTTCTTTTATATGTTCTAGCCAAATACCCTCCTCTCAAAACCCCACCATAGCCAATTCTTCGTAAGCCCGTACTCTCTCTTTGCTACCCCTTTTCTAAAGCCGAGTATACAAGGTACCCCTAGTCGATTCTCTATTAAGCCACAAAGTCGAATATCCTTGTGGTGACGAAGATAGGTGCTGTCGATTTCTTCAGTAGAGGTGAGATCAAATTTGATTTCTATTCTTTTCTTTTAAGACTTGTCGGAAGTTAAAGACTAATGCCATTATTGCTCTTGGCCGAAAGTTTGAAGGGGTTTTGGGACTCCTTTTATTGCCAATTTCAAGAGGGAATCTTTTGGGATTTCTAACCCAAGGTATTTCGGCATCTCCTCAAGACAAGTGACAAGTTTTCGAGATTTCAAATCGCAAGGTAAGTGTATCTACACATTTGGCCAAGGCCTATTTAGGAACCTAGATCTATTTCATCATTATTCAAAAGCCAAAACTAACCCTTTAAGTGATCTAATGTTAGCCGAATACAAGGTAGAAGGATTTTGACGTTTCGGGATTTGATTAGTAGTAAAATCGACACCAAGGTAAGAATTTGATTACAATAATCCTATTAGGATTTGGTTTTATAGCCGAATGGCTTTTTACTAATAAGATTAGGGTTGGCCGAATATAGGAATTACAGATCTAAAGTGATAGATCGAGTTTTTGGGATTTCAGTGAATTGCTAAGTAAATTAGGTGTGTACTCCACACTATCTCTTAATAGATGCAAGGTAATATTTAATATATATGTTATAATAATGTGAATGTGGCTAAGTTACCATGCAATGGTACAAAGTACTCAGGTACGTTTTTCCTACTCCTACTAGGAATATAATACGATCTATTATGGCACATAAGTGCAACTATAAGAATGTGAATAAAGCATAAGGCATAATTTTTGCATGTTTTGCATGTCATGGGGCATATGGGTGATATGTAAAGGGGAAGTGAATTGGTGGTTTTATACCCCAATATAAGAATGTGGTGACTTATGTCACAATATCTGAAAGTGGTGACTTATGTCACAATATCCAAATATGGTGACTTATGTCACAATATATGAATGTGGTGACTTATGTCACGAATATATATATATGGTGGCTATGCCATGAAATTATAAGGGCGATGAGCATATCGTCTGCAGCGACTGCCTTCGATGGTGTGTAGCGGATGGAGGGTTGACTTAGTAGTCCCCATGGTGTGTAGGTTGGTACGGGTGATGTGTAGCGGATGGCTATTTAGGTTTGGGTTCGGGATTGCATCATTTTATTTAAATGCTATGTGAATATGTATGATTTGATATGACATATCTATTGAGACTTAGTGTTGATTGTACACATTGAGTCTGTTTGACTCACCCCGTTGTGGGAATATTTTCTAGGTGATGATCAGTAATGGACCGGGTCGGCAGGAGCTCAGTGGTGGCCATGCAAAGCTTAGAGACTGTTTTCATTTTTATTTAAGCTTTGAATTATTTCAGGTTTATATTTGATGTAATAAGGCCAAAGAATTGAATTGTTTATGCATGCTTTCAAATTACTTAGTATGATACGACTATTATCGAATTAAAGTTAAAAGACAAATTTTCTTAAGTATAAATATCAAGTGTTTTGACACCTAGTCAATACGGAAATTAATTTCGAACCTAACCCAAATCAATGGTTCTTCAAAAACACACAAGTTTTTGGCAAAGCCCAAATAGAATTCAAAGGTTTTTCCTTAGAAGCATGCCAGATCCGATCAGGGCTTGTGGGCCGGGTTTGGGGTGTTTTAGTTTAGTATCAGAGCCAGGTTCAAATGTAACACCCCAAACCCATATCCGTCGTCGAATTAGGGTTATGGGCATTACCAGATAATCATTACTTTTTATTCAATCAATTCAATCATATTTAAACAAGCTTATATAATAATAATACACAAATAAGCAAACCATTACATATGCATAAAACATATTTATTCCACTAAACCAAATCATATATGGCACAAACATTGACAAACATAAGCTGAACATGCAAAATACATTTTATGAAAATCACAAAATAATGCAAGTATCGTTATGAAACACCCCACACCCTTACACGCCTTGTTCCTAAAGTAAACCGATCTCAAAATCATTTGATACTTAGAGAAAATTGTAGATTTTAGAAAACTATTATTTTGAGTTGGGCTTAGATTGAAAACCCATTTATTTAATCTTGTAAATCCAATTTGATGTAACATGTCCCAAAATAGTTCTTAGCAAAATATTAAAAAGTAATGTAAAAACAAAGAATAATCCACTGGGCCTTATGGCCTTATTACATCAAGTAAACCCAAAATAAAATTAAAAAGTATTAAAATTAAATAAAGTCCAAATTCTGAATAAATTCTTCAAGTGATGCATGGCCTCCTCATGGTCTACCGGCCCGGTCCGTCACTGCTCATCACCTGAAAAATAATTCCCACAATGGGGTGAGTCAACAGACTCAATGTGCACACAATACTATCATTCAATAAATCAGGCATTCATGTTCAAATCATTAAGCTCATACGTTAATGAAATTATGATGCAACCCTAACCCAATCCTAATTAGCCATCCACTACACTCCCCCGTACCAACCTGCACACCGTGGGGACTACTAAGTCAACCCTCCATCCGCTACTCTCCACGTTGTGTCTTTAGACACTATAATCAAATTTAAACGTTGTGTCATTAGACACCTTTGTTAAACCGGTTACCAAAATTTCGCAATGTGACCGTAGTCAACATATTTCACAGTGAGACCGAAGTCAACACCTTCGTTGGTGAGACCGAAGTCAACACTGCTCTCCCCTTTCACATAAATCCCAATGCCCCAAAACATATAAATTGCATAACTTAATTTCATGTTCATATTCATATATTCGCATGTTATTAAATAACATTTTCACAATCCTATCGAAGTAGGAAACGACGGCACAGTACTTTTTGCCACATTTGTGGTACATAGCCACATTCACATTCTTATTCATAATCATATATTAAAATATTTAGCCATAAAATATCGAAGGATAGTAAGGGTACACACCTTTTTAAATTAATAGGTTCCTTGATATCTTGAGAATCCCGATCTAATTTTTAGATCTATTAATCCTATATTCGCCCACCAATTAAAACACATTAATAAACCCTTTTAGACAAAACCAAATCCTAGTAGGATTTGTAAAAGAAACTCACCTTTTGCCGATTTGGTGTTTACACAAATCCAAAAACTTCGTTTTCCTTTACTTGTTGTTCGGCCAACCTTAAAACTTCACAAAATTAGTTTTCGCTTTCTAATAATTATGGATCTAATCTAGGTAACCACATGAACCTTGGCGAATGTATAGACTCTCTTACCTCGAGATCCGAAGTTGATCTTTATTTCAAATTTCGCCAAATCACTTGTTAGATTAGATCAATTGTTTGATTATGAAAGGATCTCTTAGCGAATGTACATTGATGTACTTTCCTCATTTTCAAATCCGAAAAATCCCTTATGCTATTCGCCATGAACATGAGGAGGGGTTAGGATCCGAATTTTGGCAAAAGAAAAGAATAGAAGTTGATTGATCTTAGATCTTACCCTTTTTGATGTTGTAACTGACTTCCCCTTGACTTAGAATCGATAGGGATTTGGCCTTGATAGTAGAAACAGAGGAGAAAAGAGAAGAAAAGAAGATGGTATTTTGTTCAAGGAGAATTCGGCAAAAGAGAGGGAGAGGAAAGCTATGCAAATTTCGGCACACTCTAGGAAAGATGAGAGAATGGCCTTGATTTTCCTCTTTTAACTGAAATTGATATGCCAAGAATCCTTGACTTGGCCACCACTCCCCCCCACAAGTGATAATATTATCATTTAATTATCACTTTAATTAAATTAGGAGTACTTTATCCATCCTTTATCTCCTTATTTATTTTATTAAAAGAAATTCCTTTACTTAACACTTAATTAAACGAGTTTTAACCGAAGTAAAATTCCTCTTATTCAACATGCTTGTGCCGTCCCACCGCTTAGCCTTGGAAGCAAAATAAGGCCTTCATTATTTGCTTCTGGATGTCTTAAACTCAGCCCAAAAGCCTCTTGTATTTGGGCCATTTCCTAAGGCCTTTGGTGGCATCTTTCAGCCACATTTCCAAGTCCGTTGTTGGGTCAAATTTCTGTGCTTTATATTTTTAGGGTCACTTGGCCCTAAGTTCCTTTGGGCTCTTAAATTCAACATTAGGGTCAATTTTAAGTTTCCTAAAATTTTTTGCTGCTCTGTATTTTCCGTGTTTCCAAAATGTTCAAGTTTCCCAAAATGTCTAGGTTTCCAAAATGTTCAAGTTTCCAAAATGTTCAAGTTTCCTAAATGTTCAAGTTTCCCAAATGTTCAGTGTTTCCCAAAATGTCTAAGTTTCCAAAAATGTCTAAGTTTCCAAAAATGTCTAAGTTTCCAAAAATGTCTAGGTTTCCAAAAATGTTCATTTCCATTTCCATTTTCATTTTCATTTCTATCTTCATTTTCATTTCCATTTTCCTTTCCATTTTCATGCATTTCTAGATTTCCAAAAGTATCAAAATTTATTCATAGTACTTGAAACTTGTCATTTCATACAATTAAACCGAAATGCATAGGCCCTATTCAGATGTTACAGTTCTACCCTCCTTAAAATAATTTAGTCCTCGAAATTACTTAACAGATCGTACAGACAATCTTTCTCACCGACTATGCTTACCGCACTCGATCTTAATAGAACCATCATACTTTCTAGGCACAATCTCTAAGTTCACATCCCTTAGAACTCATTTTCTAACATCGCGATTTAATCTGATTTAAAAGTTTTATACATTAGTACTTGTTTCACTTTATTACTCGAGAAGAAATTTTATGAAAAAGAGTTTAGGAGTGGTTCTTTCGTATCCTACAAACACACAGTCTTTTCCATTCTTCCATTCATTCATCAAACAAGTATGAACTTCCGTTCATTCAGAGAAACGTTGTAGTTTTTGTTGTTTGTTGTTGTTTTCCACTACCCGGGGGTATTTTCGTAATTTTGTCCTACAGGGTATTTTCGTAATTTTTTTCAGAAGAAAAACATTTCTTGAGGTTTTTGTCAAAAGTTATTTTTTTGAAAATTTTGAAGTCTAGGGGTGATTTGGAAAATTTAGAAATCTGGGGGTATTTTGGTAATTTTTCACAAATCGGAGTAAATTTGTAAAATTTTATAGATTTAGCGTATTTCAAAAGTTGTAAAACTTTGAGGGTTCTTTTCGAAAAGTGTTCCTTCAAAAATGGGGATGTTGCAAAAATTTGGAAATTAGGGTCATTTTGGTAATTTTGTAAGTTAGGGGCATTTTTGTAATTTTCATAAATTAAGAGTTTTTCGAAAATGTTGTAAAAATAATTTTCTCGATTTAAAAGAAAGTTTTAACAGTTTGAAAAACTAGGGTTTGTTGTCTTGTTCTTTCTTTTTTTTTAAACATGGCTAGTTCCTTTCGGGTTTTAGTCATTATGTTTAGCCTATGACCGAGCCCTCTTGGTCGTGGTGAACCAAAGCTACGCACTGTGCAGGATTCGTGTGGAGAGGAGGTGAGTCACGCTGATTGCTTAAATACCAAGCTCTCACCAAAACCATTCCTAGACATGCGATGGAGGTTGCCACACCACTGAGCTCTCTGAGTTAGGGTGAACCGAAGCTACGCACTGTAGGATTCTCAAGAGGAGGTGAGTCACTAGGACTGCTTAAATACCAAGCTCTTCCGAATCCAATCCTAGACATGCGTACAAGGGTTACCACACCTTAGCTCAGTGACTTAGCCATAGGTTGGTTTAGTACATT
This sequence comes from Gossypium rotundifolium, assembly GCA_025506655.1. Taxonomy (NCBI): domain Eukaryota; kingdom Viridiplantae; phylum Streptophyta; class Magnoliopsida; order Malvales; family Malvaceae; genus Gossypium; species Gossypium rotundifolium. The sequence goes on from CP106731.1 coordinate 121,057,104, forward strand.
AAGTCTTATGTGTTTGTGTTTGAGTAGTCTAATCCTAGGATTCAAGTTCCTATCATTCTATTCTATGTTCCATGCCTTTTCTACCCTTATATAAATCACAGAATCACACATATAGTTAGGGGTACTTACCGGTGGATCATGGGTTTGAGACTTAGGGGCCATGCCAAAAGCCTGCTTATTTTCAAAGAAAATCATTTGGGCTCGAATTCAAAACGTTTTGGGCCTTAGCCCACAGGCCGAGAGTTTAAAACTGGGCTCTGATACCAAACTGAAACACCCCACACCCGGCCCACGAGCCTGAACTGGATCTGGTATGTTCCTAAAGTAAACCGATCTCAAAATCATTCGATACTTATAGAAAATTGTAGATTTTTAGAGAAACTATTATTTTGAGTTGGGCTTAGATTGAAAACCCATTTATTTAATCTTGTAAATCCAATTTGATGTAACATGTCCCAAAATAGTTCTTAGCAAAATATTAAAAAGTAATGTAAAAACAAAGAATAATCCACTGGGCCTTATGGCCTTATTACATCAAGTAAACCCAAAATAAAATTAAAAAATATTAAAATTAAATAAAGTCCAAATTCTGAATAAATTCTTCAAGTGATGCATGGCTCCTCATGGTCTAGGCCGGTCCATCCACTTGCTCATCACCTGAAAAATAATTCCCACAATGGGGTGAGTCAACAGACTCAATGTGCACACAATACTATCATTCAATAAATCAGGCATTCATGTTCAAATCATTAAGCTCATACGTTAATGAAATTATGATGCAACCCAAACCCAATCCTAATTAGCCATCCACTACACTCCCAGTACCAACCTTGCACACCGTGGGGACTACTAAGTCAACCCTCCATGATCATTTCATCATCGAATCACCTCATTTGAACTTAAAAAGAAATACACATACCCAATATCTTTTATAACCTAACATTACTAACCTATGAACAAAACACAACTATGGTTCAATATAATCGAGTATACAATTAATTATTCATACCACATTACCCAACTCATATTTTCACTTCTCAATCACATATTTCCTTACCATATTCGAATTAATCCTTGATTGGGTTTGCACAAACATTAACGATATAAACTGACTATTATATAAAAAGCTTGATAAACATACTTAACCTAAAATTTAGCCATATTCGCATGGCTATTATATACATGAACCAAAAAGTTTTCAACAAACAAGGTCAAGTCTTTCCTATACATGCCTCTATCCAAAAACCAAAATGAAAGAGTACCAAAATTAGATCGATAGTGTGGTCGACTATCTTGACGATCCCATTGAGCAGGTAGCCTTTACCTAATCTATAAAACAGACGAGAACATTACACACAAATAAGTTTACTAACTTAGTAAGTCCCAAGCTCAAAATGATACTACATTCAATTACTTAAACATTTAAATCATTCATCTCAACCATGTTATCATATTGAAATTTCTTACACCTTTAGCACTACTATTTGAAAACCGAATCTCCATGATAGTACATTCAAGCTCAAACTCACTCACATAATACTTGTGCACATCAATCGTAATCTCAAATATACATATCACTGTACTCGTAATATTAGTTAAACTCTAGTAACATTAAACATATCAAACCTTACTTACTTACCTGAGCCTTTAACTAAACACATTAGTTACGATTTACCTTGAACAACAATTCGGTTTCTCCTTTGTAAAACACATCACCCAAGATAAAGCTCGCTAGCATTTAAAGCCGAAATAGTTCATCAAGATGAAGCCTGCTAGGCATTAGAGCCCAAATAGATCATCGACATGAAGCTCAAGGCATTAAAGCCGAAATAAATCACCAAGACGAAGCTCGCTAGGCATTAAAGCCCACTCAAGACGAAGCCCGCTAGGCAATAAGCCTTAACATGTCACCAAGACTAGGCACGCTAGGCATTTAGCCCGAATTCAATGCATTTAACATTTCAATACACTTTACTTAATATCAAATCACCACAACTTATATACTTCATACAACTTTCATTTATCAAACCAAACTTACTTACTTACATCACATTTAACAAATTAAACTCATTATCAATTTATACAGTAACATCCTAGATTAGGGGTTATGCATTCGTGCATAATTCATGAGATAGTGGGATCTGGGTGTGTTGGATGTGTTCAAGAGTTTCAAGAACCCTAAGATGAAAGAAAATGAAAGGAAACGTAAGAAATGTAAGGAAAGAAAGGAAATATAAGGAAAAGTAAGGAAATGAAAGGAAATGTAAGGAAATGAAAGGAAATGTAAGGAAATGTATGGAAATGTATGGAAATGTATGGAAATATATGGAAATGTAAGGAAATGTATGGAAATGTATGGAAATGTGTGGAAATGTAAGGAGATGTATGGAAATGTAAGGAAATGCTTTAGAAATGTTAAGTTTTGGAAACTAAACTAAAGTAGGAAAGTGACCATTTTGGAAACCAAGCCAAAAGAGGAAACTAAACATTTTGGAAACCTATATGAACATGAAATTTTAGGAAACTTAAAATGACCCGAAATATCGAATTTCAGAGCCCAGTAACGAACTTGGAAATGTGGCTCAAGATGCCACCTAAATACAAGAGGTTTTTGAGCCTGCATGGGTTTCTAGAAAAGGAAGAGTTTTATTCACATAAAATGTGAATAATAAGAGAGAATAAAGGAGTTTTATTCACATAAATATGTGAATAATAAGAGATAAATGAAGAATTATTCTTTAATTAGGAAAATAAGGAAGAGTGGTGGCCAAGTTAAGGATTCTTGGCCTAGTAATTTCGGCTATAAAAGGATGAGACTAGGGCCATTCATTATTCATTCTCCTCTCTTTCCCTCGCCAAATATTCTTCTTGAGCATCCATTCTTTTCTTCTTTTCTTTTAGCCTCCTAGCCGATTTCCTTCTAAGCCTATTATTCCTCTCTTCTTTCATCTTTGAAACCAAATACATAAGGGAATCATAGCCATTGTTCATCAAGTCTCTAAGTCGAATCTCCGAAGGTTGAAGTGAAGGTGCAATCGATTCCTTCAAATAAGGTAAGATCCAAGTTTAGTTTTCCATTCTTTTATATTCTAGACTTATTGAAATTTAGAGACTAATTTCGATTATTAATCTTGGTAATCATGGAAGAAGAAATTCTTTTCGAAGGTACACCATAGGCCACGTGTTCCTAGTTATTCGGTGAATTTCAAGTATTTAAAAGTATTCGCCAAAGCTTGTATGATTATCTAGATCAGTTCTTTAATTATTAAAAGCCGAAAACTAACCCATATTGAGATTCAAGGTTGGTAGAATATCGTGAGAGAAAAACCAAACCTTCGATAAAGTTAGATCGGATTTTCGAGATCTCAAGGAACCTTAATAAGCAAATCGTGTGTACTTACTATCATTCGATATTTTATGGCTAAATATTTTAATATATAATTATGAATAAGAATGTGAATGTGGCTATGTACCACAAATGTGGCAAAAGTACCTGTACGCTTTCCTACTTCGATAGGATTGTGAAATATGTTATTTAATAACATGCGAATATATGTATATGAACATGAAATTGTTATGCACAATATACTTCGGTCTCACCAACTAAATATAGGTGTTGACTTGGCCTCACCAACGAAGGTGTTGACTTGGTCTCACCAACGAAATATGTTGACTATGGTCACATTGCGAAATTTTGGTAACTTTGGTTACAATAGTGTCCAAAGACACAACGTATAAATTTGATTATAGTGTCTAATGACACAACGATATGGGCAAATGCCTATGATGGAGAGTAGCGGATGGAGGTTGACTTAGTAGTCCCCACTTGTGCAAAGTTGGTACGGGAGTGTAGTGGATGGCTAATTAGGATTGGGTTTGGGTTGCATCATAATTTCATTTTTTATATGGATCGATGTTTTGAACATGAATGCTCGATTTGTTGAATGTTAGTCTTTGGAGAATTTATTTAGTTTGGACTTTATTTGATTTAGTTACTTTTATTTTATTTTGGGTTTTACTTGATGTAATAAGGCCATAAGGCCCAGCTTGGATTTTCTTTATTTCCGCTTATTCATGTTGATTGTGTTACAATTTATTTTTAATTAAAACAAAATTTATTTCTTTCAAAATAATAAACCCTAAAATTGTTTTGTCACCTCACCTAAGTTGGATTTTCAAAATTTATTAAATGGGTTCCAATCTAAGCCCAATCCAAACAACATTTTTCTAAAATTTTACAAATTTTCTAAGTATCATTCTCGTGGGTCGGGTGTGGGTTCAGCTTGGTATCGAGCCAGTTCAAACTCTCTACTGCGTGGCCTAAGGCCTAAAACGGATTTTTACAAATGGATGGTATAAAGACATGGCCCTAAGTCTCAAACCATGATCCACCGGTAAGTACCCCTAACTATGTGAATTATAGAAGGGTAGAAAAGGAATGGAACGTAGAATAACTCAAACACAAAACCACATAAGACTTAAATGCCTAATAAATAAACTGTGATTAAGGGAAGCATCATGACTCACCTCCTCTCCACTCGAATCCCACAGTGCGAGCTTTTCTCACCCTAACCAAGAGGACTTATTCAAGAGCTAAACCCAAACTAAAACCCGAAGGAACTAGCCAGATTTTCATAAAAACCCTAGTTTTAAAACTCTTAAAATTTCTTTTAATTTGTGAGAACTATTGTTTTACAACATTTTCCTGAAAAATTTCGATTTGTAGAATTACTAAAATACCCCTAGTGGTAAAATTACAAAATGCCCTTGGTTTGTAAAATGTTCAACTACCCAACAGCTTTTTCCAAAATTTCCTTATTTTGTAAAAGTGTTTAAAACCCTAATTTGCAAACTATCAAAAAAAATACTTTGATTTTGGAAAATTACAAATTGCCCTAACTTCTAAAATTACCAAAATGACCTCGATTTCTAAAATTTTTCAACTTCATCGTTTTGGAAAATAAATTTCTCAAAAAAAAACCCTCAAAGTTCTACAACTTCTAAAATAACCCTAATTTGTTAAATTTACAAAAGTTACCACGATTTGTGAAAATTACCAAAATACCCACGAGGTCGAAAATCAAAATACCCCGGATTTCAAAATTTTTTAAATTACTCCGAGACTTTGAAATTTTCAAGATAATTGTTGATAAAATCACCAAGGAACTTTATTTTGACAAATTACGAAAATACCCAGAGGACAAATTACTAAAATACCCCGGGTAGTGGTAAAACAACAACAAAGGAAAAAAACTACAATGTTTCTCTAAATGAACTAAGGTTCATAATTGTTTGATGGATGTATGAATGGATGAAAAGATGTGTGCATGTATGAATACGAAAGAACCACTCCTAAACTCTTTTCATAAAATTTCTTGCACAGTAATAAAGTGAAACAAGTACTAATGTATAAAACTTTTAAATCGATTAAATCATGACGTTAGAAATGAGTTCTAAGGAACGTGAACTTAGAGAATGTGCCTAGAAAGTATGATAGTTCTTTAAGATCGAGTCTTGACTTTATTTTTAAGGGGTAGAATCTGAACATCCTAGATTAGGGGTTATGCATTCGTGCATAATTCATGAGATAGTGGGATCTGGGTGTGTTGGATGTGTTCTTTCAAGAACCCAAGATGAAAGAAAATGAAAGGAAATGTAAGGAAATGTAAGGAAAAGAAAGGAAATATAAGGAAAAGTAAGGAAATGAAAGGAAATGTAAGGAAATGAAAGGAAATGTAAGGAAATGTATGGAAATGTATGGAAATGTATGGAAATATATGGAAATGTAAGGAAATGTATGGAAATGTATGGAAATGTGTGGAAATGTAAGGAGATGTATGGAAATGTAAGGAAATGCTTTAGAAATGTTAAGTTTTGGAAACTAAACTAAAGTAGGAAAGTGACCATTTTGGAAACCAAGCCAAAAGAGGAAACTAAACATTTTGGAAACCTGAACATTTTGGAAACCTGAACATTTTGGAAACCTAAACATTTTGGAAACCTGGAAAATACAGAGCCATGAAAATTTTAGGACCTTTAATGTCGAATTTGAGCCCAAAGGGAACTTAGGGCCAAGTGACCCTAAAAATATACAGTACATGACATTTGCCCCAATAACGAACTTGGAAATGTGGCCTGAAGATGCCACCTAAGGTCTTAGGAAATGGCCCAAATACAAGAGGTTTTTGGGCCTGAGTTTGAGTCATCCAAGAAGCAAATAAAGGCTTTATTTTTGCTTCCGTAAATTTGAGGTGGACGGCATGGGTTTCTAGAAAAGGAAGAGTTTTATTCACATAAAATGTGAATAATAAGAGAGAAATAAGGAGTTTTATTCACTTTAATTAGGAAAATAAGGAAGAGTGGTGGCCAAGTTAAGGATTCTTGGCCTAGTAATTTCGAGGGCCATTCATTATTCATTCTCCTCTCTTTTCCTCTGCCAAATATTATTCTTGAGCATCCATTCTTTTCTTCTTTTCTTTTAGCCTCCTAGTGAAACCAAATACATAAGGAATCATAGCCGATTGTTCATCAAGTCTCTAAGACTCTCAAGGTTGAAGTGAAGGTGCAATCGATTCCTTCAAATAAGGGTAAGATCCAAGTTTAGTTTTCCATTCTTTTATATTCTAGACTTATTGAAATTTAGAGACTAATTTCGATTATTAATCTTGGCGAATCATGGAAGAAGAAATTCTTCCCAAGGTACACCATAGGCCACGTGTTCCCTAGTTATTCGGTGAATTTGGGATTTAAGATCCACAAGGTAAGTACCTAAAAGTATTCGCCAAAGCTTGTATGATTATCTAGATCAGTTCTTTAATTATTAAAAAGCCGAAACTAACCCATATTGAGATTCAAGGTTGGCGAATATCTTGAGTTTTCCTTACAAATCCTACTAGGATTTGGTTTTGTTTTAAGCCAAAAGGTTTATTAATGTGTTTTATTTGGTGGGCGAATATAGGAATTAATAGATCTAAAGTTAGATCGGGATTTTCAGATCTCAAGGAACCTTAATAAGCAAATCACCCTTACTATCCTTCGATATTTTATGGCTAAATATTTTAATATATAATTATGAATAAGAATGTGAATGTGGCTATGTACCACAAATGTGGCAAAAAGTACCTGTGCACGCTTTCCTACTGATAGGATTGTGAAATATGTTATTTAATAACATGCTAATATATGTATATGAACATGAAATTAAGTTATGCACAATATATATATTTGTGGGGCATTCGGGACAACGGTCTCACCAACTAAGGTGTTGACTTCGGTCTCACCAATGAAATATAGGTGTTGACTTCGGTCTCACCAACTGAAGGTGTTGAATGAAATATGTTGACTACGGTCACATTGCGAAATTTTGGTAACTTTGTTATGGTCCAAAGACAAATGTCTAATGACACAACGTATATGGGCAAATGCCTATGATGGAGTAGCGGATGGAGGGTTGACTTAGTAGTCCCCACTGTACAAAGTTGGTACGGGGAGTGTAGTGGATGGCTAATTAGGATTGGGTTTGGGTTGCATCATAATTTCATTTTTATATGGATCGATGTTTTGAACATGAATGCCTGATTTGTTGAATGTTAGTCTTGTGTGCACATTGAGTCTGTTGACTCACCCTGCTAGGGAACTATTTTCGTGTGATGAACAAGGACGGATAGGGCCTAGAGACGTTGAGGTGGCCATGCTACATTCGGAGAATTTATTTAGTTTGGACTTTATTTGATTTAGTTACTTTTATTTTATTTTGGGTTTTACTTGATGTAATAAGGCCATAAGGCCCAGTTGGATTTTCTTTATTTCCGCTTATTCATGTTGATTGTGTTACAATTTATTTTTAATTAAAACAAAATTTATTTCTTTCAAAATAATAAACCCTAAAATTGTTTTGTCACCTCACCTAAGTTGGATTTTCAAAATTTATTAAATGGGTTCCAATCTAAGCCCAATCCAAACAACATTTTTCTAAAAATTTTACAAATTTTCTCTAAGTATCAAACTTTTGAAACCGGTTTACTTTAGGAACATACCAGATCCTATCCATTCTCGTAGTAATGTGGGTGTTTCATATACTACCACATTCGCCAACATACATTTTATGCTTTAAATTTACTAACTTTATCATATGCAATGTTTATAAATATTCCTTTAGTATACACTTGCTTAGGACTTACCTCGGTTGTCGATAGACCGTGCAAATCGGCTATTCGAGAACCTTCGTCTTTCCCCGATTCAAATCTGTTTTTCTTTGCTCTTGATCTAAAACACATTCAAATTTAGCTCATTCAAGTACATTTCATCTCAATTTAGTCCCTAAGCACATAAATAGGAAAATTACCATTTTACCCCTACTATTTCAATACTTTGCAATTTAGTCCTATTTGCATAAAACTCAAAATACATCAAATTTCCCCATACTCCTTAAGGGCTGAATATGTATAAGGACTATACAAGTCCATTTCTTTCATTTATTTTGCAATTAAGCCCCTCTAAAATTTTATTTTTACAATTTGGCCCTAAAAAGACAAATTCACCAAAACTTCCAACACATAATATACTAATTTTTAACCTATCTATCATCTAACATCATCAAGCATCATAAACCTCAAGAATTCATCAATGGCTGATTCATACATACACACTAATCTTAGAAATTCTAGCATGGGTCGGGTAATATACTAAGCAACGATCTCAAAAACGTAAAAATTAACAAAAACCGAGCTAGATTTCTTACCTATTTAAGCTTGAATAAGGCCGAATGTTTCAAGGCTTTTCTCCCCTTTTTCTTTTGTGTTTTTCGGCCAAAGATGAACAAGACATGGCTTTTTAATTGTTTGTTTTATTTACATATATTTGTTAGTTTATTTTTAACATATAATGTAATATTATATATTATAAAAACTCAAACACTATTACATGCAACAAGGTGGCCAGCCATTAACCTAAAAATGGGCTATTTTCCCTTTTAATACCTCACATTAAAAAGCCATGCTCAATTTAACACATTACACTTTAGTTGGCCACTTTTACTTTTTACGCGATTAAGTCCTTTTTATCAAATTCAATACTTAAACGATAAAATTTTTCTACGAAACTTTCCCACACATAAATTCATATATAATAAGCACTAAATATAATATTTAAATATTTCTCGGGTTCAGATTCGTGGTCTCGAAACCACCATTCGATTAGGGCCGCTTTGATGCATACAACTCTCCCCTTAAGGATTTTCGTCCCGAAAATCTTACCGTTAAACAACGTCGGATATTGTTACCTCATTGAATCTTCAGGCTCCCATGTAGCCTCTTCAACTCCATGTATTTTCCACAGAGCTTCACTAATGGGATTTTCTTGTTTCTTAACTCTTTCTCTTCCCGAGCTAAAATACGGATCGGTTCTTCCTCATACATCATATCGGTTGTATCTCAATCTCGGATGGAGCAATCACATGTGACGGATCCGATCTCAGATCTACGAGCATAGAAACATGAAATACATCGTATCTTTTCTAATTCGGAGGGTAGCTTCAATCTATAAGCAACAGCCCAACACGCTCAATGATTTCATACGGTCCAATGAACCTCGGGCTCAACTTGCCTTCCTACCAAAACGAGTACTTTCTTCCACGGAGAAACCTTTAAAATACTCAATCTCCAATCAAATTCAATGTCTTTACGTTTCATATCAAGATAAGACTTTTGACGATCCAAGTAGCTTTCAAATTATCTCTAATAATAGCTACTTTCAGCTTAGTTTCTTTAATCAAATCAACCCGTGTATCTTATTCTCACCGAGCTCACCCGAGATAATGGTGTTTGACACTTTCGCCTGCATAATGCTTCATAAGGTGCCATTTTAATACTAGATTGAAAACTATTATTATAAGCAAATTCAATCAAAGGTAGGTATCGTTCCCACATACTTTCAAACTCGAGAACGCAACATCTCAACATGTCCTCAAGTATCTGAATAGTTCGCTCGGATTGACCATCTGACTGCGGATGGAAAGCTGTACTAAAATGAAGTTTAGTACCTAAAGCATCTTGCAACTTCTTCCAAACCGCGATGTAAATCTCGGGTCTCTGTCTAAAACAATGGAACTCGGTACACCATGCAATCTCACAATTTGTGATACGTACAATTCAACAAGTTTATCAAGTGAATAGTCCATGCGATCGGCACAAAATGAGTTGATTTAGTCACCTATCAACTATAACCCGACAAAGATCTTTCCTACTCGAGTCATAGGAGACCGGATACAAAATCCATTGTAATTCTATCCCATTTCCATTCGGTATCATGATTGGTCAAGTAGTCCAGATGGCGCTTGATGCTCGACTTTTACTTGCGATAGATTAAGCACTTAGAAACGAATTCAGATATATCCTGCTTCATGCCGAGCCACCAATAGAACTGTTTCAAATCATTATACATCTTCATGCTACCCGGATGTATCGATAGTTGACCACTATGAGCCTCACTCAAAATCATCTCAGATCAAATCGAGTTCTTTGGAACATACATTCGACTTTTAAAATTCAAACAATTATTTGCATCAATCGAAAATCGATTCGCACTTTTCACAATCGAATTCGACTAGAAATCAAATCTTCATCAACTTTACGTGCATCACAAATTTGCTGAATAAACATCGGTCTTGCTCGTAATTCGCTATGATCGAACCATCACTAGACATAGCAATCTGTGCATTCATTGCACGAAGAGCAAATAATGATTTTCGACTTAACGCATCCGCAACAACATTTTCCCGGGTGATAGTCAACCACCAATTCATAGTCTTTCAACAGTTCTAGCAACCTGCGTTGTCTCAAATTCAGGTCTTTCTAAGTCATTAGATACTTTAGACTTTTATGATCTGAATAAATGTGTCATTTCTCGCCAAATAAATAGTGACGCCAAATTTTCAGTGCAATAACAATGGCCGCAAGTTCTAAGTCATGCGTCGGGTAATTTCTTTCGTGCGGCTTGGCTTGTCTTGAAGCGTAGGCTATGACTTTGCCTTCCCGCATCAAAACGCAGCCCAAACCATTCAAAGAAGCATCGAATAAACAACAAATTCTTTACCCGATTCAGTTGAACTAACACCGGAGCTTCATCAAAGGGCTTTCAACCGATCAAAACTTTTCCGCACTTTTCTGACCACTTGAACCTGACATCTTTCTGCAATAACTTTGTCAACGGGGTAGCTATCAAAGAAAAATCTTTCACAAATCGTCGATAGTAACCCGCAAGTCCCAGAAAACTTCGAATCTCAGTAACTTTTTTCGGTGGCTTCCAATCAAGTATAGCCGAGATTTTGTTCGGATCAACTCGAATGCTTGATGCTGAAACAACATGTCCCAAAAAGATGACCTCTTTCATCCAGAACTCACACTTACTAAACTTCACATACAGCTGATGATCTCGCAAAGTTTGTAGCACTAACCTCAAATGTTTAGCGTGTTCAATTTCATCTTTGGAGTAGATCAATATGTCATCAATAAACACCACCACAAATCGATCCAAAAACTGTCTAAAAACCCGATTCATCAAATCCATAAAAACAGCAGGTGCATTAGTAAGCCCAAAAGGCAAAAACTCAAAATGTCCGTACCTCGTCCAAAATGTAGTCTTTGGCACATCTGTATCTCTGACTCGCAACTGATAGTAACCCGATCTCAAATCTATCTTCGAAAATACTGAAGCCCATTTCAAATGATCAAACAAATCATCAATCCGAGGTAACGGGTACTTATTCTTTATAGTTACTTTATTCAGTTGCCGATAATCAATACACATTCGCATCGTTCAATCTTTCTTTCTCACAAAAAGAACTGGTGCACCCCAAGGAGAGAAACATGGTCGTACAAAGCCCCTATCTGTTAACTCTTGCAACTGTGCTTTCAACTCTTTTAGCTCAGTAGGTGCCATCCGATATGGAGCTATTGAGATCGGAGTCGTTCCCGGAGCTAATTCAATGCCAAACTCAATCTCTTGTACTGGGGGTAAACCCGGTAGTTCTTCAGGAAACACATTCGGGTATTCACATACAATCGGTATGGATTCAATCTGTTTCTCAGACAATTTATTATCTAGTACATAAGCCAAATAAGCTTTGCACCTTTTCTCACATACTTTCGGGCTAACATCGAGGATATAACTGTAGGTAACCCACTTATATCACTGGATTCAATTCTATTGATCTCACCGTTCTGATGTCTCAAATCAATAAGCTTTCTTTGGCAATTCACCACCGCATCATGCGGTTAACCACCCATTCCCAAAATTATATCAAACTCATCGAAAGGCAACAAAGATTAAATTGATCGGGAAGCAAAAATCCCGAATCATCAATGGGCAACCTTTACACACTTTATTAACAAACACACATCTACCCAAAGGGTTGGATACACGAATCACAAACTCGAGACTCAATGGTAGAGTCTTCTCAATACCGTAGTTTCACATACATATGAATGGGTCGAACCAGATCAATCAATGCAATTACAAGAGTATCATAAAGGGTGAAAGTACCAAGAATGACATCCGGAGAAGCGAGATCCTCTCTAGCTCAAGTAACATAAGCTCTAGCCGGAGCTCTAGCCTCGATCGAATCGCCGTGTTCTTAGTCCTTTTGACTACCACCTACATTGCGGAATGCTGGGTGGTCTCGCCCGTCTTGATGCCTTTGCTTTCGGTCTAGAGTTTTGTGTCGATTCTACGCTTTCACCTAACATCGGGCACTCTCGAATGAAATGGTCTGAGGATCCACATTTAAAGAAGGACCGATCACGAACTCTACAACTCCCAGGATGCCATTTTCCACAATGCTTGCATTTAACTCTATTCTGTGGAACATTACCAACACTGGCTATTGAGGTAGCTCGGGAGTCCACAGGAAGTCGATCCCGTCTAGGTGGATCTATAGTAGCTTTATGTCGGTTGTAGTCATCTCTGAACTTCTTGGATGTGGGGTGGAAGACCTTACCCGAAGACCTTTTACGAATGTCTCGGCTTCAGACGCCTTTCTCTTCTCTTTCCCGAGCTCTTCAACTTTGCAAGCTCGTTCAACTAGAGTCACGAACTCTTGAATTTCAAGAATGCCAACAAACATCTTTATATATTCATTCAGGCCATCTTCAAATCTTTTACATATAATAGCTTCAGTAGAAACACACTCTCTAGCATATCTGCTGAGCTTGACAAATTTTCTTTCATATTCCGTCACGGTCATTTGCCCCTATTTTAGTTCAAGAAATTCTTTACGTTTCTGGTCGATGAACCTCTGGCTGATATATTTCTTGCGGAATTCATTCTGGAAGAAATCCCACGTTACTTTTTCTTTTGGAACCACTGATACTAGTGTATTCCACCAGTGATAGGCAGTGTCTCGAAGTAAAGATATAGCACATTTTAAACATTCTTCTGGAGTGCAGGATAGCTCATCAAGTACCCGAATAGTGTTATCAAGCCACATTTCAGCTCGCTCTACATCATCATCATCATCATTAGCCTTGAATTCCTCGGCCCCAAATTTCCTGATTTTATCAATAGGGGCCTACTAGATCTCATTGGATCTATCATCGGGTATCTTGAGGTACCGGAGTTGGATTATTCGGGGTGGAGGTTGTTGTACAGCTGGATTATTCTGAACAAATTGAGTAAACCATTCATTCATCATTTGATAGAAGGCTTGTTTAGCCTCTCCTCTTGGTTACCCGTGGCGGTTGAGAGTCTAATGGTGCTGATCCATGTGCGAGACCAGCGCAACACTCTCCACATCATCACTCTGGCTCTATCGGGATCTAATCCATTTACTATATTAAATACAATTGAAATTGTCAAGTCACCACACTATCACATATAAAATTCAGAGGCATGTATAGCTAGACTCTTACGTACTACGGTAGTCCTAGAATCGACTAAACCGTAGCTCTGATACCAATAAAATGTAACACCCCCAACCCGTATCCGTCGCTGAATTAGGGTTATGGGCATTACCAGATAATCATTACTTTTTATTCAATCAATTCAATCATATTTAAACAAGCTTATATAATAATAATACACAAATAAGCAAACCATTACATATGCATAAAACATATGAATTCCCCTAAACCAAATCATATATGGCACAAACATTGACAAACATAAGCTGAACATGCAAAATACGTTTTATGAAAATCACAAAATAATGCAAGTATCGCAAGCCTTAATTGCTATGTCATTATTTACTTATAAAATACTCAAGCAATTTAACCCATTCGTATCTATGTGATTGAATAGCATAATTCAATTATCATTTTATACTAACCCACTTAAAGGGCCGAATATACCAACATAAAAGATATTAGCAGATATCCAAACTTACAAACTCAATAAACATCATATAAATACATATCTACTTGACCAAATATACATAGACACATATGTGCAATTATATGTACCTAGCTCATACCAAAGTTCAAATAGATCCAAATAATCAATCAGATCAATGTTCACATGAATTCGTTACATGCACATATTTGAACCGAAAATAACTATACTTGTTTACTATGCCGAATTAACATGTTTAAGAATCATGCAAAAGACCAAATACAAACAAACCATAGCACCATAATTTGATCATTTCATCATCGAATCACCTCATTTGAACTTAAAAAGAAATACACATACCCAATATCTTTTATAAACTAACATTACTAACCTATGAACAAAACACAACTATGGTTCAATATAATCGAGTATACAATTAATTATTCATACCACATTACCCAACTCATATTTTCACTTCTTAATCACATATTTTCGTACCATATTCGAATTAATCCTTGATTGGGTTTGCATAAACATTAACGATATAAACTGACTATTATATCAAAAGCTTGATAAACATACTTAACCAAAAATTTAGCCATATTCGCATGGCTATTATATACATGAACCAAAAAGTTTTCAACAAACAAGGTTAAGTCTTTCCTATACATGCCTCTATCCAAAAACCAAAATGAAAGAGTACCAAAATTAGATCGATAGTGTGGTCGATTGTCTTGACGATCCCGCTGAGCGTGTAGCCTTTACCTAATCTATAAAATGTAGAGAGAACATTACACACAAATAAGTTTACTAACTTAATAAGTCCCAAGCTCAAAATGATACTACATTCAATTACTTAAACATTTAAATCATTCATCTCAACCATGTTATCATATTAAAATTTTTTACACCTTTAGCACTACTATTTGGAAACCGAATCTCCATGATAGTACATTCAAGCTCAAACTCACTCACATAATACTTGTGTACATCAATTGTAATCTCAAATGTACATATCATCGTACTCGTAATATTAGTTAAACTCTAGTAACATTAAACATATCAAACCTTACTTACTTACTCGAGCCTTTAACTAAACACATTAGTTACGATTTACCTTGAACAACAATTCGGTTTCTCCTTTGTAAAACACATCACCGGCATAAAGCCTTCTAGGCGTTTAAAGCCCAAAATAGTTCACCGGCACGAAGCCTGCTAGGCATTAGAGCCCGAAATAGATCACCGGCATGAAGCCTGCTATGCATTAAAGCCGAAATAAATCACCTAAGACGAAGCTCGCTAGGCATTAAAGCCCAAATAGATCACCAAAGACGAAACACCTAGGCAATAAGCTCTGAACATGTCACCAAGACTAGGCACGCTAGGCATTTAGCCCGAATTCAATGCATTTAACATTTCAATACTTAATACTGAAATCACCACAACTTATATACTTCATACAACTTTCATTTATCAAACCAAACTTACTTACTTACATCACATTTAACAAATTAAACTCATTATCAATTTATACTACCACATTCGGCCAACATACATTTTTATGCTTTAAATTTCCTAACTTTATCATATGCAATGTTCATAAATATTCCTTTAGTATACACTTGCTTAAGGACTTACCTCGGTTGTCGATATACCGTGCAAATCGGCTATTCGAGAACCTTCGTCTTTCCCCGATCCAAATCTATTTTTCTTTTCTCTTGATCTAAAACACATTCAAATTTAGCTCATTCAAGTACATTTCATCTCAATTTAGTGCCTAAGCACATAAATAGGAAAATTACCATTTTACCCCTACTATTTTAATACTTTACAATTTAGTCCTATTTGCATAAAACTCAAAATACATCAAATTTCCCCATACTCCTTAAGGGCCGAATATGTATAAGGACTATACAAGTCCATTTCTTTCATTTATTTTGCAATTAAGCCCCTCTAAAATTTTATTTTTACAATTTGGCCCTAAAAACACAAATTCACCAAAACTTCCAACACATAATATACTAATTTTTAACCTATCTATCATCTAACATCATCAAGCATCATAAACCTCAAGAATTCATCAATGGCCAATTCATACATACACACTAATCTTAGAAATTCTAGCATGGGTCGGGTAATATACTAAGCAACGATCTCAAAATGTAAAAATTAACAAAAACCGAACTAGATTTCTTACCTATTTAAGCTTGAATAAGGCCGAATGTTTCAAGGCTTTTCTCCCTTTTTTCTTTTGTGTTTTTCGGCAAAAGATGAACAAGACATGGCTTTTTAATTGTTTGTTTTATTTACATATATTTATTAGTTTATTTTAACATATAATGTAATATTATATATTATAAAACTCAAACACTATTACATGCATCAAGGTGGCCGACCATTAACCTAAAAATGGGCTATTTGCCCTTTTAATACCTCCCATTAAAAGCCATGCTCAATTTAACACATTACACTTTAGTTGGCCACTTTTACTTTTTACGATTAAGTCCTTTTATCAAATTCAATACTTAAACGATAAAATTTTTCTCTAAACTTTCCACACATAAATTCATATATAATAAGCACTAAATATAATATTTAAATATTTCTCAGGTTCGAATTCGTGGTCCCGAAACCACCGTTTTGATTAGGGTCAGTTTTGATTTGTTACATCAAAACTCGGCCTTGAGGGCTTTTAGGGCCTAAAACGTTTTTTCTCTTTTGAAAGTGGATTTTTCTAAGAAATAAGCAGGTTTTCTAGCATGGCACCTGTGTCTCCGGCTCAAAGTTCACCAGGTAAGTACTCCTAACCCCTTTGTGATTTGTATGTGGGGATATATAGCGACGTAGACTAGTGGATTAGGAATTAAACCCTAGGACTAGTTTACCCCAACTATTACATAAAACTCTAAGGCACAACTAAACAAACCTGTGTCTAGGTCGCCGAGTTAGGGTGTGGTAACCGTTGTGCGCATGTCTAGGATTGGTTTCGGTGGGAGCTTGGTATTTAAGTAGTCCGTGTGACTCACCTCCTACCCACTCGAATCCTACCTGGTGCGTAGCTTTGGTTCACCCTAACCAAGAGGACTTAGTCACGGGCTAAACTCAATAATTAAAACCCGAAAGGGACTAGCCACATTTTTATGGAAACCCTAGTTTTAAAAGTCAACAAACTACCCTCTTGAATTGTGAAAATTATTATTTTGGAAAAACTTTCTAAGAATTTTCAAATTTACAAAATTATCTAAATACCCCTAGTGGTAAAATTACTAAAATGCCCTTGGTTCTAAAATTTCCATATTACCCTTGATTTCAATAAAATTTCCCTACTTTACAAAAGTACCCATGAAACCCTAACTTGTGAAAATTCAAGACACCCTGATTTGGAAAATTTACGAAATTACCCTTGATTTGCAAAATGACCAAAATACCCTCAGTAAGGAAAATTATCGAAGTACCCTCAAATTAGAAACCTTTAAAAACACCCTCATTTTGAAAAGTCACCAGGAACCATATTTTGCGAAAAAATCACCGAAATGACCCTGGCTTGTAAAATTACAAAAATACCCCTACTGTATAAAATTATCATTCTACCTTTGAAATTTTTCCGGCAAGTATTTAATTCTTGTAAAATATCAACACTCTCTATTTTACAATATTTTCAAATACCCTAATTTGAAAAATTACCAAAATACCCCTGTTGGACAAAATTACGAAAATACCCCTGGGTAGTGGAAAACATCAAACAATGACAATTACAACATTTCTCTGTAATGAACGCAAGTTCATGTGTGTGACTAAATGAATGATGTGAGACTGTATGTGTATAAATCGAAAGAACTACTTCTTAAAACTATTAAACATAAAATTGTTCGTGTTAAATCAGTGGAACAAAACTAATTCATAAAATTCTTTAATCAGATAAACGCAAGCGAAAGTATGAATTCAAGGGGACGTGGTCGTAACGTGCGTGGCCGTGGAAGAGGCCGAATGACCGTGTCTGAACCCGTTAGATCGGGTCAAGGATCTGAAAATGAAATGCCACCACCACCCCCAGCCGCTGATGTGGAATATCAGGACCAAACAGGGGATGATGCAGTGTCACAAGCGATGCTGCGAGTCCTGAAAAGGGTGGCAGGAGTAGGTGGAGGCATGGGAGCTCGAAAGTCGGTACCTAAGTGACTCCGAGCCAATGAAACTGAGGTGTTCCGTGCTGTATCAGGTGTGGCACCTAGTACCGCTAAGTATTGGTTGGAGGCGACTGAGCGGATTATGGATGAGCTCGACTTAACTGACGAGGAGAAGTTGAAAGGGTTAGTGTCGCTTCTTCACGATGAATCATATCAATGGTGGCTCACGGTGCGGGATGGTGCTATAGTTGAGGAACTCATATGGGAGTATGCTAAAGCAGCATACCAGAAGAAGTATGTTGGCACTCATTATATTGATGCCCAAAGAAAGGCTTTTCTAGGACTAGTTCAAGGAAACAAGTCCATAACTGAGTACGAGGCTAAATTTCTAATGCTGAGCCGTTATGCTCAAGGCATAGTGTCAACTGAGCATGAGTGGTGTGTCCGTTTTGAGGACAGACTGAGGGATAACCTAAGATTATTAATAGCCCTGCAACAGGAGAGGGAATTTGCTGTGTTAGTGGAGAAGGCTAAGGTAGCCGAGGGTATCAAGGATTCTGTAAGGCAGAACACTGATTGAAATAGGCAGACAAGAGGTTTTGGATCATCAAGGCCATCTAGAAATGAGCAAAAGAGGCCTAGAGTTGATGGGCCACGAGGTCAGCAAGCTGCTGCTAGAGGGCAGTATCGTACTTGTGATCAGTGTGGGAAAAAGCACTTGGGTGAGTGTTGGAAAAAGACAAGAGGATGCTTCAAGTGTGGGTCCAAGGACCACATGATTAAGGATTGTTCCGAGAGAATCGAAGAGGGACGACCAGTAGGTCAGGGATCTAATCAGGCTGAGAGAGGAGAACAGCAGCCACCACGAGGTCATGGTACGACTGGCAGAGGTAATGGTTCAGGAAAAGCACGTGGAACACCGGGCCGAGGTGGTGGTTATATGGAGGCAAGACAGCTAGGCTTGGTGTATGCGGTTCACCGTAAGGAGGATAGAGATGCACCAGACGTCATAACCGGTACGTTCCTTATTTATGGCAAGCCTTATTTTACTTTGATCGATGTGGGCTCGACCCATTCTTATGTTGCATGTAGTGTAGTTGAAACACTAGGCATAGCCTCTTTACCTTCTAGTAGGGAGATGACTGTAGTAAGCCCACTAGGTCAAACTGTAGTAGTGAATAAGATGTTTCGAAGAGTACCATTGGAACTTCAAGGAGCAGTATTTCTTGCCGACTTAATGGAATTACCCTTCGGGGAATTTGATCTTATACTTGGCATGGATTGGTTAGTGGAGCATCAGGCTGTATTGGATTGTGTAGCCAAACGAATGGAATTAAGGTCCCCTAAGGATGAGAAAGTAGTTATGATAGGAGAAAGAAGAAACTACCTATCTAATGCAGTTTCTACTTTAAAGGCTAATAAGATGGTTCGGAAAGGATGCAAGGCGTTTTTGGCTTTCATTAGTACTTTGGATGAGAAAGAAGGGGGAGTTAGTGGAGTTAGAACTGTAAAGGAGTTTGAGGATGTCTTTCAGAGGAATTACCCGAAATACCCTTGGACAGGGAGGTGGAGTTTGGAATCGAATTATTACCTGGTATAGCTCCTGTGTCCATTGCCCCATACAGAATGTGGAACTTAGGCAAAGAATTCTTTGGGAATCGCATAGTAGCCCTTATGCTATGCATTCTAGAGGTAGTAAAATGTAAAGAGATTTAAGGGAACAGTTTTGGTGGCCTAACCTTAAGCGAGAAGTGACCGAATTTGTAGGGAAATGCTTGACGTGTCAGCAAGTTAAGGCTGAACACCAAGTTCCATTAGGATTGCTTCAGCTAATACAGATTCCCCAATGGAAGTGGGAAAGAATTACCATGGACTTCGTTAGTGGGCTTCCCCTTATGCCTACTAAAAAGGACTCGGTATGGGTGATAATGGATCGGCTGACAAAGTCCGCGTATTTTATTCCAGTATGAATTGACTACTCCCTACAAAAGTTAGCAACGTTGTATGTAGCGAAGATTGTAAGGTTGCACGGAGTACCAATGTCAATCATCTCGGATAGGGACCTGAGGTTCACGTCTCGGTTTTGAAAAGCTCTACATTAGGCTTTAGGCACCAAATTGGATTTCACTACGGCTTACCATCCACAATTGGATGGCCAGTCTGAACGAGTAATCCAAGTCTTAGAGGATATGCTAAGAGGCTGTGTGATAGACTTCAGAGGAAGTTGGGAAGAATATTTGCCTCTAGCGGAATTTGCTTACAACAATAGCTATCAGGCCAGTATACTGATGGCACCATACGAGGCATTGTATGGACGAAAGTGTCGCACTCCTACGTGTTGGATGGAGTTGGGAGAACATTAAATTTTAGGTCCAGAGTTAGTAGCGGAATCGGAGGAGAAGGTTAGTGTAATTTGAGCTCGATTAAAAGAAGCATCTGATAGGTAGAAGTCGTATATAGATCTCAAACGGAAGGAGATAGAATTTGATGTGGGAGATCAAGTGTTTCTTAAGGTTTTACCTTGGAAAAAGGTAATGAGATTTGGTCAGAAAGGGAAGTTAAGTCCAAGGTTTATAGGACCTTATAAGGTTTTGAAGCGAATTGGACCAGTGGCATACTAGTTGGAGTTGCCAC
The DNA here is from genome assembly GCA_025506655.1 of Gossypium rotundifolium. Taxonomy (NCBI): domain Eukaryota; kingdom Viridiplantae; phylum Streptophyta; class Magnoliopsida; order Malvales; family Malvaceae; genus Gossypium; species Gossypium rotundifolium. The sequence continues at coordinate 121,078,187 of CP106731.1, forward strand.
CAGAATTGAAGCAGATGCATGACGTATTTCATGTTTCCATGCTACGTCGATATAGATCGAATCCATCTCACGTAGTTCCGGTTGAAGAGGTAGAGCTAAGGCCAGACCTGTCATACGAAGAGGAGCCTATTCAGATTTTAGAACAAGATGTGAAAGTGTTACGGAGGAAGTCAGTACCTTTAGTAAAGTATTATGGAGAAATCATGGATCGGAGGAAGCTTCGTGGGAGTCGAAAGAAGCGATGAGACAACAATACCCCCACCTATTCTAGCTAGGTAATTTCAAGGATGAAATTATTTTAAGGGGGTAGAACTGTAATATCCCAGATTATGGCCTATGCATTAATTGCTTAATTAAATGAAATAGCATGCTTATGTGTGTTGTGGATCTGCATTATGAATTTTGTGAACCTTAGTGCGTAGACAAACACCTTAGAAATTTATTTAATTTTAAGTCTAAAAGAGGGAGTTAAGCCTGATAGGCCTTAAAAGAAATATTAGAGGAAATGTGACACACAAACGAGCTTGGAAAAAATGGCCCAGAGGCGCCAATTAAGGCCTCTGGGAATGACGCCACCAATAGGGTAAATGGGCCAAGGTTCGAGTTGCATGGGAAGCTAAATGGAAGCTTTTATTTTCGGCAACAAGGAGCAGAAGTGGATGGCAAAAGAAGTCTATGGAAAGAATTTAAGATGAGGTCAAACTCTTTTGGAATTTCAGCTAAGGTAGGAAAATAAGTGTTGGCCAGCCAAGGGACTCTCTAGGCTTAGTAATTTCGGTAAGAGGAGGAAAAGTAAGGCCATTATTCTTTTCTCTTTTGAAGCCTCTACCGAATTCTCTAGCACTCTTCTCTTTCTCTCATACTTTGTCAAAAGCCAAAAACACAAGTAGTCATAGCCGAATTTCCCCTTTACCTCTCTCAAAGTCTTCTTTTTCTTTTATCTGTTCTAGCCGAATACCCTCCTCTCAAAACCCCACCATAGCCGATTCTTCCTAAGCCCATACTCTCTCTTTGCTACCCCTTTTCTAAAGCTGAGTATACAAGGTACCCCTAACCGATTCTCCATTAAGCCACAAAGCCGAATATCCTTGTGGTGACAAAGATAGGTGCTGTCGATTTCTTCAGTAGAGGTGAGATCAAGTTTGATTTCTATTCTTTTCTTTTAGGACTTGTCGAAAGTTAAAGACTAATGCCATTATTGCTCTTGGCCGAAAGTTTGAAGGGGTTTTGGGACTCCTTTTATTGCCAATTTCAAGAGGGAATCTTTCGGGATTTCTAACCCAAGGTATTTCAGTATCTCCTCAAGACAAGTGATAAGTTTTCGAGATTTTAAATCACAAGGTAAGTGTATCTACACATTCGGCCAAGGCCTATTTAGGAACCTAGATCTATTTCATCATTATTCAAAAGCCGAAAACTAACCCTTTAAGTGATCTAATGTTAGCCGAATACAAGGTAGAAGGATTTCAACGTTTCGGGATTTGATTAGTAGTAAAATCGACACCAAGGTAAGAATTTGATTACAATAATCCTATTAGGATTTGGTTTTATAGCCGAATGGTTTTTACTAATAAGATTAGGGTTGGCCGAATATAGGAATTAAAGATCTAAAGCGATAGATCGAGTTTTCAGGATTTCAGTGAATTGCTAAGTAAATCAGGTGTGTACTCCACACTATCTCTTAATAGATGCAAGGCAATATTTAATATATATATATGTTATAATAATGTGAATGTGGCTAAGTTACCATGCGATTGTACAAAGTACTCAGGTATGTTTTTCCTACTCCTACTAGGAATATAATACGATCTATTATGGCACATAAGTGCAACTATAAGAATGTGAATAAAGCATAAGGCATAATCTTTGCATGTTTTGCATGTCATGGGGTATATGGGTGATATGTAAAGGGGAAGTGAATTGGTGATTTTATACCCCAATATAAGAATGTGGTGACTTATGCCACAATATCTGAAAGTGGTGACTTATGTCACAATATCCAAATATGGTGACATATGTCACAATATATGAATGTGGTGACTTATGTCACGAATATATATATCTGGTGGCTATGCCATGAAATTATAAGGGCAATGAGCATGTCGTCCGCAGCGACTGCCTTCGATGGTGTGTATCGGATGGAGGGTTGACTTTGTAGTCCCCACGGTGTGCAGGTTGGTACGGGTGATGTGTAATGGATGGCTATTTAGGTTTGGGTTCGGGATTGCATCATTTTATTTAAATGTTATGTGAATATGTATGATTTGATATGCCATATCTATTGAGACTTAGTGTTGACTGTACACATTGAGTCTGTTTGACTCACCCCGTTGTGGGAATATTTTTCAAGTGATGATCAGTAATGGACCGGGTCGGCAGGAGCTCAGAGGTGGCCATGCAAAGCTCAGAGACTGTTTTCATTTTTATTTAAGCTTTGAATTATTTCGGGTTTATATTTGATGTAATAAGGCCAAAGAATTGAATTGTTTATGCATGCTTTCAAATTACTTAGTATGATACGACTATTATCGAATTAAAGTTAAAAGTCAAATTTTCTTAAGTATAAATATCAAGTGTTTTGACACCTAATCAATACGGAAATTAATTTCAAACCCAACCCAAATCAATGGTTTTTCAAAAACACACAAGTTTTTGGCAAAGCCTAAATAGAATTCGAAAGGTTTTTACTTAGAAGCATGCCAGATCCGGTCAGGGCTTGTGGGCGGGTTTGGGGTGTTTCAACATGTTTCATGTTTCATAAAATAATTTAGATCAACGCACATACAAAATTTTAAATTGATACCTATCCAATACCCACTTGTGTTTCCATACATAACTCAACTATAATCGTATATAAGCATCCTTATAGACCTTGCATCATAATAACATAATCATATACAACATTTGATAATTAAAATTCATATATCTCAAGCTCAAACTAGCACAAGATTAAAGCCATATTTGAATGGCCATACTAATTATAACACAAAATGTTCAACCTAAACATGAGTATAAACATTTTCATGATCAACTTTGAATTATAACTAAGCACATAATAATCTCAAGAGAAAAATTCACACAACCAAATAGGCAATACTTATATATACATATATATATATATATATATATATATATGTATGTATTACCTATAAATGACCAATTCTATATAACCACATTTAACTCCTAAACATGATATGCATACACCTTATATCAAGAATTAAAACAAACCATTATATCAAACATATAAACCATACTTAATCGAAAATAATGACCTTATTCGCAAGGCCATATATATATTTACAAATCCGTACATTATTCATTACTTATCAAAATAAAGCCTATACATGCCTTTGATTCAAAATGTATACAAACCATATATATACCAAAGAGAGAGATAGTGTGGTCGACTTTCTTGATGATCCCCTAAGCCCGTAGTTGAATCAAGGATCTATAAAACAGAAATACAAACACATACAGAGTAAGCTCACTAGCTTAGTAAGTCTTAAGCAACTTTAATATAACATTTGAACACTTAAACATTTTATTTCTTTAAACTTATAACATTGAATATAAATATTTCCATAAATATATTTATGCAGGGCCGAATGTTAACAGTTTATTAACCATAACATTTACACTACATTACCATAATCCTATAATTCATCGAACCGTAGTATAAACATATTTTTCATGAATCACATGCTCCTTGTCACATAGATGCAACATTCATATCAACTATATTATGTTATTCAAAGTCTTTTCACTATTAGCATTTCAACTAGTAACCGAACATCCCAAAAATAGCACGTTTAAGCTCAGAGTCTATCTTATACCATTCATACATATCGATCAATAAGCTCAATCATACATAACACCATTCTTAATATGATATTTCAACTCAAGTAACATTAATCACAACTTACCTTACTTCTGATGAATTCAATGAGATTTAAGCTTACCTAAGTTTTTAACTCAATAGGTTCTGTAACATCCTAGATTAGGGGTTATGCGTTTGTGCATAATTCATGAGTAGTAGGTTTTGGCAGTGTTTGGAAGTGAATTAAGGGTTTTTAAAATCCTAGGATGGAAGAGAAAGCTTTGGACAATTATTGGTTTTCAAGTAAAAAACAAGAAGTGATGTGGAAAAGTGGCAAGGGACGCCACCTAAGGTGCAAGGGTTATGGCATCAAGTGAAGTACTTTGAGGGAAGAGGTTTAAATCCCATTGTGTGCATTTTTCTTAATTTTATGAAATAGCATGTTTACTGTGATATGGATGTGTGGTGTGCATTTTAGAACCTTGGAAATGAAAGAAAATGCTTTAGAAAATATTAAGTCTTAAGAGGAACCTAGGAAATGAAAGGAAATGTAAGGAAATGTAAGGAAATGTAAGGAAATGTAAGGAAATGTAAGGAAATGTAAGGAAATGTAAGGAAATATAAGGAAATGTAAGGAAATGAAAGGAAATGAAAATGAAATGAAAGGAAATGAAAGGAAATGTAAGGAAATGTATGGAAATGTATGGAAATGTATGGAAATGTAAGGAAACTTGGAAATGTATGGAAATGCTAAGTTAAAAGGAGGAAAGTGAACATTTATGGAAACTAGGAAAATGATTTAGAAATGATTCAAAAGAGGAAAGTGAACATTTCTGGAAACTTGGAAATGTAAGGAAATGTCAAGTTTAAAGAACCAAACGAAAATTTTTGGAAACTTAGAAATGACTTAGAAATGTCGAGTTTTAAAAGATTAAAAGAGGAAACTAAGGCAAGGTGGCCTTAAGAAAGTTAATAGGAAGAATTTGACACCCAAACAGGCTTAGAAAAGTGGCTCAAGATACCACTTAAAGCCCAAAGGTGACGCCACTTAGGTGGATAATTTGGGCCTCGTAAGGCCACAAGTCCAATAGAACAAGTTAAAATTCGCTCAACAAAGGAAGGGAGTGGACGGCATCTAGCTAAAACTTTAATTGATTTTTATTTAATTACTTAAAGAGGAAGCAATGGACGACAATAAGGACTCTTAAGGAAGAGTTTAATTCTCTTTAAAATTCAGCTAAATAGGTGGATAAATGAAGAATTATTCTTTAATTAGGAGAATGAGGGAAGAGTGATGGCCAAGTAAGGGATTCTAAGTTAGTAAATTCGGCTATAAAAGGAAAAGAAGGCCATTCATTCATTCACTCTTCCTTTGCCGAATTTCTTAAGCATATTCTCCACTCTCTGTCGAAATTCCTACAGTTTTATTCTTCTTTTATTTTTGCCAAGCCAAAATACCTTGTGTTCTAACCAAATCCTCCATCTTTATTCTTCCTTCTCTTTTCTTTCTAAACCCTCCAAAAGCTGAAAGTTGTGAGAGCATCATTTAGCCATAGTCGAATCTCTGAAGGTTGAAGTGAAGGTGCAATCGATTCCTTCAGATAAGGGTAAAATCCAAGTTTGGTTTCCATTCTTTTATATTTTAGACTTATTGAAATTTAGGGACTAATTCCTATTATTAATCTTGGCCGAATCATGGAAGGAGAAGTTCTTTTCCCGAAGGTACACCATAGGCCGCGTGTTCCCTAGTTATTCGGTGAATTTCGGGATTTAAGATCCTTAAGGTAAGTGACTATGAATATTCGGCCAAGACCCTATTTTTGTAGTAGATCTATTATTATGTGTTTTAAGCTAAAAACTAACCGATTCAAGGGATCTAGTGATTAGCCGATTTCAAAGGAGAAGAATATAAGTTTTCGGGATTTGATTTTTAATTCAATCGGTGACAAGGTAAGTTTTAGTGCACAAATCCTACTAGGATTTGGATTTATGGTCAAATGGCTCTTTACTAAGTATTAAGTGATTGAATAAATGTAGAGATCTAAGATCTAAGGCATTAGATCAAGCTTTTAGGGATCTCAAGGAATTACTAAGCGAATCAGGTGTGTACCCTACCCTAAGTTTTAATATGTTCATGGCTATGTTTTAAATTAAATGTGTTATTAAGAATGTGAAAAGCATGGCTAAGGTATGCAGTGTGTACCCACACTAATCTTAATAGATTTATGGCTTAAACTTGATATATGTGTTAATATGAAAGTGTAAGAATGTGGCTAAAGTACCATGTTATGGTACAAAGTACTCAGGTACGTTTTCCTACTCCTACTAGGATTACGAAATATGTTATACTTAACATGTGAAAAGTGACATGAATGTGAATTTAAGTATGATATGCATGATATGAATAATATGGGGCATTCGGGTTATTTGAGAAAGGGGAAGTGAATGTGATGACTTCGGTCTCACTATCTGAATGTGGTGACTTCGGTCACATTATCTGAATGTGGTGACTTCGGTCACATTATCTGAATGTGGTAACCGGTTACATTATCCTGAATGTTGTGTCTCATGATACAATTATCGGTGGCTACGCCTACGAATTTTTATGGGCAATGAGCACGTCGATTGCAGCGACTGCCTTCGATGGTGTGTAGCGGATGGAGGGTTGACTTAGTAGTCCCCACGGTGTGCAGGATGGTACGGGTGGAGTGTAGCGGATGGCATATAGGTTTGGGTTCGGGATTGCATCATATTGTTTAAATGCTTTATGTACATGTATGATTTGAAATGCCTAAAATTGTTAAGACTTAGTGTTCGTCTACACATTGAGTCTGTTTGACTCACCCCGTTGTGGGAACTTTTTTCAGGTGATGATCAGTGATGAACCGAGCCGGTAGATGCTTAGGGATGGTCATGCTCAGCAAGAAGTTTATTTTTATTTGGACTATTTTATTTTAAGTATTTTGAATTCAAATTTTGGGAATTATTTGATGTAATAAGGCCATAGTAGAATTACTTTACTTTGCTTTTATTTTTTTTATGCTTATAAACTTTTATTTATTAAAAGATTAAGTAAATTTTTGAGCTAAACCCTAAATGTTTTGTCACCTAAAGTAAAGGACTTTAATAATGAAATAAACTTGTTTTCAACTCAGCCCAACCCAAAACAATCTCTCTTTCAAAACACACAAGTTTTTCCTAAGTAACAAAAGAATTTAAAATGGTTTACACCGGGGAACATACCAGATCCGGTCAAGGCTCGTGGGCCGGGTTTGGGGTGTTTCAAGTTCACTATATTACACTCGAACAATTTATGGTTTCTTCATTTTAAAGTATCACCGGCATTAAGCCTGCTAGGCACAAAGCCCGAATCAAATCACCGGCACTAAGCCTGCTAGGCACGAAGTCCGAATATGTCACCGGCACTAAGCCTACTAGGCACGAAGCACGAATATGTCACCGGCACAAGGTCTGCTAGGCACTAAGCCCGAATATGTCACCGACACTAAGCCTACTAGGCACGAAGCTCGAATCAAATCATCACACAAGGCACGCTAGGCGATGGGCCAAAATATTCATAAACCAATCACATACTTCACATTTTTCCCAAATAATATATCAAAGATACACATTCATATCATATTGTCAATTTATGCATTCAAGCCAATTTAACCCATATGCATTCGCTATTACAATAATATACCTTCAAATTTATCGAACATTAACATTTAATAGATTAAGTAAATAATTCTTTGACATATTTCAACAAGGACTTACCTCGACTATCGACGGACAACGTTAACAAATTAGTCGACGACTTTCGCTTTCTCCGATCCAAATTGTTTTCCTTGTTCTTGATCTAAACACATAAAAATTTAGCTCATTCAAGTACATTTCATCTCAATTTAGTCCCTAAGCACATAAATAGGTAAATTACCATTTTACACCTAGAGTTTCACATTTTTACAATTTAGTCCTATTTGCATAAAACACAAAATACACATAATTTGCACATAATACTTTAGGGCCAAATCTTCCATACCTTCATACCAAGGCATACATTTCATTTATTTTGCAAACTAGTCCTCAAAATTTTATTTTTACAAATTAGTCAAAGATACTCAAATTTACTAAAATTTCCAATTCAATATATACTAATCTTTAACATATCATTTACATAAAATCATAAAACACCAAAAATCACAAGAACATAACAAGGGCGAACATCATACATGATTATTCTTAAAAATTTTAACATGGGCCATTCATTCAAGCAACAATCTCAAAAATTAAAATTAACTAAAACCAAGATTAAACTTACCTTAATCAAGCTTTGTATTTGTCGAAATTCAAAGCTTTCCCTAACCCTTTTTCTTAGTTATATTCAGCCTTGAGAAGAAAAATGATAATAATGGTTTCATTTTGATAATAATAATAACATATATTACTTATTTATTAATTTACTAAACTAACCTTTTAATAATAATAAAACTAACTTATAAAACAAGGGTAACTTAGTCCTATGTCGTCCACTATCTCATAAAATGGGTTATTTACCCTTTCTATACTCCACATTATAAAGCCATGCTCAAATTAGCACATTTCACTTTAGTATGCCACTTTTACACTTTACGCGATTAAGTCCTTTTAATCAAATTTAGCACTTAAATGGTAAAATTTTTCTACGAAACTTTCACACATTAATTCACATATAATAAATTTAAAATATAATATTTAAATATTTCTCGGTCTCAGATTCGTGGTCCCAAAACCACCGTTCTGATTAGGGTCAAATTCGGTCTGTTATAACTCTCCCCCCTTAAGGATTTTCGTCCCCAAAAATCTTACCGTTAAATAACGTCGGATATTGTTGCCTCATTGAGTCCTCAGGCTCCCACGTAGCCTCTTCAACTCCGTGTCGATTCCATAGTACTTTCACTAATGAAATCCTTTTGTTTCTTAACTCTTTCATTTCCCAAGCTAAGATACGGATCAGTTTTTCCTCATCGTCATTTCGTGCCTGGTTCAATCTCAGATGGAACAATCACATGTGACGGATCTGATCTGTATCTACAGAGCATAGAAATGTGAAATACATCGTGTATCTTTTCTAATTCAGAGGGTAACTTCAACCTATAAGCAATAGGCCCAACATGTTCAATGATTTCATACGGTCCAATGAATCTCGGACTCAACTTGCCTTTCCGACCAAAACAGAGTACTTTCTTCCACGGAAAAACCTTTAAAAATACTCGATCTCCGACTTGAAATTCAATGTCTCTACGTTTCAAATCAGCATAGGACTTTTGACGATCCGAAGTAGCTTTCAAATTATCTCTAATAATAGCTACTTTCTGTTTTGTTTCTTTAATCAAATCAACCCCGTGTATCTTATTCTCGCTGGGCTCAGTCCGGTATAATGGTGTTCGACACTTTCGCTCATACAAGGCTTTATAGGGCGCCATTTTGATACTAGATTGAAAACTGTTATTATAGGCAAATTCAATCAGAGGTAAGTATCTTTCCCACGTACCTTCAAACTCAAGAACGCAGTATCTCAACATGTCCTCAAGTATCTGAATAGTTCGTTCAGATTGACCGTCTGTCTGTGGATGAAAGGCTGTACTAAAGTAAAGTTTAGTACCTAAAGTATCTTGCAACTTCTTCCAAAATCGTGATGTGAATCTTGGGTCTCTGTCCGAAATAATGGAACTCGGTACACCATGCAACCTCACAATCTATGATATATACAATTCAGCAAGTTTATCAAGTGAATAGTCCGTTCGAATTGGTACAAAATGAGCCGATTTGGTCAATCTATCTACTATAACCTAGACTGCATCTTTCTTGCTCGGTGTAATAGGCAAACCAGATACAAAATCCATAGTGATTCTATCCCATTTCCATTCAGGTATCATGATCGGTTGAAGCAACCCAGAAGGCACTTGATGCTCGGCTTTTACTTGCTGACAAACTAAACACTTTGTAACAAATTCGGATATATCCTACTTCATGCTAGGCCACCAATAGAACTGTTTCAAATCGTTATACATTTTCGTGCTACCTGGATGTATTAATAATCGACCACTATGAGCCTCGCTCAGAATTATCTGAATCAAATCTGAGTTCTTGAAATACATATTCGGTTTTTAAAGTTCAAACAGTCATTAGCATCAATTTGAAACTCTGATCCCGCATCTTTTTCACACTGAATTCGCCTAGCAATCAATTCCTTGTCAGCTTTTGTGCATCACAAATTTGCTCAATAAACATCGGTCTTGCTTGTAACTCGGCTATAATCGAGCCATCACCAGACATAACCATCTGTGCGTTCATCGCACGAAGAGCAAACAATGATTTTTGACTTAGTGCATCTACAACAACATTAGCTTTTCCCGGATGGCAGTCAATCACCAATTCATAGTCTTTCAACAGTTCTAACCATCTGTCTTGTATCAAGTTCAGATCTTTCTGAGTCATCAAATACTTTAGGCTTTTATGATCCGAATAAACGTGACATTTTTCGCCAAATAAATAATGACGCCAAATTTTCAATGCAAAGACAATAGCTGCTAATTCCAGATCGTGAGTAGAATAATTTCTTTCGTGCGATTTTAGTTGCCTCGAAGCATAGGCTATAACTTTGCCTTCCTACATCAAAACACAACCCAACCCATTCAGAGAAGCATCATTAAAAATGACATTCTTTACCCGATTCAGGTTGAGCTAACACTGGAGCTTCAGTCAAAAGGGCTTTCAGCTGCTCGAAACTTTTCTGGCACTTTTCTGGCCACTCAAACTTGACATCTTTCTGTAATAGCTTTGTCAAAGGTGTAGCTATCACAGAAAAACCTTTTACAAACCATCTGTAGTATCCTGCAAGACCTAAGAAGCTTCAAATCTCGAAACATTCTTTGGTGGTTTCCAATCGAGTATAGCCGCTATTTTGTTTGGATCCACCCGAATACCTGATGCTGAAACAACATGACCCAAGAAGCTGACTTCCTTCATCCAGAACTTACATTTACTAAACTTTGCATACAACTGTTGATCTCACAAAGTTTGTAGCACTAATCTCAAATACTCGGCATGCTCGGTTTCATTTTTGGAGTAGACTAGTATATCATCAATAAACACTACTACAAACCGATCCAAAAACTGTCTGAAGACCCGATTCATTAGATCCATAAAAATAGCAAGTGCATTAGTGAGTCCAAAAGGCATAACCAAAAACTCAAAATGTCCGTACCTCATCCGGAATGCAGTCTTTGGCACATCTATATCTCGACTCATAATCGATAATAACCCGATCTCAAATCTATCTTGAAAATATCAAGCCCCTTTCAACCGATCAAACAAATCATCAATCCGAGGTAACGGTACTTATTCTTTATAGTTACCTTATTCGATTCTTCGATAATCAATACACATTCGCATCGTTCCATCTTTCTTTCTCACAAAAAGAACTGGTGCACCCCAAGGAGAGAAACTCGGTCATGCAAAGCCCCTATCTATTAACTCTTGTAACTGTGCTTTCAACTCTTTTAACTCAGTAGGTGCCATCTGATGGAGCTATCGAGATTGAAGTTGTTCCCGATGCTAATTGAATGCCGAACTCAATCTCTCGTACTGGGGGTAAACCTGGTAGTTCTTCAGGAAACACATCTGGGTATTCACACACAACCGGTACAGATTCAATATGCTTTTCAAACACTTTATTATCCAGTACATAGGCCAAATAAGCTTCGCACCCTTTTCTCACATACTTTCGAGCCAATATTGAGGATATTATTGTAGGAAACCCACTTAAATCACTGGATTCAATTACGATGATCTCATTGCTCGACATCTCAAATCAATAAGCTTTCTTTTGCAATTCACCACCGCATCATGTGAAGTTAACGGTCCATTCCCGAATTATATCGAACTCATCAAGGGCAACAACATTAAATCACCGGGAAACAATAATCCCGAATCATCAACGGGCAACCTCTACACACTTTATTAACAAGTACACATCTACCTAAAGGGTTGGACACACGAATCACAAACTCAGTAGACTTAACTGGCAGAGTCTTACCGAATACTAGAGTTTCACACACATATGAATGAGTCAAACCATGATCAATTAATGCAATCACAGTAGTATCATAAAGGGTGAAAGTACCAGTAATAATATCGGGGAAGGAAGCATCCTCTCTGGCTCGTGTAGCATAAGCTCTAGCTGGTGCTCGGGCCTCTGATCGAACTACAGTGTCTTTCGTCCCCCTCTGACTGCCACCTACATTACTGGAATGTTTGGGTGGTCGGCCCCGTGCTGACGTGCTGCTCAGTCTAGTGTTCTGAACCGTATTCTATTCGGCTAACATCGGGCACTCTCGAATAAAATGGTCCGACGATCCACATTTAAAGCAAGACCGATCACGAACCCTACAACTTTCAGAATGCCATTTCCCGTAATGTTTACACTCGACCCGATCCTGTGGAACATTACCAACACTAGCTATCGAAGTGGCTCGATAACTCCCTGGAGGTCGATCACGTCTAGGTAAGTCTGAAGTAGCTTTATGTCGGTTGGAGTCATCTCTGAATTACTTAGGCACCGAATGGTAAGTCTTACTCGTTGATCTCTTACGAGTATCTCTAGCTTCTATTTTAGCTTTCCATTTCTCTTTTCCGAGCTATTCAGCTTTACAAGCCCGCTCGACTAGTATCACAAACTCTTCGATTTTAAGAATGCCGACCAGCAACTTTATATCTTCACTCAGACCGTCTTCAAATCTTTTACACATAATGGCTTCAGTAGAAACACACTCTCTAGCATATCTGCTAAGTCTAACAAATTTTCGTTCATATTCTATCACAGTCATTCGCCCCTGTTTCAGTTTAAGAAATTCTTTTCATTTTTGATCGATGAATCTCGACTAATATATTTCTTACGGAACTCAATTTGGAAGAAGTGCCAAGTTACTTTTTCTTTCAAACTACGGATACTAGTGTGTTCCACTAGTGATAGGCAGTGTCCCGAAGTAGAGATATAGCACATTTTAGGCATTCATCTGGAGTACAAGATAACTCATCGAGTACCTAATAGTGTTATCAAGCCACATCTTGGCTCGTTCTGCATCATCATTTTCATTGGCCTTGAATTCCTCGGCCCCATATTTTTTGATATTATCAACGGAAGGCTTGCTTGATCTCATCAGATCTATCATCGGAGGTGCTAAAAGTACCGGAGTTGGATTATTTGGGGGTGGAGGTTGTTGTGCAGCCAAATTATTCTGAACAAACTGGGTAAACCATTCATTCATCATTTGGTAGAAGGCTTGTTTAGCCTTCCCCTCGTGGCTACCCGTAACTGGTCGAGAGTCTAATGGCACCGACCCACGTGCGAGACCAGGCGCAACGCTCTCCACATCATCAGCTACTGCTCTATTGGGATCGGAATCCATTTACTATATAAAAATACAATTGAAATTGTCAGAAGTCACCACACTATCATATATACAATTCAAAGGCATGTATAGCTAGACTCTTACATACTACAGTAGTCCTAGAATCGACTAAAACATAGCTCTGATACCAATAAAATGTAACACCCCATAATCCATACCCATTGCCAGATTAGGGTTACGGGCATTACCAGATAAGTCATAACTTCTACTCAAACGATTAAATTTTTTTAGCGAAACATCTTTATCAAGTAATTTATTTATCAACAGACAAATTACACATGTATAATATATGCTTAATACTTTAATTCAAATCATATACACTATAATCATCAACGAACATAACATGACCCTGAAAGCACATTACGGCAATGTCACACAACAATCCCAATCCCATATACTACACTCGACAAGTTGGTTTTAATATGCAAAATTTATAAACAAGTAAACCATACGTAACTAATTAATAAAGTAACCCCATTTCAAAAGTCAATTCATTTTAATTACTAATGAAAACAAACCCTATGAACAAAACTTCATGCTAAATGGTCAAGGTACATGAGTTCATTGCATTATCAAAGATGCAGTTAATAGCTTTAGCCAAATATACCAAAACATATTGCATAACATGTTTCATTTTTCATAAAATAATTTAGATCAACGAACATACAAAATTTTAAATTGATACCTATCCAATACCCACTTGTTTTTCCATACATAACTCAACTATAATTGTATATAAGCATCCATATAGACCTTGCATCATAATAACATAAACATATACAACATTTGATAATTAAAATTCAAATATCTCAAGCTCAAACTAGCACAAGATTAAAGCCATATTCGAATGGCCATACTAATTATAACACAATATCTTCAACCTAAACATGAGTATAAACATTTTCATGATCAACTTTGAATTATAACTAAGCACATAATAATCTCGGAGAAAAAGTCACACAACCAAATAGGTAATACTTATACATATATATATATATATATATATATATGTATTACCTATAAATGACCAATTCTATATAATCACATTTAACTCCTAAACATGATATGCATACATCTTATATCAAGAATTAAAACAAACCATTATATCAAACATATAAACCATACTAAACCGAAAGTACCAACCTTATTCGCAAGGCTATATATATATTTACAAATTCGAACATCATTCATTACTTATCAAAATAAAGCCTATACATGCCTTTGATTCAAAATGTATACAAAACATATATATACCAGAGAGAGAGATAGTGTGGTCGACTTTCTTGATGATCCCCTGAGCCCGTAGTTGAATCAAGGATCTATAAAATTGAAATACAAACACATACAGAGTAAGCTCACTAGCTTAGTAAGTCTTAAGCAACTTTAATATAACATTTGAACACTTAAACATTTTATTTCTTTAAACTTATAACATTGAATATAAATATTTCCATAAATATATTTATGCAGGGCCAAATGTTAACAGTTTATTAACCATAACATTTACACTACATTACCATAATCCTATAATTCATCGAACCATAGTATAAACATATTTTTCATGAATCACATGCTCCTTGTCACATAGGTTCAACATTCATATCAACTATATTATCATATTCAAAGTCTTTTCACTATTAGCATTTCTACTAGTAACCGAACATCTCAAAAATAGCACGTTTTAGCTCAGATTCTATCTTATACCATTCATACATATCGATCAATAAGCTCAATCATACATAACACCATTCTTAATATGATATTTCAACTCAAGTAACATTAATCACAACTTACCTTACTTCTGATGAATTCAATGAGATTTAAGCTTACCTGAGTTTTTAACTCAATAGGTTCACTATATTACACTCGAACAATTTATGGTTTCTTCATTTTAAAGTATCATCGGCATTAAGCCTACTAGGTACGAAGCCCGAATCAAATCACTGGCACTAAGCCTGCTAGGCACGAAGCCCGAATATGTCATCGACACTAAGCCTGCTAGGCATGAAGCTCGAATATGTCACCGGTACAAGGCCTGCTAGGCACTAAGCTCGAATATGTCACCGGTACAAAGGCCTGCTAGGTACGAAGCCCGAATCAAATCACCAGCACAAGGCCTGCTAGGCAATAGGCCCAAAAATATTCATAAACCAATCACATACTTCACATTTTTCCCAAATAATATATCAAAGATACACATTCATATCATATTGTCAATTTATGCATTCAATCCAATTTAACCCATATACATTCGGCTATTACAATAATATACCTTCAAATTTATCGAACATTAACATTTAATAGATTCGTAAATAATTCTTTGACATATTTTAACAGGACTTACCTCGACTATCGACGGACAACGTTAACCCAAATTTGATCGACGACTTTTGCCTTTCCCCGATCCAAATTCATTTTTCTTTGTTCTTGATCTAAACACATAAAAATTTAGCTCATTCAAGTACATTTCATCTCAATTTAGTCCTTAAGCACATAAATAGGCAAATTACAATTTTACCCCTAGAGTTTCACATTTTTACAATTTAGTCCTATTTGCATAAAACACAAAATACACATAATTTGCACATAATACTTTAGGGCCGAATCTTCTATACCTTCATACCAAGGCATACATTTCATTTATTTTGCAAACTAGTCCCTCAAAAATTTTATTTTTATAAATTAGTCCAAAATACTCAAATTTACTAAAATTTCCAATTCAATATTTACTAATCTTTAACATATCATTTACATAAAATCATAAAACACCAAAAATCACAAGAACATAACGAGGTCCAAACATCATACATGATTATTCTTAAAAATTTTAACATGGGTCATTTCTGATTCAAGCAACAATCTCAAAAACGTAAAAATTAACTAAAACCGAATATTAAACTTACATTAATCAAGCTTGGGTATTTGTCGAAATTCAAAGCTTTCCCTAACCCCTTTTTCTTAGTTGTATTCGGCCTTGAGAAGAAAAATGATGATAATGGTTTCATTTTGATAATAATAATAGCATATATTACTTATTTATTAATTTACTAAACTAACCTTTTAATAATAATAAAACTAACTTATAAAACAAGGGTAACTTAGTCCTATGTCATCCACTATCTCATAAAATGGGTTATTTACCCTTTCTATACTCCAAATTATAAAGCCATGCTCAAATTAGCACATTTCACTTTAGTATGCCACTTTTACACTTTACGCGATTAAGTCCTTTTAATCAAATTTAGCACTTAAACGATAAAATTTTTCTACGAAATTTTCATACACATTAATTCGCATATAATAAATTTAAAATATAATATTTAAATATTTCTCAGTCTCGGATTCGCGGTCCCAAAACCACCATTTTGGTTAGGGTCAAATTCGGTCTGTTATAGTGTGCTTGCCTTTGTCAAAATATTAGTTAGTTTCGAGCCCATCGCTATGCCTTCAACTCTTTTAGCTCTGTTGGAGCCATTCTGTATGGTGCAATAAAAGTGGGGGCAGTACCAGGAGCTAACTCAATCCCAAATTTGATTTCTCTAACTGGAGGTAGCCTTGGCAATTCCTTCGGGAAAACAACTGGATACTCGCATACTATAGGCACTGATTCAATTCTTAACTCAGTCTTTTTAGCATTCATCACAAAGGCAAGGTAAGCTTCGTACCCCTTTCTTAAATATTTCTGAGTCAACAAGGATGATATCACTACTGGTGATCTGTCTTGCTTATCTGATTCAACACGAATAAGATCTCCACTTTCACATTTTAACTCTATAAACTTCTTTCCACATTTCACAATCACATCATGAGTAACTAACCAATCCATCCCAAGGATGACATCGAACATATCAAATGGTAATAACATGAGATGAGCAAGAAAACAATGACCCCTAATAATCAAAGGGCAACCTTTGCATATTCTATCAACCAATACACATCTACCTAGGGGATTCGACACTCTTATCACAAGTTTAGTAGACTCTATAGGCATGCTCATGCTAGAGACTAATTTCATGCAAATATACGAGTTGGTAGACCCTGGATCAATTAAAGCTACAACATGAATTCATAGAGAGAAAATGCACCCGCGATCACGTCAGGGGAGGACGCTTCTTCGCGGGCACAAATGGCATACGTTCTCACTGGTGCTCTACCCTCAACTCTCAGAATCTGCTCTCTAGATAAATTCTTGCTACTCATCACATTTCTCAGGTTTCTCTGTGGTCTTCCTCTAGCTATACTTCCGATCTTGCATTCTAAGACTTTTCTTTCTCACCCACCTCAGGGCAATCTCTGATAAAATGGTCTAGAGACCCACACCTGAAACAAGCTTTCTAATTTGACCGGCAATCACCAAAATGACATCTGCCACAGTGCAGGCATTTCGGTCTACCTGGTTGGGTATTGCCAACACTAGCAACTGAAGTAGTCTGAGCCTTAGACCCCGAGAACTGTTTACCCTTACTTCAGTTTGAAAACCCGACTAAAATGGCTGATCAAGTAACGAAATCCCTCAATTTCTTAGATGAGGATTGGTATGACTTACTTAGTTGCCTCTTTCTCAAGTCACGAGACTCAGTCTCAGCTCTCCTTTTCTCTTTGGCTAGCTCTTCAGCCTTACAGGCTTTATCTACCAACACCACAAATTCTTTTAGTTCGAGAATTCCGACGTATAAATGGATATCCTCATTTAACCCATCCTCAAACCTTTTACACATGATAGCCTCGGTAGACACGCACTCTCGGGCATACTTATTGAGTCTTATGAATTCACATTCATATTCAGTCACTGTCATTCGGCCCTGCTTTAACTCCAAAACTCTTTTCTTTTCTGGTTGAAGAATCTCTGACTAATATACTTCTTTCAAAATTCCTCTTAGAAGAATTCCCAATTAATTTTGTCCCTTGGTACCACTAGCACAAGGGTGTTCCACCACTGATAGGCCAAATCTCTCAATAGAGATACCACACACTTCATGCACTCTTCAGGCGTGCATGATAACTCATGAATACCCTAATGGTATTCTCAAGCCAGAATTTTGCCCTTTCTAGGTCATCATTTTTACTAGCCTGAAATTCCTCTTCTCCTTGTTTCTGGATCTTATCGATCGGAAGGCTTTCTCTTTTTACTACCTCAACCACTTGAGGAGCTACAGGAGTGGACTGAGGAATAGGTGGGGTGGAGGGGGTTGAGCATTAGGATTTTCTCAAATGTACTCAGTATACTAGTTGCGCATCATATGTAGAAAAGCTTCTCGAGTCTCTTCCCCCCTGAGCCATAGTATCGGGTGTACTCTCTACTAGAGCGATCCCTTGCGGAGGAGCTGGTGCATTACTTGCAGCATCATCGGCTATAGATCGGTCTGGACCAGGATCCATTTACTAAATAAAAACACAATTCAAATCGTCAGGAGTCGTCACACTATCATTACACAATTACTCTTACGTATGGCATGTATAGCTAAACTCATACTTACGCTACGCTAGTCCAAAAATCGATCACCGTAGCTCGGATACCACTAACTGTAACATCCCTTACCTGTATTCCTCTCTGGAATCAGGGGTGAGGCATTACCATACTAAACTTGCTTGTACATACAACTTTGGGCATTAAAAATTCATTCCCAACTTAAAACTTCTTGTAACAGCCAAATTTAGACCATAGTCAAAATAGTGGTTTTGAGACCATAAATTTGGGGTCAGAGTAATATTTTAATGTTATATTTGGTGTTTAATATGTGTGATATAGCCTGTGTGAAAATTCTATGTGGTAATTTTATCGACTATGTGCCAAATTAAGAGAAAGGACTTAATCGCGTAAAGTGTAAAAGCTATGTGCTGATTTATAAATACCTAAGTGTTGTTGTCTTTTAATGTGGAGGCCTTATGAGGTAATTATGCCATAAATAGGATAGTGGGTGATTATGGAAAAAAATAGCCTTAGAGTATAAATGTTTTATATGTTTAATAAAAGGGTAAATTGGTAAATAAAGAAATAATGTATATTTACTAAAACAAATGAGAAAAAGAAAGCGCTATTCATCTTTTCTTTCACCAATTTATGAAGAAATAATAAGGGTTTTAAGATTTTGAATTTTTGGCACCTATCAAGCTTGATTCAAGGTTAGATTTTGTTCGATTTTTGATAATTTCTATGTTTTCGTAATCGTTGCTTCGTGCTCTAGCAATGTAACATCGTTAAAGTGGGCCTATACATTTATATGATAGTATAGTATGTTTAATTGAGATTGTAAAGGTTGGGATGACTTTTTGATTAAATATTTGGATTAGGGTTAAAGTTAGTGCTCTGGATAATTTAAAGTGAAATATTGGGCTTTAAAAATTTAGGTTTGGTGGATAATAAATGGTGTTAGCTTATAATTTAAGAAGATAGTTAATTAAGTGACAAGCTGGGCTTGTGGCCCAAAGAATTAAAGTGCATTAAGTGGGCATAAGGTGGCGCCATAAGGGGGAAGGAATTTGGGCCCTTGTGTGGCCTATTGGGCCTTAGGAAATGGGTCAAATTTGGCACTTAAATGGGAAGAGGGTGGATGGCATTAGGCTACTAATCAAAGAGCTTTATTTCTTTTATTTAAGTGATAAAGGATGATAAACAAGGAGGGAGGAGTTGGCTTTAGTGAGGGCTCTTCAAAAGGGTAAGATAAGGGTTGAGGTTATCAGGTGAGATGAAGGCTATCAGGAGGGAAAGAGTTGGTAGAAACTCCAACTCTGTGTATGGGTATGATATCCCAAAATTGGGAGGCCAGACATCATCTTTTCCATTTAGTTTTTCTCACTTTCTCATCTATTCTCCTCAACTGAAAATTTTTTCTCTTTTGTACCTCTGTTTCTTGTCAAAATCGAACACTCTCTAGCTCTTCTCTTTTCTCCTAGATCCCTTTTGAAAGCCGAATGCTCTTAGTGCATATCATCTTTCTCTATAGCCAAATCTACAAGGGAGATTTCTATTTTCCCGAAGGTGCACTGTAAGCCGTATACTCCTTAGTAATCCGGTGAGTTTCGAGATTTCTCCTTTTCTGTGATTCCTTTATTTTTATCAAACTCCTAATCTAAATCATTATTTCCAAGGCCTTGTCAATTATACTCTTTATTCCTAGAAGCTGAATTTGTGCCATTAAAGCCGATTTGGTGGAAAATCAAAGGTAAGAAGTGGTAAGTGTGGCCGAATGGCCTTCCATGATTTTCTGTGCTTTGGCTGAATACTATGTGGGGTTAGGTTGAATGTATGTAACGATTGGTTTGATATTTGGTTGATGGCCGAATCTAGGAAGGTTAGTGGTGACAATTTCTAAAAGATATTCCAGATTCGGCTAACTAGGTAAGTGTTCATTTTAAAGGTTAGATTTAACTAATGAGTTAGATCTCATTGTTATTTGGTTTAGTGATTAAGGAATTGTTATGGACTCAACTAACAGTCAAGCAGAGAAGGTTGGATCTATAAAACCATCACCCAAATTCAAGAAACGATCTGTTTCGGTAGTGCGAGATTGGCCAATGGGGTGTGGGCCAAAATCGAAGTCAGATCGTGGGCCAATAGTAGTTGTTTCAAGTGATAGTAACGTAGATATAACAAAAGCCTTAGTACGCAAATCAGGTGTGTAATACTTCCCCACCGTCTAGATCTGATTAATAATAAATATATATATGTATATGTGTGCATAAGATTGACATGTTACATTAAAAGCTAAAATCTCATATTTAAATGACGGACCCTCAGGTTAGTAAATAATCTAACTATATGTTACAAGTAAACTGTTGTACATGTTTTAAATTATTGTGCATGCTGCATGGGTTGGGTGATGAAATGAGAAAGTTATATGTACATGTATATGAGTAATGGCTTTTCTGTGAATTCTTGTATGGCGGCTAATGCCGTGAATCGTTATATCTGAGCTTGACCATTATATGTTATAAGGGCTTCGGCCAATATATGTTGATGAGTAGCATGACTGCCATCTTGGAGAGTAGCGGTGTGAGTTGATTATAGAAATCCCCAATGGTGTGTTGGTTGGTACGGGGGCGTGTAGCGGATGGAAACCTAGGCAATTGGGTTGGGCTTTGCATATTACTTGTTATCCATGTAAATGAAATTGTTGATATGTCTTATGAAGCCCAAATCTAGTGGTGCATGAGGGTTGCACACAGAGTCTCGCGACTCACCCCCTTTAAACTAACCTTTCAGGTGACGATTAGTGCATCGGATCGGGCGGAGTAAAGCACAAGGTGGCAATGTAAAAGAAGGTGGATCCAGCGACAAGTCCCCATATTAGTTTTTTGTTAAAGTATTTTATATGATGGATTTAAACTACGTTGTAATAAGGCCATGGGCCATTAGTTTACATTTTAGTTTTATTATGGGCCTTTATTATTTATTCTCGTTTTAATTTCTTTCAATGACATGTAATCCAGTTTTGGGCTTTTGATTATTAAGGCACATTTTATGAAATTATTATTTGGGCTTTTTGTCAACACGATTTGTTTTACTAAAAATTTTCTTAGTGACAAACCAGATCCAGTAGTAGTGTTTGGGTCGGGTTTGAGGTGTTACAAATTGGTGTCAGAGCCCGATTCAAAACTCAACTTTGGGATTTTGGGCCCAAAAGATTTTCTAAAAATGGGTTTTTAAAACATGAATTTTTATTAGCAAAGGTTTATTAGTTCAACATGGCACTGCGTCTCCGACCAAGTTCGCCAAATATGTACCCTAAACCATTGTGTGATATAAATTTGGGCTTAATGGGCTTATGGGACGTAGACTATTTAGGTTAGAACTTGATAGGCTCTAGGCTTAGACAAACAAACTCTTAAAAATCAATAAGACTTAACTTCATTAAACAAAACCTGTAAACAAGACACAAGACTAAAGTGTGGTAACAAGCATGTGCATGTCTAGGAGTAGATCCAGGAGAGCTTGGTATTTAAGTAGTCTGAGTGACTCACCTCCTCTTGCAGAATCTCACCGGTGCATAGTGATTGTTCACTTTAGCCATGACAGGTGTGGCAATAGGCATAAGCATGTCTAGGAGTGGATTAGGGGAAAGCTTGGTATAGCAGTCTAGTGACTCACCTCCTTTCCACTAGAATCCTACAGTGCGTAGTGACTATTCACCCTAGTTCTGATGCGTGTTGACAGCCAAACTGCAATTAAAACCCGAAAGGACCAAACCACATGTTTTTCTCACAAAATTTTTAGAATATCCTTACTTTGAAAAAATTACCTATGATTTGTGAATATACCCGATTTACAAAGTCAACAGAATCTTTCCATAGAAAACAAAAATAAACAACAACATCAAAATATCCTTGAATTGTAAAATTACCAAATTACCCCTGAGTTGTAAATGACCAAAACACCTTTAATTTGCAAACGACCAAAATACCCCTGATTGGCAAAATTACTGAAACACCCCCAGATTTTTTTAAAATTTTTAAAATAACCCCAGATTTGCAAAATTACCAACATACCCCTTAGATTTGTGAAATTACCAAAATACACCCGAGTTGGAAAATTCCCTCGAGTTAGAAAATTACCAAAATACCCTTATTTCGTCAAATCACCTAGAACCTTATTTTGGAAAATTATGAAAATACCCTTATAGGATAAAATTACAAAAATACCCTGGTAGCGAAATGATAAAAATACCCTTAGGTAAGGAATGTTACTTGTATGAACGTTGTGTGTGCATAATTCCTAGAATAAGAAGACTGAAAACTGTAGATAGGTTCGAATTTGAAAGAATCACTTTTAAACTATGTTTCATAAGACTGTTCGGGGGTAATTAGTGGAAATAATTAATGACTCATAAAATTTTTAAATCAGATAAATGCGAACTAGAAGAATGAGTACAAGAGGCCGAAGACGTCTGCCACGTGGACGCGGTAGAGGTAGGATGACCGTGTCGAAACTCGTAGGATCGGGTCATGGGTCTGGAAGTGAGATACCGGTTCCACCAGCTGCTGAGGTAGAATTTCAAGACCAGACAAGAGGAGAGGACGTTGTGTCTCAGGCTATACTGAGAGTTTTAGAAAGAGTGGCTGAGGTTGGTATAGGCAAAAGAGCACGAAAATCTGTGCCTGAAAGGTTGAGGAACAATGGGGCCAAAGTATTTAGGGGAGTCTCAGCATATCCCCAAGTTCTGCTGAATATTGGTTGAAGGCAGTGGAACGTATAATGGATGGCCTAGACTTCACGGTGGAGGAGAAGCTGAATGAGGTCGTGCCTCTTCTTCGAGACGAGGCCTACCAATGGTGGCTCACGGTGAAAGAGGGTACGACCGCAGACCTGATTGACTGGGATTTCTTTAAAGAGTCATTCCAAGGAAAGTACATTAGGGCTAGTTACATGGATGCTCAAAGGAAAGCATTCTTGAATTTGGTGCAGGGGAGTAAGTTTGTGGCTGAGTATGAAGCTGAGTTTATACGCCTAGTTGTTATGCTCGAGGAATGGTGGCAACGGAGTATAAACGATGCGTTCGATTCAAGGATGGGCTAAGGAATGAGCTAAGGGTTCTGATTGTGCCACAACGAGAGAGAATTTTTGCGGTTCTAGTAGATAAAGTTAAAATAGGTTATGAAATGAAACAAGTGGAGAAATAAGAGAAGGATAATGATTGGGGCAAGAGTAAGAGAAGTTTTGGACCCTCTAGAGCAACTGGAAATTTTCAAAAGAGGCCTAAAATTGATGGGCCAGCTCGTACTCCGTCGAGCCAGAGTCAAGCATGTTCTATATGTAGGAGAACCCATTATGGGGAGTGCAGAGTGAAAACCGGTGGATGTTTTAGGTGTGGGTCCACAGAACATTTGATGAGGGACTGTCCTCAGGTGGATCGTGGGTAGTTAACGGTCGAGGTTTTGATCAGACTAGGAGGGGTGATCAGCCTAGATCAAGGGGTAGAGGTGCAGCTAGAGGAAGAAATAGACCCGGTCGGGGTCGTGGAGCATCCAAAGAGAGGTAGTGTCTGGATGTAAAGGCGTAGGGTTTAGTTTATCTGACTCGTCGAAGGGAGGACGGTGACGCACCGGATGTTATAACCGGTACATTTCTTATCGCTGATAACCCTTTTCTTGCTTTAATTTATATTGGATCAACCCACTCCTATGTTGCATGCTCAGTATCTGAGACTCTAAGTATAGATTATGAGATAACCACTAGGAAGATGACCGTGGTTAGTCCCTTAGGATAATCTAGGGAAGTGGACAAGCTGTTTAGGGAAGTACCTTTAGAGACTCAAGGGGTAGTGTTCCCGGCAGACTTGATGGAATTGCCATTTGGAGAGTTTGACCTCATCTTAGGAATAGATTGGTTAACTAAGCATCGTGCCAAGTTGGATTGTGAGAACAAGTGTATGATGTTGGGTACCCCGGAAGGCGGGGAAGTGGTTGTGTTAGGAGAAAGTAGGAATTACTTGTCCAACGTGATATCCTCTTTAAAAGTAAATAAGATGATTCGGAAGGGATGTAGTGCATATCTGGCTTTTATTAGTGCGCCGGATGCTAAGGAGGTGACTGTTAATGAGGTCTGAACAGTCAAGGAGTTCACGGATGTTTTTTTCTGGAAGAATTACTAGGATTACCCCGGATCGCGAGGTGGAATTTAGAATAGACCTACTTTCAGGTACAGCTCCAGTATCTATTGCTCCTTTTAGATTGGCGCCAAAGGAATTGGTGGAGCTCAAGGCTCAGATTCAGGAACTATTGGATCGTGGATTCATTCGATCGAGTGTGTCTCCATGGGGAGCGCCGGTCTTGTTTGTGAAAAAGAAGGACAGATCCATGCGTATGTGCGTGGATTATTGTCAATTGAACAAGTTGACGATCAAAAACAAATACCCATTACTGAGGATCGACGACCTGTTCGATCAGCTCAAAGGAGCATCGGTCTTTTCTAAGATTGACTTAAGGTCTGGATACCATCAATTAAAAGTTAAAGAAGGGGACATTAATAAGATGGCATTTCAGACTCGGTACGGGCATTATGAGTTTTTGGTACCATTCGGGTTGGCGAACGCACTAGCAGCCTTTATGGATATGATGAATCGGGTGTTTCAGCCATATCTCAATTGATTCCTAGTGGTGTTCATCGACAATATCCTGGTTTACTCTAAGTCAGAGGAGGAGCATGACGAACATCTTCATGTGGTGTTGCAAACTCTGAGGGAGAAGCAACCGCTTGCAAAGTTCGATGAAGTGTGAGTTACATTTGAAGGAAGTGACTTTCTTAGGACATGTGGTTTTAGGCGAGGAATCGGGGTGGACCCTCGAAAGATAGAGGTCATTGGATTGGAAACCACCAAAGTGCGTGGCGGAGGTTCGGAGTTTCTTAAGTTTGGCAAGGTATTACCGAAGGTCCGTTGAAGGGTTTTCTCTAATAGCAGCTCCTCTGACTAAGTTGTTGAGGAAGGGAGTATTATTCGTATGGACTGACAAATAGCAAGAGAGCTTTGAGAAGTTGAAGAGAATCTGAAGGAAGCGCCAGTATTAATTCAATCGGAGGTAGGAAAGGAATTTATCATCTACTGTGATGCGTCGCACACGGGTTTAGGGTGTGTGCTGATGTAAGAATGAAAGGTGATGGCATATACGTCTCGACAGTTGAGACTGTATGAGTTGAACTACCCTACGCACGATTTAGAGTTGGCGGCGGTAGTGTTTACCTTAAAGATTTGGAGGCACTACTTATACGGGGAGAAGTCGGTAATTTACACCGACCATAAAAGTTTGAAGTACCTCTTTACCCAGAAGGAGTTGAATTTAAGACAACATAGGTGGATCGAGCTCCTAAAGGATTATGATTGTTCGATCGAATATCACCATGGAAAGGCGAATGTGGTAGCAGATGCGTTAAGTCACAAGTAGTATCGGAGTTAAGAGCCATGTTTGCTCATTTGAGTTTATTCGACGATGGGAGTTTGCTGGCTGAGTTGCAAGCAAAGCCAACATGGGTAAGTCAGGTTAAGGATAAGCAGTTAGGAGATAAAGACTTGAGTGCTCGACTTTTGCAAGTAAGGGATGGTGAAATAGAGGACTATAGTCTGAACAAGGATGGAGTTCTGTGTTATCGTGGGAAGATTTGCATGCCTAAGGATGATGAGCTAAGACAGAGGATTCTTTGGGAATCGAATAGTAGCCCTATGCTATGCATCCTGGAGGAGTCAAGATGTATCGTGATTTACGATAGCAATTTTGGTGGCTAGGTCTGAAGAAAGAGGTAATAGAAGTGGTAGGAAAATGTTTAACGTGTCAGCAGGTCAAAGCTGAACACCAAGTGCCATCGGGATTGTTGCAGTCGGTGAAGATTCCCCAATGGAAATGAGAGAGAATCACGATGGATTTTGTTAGTGGGTTATCCCTTACACCCACTAAGAAGGATTCAATTTGGGTGATTGTTGACCGACTGACAAAGTCTACTCACTTCATACTGGTTTGAGTGGGCTTTTCTTTACAAAAGCTGGCTAAATTGTATGTGGCTGAGGTAGTAAGATTTCATGGTGTGCCAGTGTCGATCATATCAGATAGGGACCCTAAGTTCACGTCACGATTTTGGAAGGCTCTTCATCAAGCAATGGGAACAAGGTTAGACTTTAGTCTGCTTTTCACCTGGTGATGGTCGGTCAAGAAAGGTAATTCGGATCTTGGAAGATATGATAAGGGGTTGCATCATCGACTTTAGGGGCTGTTGGGAAGAGTATTTGCCCTTGGCAGAATTTGCGTATAATAATAGTTATCAAGCTAGCATTCATATGGCGCCTTATGAAGCGTTATATGGAAGGAGATTTCGTACTCCAACATGTTGGACAGAGTTGGGTGAACGTAAGGTGTTAGGTCTAGAGTTAGTTTCGAAAATCAAGGAGAAAGTGAAGTTAATACGGGCTCGGCTAAAGGAAGCGTCGGATTGACAAAAGTCTTACGCGGATCTAAAATAGAAAGAGGTGGAATTCGCGGTAGGTGATCAAGTCTTCTTGAAGGTGTCTCCATGGAAGAAGATAATGAGGTTTGGTCAAAGGGAAGTTAAGTCCACAGTTTATTGGGCCTTATCGGGTAACAAAACTTGCAAGCCCAGTGGCTTATCGGTTGGAGTTGCCTTCGGAGTTGGAGCAAATACATTACGTGTTCCATGTCTTGATGCTGAGGCGTTATCGATCTGACCCATCGCACGTAGTGCCAGTAGAAGAGATAGAAGTAAGGCCGGACTTGTCCTTTGAGGAGGAACCCGTACAAAATCTGGATCGAGATGTGAAAGTATTGAGAAGAAAGTCTGTTCCATTGGTAAAAGTTTTGTGGCAAAATCACGGCGCAGAGGAGGCGACGTGGGAGCCAGAGGATGTTATACGCCAGTAGTATCCCCATCTTTTCTGACCAGGTAAATTTTGAAGTCGAAATTTATTTTAAGGGGGGTAGAACTGTAACATCCTTAAAGTAGGCCTACGCATTTATATGATAGTCTAGTATGTTAAATTGAGATTGTAAAGGTTGGGCGGACTTTTTGATTAAATATTTTGATTAGGGTTAAAGTTAGTGCTCTGGATAATTTAAAGTGAAATATTGGGCTTTAAAAATTTAGGTTAGGTGGCTAATAAATGGTGTTAGCTTATAATTTAAGAAGATGGTTAATTAAGCGACAAGCTGGGCTTGTGGCCAAAAGAATTAAAGTGCATTAAGTGGGCATAAGGTGGCACCATAAGGGGGAGGAATTTGGGCCCTTGTATGGCCGATTGGGCCTTAGGAAATGGGTCAAATTCGGTACTTAACTGGGAAGAGGGTGGACAACATTAGGCTACTAATTAAGGAGCTTTATTTCTTTTATTTAAGTGATAAAGGATGATAAACAAGGAGGGAGGAGTTGGCTGTAGTGAGGGCTCTTCAAAAGGGTAAGATAAGGGTTAAGGTTATCAGGTGAGATGAAGGCTATCAGGAGGGAAAGAGTTGGCAGAAACTCCAACCCTGTGTCTGGTATGATATGCCAGAATTGGGAGGCTAGATATCATCTTTTCCATTTACTTTTTCTCACTTTCTCATCTATTCTCCTCAACCAAAAATTCTTTCTCTTTTGTACCTCTGTTTCTTGTCAAAATCAAAAACTCTTAAGCTCTTCTCTTTTCTCCTAGATCCCTTCTGAAAGTCGGATGCTCTTAGTGCATATCATCTTTCTCTAGAGCCAAATCTTCAAGGGAGATTTCTATTTTCCCGAAGGTGCACTGTAAGCCATATACTCCTTAGTAATCCGGTGAGTTTCAGGATTTCTCCTTTTCTATGATTCCTTTATTTTTATCAAACTCTAATCTAAATCATTATTTCCAAGGCCTTGTCAATTATACTCTTTATTCCTAGAAGCCAAATCTGTGCCATTAAAGCCGATTTGGTGGAAAAATCAAAGGCAAGAAGTGGTAAGTGTGGTCGAATGGCCTTCCATGTTTTTCTGTGCTTTGGCCGAATACTATGTAGGGTTAGGTTGATTGTGTGTAACGATTGGTTTGATATTTGGCTGATGGCTGAATGTAAGAAGGTTGGTGGTGACAATTTCTGAAAGATATTCGAGATTCGACTAACTAGGTAAGTGTTCGTTTTAAAGGTTACATTTAACTATTGAGTTAGATCTCATCGTTATTTGGTTTAGTGATTAAGGGATTGTTATGGACTCAACTAACAATCAAGTAGAGAAGGTTGGATCTGTAAAACCGTCGCCCAAATTCAAGAAGTGATCTATTTCAGTAGAGCGAGATTGGTCAACGGGTGTGGGCCAAAATCAAAGTCAGATCGTGGGCCAATAGTAGTTGTTTCAAGTGATTATAACGTAGATATAGCAAAAGCCTTAGTACGCAAATCGGTGTGTAATACTTCCCACCGTCTAGATCTAATTAATAATAAATATATACATGTATATGTGTTCATAAGATTTACATGTTACATTAAAAGCCGAAATCTCAGATTTAAACGACGGACCCTCAGGTTAGTAAATAATCTAACTATATGTTGCAAGTAAACTGTTGTACATGTTTTAAATTATTGTGCATGTTGCATGGATTGGGTGATGAAAGGAGGAAGTTATATGTACATGTATATTAGTAATGGCTTTTACCATGAATTCTTGTGGCGGCTAATCTTGTGAATGATTATCTGAGCTTGACCATTATATGTTATAAGGGCTTGACCAATATATGTTGATGAGCGACATGACCGCCATCTTGGAAATGTGATGTGGGTTGATTGTAGAAATCCCCAATGGTGTGTTGGTTGGTGCGAGGCGTGTGGCGGATGGAAACCTAGGCAATTGGGTTGGGCTTTGCATATTACTTGTTATCCATGTAAATGAAATTGTTGATATGTCTTATGAGGCCCAAAGCTAGTGGTGCATGAGGGTTGCACACAGAGTCTCGCGACTCACCCCCTTTAAACTAACCTTTCAGGTGACGATTAGTGCATCAGACCGGGCCGGAGTAAAGCGCAAGGTAGCCTTACAAAAGAAGGTGGATCTGGCGACAAGTCCCCATATTAGTTTTTTTTAAAGTATTTTGTATGATGGATTTAAACTACGTTGTAATAAGGCCATTGGCCATTAGTTTACATTTTAGTTTTATTATGGGCCTTTATTATTTATTCTTGTTTTAATTTCTTTCAAGGACATGTAATCCAGTTTTGGGCTTTTGATTATTAAAGTACATTTTATGAAATTCTTATTTGGGCTTTTTTTCAACAAGATTTGTTTTACTAAAAATTTTCTTAGTGACAAACTAGATCCGATAGTAGTGTTTGGGCCGGGTTTGGGGTGTTACAAGCTAACCCAAGTTGTAATTTTGTGAATTTATAAGTTTTTGTGATGAGCCATTGATGAATGCTTAAGCTATGTGCTAGTTGATAGTGAAATATGAAAACTTGGTGTTGAGAAAACATAGTTTGTATTGGGATTTTTAGTGAAATTGAGCATTTTAGGCTTAATTGTGAAAATGAGAAATTTAAAGATTAAAATGTTAAATAAATGAAATGTGTAGGTGTATGAACACAATGAAAAATTCGGCTAGGCTTATGTGAAAAGAAATTATGTGAATTTGATGATTTTGTGAAATAGGGACTAAAGTGTCGAAATGTGAAAATATGAGGTCTATTTTGTAAAATGCCCTAAATAAGTGTATGTGGATTAAATTGAATGAATTGGTGATTGAATGGATTAAATTTGAATGTGTATAGACCAAGAAAGGAGAGGTTCGGATCGAGATCGTGGCAAAGATAAAGTGCTCGATTAATCGACTGTTTCGATAGTTCGACGTCCGAGGTAAGTTCGAACATAATACGTGTATTTAACTATGTTAATGTTATGAGATGAATGATATGATATTAATGAATTATGAATGCTATGTGAGGGTTCATGTTATGTGGCACTAAGTGTGCGTATTCAGAAATGTGACTGAGATGATTACCACTGTGTGTGCGAAATAATATAAGCTCCTGCTCTGTGGTTGACACTGTGTGTGCGATACTGATTTAACATCGGTTTGATATAGATGCACTATGTGTGCGATGCTAATTAAGCTTCGGCTAACTATTTGGGCACTAAGTGTGCGATTGAATTGAAGAAGGATGAAAGTTGATCGAAGTGAAATAGTTAGTATTGAGTAGCAAATGTAATCGACAACTAAGTGTTGGCTAAGGTACGTTCGGAACCTATGTGGTTGATGAGCCTATGAATGAGTTATGGGAGGTTAATTGAATATATTAGTTTTTGGATGATATGAGATATGAGATTGTGCAAATATGAGGGTTAATTTGCAAATAGCCCTAAATGTGTGTCCTTGGGTTGAATTGAATGAATTAGTGAATAAAAGGGTTAATTCTGAATATGTTTAGATCAATAACCGAGGAAAATGAACTTAGACCGCGGGAAAGTGAAAGTAACAGAGTAGCCATTTTCATTCAGTTAAACTGAATCCGAGGTAAGTCACTATGCAAATAAACGTACTTGTATGAATTTGTGGTTGCTCATATGACTAATGTTGAGAATGAATGCTTAAGAGAGGTTATGCATATGAATTACGAGACAAGTTCTATATAGTGACAATGTCCGAGATCCCGTACAAACCTAAGAATAGATAAGATTAGCTATGTCATGACATAGGTATCTACTTTGTTTAATCATGTAAGACCAAGTCAGGGATGTTGGCATTGATTTGAGATTCGTATAAGACCACATCTGGGACGTTGGCATCGATATGAGTTATACGTGTAAGACTACGTCTGGGACGTTGGCATTGATATGAGTTATACGTGTAAGACTACGTCTGGGACGTTGGCATCGACAAGAGCTTTACGTGTAAGACCATGTTTGGGACATCGACATCATATTGATTCGTGCAAGACCTTGTCTGGAATAGTGGCACCAATATCTGAGTGCATGTAAGACCTCGTCTGGGATGTTGGCATTGTACGACTATTCTGAGCTTTCCGATTATCCTAATATATTCCTAAAGGTTCAACGGGAAACTTTGTGATACGAATTATAAATCTGAGCTACGATCAAATAAGTGAACGAATATCTATTTCAGGTACGTTGAATGTACATTAAATGTGTATAAAAAGGTAAGTACCTACATGACTTGAAGTTGAAAAAATGTATGTTTAAATGTGAGAATGTGAATCTTGAATTGATGAATGTGGAAAATGAGGCCACAAGTATGAATCAAGGTATATATGTGATTATTTTCTAAGTGATTGAAATGTGCCAATGGATTTACTTCTCAAAATGCATTTTATGCTAAGTTTGTTTGTATATTGACTTACTAAGCTTTTGGAAAGCTTACTCTGTGTGTCTGTTTTCTCTGTTTTATAGGTCATCAAAGCTACTGAAGGTTCGGGACCGTCAAGGATCGTCATCAGACTACTAAACTCTTTTTGGTACTTTTTGAAAAATGTATATATCTAGATATGGCATGTATAGGCTAGATATGTGTATATGTTTATGAAGTGAACTGAGCCATGGTTTTGGCTAGTTTGGAGTTGATAAAATGCTTGAATGACTGAGTTATATTATGCATATTTTTGGTATGGTTTGGAGCACAAGAAATGGTCAAGTTTTTGAGTAAGTTTTGGGTGAATTATACTTGTGATGATGTGAGTTTTAGTTTTGTAATTTGGCATGAATGAAATTGGTATTGAATCTGTCAATTTGGTATTTTTTTAGTTGCCATATATGCATGATATGATTTGGTAAATGGTGCTTATAGGTATGACCCAATTGGGTGACATTTTGGTCTTACAAATGACCTATAATGTCACACGGCCATGGTACACGGGCGTGCCTAGTGACCGTGGGGTAAAGTCAGTAGTTAGCTTAAGAGCACACGGCCATAGCACACGGGCGTGCCTAGAAGCCTTGTGAGAAAGTCAGTATATGGCTTAGTAGTACACGGCCTTAGCACATGGGGGTACTTGGTTGCCGTGTGGGTTTGGCAGGATCGACCACGGTCAGGGTACACCGGCGTGCTTGGTGGTCGTGGTGTGAAGTCAGGTTCGACCACGGGGAGGACACACGGGTGTGCCTAGCAGCTATGGCAAGTACACGGTCTGATCCCACAGGCGTGTATTCCCTGTATTTTAGAAAAGTTTTTTTTAAGTTTCTGAGAAGTTCTGTATGTGTTTCATTTTAGTCCCGACCCAGTTTATAAGCATGCTTAGGGTCTTGATGACTCATTTAAGGGACCATATGATTGTGATTGATGAAATGTTGTATAAATTTTCTGTAAATGGTTATGATCTGTCCGGTAACGCCTTTAACCCTAGTCTAGTGACGGTTACGAGTTAGGGGTGTTACATTTGGTTTGTATCAGAGCTATGGTTTAGTCGATTCTTGGACTAACGTAGCGTGTCAGAGTCTAGTTATACATGCCATATATCCGAATTGTGATAGTGTGATGAATCCTGATGTATAAAATGTGATTTCTGTATAGCAATGGATCCCGAAAGAGCCGTAGCTGATGACATAAAAAGTAATATGGCTGCTCCCGCGCAAGGGATAGTACCTTCTAATTCAAGACCAGCTACGAGCGGTCAAGAGGGAGAAGCTAAACAAGCTTTCTTACAGATGATGAGTGAATGGTTCATTCAATTCATGAGGAATAACCTGACTATTTTGCAACCTCCGCCCCTGATTAATCGCCCTTAGACATCCGATATGCCTCCGACTACAAATCTGAATCTGTGGAATAAGCCTCTGGTTGATACGATTCATAAGTATGGGGCTAAAGAATTCTGGGATACTAATGATGATAATGCTGAAAAGGCCTAATTCTGGTTAGAAAATGCTATCCTAGTATTTGACGAAATGTCTTTGACTCTGGAAGAGTGCATAAAATGTGTTGTATCAGTACTCAAAGATGTAGCTTATCAATGGTGGAAAACTCTGATTTCCATTGTTTTGAAAGAGAAAGTTACATGGGACTTCTTTCAAATCAAGTTTTGAAAGAAATATATCAGTGAGAGATTCGTTGATCAGAAATGAAAGGAATTTCTAGAACTTAAATAGGGCAAAATGACTGTTTTCGAGTATGAACGAGAGTTTGTGTGATTAAGTCAGTACGCTCGAGAGTGTATATCATCTGAAGCTATAATGTGCAAAAGATTTGAAGACGGTCTTAATGAAGATATCTATTTGTTAGTCGGGATCTTAGAAATAAAAGAGTTTGTTGTACTCGTTGATTGAGAATGCAAAGCTGAAGCACTCGGGAAAGATAAAAGAAAAGCTAAGACTGAAGCCCGAGATATAAGAAAGAGATTTACGAGCAAATCATTTCAGTCTGTTCTGAAGAGATTCAAAGATTATCAAAGTCGTTCAAGAGATAATATTGGACATTCGAACAGGAATCGAGCTAGATCGCAGATGAGTTCCAAAACTCCCGCAACTTTAATGGCTAGTGTTTGTAATGTTCGGACTGAGAGACCTGAATGTAAACATTGTGTGAAAAGGCATCCGGGAAGCTGTAGATTAAACGACAGAGCTTGCTTCAGATGTGGATCACTTGATCATTTCATTCGTGATTATCCTGAGTCTGTCGAGCCAGAGATTGTTTAGAATACGAGACCGATAATACACCTATGAGAGGTAGACCTCCAAAGAATGTAAGAAATATTGGTGGTAGTCAGAAGACTACGAGAGATATTGTTGCAAGATCTGAAGCTAGAGCGCCTGCCAGAGTGTATGCTATCCGAGCTCGTGAGGAAGCTTCATCACCTGATGTTATAACGGGTACTTTTACACTTTACGATACTTCTGTGATTGCTTTGATAGACCCTGGTTCTACCCATTCATATATATACATGAATTTAGTATACAGTAAGACTTTGCCTATAGATTCTACTAAGTTTGCTATAAAAGTATCGAACCCCTTAGGTAAAAGTGTTTTGGTTGATAAAGTATGCAAGAAATGTCTGTTAATGTTTCGAGATATTTTTTCCCTACTGATTTGATGCTTTTGTGATTTGATGAGTTTGATATTATTTTGGGTATAGACTGGTTGTCTTTGCATGATGCTGTTGTGAACTGCAAAAGAAAGACTATAGATTTAATATGTCCGAATAATGAAATTGTGCGGGTTGAGTCTAATGATTTGAATGGATTGCCTACTATGATATCAGTATTGAAAGCTCAGAGTTATGTGAAAAAGGGATATAGGGCATATTTTGCTTATGTAATTGATTCAAAAATGTCTGAAATAAAAATCAAGTTAGTACCTATTGTTTGTGAGTTTTCTGATGTGTTCCCTAAAGAGTTCTTGGTTTACCTCCAATTCGTGAAGTTTAGTTTGGTATTGAATTGATGCCTGGTACGACACCTATATCGATAGCTCTGTATAGAATGGCAGCAATAGAATTGAAAGAGTTAAAGTCACAGTTGCAAGAGTTGACTGATAGAGGGTTCGCTAGACCAAGTTTTTCGCCTTGGGGTGCTCCTGTTCTGTTTGTGAAAAAGAAAGATGGCACGATGAGAATGTACATCAATTATCGACAGTTGAATAAGGTGACCATAAAGAATAAATATCCGTTGCCCATAATTGATGACTTATTTGATCAGTTAAAAGGAGCTACTGTAATTTTAAAGATTGACCTGAGATCAGGATACTACCAATTGAGAGTGAAGGATTCAGATATTCCGAATACTACTTTCAGAATAAGGTACGGGCATTATGAGTTTTTAGTTATGCCATTTGGACTAACCAATGCTCCTGCAGTTTTTATAGATTTGATGAACATAATTTTCTAACCGTACCTAGATCAATTTGTTTTTGCATTCATTGACGACATTTTTATGTATTCACGGGATGAGACTGAGCATGCTGAACATTTGAAAATCGTGTTGCAAACTTTAAGAGAAAAGCAATTGTATGCGAAATTCAGTAAATGTGAATTTTGGTTGCATGAGGATAGTTTTTTGGGACATATCGTGTCAGCTTTTGGGATTCGTGTTGATCCGAGCAAGATTTCTGCTATTCTAGATTGGAAACCTCTGAGAAAAGTGTCTAAAGTCCATAGTTTTCTCGGTTTAGCTGGTTATTATCGCTGGTTTTGAAAGGCTTTTCAATAATAGCTACTCCGTTGACTAGATTACTTTAGAAAGATGTTAGATTTGAATGGTCGGATAAATGTCAAAAAAGTTTTGATTAGTTAAAAGCTCTGTTAATAGAAGCTCTAGTGTTAATACAGCCAGAATCGGGCAAAAAAATTATGATTTATATCGATGCATTGTTAAATGGTCTGGAATGTGTTTTGATGTAGGAAGGCAAAGTTGTAGCCTATGCCTCAAGACAATTGAAGCCTCATGAAAAGAACTATCCAACACACGACCTTGAGTTAGCTGTGATTGTGTTTGCACTTAAGATATGGCATCATTATTTCTATGGTGAGAAATGTCATATGTATCCAGATCATAAAAGTCTGAAATATCTGATGACCCTGAAAGATTTGAACCTGCGTCAGAGAAGATGGTTTAAGTTGTTGAAAGATTACGAGCTTGTGATGGATTATCATCTAGGTAAAGCAAATGTTGTTGCAGATGCACTGAGTCGAAAATCATTGTTTGCACTACATGCTTTGAATGTCCAGTTAGATTTGGTTGATGACAGTTTTGTGATAGCTGAATTAAAAGCGAAACCATTTTTTATACAGTAGACATGTGATGCTCAGAAATCTGATAATGAATTACTAGCAAAACGAGCTCAGTTCTGAATCTGAATTTCAAATTGTTGATGATTGTTTGAGAGTCTGGGATCGTATCTGTGTTTCGAGAAATTCGGAGTTGATTCAACTGGTTTTGAGTGAAGCACACAATAATAGTCTATTTGTTCATCTGGGAAGTACTAAAATGTACCATAATTTAAAGTGACACTACTAGTGGTCTGGTATGAAACAATACATTTCTAATTTTATTTCGAAATGTATAGTCTGTCAGCAAGTGAAAGCTGAACATCAAGTTCCGTCCAGTTTGCTACAGCCAATTCTAATTCCTGGGTGGAAATGGGATAGAGTAACGATGGACTTTGTTTCTGGATTGCCTCTGACTCCGAGAAAGAAAGATGTGACTTGGGTCGTAGTTGACCGATTGATTAAATCTGCCCATTTTATTCTGGTAAGATCTGACTACTCACTTAAGAGATTAGCTGAGCTTTATATTTCTGAAATTGTGAGATTGTAATGGGTGCCACTATCGATTGTGTCAGATAGAGATCCGAGGTTCACATTACGATTTTGGAAGAAATTGCAAGAAGCTTTAGGCACAAAATTACATTTCAGTATAGCTTTTCATCCACAAACGGATGGTCAATCCGAGTGGATCATTCAGATTCTCGAAGACATGCTACGATGTTGTATACTTGAGTTTATTGGTTCATGGGAATAGTATCTTCCATTAATCGAATTTGCGTATAATAATAGTTTTCAGTCAAGTATTAAAATGGCACCTTATAAAGCTTTATATAGGCATAAATGTCGCACACTTCTGTATTGGACCGAACTTAGTGAAAATAAGCTACATGGGGTTGATTTGATAAAAGATTCAAAATAGAAAGTGAAGTTGATCCGAGATTGTTTGAAAGCAGCATCTGATCATCAGAAGTCTTATGCAGACTTGAAACGAAAAGATATAGAATTTGAGATCGGTGACAAAGTATTTCTGAAAGTGTAACTATGGAAGAAAGTGCTTCGATTTGGACGTAAAGGCAAGTTGAGTTCAAGGTTCATCGAGCCGTATGAAATCATTGAATGTGTTGGGCCTGTTGCATATAGATTGCTTTTGCCACCTGAGTTAGAAAAGATCCACAACATATTTCATGTCTTGATGCTCTATAGGTATCGATCTGATCTGTCATATGTTGTTGCTCCATCTAAAAGTGAAATCGATCTAATATAACATACGAAGAGAAACCGATCCGTATCTTAGCTCGTGAAGTGAAAGAGTCGAGAAACAATAAAATTTCGCTAGTTAAAGTACCGTGGAATCGACACGGAATAGAAGAGGCTACGTGGGAGCCTGAGGACTCAATGAGATAGCAATATCTGACTTTGTTTAACGGTAAGATTTTCGGGGACAAAAATCCCTAAGGGGGGAGAATTGTAACAGTCCGGTTTATACCCTAGTCGGAATAGTGGTTTTGAGACCAAAAATCCTAGTTTGAATAATATTTTAATATTATTTTCTGTGTCCTTAATATGTGATTAAGCATGTGCTAAATTTCCATAAGTTAATTTGTCTGTCTATGTGTTTATTTTGACAAAAGGATTGAATGCATTAAATGTGAAAGTTGCTTGCTATTGTTAAAGTACCAAAGTGTTATGGCTTTGTGTAAGTGAAGGCCTTATGAAGCAAATAGACCATTATTTAGTTAGTAGATGAATGAAAGTCAAATATGCCCTTATTACATGTTTGTTTTATTTATTAATTGGATGGATATTTGGTTAAAAGAATTATTAATATATGTTATAGTAAATTAAACATAAAATATGGCCATTAATCCTTGTTCATCCGTCGAATTTTGGAAAGAAAAGAAAGAACAAAAGCTTTCAAATTTTTGGCACATACAAGCTTGAATTCAAGGTCATTTTTTGATCCATTTTTGATAATTTCCACGTTTTTGTAATCGTTGCTTCGAGAGCTATCAAACCCATTACTCAATTTAATGAATTGATGTTGTTCATGAGAAATTCCATTGATGATATGTTGAGCTTTGTGATGATCTTTGGTGTTAAATGAAAGACTTGAGCTAGATGAACATACTTTGTTCTTGAATTTTTGATGAATATAGCTAATTAGGGCTAAATTGAGAAAATGGTAAATTGAAGGACTAAATTGCAAATTTTATGAAAAGTATGGGCTTGTATGATGTTCATAAGTATTCGGCTAAGCTTGTGTATGTGTTGATTTTATGAATTTGATGTTTTGAGAAAAATAGACTAAATTGATAAATTGTGCAAATATGAGGGTTAATTTGCAAATAGCCCTAAATGTGTGTCCTTGGGTTGAATTGAATGAATTAGTGAATAAAAGGGTTAATTCTGAATATGTTTAGATCAATAACAAAGGAAAACGGACTTAGACCACGGACTTAGACCGTGCGACACGATCGTGGCCGACACTATTGAACCAACACGGGCGTAACAATCCAATACAAGGCGTGGGAGAAGCGATTGGACCACCACACAGCCGTGCGATATGGCCGTGGGACATTGTTAGAACGTTGGCACCCCCATGGCATAGCAAAATAAAATTAATTCCGGCGATCCAAACCATGAATCCATGTGTGAGGAATGGATCATGGTGAAATAAAGGTTTCGAAATTACCAAAACATCAATCTGAGTAGACAGCGACGCCTCGACGACAAGAATTTTGATCTACTGTCAAACCAAGCCACAACCTTTTCCAATGTTGGCCTCTACGTAATCCACCCTGTTTGACTATGAATGGAAGAAATCTCTAAAACTATTTTTGTGTAACATCCTGAATAGGGCCTATGCATTTCCAGTTTAATTGTATGAAATGACAAAGTTTCAAGTACTATGAATAAATTTTTGATACTTTTGGAAACCTAGAAATGCATGAAAATGGAAATGAAAATGGAAATGAAAATGGAAATAGAAATGGAAATGGAAATGGAAATGAAAATGGAAATGAAAATGGAAATAGAAATGGAAATGGAAATGGAAATGAAAATGGAAATGAAAATGGAAATGAAAATGGAAATGGAAATGGAAATGGAAATGGAAATGGAAATGGAAAGGACATTTTAGAAACTTAGACATTTTGGAAACCTAATGGAATTAGGAAAGTGAACATTTGGAAAACCAAACCAAAATAGGAAACTAAACATTTTGGAAACCAAACCAAAATAGGAAACTAAACATTTTGGAAACCAAGCCAAAATAGGAAACTAAACATTTTGGAAACTTGGAAAATCTGAGCCATACGAAAATTTTAGGAAACTTAAAATGACCCCTAATGTCGAATTTAAGAGCCCAAGGGGAGCTTAGGGCCAAGTGACCCTAAAAATATAAAGAACATAAACTTTGACCCAATAACGGACTTGGAAATGTGGCTGAAGATGCCACCTAAGGCCCTAGGAAATGGCCCAAATGCAAGAGGTTTTGGGCTGAGTTTGAGTCATCTAGGAAACAAATAAAAGAAATAAAATTTTGTCTCCATGGTGGAGGGTTGGGCGGCACAAGGAGGAGGAGTTTCTATTCAATAAAAACTCTTGGCTAATTAGGAGCTTTGATGGAGTTTCATATTGATAAAACTAAACCTTATCACAAGTGAAGAATTGGTGAACTAGGGACTCTAAGGATAATAGATTGACCAAAGAAAGAAAAGAAAGGAGCCATTCTCCTCTCTTCAACATCTTGTCAAACCTTCAAGAGAAAGTAGCAACAATCTTTCCTCTTCTCTTTAGCAGAAATTCCCTTGTCAAAAGCTCTCTCCATCTTTTCTTTCTTTTCTTTTCTTCTACTATTCAACCACAAAAGCCAAAGCTTTGAGATCCACAATAGTGCCATAGCTGAATAGCATAAGGGATCTTCGGGATTCGAAAACAAGGTAAGTACCTCATTATACAATCGGCAAAAAGATCCCTCCTTGATTAAGTAATAGATCAAATCTAACAAGTGATTTAGAGAATTTGAAATAAAGATCAACTTCGGATTTGAGGTAAGTGAGTCTATACATTCTGCCAAGGCCAAATCTCACCAATTAGATTAAATTGATCAAAAACTAATCTATTCAGAGATCTAGGAAGTTGCGATTACAAGGAAAAGGAGGTGAAGTTTCGGATTTTAAAATCCATAAGGTAAGCCCATAAAGGTATTCGACCAAAGATATGTGATTACTAAGATTAGATCCGTAATTATTAAAAACCGAAAACTAATTTATGTTGAGGTTTCAAGGTTAATAGAATATCAAGTGAAGGAAAACAAAGATTCCGGATTTGAATAAACATCAAATCGGCATCAAAGGTAAGCCTCTTTACAAATCCTACTAGGATTTGGATATTATAACCAAAATAGAATTTATGCTAAGTAATATTTGATAAACCAAATGTAGGAATTAAGATCTAAACACTAGATCTTGCTTTCAAATCTCAAGGAATCGCTAAACAAATCGGTGTGTATTCCACACTATTATTAATAGTTTTATGGTTTAAATATGCTATATATGTTAATGTGAAAGTGAAAGAGAGTGGCTAAAGTGCCATATTATGGTACAAAGTGCTAAGGCACGTTTTCCTACTTCTACTAGGATTACGAAATAAATGTTATACAAGTGAAAAGTGATGTGAAAGTGAAATAAAAATATGTTATGCATGATATTTATAATTTGGGGCATTCGGGATTTATGTGAAAGGGAAGAAGGTGTTGACTACGGTCTCACCAACGTTATAAGTGAAAGTGATGACTTGGTCTCACTAAGTGAATGTGATGACTTGGTCTCACTAAGTGAATGTGATGACTTGGTCTCACTAAGTGGTAACCGGTTACATTACTGATGGTGGCTATGCCACAATATTATCGATGGGCGATGAGCACGTCGATTGCAATGACGCCTTCGATGGAGTGTAGCGGAAGGAGGGTTGACTTAGTAGTCCCCACGTTGTCACAGGTTGAATACGGGTGGAGTGTAGCGGATGGCATATAGGTTTGGGTTCGGGTTTGCATCATGATTTTGAATTTTTGTATGCATATGATTTTATGGTGTGCCTAATTCTATTATGTTTAGTGTTGGTTACACACCGAGTCTATCGACTCACCCGTTGTGGGAATATGTTTGGTGATGAGCGGTAATGGACCAGGACGGCGAGAACTTGTGGTGGCCATGATCGACTTGAAGTTCGGTTTAATTTGAATATTTATTTTATTTTAAAGTCTTGTACAATTTATTATTTTGGGTTTCATTTTATGTAATAAGGCCACCGTGATTTAATTTTTATTTCTACTATAATTACTATGTTATGAGTTTAGGGCTTTATAAAGAGTAAGCCCACTTAATATGAAATGAGTTTAAATATTTTGTCACTTGAAATAAATGGGTTTTTGTTATAAAAATAAATTTGTTTTCAACTCAAACCCAACCCACAACGAGCTATCTTCCAAAACTCACGCTTTTCAAAATATTCGAATGAATTTGGACCGAGTTACTTGAGGAACATACGAGATCGATCCATTCTCGTGGTAGGGTTTGGGGTGTTTCAATTTAGTATCGAGCAGTTCAAACTCTCGGCACGTGGCCTAAGGCCCAAACCGTTTTTTTACAAGGCCAAATGAGTTTTATGAAAGTATTTTTACAAATGGGCGGTATAAAGACATGGCCCATAAGTCTCAAACCCACATCCACCGGTAAGTA
The DNA here is from genome assembly GCA_025506655.1 of Gossypium rotundifolium. NCBI lineage: Eukaryota > Viridiplantae > Streptophyta > Magnoliopsida > Malvales > Malvaceae > Gossypium > Gossypium rotundifolium. Next base: position 121,120,342 of record CP106731.1, read on the forward strand.
CCACAACTCTATGTGTGATTCGTGATTTATATAAGGGTAGAAAAGGCATGGGCAGTAGAATAGCATGATAGAAACTTGAACCCTAGGATTAGACTACTCAAACACAAACACATAAGATTTAAGGCACTAAACCAACCTATGACTAAGTCAATTAAGCTAGGGTGTGGCAACCATGGTACGCATGTCAGGAGTGGATCCCAAGAGCTTGGTATTTAAGCGTCCTAGTGACTCACCTTCTCTCTTGAATCCTACAGTGCGTAGCTTCGGTTCACCCTAACCTAGAGGACTTAACAGTGTGGCAACCCCAGACGCATGTCTAGGAATGGTTTCAGTGGGAGCTTGGTATTTAAGCAATCGCGTGACTCACCTCCTCTCCACTCAAATTACGCCTGAGTGCGTAGCTTTGGTTCACCACGACCAAGAAGGCTCACCATAGGCTAAACTCAAGAACTAAAACCCGAAAGGGAATTAGCCATTTTTTTAACACTTAATATTAAAAATCTTAAATCACTTTCTTTCTCTCATCCTTAATTCACGAAAACTATTTACATACACAATTATTTTCAAAAATTTTGATCCATAAAAATTACAAAAATGCCCTTAGTGGTAAAATTACCAAAGTGCCCTTAGTTTATAAAATGATTCAACTACTCAGCAGTTTTACCAAAATTTTATTATTTTATAAACATTCCAAAAGCCCTAACTCGCAAAATATCAAAATACCTCGATTTTGGAAAAATTACAAAATTGCCCCGACTTACAAAATTACCAAAATGACCTCAATTTCAAAATTTTACAACATTCCCATTTTGAAGGAACAATTTTGAAAAGAACACTCGAGTTTTACAACTTTTGAAATACCTGATTTATTAAATTTTACAAATTTACCACGATTTGTGAAAAATTACCAAAATACCCCGAGGTCAAAAAATTACCGAAATAACCCCAGATTTAAAAATTCTTCCAAATTACCTAGACTTCAAAATTTTCAAAATAATTTTGACAAAACCCAAGGAATGTTTTCTTACGAAAAAATTACGAAAATGCCCTCATAGGATAAAATTACGAAAATACCCCGGGTGAGGACAACAACAACAACAACAAAACTACAACATTTCTCGAATGAGCGAAAGTTCATACTTGTTTGATGGATGAATGAATAAGGCGTGTGTTTGTATGAATACGAAAGAACCACTCTTAAATCCCTTTCCATAAAACTTCTTCACCGATAAATAAGTGGAACAAAACAATTAATTTTTGTGAAAAACTCTTTGTAATTCTTTATTTGTCGAAAATAAGTTAAAATTGAAATTTACTTGAAATTACATAAAACTTTAAAACTTAGTTGATAAATCATAGGATAGAAAACATTTATATCTTTTAAGAAAATTAGAAATATCATTTTGGAAAATCGTTTTGCAATTGAGTATAGAAACTTGAATTTTGGAAATCACTTAATCTATTGAAAACATTTAACTTGTAATTTTACTATTCAACTATTCATATTGCCCGATGGTAAGATTTTTAAAACCATTGCGAGTTTTTAGTTTAGAAAACTTTGGGCTCAATTATTAAATTAACCAAGTAATTTAAAAGCCATATTTTAAACATATTCAAAACATAAAAATAATCCAAAACATAATTAAGCAGGCCTTATTACAAATCCATACAAATATGAAAACCAAATTAAAATAAAAGTACCCAATTGGAAATTCATGTAAAACCAAATTTTATTGCATGGCCTCCTCGAGTTCATCAGGCTCCTCATTAGCAAACTCACGAATCACACGAAGAAGATAAGGAGAGGGTGAGTCACCAAGACTTCAATGCATATTCCCTCTCAAGGTAAATACCACATACTTACAAATTATAACAAAGCAACATATATGTATAATGCCCCAACCTAGCCATCCATAACTCCTTTCCTACCGTATGGTACCAAACCCTTTGGTGGTGCCAAACCCTTTGTGACCGAGTGTCACGATATAAATCCATCGTGTGGGCCAACCCGTGTGATACCAAATCACCGGACGATCCCATATCTCAAAAGTGGGGCCAACCCATGGTGGTGTTAACCACGGGGGCGAGTCGTTATGAGGTGCCAAACCTCTAGTGTCCAGAACACGAATGTGATACCAAATCCTTTGGTGGTGCCAAACCACTTTGGTGGTGCCAAACCAATGGTGACGAAGTCACGAATCATCAAGTTGTGGGGCCAACCCGTGTGATACCAAATCATGGCGACGATCCCATATCTCAAAAGTGAGGCCAACCCGGTGGTATTAACCACGAGGACCGATGCGCTATGAGGTGCCAAACCTCGGTGTCCAGAAGACACGAATGTGATACCAAATCACTTGTGAGAAGTCACGATATCAATCTTCCCTCCTCTCATCATGCAGTACAATATGACATAATAATTCGTGTATCGCGTTATGTCATGTATCTTTGAACATATATCAAATATAAGTATAACATGAATTACCATCATAATCGGATAGACATAAAACAACATAATCATGCTAATCAACCTCTGAGGTATAGCAAGTAATTTTACCTACCAAAAGGTATTTTAGTAATTTATCCACCAAGGGTATTTTAGTAATTTACCCACCAAGGGTATTTTAGTAATTTACCCACCAAGGGTATTTTAAGTAATCTACCCACCAAGGGTATTTTAATAATTTACCCACCAAGGTATTTTGTAATTTACCCACCAAGGGTATTTCGTAATTTACCCACCAAGGGTATTTTGTAATTTACCCACCAAGGGTATTTTTGTAATTTACCCACGAAGGTATTTTAATAATCTACCCACAAAAGGTATTTTTGTAATTTACCCATTAAGGGTATTTTGTAATTTACCTACCTAGGGTATTTTTGTAATTTTGTACGGAATGGCCTTTCTAAAGGTGCGGTATGTGCCATGCTGACTCTTCTACCATTTTAGGTCTTTCTGAGATTTGTTGGGCCTAAAACCGATTTAGGCCCATTAAGAGACCGCTCGCTCGTGTGGCACCTAACACAAATCTATCCACGTATATAAGTTCCACCTAGTCTAGTTCACTATATACTATATCATCATACAATTTATTCCAATTGGGCTCTCTGCCCCATTAGGCCCACTTGACCCGTAGCATTGACGACCCGACCCACAATACTCAGATGGCCTCGCTTCATAACTTTGAAGCCCCACACGTCTTTCGCCTTGCAGCTTCGTGTAGCTACTATTCCAGTGTTAGGTACGGCATTGCGCTCTCTCAACTAGAGTAGAGAGTTACACACGATAGGGACTGCGGTGCTAAACCGTATTCGACCACTCACATGCACAGCGCCCACTAAGGTATGTTAACCTTCTCGGCATGCTCTTTATAGCGCTCTTCACCTTCATTCCTTGTATCTTTCGATGTGGGATCCTTAAATCAAGTGAGTTTAAATTCAAGCTGAAACTCTTCTAGTCCACTCATGAAAATAAATACTCACTTGCTTCTCATGAGATTCGAACAGGACTCACATAACATAATCCACGTTTCCAGCCACTTTACAACTAGCTCCTTGTGCCTCAAACCATGCACAATTAAATATAACCCTATGGCCAAAGTCTAAAATTAGTTTAAAATAATCAAAAAAGAATGCAGCTTTACAACTAGAACCTTGGACCTCCTTCCTTCCTTGTGGCGTCACTTTGCCACTACACCACACACACCACTTGTGTCATTTTCCTCCACATTTTATTCTTAAGGCCTACCTTCCAACCTCCAAGGATTTTTCACCTAAAACCAAAATTTTCCCAAAGAAGTTGAATAGACTTATCGCCAGAATGGTTGCGTGTCAATTGCTCCATACCGAATGGCGCCAAAGGAATTAGTGGAGCTTAAGGCTCAAATCCAGGAGTTATTGGATGAGGATTTATTCACCCAAGGTGTTCCGGGGAGCACCGGTCTTGTTTGTGAAGAAGAAGGACTAACTATGCGTATGTGCATAGACTATCGTCAACTAAATAAGTGACCATCAAGAACAAGTATCCCTTACCAAGGATCGATGACTTGTTCGATCACCAAGGGAGCCGCAGTGTTTTGAAGATCGATTTACTGGCCGGGATACCATCGCTTGAAGGTGAAGGAGGCGATATCCATAAGACCGCTTTTAGGACAAGATATGGTCACTTTGAGTTTGTAGTAATGCCGCTTAGTTGACAAACGCCCAAAGCGCTGCTCATGGATATGATGAATCGAGTGTTCCAACCTTACTTAGACAGTTTGTTGTGGTATTCATCGATGATATCTTGGTATATTCCAAGTCCAAGAGGAGCATGATAAGCATCTCCAATTGTGTTACAAGTATTAAGGAGAAGAGCTTTATGCCAAATTCAAGAAGTGTGAATTTTGGCTTAGAGAAGTTGCTTTCTTAGGACACGTGGTATCCGCCGAGGAATAAGGGTGGATCCTAAGAAAATCGAAGCGGTGTTGATTGGAAACCACCCAAGTCGGTGGCAGAGATTTGTAGTTTCTTAGGGTTGGCCAGCTATTATCGAAGGTTCGTGGAAGGATTCTCATCGATAGCCGCGCCATTAACAAAATTGTTGAGGAAGGAAGTACCCTTTGTGTGGACAGATAAGCAACAAGAGAGTTTTGAAAAACTTAAAAAGGTGTTAATAGAAGCTCCGGTGTTGATTCAACCTGAGGCAGGAAAGGATTTTGTGGTATACTGTGATGCGTCACATACGGGGTTAGGATGTGTTCTTATGCAAGATGGCAAGGTAGTCGCTTATGCGTCCCGACAGTTAAGGCCGCATGAAGTGAACTACCCAACCCATGACTTGGAATTGGCAGCAGTGGTTTTCGCTCTCAAGGTGTGGAGGCATTATCTCAGATGGAGAAAGGTCGTTGATCTACACAGGACCACAAGAGTCTCAAGTATCTGTTGACTCAAAAGGAGTTAAACTTGAGGCGGTGAAGGTGGGTGGAATTATCGAAAGACTATGACTGCTCGATAGAATATCATCCGGCAAGGCGAATGTAGTAGCCGATGCTTTAAGTAGGAAGGTGGTGATGACTTAAGAGCAATGTTCGCCATTTAAGCTTATATGAGGATGGAAGTTTGTTGGTGAGTTACAAGTCAAGCCAACATAGTTGAAGGAAGTAAAAGAGGAAGTTGGTTGATAAAGATTTGAACGTTAAGCTACAAAAAGCACGAATCGGAGAGTTGGAGGACTATGAGATTAACGATGAAGGAGTATTATGCTACAGAGGGAAAGTCTGTATGCCAAGAGACAAGGAGTTAAGATAGAAGATCCTTCGAGAAGCGCATAGTAGCCCTTATGCTATGCATCCCGGAGGCATTAAGCTGTACAAAGACTTAAGGGAACAATTTTGGTGGCGAGATCTTAAACGAGAAGTTACAGAATTTGTGGGAAGATGTCTGACGGTCGCAAGTTAAGGTTGAACACCAAGTTCCATCTGGATTGCTTCACCAATCCAGATTCCACAAGTGGAAGTGGGAAAGAATTACCATGGACTTCGTTAGTGGGCTTCCCCTTACGCCTACTAAGAAGGACTCGGTATGGGTTATAGTAGACCGCTTGACTAAGTTCGCACATTTTATCCCAAGAAGAATAGACTATCCTCTTCAAAGGCTAGCCAAGTTATATGTGGCGTAAATTGTGAGGTTACATGGAGTACCAATGTCGATCATCTCCGATAGAGACCAAGGTTTACATCTCGATTTTAGAAGGCACTTCATCAAGCTTTAGGCACCAAGTTGGATTTCACTACGGCCTTTCATCCACAATCGAATCAGGCGATCAACGAGTAATACAAGTGTTGGAGGATATGTTGAGAGGATGTGTGATGGATTTTCGAGGAAGTTGGGAGGACTACTTGCCTTTAGCGAGTTCGCCACAACAACAGCTTATCGTGCTAGCATTCAATGGCACCATATGAAGCATTGTACGGACGGAAGTGTCGACTCCTACTTGTTGGACCGAGTTAGGAGAACGCCGAGTTTTGGGACCGTAGATAGTGGCGTAAAATGTAAGAGAAGGTTGAATTAATTCGAACACGGTAAAAGAAGCCTCGGACAGATGTAAGTCTTATGCTGACCTCAAACGGAAGGAAATAGAGTTTGAAGTAGGAGACCAAGTGTTTCTAAAAGTCTCACCATGGAAGAAAGTGATGAGGTTTGGTCGGAAAGGGAAATTAAGCCCAAGATTCATCGGGCCCTATCGGGTACTAAAGCGAGTGGGACCAGTGGCATACCAGCTAGAGTTGCCACCAGAGTTGCAACAAATGCATGACGTATTTCATGTGTCCATGCTACGTCGGTACCGATCGGATCCCTCTCACATAGTACCAGTAGAAGAAGTGGAGCTAAGGCCAGACTTAACCTACGAGGAAGAGCCGATTCAGATTCTGGAACGTGACGTGAAAGTACTACGAAGGAAGTCCGTTCCTCTAGTTAAAGTATTATGGCGCAATCATGGATCGGAAGAAGCTTCGTGGGAGTCAGAGGAGACCATGAGACAGCAATACCCTCAACTATTTTAGTTAAGAAATTTTGAGGACGAAATTTTGTTTAAGGGGGGTAGAACTGTAACATCCTGAATAGGGCCTATGCATTTCCAGTTTAATTGTATGAAATGACAAGTTTCAAGTACTATGAATAAATTTTTGATACTTTTGGAAACCTAGAAATGCATGAAAATGGAAATGAAAATGGAAATGAAAATGGAAATGAAAATGGAAATAGAAATGGAAATGGAAATGGAAATGAAAATGGAAATGAAAATGGAAATAGAAATGGAAATGGAAATGGAAATGAAAATGGAAATGAAAATGGAAATGAAAATGGAAATGGAAATGGAAATGGAAATGGAAATGGAAATGGAAAGGGACATTTTTAGAAACTTAGACATTTTTGGAAACCTAATGGAATTAGGAAAGTGAACATTTTGGAAAACCAAACCAAAATAGGAAACTAAACATTTTGGAAACCAAACCAAAATAGGAAACTAAACATTTTGGAAACCAAGCCAAAATAGGAAACTAAACATTTTGGAAACTTGGAAAATACAGAGCCGCGCGAAAATTTTAGGAAACTTAAAAATGACCCTGGAATGTCGAATTTAAGAGCCCAAAGGGGAGCTTAGGGCCAAGTGACCCTAAAAATATAAAGAACATAAACTTTGACCCAATAACGGACTTGGAAATGTGGCCTGAAGATGCCACCTAAGGCCCTAGGAAATGGCCCAAATGCAAGAGGTTTTTGGGCCTGAGTTTGAGTCATCTAGGAAACAAATAAAAGAAATAAAATTTTGTCTCCATGAGTGGAGGGTTGACTACAAGGAGGAGGAGTTTCTATTCAATAAAAACTCTTGGCTAATTAGAGCTTTGATGGAGTTTCATATTGATAAAACTAAACCTTATCACAAGTGAAGAATTGGTGAACTAGGGACTCTAAGGATAATAGATTCGGCCAAAGAAAGAAAAGAAAGGAGCCATTCTCCTCTCTTCAACATCTTGTCAAACCTTCAAGAGAAAGTAGCAAAAATCTTTCCTCTTCTCTTTAGCCGAAATTCCCTTGTCAAAAGCTCTCCATCTTTTTCTTTCTTTTCTTTTCTTCTACTATTCAACCACAAAAGCCAAAGCTTTGAGATCCACAATAGTGCCATAGCCGAATAGCATAAGGGATCTTCCGGATTCAAAACAAGGTAAGTACCTCATTATACAATCGGCAAAAGATCCCTCCTTGATTAAGTAATAGATCAAATCTAACAAGTGATTTCGCAGAATTTGAAATAAAGATCAACTTGGATTTGAGGTAAGTGAGTCATACATTCGCCAAGGCCAAATCTCACCAATTAGATTAAATTGATCAAAACTAATCTATTCGGAGATCTAGGAAGTTGCCGATTACAAGGAAAAAGGGAGGTGAAGTTTCGGATTTTAAAATCCATAAGGTAAGCCCATAAAGGTATTCGGCCAAAGATATGTGATTACTAAGATTAGATCCATAATTATTAAAAATCGAAAACTAATTTATGTTGAGGTTTCAAGGTTGGTCAATATCAAGTGAAGGAAAACAAAGATTTCTGGATTTGAATAAACATCAAATCGGCATCAAAGGTAAGCCTCTTTACAAATCCTACTAGGATTTGGATATTATAGCCCAAAATAGAATTTATGCTAAGTAATATTTGATAAACCAAATGTAGGAATTAAGATCTAAACACTAGATCTTGCTTTCAAATCTCAAGGAATCGCTAAACAAATCGTGTGTATTCCACACTATTCTTAATAGTTTTATGGTTTAAATATGCTATATATGTTAATGTGAAAGTGAAAGAGAGTGGCTAAAGTGCCATATTATGGTACAAAGTGCTAAGGCACGCTTTTCCTACTTCTACTAGGATTAAGAAATAAATGTTATACAAGTGAAAAGTGATGTGAAAGTGAAATAAAATATGTTATGCATGATATTTATAATTTGGGGCATTCTGGATTTATGTGAAAGGGAAGAAGGTGTTGACTACGGTCTCACCAACGTTATAAGTGAAAGTGATGACTTGATCTCACTAAGTGAATGTGATGACTTGGTCTCACTAAGTGAATGTGATGACTTGGTCTCACTAAGTGGTAACTTTGCTTACATTACAAGTGGTGGCTATTTCACAATATTATCAATGGGCGATGAGCACGTCGACTACAAATGACGCCTTCGATGGAGTGTAGTGAAGGAGGGTTGACTTAGTAGTCCCCATGGTGTGCACAAAAGTACGGTGGAGTGTAGCGGATGGCATATAGGTTTGGGTTCGGGTTTGCATCATGATTTTGAATTTTGTATGCATATGATTTTTATGGTGTGCCTAATTCTATTATGTTTAGTGTTGGTTACACACCGAGTCTATCGACTCACCCCGTTATGGGAATATGTTTCTGTGATGAGCAAGAATGGACCGACTACAGAACTTGTGGTGGCCATGATCGACTTGAAGTTCAGTTTAATTTGAATATTTATTTTATTTTAAAGTACTGTATAATTTATTATTTTGGGTTTCATTTTATGTAATAAGGCCACCGTGATTTAATTTTTATTTCTACTATAATTACTATGTTATGAGTTTAGGCTTTATAAAGAGTAAGCCCACTTAATATGAAATGAGTTTAAATATTTTGTCACTTGAAATAAATGGGTTTTGTTATAAAAATAAATTTGTTTTCAACTCAAACCCAACCCACAACGAGCTATCTTCCAAAACTCACAGTTTTCAAAATATTCGAATGAATTTGGACCGAGTTACTTCGAGGAACATACCAGATCCAGTCCATTCTCGTGGGCCGGGTTTGGGGTGTTTCATTTTGGAGGTTTATTTGCTTGACGGCTTCTGGACCTAATAAGCAATCTCTTAGGGTTTTTGTTATAAGGTCCAGATCTTTTATTACCTTTTATATAATTTGTAACATTCCAAAATTGGGCCTAGTAGGATTGGGCCCAATGGGCCTTGGGCATAGGAATGTTTAAAATTTTGAGAACAAGAGAATGGTATTATTGTAAATTAGATAATCGCTAGAAATTGGATCCAATATAATAATAAGGTAAGGAGTTCTTATGGATTATTGATATTATTCAATATTCGATTGGTTGTTAACGGAGTAATAATATGAAATAATCGACTACATGTTTTAAGGACAAATCACTCGATATATTCTACCTTCGGACATAGTAGTAAGTGATTCAAGTGTAAGTGATACGAAATCTTTTGGAAATCCGAGGCTAACTTTTGGTTGGTATTGTTCTAGGTCAATGGCGAGTGGTTCGCTAGGAAATCAAAATTAGGTGTGTAATCCCATACCTTTCATATACATATCTGAAATGGTGTGTAATCTCACACTTCTCCGAAAGTTTGTATGAAATATTCTATGAATCGGTCGAATATCAAGAAAACCGAAACCAAAGATCCGTGATCACTCGAAGGCATGATGATCGTAGTGGTAAACGTATTTTGTAGTTAAATAGTTTTGATTAGAAGTAGTGACATGTTTTTGAAAATTCACGAAAAATAGAAGAAAGGGAAATAGAAATTGAATGAGATATCGAATAAAAGGTTACTGTGTCTATTTTGATAAGGAGGAAACGGAGAAGGAAAATGAATTTTATATTCTGAGATATGTTAATTTTAGTGAGACTAGTTTTGAATGATTTCGTGGTTCCCTGATCTATCTTGGAAAAATCGTATAAAATTGTACAAAGTGAATTAAGAGTTATAGTTTATATGTAAAGATTCCTCAGTGAGTCTATTTTCAATAGAAACAAGTGGGAACAACTTATAAAAACTGTACAGTGATATATTTGAATTTTGGGAAAGATAGGTCAGAATCATTGGACAGTGAAACAAGGGAAACTTTAAGGAATAAACTGTACTAAATGGTTTAGACAAAAATTCTAGAACAATTTTAGTAAGAAGATATATGAGTTTAGTTTCAAGGAAAATTTATGGATTTAGATTTCAAGATTCCTAACCCAAGTTATAGTCAATTTAGTTAGTACGACGCAGATGGACAGTTTAAATTGTTATGCCCAAATTAGTAGTTAAGTCTGGATTGCGAAATTAGTGAATTACACTTAGTGGGTAAATTGCTGAATTACGAAAATGCCTCTAAAGGGCCGAAATATGGAAATGCCCCTAATGGGCCAATTTGTAAAAGTGGTAATGGGCCAATCTGTTATTTTGATAAATGGGGCAATCTGATATTTTGATAAATGGGCTAATCTAATATTTTGATAAATGGGCCAATCTGATATTTTGATAAATGGGCCAATCTGTTATTTTGATAAATGGGCCAATCTGATATTTTGCTAAATGGGCTAATCTGATATTTTGCTATATGGGCCTAATTGATAATTTGTTATAATGAGCCGTACTTTTGTAATAAATATCCGAATAAATTATTGTGATTTGTTATGCATTATATACATGATTTGCATGGGATGGGATAATGATGAAGAGAAGTTCTGGCAGCTATGCTACATAAATCTGGTGGCTCTACCACGAATCTGAAAAATGGCAATGCCATGTAAATTCTGTTAATCTGGTGGCTTGTCCACAAATTTAATATAAATGGCTTAATGCCTACTTTTGGTGTGTTGGTGGGGTGGCTGAATAAAGCTCCCCACAGGTGTGTTGGTTGGTACGGGTGGTGTGTAGCGGATGGAAAACTAGGATTTGGTTTGGGAATTGCATATCATATGCATATTATATATGATACATTTATATTATTGTAAGCGGGCTTTGACCCAATTAATTGCTTAATGGGATTTTGGCCTAGTGAACAATGGTAAGTGGATTATACATCGAGTTCTTGTAACTCACCCCTTCTCTTAACCCTTGTAGGTAATGCTCAAGATTGAGGACTTGGAGCCATGGATGACTCGGTGGAGGCCATGCTTGAAAATAACATTTTTGAATATTAGTAAACTATCTTTCCGCTTTTATTTTATTACTTTTATTGTTTTAGGTTTTAAAGTTGTAATAAGGCCTCGGACTATTTTTATTTTCTTTATGTTTGGGATGTTTTATTATTTTTCTTAAATTGTTTAAAAATGAATTTTCTAAAAATATAAATAATGGTTTTCAAAATTGATTAATAAATGGATTTTATAGCAAACTTTTACAAATAAATTAACTCGAATTCTCTTTCAAAATTTCAACGTCATTTTCAAAAGTCCTGATTTTAAAGTCCACTACTTTGATTTTCGACTCATCAACCAACCTCTCAAAAATACTAGTATTTTATCTACGTTTTCGCAATGTTTTTAAAATGCTTCTGCAACTCTATTTCCAAACATCATATTTTCGTAAATTGTTATTTCAAATATGTTTTCGCAACCAAAAAGGTTTTTAAATATAATTACGTTTTCAAGTAGATAGCAATTTCCTAAGTGTTTTGGGTTTTAACAAAGAGGCTGTAATTTTCAAACAAGTTTTTAACAATCGCAATGATGGTTTTGAAAAGAAAAAAAAAACACTTCCATGTGACACGCCAGATTCGGGCCTAACTTCTAGGCTGGGTTTGAGGTGTTACATAATTGGTATATCTTTAATGAATCATAAAATTAAATAAATACAATAAAGTTTTTAACCGAAAATTATAATTACATTAATTATATCCGAAAATTATAATTACATTAATTATAACATGGATTTTGATAAACTATATTTATTTAAATTTATATACTAACTAAATTCATATATTCATAGAACTATGTTCTCATTATGTGTACAACATCCTTGTACATATATAATATGTTCAATATTTGATTGTCCAATTAAATTAATTATTTAATTAATTTAATTCATGTGACAACCAAACACAATATCAACTATGTTTTATTCCGTTCATTTCAACCATAGGGTGTGACCCTGTAGGTTCTTGTAACGTTAGTAGTAATATTAGAACAAATGAGTGGCATCTAGCAATGCATCATTACTACATAAGTTACAAGAAGTCATGATTCGACATAACCTTTTATGATTAACCTTTCATGCATTAATCCTTAAGTCCTTTATCTCTGGAACGGACACAAGTTATGGAATAGTCACACTTGCATAGTCCATCCCATGTTTCTTGATATCTTGAGTAGACTATGATATACAAATTAGTATGACATCTCATATCCACTTATTTGAGCATGGCCATGCATTTCTTGTCTCACTCAATCAACGGGCCTAAGATATTACTCCTATTATGTAGGAGGGACTTATCCTATATTGATCAACCATATCCCTCTACATAGATTGTGGCATATCCAACATCAGCCTTTATACAACAACCTGTTATGGTGTACGTTTGACTGTATCAAAATATACAACTCACGATGTTGGGATAATGATGATCTCAAGTCTGAGGATCATATACTTATTAATCACTATGAGTAATGTTGTGACATATTATGTAACATCCTAAATAATTGAGTATCATTATGTTGTTAAATGATAGTTCGGGTTACTTGGAGTTAGAATAAATATTATTATTTAAGTATACTTTAGAGTAAAGAATTTAAATGACCTTAAGACTTAGATTAGTTAAAGTGCTACAAGATGGCATAAAATGAGTTAATAGCATAGTGGTGATGGCGCCATGACTTAGACATGAGGGAGGAGGTTTGAATCTTCTAGCTTGCAACTTGAAAAATTTTATTTTTTTTGCTTCCAATCTATCAAGTGTCGGCCAAGAAGCAAACAAGGAAAGTTTGACTTCTTTATTTTTGGTATGATGGCTAAAGGATTAAGGAAATATCTAAGTTGAGGAAAGAAATCATTAGGAAAAGGTAAGTAAGGGGAACAAATGGCTTGAAAGGGGGAGTGTGCTATGGAAAGAAAGGGTGGCAAAAGGTTGGCCTTTGATAGCCAAGTATGTGGACGGTTTTTGGGCAAGGGGCTGGCCGAATTTTTGAAGACATTTAGTTGAATTAGGGGGCTAGTTAGGCATATTCTCTTCTTTGGTCATTTGTAAAATTTTTCTTTTCTTTTCAAAACTTGTTTTCTCTCATATTTCCTCCCCTTAGCCGAATGCCTATTGAAGAAGGTAAACAATTTTTTATTTTGGTTCTCTTTTCTTTCGGTCATTCGAGTTTTGACCATTTAGGTGTCAATTCCCTAAAAATTTCCCCCTAGTGCCGAAACCATCATCACATAGAAAACTAATTTTCTTCTTTTTCCTTCTCCTTTGCCGATTGCACATAAGTCTCCAATTTCAATTCTTTGTTCATCTTTCGTTCTTGAAAAGAATTCAAACATAAACACCATATATTCTTCTACCCTTTTTCATCTCTTTCTCTTTACAAAAAGGAATTCTCAAACAAACTTTTCCTTTTATTTTATCCATGGTCGAATGTTAACCCAATCTTTGTCGAAAATTTCTTTCATTTTCTTTGATCATACAGAATTATTCTTGCTCAATTCCTTTTTCAATCGTGGACATTAGGGAAACTTTGGAAGGTAGAAACTCAAGGAGATCTTTAGAATTTTGGAACGTTGAAATCAATCTCAATAATCAAGGTAAGGAGTTTTCCCTTAAGGATTTATATTTATTATATTAGTATAGTATTAATCGGTTTCGTTTTAGGGACGCTATCACTCGATCGTTTCTCGAGGATCGAAGACAAATAGTGGTAAGTCAAATCTCAAACCCTACCAAACGTTAACCATATTTCAATATTGGTTGTCGGACTAATGATCGTATATCTTTAGATACTTTCAAGATAGGGCAGAAGAGGGCAGTCCATAGCCTTCGAAAAAGGGGCGGTTCCGCAAATCCCCCTATTTATAAACGAAGGGCTATTTTGAGAATCCGGGATTTTCCACCGGGTTGCGGACCATCAACCGAGGGAAATCAATTATTTGAAGTAGTTCGTACTCCCGAGCCTTTGTACGTTAGTGGATTCTCAGCGAGCAATGAATCGATAAACGAGGAGAAACCAAAAATAAAAGTGATTCAAAATCAAGGGGTAAGGATTTGGATCGAATCCCAATAGAATATTTTTGATAAATGATAGTGTTCTAATAGATCGTATTATGTTTAGGTGTTGAAGAGCGGGAAGGTTTAGTACTCACGATATCAAGGTGTGTAACTTCACACTTTTCTCAGGTTGGATGTCATTCGTGGCATTGAGTAAAATCGTAAAGATGACTAAATCGGTATAATACGTATTAATTGGCATCTCGGTGAAAATACATGAAAACGATTAAAATTGTGAAAATTACAAAAATGCCCTTGTGAAGTTAGTTGTTAATATGTAAATTTTTATGCCTCTTAAAATGGGTCGAAAATATGCTAGTTAGTAAAATGGGCCAAAATCTCTGTTAGATCGATAAATGGGCCAAAATCTCTGCTAGATCGATAAATGGGCCAAAATCTCTGCTAGATCGATAAATGGGCCAAAATCTCTGTTAGATCGATAAATGGGCCAAAAAGCCTGATGAATTGTTAAATGGGCCGAAAAGCCTGATAATTGTTAAGTGGGCCAAGCTCTTAGCTAGATCGTAAATTGGGTTTAAGATACTAGATTGATAAATGGGCAAATTACTATTTTAAAATTTTGGGCCTTAACAAAAACTAGAAATATTGACTCTTATGTTAATTAAGTCTTTTCATAAAATCATCGTATGAACATTGACAAATTTTTGCATACATGTTGCATGGGTTGGGATTAATGATGAAGAGAAGAAAGGCCTGTTGCCAAAATCTAATTCGGTGGTTCTGCCACAAAATAATTAAATGGCTATTTGCCTCTAGTTCGGTGGCTCTGCCACAAATATTAATGGCTCAATGCCTCTAGTTCGGTGACTTTGTCACAATCTAGTTCGGTGGCTCTGCCACAAATATAAAATGGCTTAATGCCTACGAATGGTGTGATGGCGGGGTGGGTTGACTTGATCCCCACAGGTGTGATGGTTGGTACGGGGGTGTGTAGTGGATGGAAATTAGGTTTGGGGTTGGGAACTTCATTTTTGCATACATGTTATTATTTATATTGTTAATCCTGCTAATGGGCTCAAGCCCAAAACTATGAATTGATGAACTGGCCCAATGAATAAGTAAGTGAGTTATACACTAAGTTCTAAGTAACTCACCCCCTCAAATTTTTCATCTCAGGTAATGGAAATTGACGTGGACTTGGGCCGGGGATGACTTCGTGGAGGCCATACTACAAATAAGGGTTAATTAAACTTTGAACTTTTATTAAAGACTTTCTATAATTTACTATTATGGGTTTGATGTAATAAGGCCTCTATAAATATTTTATGGATATTATGTGTGGATGGATTTAAATTATGTTTTGGACTACTAATATGGGCTTATAATTATTTTGTTTTCTTTAAATAATTTGGGTTTCCAAATATATGAAATTCCTTTATCATTTTCTTAAATATTTTGAACTCTTATAAAAATTTACTCTAAGGATTTTATCAATACAATATTAATGATATTTTCAATTAATGTTTTTCTCATATACATCAAATTTAAAATACTCTTTTGGTTTTATTAATTCTTGTTATTTAAAAATGATTTTTTTTAAATTCCTATTCATTGTAATTATTAAGATAGTTCGATTTATGTAACAAACCAAATCTAGTCTTAACGCATAGACCGGGTTTGGGGTATTACATTTAATGGTATTAGAGCCAGTTTCAAAAACTCGACTGTGGTTGGGCTCAACAAATAATTTCCGTAGGAAAAATATTTTAATTATGTTTTAAAGATCAGTATGGCACCACAAGCATCCGGCACCAAGTCAAGTAAGTATTCATTGTTAAATGATTATTATTATGATGATGATATGACCATAGGAACACCCTAGAACTTCTAGTTTTAGATGTTAAAATTCGTAGAGATTGAGATTATAGGATGTGTTGCGAAAAATAACTTTATCTCTCAAAACTCATAAAACATCGTTAATAAACCCTGAAACAATTTTCTGATTCATAAAACTTGTAATCAGATTAAATCGAATTAGTCACCATGAGCACTAGAGGACGTGGTCGTGGATGTGGTAGACGTGGCCGAGAAAGAGGACGAGGTGTTAGAGGTGCAACTGAAGCACCAAATCATATGCCGGAAATGGATGCACCTATATCATTTGAGAGTGAGACAGGATCACGCGATCATATGGAAGAAGATAATGCCTTGACACAAGCAATGCTGCACGTCCTAGAAAGGGTCGCTGGAAGTAGAATTTGGCCAACAACTCATGGGTCAATTTCGGAATGACTCAAGTCAAATAATGCAGAAGTTTTTAGAGGAGTTTTTGTAGCCCGAATGTGGTGAATATTGGCTCAAGCTATGGAGCGGATTATGGATAATATGGAATGCCTTGTTGAGAAGAAACCGAAAGGAGCTGTGTCCTTGTTAAGAGACGAGGCGTATCAGTGGTGGCTTACTGTTCGAGAAGGCACCGAAGCTGAACTGATTACTTGGGAATTCTTTAAAGCTGCCTTCCAAGGGAAATATGTTGGAACGAGTTATGTAGATGCCCGAAGGAAGGAATTTCTGAATCTTGTCCAAGGGAGTAAGACTGTGGTAGCGTATGAGGCTGAGTTTTTACGCTTGAGTCGATATGCTCGGACAATAGTGTCAACAGATCACGAACGTTGTGTGCGATTCAAGGATGGGCTAAATGATGAGTTGAGGGTTCTGATTGCCCCACAACAAGTTAGAACTTTTTCCACGCTTGTGGAGAAGGCCAAGATAGTCGAAGAGGCTAAGAACTCAGAACGTCAGAATCGAGAATGATTTAGAAATAAGAGAGAGACACAGCAGTCAGGTTCTTCAAAGAGATTTCAGAAGAGGCCTCGGAATGATGAATTAGGCCAAGGTAGAGCACCTGTAACTAATAATCGAGGTCGAGATTGTGCTGAATGTGGAAAAAGGCATTCTGGAGAGTGCTGGAGGAAAACAGGTGCTTGTTACAAATGCGGTTCAATGGATCACCAGTATAGAAATTGCCCTCGACGTATGGATACGACTCAGGAAGTTCGTAATAATGATGCATAGTTGGCCAGAGGTACTCAGCAGCCACCGAGAGGTCGTGGACCAGGTCGTGGTGGTAATGGGGCTAGACGTGGTCAAGGTGCACCGGGTCGAGGCAATGGTCCCAGAGGAAACGAGGATGCAAGACAGCCAGGACTGGTCTATGCAGTTAGACACCGCGAGGATGGCAATACACCTGATGTAATAACTGCACGTTCTTCATATTCGATGTACACATTCGCTTTAATAGATATTGGTTCTACCCACTCGTATGTTGCTAGCGCCATATCTCGAAGCCTAAATCTAAAATCTAAAATTACCGATAGTGAGATGATGATAATTAGTCCTTTAGGACAATCGGTGTCGTAAATAAATTGTTTAGAGACATACCTTAGAAATTCAAGAGGAGGTATTCTTGGCAAATTTGATGGAATTGCCTTTCGGCAAGTTCGACCTCATTCTGGGCATGGATTGGTTGGTTAAACATCGGGCGCATTTGGATTGAGCTGAGAGGATGTCAATAAGAACCTCGGATGATAAGGAAGTCATAATGATTGGTGAACGAAGGAACTACTTGGCGAATGTGGTATCGGCGTTGAAGGTAGAAAAGTTGGTGCGAAAAGGGTATGGAGCACTCCTAGCCTTTATTTATGCTTTGGATGCCAAAGAGATATCTGTGGATAATGTGAGAACGGTGAAGGAATTTCCAGATGTATTTCCTGAAGAACTTCCTGGTATACCTCCAGATCGAAAAGTAGAATTTGGCATTGAGCTTTTGCCCGGAACAGCTCCAGTGTCCATTACTCCTTATAGAATGGCACCGAAGGAGTTGGCAGAGCTTAAAGCTCAAATTCAAGAATTGCTAGATCGGGGATTTATACGACCGAGTGTGTCTCCGTGGGGAGCACCAGTTTTGTTAGTAAAAAAGAAGGATGGATCAATGCGTATGTGCATTGATTATAGACAATTGAATAAATTGACGATCAAGAATAGGTATCCTTTGTCGAGAATTGATGACCTGTTTGATCAATTGAAGGGAGCTTCAGTTTTCTCCAAAATTGATTTGAGATCGGGTTATCACCAGCTTAAGGTGAAAGAAGAAGATATTTATAAGACGGCATTTTGAACTCGTTATGGACATTATGAGTTTGTAGTGATGCTGTTTGGATTAACCAATGCACCAGCCACATTTATGGACATGATGAACCGAGTCTTTCAACCATATTTAGACTGGTTTGTGGTAGTATTCATAGATGACATTTTGGTTTATTCAAGAAATGATGAGGAGCATGACACGTATTTGCGTATAGTATTGCAGCTACTTCGTGATAAGAAACTTTATGCCAAATTTAGTAAATGCGAATTTTGGCTAAAGGAAGTGACTTTCTTGGGTCATGTGGTATCACCAAGGAATAAGGTGGATCCTCGAAGATTGAGGCTATTTTGGGTTGGAAACCACCAACGTCGATAGCTAAAATTCGAGTTTCTTGGTGCATTTGGTTATTATAGACGCTTTGTTGAGGGTTTTCGTTGATTGTTGCACCCTAACTAAACTGCTATGGAAGGAGTTCAGATATTTGGACTGAAAAATAATAGGAGAGTTTCGAGAAATTGAAAAAGATTCTGACGGAAGCTCTAATTTTGATTCAGGCGGAGGCTGTAAAGGAATTCACTATTTATTGTGATGCGTCTCACATGGGTCTGGGTTGTGTGCTGATGCAAAATGGAAAGGTGGTGGCCTATGCTTCTCGTCAATTGAGACCGCACGAAGTAAACTACCCTACTCATGATTTGGAGTCAGCTGCAGTGATTTTTACTTTAATGATTTGGAGGCACTATCTCTACGGTGAGAAGTCTATTATCTACACAGATCACAAGAGTCTTAAGTACCTCCTTACCCAAAAGGAGTTGAATTTGAGACAAAGAAGATGGGTGGAATTATTAAAGGACTATGATTTCTCAATCGAATATCATCCCGGAAAGGCTAACGTGGTAGTGACGCATTAAGTCGTAAGGCGGTGTCGATTTAAGAGTAATGTTTGCTCATTTAAGTTTGTATGAGGATGGTAGTTTGTTAGCAGAACTTCAGATGAAGCCTCTGTGGCTGGAACAAATCAAGGAAAAGCAGATATCAGGTAAAAAGTTGGAACTTTTATTTCAACAGATTGAAAGGGGTGAAATAGAGGATTTTGGTATAAATATGAATGGAGTGCTGTGTTTTCGTGGAAGGGTTTATATGCCTAAAGACTCAGAATTGAGACAGATGATTCTACAGGAGGCACATAGTAGCCCTTATGCTATGCACCCCGGAGGAAATAAGATGTATCGAGATCTCTGTGAAACGATATTGGTGGCGTGGTTGAAGCGTGAAATTTCTGAGTTTGTAGGAAAATGTTTGACATGTCAGCAAGTGAAGGCGGAGCATCAATTACCGTCAGGATTGTTACAACCGGTAAAGATTCCTCTTTGGAAATGGGAATGGATAACTATGGATTTTGTTAGTGGGTTACCTTTAACACCTACTAAGAAAAATTCTGTATGGGTAATTGTTGATTGTTTGACGAAGACTACTCATTTTCTTCCAGTTCGTACGAATTATTCGTTACAAAAATTGGCTAAGCTGTATGTATCCGAAATCGTGAGGTTGCATGGGGTACCAGTGTCTATTATATCAGATAGGGATCCTAGATTTACGTCACGATTTTGGAAAGCTCTACATGAAGCCTTTGGGACAAAGTTGAATTTCAGTACGGCTTTTCATCCTCAGTCTGATGGTCAGTCGGAGAAGGTAATTCAGATATTGGAAGACATGTTAAGGGGATGTGTGATCGACTTTAGAGGTAGTTGGGAGGATTTTCTACCATTGGCTGAATTCGCGTATAATAATAGCTATCAGTCTAGCATTCAGATGGCACCCTATGAGGCATTGTGTGGTCGTAGGTGTCGTACTCCTACTTGTTGGACTGAATTGAGCGAACGACAGATGTTGGGTCTTGAGATGATATCTGAAACAGAGGAAAAGGTAAAAGTTATTCGAGCACGGCTAAAGGAAGCCTCAGATAGACAGAAGTCGTACGCAGACCTAAAGCGAAAGGATATCGAGTTTGCTGTGGGAGATCGGGTCTTTCTGAAGGTCTCACCTTGGAAAAAGATTTTTAGATTTGGAAAGAAGGGCAAGCTGAGCCCTAGGTTCATCGGGCCATATCGTTGTGTTGGCCCAGTGGCTTATCAAATTGAATTACCTCTGGAGTTGGGTCAAATTAATAATTTTTTCCATGTTTCCATGCTGAGACTCTATAGATCGAATCCATCTCATATAGTCTGGGTTGAGGAAGTGGAATTAAATGCGACTTGTCTTTTGAAGAAGAACCAAGGAAATTTTAGGCCGGGATGTTAAGATGCTAAGAAAGAAGACTGTGCCATTGGTCAAAGTTTTATGGTGTAATCACGGAGCGGAGGAAGCTACGTGGGAACCAGAGGAAGCTATTCGGCAGCAATATCCTCACCTCTTTTAATCAAGTAAATTTCGAGGACAAAATTTTATTTAAGGGGGTTAGAATTGTAACATCCTAAATAATTGAGTATCATTATGTTGTTAATTGATAGTTCGGGTTTCTTGGAGTTAGAATAAATATTATTATTTAAGTATACTTTAGAGTAAAGAATTTAAATGACCTTAAGACTTAGATTAATTAAAGTGCTACAAGATGGCATAAAATGAGTTAATAGCATAGTGGTGATGGAGCCATGATTTAGACATAAGGGAGGAGGTTCGAATCTTCTAGCTTGCAACTTAAAAAATTTTATTTTTTTGCTTCCAATCTATCAAGTGTCGGCCAAGAAGCAAACATGGAAAGTTTGACTTCTTTATTTTTGGTATGATGGCTAAAGGATTAAGGAAATATCTAAGCTGAGGAAAGAATTCATTAGGAAAAGGTATGTAAGGGGAACAAATGGCTTGAAAGGGGGAGTGTGCTATAGAAAGAAAGGATGGCAAAAGGTTGGCCTTTGATAGCCAAGTATGTGGACGATTTTTGGGCAAGGGGTGGCGAATTTTTGAAGACATTTAGTTGAATTAGGGGCTAGTTAGGCATATTCTCTTCTTTGGTCATTTGTAAAATTTTTTATTTTCTTTTCAAAACTTGTTTTCTCTCATATTTCCTCCCCTTAGCCGAATGCCTATTGAAGAAGGTAAACAATTTTTTGTTTTTGTTCTCTTTTCTTTTGGTCATTCAGGTTTTGACCATTTAGGTATCAATTCTCTAAAAATTTCCCCTAGTGCCGAAACCATCATCACATAGAAAACTAATTTTCTTCTTTTTCCTTCACCTTTGCCGATTGCACATAAGTCTCCAATTTCAATTCTTTGTTCATCTTTCGTTCTTGAAAAGAATTCAAACATAAACACCATATATTCTTCTACCCTTTTTCATCTCTTTCTCTTTACAAAAAGGAATTCTCAAACAAACTTTTCCTTTTATTTTATCCATGGCCGAATGTTAACCCAATCTTTGTCGAAAATTTCTTTCATTTTCTTTGATCATACCGAATTATTCTTACTCAATTCCTTTTTCAATCGTGGATATTAGGGAAACTTTCGAAGGTAGAAACTCAAGGAGATCTTTAGAATTTTGGAATGTTGAAATCAATCTCAAGAATCAAGGTAAGGAGTTTTCCCTTAAGGATTTATATTTATTATATTAGTATAGTATTAATCGATTTCGTTTTAGGACGCTTATCACTCGATCGTTTCGAGGATCGAAGACAAATAGTGGTAAGTCAAATCTCAAACCCTACCAAACGTTAACCATATTTCAATATTGGTTGTCGGACTAATGATCGATATCTTTAGATACTTTCAAGATAGAGGCGAAGAGGCGTCCATAGCCTTGAAAGAGGCGGTTTCATAAATCCCCTATTTATAAAGAAGGGCTATTTCAGGAATCTGAGATTTTCCACTGGGTTGCGGACCATCAACCGAGGGAAATCAATTATTTGAAGTAGTTCGTACTCCCGAGCCTTTGTACGTTAGTGGATTCTCAGCGAGCAACGAATCGATAAACGAGGAGAAACTAAAAATAGAAGTGATTTAAAATCAAAGGGGTAAGGATTTGGATCGAATCCCAATAGAATATTTTTGATAAATGATAGTGTTCTAATAGATCGTATTATGTTTAGGTGTTGAAGAGTGGGAAGGTTTAGTACTCACGATATCAAGGTGTGTAACTTCACACTTTTCTTGGGTTGGATGTCATTCGTGGTATTGAGTAAAATCGTAAAGACAACTAAATCGGTATAATACATATTAATTGGTATCTCGGTGAAAATACATGAAAACAATTAAAATTGTGAAAATTACAAAAACGCCCTTGTGAAGTTAGTTGTTAATATGTAAATTTTTATGTCTCGTAAAATGGGCCAAAAATATGCTAGTTAGTAAAATGGGCCAAATTCTCTGTTAGATCGATAAATGGGCCAAAATCTCTGCTAGATCGATAAATGGGCTAAAATCTCTGCTAGATCGATAAATGGGCCAAAATCTCTGTTAGATCGATAAATGGGCCGAAAAGCCTGATGAATTGTTAAATGGGCCGAAAAGCCTGATAAATTGTTAAGTGGGCCAAACTCTTAGCTAGATCGTAAATTGGGTTTAAGATACTAGATTGCTAAATGGGCAAATTACTATTTTAAAATTTTGGGCCTTAACAAAAACTAGAAATATTGACTCTTATGTTAATTAAGTCTTTTCATAAAATCATCGTATGAACATTGACAAATTTTTGCATACATGTTGCATGGGTTGGGATTAATGATGAAGAGAAAAAAAGCCTGTTGCCAAAATCTAGTTCGGTGGCTCTTCCACAAAATAATTAAATGGCAATTTGCCTCTAGTTCGGTGGCTCTGCCACAAATATTAATGGCTCAATGCCTCTAGTTCGGTGACTTTGTCACAATCTAGTTTGGTGGCTCTGCCACAAATATAAAATGGCTTAATGCCTACGAATGGTGTGATGGCGGGGTGGGTTGACTTGATCCCCACAGGTGTGATGGTTGGTACGGGGTGTGTAGTGGATGGAAATTAGGTTTGGGGTTGGGAAATTCATTTTTGCATACATGTTACTATTTATATTGTTAATCCTGCTAATGGGCTCAAGCCCAAAACTATGAATTGATGAACTGGCCCAATGAATAAGTAAGTGAGTTATACACTGAGTTCTAAGTAACTCACTCCCTCAAATTTTTCATCTCAGGTAATGGAAATTGACGTGGACTTGGGCCGAGGATGACTTCGTGGAGGCCATACTACAAATAAGGGTTAATTAAACTTTGAACTTTTATTAAAGACTTTCTATAATTTACTATTATGGGTTTGATGTAATAAGGCTTCTATAAATATTTTATGGATTTTATGTGTGGATGGATTTAAATTATGTTTTGGACTATTAATATGGGCTTATAATTATTTTGTTTTCTTTAAATAATTTGGGTTTTCAAATATATGAAATTCCTTTATCATTTTCTTAAATATTTTGAACTCTTATAAAAATTTACTCTAAGGATTTTATCAATACAATATTAATGATATTTTCAATTAATGTTTCTCTCATATACATCAAATTGAAAATACTCTTTTGGTTTTTATTAAACCTTGTTATTTAAAAATGATTTTTTTTAAATTCCTATTCATCGTAATTATTAAGATAGTTCGATTTATGTAACAAACCAAATCTAGTCTTAACGCATAGACCGGGTTTAGGGTGTTACATATTACATAATAATCCAAGAAACATACTCATAGCGGGTCAATCCAATATGTTATTCTCTAACACACATATTCATGCATTGATTTTGACACTCCATATCAATGACAACTCTTTATCATCAATCAACTACATGTTAGTCTTAATGCATTATTGTTGTCCTAGTCAACAATAATACTTGACTAAGGATCTTTTAAGAATAATCATATTATTCTCAGGACATTATTATAAAATAGTTTATTTGTACACACGGAAAGAAAAACTAAAATAATAATGACAACGCTTTATATTAATAAACATGGTAAATCAAGTATGTTATTACAACCATCTCATGATTGATCTTTGGGCATACTCTTATAGACACAACACGTCCATGAGACACGGGCATGGGGATGTACCAGAGCTAAAAATTTCTATTTAAAACATCCATCTCCCCTTCTCACCCATTCTTCATTCACTCTTCACTCCCCTCCATCTTCACTTTCCTCCTTCCTCATTCTCTAAAGTCTTGATCTACGCTTCAACAATGAAATGGAAAGATCCTAGCCCAGTCTCCCTGTGCGAGACTGATCAACATAAGTTCATGACGGCCGCTTCATTTAATCGACAAGCCAAGGGTCTTTGAGGCCATTTAACTTTTATTTTACTTTTCTTTTCTCCTTTATTTTTCTTTTTCTTTATTTTTCTTATACTAAATTCAATTAATTTTGTTTTATTTTCTTGATTTTAGGTTCTAAAGGATGCTAGGGAATCACAACACCACGGCCTTAGAAACCACACCCACCTTGCGAACCATCTACCAATAAGGACTTTTCAATCCATTCATCTTCTATTTTGATATTATTTTAATTCTTATTTTCTTTCTTGTTATCTTTATTTACTTTAATTATATATTTAGTATAATTTAAATTAGTATTATTATTTCCTGGCTAACTCTTCATGAGGTTCCCAATTTCTTCATCTAGCACAGGAAGTAGAGGCTCCCCCTTCAACTTATCTTTCACCTATAAATCAAGTTTCCACACTTCCAACTCAAGGAATCCATCCAAAAATTCAGGAAGTTTCACCTCTCTCCCTCACTTTTGATTTTCTTATTATATGTTTATTATCTATCTTTGTACATTGAGGGCAATGTACATCTTAACTGTGGGGGGTGAAAATTATTTAAAAAAGTGCCTAACTTTTTGCATTATTCTCAAATCCCTGAATGATATCTTGTCTTCAAGTATTTTTCTCATATCACTAATTAGAATGAGATTCCTGTTAATTCATGATTTTTATTGATATGCTTTAGATTAAGTCATTGATAATTGTGCAATGATGATTAAACTTCAAGATACTAGAGAATCAAGCATGATGAGTCTATTTTCAAAAAAATTAAAAATTTTGTTAGGTTGTCTACTTGAATCAAATTGTTACCTTGAAATTTGAAATTTACAAAGTTGATATCAAAAACCCATAATTTTTGTGAGATTTTGAGTCTTTTAGTGCATACATTCTTTTCGTGCTCACTTTTATTAATTATGAGTGTGTCAACAGTGATTTGTTATTTTAGAACTTGCTTCGATTATACATGTCGAGACCACACCTTTGATTTGATATATAGAAATGATAAAGGCACTTGGGATTTAACCCACCTACTCCACTAAAAGCCTATCTTCATAATTAACCCCTAGTGAACCCCGTAGATCCTAACAACCCTTTTTATTAACTCAACCCACTAATATTAACCCGAAACCCATCTTGTATTTGTTATCACCATTCCTTTTGACTACCCTTCTAACGAGACTTGATTTGATCAGTTGCCTAATTATATTATTTCAATTGTTAAAGTTTTATCTTATATTGATTTGTTCTTAAAAAAATATTCGAAGTATATTCATTATTAGTTCTGTGATTAAGTGAGCTTATATGTTTAACTTCAATATCCTGAGAAGAAGCTCGTATTATTATTTTTCATATTATGTAATTATTTAGTTTATTAGTTTATTTTTCTAGTTAGGTAATTGCCAATTCAATCTCGATTCTATCCCTTCTAATTCAGCCTTTATGTACACCGTTAACCTAAGCCCCGTGTTACAACCCTTTTAAATACCTTTTGATTTGTGTATCATCTCATTTTACAGTGGTGGAGATTTGATTTTAAGGCAAGCTTATGGAATTAACTTTTCATTTTGACTTTTGAGCGCTTAATTTTTGAACCTTAAACACCTTAAATGGTTTGAGTGAATCTTTAGTGAGGATGTTAATCTTTGTCAATTTTGAATTAAAGATAATTATTTAGGTGAGGGGAAACACCTATATTTTCATTCTACAAAAACTATGACTTTGATTGTTTGAATCTTTAGGACTCTTTTAGTTAAATTATCCATGTATAAATTATCTATGAATTATGATGAGGCATTATCGATGAATATTATGAATTGAGGAAGTTCATTTTAATTATGAGTTGAGAATTTTGCTTGAGGACAAACAAAAGCTTAAGTGTGGGGGTATTTGATAAACCGTAAAATGAACATATTTTAATCCCACATTTAGTTTACTTTTGGATGATTTATCCCTTTAATTATGGAAATAGGTGCTCCTAATCCTTTGTTTTCATGTTTTATATTCAGTATAGCACTGAAGGATGAAAAGAACGAGTAACGGGCTGAAATCGGAGAAAATGAGCCATATCACAGAATCAACACGGCCTGAGCCCAAGACCACTCAGTCGTGCCCGATAAGAAGACTCGAACACGGCCTGAACCCCAAAATACACGGTCGTGCTTCAACAATAGGTTCGACCACAGCCTGAAATCAATTTACATGGGCGTGTGCCATGGGCGTGCCTCTACCGCAGATAAGAAGAATTCTATTCGGATTAGGGTACTTAGAGGCAAAGAAAGTCATTCCAAAAGCCTATATAAACACCCTAGAGGCCAACCTTAAAGGAAACATTTAGCGGGGTGTTTAGCTAGGCCAAAGAGCCGAGCTAGGGAAGCTAAATACAAGGATTTACTCGAAGAAAGCCAGTTGATTCATCTCAAGAAGCCAGAATCATACTCAAGACTGATGATCTCTCCTTCAATTCCTTCAGGGGGTTTTAGGGTTTTTTTATGTTTTATTTTATATTTTCTTCTGAGATGTATTCTTTTATGATTATGATCTAAACCTCTCAGATACCTGAGGGGGATGAAACCTAAGATGAATATTGTTATTGTTATCTTAGCTGTATGATAAATACTTGATTTGTTCTTAACTATGTGTTCTTAATTTTTGTTTTGGTATTTCTGGGATATTAATTCAAGTATTGATGTGCTTAGGTGGTGGAGCAAAAGTCCCTGCCTAAGAGTAGATCTAGCATAGTTAAGCGGAGTTGAATGCAACCCTAGAAATAGGATAACGTAAATTTGCCAGATTAGGGTCAAACCTACTATGGGAGTCCATAGATCGAGTTAATGCAATTCTAGGGTTTTTAATTAGAAAGAAATTTCAATTAATCAACCTAGGGTTAGACGTTAGTAGCCTTGAAAGAGGTATTAATATAAATTAGGGAATCCTACGAATCAAGTCAAGTGAATAAATCGTCTAGTTCAGAGTTAGATAACAAGTTAAGTCTAGGTGGATTCTTCCTCGGGTATTGTCTTAATCGATTGGGTTTTCCCACTAGTCTTTCCCCAACTCCTTCTTTGTCTTAGTGTTTTTAGCTTAGTTGTTAGTTAATTTTAGATTAGATAAAAATTCCCTTAATTCTTAGGCTAAATAATAAAAAGAAAGTTAGTATTAGTACTTTTGGTTCCTTTGGGTTCGACAATTCGGTCATTCCACTAAACTATACTACTGTTCAATAGGTACGCTTGCCTCCATCATTGTCATATTTAGTTTCCAGGTTCAATCATTCTTTTTATAAATTTTTAAGACTTTGACACACAATCAAATTATGGCATGAATTACTTAATGCTTGATATATGTATGTTTTGAGATATACCATTGTTACTTTGAATGAACTTAAGGTGATGGTATTAGGTATGGAAATAGATGGTATTGTTGATGGTTATCGAGTGCATGAAATGGTATGTTTGAGTGCATTTACAAGCATGAATTGGCATTATTTTGAAGCTTGTTGGTAAACCATTGTGTGGGTGGCAAATTGCAAATAGCGTGTTTTGCTTACACGGTTATTGCACACAGGTGTGCCTAGTGATCGTAGGATAAAGTCAGTAGCTAGCTCAAGTATGCACGGCCACGGTACACAAACGTGCTTAGTAGCCTTGTAGATAAGTCAGTATATTACTTAAGAGTACACGACCTCAGCAAACGGGCGTGCCTGGTGGCCATGTGAAGAAGTCAAAATACATGCTCTGCTTTGGCACGGTCTAGACACATGGGGTGTCTGGTGATCATGTGAGGCACACGACCTAATTGCACGGGCATGTGACCTCAACAATATTGAAGAATATTTTAAATTTTGAAAACTTTCATTAGTGTTCGGTATAGTCCCGACCCTTTGATAAACTGTAAAAGTAACATATTTTAGACCCGCATTTAGTATGCTTTTGGATGATTTAGACCTTATTTTATGTAAAAAGGTGCTCATAATCCTTTCTTTTCATGTTTTTACACGAGAAAGCACCCGAGGGCGAAAAGAATAGAAAATGGGCTTAAAACAGGCAAATTTGGGCCAAAGAGGAAATTGACACGGCCTAGACTTCAAGCCATACGGTCATGCCTCGACAATTAATTAAGACACAGCCATGCCATGATTTACACAGCCGTGCCCCAATCGATAGAATTGAGACACGACCTGAAAATGATTTACACGGGCGTGTACCATGGCCGTGCCCCTACCGCGGGAGAGAGCAATTTCACTCGGATTTGGATACTTTGAGGCAAAGAAACACATTCCAATGCCGATTCAAACACCAAGTAGGAAGAATACTTAAATTAGCACACTTAGGGACCAAGTAAAGCATTCTAAAAGTCTATATAAACGCCCTAAGTGTATCCTGAAGTTAGGCGTTAGGTATGGAGCTAGGCCAAGGAGCTGAGCTAGAAAGGCCAGATTTGTGGAAATTACTCGAAGATAGCCAGTGATCCATCTCAAGGAGCTGGAATTCTACTCAAGATGGTGGATTTCTCATTCAATTCCTCTAGAGGGTTTTAGGAATTACTTATGTTTTGTTTTATCTTTTCTCTTGGGATGTTTTCTTTATTTGTTATGAACTAAACCCTTTAGATACCTGAAGGGAATGAAACCTATATGAATCTTGTTATTGATTTCTGAATTATATGATAAATACTTAGTTTGTTCTTAATTATGCATACTTAATCCAAATCTAATGTGCTTAGGTGGAGGAGGAAAAGACCTTGCTTAAGAGTAGATCTAGCATAATTAAGCGAAGTTGATCGCACGCCTAGAGATAGGGTGACGAGATTTTTTCGGATTAGGGTGAAACCTAATATGGGAGTCCATAGATCGATTTACTTCTATTTTAGGGGGTTATTATAAGAGAACGAGAGTTCCACTAATTAACCTAGGATTAGACGTTATTCACCTCGAGAGAGGGTTTAATATATGTTACGGATTCTTATGAATCAAACTAAGTAAATAAATCATATGGTTCAGTGTTAAGTGAAGTCTAGGTGGATTCTTCCTGAGGGTATCGTCGTGATCAATTGAGTTTTCTTCAAGTTATTTTCCAAGTCATTCTTTTTTTCTTTGTGTCTTTAGCTTAGTAGTCGTTAAATTAGATTAAATCAACCAATCGCTCCATATTTTAGGCTAAATAATAAAAAGAAAGTGAGTATTAGTACTTTTAGTTCCTTTGGGTCCGACAATCCGGTCTTGCCTAAGCTATACTACTGTTCGATAGGTACACTTGCCTATAATCATTTTCCGAGTTAGTTTCCAAGTTTGATCATATTCTTTATAAATTTTAAAACTCGACAAAACAATGATCAAGTTTTTTGGCGTTGTTGCTGGGGAACTAAAATATTAAGAAAGCTCTATTTTTATTACTTTAGCCATTATTTTTATTTCAAAATTTATTTTATTGTTTTTGCTAATTTTATTTCTTCCTTTTTCCTAGCAGGTACCTCTAGTTTATGACTAGAAGGAACCCGACAGGACCTCTAGTATACGATAGTGAAATTGAAGCTACCACTCGGAGAAATCATCGAGAAATTAGGCAATCCCTAAATTACACGAAAGAAGAGTGAAAAGATAGATCCAATCCTACTGAAGGGATGGACGAGAACAATCCACCACGAGATGTGGAAGAAAACAATGCTCTACGTACTATGTATGATTATGCTAAACCTCATTTAACAGGAGCGGAATCTAGTATTATTAGGCTTGCTATAGCCGCTAATAATTTTGAATTAAAGCCTAACACAATACAAATGATTCAACAATTTGTTCAATTTGATGGTTTGCAGGATGAAGACCCAAACACTCATATAGCTAATTTTTTAGAGTTTTGTGATACTTTCAAAATAAATGGCATTTTGATGATGTCATTCATCTTCGGTTATTTCCCTTTTCATTAAGGAATAAAGCCAAATAGTGGTTGTACTTGTTACCACGAGGGTCAATCACTACATGGGAGCAGATGACCAAAAAATTTTTATTAAAATATTTTCAACCAGCCAAAATGGCCAAATTACGGAATGATATCTCTTCTTTTGTGCAGATGGATTTAGAAACATTATACGACGCATGGGAGAGATACAAGGATCTCTTGAGAAGGTGTCCACACCATGGTCTACCCTTGTGGCAACAAATCCAAACTTTCTATAACGGTGTAAACCCCTCAACAAGGCAACTAATCGATTCAGCCGTCGGTGGAACCGTGAACAATAAAACTCCTGAAGCAGCCTACGAGTTCATTCAAGAGATGTCACTGAATAACTATCGGTGGCAAATTACAAGGACAAAACTGACAAAATCAGTCGAAGTTTACAACCTCGATGCAGTGACCATGCTATCAACACAGGTGGAGATGATGAATAAAAAGCTTGATAGTTTGTGTTCTTCGCAGGTACATCTAGTCATGCAGTGCAACACCAGTGGAACTGTATCAAATCCTGAGTACCCACCCTACCAACCGAACGCAGAGACCGAATAGATGAACTATATAGGTAATAATTTCAGATCCAATAATAATCCTTATAGTAATACTTACAATCCAGGTTGGAGGAACCACCCAAATTTTTCATGGGGAGGCCAAGGAAATCAAGGAAATCAAAGACAACAACCTCCTCCAAATTTCCAAAATCAGCCATATCCGCAAGAAAAGAAGCCAAACCTCGAAGAGATGCTGACAAAATTCATGATAGACACAGAAAACCATTTCAAAGATACTGAAAGAACACTTAATGATCAACAAGCGTCAGTTGAAAAACTTACTGAATCATTTGAGGAGTTCACTAAGTCAATTGGACTACTTACTAAGATGATCTGTGAAATACGGACAGAGATTTTTCTAAAGAAACAGATAGGTAAAAGCAGTTACACTAAGAAGTGGAAAGGAATTAGTTGAACCAAAGAAGTAATTCCCACACGAAGATAGCAAAGCAAGAGATGAGGGAATTGAGGATGTAAATCCAGTACGCAAAGAAAGTAAACCATCAATCCCATATCTAGCAAAGTTAAAGAAGGAATGGTTAGATGCCCAATACTGTAAGTTTCTTGAAATTTTTAGACAAATACATATTAGCTTACCTTTTGTTGAAGCTATTTCACAGATGCCGAAGTATGGAAAATTCTTAAAGGAACTCCTAACAAATAAAAGGAAGCTTGAAGAAGTATAGAGGTCAAACTTAATAAAGAATGCCCAGCCATCATCCAAAACAAGTTACCAACCAAATTAAAAGACCTAGGAAGTTTTACTATTCCTTGTTTCATTGGTAGCGTAAATATGAAGAAAGCATTAGCTAATCTAGGTGCCAATATTAATCTGATGCCTTACAAAATGTTTAAACAATTAGACCTTGGGAAACCAAAACCCAATAGGATGAGTATTCAGTTAGCCGATAGATCCATTAAATATCCTAGAGGAGTTATTGAAGATGTTTTGGTAAAAATTGATAAATTTATTTTCCCCGTTGATTTTATTGTGTTAGACATAGAAGAAGACATAAATGTTCCTTTAATTCTAGGGCATCCTATTTTACCCACTGCTAGGGCTATTATTGATGTAGGTGATGGTAAACTTGCATTAAGGATAGGCGATGAAGAAATTTTTCAAATTTATGATGTCATATGATATTCTAAATAGCAAGATGATTGTTGTTACTTTGTTGATACTACTGATCATATCATTAAAAATTCATTACAGGAAATCATAAATGATGACATGATAGAACTGTTCATGATTCAAGAAGAGGGGGAAGAAGATGAAGGCGATGAGATGAATTTGAATACATCGTCACTCAGGCAAATGAAAGAAGAAAGCATTGAAAACAATGAAGAAATAAAATAGAAATCTTCCATTGATGAGCCACCCAGTCTGAAATTGAAATAGTTACCAAAACACTTAGAATATGCATTCCTCGGGGACAATTCTACGCTACCGATAATTATCTCTTCAGAACTAGAACCCAAGGAGAAAGAGGAGTTGATAAAGGTACTAAGAGAACATAAAAAATCCATAGCTTGGAAAATCTCTGATATCAAGGGTATAAGCCCCTCGTTCTGCACCCACAAAATTTTAATGGAAAAAGAATACAAGCTGTGTGTGCAGTCCCAGAGACGGCTAAACCCCAACATGAAAGAAGTAGTCAAAGTCGAGGTAATTAAACTTCTAGATGTAGGAATAATTTATCCTATTTCTAGCAACACTTGGGTAAGTCCTATGCAGGTAGTTCCAAAGAAAGGAGGTATGAAAGTGGTGCCCAATGAGAAGAATGAATTAATCCCCACAAGAACAGTTACAGGATGGAGAGTCTGAAAAGACTATAGAAAGCTCAATGATGCCACTAGAAAAGATCACTTCCCTTTACCCTTCATAGATCAAATGTTAGAAAGACTATCCGGGCATATGTACTACTGCTTCTTGGACGGACTCTCTGGCTACTTCCAAATCCCCATAGCTCCTGAAGATCAAGAGAAGACAACATTTACATGCCCATACAGTATGTTTGCTTATCGTAGAATGCCTTTTGGATTATGTAATGCTCCTGCTACTTTTTAGCGTTGCATGTTGGCAATCTTTGACGAACTCGTGAAAGATATCATGGAGGTATTTATGGATAATTTCTCGGTATTCGGTAATTCTTTCCATCTTTGTCTTAAAAATTTAAAATGAGTTCTAATGAGATGTGAGGAAACAAGCCTTGTTTTGAATTGGAAAAATATCACTTTATTGTTAGAGAAGGGATTGTATTAGGACATAAGATCTCTAGTAAAGGGATTGAGGTAGATAAAGCAAAAGTTGAAACCATAGAAAAATTACCTTCCCCTAGTTCAATTAAGGCTATTAGAAATTTTTTAGGACATGTAGGGTTCTATAGAAGATTTATTAAAGATTTTTCTAAAATAGCTAAGCCTTTGACAAAACTACTAGAAAAAGATGTTCCTTTCAATTTCAATCACGAATGTTTAGATGCATTTAATGTCCTTAAGGATAAATTAATAAATGCTCCGATTATAATTGCACCTGATTGGAATTTACCCTTTGAACCAATGTGTGATGCAAGTGATTTTGCAGTAGGTGCAGTTTTGGGACCACGAAGAGACAAGCATTTTCAGCCAATTTACTACGCTAGTAGAACATTAACACCCGCACAAGAGAACTACACCACCACAGAGAAAGAATTGCTAGCTGTAGTCTTTGCTTTTGATAAATTTAGGCAGTATCTAATAATGTCTAAAGTTGTCATTTATACTAACCATTCAGCTCTCTGTTATCTTTTAACCAAACCTGATGCAAAACCTTGACTCATACGATGGATTTTACTTTTACAGAAGTTTGATTTGGAAATTTAAGACAAGAAGGGAGCTGAGAATCTTGCGAC
The DNA here is from genome assembly GCA_025506655.1 of Gossypium rotundifolium. Lineage (NCBI taxonomy): Eukaryota > Viridiplantae > Streptophyta > Magnoliopsida > Malvales > Malvaceae > Gossypium > Gossypium rotundifolium. The sequence goes on from CP106731.1 coordinate 121,154,630, forward strand.
AGATCACCTCTCCAGACTTGAGAATCCACATATCGAAGAACTCGATGAAAATGAGATAAATGACTCATTTCCCAAAGAGCAACTCTTTCCTATAACACATTCTAAGGTACCATGGTTTGCAAACATCGCAAATTATTTAGCCGCTAACATCTTTTCAAATAGACTAACATCACCAAAAGAAGCGATTCTTTGCTGATGTGAAAACCTATTTTGGGAAGATCCTTTTCTTTTTAGCATATGTGCAGATCAGGTAATTCAAGATGTGTTACAAAGACGGAAGCAAGCAAAATCTTGAAACATTGTCATTCAGGACCCTCAGGAGGACACTACAGTGGCATTAAGACAGCACACAAAATACTCGAATCAGGTTTTTATTGGCCTACTCTATTTAAAGATGCCAACAGGTATGTTACCTCGTGTGATAAATGCCAAAGAACAGGTAATATTTCTAAATGTGATGAAATGCCTCAAACATATATGCTATCATGTGAATTATTTGATGTATCGGGTATTGATTTTATGGGACCATTCCGTAGTTCATTTGGAAATAAATACATCCTAGTGGCAGTTGATTACATGTCAAAATGGGTAGAAGCGGAAGCTTTACCCACCAATGATGCTAGGGCAGTAGTTAAATTTCTTAAGAAACTATTTTCTCGATTTGGGACACCTAGAGCTATCATTAGTGACAAGGGTACTCATTTCTGTAATACTCAATTTGAAAAAGTTCTAAAGAAATATGGAGTGCACTACAGGATAGCTACCCCATATCACCCTCTGATCATGTCAAACAGTTGAGTTTTAATATTTATAAAGAGTGATTGAACCTGTAGACTAACTGTGACAACGATAGAGGCAAGTGCACCTATCGAATAGTAGTATAGCTTAGGCAAGAATATCTTATCGAACCCACGGGAACCTGAAAGCACTACTACTCACTTTCTTTAGCCTGAAATATGGAGTGATTGATTTATTAAAACTAATGAAATACTTTAAACTAAATGCAAATAAAAAAGAATGAATGGGAGAAAGACTTTAGGAAAACTCAGTTGATGAAGACGATACCCTCGGAAGAATCCACCTATGACTTCACTTATTATTTATTCCCCAACCATACGATTTCTTTACTTACCTTGATCCATGAGACTCCCTAACCTACATTAAACCCTCTCTCGAGGCAAATAACATCTAACCTTAGGTTAATTAGTGAAACTCTCATTCTCTTATAATAACCCCCTAAGGAAGCAGTAAATCGATCAATGGATTCCTATATTAGGTTTCACCCTAATTCGGCAAAATCTCGAAACCCTATCTTTAGACGCCTGATCAACTCCGCTCAATTATACTAGATCTAATCTTAGGCAGGGTCTATTCCTCCTCCACCTAAGCACAACAGATTAAATTAAGCAACATAATTAAGAACAAACTAAGTACTTCTCATATAAATTTAGAAATCAAATAACAAAATCCATCATAGGTTTCATCCCCTTCAAGTATCTGAAGGGTTTAGTTCATAACTAAATACGAAAACATCTCAAGAGAAAAGAATAAACAAAACATAAGAAATCCCTAAAACCCCTTGAAGGAATTAGAGGAGAGATCCCCCGTCTTGAATAGAGTTCCGGCTTCTTGAGATGGATCAACTGGTTATCTTCAAGTGACTCCCTAAAAGATGAAAGCTTCGACAAAAGCCTCTACCTAAAAGCTCCCCCCTTTATGCCTGCCTTGGGTTGTTTATATAGGCTTTGGAATGATATCCTTGGCTCCTAAGTATCTCCTTTAAGTGAAATTACTATTAGGGTGTTGGAGTAGACTTAGGAGTATGTTTCTTTGGCTTCAAGCATCCAAATCCAAGTGAAATTGCTCTCTCTCGTGGCAGGGGCACGGCCATGGCTGTAACATCCTGAATTAATGGGCCTTTTCATTTGATGTGTATTACGTTCAATGTGTTAATTAGAGTATTTAAGGGGCTCAAATTGGGCCGAGGCCTTGGTTAAATTTTCTATTTGGACACTAGAGGGTTTAAAAGATGTTATCTATATTTTAAGAACAAGTGGGCTTGTACAAGCCCAGTGGCAAAATGGCGCCACTTAGAGAGTAAGGAGGTGGCATCAACTGAGGAGGCCCAAACTCAAGGGGTATGAAGCCCAATTCCTTTAATTTTAATTAGCTAAATTTTGGCTTATAGGTGGGTCAGGTTGGACGGCAACAAGGCTTAAAAATAGGGAGATTTATCTGTTGAATAATATAGATAATTGTGCTGATATTAGTTATGAGTAGATTAAGGAGAAAATATGGGAGTTATCTGCTATAAGCAGAGTTGGCTGAAATTCCAACTCTGAGGGGAGGAAGAATCAGTTTTGACGTGGCATAAGGGGTGTCCAAATTCCCCATGTTTGTCAATTAGTCTCGATTTTCAGAAGAGGGCAATTCTGGCATTTGATAGGTAAGTGCTGAAATTTCCTATAAATAGGAGTGTATCTCTTCAAATTTTGGCATCTGAACCCTATTCTTTGTGCCAAAATTCTCAGTCCTTCACTACACTCTCTATTCTCTTTTCTTTTCCAAAAGTCGAAACCTCTCAACTTTCTTCTCATCTCCATAACCGAATACCTTTGTCTATTCCTTTTTCTCTCTGTCGATTTCTCTACTAAAAGCCGAAACCTCTTAATTCACATTCTTTTTCCATTCTTTTCCTCTTGTGCCAATTTCTCCATAAACTGGGATTTTCTTGAAGTGTCGATTTCTCTGTAAAAGTAATAACCGAATTCTTTTCTCTTTCAGTTTTGAGACTATAGCTGAATGGCTAGTAGATTGATAGGCTATCTTTAGTTTGACTCTTTCGTTAATCGCATGTTCTTTTTGGTGGCACTCTGGGAAATCGTAGTAGATCGAATCATCCATATCTCAAAAAGCCAGAAACCATTAATCTCTAGTATCCTATCGATTTTGGGATCTCAAGGTAAGGGATTTCTTTAGATTCCTATTAAGATTCGCTATCATAATTGAGATATTAACCCATATGATATGGTTTAACCCTATTTCGCTATAGTAGTTCTGACAAGGACTTTTTGGATGGAATCAAATATGGATAAGGCAAAGTAGAGAGCTGGGTCAGTAAACCCAATCCCTAAGTTTAAGAAACGAGCAGTGTCCACTGTTCGAGATTGGCCGCCGCGTTGTGGACCGACTTCTGAACAGCATCTTAGGCAGATAGTAGTCGTATCGGCTTCTGACAGTGTCGACATAGAGGGTGTCGTCGTAACCATAATAAGGTGTGTAGATTCTTCACACATAAGCATTGATATGTTATATGTATGGTAAGGGCTAAAAACCGGAAAGAAAGGCTATATAAACAGTCGTATTACCCAGAAGGGGTAGGCATGGGATGTCAGGTACGTAACCATAGAAACTTTCCTATGTGAATCGTAGCATGTGAAAGTATGAGATCTGTTAGATGGCTTGATGACTTGTTTCTTGTATGTATGCATGCATGGGATGGGATTGATTGATGGATTTATGGTGGGGAGCGGGTCGCGAGGCGATCGTGGCTTTGCCACAAAAGACATAATTGTCGAATACTATAATGTATTTACGAGGTTCCCTAGCGATCGGTCTATATAATGACGGCAATTCTTGATGTGGTGTATAACGGATGGAGGGTTCATTGTAGAAATCCCGGTTATGTAACGGTTGATGCGGGGTGTGTAGAGGATGGACTCTTAGGTTTTGGGATGGGCCATGATGCATGACATATTTTGTTACCATTGCATGCGGGCCAAGGCCCATAATGTGTTTGTGGGCCCTAGGCTTTTATGTGTTTTCAAGTTTTGCACACTGAGTCTTGGTGACTTACCCTTTTATTTTTCCCATTCTGGATGAGCGATGAGACCGTGGACACGGGAGCCGAAAGCGGACTCGAGGGCCATCAAGACTTTCATTATCATTATGGATTATTATTGTTTTTGGAATATATTTTTGTAATAAGGCCCCATAACTTAGGTTTCCAATTTATTTGTTACTTGTTTTACTTTATTTTACTTTAATATGCCACATGTTTATAAACCTATGTGTGTCCAAAGTCTTCATAATAAAATGGAGTGATAAATAGGCTTTTCAAATCCACTCAACATAAAAGATTAAGTTTCTTTTTTTTTCAAATAATGACTAAATAAATTGAAATTTTCAAAACCCATCGAAGTAAGGTTTTCAAGAATTAAACCCGTAGCATACCAAATCCGGTAATGACGTATGGGCCGGGTTTAGAGTGTTATAATGGCACACGCCCATGTAAATCGTGGTTGGGCCGTGTCTCGATTCTATCATTTTGGGCACGGCCGTGTAAGTCTAGATTTAGGCCGTGCTTCAGGTCTGTCGATGTGGACATGGCCATGTAGATCACCAGGCACGTCCATGTGAGAAATGGATGATGCATGGCCGTGTGTGATGGAGTTGAGGCCGTGCTCTAAGTAATCGACGAGGCACGGTCGTGTGGGCTTTGGGCTAGGCCGTGTTGATTTCCCGCTAAGGCCCAATTACTCTGTTTTAAGCTCGTTTTGTGTTCTTTTTATCCTCGGTGCTTTCCTGAGTATAAACATGAAAAGAAAGGATTAAAAGCACCTTTTTACATAAAATCAAGGGCTAAATCATCCAAAAGCCTATTAAATATGGGGTTAAAATATGTTACTTTTATGGTTTATCAAATACCCCCACACTTAAGCTTTTGCTTGTCCTCAAGCAAAATTCTTTACTTACAATTAAAACGAACTTCCTATAATTCATAATCCCTACCGACAATGTCTCATCATAATTCATAGATAATTTATACATGGATAATTCAACTCAAAGAACCCTAAAGATTTAATTACGATAAGTCATACCTTTATAGCACGAAAACATAGGTGTCTTTCCCTATCTAAGTGATTACCTTTAATTCAAAATCGACAAGAACTGATATCCTTACTAAAGATTCACTCAAATCACTCAAAGGTGTTTAAGGTTCAGGAATAAGCACTCTAAGTCGAACCTGAAAAGTTAATCCTATAGGCTTGCCTGAAAATCAAGTCTCCTCCACTGTGTATGAGATAATACACAAGTCAAAAGGTCTTTAATCAGGGTTGTAATGGGGCTTGGGTTAAAAGGTGTGGATACATGCTGAATTAGAGGTTATAATCGAGATTGAATTGACTAATTACCTAATCTAAAAATAATGAACTAAATATGAATATTTACATCGAATGAAAACTAACAATATCTACTATTGATAATTACTCTATAACAAGAGTATTTTTATCACTTAAAATTTGATAATACATTAATACGAGCTTTTTCTTCAATGATTGGAGTTTAAATGCTCTAAGCTCTTTTATATACTACTAATATTGAATATACTTGGGTGTTTGTTAAGAACAAACTAAAATAAACATAATAAGAGGAACTTTGATGATTGAAATAACCTAGTTCGGCAATTGATCAAATCAATTCTCGATAGAGGGGTAGTTAAAGGAATGTTGATAACAAATACAAATGGACTTTGGGTTAATATTATTGGGTGAGTCAATAAAAAGGTTGTTAGGATTCAACGGGGTTCACTAGGGGTTAATTTGTATGGGTAGGCTTTTTAGTGGATTGAAAGGGTTAAAACCTAGGTGCCTTTATCGTCTCAGTATATCAAATCATTAATATGGTCTCGACATGAATAAACGAGGCAAGTTCTAGAATAACAGTTCAAAGTTGACACACTCATAATCAATAAAGTGAGCATGAAAAAGAATATATTCTCTATAAGGCTCAAAATCTCACAAAAATTATGGGTGTTTTGACATCAATCCTTATAAATTTTGAACTTCAAGGTGATACTCAAATTCATTTAACGACCTATCAATTTTAATTTTTAAGAAGTAGACTTACCATGCTCGATTCTTTAGTATTCTTCAAATTTAATCATCGATGGACAATTAGCTATGACTTACTCTAAAACATATCAATAAAATCATAAATCATTAGAAATTTCACCCTAATTAATAATATGAGAAAAATACATAAGATCAAGACTAAATTCAGGGTTTTGAGAATTATGCAAAAAGTTAGGCACTATTACCCCCACACTTAAGATGTACATTGTCCTCAATGTACAAAGATAGATAAAGATAATTAGATGTAAAATAAAAAAGATAAGTGGGGGAAGTAATACTCCCTGAAATTTAGATGATCCCTGGCTTCTTTGGTGGCGGTGATGGTGTTTTCTATGGGCCTAGTGGTGTGGCTATCGAAAAGTAACTTGCTAGATGAAGAAATTGGGTAGCATGTGAAGATATAGCCAAAAGCTCTAGAGAAATAATAATATAGTAATAATATATTTAGAGATTAAGGAAATAAAAAGAAGGAGACTAAGAAGAAAACTAAAATTGAAAGAAAAGACTAATGGACTCCGGAGTCCTTATTGTTGGTTGGTTCGCGAGGTGGGTGTGACCTCGAAGGCTGTGGTGCGTGATTCCCTAGTAGCCTTTATAACCTAAAACCAAGAAACTAATATGAAATAAATTAAATTAAGCAGAAAAGAAGTATAGATAAGGAAAATAAAGGAGACGAGAAAAGAAAAATAGAGCCAAAAGGTTTCGAAGACCCTTGGCGTGTCAATTAGCTGAAGCTACCGGCATGAACTCATGTTGAGATCTCCTTTGAGAAGACGATGCTTACCTTCTTACGTTTCTTCGGCATGATTTTTATGTTGCTCAATAGTCTTAGACCTTTTCTATGAACAGAGAAAAATTTGAAAGAAAAGAGAAAGAATAAAGAAGAAAAAAGATAGAAAAAAAAGGGAAAAGGGCTGTGGGGATTTAAATAAGGTTTCAAATTGAGCACGGTCCCACGCCCGTGTGCCGAGGGTGTGTCGATTCACACAGCTTCCTTGCACGGCCGTGTTTTGGAGTGTGTTGTTCTTCCACGCCCGTTTGTCAATTGGCACACCTGTTTCTAGAAAGCCAGTATGTGAGCACGGTTAGAATGCACGGGCGTGGTCTGCCCGTACTCAATAAGTCAGTATCTTAGCACGGTCGTGAGGCACGGTCGTGCTATTTTTGTCGGTGCCCGTTCTGTGGGTGGTTGGATCCGTGACATTGGGGGGTGGGTGGACTGACTTGCACGGCTCTACCCTATTAGTGTGGTGGTTTCGGTAGTCCACACGGCCACGGGCACGACCGTGTGTAAGGCCATGTGGCTGAAATCTATATTTTTGCATTTTAGATATTGAGAGAAGAGAGAGAAGGAAAGAAAAGAAAATAAATTTTAAAGTAAATAGTGTTAGTGCTCGGGTTGCCTCCCGAGAAGCGCTCGTTTATAGTCTTAAGCTAGACTATCCTTGACTTTGAAAGTTTTAGGGAGGTTTAAAAGTTTGAATATTTTCCCTCTTACTGATAGTTTTATTTTCGTGACAAAGTTTAGGTCGAGAAGCGTTTACCTTGAAATTACCGAATATTGGCTTGCTTGCCTAGACTATTTCGTGTGGGAGAATATCGTGTACCTGAAGGAGTATTTCTTCCTTTTTATTCATGTCTGTTGAAGTGATGTGAGGATTGCTTTTGTCTAACAGCACCTGGTCTCCTATTTTAAAGTGATTTGATGTCCCTATGAGCTCTTCTGGTGGTTCATTTGGTTTTACTTCGTGTGGGTCTGGCTTTTCTTTGATATGTATCTTCTACTTTTCTAAATTGTCGATCTTATGGTTTAGTTTGTGATGTGATTCTTCTGTGATGACTTGGTGGCTATGAGTTGGCTCAGGTTTGATGCATTGTGATGTTTCCTGCGATGAAGGTTGAACAGTTTGGTTATCTATTGAAATAGAGTTCTTACCTTCATCTTCTATTGTTTTTACTGATTCGAGAGCTTGAAGATTGACCGATTCTTCTCCTATGCGAAGTATGAGTTCACCTATGGCAACATCAATTTTAGTTCTAGAAGTTCCTAGAAAAGGTCTTCCTAGAATTAAGGGAATTGAATTATCCTCATCCATGTCTAAAAGAACAAAATCTACTGTGAAAACAAATTTATCGATTTTTACAACCACATCTTCAATAATGCCCCTAGGAATTCTAACAGTTTTATCAGCTAGTTCAATACTTATCCTAGTTTGTTTGGGCTTCCCTAGACCTAGTCGTTTAAACAATATATAAGGCATGACATTTATACTTGCCCCTAGATCGGCTAACGTATTATCAATAGTTAAACTACCAATTAAACATGGAATCGTAAAACTCCCTGGATTTTTTGCTTTTAGTGGTAGTCTGTTTCGTAGCATTGCTGAGCATGTTGCGTTCAATTCCACATGGTGCTCTTCATATATTTTGCATTTGTTCGTTAAGACCTGTCTTAAGAATTTCCTTGAATCGGGCATCTGAAAAAGATCTTCAAGAAGAGGTAAGTTAATATGTAATTTCTTTAGAAGTTTTAGAAACTTACCAAATTGTTCCTCTGGGTCCTCTTGTTTCAATGCTTCGGGATAAGGTATGCGAGGTTGGTATTCTTTGATTATCGACTTTGGTTTTTTATGAGCTACCTCTGTTTTTCCTTTTTCTTCCTTGATTTCTTGTGCTGATATGGGCTTGTCTACCTTTGTACCCTCTTGAGATGTGATGGCTTGGATTTGTTCTTTTGGGTTTATTTCTATGTTACTTGGTAAACGTCCTTGTTGACGTTCAGAAATCAGCTTTGTAAGATGTCCCACTGACCTAGTAAGTTCTCCAACTTTATTCTCGATCCCTTTGATCGATTTTTGTTGTTCATCACGTGTTGCTTCAGCCTTTTGGAGACGAGAATTTGTAGCTGCCATGAATTTTGTCAGCATCTCTTCAAGGTTTGATTTCTTTTCCTGTGAATAGGGCTGATTTTGGTAATTTGGAGTAGGTTGCTGCCTTTGATTTCCTTGATTTCCTTGTCCTCCCCACGAAAAATTTAGGTGGTTCCTCCAACCTGCATTATAAGTGTTACTATAAGGATTATTATTAGATCAGAAATTGTTACATATATAGTTTGTCTACCCGATTTCTGTTCCTGGTTGGTAGAGTGGGTACTCAGAATTCACCACATTCCCGCTTGCTTCGCATTGTATGACTGGATGTACCTGTGAAGAACATAAATTATCAAGCTTTTTATTCATTAACTCCACTTGTGTTGACAGCATTGTCACTGCATCTATGTTAAAAACTCCAGCTAATTTTTTCGGTTTAGCTCTTGTAATCTGCCATTGATAGGTGTTCAATGACATCTCCTCAATAAAATCGTAAGCCGTTTCAGAAGTTTTATTATTCAAAGTTCCACCGGCTGATGAATCAATCATTTGCCTAGTTAGAGAATTCACACCATTGTAAAAAGTTTGGACTTGAAGCCACAAAGGTAATCCGTGGTGTGGGCATCTCCTTAGGAGATCATTGTATCTTTCCCATGCATCATATAATGTTTCTGCGTCATTCTGTACAAAAGAAGATATGTCATTCCTAAATTTAGCCATTTTGGCTGGTGGAAAATATCTTAAAAGAAATTTTTCTATCATTTGATCCCATGTGGTGATTGACCCTCGTGGTAACAAGTTCAACCACTGCTTTGCTTTGTTCCTTAATGAAAAAGGAAATAACCGAGGACGTATGGCATCGTCAAAAACACTATTTATTTTGAACGTATCACAGAATTCTAAAAAATTACATATATGAGTGTGTGGATCTTCATCCTGCAAACCATCAAATTGAACAAACTGTTGAATCATTTGTATTGTGTTAGGCTTTAATTCAAAATTATTAGCAGCTATAGCGGGCCTAACAATACTAGATTCTGCTGTTGTCAAATTAGGTTTAACATATTCATACATAGTACGCGAAGCATTCTGTTCTTGCACATTTGGCGGTGGATTGTTTTCGTCCATCCCTTCAGTAGGATTGGATCTTTGCTGTTCTTTTCTTTGATAGTCTAGGGCTCATCTAATTTCTCTGTAATTTCTATGAGTGGTAGCTTCAATGTCACTTTCGTATTCTAATGGTCCTCTCGGATTTCTTCTAGTCATAAACTAGAGGTACCTGTTATGAAAAGAAAGAAAGAAATTTTAGAAAAACAAAAATATATGTATAAGAATAAGAGAAATTTAAAAATAAAAATAAAAATAATGGCTAAAGTAATAGAAATAGAGCTTTCTTAATATTTTAGTGCTCCCCGACAGTGGCGCCAAAAACTTGATCGTGTCAAACAGTCGAGCTTTAATATTTATAAAGAGTGATCGATCCTGTAGACTAATTGTGACAACAATAGAGGCAAGTGCACCTATCGAATAGTAGTATAGCTTAGGCAAGAATAACTTATCGAACCCAAGGGAACCTAAAAGCACTACTACTCACTTTCTTTCTATTATTTAGCATGAAATATGGAATGATTGATTTATTAAAACTAGTGAAATACTTTAAAATAAATGCAAAGACAAAAGAATGAATGGGAGAAAGGCTTTAGGAAAACTCAGTTGATTAAGATGATACCCTCAAGAAGAATCCACCTATGACTTCACTTATTATTTATTCCCCAACCATACGATTTCTTTACTTAGCTTGATCTGTGAGACTCCTTAACCTATATTAAACCCTCTCTCGAGGCAAATAACGTCTAACCTTAGGTTAATTAGTGGAACTCTCATTCTCTTATAATAACCCCCTAAGGAAGCAGTAAATCGATTAATGGATTCCTATATTAGGTTTCACCCTAATCCGACAAAATCTCGTAACCCTATCTCTAGGCGCCCAATCAACTCCGCTCAATTATGCTAGATCTACTCTTAGTCAGGGTCTATTCCTCCTCCACCTAAGCACATCAGATTAAATTAAGCAATATAATTAAGAACAAGCTAAATACTTCTCATATAAATTTAGAAATCATATAACAAAATCCATCATAGTTCATCCCCTTCAGGTATCTGAAGGGTTTAGTTCATAACTAAATACGAAAACATCTCAAGAGAAAAGAATTAAAAAAACATAAGAAATCCCTAAAACCCCCTGAAGGAATTAGAGGAGAGATCCCCCATCTTGAATGGAGGTTTGGATTCTTGAGATGGATCAATTGGCTATCTTCAAGTGACTCCCTAAAAGATGAAAGCTTCGACAAAAGCCTCCACCAAAAAGCTCCCCCTTTATGTCTGCCTTGGGTTGTTTATATAGGCTTTGGAATGCTATCCTTGGCTCCTAAGTATCTCCTTTAAGTAAAATTACTATTAGGGTGTTGGAGTAGACTTAGGACTATGTTTCTTTGGCTTCAAGCATCCAAATCTGAGTGAAATTGCTCTCTCCCGTGGCAGGGGCACGGCCATGGCACACGTCCGTGTAAATTGTGGTTGGGTCGTGTCTCAATTCTGTTATTTTGGGAGCGGTCGTGTAAGTGTGGATTCAGGCCGTGCTTTAGGTCTGTCGATTTGGACACGGCCATGTAGATCACCAGGCACATCCGTGTGAGAAATGGATGATGCATGGCCATGTGTGATGGAGTTGAGGCCGTGCTCTAGGTAATCGACGAGGCAAGATCGTGTGGGCTTTGGGCCAGCCCGTGTTGATTTCCCACTAAGGCCCAATTACTCTATTTTAAGCCCGTTTTGTGTTCTTTTTATCCTCGGGTGCTTTCTTAAGTATAAACATGAAAAGAAAGGATTAAAAGCACCTTTTTACATAAAATCAAGGGCTAAACCATCCAAAAGCCTATGAAATATGGGGTTAAAATATGTTACTTTTACGGTTTATCACCCTTAAACCAGTGGGCAAGTTGAAGTAGCAAGCCGAGAACTTAAGCACATCCTTAAAAAAGCAGTCAAATCAAATAGAAAAGATTGGGCATTAAAAGTAGATGATGCCCTATGGGCCTATAGAACAGCTTTTAAAACACCTCTAAGGACATCCCCATACAAACATGTATACGGGTAAAGCTGTCATCTACCATTTGAGTTAGAACACAAAGCTTTTTGGGCCATAACATTTTTAAATTTTGATCTTAGAACTGCAGGAAAGAAAAGAATGATGCAGATGAACGAGATAGACAAATGTAGTGCTAAGGCCTACGAGAACTCAAAGCTATACAAAGAGGCAACAAAGCGACGCCACGATTCTCGTCTAAAGAAGTCGAAACAATTCAAAGTAGGGGACTTGGTCCTACTCTACAACTCAAGGCTCAAATTATTTCTTGGGAAGTTGAAATCAAGATGGTCGGGCCCATTCACAATCAAAACAATTTTCTCGTATAGTACAATCAAGGTAACCTACCCCACCAAAGGTACATTTAAGGTAAATTATCACCGACTAAAAATTTATAATAGTGCAGCTTTTAGGGACATAAGAGAGGAGCTTCAACTCCGTGAACTTTCTTTTAATGAAAATAGGGAAAGTCTAGCTTAAGAGTATAAACGAGCGCTTCTCGGGAGGCAACCCAAACGCTAATCTATTAACATTTTTATTTTTAGTATCTAACACCATATTAATTAACCCAATGAATTGTAGGTTGGGGTCACACGGCCTTACACACGAGAGTGCCCGTGGCCATACGAAAGCTAGGGGATGAGCCAGGGGCGTCCCAGTATCTGTGTACAAACAGAGGAAATTCTTTTATCGAAACACGGGCAAGACACGCCCGTTCTAAACAACCGTGTTTAAATACTGACATTCTTAGCACGAGTAGGACACGACCATGCCCCACCACCATAAGAACATACTGGCTTATCGAACACGGGCTAGACATGCCCGTTCTAAATGATCGTGTTAAGATACTGACATGCCAAGCACGAGCCACACATGCCCATGCCTCACAACCATAGGAACATACTGGCTTATCAAACATCGGCCAGACACGCCCGTTCTAAATGACTGTGCTCAAAAAACTAGTCGCGCCAAGAATTTAAAATCACAAAAAACACAGAACTTGAAAAAATAGCACGGGCATGGCCTGACCGTGCCCCCACTACTATTTAAACACCTTACCTATTCAATCCCCCCATTTAACCTAAAAACAAAAATTTCAGCCCTCCTTGTTCCAAAATTCGGCCACACCCACACCCCCTGCCCCACCCAAAACCTTCTTAACCTCCGTTTCTTCCATCCAAACAGCACCAAAATCATCCACACGCCTGCAACATAGTCGTGCGACAAAACCTCCACGCCCTTGCTCCCGCCATGCTCATGCTGGAATGCCTCGCCACCACCGTGCTCAGCCCGTGTTCTGCAGAAACCCACCACCATCACCCCTGGTTCTTTCAATTATTTCATTTCTTTAACTTAAAGATTGACAAATTTCATACTAGTTTGTTTTGTTTAGGGTAATTTCTTTAGTTTTAAGTATGATTCATTTCTTAAGAACTCATTTTAGAAATTATGTCAATGTTTCATTCATGAATACTTGCAATCTCATTGTTATAGCAAAATTTATTATTATTATTTATTATTAGATAGATTTAATAAGTTTCTTTTGACTATATCCTTTCACAACATTTCATTTTGTTGCTTATTGGGAGAATCATCGTGTTTTGCCTCAATTATTTCTATATAGATAACAACTTGATATAGCCATTACTTGAATACGTAATTTATTTTTCAGGTACAATGTCGTCATCTCGTGGAAAGAGAACAACCGCCCCGAGTTCAAAAAAGTGAAAAGGACCCGGCTCATCCTCTGCCAGTGCCTCTTCTGAGGTTTGACACCACTTCCTTCAATTTAATTAAGAAACTCAGGAAGCACGATACAGGGCATTTCGAGAAAGGCCCTTAGGCACTAGAAGGTGCATCGACTGGGACCCCGTGGAGCAAGTCAGACTAGCGATCGATATCCGAGCCCTCATATTGACTGAACCGTGGGAGCAGTTCTTCTCTATCATCGAGCCTACATATTTGGAACTCACATTCGAGTTCTGCACCATTTTCACTTTTCAGACAGTGATGACCAATTCTAATGATTTGGGAACAGTCCAATTCTGTTTAGGGGACACGATACGTCGACTAAGTGTACTGCAATTCGACACAGCACTTGGACTCTATACGGAGGAATTTATAGAAGAAAATACCTCTCCGAGTTAGACTGTCAACTCCGTCGTACTCTGCTAAACTACTGGCGCAGCTTAGCCCCCACCACGGGCATCTACGACCCCAGTTGCTCTAAGGCGATAGCCCTTGGACCACCCCTACGGTATATCCACGCCATCATAACTCATACGATCACCGGTCGACATGAGAGCACCAGCGTGGTAAATAAGCACGATGTCTACTAGCTATCGTGCACGTCAGAAGGGCACGTGTTTGACCTTGTCTACTTCATCGCTTGTGTAATACAGCACCAGATAAAACCGCATAAAAAAGGGCATTTTGTCAATGGGGTCGTATATCACTCGATTAGCTCAATACTTTGGCTTCCTCAACACTGATCTCAGACTTCCTCTCTCACACTGGTTGGCCAGATGATACCTCAGGGCATTCAGACGATGTTGCACATGAGAATGGTTAAATATTGTCGTGGGACCGACCCACCTCAATACCGACTAGCCACAGAAGAGGCAGAGCCAGATGACATTATTGATGATGTCCCACAACCATCCCAAGAGGCACCGATTTCGAGCCAGCGACCATCCCATGCAACACCTCATTGGCGGATATCTCTGCACGCCTCGACTAGTTCGAGCAATATTTCATCAACAACACTCGACGTTTTGATGGGATAGAGGCCACCCTCCAACAGTTATGCCAGTACCACCATATCTCATCTCCAGCACCACCACCGGATCCAGTCGATGAGGAGGACCTTTGAGTCCTTTTATTTAGATTTTCTTTTACTTATTTTTTTTATTTTTCTTGTCATTTTAATATTTGATTTGCCTTACGTTTGAACATTTTCCTCGTATGTTACGTTTATTATGATTATCATCCACATCTAACCTTCGAGTATTCCTAATATTTATTTAATTACGCCTCCAAGATTTCTCATTGATACATTAAGCAGTATCAAACACATCACTAGGAGCACTTCACTACTATACAAGTTAAACGCCACCATGACCTCTGCCAACTCTCGGAATCATCCAAAATTCTAGAAGTTTCACTTCTCCCCTTCTCTTTTGATTACATTATCGGTTATCTATGTACATTGAGGACAATGTACATCTTAAGTATGGAGGGGTAAAAGTATCTAACTTTTTGCATTATTTTAAAATCCTGAATTTTAGTCTTGTTCCTAAGTAATTTTCTCATATTATTAATTAGGGTAAAATTTCTGATGATCTATGATTTTTATTGATATGTATTTGAGTAAGTCATTGATAATTGTGCATTGATGATTTATACTTGAAGAATACTAGATAATCAAGCATGATTAGTCTATTTTTCAAGAATAACAAAATTTTCTAGGTTGTTGAACTGAATTTGAATATTACCTTAAAGTTTGAAATTTACAGGGATTGATATCAAATACCCATAATTTTTGTGAGATTTTGAGCCTTATAGAGCATATATTCTTTTTCATGCTCACCTTATTGATTATGACTATGTCAACTTTGAACTATTATTCTAGAACTTGCCTCGATTATACATGTTGACACCACATCTATAATTTGATATACTGAGATGATAAAGGCACCTAGGTTTTAACCCATTCACTCCACTAAAAAGCCTACATCCACAAATTAACCCTTAGTGAACCCATTTGATCCTAACGACCTTTTTTTTATTGAATTACCCGCTTAATATTAACCCAAAACCCTTTGTATTTGTTATCACCATTCTTTTTTACTACCCTTCTATCAAGAATTGATTTGATCAGTTGACGAATTAGTTTATTTCAGTTGATAAAGTTCTTTCTTTATTATGTATTTACTTAGTTTTTTCTTAAAAAAACAAAAAAAAAATAAACCAAAGTATATTCAAGCATTAGTATATGATTAAAGGAGCTTATGCGTTTAAATTCCAATTTTTGAAGAAGAGCTTGTATAAAAAGTATTATCAATAGTAGTATTACTAGTTTCAAAGCAATCATTTATCTTCTAGTTCATTATTCTTGTTAGGTAATTGGTCAGGGCAATCTCAATTTCAAACCTTCTAATCTAGGTTTTATCCACACCTTTAACCTAAGCCCCATTACAATCCTGTCAAAAGACCTTTTTATTTGTGTATCATCTCATATTACAGTGGTGGAGATTTGATTTTCAGGCAAGCTTATGGGATTAACTTTTTAGGTTCGACTTATGAGTGCTTTTCTTAAAACTTAAACACTCCGAGTGATTTGAGTGAATCTTTAGTGATGAAATCAATCCTTGTCATTTTTGAATTAAAGGTAATTATTTAGATAAGGGGAGATACCTATGTTTTCGTGCTACAAAATATATGACTTAGAATTGTTTGAATCTTTAGGAGACTTTGAGTTTAATTATCCATGTATGAATTATCTGTGAATTATGATGAGGCATTGTTGATAGGAATTGTGAATTATGGAAAGTTCATTTTAATTGTAAGTTGAGAATTTTGCTTGAGGACAAGCAAGAGCTTAAGTGTGGGGGTATTTGGTAAACCCTAAAAGTAACATATTTTAGACCCGTTTAGTATGCTTTTGGATAATTTAGCCCTTATTTTATGTAAAAATGTGCTCTTAATCTTTTTTTTCATGTTTTTACTCAGGAAAGCACCCGAGGACGAAAAGAACAAGAAATAGGCTTAAAACGGGCCAATTTGGGCCAAAGAGGAAATTGATATGGCCTGAACTTCAATCCACATGGTTGTGCCTCAACAATTAACTAAGACACGATCGTGCCCTAATCGATAGAATCGAGACACGGCCTGAAAATGATTTACACAGGCGTGTACCATGGCCGTGCCCCTGCCATGGGAGAGAGCAATTTCACTCTAATTTGGATACTTTGAGGCAAATAAACACATTCCAAAGCCTATTCAAACACTGAGTAGGAAGTATACTTAAATTAGGACACTTAGGGGCAAAGTAAAGCATTCTAAAAGTCTATATAAATGCCCTAAGTGTATACTAAAGTTAGGCATTAGGCATGGAGATAGGTCAAGGAGCCGAGCCAGAAAGGCCAGATTTGTGGGAATTACTCGAAGATAGCCAGTGATCCATCTCAAGGAGTCAAAATTCTACTCAAGATGGTGGATTTCTCCTTCAATTCCTCTAAGGGGTTTTAGGGATATATTATGTTTTGTTTTATCTTTTCTCTTTGGGATGTTTTCTTTATTTGTTATGAACTAAACCCTTCAGATACCTGAAGGGGATGAAACCTAGATGAATCTTGTTATTGATTTCTAAATTATATGATAAATACTTCATTTGTTCTTAATTATGCATACTTAATCCAAATATGATGTGCTTAGGTGGAGGAGGAAAAGACCTTGCTTAAGAGTAGATCTAGCGTAATTAAGCGGAGTTGATCGCACGCCTAGAGATAGGGTGATGAGATTTTTTCGGATTAGGGTGAAACCTAATATGAGAGTCCATAGATCGATTTACTACTATTCTAGGGGGTTATTATAAGAGAACGAGAGTTTCACTAATTAACCTAGGGTTAGACATTATTCACCTCAAGAGAGGGTTTAATATACGTTAGGGAGTCTTACGGATCAAACTAGGTAAATAAATCATATGGTTCAGTGTTACGTAACAAGTGACGTCTGGATTCTTCCTAAGGGTATTGTCGTGATCAATTGAGTTTTCTTCAAGTTATTTTCCAAGTCGTTGTTTTTGTCTTTGTGTCTTTAGCTTAGTAGTCATTAAATTAGATTAAATCAACCAATCACTCTATATTTTAGGCTAAATAATAAAAAGAAAGTGAGTATTAGTACTTTTAGTTCCTTTGGGTTCGATAATTCGGTCTTGCCTAAGCTATACTACTATTCGATAGGTACACTTGCCTATAATCATTGACAGAGTTAGTTTTCAAGTTTGATCATATTCTTTATAAATTTTAAAACTCGACAAAATAATGATCGCCAATTTTAACACATGTTTAAGGTCTAGTAGATCTAGATGAGGGACTGTATGTTCATATTTGAGTATGTATGATTGATGATAGACTTTGTGTCGTGTTATAGTTTTGAAATGTTACGATTGTTCAGTAACTTCTCTTAACCGTATTCTGGTGATGGTTTTCGATTAAGGGTGTTACATTTTATTGGTATCAGAGCTACGGTTTAGTCGATTCTCGGATTAACGTTGCGTGTGTGAGTCTAGCTATACATGCCATATATGAAATTGCGATAGTGTGATGAATTCTGATAGTTGATAATGTGTTTTCGTATAATAAATAGATCCTGATGGAGCAATTGCTGACGATGTAAAGAGTAACGCGCCTGCTCCAGCTTAAGAGATAGCGCCAGCCACATCTAGGCCATATAAAAGTAGTGAGGGAGGAGAGGCTAAGCAAGCCTTCTTTCGTATGATGAGTGAGTGGTTTTCAGAGTTCATTCGAATGAATCTGGCTGCTCCATAACCTCCACCCCCACTAGTACCTGTAGTGCCACAAGTGATAGATCCGATTCGACTGAATAAACCTCTTGTGGATAAGATTCAAAATTACGGGGCTAAAAAATTAAGGGCCACAGCTGATGACGATGCTAACAAGCTGAGTTCTGGCTCGAGAATACAATTCAGGTATTCGATGAGATGTCGTTGACTCCGGGTGAGTGTATCAAGTATGTAGTTTCTTTATTGAGAGATACAGCTTATAATTGGTGGAATACATTAACATCCGTAGTTCTGAGAGAGAGAATCACCTGGGATTTCTTTTAAGTTGAGTTCAGAAAGAAGTATATCAGTCAACAATATAAAAATCATTGATCAGAAATGTAAAGAGTTTCTAGAGCTGAAACAGGGTCGTTTGTCAATTACTGCGTACGAGCGGGAATTTGTGAGATTAAGCCAGTATGCTCGGGAATGTGTTTCGACCGAAGCTACTTGTGTAAACGCTTCATAGAAGGGCTGAATGAAGAAATTAAGTTGTTTGTTGGGATACTTGATATAAACAAATTTGTTGTGTTAGTCGAAAGAGCATGCAAAGCCAAGGAGCTCAGTAAAGAAAAGAAGAAAGCTGATTCTGAAGCTCATGAAGAAAGAAAAAGATTGATGAGTAAGTATTCTCAACCTTCAATGAAGAGATTTAGAGATACAAATAATGGATCACATACTTCATTTGGACATCCAAATAGAGACCGCGCAAGACTAAGTGTTGGTCTAAGAACTCAAGCTCCAATAGAATCAAGTGTTGATAGTGCCAAAAGTAACAAGCCTGCGTGTTGACAGTGTGGAAGATGACATGAGGTAAATGTTGGGGCAAGTACAACAATAGAGTTTACTATAAATATGGATCACGAGATCACTTTATTCGAGATTGTCCAAAGATGGTTGAGGAAGAAAATGTTCAGAATGTGAGATCGAGTAATGTGACTGCTAGGGGTAGACTACCTAGAAACCCCAAAAATGTGAGCGAAAGTCAAAGAGGGACTACTGATACAATTGTGAGATCAGAGGCAAGAGCACTTGCCCGAGCTTATGCTATACGTGCACGAGAGGAAGCATCATCTCCAAATGTCATTACTGGTACTTTTACTTTATTCGATACTAATGTGATTACATTAATAGATCCGGGTTCAACTCATTCCTATGTGTCTGTGAATCTAGTATTGAGTAAGACTCTACCTGTTGAGTCTATTGAATTTGTGTTTAGAGTATCGAACCCCTTAGGCAAGTGTGTCTTGGTGGATAAAGTGTGCAAGAATTGCCCATTGATATTTCGGGATATATGTTTTCCGGCTAATCTGATGTTGTTACCATTCGATGAATTTGATATTATTCTAGGCATGGACTGGCTCACTTTGCAAAATGCCATTGTGAATTGTAAAAGAAAGAGTATTGAATTGAAAAGTCAGAACGGTGAGATAGTTCAAATTGAATCCAATGATTTGAAAGGGTTACCAGTTGTTGTATCTGCAATGAAAGCTTTGAACTATGTAAGAAAGGGTTGCGAAACTTATTTGGCATCTGTGATTGATACAAAAGGTCAGAAAAGAAATTTGAATCTGTGCCTGTGGTTTGTGAGTTTTCAGATGTGTTTTCTGAGGGGTTACCAGGATTACCTCTGATTCGAGAAGTTTAATTTGAAATTAAATTGGTATCGGGAATGACTCCTATCTCGATAGCTCCTTATAGAATGGCACTGATAGGATTGAAAAAGTTGAAGTCTCAATTGCAAGAGTTGACTGACAGAGGATTTGCACGACTGAGTTTCTAGGCCTGGGGTGCTCCTGTGTTATTTGTGAAAAAGATAGACGGTACTATGAGAAGGTATATTGATTACCGACAATTGAACAAAGTGATAATAAAGAACAAATATCTATTGCCTCGTATCGATGATTTGTTTGATCAGCTGAGAGGAGCTACAGTGTTTTCTAAGATAGATTTGAGATCGAGCTATTATCAGTTGAGAGTTAAAGAATCCGATGTATTGAAAACTACTTTCAGGACAAGGTACGAACATTATGAATTCTTAGTGATGCCTTTTGGACTAACAAATGCTCCTGCAGTGTTTATAGATCTGATGAATTAGATATTTAGACCGTATTTGGATCGTTTTGTTGTGGTGTTCATTGATGATATTTTGATCTACTCATATGATGAGACGCAGCATGTCGAGCATTTGAGAATTGTGCTACGGACTCTGCGTGAGAAACAATTGTATGCTAAATTTAACAAATGTGAGTTTTGGTTGGGTGAGGCTGGATTACTCGGACATATTATGTCAACTGCAGGAATACAAGTGGATTCGAGTAAAATCTCTACTATTTTAGAATGGAAACCTTTGAGAAATGTGTCTAAGGTCTATAGTTTTCTAGGACTAGCGGGATATTATAGACGATTTTTGAAAGGCTTCTCGATGATTGCGACTCTGTTGTTTATAGTGATTGCTATAGTTTAAATTAGTGGTCGGAAAAGTGCCACGAGTTTTGAATGGTTGAAAGTATAGAAAGATGTTAAATTTGAGTGGTCATTAAAAGTGCCACCTTAAATTGAGTTTTGAATGATTGAAAGTATATGTATCTTGATCTGTGACTTGAAGTACTTGCCGAAAGATTTGAATTTGCATAGAGAAGGTTTATAGTTTATAGTGATGCATCGTTAAAACCATGGTTTTGTTTGAGAATCACAACCTCTTTGTTAAAACCCAATACAACTAAAGCAATTACATCTCGTGATAACATAATTATCTTTAATAAACCTTTTAGGCAAAAATAAACGATTAAAAACTAGAGTTGTAACTTATTCTTAAAATACAAGTAATTTGAGGTAGCTAAAGCATCATTAAACTTGAACTATTAATCAATTTCGGAAAAACTTTTATTTTCGTTCTTAGAAAATTCTCGTTTAAAACAATTTAAGCAAAATAATAAGTAAACCAACCATAAAGCAAATAATAAAATAGTTCGAGGCCTTATTACAACTTAAACCAAAATAATAAAATAACGGAATAGAAATTTAAAATTCAAAACACTATTTAGAAGAATGGCCTCCACCGAGTTATCCATGGCCCAAGTCCACCTCACGAACATTACCTGAGGTTAAGAGAAAGGGGGTGAGTTACAAGAACTCAGTGTATAATCCCTTACCATCATCCTTTGGGTGAACACACATAGCAATATTTTGGGCCTAAGCCCAATTACAATTATAACATGTATATAATATGCATGTGATATGCAATTCCCAAACCAAGCCTAATTTCCATCCGCTACACACCCCGTACCAACCATCACACTGTGGGATCAAGTCAACCCACCCATAAACACACACGATCGTGGGCATTAAGCCATTTTATATTTGTGGCAAAGCCACCGAACTAGAGCAATAAGCCATTTGATTATTTGTGGCGAGCCACCGAACTAGAGCAATAAGCCATATTTGTGGCGAGCCACCGAACTAGAGCAATAAGCCATTTGATTATTTGTGGCGAGCCACCGAACTAGAGCAATAAGCCATTTGATTATTTGTGGCGAGCCACCGAACTAGATTTTGGCAGCAGCCTTTCTTCTCTTCATCATTTTCCCAACCCATGCAAACATGTATGCATAACAATTTATATCCATATGAAAATTTTAGCAAAAGGCCCAATTTATAAGAGAATCAATATTTCAAGTTTTTAATTAAGGCCCATAACACAAAATAACATTTAGCCCATTTAGCACTTTAACAACTTAGGCCCAATTAACGATCTAGCAGAGATTTCGGCCCATTTAACTATTTTTCAGGGTTTTCGGCCCATTTAACGATCTAGCAGAGATTTCGGCCCATTTAACTATTTATCAGGGTTTTCGGCCCATTTAACAATCTAGCAGAGATTTCGGCCCATTTAACTATTTTTTAGGGTTTTCGGCCCATTTAACGATCTAGCGATTTGACCCATTTAACTATTTATCGGGTTTTACCCATTTAACAATTAGCAAAATTTTGGCCCATTTAACGATCTAGAAAAAATTTGGCCCATTAATCGATCTAGAAAATTTGGCCCATTATTCACATGAGGCCCATATAGCAACATATTTCACTTTGACCCATAAAGGGTATTTTCGTAATTTAGTCCATAGGGACATTTTCATAATTGACCCATTAGGGGCATTTTAAGTAACTTGACCTGTAAGGAATTTTCATAATTCGATAATCGTACCCACAAAGGGTAATTCGATAATTTACCCTCTAAGGATATGATGGTAATTTCGCAACCTAAGCTTAATTACTAATTTGGGGCATAAAAACGAAACTGTCCAACTGCATCACACTGACTAAATTGGCCATAACTCGATTTAGAAAACTCAAAATCTAAATCTATAAATTTTCCTTGAAACTAGACTCGTATATCTTTCTACTATAAGTTTTCCAGAATTTTTAGCTTAACCATTTAGTACAGTTTATTCCTTAAATTTTCCCTTGTTTCACTGTCCAATGATTCTGACCTCTCTTACCTTAATCTCAAATATCTTATTGTACGATTTTCATCTACTGCTCCCACTTATTTCCATTGAAAATAGGTTCACTGAGGAATCCATACATATCAATTATAACTCTTAATTCACTTTGTACAATTTTATACGATTTTTCCCAGACAAAACAGAATACCCTAAAGTCATTCAGAACCAGCCTCACTAAAATTTACATATCTCTGAATATAAAATTCCTTTTCCTTCTCCGTTTCATCCATATTAAAGTAGACACAATAAGCTTTAATTTGATATCTTACTTACTTTGTAATTCCTTTTATCCAATTTTTCATGATTTTTCAAATACAAGACACTGTTTCTGACCGAAACTATTTTATTACAAAATACGATTACCACTACGAATATCGCACTCTCGGTGATCACGAATGCGGTTATCGGTTTTATTCGGTATTTCTACGAATCACAGAATATTTCATGTAAACTTTCAAAGAGATGTGAGACTTACTCACCATTTCAAACATATATTCGGAAGGGTGCGGGATTACACACCTTATTGGAATCCGTAACACGAAATTCTCCATGACACCTAAAGATACAATCGATCAACAATTAATCCCAAAACTGAATTTACCACTTCAACCAATTATTTTGATTGATTAACAATCTATCACTTACCAACAATCCGAGTCTCTTATTACGAGGGATAGGTGTTCGATTGGCCCTCCGATAAAGTACTTCGAGTCCTTAAAAGTGATTAACACAAAAACAATGTTAGCCACACCTTATTGACGAAAAGGAATCACCACAATACACCCCCTTCACCTATATATGGCTTGTAAGAAAAAGAAAATGAAATGAAAAGAGGAAAATACGATTACTTACCGATTTGATTAAGAAGAGATTGGATGGAAGAAGAGTGCCTTGTAATTTCGAAAATCAAAAGGGGAATAAACAATAGATGAAAATTTTGATCAAACAAAAGAGCAAGAAAATGCACAATTGTGCTAGGGAATTCGCCAAAGTAAAAAGAAGGAAGAAACTATGGTCACCAAGGCTTGTAATTTCGGCACAAAGCAAAGGAAAAGAAAAGAATTTGAGAGGAAAAACAATGCACTATTGTGCTACTATGATTTGGCAAGGAGGGTTGCAAAATTGAGAGAAATGGCACAAAGTTGTCAAAAGGATTTTTTTGGCCAAAACAAAGCTAAGACTTTACCAAATGCCAAATAAAATTTCAGCCACCTAATTACTCCAAAAAAACCATCCACATGCATCCCCCCTTAGGATAAGATTTGGCCACTCATACTTTCCAAAACACCTCTCCCGATATTAGCCTCTTGTCCTACTTTCTTTCCTATTCCTCTTGATTCCTTTCCTAAACTTTAACCTTGCCATATTCTTTTAGCCACCTTACCAAAATAATAAAGTCCACACTTACCAAAAATACTTCTTGGCCGACACATAAGGAAGGAAAGCAAAAATAATAGTTAAATTTGCAAACAATGGGATTTGAACCTCTTCCCTCAAGGTACATCACTTAATGCCATAACCTCTTTACCATAAGCTCCTTTATGCTAACAAATTACTCATCTCATTCCATAAGCCTTGAAGCCACTTACTATCTCTCCTTAATAGGCTAAATCACAAAATTTTACTAAGGCCCAACTCGAACCCGGAACTTCATAGAAGCCTCGTAACCTTCCAAATTCACTTAACTAATAAGTCCAATTTGCAATATTGTCATTCTCTTGTTCTCAAAATTTTAAACATTCCTACGCCATTGGGCCCAATCCTACTAGGCCCAATTTTAGGATGTTACAATTCTACCCTCCTTAAAGAAATTTCGTCCTCGAAATTTCCAATCAACTACTAAACGTATCGCTCAGATCACATCACTAAGCTTTCGCTGCGCACTCTGCTCTTAAAAAACCACAATGTACTTTTAACTTAATCTTAAATCCTTTTACATCCAAACATCTAACCACGATAGCAAACCGTTATATACCACTTATACAAAAATTTTCTTACATTCTATCATCACTTCCAACCATAAGCGACTTGATGGTGATGTAACAATCTCGAGCCTTATGCTCCTTAGACTCGCATCTCCGCATGCTCCTAACCTCCTCCAGCATTCTCCGGATGGCGCTTACGCAATAATCGCAAGTCGAAAAGTTTGGGCGTGCCTTGACACGCTTCACGAGCGAGGCTGTGACCCTAAAGAACCACGATCTCTTTTCTTCTTATAATCCACGCACTCAACTCAAAGTGCCTCACTTGATTCCTTTAACCTCCTCCAATACTTTTTAACTATAAAAGTCGACTCATCAACCTTAAATCGGACACGAGATCCTGTCTCAGCCACGGGCGATGCCAACGTCTCCCTTTCGGGCACATGCCTTGGTGCCAAAGATCTAGCCCTAGCACCTCGGCCTCTACCACGTCCACGTCTACCGCGTCCGCGTCTTCTAGCGCTCATGTTCACTAAGTCGATATAATCTGATTAAGAGTTTTATGAATCATTATGCTATTTTAGTGTTTATTAAACAATATTTTATGGAGTATAAGAGTAGAAGTTGTTTTAGTAAAGCGCATCCTAAAGTCTCAATCTCTATAGTTTCAATATCTAAAACTAAAAGTTCTAGAGTGTTCCTATAGTCATATCACAATAATTATAAAACGAAAATAAATACTTACTTGACTTGGTGCGGGACACGTGGTGCCATACTTCCTTTCAAACATGTATTATAATGTAAAATTCAAAACAATTTGGAAGCGTTTATGAACCCAAACCATAGCGAATTTTCAAACTGCTCGATACCATAAAATGTAACACCCCAAATCCGGCCTAGAAGTTAGGCCGAATCGGCGTGCCACATGGAAGTGTTTTCAAAACCATCTTTGCAATTGTTAACAACTTGTTTGAGAATCACGACCTCTTTGTTAAAACCCAATACAACTAAAGCAATTACATCTCGTGAAAACATAATTATCTTTAATAAACCTTTTAGGTTGCGAAAGCATATTTGAAATAAACGATTTGCAAAAACTAGAGTTGTAACAACATTTTGAAAACATTTCGAAGCGTAGATAAAATACAAGTAATTTGATAAATCACAAATCAAGGAATTAAACTTTAAATCCGTGACTTTTGAAAATGTCGTTAATAAATTGAAAGAAAATTGAGTTAAATCATATTTGTAAAAGTTCATCTTGAAATCCATTTATTAATCAATTTCGGAAAAACTTTTATTTTCGTTCTTAGAAAAATTCTCGTTTAAAACAATTTAAGCAAAATAATAAGTAAACCAACCATAAAGCAAATAATAAAATAGTTCAGAGGCCTTATTACAACTTAAACCAAAATAATAAAATAACGGGAATAGAAATTTAAAATTCAAAACACTATTTACGAAGAATGGCCTCCACCGAGTTATCCATGGCCTAAGTCTACCTCACGAGCATTACCTACGAGGTTAAGAGAAAGGGGTGAGTTACAAGAACTCGATATATAATCCCTTACCATCATCCACTGGGTGAACACACATAGCAATATTTTGGGCCTAAGCCCAATTACAATTATAACATGTATATAATATGCATGTGATATGCAATTCCCAAACCAAGCCTAATTTCCATCCGCTACACACCCCCATACCAACCATCACACCTGGGGATCAAGTCAACCCACCCGCCAACACACCGGTCGTGAGCATTAAGCCATTTTATATTTGTGGCAAAACCACCGAACTAGAGCAATAAGCCATTTGATTATTTGTGGCGAGCCACCCGAACTAGAGCAATAAGCCATATTTGTGTGAAACCACCGAACTAGAGGCAATAAGCCATTTGATTATTTGTGGCGAGCCACCGAACTAGATTTTGGCAGCAGCCTTTCTTCTCTTCATCATTTTCCCAACCCATGCAAACATGTATGCATAACAATTTATATCCATATGAAAATTTTAGCAAAAGGCCCAATTTACAAGAGAATCAATATTTCAAGTTTTAATTAAGGCCCATAACACAAAATAACATTTAGCCCATTTAGCACTTTAGCAACTTAGGCCCAATTAACGATCTAGCGAGATTTGACCCATTTAACTATTTTTCAGGGTTTTCGGCCCATTTAACGATCTAGCAGAGATTTCGGCCCATTTAACTATTTATCAGGGTTTTCGGCCCATTTAACAATCTAGCAGAGATTTCGGCCCATTTATTGATCTAGCAGAGATTTCGGCCCATTTAACTATTTTTCAGGGTTTTCGGCCCATTTAACGATCTAGCGATTTGACCCATTTAACTATTTATCAGGGTTTTCAGCCCATATAACAATCTAGCAAAATTTTCGCCCATTTAACGATCTAAAAAAAATTTGGCCCATTAATCGATCTAGAAATTTGGCCCATTATTCACATGAGGCCCCTATAGCAACATATTTCAATTTGACCCATAAAGGGTATTTTCGTAATTTAGTCCATAGGGACATTTTCATAATTCGGCCCATTAGGGGCATTTTCGTAACTTGACCTATAAGGGCATTTTCATAATTCGATAATCGTACCCACAAAGGGTAATTCAGTAATTTACCCTCTAAGGATATGATGGTAATTTCGCAACCTAAGCTTAATTACTAATTTGGGGCATAAAAACGAAACTGTCCAACTGCATCACACTGACTAAATTGGCCATAACTCGATTTAGAAAACTCAAAATCTAAATCTGTAAATTTTTCGTGAAACTAGACTACTTAACCATTTAGTACAGTTTATTCCTTAAATTTTCCTTGTTTCACTGTCCAATGATTCTGACCTCTCTTACCTTAATCTCAAATATCTTACTGTACGATTTTCATCTACTGCTCCCACTTATTTCCATTGAAAATAGGTTCACTAAGGAATCCATACATATCAATTATAACTCTTAATTCACTTTGTACAATTTTATACAATTTTTCCAAGACAAAACAGAATACCCCGAAGTCATTCAGAACCAGCCTCACTAAAATTTACATATCTCCGAATATAAAATTCCTTTTCCTTTTCCGTTTCTTCCATATTAAAGTAGACACAGTAAGCTTTAATTTGATATCTTACTTACTTTGTAATTCCTTTTATCCAATTTTTCATGATTTTTCAAATACAAGACACTGTTTCTGACCGAAACTGTTTTATTACAAAATCGATTACCACTACGAATATCGCACTCTCGGTGATCACGAATGCGGTTATCGGTTTTATTCGGTATTTCTACGAATCACAAAATATTTCATGTAAACTTTCAAAGAGATGTGAGACTTACTCACCATTTCAAACATATATTCGGAAGGGTGCGGGATTACACACCTTATTCGAATCCGTAACATGAAATTCTCATGGCACCTAAAGATACAATCGATCAACAATTAATCCCAAAACTGAATTTACCACTTCAACCAATTATTTTGATTGATTAACAATCTATCACTTACCAACAATCCGAGTCTCTTATTACGAGGGATAGGTGTTCGATTGGCCCTCCGATAAAGTACTTGAGTCCTTAAAGTGATTAACACAAAAATAATGTTAGCCACACCTTATTCGACGAAAGGAATCACCACAATACACCCCTTCACCTATATACGGCTTGGAAGAAAAAGAAAATGAAATGAAAAGAGGAAAATATGATTACTTACTGATTTGATTAAGAATAGATTAGATGGAAGAAGAGTGCCTTGTAATTTGAAATCAAAAGGGAATAAACAATAGATGAAAATTTTGATCAAACAAAAGAGCAAGAAAATGCACAATTGTGCTAGGGAATTGACCAAAGTAAAAAGAAGGAAGAAACTATGGTCACCAAGGCTTGTAATTTCGACAAAGCAAAGGAAAAGAAAAGAATTTGAGAGGAAAAACAATGCACTATTGTGCTACTATGATTTGGCAAGGAGGGTTGCAAAATTGAGAGAAATGGCACAAAGTTGTCAAAAGGATTTTTTGGCCAAAACAAAGCTAAGACTTTACCAAATGCCAAATAAAATTTCAGCCACCTAATTACTCCAAAAAACCATCCACATGCATCACCCCTTAGGATAAGATTTGGCCACTCATACTTTCCAAAACACCTCCCCCGATATTAGCCTCTTGTCCTCCTTTCTTTCCTATTCCTCTTGATTCCTTTCCTAAACTTTAACCTTGCCATATTCATTTAGCCACCTTACCAAAATAATAAAGTCCACACTTACCAAAAATACTTCTTGGCCGACACATAAGGAAGGAAAGCAAAATAATAGTTAAATTTGCAAACAATGGGATTTGAACCTCTTCCTCAAGGTACATCACTTAATGCCATAACCTCTTTACCATAAGCTCCTTTATGCTAACAAATTACTCATCTAATTCCATAAGCCTTGAAGCCACTTACTATCTCTCCTTAATAGGCTAAATCACAAAATTTTACTAAGGCCCAACTCGAACCGAACTTCATAGAAGCCTCGTAACCTTCCAAATTCACTTAACTAATAAGTCTAATTTGCAATATTGTCATTCTCTTGTTCTCAAAATTTTAAACATTCCTACGCCATTGGGCCCAATCCTACTAGGCCCAATTTTAGGATGTTACAGACTATGAACTTGTAATTGATTATCATCCGAGTTAAGCTAATGTTGTAGCTAATGCTTTAATCCGAAAGTCTAAGTGTGCTTTGCGAACAATGAATGCTCAGAAAGATCTGTGTGATGATAGTGCAGTTTTGGCCGAGTTGAAAGTAAAGCTGATGTTTGTACGTCAGATTTGTGATGCCCAGAAAAGTGATGTTGAAATGATGGCTAAATGAACTCAGTGTGAATTGAATGTTGACTCGAATTTTGAGTTGATAGTGATGATTGTCTGAGATTTAGAAATCGATTTGTGTTCTATGAAATTCAGAGTTGATTCAGGTGATTTTGAATGAAACTCACCATAGTCGATTGACTATTCACCCGGGGAGTTCAAAAGTGTATAATTATTTGAAACAATTTTATTGGTGGCATGGTATGAAATGGGACATCTCTGACTTTGTGTCGAAATGTTTAATTTGTCAGCAAGTTAAAGTTGAACATCAAGTTTCGTCCGGTTTGTTACAACCGATCATGATTCCTGAGTGGAAATGGGAGAAAGTTAAGATGGACTTTGTGTCCAGGTTGCCTTTATCTCTGGAAAGAAAGATGCAATCTGGGTGATAGTTGACAGATTGACAAAATTAGCTCATTTCATTCTGGTGAGAACAGATTATTCACTCGATAGATCGGCTGAATTTGATATTGCTGAGATTGTGAGATTGCACGGGGTGCTAATATCTATTGTATCTGATAGAGATCCGAGATTTACCTCACAATTTTGGAAGAAATTGCAAGAGGCTTTAGGCATAAAATTGCATTTCAGTATTGCTTTTCATCCGCAAATGGATGGTCAGTCTGAGCGGATCATTCAGGTTCTTAAAGATATGTTAAGATGTTTTGTACTTGAGTTTGAGAATACGTGGGAAAAAATGTGTCGTTGACTGAATTCGCGTATAACAACTATTTTCAATCTAGTATCAAAATGGCACCATATGAGGCTCTTTCCGATCGAAAATGTCAAATGAGAATAAAATTCACGGGGTTGATCTTATAAAAGAAACTGAGCAAAAAGTGAAAGTAATCTGAGATAGTTTGAAAGTAGCCTCATATCATCAGAAGTCTTATGCAGACTTGAAACGGAAAGATGTCGAATTTGAGGTTGGTGATAAAGTGTTTTTTAGAGTGTCTCAGTGGAAGAAAATACTCTGATTTGGCAGAAAAGGCAAGTTGAGTCCAAGGTTCATCGGACCATATGAGATTATCGAGCATGTTAGGCCAGTTGCGTATAAATTACTGTTGCCACCTGAGTTAGAAAAGATTCATAACGTGTTTCATGTGTCGATGCTTCGACGGTATAGATCTGATTCGTCTCATGTGATTGCTCCTACTGAGGTTGAAATTCAGTCAAATTTGTCGTATAGTGAAGAACAGATTAGAATCTTGGCACGAGAGATCAAAGAGTTGAGAAACAAAAGAATTTCCTTAGTGAAAGTATTGTGGCACAAACATGGAGTTGAAGAGGCTACGTGGGAACCTAAAAACGTTAAGAGATAGCAATATCCACACCTATTCATTGATAAGATTCTTGGGGACGAAAATCCCTAAGGGAGGAGAGTTGTAACAGCCTGATTTAGACCCTAGTCAGAATAGTGGTTTCGAGACCACAAATTCGAGGTCAGAGTAATATTTTAATGTTATATTTGGTGTTGATTATGTGTGATATAGCCTGTGTGAAAATTCTGTGTGGTAATTTTATCAACTGTGTGCCGAATTAAGAGAAATACTTAATCGTGTAAAGTGTAAAAGCTGTGTGCTGATTTATAAATACCTAAGTGTTGTTGTCTTTTAATGTGGATGCCTTACGAGGCAATTATGCCATAAATAGGATAGTGGGTGACAATGGACAAAAATAGCCTTACAGTATAAATGTTTTATATGTTTAATAAAAGGGTAAATTGGTAAATAAAAAAATAATGTTTATTTACTAAAACAAATGTGAAAAAGAAAGCATTATTCATCTTTTGTTCCACCGATTTTTGAAGAAAGAATAAGGGTTTTAAGCTTTTGAATTTTCGGCACCTATCAAGCTTGATTCAAGGTTAGATTTTGTTCAGTTTTTGATAATTTCTATGTTTTCGTATCGTTGCTTCGTGCTTTAGCTAACCCAAGTTGTAATTTTGTGAATTGATAATGTTTTTGTGATGAGCCATTGATGAATGCTTGATCTATGTGCTAGTTGATAGTGAAATATAAAAACTTGGTGTTGAGAAAACATAGTTGTATTAGGATTTTTAGTGAAATTTAGCATTTTAGGCTTAATTGAGAAAATAAGAAATTGAAGGATTAAAATGTGAAATAAATGAAATCTGTGGGCTTATATGAACACAATGAAAAATTTGGCTAGGCTTATGTGAAAAGAAATTATGTGAATTTGATGATTTTGTGAAATAGGGACTAAAGTGTCAAAATGTGAAAATATGAGGGCTATTTTGTAAAATGCCCTAAATAAGTGTGTGTGGATTAAATTGAATGAATTGGTGATTGAATGGATTAAATTTGAATGTGTATGGACCAATAAAGGAAATGTTCGGTTCGAGATCGAGGCAAAGATAAAGTGTT
The DNA here is from genome assembly GCA_025506655.1 of Gossypium rotundifolium. Lineage (NCBI taxonomy): Eukaryota > Viridiplantae > Streptophyta > Magnoliopsida > Malvales > Malvaceae > Gossypium > Gossypium rotundifolium. Next base: position 121,186,800 of record CP106731.1, read on the forward strand.
CTATTAATCGATTATTTCGATAGTTCGACGTCCGAGGTAAGTTCAGACATAATACGTGTATTTAACTATGTTAATGTTATGAGATGAATGATATGATATTATTGAATTATGAATTCTATGTGAGGGTTCACGTTATGTGGCACTAAGTGTGCGTATTCAGAAATGTGACTGAGATGATTAGCACTGTGTGTACGAAATAATATAAGCTCCTGCTCTGTGGTTGGTACTGTGTGTGCGATACTGATTTAAGATCGTTTTGATATAGATGCACTATGTGTGAGATGCTAATTAAGCTTCGGCTAACAATTTGGGCACTAAGTGTGTGATTGAATCGAAGAATGGATGAAAGTTGATCGAAGTGAAATACTGAGTATTGAGTAGCAAATGTAATCGACAACTAAGTGTTGGCTAAGGTACGTTCGGAACCTATGTGGTTGATGAGCCTATGAATGAGTTAGGGGAGGTTAATTCAATAAATTATTTTTTCGATGATATAAGATATGAGATTGTGTAATAATCTATGTGATGATTTGTTTTAGTTAATGTATTTTGTTACGAACTTACTAAGCTTTGGAAAGCTTATTGTGTGATTTGTTTCTCTGCTTTGTAGTGTCAGTAAAGCTAGCTCGGATTTGGGGATCGTCAATATCTCTATCATACTATCGGCAATCTATTTTGGTACTTTTGGAAAGATGTATATAGTTGAAATATGGCATGTATAGGCTAGAAGTTAAGCTATGTCTTGAAATGTTTAATCCTTGCCATGTGAGTTGGCTTGGAAGTTGAATGATGTAGAATTTATGAATGAGCGATGAATGTGGTATATTTCATGACTTTGTGGTTGATGAAAGATGTGGTTTGAATATGAATTATGGCATGAATTACCTAATGCTTGATATATGTATGTTTTGAGGTATACCATTGTTACTTTGAATGAACTTAAGGTGATGATATTAGGTATGGAAATAGATAGTATTGTTGATGGTTATTGAGTGCATGAAATGGTATGTTTGAGTGCATTTAAAAGCATGAATTGGCATTTTTTTTGAAGCTTGTTGGTAAACCCTTGTGTGGGTGGCAAATTGGCTTTGCAAATAGCCTGTTTTGTTAACATGGTTATGGCACACAGGCGTGCCTAGTGATCGTGGGATAAAGTCAGTGTAACACCCCAAACCTGGCCTAGAAGTTAGGCCCGAATCTGGAATGTCACATTAAAGGCACAATTCGATAATTAAAAATTTAAGGCCCAAAAGCCCAAAACAAAAGTTTATTTCAAAAATCATATTACCAATTTAATAATTTTATGAAATTTCTTAAGTGGGTAGTTGGAACAATAATAATAACCCAAAATATAAATTCAATTAGGAGATACAAGGCCTTGTTACAATCCAATGAAAAAAAAACAAAGTATTTAAAATAAGATCATTTGAATAAATTAAAACATTTGAATAGCTTGTAGTGTGGCCATCTCCGAGTCCTCTCCCACGTCGAGCCGTCTATTCAGGATTACATGAAACATTAAAATTAAAGGGTGTGAGTTTCGAAACTCAGTGTGTACAACCCTTGGCAATCAAATCACATACAAATATTCACATTGGGCCTAAGCCCTATCGAAATCGGTGGTCTTGGGCCTTAGCCCACAATGACCTCATATCATATCATATTGCATCATATACAAATAAGATAATGCAAAAATCCACCCCAAAAGTCCATCCACTAAATATCATATCATATCATTTTGTAGGAACATTTCAAGGAGATGTTCTACAATTCCTTAGACGTTGGGAAGAATCCGACAAAGGAAAAGAACAAAAGGGTCAACTTATTAATCAAATAGGAACCCCTAAAGATTTGCTAAAAGGGCTAACCTCAATTCTAAAAATAGAATTTTGTGGTTATACTAATAAAAAAGACCAGGATAGCCAATCCAGTTATATCCTGTCAAAATTAAAATTATGTGATATTAGATATCTAGAAGACTTTTCTAAAAAATTTCTTCATGAATTTCAAAAGTTAAAAAATGATAGTATAGACTTTTGGAAAAACCAATATTTTCATAAATTACCACCACCTTGGGATGAAATTTGCATAAATAAATATGCTTCTTTCATTATTAAACATAGTAATGATACTGGCAAAGCTAGGTCAGACATAGATACTATAGGAAATAGAATTAATTTTGCTAGAAAAAGAATTATATTACATTGTTTACAGAGTAAAGCGGCTAAACAAGTCAAAAATAAGTTAAGTCATAAATATTGTACAAAAATGTTAGAAGGAGAATGGGAATTTGGATGTAACTCTATCGTCCAAAAACCTATAAAAACATAAAAATATAAGTTATCTAGATGGAAACCCTGTAATTATAATAGAAATAATATAAAAATAAACGAGAAAATTTGTTAGAAGAAAAACTTCTAATAATACTAAAAACAGATTTGTAAATGCTTTATTTGTGATGAAGAAGGTCATTGCAACAAACTGTCCTAATAAAGGAAAATATGCAAGGAAAATGATCAAAATCTTGAAGAACAAGATTTAAAAATATATTTTAGTGAGGAAATAAATCATCTTGAAATATTATATGAATTAATTTAAAATAGACTACGATATAGATTACGATGAATATATTTTTATGCTAGGAAATAATTCTAAAATCAATTAGAAGAAATTCCTTATTACGAACAACGAGGATATTAAGTTAGGAAATGTAATCGGAGAAGAAACAGACTTTTCTGATGATATAATAGAAAAAATTAATAAAAATCATATTTCTAAAGAAGAAATTTATAAAATATCTAAATTCAAAATATGGTCACAAAGACACATAGAAAAAATTAGCGGTAATAAAGTCGCTAAGGACACTAAAGGAGGATTAACAGAAATCCCCTTATTTACTAAAGAAAAAATAAAACGGATTAGGAAAAAATATTCTCAGGTCCGTTATATACATTTAGGAGTCATTATGATAACAATTAGAGCCTTATTTAGAAAAGGTCATGATGTTCCTATTATTGCAATATTATTAGATAAAAGATTTGAAAATCCAATAAAAGCACTTATTGGAGGAATTCAATCTAATTTACACACGGGTGTTATTGGATTTAAGGTAAAACCAAATTACTTTATATCCATAACAGACTCTCTAATAGAAGAGTGTCTATGCCTTAGAATTCAGACAAAAAATTCTGATATTAGTGATTTAGCAGAAGACTTAGCAATAAGGTGGACTGCTATTAATGAATATACTAATACAGCAGAAGTAGAAATTAAAGAAATAAATAATAAAATAATTGAGCTTTTTGAGCCTAATAAATTTACAACAGAAATTCAACTAAAATTATTACATTTAAAAGATCTATCGATTCCAAAAGACTGGATCATAGAAAAGACTAATAATGCTAGTACTTCTAAACCAGTAAGTACTATAGAATATATGTCATCTGGAGACAAGTTATATTTCAAAAATAATTTGATTATTAATACAGATAATAATTTAGTATTACCCTCTAGTTCTCAACCAGAAGAAAATGAGGAAGATATAAGTATTTCTACACCAATAGGAATGAAAACAGTTCATATTCCTATTTTCCTACTTCACCTAGTAGAAATTCTAGAAACACTAGAATAGAGGATATACAATTTTCAAGGGAAAATTTTATTAAAATACATATATTAAAATTATATTATATGATAAAGATTATAAAAATATTCTTTACATGCTTTATTAGATCTGGGAGCTACAACAAGTAGTTATAAAAGAATGCTATTCTCAAGAAAATTGGGAACACAGAAAAAGAAAATAAATATTAATGGTATAAATGGTAACAAAACCACTATTTATTATAAAGCAAAAATATACCAATCTACATTAATAATACTAAATTTATAATTCCAAAAATATTATGTTTTCACGATATATACGGAGATATATTATTAGGAAATAATTTTATAAAGCAATATTTACCATTATCTATTGAAAAAAATCGCTTAGGTTATCTCAGAGGAGAAAATGCTATAGAAACACCATTAGTAGAAAATTCTAAATTTATTTGTACTAATGATTGTTGATTTTCTTAGCAGGCCTTATGGATAGAGGTAAAAAGCCTCTAGAAAAATTTGGGGAACGGACAACCGTCCATAAAAACCCAATAAGGAAAAACCAATGAGTCCTAAGCAGGATTTATTCTCGCACCAAGACAAGTACAATTTTATCCTAACCGAGATATTATGTACCATATCCAATGGTAAAACAACCATTTGGAACACAATCACCAACCCGGTGAGTTATTTTGAATTTTCACAAAATCCATATTCGTAATATCAAAAAGCTATTCAAATTATAAAAATACGTAAGATTTGTTGAAAAAACAACAAAATCTTGAATTCCCAGAAATAAAAGATTTTTACAACCCTGGATTACCCATGGAATACTACGACTTTATAAACAGAATATGGAAAAACCATATCTCTGAACAAAGAGCAAATTTTCGAAAAGCTCTTACACAATTTTCGAAATTCTTAGTTAAAAAAACAACTAAAGAAAATAAAGCCGAAGATTTATTACTAAAATCTATTTTATATCGAGATTGGGATGAAATCCTAATCGAAAATCTGAATATTAAGGAGATAAACAATCTTCTTGATATATTCCAATATTTTATTAATAACGGGAAAAACAGTCCTATTATTAATAAAATGTTTAGAATATGTCTATATAACAAATGTAGACAAATTCTACCTCCTGATATTTTTTCAAAAATAGATCGAGCTATTTGCAACCATCAAGCTCAATTTTCAGAATCTTTTTCAAAAGATTTTCTACAAGCTTATATTTTTACAAATGATATAGGAGAAAATTTCCTACTATCAAATTTCGACTTAATCATGATCCATTTGATATAACCGAGAATTGAATAGGATTTGTTAAACAAATAACAGTCCAAAATCTTTCTTTTCATTTATTAAAAGATTTTCCAGCAATAGTAAAATCTCGATTATCAAATTTTATAGATATCGATGATTTTGTCTACTATTTTCATATAGAAATAAATAGCCTTATTGGTATCGCTGAAAAAGAAAAATTTTATCAGCCATATCAAATTTGGAATATTAGTACTATGTTTTCGGGAAAATCCCTTTCATCAGTACAAGAAGATCAACAACACTTGGCAAAAACCATTGACGAGTGTTATAAAAAATTTTCCCATTATCAAATCCAAGCCGGAATTGATCTTATGACCATGGCCCAGCATCTTCTACACCAAGATACTCATTTATTCTGGACCGATGGAAAATGAATTTTAGCTTTGACATTGGAAAACCCCAGGTCAAAAGAAATGAAGAAGCCATTTCGTTATTAACAAAAATAGCTGAAATGGAAATCGAAGATTATCAATTAGCAGCGGAAATCAAAGAAGCATTGGAAAACTGGAACACACCAGTACCTTCACCAGATCACTACACCTGGATGAAATCGAAGAAATGAATCTCAGAAATATCCAGGAATGATAAAAACAACACGTGGAAAAATGATGTCCATAAACAAATGAGACAAACAAGGAAGCTACATTGAAACAACCATGATGGCAACCATCACATCAAGGAAGCTACGTGGAAACAACCATGATGGCAACCATCACATCAAGGAAGCTACGTGGAAACAACCATGATGGCAACCATCACATCAAAGAAGCTACGTGGAAGCAACCATGAAGCTGAAATTTAAAGCATCCTTATCAGGATACTATTCAGAATTCAATTGTGAATAAATTAGAGTTTAGAATTCTTGTTATCCTTATCAAGATACTATTTGATTTCAATTGTAATTAAATTAGAGTTTAGAAATTTTGTTATAAATAGGCATGAATGTAGCTGTAACACCCCAAACCCCATGAGTCTGAGTCTTGGTATGTCACGGATCTCGTATGTCACGGAGTAAAATAATTTGAGTCATTTTGAAAGTTTGGTGAAAACTTGATAAAATTTAGCTAAGGTATGAAAGCGGTGTTTAAAAACTTAGTTGGGCTTTTTATAAATCTGATTGGGTTGATAAACCCTTTTGAAAATGGTTGATCATGTAGCATTTTAAAATCGTTTAAGTTATAGTTGACTTGGTTAAATTTTTGTTACCCGATGGTAACATCTTTGAAAACCCGTAGAAGTTTATTAAGTTTGAAAAGTTACTTTTAACCGGTTTACATATCTTTTGTAAATTCGTTTGTAGCATAACATAAGTAAATTGAAATAGCATCCAATAATAAATAATAGCGGCTGAAACACCCCACACCCAGCCCACGAGCCTGAACCGGATCTGGTATGTTCCTAAAGTAAACCGATTTCAAAGATTTTCGTTACTTAGAGAAAATTTGTAAAACTTTGGAAAACTATTATTTTGAGTTGGGCTTAGATTGGAAACCCATTTATTTAATCTTGTAAATTCAATTTTTATTAAGGTGACAAAATAAATTTTTAAGATTTTAAAAAAAAAAAAAAACACTTAACTTTAGTCATAATAGTTCGTAACATAACAATTTAAAGTAAAGCAGAATAAGAAAAATCCACTGGGCCTTATGGCCTTATTACATCAAATAAAACCCCAAAAAAAAATAACAAAGTCCAAATTGAATAAAAATCTTCAAATGAAACATGGCCACCTCGAGGTCTACCGTCCCGATCCATCACTGTTCATCACCTGGAAATATTTCCCAGCACGGGTGAGTCAATGAGACTCAATGTGCACACAGTACTAACATCCAACAAATCAGGCATACATGTTCATATCAATTTCATATTCATATAAAAATGATGATGCAACCCGAACCCAAGCCTAATGGTCCATCCGCTACACACCACCCGTACCTGCCAGTCACACCTTGGGACTACTAAGTCAACCCTCCATCTGCTACACACCATCGAAGGCGATCATTGCGATCGGCGTGCTCATCACCCATATAATTTGTGTCATTAGACACCATATTCAAATAATGTAACCGAAGTTACCAAATTCAGATAATGTAACCGGAGTTACCATATTCAAAATGTTGTGACCATAGACACCATATAACGTTGGTGAGACCGAAGTCAACACCTTCTTCCCCTTTCACATAAATCCCGAATGCCCCAAAAATATATATCATGCATAACATACTTAATTTCATAGTCATATACATATATTCACATGTTACAAAATAACATATTTCATAATCCTATCAAAAGTAGAAAACGTACCTGAGTACTTTTGTACCACATTAGGGTACTTAGCCATATTCATATTCTTACGTATAATCATATAATAAAAATAATTGTCATATGAAATATAGAAAGTTAGTGTGCGTACACACCTGATTTGCTTAATAGATTCCTTGAATCCCGAAGAACGATCTACCGATCTAGATTTTTACTCCTATATTCGGCCAACCATTAAAATATATTAACAAACTTATTTGGCTTAAAAACAAATCCAAGTAGGATTTGTATTACTTACCTTGTTGCGAAATTAAAAGAGTGTAAATCAAATGCCAAAATTGATAGTATTCCTTCCTTAAATCGGCTAGTCACTAAATCAGGTATTTATGTCAGTTTCTAACCTTTGAATAAATGGAAAAATAATTCCGAATATCAAGATCAAACCTTGGCCGAATGTCACTTACCATAAAATTTCCAAATCTGAAGAGGATTCCTTAATATGCCTGTCGAAATCCCTACAACTTCATATGTTAGATCTGATCTAATTTTAATAGGTAGTATTTGGCCTTTAGCCGAATGTGCCTCACCTTAAATTCCTTGAATTCTGAAATCCCGAAACTCTTCCTTTGATATTCGGCCAAGAGACATAAAAGAGGTTCTTTCCTTAGATCTTGATTAAAAGAATTTAGAAGAACAAAAATTCATTGTTCTTACCTTAGATCCTTGATCCTTATATTTGGTATTTGTGAAAACTTGAGAGATCCTTGTAGATTCGGCCATGAACAAGAATAGGGATTAGTATCTTGCTTTTGGTAAAAAGAAAAGGAATAGAAATTGATTGACCACGATCTTACTCTTTTGATGTTGTAGTTGATTGCTCCTTTGCTTAGAATCAACAAAGATTCTTTTGACAAGAGAAATAGAGAAGAAAAATAGAAGAAGAGAGGATGGTTTTTGCTTAAAGAAAATTCGAGAGAGGGGAGAGAGCTAGGAAAATTTTGGCAAGGCTTAGAAAGGATGAGAGAATAGCCTACATTCTCCTTCTTTAACTGAAATTGCTAGACCAAGAGTCCTTGACTTGGCCACTACTCCCCACAAGTGATAATATTATCTTTTAATTATCACCTTATTAAATTAAAAGTATTTAATCCATCCTTTATCTCCTCATTTATCTTATTAAGAAAAATCCTTTACTTAACACTTAATTTATCAAGTTTTAACCAAATAAAACTCTTCCTTTTCTAAAAATAGGTGCCGTCCACCCTTAGCCTTGGAAGCAAAAATAAAGCCTTCAATATTTGCTTTCCAAGTGACTCGAACTCGTGCCCATTCCTCTTGCACATGGCACCATTTCCATAAGCCTTAAGTGACACCTTCAGGCCACTCTTCCAAGGCCGATTGTGTGTTGAATTTCACCAACTTTTTCTTTTAAGGCCCTCTTGCCCTTATTTCCTATTTTGAACTTTAAAATTTGTCATTCCGGCATTATTTCTAAGTTTCCTAAAAATTTTTATCGGCTCTGTAACTTTCCATTTTTCTTACATGTTCGGGTTTCCAAAATGTTCGGTTTCCAAAATGTTTCCAAAATGTTCGAGTTTCCATTTTCATGCATTTCCGTGTTTCCAAAAAATCAAAATTTATTCTTAGTGCTTAAACTTGTCATTTCATACAATTAAACTGAAAATGCATAGGCCCTATTCGAGATTTTACGCTTCTACCCCCTTAAACAAAATTTCGTCCCCAAAATTTCCTAACTAAAATAGTTGAGGGTATTGCTGTTGCATGGTCTCTTCTGGCTCCCACGAAGCTTCTTCCGTTCCATGATTACGCCATAGCACTTTGACTAGAGGCACTGTCTTCCTTCGTAATACTTTTACATCACGTTCCAAGATTCGAATCGGCTCTTCCTCGTAGGATAAGTCTGGTCTTAGTTCCACCTCTTCAATAGGTACCACATGAGATGGGTCCGATCTGTAGCGACGTAGCATGGATACATGAAATACGTCGTGCATCTGCTGTAATTCTGGTGGCAACTCTAATTGGTATGCCACTGGCCCAACTCATTTTAGTACTCGATAAGGCCCTACAAACCTTGGGCTTAACTTCCCTTTTCGACCGAACCTCATTACCTTCTTCCAAGGTGAGACTTTCAGGAATACTTGGTCTCCCACTTCAAACTCTATTTCCTTCCGTTTAAGGTCTGCGTACGACTTCTACCTATCAGAGGCCTCCTTTAACGTGCCCAAATTAACTCAACCTTCTCTTTGATTTCTGCCACTAATTTTGGGCCCAAAACTCGGCGTTCTCCTAACTCGGTCCAACAAGTAGGTGTTCTACACTTCCTTCCATACAATGCTTCGTATGGTGCCATCCGGATGCTAGCTTGATAGCTGTTGTTGTAGGCGAACTCAGCTAAAGGCAAGTAATCTTCCCAACTTCCTCGAAAATCCATTACATAGCCTCTCAACATATCCTCCAACACTTGTATAACCTGCTTCGGATCGCCTTGCCCGATTGTGGATGAAAAGTCGTAGTGAAGTCTAACTTAGTGCCTAAAGCTTGATGAAGTGCCTTCCAAAATCGAGGCGTAAACCTTGGGTCTCTATCGAGATGATCGACATCGATACTCCATGCAATCTCACAATCTACGCCACATATAACTTGGCCAACTTCAAGAGAATAATCCATTCTTCTTTGGGATAAAGTGTGCGGACTTGGTCAAATGGTCCACAATCACCCATCTTGAGTCCTTCTTAGTAGGCGTGAGGGAAGCCCACTAACGAAGTCCATGGTAATTCTCTCCCACTTCCATTGGGGAATCTCGATTGGTTGAAGCAATCCCAATGGGACTTGGTGTTCATCCTTAACTTGCTGACACGTCAAACATTTCCCCACAAATTCAGTCACCTCTCGTTTCAGATCAGACCACCAAAACTGTTCCCTTAGATCTCTATACAGCTTGATGCCTCCGGGATGCATAGCGTAAGGGCTACCATGCACTTCCCAAAGAATCCTTTGTCTCAACTCCTTATTCCTCGGCATATAGACTTTTCCATTGTAGCACAATACTCATTCATCACTGACGCCATAGTCCTTTAATCCACCTTGTTGTACTTGCTGTAACTTAGCACTTAAGTCCTTATCAGCCAACTGTCCCTCTTTCACCTCCTTCAGCCATGTGGGCTTGACTTGTAACTCTGCCAATAGGCTTCCGTCATCATACAGACTTAAGTGAGCGAACAAAGCCCGTAGATCTGACACAACCTTCCTACTCAGGGCATCGGCTACCACATTCGCCTTGCCCGGATGATATTCTATTGAACAATCATAATCCTTCAGTAATTCCACCCACCTTCGTTGCCTCAAGTTCAACTCCTTCTGAGTCAATAAATACTTAAGGCTCTTGTGATCTGTGTAGATAACCGACCTTTCTCCATAAAGGTAGTGCCTCCAAACCTTAAGGGCAAAAACCACTGCTGCTAGCTCTAAATCATGGGTTGGGTAGTTAACCTCATGAGGCCTTAGCTGTCGTGACGCATAAGCGACTACTTTGCCATCTTGCATTAGCACACAGCCTAACCCCGTATGCGAAGTGTCACAGTACACCACAAAATCTTTTCCTGCCTCCGGTTGAATTAACACTGGGGCTTTTGTCAGCACCTTCTTAAGCTTTTCAAAGCTTTCCTGCTGCTTATTCGTCCATTCGAAGGGTACTTCCTTCCTTAGCAACTTTGTTAAAGGCGCGGCTATTGACGATAATCCTTCTATAAACCTTCGTAATAGCACGCCAAGCCTAAGAAACTTGGATCTCAGCCACGGACCTAGGTGGTTTCCAATCCAACACTGCTTCGATCTTCCTAGGATCCACTCTTATTCCTTCTACGGATACCACATGTCCTAGGAATGCCACCTCCTTAAGCCAAAATTCGCACTTGCTGAATTTGGCATAAAGCTTCTTCTCCCTTAACACTTCCAACACAACTCGGAGATGCTTATCATGCTCCTCCTCCGACTTCGAGTACACCAAAATATCGTCGATGAACACAACGACGAACCTATCCAAGTAGGGTTGGAAAACCAGATTCATCATGTCCATGAATGCGGCTGGAGCGTTTGTCAACCCAAACGACATCACTACAAACTCGAAGTGACCATATCTTGTCCTAAAAGCGGTCTTATGGATGTTAGCCTCCTTCACCTTCAACTGATGGTATCCCGATCTTAAGTCGATCTTTCAAAATACTGCAGCCCCCTTCAGCTGATCGAACAAGTCATCGATCCTTGGGAAAGGATACTTGTTCTTAATGGTCAGCTTATTCAACTGACAGTAGTCTATGCACATACGCATAGTTCTGTCCTTCTTCTTCACAAATAGGACCAGTGCTCCCCATGGAGACACACTGGGTCGGATGAACCCACGATCCAACAGTTCTTGGATTTGAGCCTTGAGCTCCACTAACTCCTTTGGTGCCATTCCGGGTAGCAAATCTATCCCAAATTCCACCTCCACGTGCAGGGTATTCCATAATTCCTCCGGAAACACATCCACGAAGTCCCTTACCGTCCCTAACTCTATTAATACCTTCTTCCTTCCCACCTATCGCACTTACGAAGGCTAGGAATGCCTTGCAACCTTTCTTAACCATCTTCTCGACCTTGGTCTTTGAAACTACGTTAGACAAGTAGTTCCTCCTTTCTCCGATCATTACAACCACTTCATCCTCCGGGGTTCTTAGTTCCATACGTTTAGCCGCACAATCCAACACGGCTCGGTGTTCTACTAGCCAATCCATTTCGAGTATAAGTTCAAATTCTCTGAAGGGTAACTCCATCAAGTCTGCCCGAAAGTTCACTCCCTGAATCTCTAGGGGTACATTCCGAAAGATCTTGTCTACCACTATAGTCTGGCCTAATGGGCTTACTACAGTCATCTGTCTATCAGAATGTTCAGAGTCTAGGCCTAGTGTTTCCACTATACTACTTGCAACATAGGAATGGGTTGAGCCCACATCAATCAGAGCAAAATAGGGTTTGTCAAAAATAAATAACGTACCGAGTTATTACATCCGTCGTCACCATCTTCCTCAGCGAACCGCATAAACTAAACCGATTGCCTTGCATTTACATTAGTAGTACCTCACCCAAACCGGTCAATACACCACGTAGAAGATACGGTATATTACGAGGAAAAAGGTTTTGGTGGTTTAGATTTGAGTTTGAAAGTTGAGGAAAACACTTTGCTAAAATTTTGTAGTTGAAGAAAAATTGAGTAGTTTTGACTTAAATATTTATGTTGTATTTGAAAACAGAGAGCTTTGAAAATTTATCGAAGTGTAGGTAAAACTAATTTATGTCGGATTGATTTTTAAGTTGTTTCACTATTACTAAAGTACTTTGTCTTAGTAGAAAAATCCTATTTAGGCTAGAAAAATCATTTGAGTTCATTTTGTTCTAAGTTATAGTTTGATACAGATGGTATAGTTTAAAACATCGTTTTGAAGTTTTGAAAGCGTTGTCTTTCCAAGTTTTAGCATATTTTAACTCAAGTAGTTTGTTAAAGCATATTAGAAATCTAACAATAATCGTAAACAAAACATAATTTAAAGGCCATTTACAACCCAAATAAAACCAAATAGTGATAATAAAACTTAAGTACCAAATTTCTTAAAAGTCAAGGCAAAACTTTATTCGGTATGGCATGAGCACCTCGAGTCCCTCCGGCTCCATGTCCGCGTCATCGTGTCATCATATCATGCTAATATGTCTAATCTCATACCCATGTCACATATATCCACAACCATGGTATCATATAGATCATCGATAAACTCATAATGATAATCTTGGTGACGAGTCGATTCATACCCATTAGGGTATCATATCAATCGTCCAACATTCATTAATCAATCATCACAGGTTATCAATTATATTACTAAGCGGTGTTAGTTTACACACACGAATTAAGGAGATTCTAATACTAAGAGCCAGATCTAAGCCACCGACCACCTTGGCAACTTTGATCCTAAAATCGACCAACCAGCGGTTAGCACACATATCAATCGGCCATAACCAAAGAAATCAAAGGGTATATCGACACCCTTACCTTATCTGGATTTGGTTTCCTACCAAATCCGAACCAACGATGGTTCTTTCGAAACCGCCTTCAACAATGGTGTCTCCTTACACAATCGGCACCCACGATAACGGCAGATTAATCCCTTAACAAGCTGGTCTTAAAGAAAACTAAATGAAATCGAATATAGCACTCGTTCTTACCACTCCTTTGCTTACGGAGAAAACTCCTTTAGAGCGCTCCTTAGATCCGGATGTCCTATAATAAAATTGGTTATAAAGATTAGCACCTTCCAACAATCACAATCGGCCATCAACATAATAAGAATCGGCAAGGTGAGAGAAAAGAGAAATGGCCATTGATACTAGTACTTACCCTTTAGTAGACCAGTGATCACCAACACCCCAACACACCCAAGAATCGGCCTACCAACTACTAAGAGAGAGAAAGATTGACCCTTGCTTGGAGAAAGAAAAGAATAACAAGAGTAAGTGCTCTCGGTTTTGAATGAAAGGAACAAGAAAAGGGAAGTATTTGGAGGATGAAGTTTACCTATACCAAATGAACAAAAGAAAAGGGAAGTAGGAGAGAAAAAGTCTTGCGGCTACAATGACCAAAATCGGCAAGGCTTGCTTGTGGTAACTTTCGGTTTAGATGAAGAAGATGGAGGATATAGGTTTTGGGGAAATGTGTTCGGTCCAAAAAGAGGAGGCTAGTTTCGGTTTAGAAGCATTAAGAGAAGAAAGGAATGGGAGAGGCATTAACTACTACAAAACAAAAGAAACAAGGTGGAAGCAACAAGCAAATTAATGACACCAAGCTTTGGGTTTCGGTTCCAAGAAAAGAAAATATGAGAAGGGAAAGGAGAGTCAAAGGAGCTAGTTTGGTGAGTTGAAAAGAACAAAATGCTGGTTTTGGTTTGAAAATGAGAGTAGAATGGGGAGTTTTCTTTGATATTCGACTTACCAACAAAGCGACCAAGAAGAGACTTGAGCAATCGATTGGAAGAGAAAAATGAGAAGAAGCTTTTTGACCAAAAGGAAAAATCGGCTAACCAAGGAGTTTGTGAGAAACACACATGCCCAGGCACATTGGCACCCTCAATTACTAACAAGCCACACCTTTCTCTCCCCAAACTCTCACCAAGGGTCAAATCTCCCCATTTACTCCCACCACCAATTCAAATCCATGACCAAGTCTCCTTCTTTCACTCTCCATCCTGGTTTGAATATGTTGACCAAGTCCATGGTAGAGTTCAAGTTGCCCACAACCTCTTCCTCCATGCCGTCCAAATGGGAGCCAAAGGGGTGGGATTCTGCGACTTGAACTCAAGACCTCCCCTTGTAGATGGCGCCACACCCAGGTCTAAGTGGCGCATGCCTTGCCACAAGCTAGCTCCTCATTTGTGCTATAATTTCACTTAATTAAAATATAAACCCCAACACCTCCACTTCTATCCCTAAAGCCCAAGAACAAGAATTTCACCACCTACCGGGCTCACCTAGCCTACAACTAAATCCAAGAAAACACAAAACAACATCATAGCAAGCAATTAAACATGCAAACAATGCCAAATCGAAATAGCCCCTTAACAGGGATATTCTGATTACCCCTAAAAATTTCGACCTCGAAATTACAGTCGAGAAAGTTGCGGGTATTCTCTCATCATATCCTCGGGTTCCCACGTAGCTTCTTCTACGCCATGATTCGCCAAGAACCTTAACGGAGGCCACGGACTTCCTGCGTAGAACCTTCACATCCGATCTAAAATGCATCCAGGCTTCTTCCTCTATGGACATATCTGGATTTACCTCGATCTCCTCTCTTGTTACCACATGTGATGGATCGGACGATATCGCCGAAGCATCGAAGCGTGGAACCGTCATGAATCGACTTAGCTCGGTTGGTAACTCGGTGATATGCAAGCTGGTCCCACTCGTCTTAGTACCTTATGCGACGATAAACCTCGGACTTAGCACCTTTCCTTAGAACCTTAATACTTTCTTCCACGGTGAGACCTTGAAGCCCGATCTCCACAACAAACTCAATATCTCTCCGTTTAAGATCGGCCGGACTTACGGGTCCGAAGCTTCCTTCAATCGAGCACTGAATCAACAACCTTGTCTTGGTCTTAATAACCAACTCGGCCCTAACAGCAGCGTTCACTTAACTCTGTCCAACAAGTCGGTGAGCGACACTTTCTCGTCTAGCATCATAAGGTGCCATCTTAATGCTAACGCTTGGTATTTGTTCTTTAGGCGAATTGACTAACGGTAGATACTCCTCGGCTACCCACGAAGTCAAAACACACCTGAAGCATATCCTCCAAAATCGTATAACCACTTACGATTGCCGTCGATCTGCGGATGAAATCTTTGTCTTTGAAATCTAATTGTGTACCCGATTACGATGCGCCTTCGATCTGTCGAAAGTTCGAGTCTAGGCCTAGTGTTTCCACTATACTACTTGCAACATAGGAATGGGTCGAGCCCACATCATCGAGCAAAATAGGGTTTGTCAAAAATAAAAACGCATCTGTTATTACATCAGTGCGTCACCATCTTCCTCCTGAACTGCATAAACTAAACCCGATTGCCTTGCATCTCAGCATTAGTAGTACCTCGGCCGTGTTCCACGGCCCTCCAAGACCACTACCTCGGTTACGAACCACGACCCTGCTGAGGCTATGACCCAACAAAGCGACCAAGAAGAGACTTCGCTCTACCAAGATGGCTAGCATTCTTCGACTGGGGCTCTCATCTGTTGCTAGGGACAATCCTTAAGCATATGGTCCTTGGACCCACACTTGAAACATCCTCCGTCTTTCTCCAACACTCTCCCATGTGCTTCTTTCCACAATGCTCATAAGATGCATCGGCAAATTTACCAAATTGTTGATTTCGTGGCTGTCAACCCTAGGCCTCTTATGACCCTTTCCAGATGGTTCAAAACCTCTTTTGGCCTTATTCCTATCCACAGTCTGCTTGGTAGTGTTCTTAATCCCTCGGCCACCTTGGCCTTTTCCACCAAAGCGAGAATTCTCGCTCTTGATGCGGTGCTATTAATGCCTCAGTCGTCTCTCAAGTCTTCAAAATGGACACACTGTTCATGCTCGATTGCCACTACCCTCGAGCATAGCGGCTCAACCTCGAAATTCCGCCATATTCGCAATGATTTACTCCTTGTACCAACCCTAGAAAAGCCTTCCTTTGTTCATCTCAGATACCGGTTCCCACATACTTCTTCCTAAATGACTCTCTAACATACTCCTGTGTCAAATTTTCAGCCGTGGTACCATCACGAGCAGTTAACCACCATCGATCACGCTTCATCGCAGAACAACGCCACCATCCCTTTCAACTTTTCCTCTGAGTCGATCGAGCTCATCCATGATACGCTCGTTGCTTCCAACCAAGATCACCAGATCTTTGGGTGCCACATTAGATACTCCTCGAAACATTTTCGCTCCATTAGCTCGGAGCCGTTCAGTCTGACTTTCGATTTCTGAATTCCTCCGACACCGCCACCAATTCTAAAACTCGCGAGACAAACTGCGACACAAAGATCTTCCCGTGAGCCTCTTGCTCAACATTAACGGTTGGGGTGGTGGTGGTGGCGGCTTTTCATTGTCGGACCCTTGACCCGATCTAACGGGTTCAAACACGGTCATCCTTCCTCTACCTCGACCACGATGACCACGTCCTCTAGAGCTCATTTTCTAGCGTCGAGATCTGATTAAGAAATTTTATGGATTAGTCATTGTTCCACTTATTTACCAGCGAAGGAGTTTTATGAAAAGGGATATAGGAGTGGTTCTTTCGTATTCATACAAACACATAGTCTTTTCCATTCATTCATTCATCCATCGAAAAAGTATGAACTTTCGTTCATTCAGAACTTTCGTTCATTCAGAGAAACGTTGTAGTTTTTGTTGTTGTTGTTTTCCACTACCCAAGGGTATTTTCGTAATTTTATCCTACAAGGGCATTTTCGTAATTTTGTCAGAAGAAAAATGTTCCTTGGTGTTTTTGTCAAAAATTATTTTGAAAATTTCTAAGTCTCGGGGTAATTTGGAAAAATTTTGAGATCTGAGGTATTTGGTAATTTTCTAATTCGGGGTATTTTGGTAATTTTTCACAAATTAGGGTAAATTTGTAAATTTAATAAATTAGGGTATTTCAAAAGTTATAAAACTTTGAGGTTCTTTTAAAATTGTTCCTTCAAAATGGGGATGTTGCAAAATTTTGGTAATCGTGGTCATTTTGGTAATTTTGTAAGTTAGGGGCAATTTTGTAATTTTTTCCGTAATTAAGGTATTCGATATTTTGCAAATTAGGGTTTTGAATGTTATAAAAAAATAATGAAATTTTGGTAAAGTTTGTTGAGTAGTTGAACATTTTATAAACCAAGTATGCGTTTTGGTAATTTCACCCTAAGGGCATTTTTGTAATTTTCGCAAATCGGGAGTTTTTAGAAGATGTTGTAAAAATAATTTTCTCATTTAAAAGAAAGTTTTAAAATTTTGAAAAACTAGGGTTTGTTGTTTTGTTCTCCTTTTTTTAAAAAACATGGCTAGTTCCTTTCGGGTTTTAGTCATTATGTTTAGCCTATGATCGAGCCCTCTTGGTCGGGGTGAACCAAAGCTACGCACTGTGGCGGGATTCGTGTGGAGGAGGCGAGTCACACTGACCGCTTAAATACCAAGCTCCTACCAAACCATTCCTAGACATGCGCACAGAGGTTGCCACACCACCGAGCCCTCGAGTTATGGTGAGCCGAAGCTACGCACTGTAGGATTCTGCGAAGAGGAGGTGAGTCACTAGGGCTGCTTAAATACTGTGCTCTTGGGATCCAATCCTAGACATGCGTCAGGGGTTACCACACCACTAGCTCAAGTGACTTAGCCATAGGTTGGTTCAAGCATTAAGTCTTATGTGGTTTTGTGTTTGAGTAGTCTAATCCTAGGGTTCAAGTTCCTATCATTCTATTCTACGTTCCATGCCTTTTCTACCCTTATAAAGTTCATGAATCACACATATAGTTAGGGTACTTACACGGTGGATCATGGGTCGGAGACTTAGGGGCCATGCCAGAAGCCTGCTTATTTGCAAAGAAAATCATTTTGCTCGCTTTGAAAACGTTTTGGGCCTTAGCCCACAGGCCGAGAGTTTAAAACTGGGCTCTGATACCAAATTGAAACACCCCACACCCGACCCACGAGCCTGAATCGGATCTGGTATGTTCCTAAAGTAAACTGTTTCAAAGATTTTCGTTACTTAGAAAATTTGTAAAACTTTGGAAAACTATTATTTTGAGTTGGGCTTAGATTGAAACCCATTTATTTAATCTTGTAAATCCAATTTTTATTAAGGTGACAAAATAAATTTTAAGATTTAAAAAAAACACTTAACTTTAGTCATAATAGTTAAGTAACATAACAATTTAAAGTAAAGCGTAATAAGAAAATCCACTTGGGCCTTATGGCCTTATTACATCAAATAAAACCCAAAAAAAAACAAAGTCCAAATTGAATAAAATCTTCAAATGAAACATGGCCACCTCGAGGTCTACCGTCCCGGTCCAAACCTTTGTCATCACCGAAAATATTTCCAACAACGGGGTGAGTCAGCAGACTCAATGTGCACAAGACTAACATCCAACAAACCAGGGCATACATGTTCATATCAATTTCATATTCATATAAAATGATGATGCAACCCAACCCAAGCCTAATGGTCCATCCGCTACACACCACCAGTACACGCCATCACACCGTGGGACTACTAAGTCAACCCTCCATCCGCTACACACCATCGAAGGCGATCATTGCGAATGACGTGCTCATCGCCCATATAATTTGTGTCATTAGACACCATATTCAAATAATGTAACCGAAGTTACCAAATTCAGATAATGTAACCGAGTTACCATATTCAAAATGTTGTGACCGTAGTCACCATATAACGTTAGTGAGACCAAGTCAACACCTTCTTCCCTTTCACATAAATCCGAATTCCCCAAAAATATATATCATGCATAACATACTTAATTTCATAGTCATATACATATATTCACATGTTATAAAATAACATATTTCATAATCCTATCAAAAGTAGGAAACGTACCTGAGTACTTTTGTACCACATTAGGGTACTTAGCCATATTCATATTCTTACGTATAATCATATAATAAAAATAATTGCCATATGAAATATCGAAAGTTAGTGTGCGTACACACCTGATTTGCTTAATAGATTCCTTGAAATCCCGAAGAATGATCTACCGATCTAGATTTTTACTCCTATATTCAGCCAACCATTAAAATATATTAACAAACTTATTTGGCTTAAAAACCAAATCCAAGTAGGTTTTGTATTACTTACCTTGTTGCCGAATTAAAAGAGTGTAAATCAAATGCCGAAAATTGATAGTATTCCTTCCTTAAATCGGCTAGTCACTAAATCAGGTATTTATGTCAGTTTCTAACCTTTGAATAAATGGAAAAATAATTTCGAATATCAAGATCAAACCTTGGCCGAATGTCACTTACCATAAAATTTCCAAATCTGAAGAGGATTCCTTAATATGCCTGTCGAAATCCCTACAACTTCATATGTTAGATCCGATCTAATTTTAATAAGTAGTATCGGCCTTTAGCCAATGTGCCTCACCTTAAATTCCTTGAATTCTGAAATCCCGAAACTCTTCCTTTGATATTCGGCCAAGAGACATAAAAGAGGTTATTTCCTTAGATCTTGATTAAAAGAATTTAGAAGAACAAAAATTAATTGTTCTTACCTTAGATCCTTGACCCTTATATTTGGTATTTGTGAAAACTTGAGAGATCCTTGTAGATTCGGCCATGAACAAGAATAGGGATTAGGATCTTGCTTTTGGTAAAAAGAAAAGGAATAGAAATTGATTGAGCAGAGATCTTACTCTTTTTGATGTTGTAGTTGATTGCTCCTTTGCTTAGAATCAACAAAGATTCGGCTTTGACAGTAGAAACAGAGAAGAAAAATAGAAGAAGAGAGGATGGTTTTTGCTTAAAGAAAATTCGGCAGAGAGGGGGAGAGAGCTAGGAAAATTTCGGCAAGGCTTAGAAAGGATGAGAGAATAGCCTACATTCTCCTCCTTTAACTGAAATTGCTAGACCAAGAGTCCTTGACTTGGCCACTACTCCCCACAAGTGATAATATTATCTTTTAATTATCACCTTATTAAATTAAAAGTATTTAATCCATCCTTTATCTCCTCATTTATCTTATTAAGAGAAAATCCTTTACTTAACACTTAATTTATCAAGTTTTAACCGAAATAAAACTCTTCCTTTTCTAGAAAATAGGTGCCGTCCACCCTTAGCCTTGGAAGCAAAAATAAAGCCTTCAATATTTGCTTTCCAAGTGACTCGAACTCAGGCCCATTCCTCTTGCACATGGCACCATTTCCATAAGCCTCAAGTGACACCTTCAGGCCACTCTTCCAAGCCCGATTGTGTGTTGAATTTCACCAACTTTTTCTTTTAAGGCCCTCTTGCCCTTATTTCCTATTTTGAACTTTAAAATTTGTCATTCCGGCATTATTTCTAAGTTTCCTAAAATTTTTGATCGGCTCTATAACTTGCCATTTTTCTTACATGTTCAGGTTTCCAAAATGTTCAGGTTTCCAAAATGTTCAGGTTTCCAAAATGTTGAGGTTTCCAAAATGTTCAGGTTTCTATTTTCATGTATTTCCAGGTTTCCAAAAATATCAAAAATTTATTCTTAGTGCTTAAACTTGTCATTTCATACAATTAAACTGAAAATGCATAGGCCCTATTCAGATGTTACAAATGACCTTATTACAATCCCGAAATAAAAGACTTAGAAAATAAATAAGATTAACTAAAACAAAGCAATTTCAAATCCATCGATAAGCATGGCGCTGGAGTCCTCTCGGCTCCATCTCCGCTGAACTACTCATCTCAAAATGGTAATGGAAGGGGTGAGTCACCAAGACTCGTGTGTAAATCCCCACCCAAAAAAAATAACTCATACACGTGTTATTAATAAACATGCAATTATGCAAACCCCACTAGCCATCCATACTTCAGATCTACCCGTGTGGTCAAAACCACAGTGGTCAAAACCACCGTGACTAGTATCACAAATTAAATGATGGGGACAACCCATCGTGTGGTCAAAACCACTGATGACCATAGGTCACAAATAATCAAGTGTGGTCAAAACCACTGGTGGTACCAAACCACTGGGACTTAGTCGCAATTTATCCATCAGTGTGGTCAAAACCACTGATGACCATAGGTCACAAATAATCTGATGGGGCCAACCCATCTTGTGGTCAAAACTGCTGGTGACAGTCCATAAAATCATCCCCCTCCTCTCATCAATCCCACCATCATCATGCTTACAAATCAATATCATATATCATGCATTTAACAGCATATGATGGCATACTCTTTCATATTTCATAAGCAAAATAATAGGGAACTTACCTGGAATCGGATCTTATGCCACAAGCTAATCACAACCAAAAAGATTAACAGGCAACAATAAAGTCATGTAAATTAATAAAGTGTGTAGTGAGTTTTTACACACCCGTTTCTACCACAGATCCTAGATCCCGAAGATCCGATCTACAACGCTAGATCTCTTAACCTATAATCGGCCAACAACATAATTAGGGACATTAGGCCTATTTGGCCATGTTAATAACCCCGAAGGATCTCTTGGACCAAAAATATGGCCTTTGGCCGAATGTACTTAACCACCACCTAACTTACCGAAATCCCGAATTTGTCACTTGAGTCTTCAAGATCCCTACCAAAACACATGTTAAAATTTGCTTGTACATTTATACATAACCAAAGCCTATAGCCGAATGTTACTTACCACCTTACCTTAGGAGAATAAATCCCGAAAGCTTCCCTTAATGGCTATGGCTTCCTACAATCGCTTTAATCATATTAGTAAGAATCATAGGCCATTCGACCATAACCTTGTACTTAAAAGAGGTGATTATACCTTAACTTAATGATTATTTAGGCCCCTAAACACCACAAGTCAGCACCACTTAGTGTTGTGAGGGGGTTCGGCTACCTTCAATGAAGAGAAAAGAACCGAAAACAGCACATTTTCCTTAAGGGAGATTCAGCCAAGTGAGTCTAATGGAAGAGGCAAGATTTCGGCAGTAAAAGTGGTAGAGGTTCGGCTAATGGAGGGGAAAAAAGAGAAAGAAAAGATGTAGGGGAATTAATGGTGGTTTTGGCTTAGTAGAAGAAAAAGAAACTGGAAGTTTTGAAAAATTTTGGCAAATGCAACAAGGGAGAATTCGGCCAGCCCTATTGAAGAGAGAAAAGGAAAAGAACTTTATGAATTTTGGCACTCCCTTTAGGTGTTAAAACCGAATATGGACAGCCCCTAAGGAGTCCTTATTTCGGCCATCACCTTCCATTTGGTGATAATTCCAGCTTTTAATTATCAAAAATTAAGCAAGGTTTATCTTACATCTTTATCTCCTATCCACTCCTCATCAATTTAAAAGCAATTAAACTACCAATAACTCCCCCTTCCAGCTGAATATATGCAAAAATAATAGCTCACCCTTACCAAAATAAGAGTCCAACATGCAGCCATCACTTACTCTCCCCTTTCACGCCAGTTTTGAAAAAAAAAAATAAAAGCGATTCTTTGCTACTTTGATTCAAACCTGGAACCTCACGCCCCAGCCCTCTCTTTCAACGCCCCTTGCCATCTTTCCCATTCGACTTTCATGTCAAATAACCTCCTCATTTAATTTTAAAGCCTTCTTCTTGGCCCTCTTTCTTTTAATCACCAAAAGCCCAAAAATAAAACACCTTCCTTGCGTCCCTCATGACTCGAACTCAAGTCCTTTTTGCCAACACCCCTAAGTGGCGCCCCAAGCCACTCCACCCAATCTGACTTTCATGTCCATTCCTTACCAAAAATTCTTTAAAGCCCTCTTTACTTTAACGTCCCAAAAAGCCTAAAATAAAACATTTCCCCCTTGTAACTCCCAAGACTCAAACCTCCTCCCTTGCAACACCCTTAGGCGCACCAAACCAATTGTGCCAATTAAATCCTTGTGTCCAACCTTCACAAAATTCTTCTTAACCCCTATCTCCTAGCTCCCTTCTTTTTCATGCTAAAAATAAATTCTTAGCCCTAAGTCAGGCCTAGCTCGGATTATTTCTAGACCTAAAACATGCCAAATAAAATCATAGTATTTATTTCTTCAAGCACACATGGGAAATTAATTAAATTTTCAACAACCCCTAATTTAGGGTGTTCAGCCTACCCCCTTAAAAAGAATTTGACCTCGAAATTACCCTCGATCGAAAAAAGTGGGGTATTGTTTGAATCACATCCTCGGGTTCCCATGTGGCCTCCTCCGTACCATGATTCTCGCCACAACACCTTCACCAAAGACACGACTTCCTCGAGAACTTTGACATCTCGGTCCAAGATTTGTCTGGCTCCTCCTCGAAAGACAAGTCCGAGCTCACTTCAATTTCCTCAAGCGGCACAACGTGTGAGGATCTCGATCGATAAGCGCCTCGGATCGAAACATGGAAGACATCATGGATCTGACTCAACTCTGCCAGCAACTCAAGCTGGTAAGCTACCGGTCCTACATGTTTCAACACCGTGTACGGTCCGATGAATCTAGGGCTTAGCTTGCCCTTCCTGCCAAACCTTAGCACCTTCTTCCAAGGTGATGCCTTCAAGAAGACCTTATCACCCACTATATATTCAACCTCTCTGCGCTTAAGATCAGCGTAGGATTTACTTTGTTAAATCGCCTCCTTAAGACGAGCCTGAATTACTTTAACCTTATCCTCCGTCTCTGCCACTAACTCGGACCCAACATCCGACGTTCTCCTAGTTACATCCAGCGGTAGGAGTACAAACATTTTCGACCATCTGACACCTCATACGGTTCCATCTGAATACTAAGCTTGATAACTATTGTTATAAGTGAACTCGCCAAAGGTAGGTACTCCTCCCAACTACCACGGAAATCCAAAACACAGCCCCTCAACATGTC
Source organism: Gossypium rotundifolium (assembly GCA_025506655.1). Taxonomy (NCBI): domain Eukaryota; kingdom Viridiplantae; phylum Streptophyta; class Magnoliopsida; order Malvales; family Malvaceae; genus Gossypium; species Gossypium rotundifolium. The sequence goes on from CP106731.1 coordinate 121,211,125, forward strand.
TTCCAACACTTGGATTACCCTCTCAGATTGTCCATCAGACTGTGGATGAAAAGCCGTGCTGAAATTCAACCTCGTGCCTAACTCCCGATGTAAAGCCTTCCGAATCTCGGCGTGAATCGAGGATCCCGATCCGAGATAATGGACCTGAGTTCTCCATGTAACCGTACTATCTCTGCGATGTACAACTTAGCTAGCCTTTAGAGTGAATAGTCAACCCTTACCAGTATGAAATGAGTGACTTAGTCAACCTGGTCTACTACCACCCACATCGCATCTTTCTTCTTGGGCGTGAGGGAAGCCCACTTACGAAATCCATAGTAATCTCCTCCCACTTCCACTGTGGGATCTTTCTGGCCATAACAAACCTCGATGGCAATTGATGCTCAGCCTTAACTTGCTGGCATGTCAGACACTTGCCTACCAACTCGGTTACTTCTCGCTTGGACCGGCCACCAAAATGGCTCTCTTAAATCCAGATACATCTTCTTTGCTTTAAGGTGCATAGCGTCGCGACCGCTATGAGCTTCTTTAAGGATTCACGCCTCAACTCATCATCCTTAGGCATGCACATTCTCCCCGAAAGTACAACACTCCATCATCGCCAAGTCGAAACCTTCTACTCACCATTTTGTACTTGCAACCTTCGAGTATTCAAAGCTTCATCAGTCATCTGCCTTTCTTTGACCTCACTAATCCATGATGGCTTCACTTGCAATTCTGCCAAAAGGCTCCCATCCTCATAGAGACTTAGGTGAGCAAACATAGCTCGCAAATTCGCCACCACCTTTCAGCTCAATGCATCAGCTACCACATTAGCCTTCCCCGGATGGTATTCGATTGAGCAGTCGTAGTCCTTCAACAACTCAATCCATCTCCACTGCCTCAGATTTAAATCTTTCTAAGTCAGGAGGTACTTCAGACTTTTATGATCGGTGTACACCACTGACTTCTCCCCGTACAGGTAGTGCCTCCAAATCTTCAAGGCGAACACCACAGCAGCCAATTCCAAGTCATGTGTCGGATAATTAGCTTCGTGAGGCCTCAACTGCCGTGACGCATAAGCGACCACCTTCCCTTCTTGCATCAATACACACCTTAAACCAGTATGTGATGCATCGCAATATATAGTGAACTCCTTCCCGGCCTCAGGCTTAATTAAAACCGGTGCTTCTATCAGAATCCTCTTCAGCCTATCAAAACTCTCTTACTGCTTCTCAGCCCACACAAACAGAACTCTTTTTCTCAACAACTTAGTCAACGGTGCTGCGATTAAGGAGAAGTTTTCCACAAATCTTCTATAATATCCGGCCAACCCAAGAAAACTCTGAATTTCCGTAACCGACTTTGGTGGCTTCCACTCCAACACCGCCTCAATCTTACGGGGATCCACACTGATGCCCTCAGCTGAAACAACATGCCCTAGAAAGGTTACTTCCTTAAGCCAAAACTCACATTTGCTGAAATTAGCGTACAGCTGTTTCTCCCTTAGAACTTGTAGAACCACATGAAGATGTGCGTCATGCTCCTCTTCCGACTTCGAGTACACCAAAATATCGCCTATAAAGACTACGACAAACCGATCTAGATAGGCTTGGAAAACCCGGTTCATCATGTCCATAAACGCAGCCGGTGCATTCGTCAAACCAAAAGGCATTACTAGAAACTCGTAGTGTCCATACCGAGTATAGAATGCCGTCTTGTGGACATCAGCCTCCTTCACCTTAAGCTGATGGTACCCTGACCTCAGGTCAATCTTAGGGTGTGTTTGTTTGGCATTATTTGATTTTTCGGAAATTGTTTTCCAATTTTCTAGTGTTTGTTTGCTGGAAAACATTTTCCATTTGGAAAATGAATTCTAAAACACGATAAAATGACTCACGATTTTGGGAAATTGTCTTACCGCTTGATTTTTCAGTAAGACATTTTCCTAAACTCTCCTGCATGATTTCCTTTTTCCTTCCTTCTTCATTCTTCCTTCATTCTTTCTCACCAAATTCTGTCTCTCTTTCCCTAAATTTTCTTGTTCCTCTTCGGAGCGTGAGAGATTCTACCCCAAATAAGGATTGTGACATCATTGAAAACCCGTTATTGAATCCGTTTATTGAAAACCCGTAAAATCTAGCTTTTTACGGTAAGTATTTTTGGGTTTGCTTTATTTTTTATGTTTCCTTTTGTTGGGTTATCATTTTCTTTTGAGTTTTCTTAGTGCTTATTTTCCTTCTAATTTGCTTGTTCCTTCTTGGAACCGAATAATGAAGGAGGAGTTCTATTGGTACTAGTTTCTTGGGTTTTCAATTTTTGAATATTTGGTGATTGTTATAAGTAAAAGTATTCTGTAGGATGTTTTCATGGTAGGCTTCTTGTTAATATTTATGTTCATTGGATCTAAAACTTGAGTTCGGATTTGGATTTTCTGCTTGCATCCGTTAGATGATAAAGGTATTGGATTTTCATGATTTATATAAGTTATAAGCAATTTATATGGATAGTTTTGTGAAGGATTGATGTTGTTTACAAGTTCACCGGATCTTTAGTGATTCATTGATTTGGTTTTTTCTCGATTTTTATATTCGGGTTTAGGAAGATTTTTGTAAAGGTTTAGCTCCTTGGGTAGATTGAAGTCTAATTGAGTCTTGCATTGGTCATTGGGTTCGGATTCATTGGTGTAATTTTGAGAAGCAATCTGTTGGAGTATTTGGTAGATCTGTCTAGTTATGTGGGTGTTTTGTCTCTCCGATCAATGGCTTCGAACCACATGACTAAGTCTACTCATTACAGGATGGCTTTAGTGATTTTCTTTTTATTCTTTTACATGTAGGATGTATATATATTGGATTTTTCCGATAGTCTTGGCAATAAAAATCATTAGAATAGTTAAAGTCCTTACCCAACAAAGAGAAAAATTCAAAAATTTCAACATGAAATGTATATAAATAAATAATTATACTTGACTAACAAATTGAAGTAGTCTTATCTTTCATGTTTTTGTGGCATCCGTGCTTGATTAGCTCCTTGTTTTATAGTTTCTTGTGCCTTTTGGTTCACCTACCATTTTTGTTGGTTTCGCAATTAGTAGCAAACAGATCACGATAATATAGTCCCTACTGACAACACATCAACCAAGAGATATAGATAGTAATGGCAATGTGATGCTACGATCATTATTTTGCAATCTCATTTTTAAGCTTTTTAATATTTATTATAATTGATCATGAGGATGAAACCATAATTTAATCCCAATCCCACCAACAAAAATTGGAGACCTTCAATTGATTAGTATAAAATAATTGATTACTTGGGAAGCAAAGAAATAGCACTATCTTTCATGTTTTTGGTGGCCTCCTTTGTTTCATTGACTCCTTTTATAGTTTCCTTTGCCGTATCAAATGCTTTAGACTCGCTTTGAACTTGCCTCACCACATGAATATATATGTCAAACAAAAATACTTGCTTAATATAGCCAACCGAGAAGCAACACAAATACGTAATTACATGAATTAATGTTGAGTCGCAGTGGAAGAACCCTATTCCTAACAACTCTATGACCAGAATTACTTATACAGAAAGGGCTATTAACTAGGTTTAACATTGCCATTTTAACTTCTATGAATTTGGCTTTGTGTTACTCTGAACTGGCTTTATGTTGCCATTGAATATAATTTTGATCATCAATTAATTTGATTGCTTGTTTATTACATTTTCGGTTGGGTTGCAATTGTACCTCATTTCTTTCATGTGATTAATTTCGTGCAAACCAAGGATCCCGCAAGTGGCTTTGCTACTATTGAGAAGGATTTTCCGGAGGCTTGACGCCTATGCTTGGTGATAGAAAGGCAAGTTAATTCTTATCTTATACATTTACCGAAAGCCAATCATGTTTCATTGCCATAGAATTTTTCATTGGAATTCAAGTAAAGGTCTAGTTCTTTTTATTTATTGGATACCGCTAGTGATTATGATGCTAAACTCTTGAATCATCATTAATGGGGATGATACAAGAATTCAATATTTTAGTGTAATTCATATTCCAATCCAATAGGTTGAGCATTTCTTGGGAATCAAGCGCAAGGTCAAGGCGGAATTCAGCACACCAAAGAAGCCTAAAACTTGAAAATTGTAAGATGTTGTATGGTTTGGGTATGATGAAAGATGAAGATGGAGATGGTGCATCTTGGTGGTCAAGGTATATGTAGCCAACTGCTGAACACAAATCCAAGTCTTATAACTACTTACCTTGCTATAATTTTACAATTTTTAGTCTAGATTGAGATCAAACACAACACAGTCAAGTCGGACATCAACTGCAAGCTCTTCAGTGAAGTTGAAATCACCAAATAGGAAATGCCAAACTGGTGGAGATCCTATAACCACACAAGAATCAGTTGCAAATTAGAAGCAAACGAAGAGCTTTGGTATTTTGTTAGTTTGATATTGGATACTGGATTTGGTTGGTATTAGTACGGAGTTTGTGCTGGTATAGCCACTATTTTGTTTTTGGTAAAGGCAATATTTTGGTGTTGGTTGATATTGCTATAGGCACTTTGTTATTGTTGGGTTCTTTTTATTTGTGTAAATACTGGATATGTTGATAAAGGCCTATAATATTTCCACTCAATAAAGGACATAGGATTAATCCATACTACTGATCTTTGTACTTGTATAATTGACTTATTAGCTCGATGTGGAAATATATGAATTAACCCATACTACTAATGATTACTATTGTATAATTGACATATTAGCAAGATTTTATTGCTTTGGTTGTTTTCAATTTATGAAAGTTAATATTTTAGCTTAATAATTGAGTATTATTATTTATTTAATTTTATTTATTTATTTATAAATAAATCATTACAATATATGTAAAAATAATTTAAAATATAAAAATTATTAATATGTTTATAAATTTATTAATATATGTAAAAACAACTTTTCCGTAAAATATTTTCGTGAAATCGCCAAACAATGTAAAATATTTTACATGATTCATCCAAACACCGTAAAATATTTTCATAAATCATTTTCCAAAAAGTAAGTCATTTTCCGTAAATCATTTTCCGAAAACATTTCTTGACAAACAAATGACCCTTAGAGAACACCGATGCCCTTTCGGTTGATCGAGCAGATCGTCAATCTTGGGCAGAGGATACCGGTTCTTTATTGTCAACTTGTTCAGCTCCGATAGTCTATACACATCCTCATTGTCCCATCTTTTTTCTTGACAAACAGCACTGGAGCTCCCCACGGTGATACACTTGGTCGGATGAACCCTCTATCCAACAGTTCCTAAATCTGCGCCTTCAACTCTACCAATTCTTCCGGCACCATCCGATACGGAGCTATAGATACGGGCACGGTTTCGAGTAACAGATCTATCCCAAATTTAACCTCACAGTCCAGAGGTAGACCCGAAAGTTCCTCTGGAAACACATCCACATAGTCCCTTACAGTCCGGACATCTCCCACAGCAACATCCTTAACTTCCAAGGCACAGACATGCACCACATAAGCTTCACAACCCTTCTTAACCATCCTTTCTGCCTTTAATGCCAAAACCACATTAGATACGTAATCCCTCCTTTTACCTATCATCACCACCTCATCACCTTCTACGGTCTTTAAAACCATGCGCTTAGCCGCACAATCCAGGCTAGCCTGATACTTTACTAGCCAATCCATCCCGAGGATTAGGTCGAACTCCCAGAACGGTAGTTCCATCAAATCAGCCAAGAACATGACCCCTTGGAGTTCTAGGGGTACGTCCCTATAGAGTCTACTTACTTCTACAGAGTGACCTAGGGGGCTTAATACAGTCATCTTCCTAGAAGCAAGCTCAGAGTCTAGATGCAAAGTTTCCACTACACTACTAGCAATGTACGAGTGGGTTGAGCCAATGTCTATCAAGGTATTATAAGGCACACCAAAGATCAAGAACATACCGGTTATGATGTCCGGTGTGTCGCCCTCCTCTTGACGCCTCGCGGCATAGACCAAACCAGGTTGTCTAGCCTCGGTACCACCCAGATTCCCCTCGGTGCCCCGACCTCCTGCCAAAGACCATTACCTCCTCTTCCAACACCACGACCCCTCCGAGGTCATTGGTTATCCCTTTATTCAAAGGCTCGATCTTGACCTCGATCTCGCCTAGCTTCAAACATCCCTGATTACCATTCCAACACTCCCCCGTGTAAGACTTGCCACATCGAGCACACCGTGGCGGCCATTGAGCATTAGCAGCAGCAGGCCTAGTAGCTTGATCAGACCCACCAAACCTTATCTTTTTCTGCTGATTACCCGAGAACCTTGAAGGTCTCGAGCTCCTCTTATTCCAATTCTGATCTTGGTTCTATCTAACCGACTGTCTTACCCCTTCAGCAACCTTCGATTTCTCCACTAAAACCGCAAACTCCCGTTCCTGTTGTGGAGCTATCATCATCCTCAGCTCATCTCTCAGCCCATCTTCAAATCTGACATAGCGCTCATGCTCGGTACCCACAATACCACGAGCATACCTACTCAACCGAGAAACTCAGCCTCATATTCTTCCATCGTCTTATTGCCTTGAACCAGATTTAAGAAAGCTTTCCACTATGCATCCATGTAGCTAGTTCCGATATACTTCTTTTGATAAGCCTCTCGAAGAATTCCCAGGTAAGATTTTTTGCCACCGTTCCATCCCTTACGGTGAGCCACCACTGATATGACTCATCCCAAGCGGAGAAATTATACCTTCAACTTCTCCTCACCGTGAAATCCAAGTCACCCATAATCCTTTCAAAGGATTCCAACCAATATTCTACCAAGACTAGGCGCCACTCCGTAAACTCCTCTGAATACTTCGCTCCGTTAGCCAGAGTTGTTCAACCACGATTTACTGGCTCCTGCACCAAGCTTTGCCTCAACAACTCATTCTAATACCGTAATACTGACTTGAGATACGACATCATTACCACCCGTCGATCTTGGAACTCGGTTTACGCCACCGATGATCCGGCATCTCATTTCCGACCCATGACCAGACCTTGCTGGCTCGCATAAGGTCATCCTACCCCTACCACGGCCACGCCGGGACGTCCACGACCTCTTGAACTCATTCTAACGATTATGTTTATCTGCTTAAGAATTTTATGCATTAGTATTTCACTTGGTTATCCCCAAGAAATTTTATGATATGAGTTTTAGGAGTGGTTCTTTCCGATCATACATGCACACAGGTTTTCCATTCATTCACTCAAAGAGACGTTGTTGATTTCATTGTGATTGTTTTCCACTACCGTGGGTATTTAGTAATTTGTCCTCTGGGGTTTTTTGTAATTTCTCAAAAATAAAAAATTTCAGATGATTTGGTCAAAAAGTATTTTGAAACTCTTAAATTCACAGAATACTTTGGAAAATTTTTGAAAACCAGGGGTATTTTAGTGATTTTGAAGCTTAGGGTTATTTTGGTAATTTTTCACAAATCAGGGTGAATCTGTAAAATTTAATGATTCAAGGATATTTCAAAAGTTATAAATCTCTGAGGGCTCTTTTTGAGAATCGCATTTTTCCAAAATAGTGATGTTGAAAAATTTTGAATATCAGGGTTATTCTGGTCATTTTGTTGATCAGGGGCAATTTTGTAATTTCACCACTAAGGGTATTTTAGTAATTTTTCATAAAAAGATTTCCAAAATTTGGTTCTAGTTGATTTCACAAAAGAAAGATATTTTGAAAAAAAAATTCATACAAAGGGTATTTTGGTAATTTATAAGCCAGGGGTATTTTGGTCATAATAAATTTTTTTAAAAAAAAAACTAAAGTTTTAATTGCCTCAAAAACAAAACGGCTAGTCCCTTTCGGGTTTTAGTTGTCAAGTTTAGCCTGTGAGTATGTCATCTCAGCTAGGATGAACTGTTACTACGCACCAGGTAGGATTCAAGTGAGTAGGAGGTGAGTCACGAGGACAGCTTAAATACTAGGCCCCTACCGAATCCAATCCTAGACATGCGTATAACGATTGCCACATCCTTTGCTCAGTGACAACTCATAGGGTTGTTTAAGTAATTATTAAATCTTATGCATAGTTGAGGTATGCTAGCCCTAGGGTTCAACAATCTCTATTCTAATAGTCTACGTTCCCAATTTACCCTTCTACCCCTCATCAAATATTCACAAAAATGGATAGAAGTACTTACCTGGGCGGATAGGTGCCGAGACTCGGTGCCATGCTGTTCAAGCCAAAAATAGTTTCAAAACATTCCAATAAGGCCTACTAACATAGACAAAACATTTTGGGCCTTGGGCCCCACAATGAAGTTTTGAACCTGCTCGATACCAAAATGTAACGCCCCAAACCCGGCCCATGAGTCTTGATCGGATCTGGTATGTCACGGAGTAAAATAATTTGAGTCATTTTGAAAGTTTGGTGAAAACTTGATAAAATTTGGCTAAGGTATGAAAACGGTGTTTAAAAACTTAGTTGGGCTTTTTATAAATACAGTTGGGTTGATAAACCCTTTTGAAAACGGTTGATCATGTAGCATTTTAAAATCGTTAAAGTTATAGTTGACTTGGTTAAATTTTTGTTACCCGATGGTAACATCTTTGAAAACCCGTAGAAGTTTATTAAGTTTGAAAAGTTACTTTTAACCGGTTTACATATCTTTTGTAAATTCGTTTGTAGCATAACATAAGTAAATTGAAATAGCATCCAATAATAAATAATAGCGGCCTTATTACAATCCCGAAATAAAAGACTTATAAAAATAAATAAGATTAACTAAAACAAAGCAATTTCAATCACTGATAAGCATGGCCGCCTCGAGTCCTCTCCGGCTCCATCTCCGGGATCTACTCATCTGCAAAATGGTAATGGAAGGGGGTGAGTCACCAAGACTCAGTGTGTAAATCCCCCACCCAGAAAAAAAAATAACTCATACACAGGTTATTAATAAACATGCAATTATGCAAACCCCACTAGCCATCCCTACTCCTTATCTACCCCGTGTGGTCAAAACCACTGGTGGTCAAAACCACTAGTGACTAGTGTCACAAATTAAATGATAGGGCCAACCCATCGTGTGGTCAAAACCACTAATGACCATAGGTCACAAATAATCAAATGTGGTCAAAACCACTGGTGGTACCAAACCACTGGGACTTAGTTGCAATTTATCAATCGGTGTGGTCAAAACCACTGATGACCATAGGTTACAAATAATCTGATGGGGCCAACCCATCTTGTGGTCAAAACCATCGCATATCCATAAAATCATCCCCCTCCTCTCATCAATCCCACCATCATCATGCTTACAAATCAATATCATATATCATGCATTTAACAGCATATGATGGCATACTCATTCATATTTCATAAGCAAAATAATAGGGGACTTACCCGGCATCCGATCTTATGCCACAAGCTAATCACAACCAAAAAGATTAACTGGCAACAATAAAGTCATATAAATTAATAAAGTGTGTAGTGAGTTTTTACACACCTATTTCTACCACGAATCCTAGATCCCGAAGATCCGATCTACAACGCTAGATCTCTTAACCTATAATCGGCCAACAACATAATTAGGGACATTAGGCCTATTTGGCCATGTTAATAACCCCCGAAGGATCTCTTGTACCAAAAATATGGCCTTTGGCGAATGTACTTAACCACCACCTAACTTATCAAATCTCAATTCGCCACTTGAGTCTTCAAGATCCCTACCAAACACATGTTAAAATTTGCTTGTACATTTATACATAACCAAAGCCTATAACCGAATGTTACTTACCACCTTACCTTAGGAGAATAGATCCCGAAAGCTTCCCTTAATGGCTATGGCTTCCCTACAATCACTTTAATCATATTAGTAAGAATCATAGGCCATTCGGCCATAACCTTGTACCTAAAAGAGGTGATTATCCCTTACCTTAATGAATATTTAGGCCCCTAAACACCACAAGTCAGCACCACTTAGTGTTGTGAGGGGGGTTCGGCTACCTTTAATGAAGAGAAAAGAACCAAAAATAGTACCTTTTCCTTAAGGGAGATTCGACCAAGTGAGTCTAATGGAAGAGGCAAGATTTCGGCAGCAAAAGGGGTAGAGGTTCGGCTAATGGAGGAAGAAAAAGAGAAAGAAAAGATGTAGGGGAATTAATGGTGGTTTTGGCTTAGTAGAAGAAAAAGAAACTGGAAGTTTTGAAAAATTTTGGCAAATGCAACAAGGGAGAATTTGGCCAGCCCTATTGAAGAGAGAAAAAGAAAAGAACTTTATGAATTTCGGCACTCCCTTTAGGTGTTAAAACCGAATATGGACAGCCCCCAAGGAGTCCCTATTTCGGCCATCACCTTCCATTTGGTGATAATTCCAGCTTTTAATTATCAAAAATTAAGCAAGGTTTATCTTACATCTTTATCTCCTATCCACTCCTCATCAATTTAAAAGCAATTAAACTACCAATAACTCCCCCTTCCAGCCGAATATATGCAAAAATAATAGCTCACCCTTATCAAAATAGGAGTCCAACATGCAGCCATCACTTACTCTCCCCTTTCACGCCGGTTTTGAATAAAAAAATAAAACAGTTGCTGCTACTTTGATTCGAACTTGGAACCTCACGCCTCAGCCCTCTCTTCCAACGCCCCTTGCCTTCTTTCCCATTCGACTTTCATGTCAAATAACCTCCTCATTTAATTTTAAAGCCTTCTTCCTGGCCCTCTTTCTTTTAATCGCCAAAAGCCTAAAAATAAAACACCTTCCTTGCGTCCCTCATGACTCGAACTCGAGTCCTTTTTGCCAACACCCTTAAGTGGCGCCCCATGCCACTCCACCCAATCCGACTTTCATGTCCATTCCTTACCAAAAATTCTTTAAAGCCCTCTTTACTTTAACGTCCCAAAAAGCCTAAAATAAAACATTTCCCCCTTGTAACTCCCAAGACTCAAACCTCCTCCCTTGCAACACCCCTAGGCGCACCAAACCAATTGTGCCAATTAAATCCTTGTGTCCAACCTTCACAAAATTCTTCTTAACCCCTATCTCCTAGCTCCCTTCTTTTTCATGCTAAAAATAAATTCTTAGCCCTAAGTCAGGCCTAGCTCGAGATTATTTCTAGACCCTAAAACATGCCAAATAAAATCATAGTATTTTTCCTTCAAGCACACATGGGAAATTAATTAAATTTTCAACAACCCCTAATTTGGGGTGTTACAGTAGCCTAAAGAAGGCATCGGGTTTTAGAATCATTTGAATAGAATTTGCAAGATACAAACTCTCTTGTATACTTGTTCTCTTCAAGAAAACCCTTGTAAATCCTTTGTATATTATCTACTTTCTTCTTGTATAATAACAGCCTACGATATTATCATAGCCTTCCACTTGTGCATAGTCCCTCCTCCCAGTAATTGGTATCAGAGGAGCCCCGGAGTAACGATTTCGGAGTTCTAATATCGTAGTTATCATTGTAAGTTTCTATCTTTTATCTTCAATTCTGTTTATTTCACTATTTTTATCTCAAAACCCATATATCTGTCGTTTGTCTTCGTTTTGCCGTTAAGTCCGAGTGGGACGTTGTAGGCATTGTGTGAAGAGGTTAAAGACACAGACGGTCTTAGGTACCAGGGATAATAACATGGAAAAAATGGATTGTTTATACAAAGATAAAACTTGTAATCATACTATGCATATTGACTCTAAGAATGAAAATAATATGTCGGCTCTTAGTAAAGATATCAATAGTTTAATAGATATGACGTCTATATATTTTAATAAATTATATACTAAAGTTAGTAAAATAGAAGAAAAAGTAGAAAATATGGGAGAAGTTACTAATTTAGATTTGAATAACAAGTCTAAAGAATTACTATCCGATGTTAATAATAAATTAGATCGGGTTATTAATAATAGTAATAATATAGAATCGATTTAGATTTAGGTCCTTTATATTACGGTAATAGTAACGTTATTTTAGCTTTATCTGATGAAGATGATTCTTCTACTTATAATAATAATAAAAAAAAAAACAAAAATAAAAAATGTTAAAAACAAGAAAAATATGATTTTGAATCTTATAAGACTTTAATAGAACATTGGAAAACCAATTTTCTAAAAATGAAGATAAGTATGAAAGGGTAGAATATTTAAAATTAATAGAAGAACTTTATGAAAACATAAAGATTTATTTAAGAAGTATAATTATCATTATATGTTAAATTATGAAACTACAGAGAGTAGCAATAGTTCTAATAATACAGATGTAGATATTAATGTTACGAGTCATAATTCTGATGAAGAAAACACTTCAACAGAAGAAAATATAGAAATACTAGAACCTATGGATACTGAACAACCAGATCCATATGAGTATGAAACACCTAAACCTAGGGAAATTGACAAACGAGATCCTTATGGTAAAAGAAAAATCGAGTCAGATCTTCAAACAGAAGATTGCCTGAAAAATGTTTTGAATCAACAAAATGAAATTAAAGAATATTGGAAAAACCAATATTTACCTATAGAAATAAAGCCAGTATTTTATCCTAATAAATTAGAAAAAATTCCTAAAAACACAAAAATAAAAGAAAAACCAATAATTCAACAAATTAAACTTGGAAAAAAGGATATTATTACTTTTTCACATTTCCAATCAAGGAAATATTATATTTATATAGAAATTACATTTCAATTTAGAGAATATAAAACATATTCTTTAAATGCTTTGCTAGATACTAGAGCTACAACCAGTAGCTGTAGAGAAAATGCTATCCCATCAGAAAAATGGGAACTTATGAGAAATCCCATTAGAGCTGTTGGGGTCAATGGTATTGAAACTCTAATTCTTTTTAAAGCTAAAAATATACCAATCTACATAAACAATGTAAGATTTGTGATTCCTAAATTATTATGTTTTCATGACATGCATGGAGACATATTATTAGGAAATAATTTTATATATCAACATCTACCATTCTCTATAGATAAAAATTTTGTTGTATTAACTCATCTGAAAAAACTTCAAGAGAAGTACATTTAGTAGAAAATCATAAATATATATGTGATCAAAACTTTACACCACCTAGAAACGAACAAATAAAACAACTTGATACTAATCATTGGTTGTTTAAGATATTAGAAAATAATTGTAGTGAAGAACCATTAAAATTATGGAAAAATAGTCCTAGATATTGTACCATAAAATTGGAAAACCCCAATAAAATCATTAGAGTAAAACCTATGATCTATACTAAACAAGATATAGATGAGTTTGAAATACAGATAAAAGAATTATTAGAAAAAGGATTAATAGAAGAAACTACTAGTCCACATTCTAGTCCTGCTTTTATGGTAAGAAACCATGCAGAAATAAAAAGGGGAAAAGCTAGAATGGTCATTAATTATAAAAGATTAAACCAAAATGCTATCTTTGATGGATACTTTATTCCAAGAAAGGAAGTTTTAATTAATCAAGCTAAACAAGCAAAGTATTTAGTAAATTTGACTGTAAGTCAGGATTCTGGCAAATCATGCTAACAGAAGAATCTAAACCATTAACTGCTTTTAGTGCTCCCAATGGACATTATCAATGGAAGGTAATGCCATTTGGATTATGTAACGCTCCACATGGATGGACTCTATATTTAAAAAACATAAAAAGTTCTGTGTTGTGTATATAGATGATATCTTAATATTCTCTGATACATTAGAAAATCATAGGAAGCATTTAAATATCATATCTAGAGAATTCATAAAACATGGAATTATACTAAGCCCTAAGAAAATTGATTTAGAAAAAAGCTGAAATTAAATTCTTAGGATTAATATTATCTCATGATGGTCTTAAACTTCAAGATCATATTATAGTTAAAATAAAAGAATTTCCTAAAAAATTGTTGATAAGAAACAACTTCAACAATTTTTAGTGTAACACCTAAAAATCGAGTATTATTATATTGCATAAATTGATGTTTAGTTTTTAAAGGAAAAATTTTATTTTTACTTTAGTGCCTATTGAAGTCCTAAAGAGGAGTAAAACATGATTTGGAGAAGGAAAAAAATTTATTAATTGAGAATTTATTGAAATGAAACAAATGTCATTAGGACTTAAGTTAAATTATGTGCTAATGAGTGTCATAAAATGAGCATATGGCATGGTGGTATTGGCGCATGGGTTATAGCAAGAGGGAAGAGGTTCGAATCCCTTGTATAGCACCTAGATGAAATTTTTGTTTTAATTTTCTGCTCATGGATAGGAAGTGTCGGCAATGAACATATAAGGAAGGTGTTGACCATGTTATTTTTGGTTAGTGTATCAATGGATTAAAGAAACAACTAACTTATGGCATGGAATCAAAGATTTAAGGAAAGATAGGGGGGACATAAGGCACATATCAAGGGAGAATTTTGGAAACAAAATCATGGCATTGGACCATGCTTATGGACGGCAATACGGCTAGGGGGGAGGCCGAATTTTGGTGATAGTTGGCTAGGAAAATTTGTCTTTTGTTTTGGTCATTTTCTTTAGTTTTGTGCATATTTTTGCAAATTCTCTCAACCTATCTCTCCTTGGCGAATTTTGCTTTGGTAAGCCTTGATCATTTTGACCATTTGGTCATTCTTGTTTATTGCTTTAGTACTTGGTTGTACCTTTTCTTTGAATGTCGAAAATCACATATACCAAAAGCCAATCCTTTTCTTTTCTTTTTGCCATTGCCGAATATACATCTCTCCTGAAGCTTGTCTTCTTCTTTTCTTTTTCTCCTAATCTTCTTGAAATCAAAGCAACACCATCACCATCTTTTCTTGTATTCTATTTCTTTTCAATCGAAGTTCTCTCCATCTACACTCCCATAGCCGAATGCTAATGTGCCTATAAGCCAAAATTATTTTCTTTTCCTTAATCATACATAGCCGAATCTTCCATCAATTAAACAACACTCTCAATCCTTTCCTTTCGACCGTGGGAAATAGGTAAGGGTTCTTCTCCATTTTTGATTTATTGTTAGTGTCATGGCCGAATATCATTGGTTTTATGAGGGTCTTTTTGGATTGATATAACGTTCATTCTAATAACGTTTCTTCGTTATTATTTAGTGCAATAACGGAGATCGAACTCAAGTGAACGGGGGAATCATGGAAATGTTGGAAACGTTTCATTGTGGTAAGGAAATCCCACTCTTTAAAATCTCTAGTATTATTTGAGATTATTTTAGATCTAACTAAAATTCTTTTGGATCTTGAAGACTTTCAAAATAGGGAAGAAAAGGGCGGTGGTTAGTCACGTTAAGAGGGCGGATCCGTAAATCCCCATTCAAACGAAGAGCGATTTCGACAAATCGGATTTTCCAACGGGTTATGGGCCATCTTCAAGGAAGTCCATTATTCGAAGTAGTACGAACTTCCGAGCCGTTATACGTTGGTGGATTCTCGGCGGCTAGCGAATCAATAAACGAGGAAAAGTCGAAAATCGAAGTGATTCAAAATCAAGAGGGTAAGATTTTGGATCTATTATCGATTAAGATTATTTTTACGAATTAGTTGTCTAACGGATCAAAATATGTTTTAGGTGCCGAGGAGCGAGAAGGATTAGTACTCTCGGTAACGAGGTGTGTAATTTCACACTCATTATTTTCTCGGTTGGATGTCAAATTTCGGTATGGAAGTAAATCGTAAAAACGATTAGATCGGTAAAAACGTAAAAATTGATATTTTGACGAAAATACGTAAAAATGACTAAATCGTGAAAATTACGAAAATGCCCTCGAGAAATTAATTGTTATTATGTAAATTGGATGTTTCGTGAAATTGGGCCAAAATACTCTAGTTCGATAAATTGGGCCAAAATACTCTAGTTCGATAAATTGGGCCAAAATACTCTAGTTCGATAAATTGGGCCAAAATACTCTAGTTCGATATATTGGGCCAAAATACTCTAGTTCGATAAATTGGGCCAAAATACTCTAGTTCGATAAATTGGGCCAAAATACTCTAGTTCGATAAATTGGGCCAAAATACTCTAGTTCGATATATTGGGCCAAAATACTCTAGTTCGATAAATTGGGCCAAAATACTCTAGTTCGATAAATTGGGCCAAAATACTCTAGTTCTAAATGGGCCAAAGCCCACTAAATTGCTAAATAGACAAATTGCTATAATATGTTTATGGGCCAAATGAAATGATAAACCCACCATTGTTATGAATTAAATAAATGAAATTATTATATGATTATATTTTGTACGCATACGATTGCATGGGTGGGATATATGAAGAGAAGAATGGCCATTGCCAAAAATCTAGTTCGGTGGCTCTCGCCACAATAATGGCTTATTGCCTCTAGTTCGGTGGCTCGCCACAATAATGGCTTATTGCTCTAGTTCGGTGGCTCTGCCACAATAATGGCTTATTGCCTCTAGTTCGGTGGTTTCGCCACATTAACGCTTAATGCCTCTAGTTCGGTGGCTATGCCACAATTATAAAAAGGCTTAATGCCTACGATTGGTGTGATGGCGGGGTGGGTTGACTTGATCCCCACAGGTGTGATGGTTGGTACGGGGGTGTTAGCGGATGGATATTAGGTTTGGGTTGGGAATTTCATTTTACATGCATTTTTATTTGTTTTAATTCATGATATATTGTTGAATTCTAAATTGGGCTCAAGCCCAACATAATATCTTGATGATCTGGCCCAATAATGGTGGTAAGTGAGTTTCACACGCTGCTCTAAGTAACTCACCCCTTTAATTTCTTTCCATCTCGTAATGGAAATTGATGTGGACTTGGGCGAGGATGACTTCGTGGAGGCCATATCACGAAAGAGGGTTATTTAAACTCCGAACTTTTAATAAGTCTATTTTTACTATTATGGATTATTGTAATAAGGGCCTCTATAAATAACTTATGGATTTTATTTGTGTTTGGGATTTAAACTAAACTTTGGACTTTTAATTATGGGTGTGATTTTATGATGTTTTATTAAAATAAATTTGGGTTTTCAAGTATATGAAAATCTTTTATAAATATTTTGTTATTGCTAACTCTTTAACAAATTACCTAAAGGTTTGTGATAATACTATGATTTTCAACTAATGTTTTTCTATTATTATCAAATTCAAATACTCTTCTATTTTTTTCTTAAAATCTGAAATTTATATTGAAGTTTTCAACTTATCGCAAATTTAAAGATAGCTCGATTCATGTAACAAACCAAATCTAGTCTCAACGCATAGACCGGGTTTGGGGTGTTACATTTAGTGGTATCGAGCCCGCCAAAAACTTCTACTGTGGTTTGGGTTCAAAATAATTTCGTATGAAAACATTCAATGATATTTTAAAGATCAAGATGGCACCACAAGCATCCCAAGCAACAAGTCAAGTAAGTATTTATTGCTTAAATGATTACTATGATATGATCATAGGAACACTCTAGAACTTCTAGTTTTAGATATGAAAAAGCTGTAGAGATTGAGACTATAGGATATGTTGAAAAACAACTTTATATCTCAAATCTCATAAAATATCGTTAATAAACACCAAACAAAATTTCGATTCATAAAACTTGTAATCGATAAACGAACAAGCTATCATAAGTACAAAAGGACGTGGTCGTGGACGCGTAGACGTGGCCGTGGTAGAGGCCGAGGTACTACTACCAAGCACCAAATCATATGTTTAAGTGGACGACTCGCCAATTGAAAGTGAAACGGATCACGCGATCACATGGAAGAAGATCATGCATTGACTCAAGCAATGCTACGAGTCTTGGAAAGGGTCACTGGAACTAGAATTGGGCCAACAACTCGTGGGTCAATTTCGAGCGACTTAAGGCAAATAATGCGAAGTTTTCGAGAGAGTCTCCGTATAGCTCGAATGTGGCGAATCTTCGCTCAAGTCGTGGAACGGATTATGGATGATATGGAAGGTACCGTCGAGCAAAACCGAGAGGAGTCTGTATCCTTATTGAGAGATGAGGCGACGGTGGTGGCTCACTGCTCGAGAAGGCACCAAGCCGCATCGATTAATCGGGAATTCTTTAAAGCCGCCTTCCAAGGAAAATATGTTGGAACGAGCTATGTAGACGTCAAGGAAGGAATTTCTGAATCTTGTTCAAGGAAGTAAGACCGTGGCGACATATGAAGTCGAGTTTATACGTCGAGCCACTATGCCTGCACAATTGTAGAAATGCACCATGAACGTTGTGTACGCTTCAAGATGGACTTAATGATGAGTGAGGGTTACGATTGCTCGCAACAAGTTAGAAATTTTTCCACTCTGGTGGAGAAGGCCAAAATAGCCGAAGAGGCTAAGAACTCAGAACGGCAGAACCGAGAAAGATTCTGAAACAAGAGAGAGACACAGCAGTCTGGATCTTCAAAGAGATTTCAGAAGAAACCCCAAATGATGAATCAGCCTTCAAAGCGTAACCCCGTGTAGCAAATAATCGAAGTCGAGATTGCACTGAGTGTGGGAAAAGACATTTTGGGGAATGTTGGAGGAAAACGGGTGCATGCTACAAATGCAGTTCAATGGAACATCAGTATAAAAGTTGTCCTCGACGAATGGATACGACTCAAGAAGTCCGTAATAATGATGTACAAATTAGGCGAGGTAATCAAGCAGACCACCGAGAGGACGTGGACCAGTCGTGGTGGTAATGGGGCTGGTCGTGGTCAAGGTGCACCGGTCGAGGCAATGGTAATAGAGGAAATGGATGCAAGATAGCTCGGATCGGTCTATGCGCTTAGACGCCATGAGGACGACAATGCACTGATGTGATAACTGCACGTTCTTCATTTTGATGTACCGTTATTGCTTTAATAGATATTGGCTCTACCCATTCATACGTAGCTAGTGCCATATCTGGAAACCTAAATTTAGAATCCGAAATTACCGAAAATGAGATGACAGTGATTAGTCCTTGAGGACAGTCGGTAATTGTTAATAAAATATTTAAAGACGTGCCCTTAAAAATCCAAGAGGAAGTATTCTTAGCAAATTTGATGGAACTACCTTTCGGCGAGTTTGATCTCATTCTGGGCATGGATTGGCTGGTCAAACATCGGGCGCAATTGGATTGTGCTGAAAAACTGAATGTCAGTAAGGACCTCGGATGATAAGGAAGTCATAATGATTGGTGAACGAAGGAACTATCTGGCAAATGTGGTATCTGCATTAAAAGCTGAGAAGTTGGTACGGAAAGGGTACGGAGCATTCCTAGCCTTTATCTGTGCTATGGATGCCAAAGAATTATCCGTGAATGATGTGAGGACGGTGAAGGAATTTTTCGATGTATTTCCCAAAGAACTTTCTGGTATACCTCCAGATCGGGAAGTAGAATTTGGCATTGAGCTTTTGCCCGGGACAGCTCCGGTGTCCATTGCTCCTTATAGAATGGCACCAAAGGAGTTGGCTGAGCTCAAAGCTCAAATTCAAGAATTGCTGGATCGGGGATTCATTCGACCAAGTGTGTCTCCGTGGGGAGCACCAGTCTTGTTCGTCAAGAAGAAGGATGGATCGATGCGTATGTGCATTGACTACGATGCTTGAATAAATTGACGATCAAGAATCGGTATCCTCCGCCGAGAATTGACGACTGCTTGATCAATTAAAGGAGCTTCAATTTTTCCAAAATTGATTTAAGGTCGAGTTATCACCAAATTAAGGTGAAAGAAGCGGACATTTATAAAGCGGCATTTCGGACATGCTACGGACACTATGAGTTTGTAGTGATGCCGTTTGGACTAACCAATGCACCACCTGCATTTATGGACATGATGAACCTAGTCTTTCAACCATATTTAGACCGGTTTGTGGTAGTGTTCATAGATGACATATTGGTTTATTCGAGAAATGAGGAGGAACATGACCAAGATTTGCGGATAGTATTACAACTACTTCGTGATAAGCAATTGTATGCCAAATTTGGTAAATGCGAATTTTGGCTAAAGGAGGTGACTTTCCTTGGTCATGTAGTATCACCAAGGAATAAGGGTAGATCCTCGGAAAATTGAGGCTATTCGGATTGGAAAGCACCAACATCGAGAGTCAAAATTCAAGTTTCTTGGTCCGGCCGATACTATAGACGCTTTGTAGATGGGTTTTCGCTGATTGCTGCACCCCTAACTAAATTGTTGCGTAAAGGAGCTCCAGATATTTGGACCGAAAGCAACAAGAGAGTTTCGAGAAATTGAAGAAGATCCCGACAGAAGCTCCATTAATTCAAAGAAGGTCGGAAAGAATTCATCAGATATTGTGATGCATCTCACACGGTCTGGGTTGTGTATTGATGCAAAATGGAAAGGTGGTGGCCTATGCTTCTCGCCAATCGAGACCACACGAAGTAAACTACCCTACTCATGATTTGGAGTTAGCTGCGTTGTCTTTGCTCTAAAGATTTGGAGGCACTATCTCTATGGTGAGAAGTCCATAATCTACACGGATCACAAGAGTCTTAAATACCTCCTTACCCGTAAGGAGTTAAATTTGAGACAAAGAAGATGGGTAGAATTGTTAAAGGATTACGATTTCTCCATCGAATACCATCCCGAAAGGCTAACGGTAGCCGACGCGTTAAGTCGTAAGGCAGATCTCAATTAAGAGCTTTGTTTGCCCATTTGAGTCTCAGTATGAGGATGGCGCTTGTTAGTAGAACTTCGTGAAACCTCCGTGGTGGAACAAATCAAGGAAAACAGATATCGATGAGAAGTTGGGACCTTTACTTCGCAAGTTGAAAACGGTGAAATTGAAGATTTTGGAATAAACACGGGGGTGTTGTGCTTTGGAGGAAGAGTATGCATGCTCAAGGACTCGATCTCAAGCAACCGATTCTACTGGAGGCGATAGTAGCCCTTATGCTATGCATCCGGAGGGAATAAGATGTATCGAGATCTCCGTGATCGATATTGGTGGCGTGGTTGAAGCGTGAGATTACGAGTTTGTGGGAAAATGTTTGACTTGTCGCAAGTGAAGGCGTAACATCAATTACCGCCCGGATTATTACAATGATAATGATTCCTCTTTGGAAATGGGAGTGGATAACTATGGATTTTGTTAGTGGGTTACCTTTAACACCTACTAAGAAAAATTCCGCTTTGGGTAATTGTTGATCGGTTGACAAAGACCGCTTATTTCCCGCCAACAGACGGACTATTCATTGTAGAAGTTAGGCGAAACTATACGATCCGAAATTGTGAGGTTGCATGGGTACCAGATTCATTATATCGGATAGGGACCCTAGGTTTACATCACGATTCGAAAGCTCGCATGAAGCCTTGGGGACAAAGTTGAATTTCAAGACGGCTTTTCATCCTCAACTGATGGTCACGGAGAGAGTAATTCAGATATTGGAAGATATGTTAAGAGGATGTAATCGACTTCGTGGGTAGTTGGGAGGATTATCTACCACCGCGTAATTCGTGATATAACAACAAATGCCATCGCCTAGCATTCGATGGCACCTTACGAGGCATTGTATGGTCGTAAGTGTCGCTCTCCTATTTGTTGGACCGAGTTGGGCGAAAGATGATGTTAGGTCCCGAGATGATATCTCGAGATGAGGATAAGGTAAAAGTTATTCGAGCACGGTTGAAAGAAGCCTCGATAGATGTAAGTCGACGCAGATTTGAAGCGAAGGGACATCGAGTATAATGTGGGGGATCAGGTTTTCTTGAAGGTATCTCCTTGGAAAAAGATCTTCGATTCTAAGGAAGGGCAAGCTAAGTCCTAGATATATTGGACCTTATCGTGTCTTTGAAGCGTGTTGGTCCAGTGGCATATCAGATTGAGTTACCTCCGGAGTTAGATCAAATTCATAATGTCTTTCATGTTTCCATGTTGAGGCGTTATAGATCGGATCCTTTGCACATTATACCGGTAGAAGAATTGGAGCTGAATTCAGATTTGTCTTTTGAAGAAGAACCAGTGGAAATCCTAGACCGAGATGTCAAGGTACTAAGGAAGAAAACCGTGCCGTTGGTTAAAGTTCTATGGCGTAACCACGGAGTGGAAGAAGCTACGCTGCAGCCGAGGATGCAATTCGCAACAATACCTCACCTTTTTCAACTGTGTAAATTTCGAGGACGAAATTTTCTTTAAGGAGGGTAGAGTTGTAACACCTAAAAATCCGATTATTATTATATTGCATAAATTGATGTTTAGTTTTTAAAGGAAAAATTTTATTTTTACTTTAGTGCCTATTGAAGTCCTAAAGAGGAGTAAAGCATGATTTGGAGAAGGAAAAAATTTATTAATTGAGAATTTATTGAAATGAAACAAATGTCATTAGGACTTAAGTTAAATTATGTGCTAATGAGTGTCATAAATGAGCATATGGCATGGTGGTATTGGCGCATGGGTTATAGCAAGAGGGAAGAGGTTCAATCCCTTGTATAGCACCTAGATGAAATTTTGTTTTAATTTTCGCTCATGGATAGGAAGTGTCGGCAATGAACATATAAGGAAGGTGTTGACCATGTTATTTTGGTTAGTGTATCAATGGATTAAGGAAACAACTAACTTATGGCATGGAATCAAAGATTTAAGGAAAGATAGGGGGACATAAGGCACATATCAAGGGAGAATTTTGGAAACAAAATCATGGCATTGGACTATACTTATGGACGCAATATGGCTAGGGGGGAGGCCGAATTTTGGTGATAGTTGGCTAGGAAAATTTGTCTTTTGTTTTGGTCATTTTCTTTAGTTTTGTGCATATTTTTGCAAATTCTCTCAACCTATCTCTCCCTTGGCCGAATTTTGCTTTGGTAAGCCTTGATCATTTTGACCATTTGGTCATTCTTGTTTATTGCTTTAGTACTTGGTTGTACCTTTTCTTTGAATGCCGAAAATCACATATACCAAAAGCCAATCCTTTTCTTTTCTTTTGCCATTGCCGAATATACATCTCTCCTAAAGCTTGTCTTCTTCTTTTCTTTTCTCCTAATCTTCTTGAAATCAAAGCAACACCATCACCATCTTTTCTTGTATTCTATTTCTTTTCAATCAAGTTCTTCCATCTACACTCCCATAGCCGAATGCTAATGTGCCTATAAGCCAAAATTATTTTCTTTTCCTTAATCATACATAGCCAATCTTCCATCAATTAAACAACACTCTCAATCCTTTCCTTTCGGCCGTGGGAAATAGGTAAGGGTTCTTCTCCATTTTGATTTATTGTTAGTGTCATGGCGAATATCATTGGTTTTATGAGGGTCTTTTGGATTGATATAACGCTCATTCTAATAACGCTTCTTTCGTTATTATTTAGTGCAATAATGTAGATCGGAACTCAAGTGAATCTGGAATCGTGGAAACGTTGGAAACGTTTCATTGTGGTAAGGAAATCCCACTCTTTAAAATCTCTAGTATTATTTGAGATTATTTTAGATCTAACTAAAATTCTTTTGGATCTTGAAGACTTTCAAAATAGGGAAGAAAAGGGCGGTGGTTAGTCACGTTAAGAGGGGCGGATCCGTAAATCCCCCATTCAAACGAAGAGCGATTTCGGCAGTCCGGGATTTTCCACCGGGTTACGGGCCATCTTCCGAAGGAAGTCCATTATTCGAAGTAGTACGAACTTCCGAGCCGTTATACGTTGGTGGATTCTCGGCGGCTAGCGAATCAATAAACGAGGAAAAGCCGAAAATCGAAGTGATTCAAAATCAAGAGGGTAAGATTTTGGATCTATTATCGATTAAGATTATTTTTACGAATTAGTTGACTAACGGATCAAAATATGTTTTAGGTGCCGAGGAGCGAGAAGGATTGGTACTCTCGGTAACGAGGTGTGTAATTTCACACTCATTATTTTCTCGGTTGGATGTCAAATTTCGGTATGGAAGTAAATCGTAAAAACGATTAGATCGATAAAAAACGTAAAAATTGATATTTTGACGAAAATACGTAAAAACGACTAAATCGTGAAAATTACGAAAATGCCCTCGAGAAATTAATTGTTATTATGTAAATTGGATGTTTCGTGAAATTGGGCCAAAATACTCTAGTTCGATAAATTGGGCCAAAATACTCTAGTTCGATAAATTGGGCCAAAATACTCTAGTTCGATATATTGGGCCAAAATACTCTAGTTCGATAAATTGGGCCAAAATACTCTAGTTCGATAAATTGGGCCAAAATACTCTAGTTCGATATATTGGGCCAAAATACTCTAGTTCGATAAATTGGGCCAAAATACTCTAGTTTGATAAATTGGGCCAAAATACTCTAGTTCGGTAAATGGGCCAAAGCCCACTAAATTGCTAAATAGACAAATTGCTATAATATGTTTATGGGCCAAATGAAATGATAAACCCACCATTGTTATGAATTAAATAAATGAAATTATTATATGATTATATTTTGTACGCATGATTGCATGGGGTGGGATATATGAAGAGAAGAATGGCCAGTTGCCAAAAATCTAGTTCGGTGGCTCGCCACAATAATGGCTTATTGCCTCTAGTTCGGTGGGTTCGCCACAATAATGGCTTATTGCTCTAGTTCGGTGGTTTCGCCACATTAACGCTTAATGCCTCTAGTTCGGTGGCTATGCCACAATTATAAAAAGGCTTAATGCCTACGATTGGTGTGATGGCGGGGTGGGTTGACTTGATCCCCACAGGTGTGATGGTTGGTACGGGGGTGTTAGCGGATGGATATTAGGTTTGGGTTGGGAATTTCATTTTACATGCATTTTTATTTGTTTTAATTCATGATATATTGTTGAATTCTGAATTGGGCTCAAGCCCAGCATAATATCTTGATGATCTGGCCCAATAATGGTGGTAAGTGAGTTACACACTGAGTTCTAAGTAACTCACCCCTTTAATTTCTTTCCATCTCAGGTAATGGAAATTGATGTGGACTTGGGCCGAGGATGACTTCGTGGAGGCCATACTGCGAAAGAGGGTTATTTAAACTCTGAACTTTTAATAAGTCTATTTTTACTATTATGGATTATTGTAATAAGGGCCTCTATAAATAACTTATGGATTTTATTTGTGTTTGGGATTTAAACTAAACTTTGGACTTTTAATTATGGGCTGTGATTTTATGATGTTTTATTAAAATAAATTTGGGTTTTCAAGTATATGAAAATCTTTTATAAATATTTTGTTATTGCTAACTCTTTAACAAATTACCTAAAGGTTTGTGATAATACTATGATTTTCAACTAATGTTTTTCTATTATTATCAAATTCAAATACTCTTCTATTTTTTTTCTTAAAATCTGAAATTTATATTGAAGTTTTCAACTTATCGCAAATTTAAAGATAGCTCGATTCATGTAACAAACCAAATCTAGTCTCAACGATAGACCGGGTTTGGGGTGTTACATTTAGGAATTGTTAATTATGGCGAAATTTCTTTCCTAACTTATCTAAAAAACTAGATGAGTTATATGAAAAACTAAAAAAGGATAAACCTTTTGAATGGTCTAAAAAAGATTCAGACATTATAAAACAAATAAAGTCTGAAATAAATTATATTCCTAAAGTTTATTTACCTAAACAAGGTGATAAATTAATTTTAGAAACAGATGCCTCAGAAAAAAACTGGGATGTGTATTAAAAGCAAAAACAATGAAAAATGAAGAATTAATTTGTGGATATAGTTCGGAAAGTTTAAACCAAACGAAATAAATTATGCTATTTATGAAAAGAAACTATTAGCAATAAAAAAAGGAATAAAAAAATTCCTAATATATTTAGCACCGGAAAATTTTATCATTAAAATTGATAATCAAGCTGTTAAACAATTTCTAACTAACAAAAGTTTAGAAACAGTACCTAGAAGGATTAGATGGTATAATGGATTATGTCAGTTTAATTTTGAGGTTATATACATAAAAGGTACTAACAATATGATTGCCGATTTTCTTAGGTGCCTTGTGGATGAGGTAAAAGCCTCTAGAAAATTTGGGGAATGGACAATCATCCATAAAAACCCAATAAGGGAAAACCAATGAGTCCTAAACAGGATTTCTTGTTTGCACCAAGACAAGTACAATTTTATTCGACCGTGGATATTATGTACCATATCCAATGGTAAAACAACCATTTGGAACACAATCACCAACCCCAAGTGAGTTATTTTGAATTTTCACAAAATCCATATTCGAATATCAAAAAGCTATTCGAAATTATAAAAATACGTAAGATTTGTTGAAAAACAACAAAATCTTGAATTCGTAAATAAAAGATTTTTACAACCCTGGATTACCCATGGAATACTACGACTTTATAAACAGAATATGGAAAAACCATATCTCTGAACAAAGAGCAAATTTTCGAAAAGCTCTTACACAATTTTCTGAATTCTTAGTTGAAAAAATAACTAAAGAAAATAAAGCCGAAGATTTATTACTAAAATCTATTTTATATCGAGATTGGGATGAAATCCTAATCGAATATACAGATATTAAGGAGATAAACAATCTTCTTGATATATTCCAATATTTTATTAATAACGGGAAAAACAATCCTATTATTAATAAAATGTTTAGAATATGTCTATATAACAAATGTAGACAAATTCTACCTCCTAATATTTTTCAAAAATAGATCGAGCTATTTGCAACCAAAGAAGCTCAATTTTCGTAATCTTTTTCAAAATATTTTCTACAAGCTTATATTTTTACAAATGATATAGGAGAAAAATTTCCTACTATCAAATTTCGACTTAATCATGATCCATTTGATATAACCAGTATTGAATGGGGATTTGTTAAACAAATAGCAGTCCAAAATCTTTCTTTTCATTTATTAAAAGATTTTCCAGCAATAGTAAAATCTCGATTATCAAATTTTATAGATATCGATGATTTTGTCTACTATTTTCATATAGAAATAAATAGCCTTATTGGTATCGCTGAAAAAGAAAAATTTTATCAGCCATATCAAATTCGGAATATTCGCACTATATTTTCGGGAAGATCCCTTTCATCAGTACAAGAAGATCAACAACACTTGGCAAAAACCATTGACGAGTGTTATAAAAATTTTTCCCATTATCAAATCCAAGCTGGAATTGATCTTATGACCATGGCCCAGCATCTTCTACACCAAGATACTCATTTATTCTAGACCGATGGAAAAGGAATTTTATCTTATGACACTGGAAAACCCCAGGTCGAAAGAAATGAAGAAGCCATTTCGTTATTAACAAAAAATAGCTGAAATGGAAATCAAAGATTATCCGTTAGCAACGGAAATCAGAGAAGCATTGGAAAACTAGAACACACCAGTACCTTCACCAGAATCACTACACATGGATGAAATCGAAGAAATGAATATCAGAAATATCCAGGAAGGATAAAGACAACACGTGGAAAAATGATGTCCATAAACAACTGAGGCAAACAAGGAAGCTACGTGGAAACAACCATGATGGCAACCAACACATCAAGGAAGCTATGTAACAGACCGAATTTGACCCTAATCGAAAAGGTGGTTTCGGGACCACGAATTCGAGTCTAAAAAAATTTAAATATTATATTATGTGTTTATTATATGTGAATTAATGTGTGTGAAAGTTTCGTAGAAAAATTTTATCGTTTAAGCACTTAATTTGATAAAAAAGGACTTAATCACGTAAAGTGCAAAAGTTGCAAATTATAGTGAAAAGTCCTAATGTGATAGTGGCTTTTTAAATGGAAGTCCTAAAAGGACAAATAGCCAAATTCTATAGTAAGTGGCCGGCCAAGTACATAACTAACCTTAGTTTATAATGTTTAATATTTTATAACATAAGGTTAAAATGGTAATAATTAAATTATGTTATTATTAGTTAAACAATTCATAAAATAAAGCCATTTGCATGCTTATTTTGCCGAAAGAAAAGAGAAACAAAAGGGGAGAAAAGCTTTGAAACATTCGGCCTTATTCAAGCTTAATTAGGTAAGAAATCTAGCTCGGTTTTTGTTAATTTTTACGTTTTTGCGATCGTTGCTTAGTATATTACCCGACCCATGCTAGAATTTTTAAGATTAGTGTGTATATATGATTCGGCCATTGATGAATTCTTGAGGTTTTTGGTGTTTGATGATTTTAAATTAAAGATATGTTAAGGATTGATATGTTTTGTATTAGAAATTTTAGTGAATTTTAGTATTTAGGGAAAATTTGTAAAAGTAAATTTTTAGAGGGACTTATTTGCTAAATAATTGAAAGAAAAGGGCTTGTATAGCCCCTATACATATTCGGCCCTTAAGGGGTATTGAGATATTTGGTGTATTTTGTGTTTTAGGCAAATAGGACTAAATTGTAAAAATTTGAAATAGTAGGGGTAAAATGGTAAATTGCCTATTTATGTGCTTAGGGACTAAATTGAGATGAAATGTGCTTGAATGAGTTAAATTTTAATGTGTTTTATATCAAGAGCAAAGAAAAATGGATTTAGATCTGGAAAGACGAAGGTTCTCGAATAATGATTCAAGACGGCCTATCGACAAATGAGGTAAGTCTCTAAGTCGGATTATATTAAAGAATGCATTATGAAAGTATTAAATGACAAAATTTGATAAATTTGGGTATATTTTTCATGTGATAGCCGAATGTAGTAATATTACATTGAATTGGATATTCTTTATTATATAAAGTTGTAATAGTTTTATTTGTGAAAAGTGAATAAGCTTAGTTGAATTAGAAATGAGATAGAATTGTGAAATTTAAGTGATAATCGGTTATGATACAATTGAAATGTTCATTGAAATGTTGAAAATGATGGTATCTCGGCTTTAAGCCTAGCGGTGCCTAGTGCCTGGTGACTTATTTCGAGCTTTGTGCTCAGCGTGCCTTATGCTTGATTCATTTCGTGCTTTAATGCCTAGCGTGCTTTGTGCCGTTGTTATATGTCGCTTTGTGCCTCAGCGCACCTTGTGCCGGTGATTTATTTCAAGCCTTCTCGCCTAGCGTGCCTTGTGCTTGATTTATTTTGGGCTTTAATGCCTAGCGTGCTCTTTCTTTGGTGATAAGTTAAAAGCAGAATTGGAGATAAATATACATAGTAGATTGAGCTATAATCTCTAAAAAGAAAAGAAAATTAGCTTATTATATTGGTAAGTGACAAGGTAAGTTGATTATTTGAAATGATAAATGGTTATGTAAATATGAATTATGTGCTAACCTATTTGAACATACACATAAGTTGGCCTATTTATGTATTTGTAATAATGAAAGTCAAATTATATATATTTGTATATGATTGATTGTGTTCGACCATATGGTATACGTATGTAAGGTTCAAATGTGATTTGGTGATACTTAAAACTTCGGTTATGATTATGATGTGTAATGAGATCAGAATTTCGTTATGTTTTGGTAACTTGAAATATTCAAATGCATAGGTTATATATATGAAATGTTATTGTAAAAGTTATGTGATAAACTACTATTGATTAGATTAAGGATATGACTAATATTTAGCTAGGTGAAACTCGTATTGAATTATTTATGCTAATTGTCAAAGAATGGAAGTTAAATTGTTAAGTATGTGTGTATATGTCAAAATATCGCTTGAGACTTACTAAGCTAGCAAGCTTATTGTGTGTATTCTTGTTTACCCTTGTTTTATAGATTTAGGTTCAAGATACTGACTCGAAGGATCCGGGAAGAAGTCAACCACACTATCGACTTTCTTTTGGTATTGAATAACTTAGTTTTGTATTAAAAGGGCATGTATAGGTTGGACTAAACAAAGATAACTAATGTTTGTAATCGTGTAAATATGCTAGCCATGCGAAAATGGCTTTCTATTTTGGAACTTGTTTCGTGATTTGATGATATAGTTTGCTCATGCCATGAATTATCATTTATGCTTGAAAATGGTTTAATCATGTGTGAGTGTGGTATTATTATCTCAGCATGTTAGGTTATGGTATATACATATCATGAGAGATTATTTCTTTTAAATTAGGTGTGATATATATGAATGATCAAGATATAATATAATTACTTGTTATATTAGGTCATGTTATTAAAAGAATAAGAAGTTATGCCTTAGAATGTATTTATGATTGGTAATTGATTAAATGGTTTGATTGTTTAAAGTTAAATTATAGCCGTGATACTCAAACTTGGGGTTGTATTAAGTGGTAAACAAGTGTGTATATTCGGTATGAAAAGTTGTATAGTTCATGTGTTTGAGTTGGGCATATTCGGCCATGTTTTCTTATGTGCAATATGAAATGAGCTTAGATTCACATGTTTTTGGTTAGTAAGAGGTGTGTTTGATCTTGTTGTTTTAACTATGTTCGTACAAAAATTTAAATTATGACTAAATGTTCATTTGTTGGTATTGAAGTTGGTATATTTTGTGTCGATAAGTCTTGAAAGAATATGTACATAGATATTTTATGTTTTTGGCATTGGTGGTGATGAATTGTTTAAGTAAAGTCATTATATATATGTATTGATTAATGAGTTTACCTTTTAATAGTACTTTATTATCTTTAATGAAATTGACTATGACTTCGAAAATAGTAATTATATGCAATACCTTGTGCTATAATAGGTAACGCCCTTAAACCTAATCCAGTAATGGACACGGGATAGGGGTGTTACATTTTATTTGGTATAAGAGCTTACAGTTTAGTTGATTCTAGGACTACCGTAAGCGTGTGAGTCTAGCTATACATGCCTTTTTCATATATCGATAATGTGGTGACTTCGATATTCGAATGTGTTTTATATAGTAAATGGACACCGATCCTGAAAAGAGCCAGTAGCGGATGATGTGGAGAGTGTGTCACCGACCGCACATAGATCGATCTTAGGTAGACTCTCGACCGCCGGGTAGCCACGAGGGGAGGCTAAACAAGCCTTCTATCGATGATGAATGAGTAGTTTACCCGGTTTATCTAGACTAATCCTACTGTACACCAACCACCACCCCGAATAATCCAACTCCGATACCTTCAAAGACTTCGATGATAGATCCGATGAGATCTAGTAGGCCTCTAGTTGATAAAATCAGAAATTTGAAATTTGAAGAATTCAAGGCCAATGATGATGATGACGCAGAAGCGAGCTAAATGTGGCTTGATAACACTATTCGTGTACTAGATGAGCTATCTTGTACTCGCACGAATGCCCTAAGTGTGCTATATCTTTACTTTGGGACACTTTGCATATCACCGTGGAATACACTAGTATCGGTGGTTTCAAAGAAAAAGTGACGGGATTTCTTCCGAATGAATTCGCAAGAAATATATCACTCAAAGATTCATTGATCAAAAACGAAAAGAATTTCTTGAACTGAAACAGGGAAGAATGACCGTGACAGAATATGAACGAAAATTTGTCAGGCTTAGCAGATATGCTAGAGAGTGTGTATCAAATGAAGCCATTATGTGTAAAAGGTTTGAAGATGGTCTAAATGAAGAGATAAAGTTGCTTGTTGGCATTCTTGAAATTCAAGAATTTGTGACTCTAGTTGAGCGAGCTTGCAAAGCTGAAGAGCTTGGGAAAGAGAAAAGAAAGGCTGAGACAGAAGCTAGAGACATTCGTAAGAGGTCATCGGGTAAGACTTTCCATTCCATATCTAAGAAGTTCAGAGATGATTTCAGCCGACATAAAGTTACTTCAGATTTACCTAGACGTGATCGACCTCTAGTGGGCTCCTGAGCTACCTCGATGGCCAGTGTTGGTAACGTTCCACAGAATCGAGTTGAATGCAAACATTGTGGAAAATGGCATTCTGGGAGTTGTAGAGTTCGTGATCGGTCCTGCTTTAAATGTGGATCCTCGATTATTTTATTTGAGAGTGCCGATGTTAGTGAAAGGTATCGACACGAAACTCTAAACCGAGCAAAGGCATTAGCATGGGGCGACCACCCGGGCATTCGCAATGTAGGTGGTAGTCGAGAGGGACAAAGAACACAGCGATTCGATCGAGGCTAGAGCTCCACTAGAGCTTATGTTACTCGAGCTAGAGAGGACGCCGCTTCTCCGTATGTCATTACCGTACTTTCACCCTTTATGATACTACTGTGATTGCATTGATTGATCCCGGTTTGACCCATTCATATGTATGTGAAACTCGGTATTCAAGAAGACTCGCCATTGAGTCTCATGAGTTTGTGATTCAGCGATCCAACTCTTTGGGTAGATGTGTGTTTGTTAATAAAGTGTGTAAAGGTTGTCCATTGATGATTCGGGATTTTGCTTCCCATCAATTTAATGTCATTGCCTTCGATGAGTTTGATATAATTTTGGGAATGGATGGTTAACTTTGCATGATGCGGTGGTGAATTGCAAAAGAAAGCTTATTGATTTGAGACATCGAGCGGTGAGATCATTAGAATTGGATCCATGATTTAAGTGAGTTTCCTGCTTATATCCTCGATGTTAGCCAGTATGTGAGAAAAGGTGCGAAGCTTATTTGGCTTATGTAATTTGGATAATAAATTGTGTGAAACAGATTGAATCTATATCGATTGTATGTGAATACCCGGATGTGTTTCAAAGAACTATCGGGTTTACCCTCAAAGACGAGAGATTGAGTTTGGCATTGAATTAACATCGAACGACTCGATCTCAATAGCTCCATATCGAATGGCACCTCTTGAGCTAAAAGAGTTGAAAGCACGGTTGCAAGAGTTAACGAGATAGGGGCTTTGCCGACCAAGTTTCTCTCCTTGGGGTGCACCAATTCTTTTGTGAAAAGAAAGATGGAACGATGCGAATGTGTATTGATTATCGGCAATGAATAAGGTAACTATAAAGAATAAGTACCGTTACCTCGGATTGATGATTTGTTCGATCAGTTGAAATGGGCTTCAGTATTTTCGAAGATAGATTTGAGATCGGGTTATTATCAGTTGCGAGTCAGAGATACAGATGTGCCAAAGACTGCATTCCGAACGAGGTACGGACATTTTGAATTTTAGTTATGCCTTTTGGGCTTACTAATGCACCTGTGTTTTTATGGATTTGATGAATCGGGTTTTTAGACAGTTTTTGGATCAATTTGTAGTAGTGTTTATTGATGATATATTGATCTACTCCAAAGATGAAATCGAGCATGCTGGACATTTAAGATTAGTGCTACAAACTTTGCGGAATCAGCAGTTGTATGCGAAGTTTAGTAAGTGTGAGTTCTGGATGAAAGAGGTCAGCTTTTTGGGACATGTTGTTTCAGCATTAGGCATTCGAGTTGATCCAAACAAAATCTCGGCTATACTTGATTGGAAGCCACCAAAAAGTGTTTTCGAGATTCGAAGTTTTCTGGGACTTATGGGCTACTATGGACGGTTTGTGAAAGGTTTTTCTATAATAGGTACACCTTTGACTAAGCTACTACGTAAAGATGTCAAGTTCGAGTGGTCGAAAATTGTCGAAAAAGTTTCGATCGGTTGAAAGCCCTTTGACTAAGCTCGGTGTTAGCTCAAATTGAATCGGGTAAAGAATTTGTTGTGTATTCTGATGCTTCCTTAAATGGCTTGGGTTGTATTTTGATGCAGGAAGGCAAAGTTGTAGCCTACGCTTCAAGATAATTGACGTCGCATGAAAGAAACTATCCGATGCATGATTTAGAACTAGCAACTATTGTGTTCGCATTGAAAATTTGGCGTCATTATTTATACAGTGAGAAATGTCATGTTTACTCGGATCACAAAAGTCTTAAATATTTGATGACTCAAAAAGAGTTGAACTTGAGACAACGCAGATGGTTAGAACTGTTGAAAGACTATGAGTTAGTGATTGACTACCATCCGGGGAAAGCTAACGTTGTTGCAGATGCAGTAAGTCAAAAATCATTACTTTCTCTTCGTGCATTGAACACACAGATGGTTATATCAGATGATAGTTCGATCATAGCCGAGTTAAAAGCAAGACCGATGTTTATTCAGCAAATTTGTGATGCACAAAAAGCTGACAAAGATATGACTGTTAAACGGGCTCAGTGTGGAAATAATGCAGAGTCAGAATTTTGAATTGATGAAAATGACTGCTTGAAATACAAAGGCCGAATGTGTGTACTGAGGGACGTGGATTTGATTCAGATGTTATTGAAAGAAGCTCATAATAGTTAGATGTCGATACATCCGGATAGCACGAAAATGTATAATGACTTGAAGCAGTTCTATTGGTGGCCTGGTATGAAATGAGATATAACTGAATTTGTTTCAAAGTGCTTAATTTGTCAGCAAGTAAAAGCCGAGCATCAAGTGCCTTCTAGGTTGCTTCAGCCGATCATGATACCTGAATGGAAATGGGATAGAATCACTATGGATTTTGTATCTGGTTTGCCTATGACATCGAGCAAGAAAGATGCAGTCTGGGTTATAGTTGATAGATTGACCAAATCGGCTCATTTTGTACCAATTCGAACGGACTACTCACTTGATAAACTTGTTTGAATTGTATATATCACAAATTGTGAGGTTGCATGGTGTCTTAAGTTCCATTGTTTTACCACGCACCGAGATTCACATCGCAATTTTGGAAGAAGTTGTAAGATGCTTTAGGTACTAAACTTCATTTTAGTACAGCCTTTCATCCTCAGACGGATGGACAGTCTGAGAGAACTATTCAGATACTTGAGGACATGTTGAGATGTTGCATTCTCGACTTTGAAGGTACTTGGGAACGATACCTACCTTTAATTGAATTTGCCTATAATAACAGTTTTCAATCTAGTATCAAAATGGCGCCCTATGAAGCCTTGTATGGGCGAAGGTGTCGAACAACCATTATATTGGACTGAGCTCAGTGAGAATAAGATACACGGGGTTGATTTGATTAAAGAAACTGAATAGAAGGTAGCTATTATTAGAGACAATTTGAAAGCTACCTCGGATCGTCAAAAGTCTTATGCTGACTTGAAACGTAAAGACATTGAATTTCAAGTTGGAGATCGAGTATTCTTGAAAGTTTCTCCGTGGAAAAAAGTACTCCGATTTGGTCGGAAAGGCAAACTTAGTCCGAGATTCATCGGACCTTATGAAATTACTGAACGTATTGGGCCTGTTGCTTATAGATTGAAGTTGCGTTCTGAGATAGAAAAGATACATGACGTATTTCATGTTTCGATGCTTAAAGTAATCTGATCAGATTCGTCCCATGTGATTACAAATCCGAGATTGAAATCGACCCGATATGACGATGAGGAAGAACCGATTCGTATTTTAGCTCGGAAATGAAAGAGTTAAGAAACAAGAAAATTCCATTAGTAAAAGTACTGTGGAAAAGGCATAGAGTTGAAGAGGCTACGTGGGATCCTGAGGACTCAATGAGGCAACAATATCCGACGTTATTTAACGGTAATATTTTCGGGGATGAAAATCCTTAAGGGAGGAGAGTTGTAACAGACCGAATTTGACCCTAATCGGAATGGTGGTTTCGAGACCACGAATTCGAGACTAAAAATATTTAAATATTATATTATGTGTTTATTATATGTGAATTAATGTGTGTGAAAGTTTCGTAGAAAAATTTTATCGTTTAAGCACTTAATTTGATAAAAAGGACTTAATCGCGTAAAGTGCAAAAGTTGCAAATTATAGTGAAAAGTCCTAATGTGATAGTGGCTTTTTAAATGGAAGTCCTAAAAGGACAAATAGCCAATTTCTATAGTAAGTGGCCGGCCAAGTACATAACTAACCTTAGTTTATAATGTTTAATATTTTATAACATAAGGTTAAAATGGTAATAATTAAATTATGTTATTATTAGTTAAACAATTCATAAAATAAAGCCATTTGCATGCTTATTTTGCCGAAAGAAAAGAGAAACAAAAGGGGAGAAAATCTTTGAAACATTCGGCCTTATTCAAGCTTAATTAGGTAAGAAATCTAGCTCGGTTTTTGTTAATTTTTACGTTTTTGAGATCGTTGCTTAGTATATTACCCGACCCATGCTAGAATTTCTAAGATTAGTGTGTATATATGATTCGACCATTGATGAATTCTTGAGGTTTTTGGTGTTTGATGATTTTAAATTAAAGATATGTTAAGGATTGATATGTTTTGTATGAGAAATTTTAGTGAATTTTAGTATTTAGGGCTAATTTGTAAAAGTAAATTTTTAGAGGGACTTATTTGCTAAATAATTGAAAGAAAAGGGCTTGTATAGCCCCTATACATATTCGACCCTTAAGGGGTATTGAGAAATTTGGTGTATTTTGTGTTTTAGGCAAATAGGACTAAATTGTAAAAATTTCAAATAGTAGGGGTAAAATGGTAAATTGCCTATTTATGTGCTTAGGGACTAAATTGAGATGAAATGTATTTGAATGAGTTAAATTTTAATGTGTTTTAGATCAAGAGCAAAGAAAAACGGATTTAGATCGAGAAAAGACGAAGGTTCTCGAATAGCCGATTCGCACGGTCTATCGACAATCGAGGTAAGTCTCTAAGCTGGATTACATTAAAGAATGCATTATGGAAGTATTAAATGACAAAATTTGATAAATTTGGGTATATTTTTCATGTGATAGCCGAATGTAGTAATATTACATTGAATTGGATATGTTTTATTATATAAAGTTATAATAGTTTTATTTGTGAAAAGTGAATAAGCTTAGTTGAATTGGAAATGTGATAGAATTGTGAAATTTAAGTGATAAGTGGTTATGATACAATTGAAATGTTCATTGAAATGTTGAAAATGATGGTATCTCGAGCTTTAAGCCTAGTAGGACTAGTGCTTTGTGCCTTTGTTATATGTCGAGCTTTGTGCCTAGCGTGCCTTGTCTTGGTGATTTATTTCAAGCTTTGTGCCTAGCGTGCGATGCCTTGTTACTTCCTAGCAGGCCTTGTGCCGGTGATTTATTTCGGGCTTTAATGCCTAGCAGGCTCTTTGCCGGTGATAAGTTAAAAACAGAGAATTGGAGATGAATATACATAGTAGATTGAGCTATAAGCTCTAAAAAGAAAAAGAAAATTAGCTTATTATATTGGTAAGTGACAAGGTAAGTTGATTATTTGAAATGATAAATGGTTATGTAAATATGAATTATGTGCTAACCTATTTGAACATACACATAAGTTGGCCTATTTATGTATTTGTAATAATGAAATTTAAATTATATATATATTTGTATATGATTGATTGTGTTCGGCCATATGGTATACGTATGTAAGGTTCAAATGTGATTTGGTGATGCTTAAAACTTCGGTTATGATTATGATGTGCAATGAGATCGGAATTTTGTTATGTTTCGGTAACTTGAAATATTCAAATGCATAGGTTATATATATGAAATGTTATTGTAAAAGTTATGTGATAAACTACTATTGATTAGATTAAGGATATGACTAATATTTAGCTAGGTGAAACTTGTATTGAATTATTTATGCTAAATCTCAAAGAATGGAAGTTAAATTGTTAAGTATGTGTGTATATGTCATAAATCTTGCTTGAGACTTACTAAGCTAGCAAGCTGATTGTGTGTATTCTTGTTTACCCTTGTTTTATAGATTTAGGTTCAAGCTACGGACTCGAAGGATCTGGGAAGAAGTCAACCGCACTATCGACTTTCTTTTGGTATTGAATAACTTAGTTTTGTATTAAAAAGGGCATGTATAGGTTGGACCAAACAGTATAACTAATGTTTGTAATCGTGTAAATATGCTAGCCATGCGAAAATGGCTTTCTATTTTGGAACTTGTTTCATGATTTGATGATATAGTTTGCTCATGCCATGAATTATCATTTATGCTTGAAAATGGTTTAATCATGCGTGAGTGTGGTATTATTATCTCATGCATGCTAGGTTATGGTATATACATATCATGAGAGATTATTTCTTTTAAATTAGGTGTGATATATATGAATGATCAAGATATAATATAATTACTTGTTATATTCGGTCATGTTATTAAAAGAATAAGAAGTTATGCCTTAAAATGTATTTATGATTGGTAATTGATTAAATGGTTTGATTGTTTAAAGTTAAATTATAGCCGTGATACTCAAACATGGGGTTGTATTAAGTGGTAAACAAGTGTGTATATTTGGTATGAAAAGTTGTATAGGTCATGTGTTTGAGTTGGGCATATTCGCCATGTTTTCTTATGTGCAATATGAAATGAGCTTAGATTCACATGTTTTTGGTTAGTAAGAGGTGTGTTTGATCTTGTTGTTTTAACTATGTTCGTAAAAAAGTGATTTAAATTATGACTAAAAGTTCATTTATTGGTATTGAAGTTGGTATATTTTGTGTCGATAAGTCTTGAAAGAATATGTACATAGATATTTTATGTTTTTGGCATTGGTGGCTGATGAATTGTTTAAGTAAAGTCATTATATATATGTATTCAGTTAATGAGTTTACCTTTTAATAGTACTTTATTATCTTTAATGAAATTGACTATGACTTCAAAAATAGTAATTATATGCAATACCTTGTGCTATGACAGGTAACGCCCTTAAACCTAATCCGGTAATGGACACGGGATAGGGGTGTTACATTTTATTTGGTATCAGAGCTTACGGTTTAGTTGATTCTAGGACTACCGTAGCGCGTGTGAGTCTAGCTATACATGCCTTTTTCATATATCGATAGTGTGGTGACTTCTGATATTCTGAACTGTGTTTTATATTGTAAATGGACACTGATCCTGAAAGAGCCGTAGCGGATGATGTGGAGAGTGTGGCACCTGACCGTGCACATAGATCAGTGCTGGTAGACTCTCGACTAGTTTCGGGTAGCCACGAGGGGGAGGCTAAGCAAGCCTTCTATCAGATGATGAATGAGTGGTTTACCCAGTTTATCCAGACTAATCTGGCTGTACACCAACCACCACCCCCAAATAATCCAACTCGATACCTTGACTTCGATGATAGATTCGATGAGATCTAGTAGGCCTCCAGTTGATAAAATCAGGAAATTTGGGGCCGAAGAATTCAAGGCCAATGATGATGATGACGCAGAGCGAGCCGAAATGTGGCTTGATAACACTATTCGGGTACTAGATGAGCTATCTTGTACTCATTTAATGCCCGAAGTGTGCTATATCTTTACTTGGGACCTTTGCATATCACCGGTGGAATACACTAGTATCAGTGGTTCCGAAAGAAAAAGTGACGTGGGATTTCTTCTAGAATGAATTTCACAAGAAATATATCAGTCAAAGATTCATTGATCAAAAACGAAAAGAATTTCTTGAACTGAAACAGGGAAGAATGATCGTGATAGAATATGAATGGAAATTTGTCAGGCTTAGCAGATATGCTAGAGAGTGTGTATCAACTGAAGCCATTATGTGTAAAAGGTTTGAAGACGGTCTGAATGAAGAGATAAAGTTGCTTGTTGGCATTCTTGAAATTCAAGAATTTGTGACTCTAGTTGAGCGAGCTAGCAAAGTTGAAGAGCTTGGGAAAGAGAAAATAAAGGCTGAGACAGAAGCTAGAGACATTCGTAAGAGGTCATCGGGTAAGACTTTCCATTCCACATCTAAGAAGTTCAGAGATGATTTCAGCCGACATAAAGTTACTTCAGATTTACCTAGACGTGATCGACCTCCAGTGGGCTCCCGAGCTACCTCGATGGCCAGTGTTGGTAACGTTCCACAGAATCGAGTTGAATGCAAACATTGTGGAAAATGGCATTCTGGGAGTTGTAGAGTTCGTGATCGGTCCTGCTTTAAATGTGGATCCTCAGATCATTTTATTTGAGAGTGCTCGATGTTAGGTGAAAGCGAATCGGCATAGAACTCTAGACCGAAAGCGATTAGGCATCAAGCAGAGGCGCACCACCGAGCATTCTCGGCAATGTAGGTGGTAGTTAGAGAGGACAAAGAACACAGCGATTCGATCGAGGCTAGAGCTCCGGCTAGAGCTTATGTTACTCGAGCTAGAGAGGATCTTGCTTCTCCGGATGTCATTACTGTACTTTCACCCTTTATGATACTACTGTGATTGCATTGATTGATCATGGTTCGACCCATTCATATGTATGTGAAACTACGGTATTGATGAAGACTCGCCATTGAGTCTCTTGAGTTTGGGATTCGCGTATCCAACCCTTTGGGTAGATGTGTGTTTGTTAATAAAGTGTGTAAAGGTTGCCCATTGATGATTCGGGATTTTTGCTTCCCGATCAATTTAATGTTGTTGCCTTCGATGAGTTTGATATAATTTTGGGAATGGACTGGTTAACTTTGCATGATACAGTGGTGAATTACAAAAGAAAGCTTATTGATTTGAGACATCAGAACGATTAGATCATTAGAATTGAATCCAGTGATTCAAGTGGGCTTCCTCTGATTATATCCTCGATATTAGCCCTAAGTATGTGAGAAAAGGTGCGAAGCTTATTTGGCTTATGTATTGGATAATAAATTGTCGAGAAATAGATTGAATCTATCTGGATTGTATGTGAATACCGGATGTGTTTCTGAAGAACTATCGGGTTTACCCCAATCTGAGAGATTGAGTTTGGTATTGAATTAGCACCGAACGACTCGATCTCAATAGCTCCATATCGGAT
Source organism: Gossypium rotundifolium (assembly GCA_025506655.1). Classification (NCBI taxonomy): domain Eukaryota; kingdom Viridiplantae; phylum Streptophyta; class Magnoliopsida; order Malvales; family Malvaceae; genus Gossypium; species Gossypium rotundifolium. The sequence goes on from CP106731.1 coordinate 121,251,529, forward strand.
GGCACCTCTTGAGCTAAAAGAGTTGAAAGCACAGTTGCAAGAGTTAACGATAGGGGCTTTGTACGACCAAGTTTCTCTCCTTGGGTGCACCATTTTTTGTGAAAAAGAAAGATGGAGCGATCTGAATGTGTATTGATTATCGGCAACTGAATAAGGTAACTATAAAGAATAAGTACCGTTACCTCGGATTGATGATTTGTTTGATCGGTTGAAAGGGGCTTGAATTTTCAAGATACATTTGAGATCGGGTTATTATCGATTCTTGAGTCGAGATCTGAGATGTGCCAAAGACGCATTCAAGCGAGGTACGGACATTTTGAATTTTTGGTTATGCCTTTTGGGCTTACTAATGCACCTGCTATTTTTATAGATTTGATGAATCGGGTCTTCAGACAGTTTTTGGATCAATTTGTAGTAGTGTTTTTTGATGATATATTGATCTACTCCAAAGATGAAATCGAGCATACTGAACATTTGAGATTAGTGCTACAAACTTTGCGGAATCAGCAGTTGTATGCGAAGTTTAGTAAGTGTGAGTTCTGGATGAAAGAGGTCAGCTTTTTGGGACATGTTGTTTCAGCATTAAGCATTCGAGTTGATCCAAACAAAATCTCGGCTATACTTGATTGGAAGCCACCAAAAGTGTTTTCGAGATTCGAAGTTTTCTGGGACTTGCGGGCTACTATAGACGGTTTTTGAAAGGTTTTTCTGTAATAGCTACACCTTTGAAAAAGCTACTATAGAAAAATGTCAAGTTTGAGTGGTCGAAAAATTGTCAGAAAAGTTTCGATCAGTTGAAAGCCCTTTTGACTGAAGCTCCGGTGTTAGCTCAGCCTGAATCGGGTAAAGAATTTGTTGTGTATTCTGATGCTTCCTTAAATGGCTTGGGCTGCGTTTTGATGCAGGAAGGCAAAGTTGTAGCCTACGCTTCAAGACAATTGACGCCGCATAAAAGAAACTACCCGACGCATGATTTAGAACTAGCAGCTATTGTGTTTGCATTGAAAATTTGGCGTCATTATTTATATGGTGAGAAATGTCATGTTTACTCGGATCACAAAAGTCTTAAATATTTGATGACTCAAAAAGGGTTGAACTTGAGACAACGCAGATGGTTAGAACTGTTGAAAGACTATGAGTTAGTGATTGACTACCATCCGGGGAAAGCTAACGTTGTTGCAGATGCATTAAGTCGAAAATCATTGCTGGATCTTCGTGCATTGAACACACAGATGGTTATATCAGATGATAGTTCGATCATAGCCGAGTTAAAAGCAAGATCGATGTTTATTTAGCAAATTTGTGATGCACAAAAAGCTGACAAAGATATGACTGTTAAACGGGCTCAGTGTGGAAATAATGCAGAGTCAGAATTTTGAATTGATGAAAATGACTGCTTGAAATACAAAGGCCGAATGTGTGTCTTGAGGGCGTGGATTTGATTCAGATGTTATGGAAAGAACCTCATAATAGTTAGATGTCGATACATCCGGTAGCACGAAAATGTATAATGACTTGAAGCGCTTCTCTTGGTGGCACGGTATGAAATGAGATATATCTGAATTTGTTTCAAAGTGCTTAATTTGTCGACAAGTAAAATTCGAGCATCAAGTGCCTTCAGGTTGCTTGATAGATCATGATACCTGAATGGAAATGGGATAGAATCACTATGGATTTTGTATCTAGTTTGCCTATGACACTGAACAAGAAAGATGCAGTCTGGGTTATAGTTGATAGATTGACCAAATCGGCTCATTTTGTACCAATTCGAACGGACTACTCACTTGATAAACTTGCTAAATTATATATATCACAAATTGTGAGGTTGCATGGTGTGCCGAGTTTCATTGTTTCGGACACAGACCCGAGATTCACATCGCGATTTTGGAAGAAGTTGCAAGATGCTTTAGGTACTAAACTTCATTTTAGTACAGCCTTTCATCCTCAGACGGATGGACAATCTGAGAGAACTATTCAGATACTTGAGGACATGTTGAGATGTTGCATTCTCGAGTTTGAAGGTACTTGGGAATGATACCTACCTCTGATTGAATTTGCCTATAATAACAGTTTTCAATCTAGTATCAAAATGGCGCCCTCTGAAGCCTTGTATGGGCGAAGGTGTCGAACACCATTATACTGGACTGAGCTCAGTGAGAATAAGATACACGGGGTTGATTTGATTAAAGAAACTGAATAGAAGGTAGCTATTATTAGAGACAATTTGAAAGCTACCTCGGATCGTCAAAAGTCTTATGCTGATTTGAAACGTAAAGACATTGAATTTCAAGTTGGAAATCGAGTATTCTTGAAAGTTTCTCCGTGGAAAAAAGTACTCTGATTTGGTCGGAAAGGCAAACTTAGTCCGAGATTCATCGGACCTTATGAAATTACTGAACGCATTGGGCCTGTTGCTTATAGATTTAAGTTGCCTTCTGAGATAGAAAAGATACATGACGTATTTCATGTTTCGATGCTTCGTAAGTCTGATCGAGATCCGTCCCATGTGATTACAAATGCGAGATTAAAATCGACCCGATATGACGTATGAGGAAGAACCAATTCGTATTTTAGCTCGGGAAAAGAAAGAGTTAAGAAACAAGAAAAATCCATTAGTAAAAGTACTATAGAAAAGGCAAGGAGTTGAAGAGGCTACGTGGGAGCCTGAGGACTCAATGAGGCAACAATAGTCGACGTTATTTAACAGTAATATTTTCGGGGACGAAAATCCTTAAGGGGGAGAGTTGTAACAGACCGAATTTGACCCTAATCGGATCGGTGGTTTCGAGACCACGAATCTTAGTCTAAAAAATATTTAAATATTATATTATGTGTTTATTATATGTGAATTAATGTGTGTGAAAGTTTCGTAGAAAAATTTTATCGTTTAAGCACTTAATTTGATAAAAAAGGACTTAATCGCGTAAAGTGCAAAAGTTGCAAATTATAGTGAAAAGTCCTAATGTGATAGTGGCTTTTTAAATGGAAGTCCTAAAAGGACAAATAGCCAAATTCTATAGTAAGTGGCCGGCCAAGTACATAACTAACCTTAGTTTATAATGTTTAATATTTTATAACATAAGGTTAAAATGGTAATAATTAAATTATGTTATTATTAGTTAAACAATTCATAAAATAAAGCCATTTGCTTGCTTATTTTGCCGAAAGAAAAGATAAACAAAAGGGGAGAAAAGCTTTGAAACATTCGTCCTTATTCAAGCTTAATTAGGTAAGAAATCTAGCTTGATTTTTGTTAATTTTTACGTTTTTGAGATCGTTGCTTAGTATATTACCCGACCCATGCTAGAATTTCTAAGATTAGTGTGTATATATGATTCGGCCATTGATGAATTCTTGAGGTTTTTGGTGTTTGATGATTTTAAATTAAAGATATGTTAAGGATTGATATGTTTTGTATTAGAATTTTAGTGAATTTTAGTATTTAAGGCTAATTTGTAAAAGTAAATTTTTAGAGGGACTTATTTGCTAAATAATTGAAAGAAAAGGGCTTGTATAGCCCCTATACATATTTGGCCCTTAAGGGGTATTGAGAAATTTGGTGTATTTTGTGTTTTAGGCAAATAGGACTAAATTGTAAAAATTTGAAATAGTAGGGTAAAATGGTAAATTGCCTATTTATGTGCTTAGGGACTAAATTGAGATGAAATGTACTTGAATGAGTTAAATTTTAATTTGTTTTAGATTAAGAGCAAAGAAAAATGGATTTAGATCGGGGAAAGATGAAGGTTCTCGAATAAGCATTCAAGACGGTCTATCGACAGCCGAGGTAAGTCTCTAAGCTGGATTATATTAAAGAATGCATTATGAAAGTATTAAATGACAAAATTTGATAAATTTGGGTATATTTTTCATGTGATAGCCGAATGTAGTAATATTACATTGAATTGGATATGTTTTATTATATAAAGTTATAATAGTTTTATTTGTGAAAAGTGAATAGGCTTAGTTGAATTGGAAATGTGATAGAATTGTGAAATTTAAGTGATAAGTGGTTATGATACAATTGAAATGTTCATTGAAATGTTGAAAATGATGGTATCTCGGGCTTTAAGCCTAGCAGGCCTAGTGTCGGTGACTTATTTCAGGCTTTGTGCCTAGCAGGCCTTGTGCCGGTGATTCATTTCATGCTTTAATGCCTAGCGAGCTTTGTGCTTGGTGTTATATATCGGGCTTTGTGCCTAGCGAGCCTTGTGCTTGATTTATTTCGAGCTTACTTCCTAGCGTGCCTTGTCTAGATGATTTATTTCGGGCTTTAATGCCTAGCGGTGCTCTTTCTTAGTGATAAGTTAAAAAGCAGAGAATTGGAGATGAATATACATAGTAGATTGAGCTATAAGCTCTAAAAAGAAAAAGAAAATTAGCTTATTATATTGGTAAGTGGCAAGGTAAGTTGATTATTTGAAATGATAAATGGTTATGTAAATATGAATTATGTGCTAACCTATTTGAACATACACATAAGTTGGCCTATTTATGTATTTGTAATAATGAAAGTCAAATTATATATATTTGTACATGATTGATTGTGTTCGGCCATATGGTATACGTATGTAAGGTTCAAATGTGATTTGGTGATGCTTAAAACTTCGGTTATGATTATGATGTGTAATGAGATCGGAATTTTGTTATGTTTCGGTAACTTGAAATATTCAAATGCATAGGTTATATATATGAAATGTTATTGTAAAAGTTATTTGATAAACTACTATTGATTAGATTAAGGATATGACTAATATTTAGCTAGGTGAAACTCGTATTGAATTATTTATGCTAATTGCCGAAAGAATGGAAGTTAAATTGTTAAGTATGTGTGTATATGTCATAAATACTACTTGAGACTTACTAAGCTAGCAAGCTTATTGTGTGTATTCTTGTTTACCCTTGTTTTATAGATTTAGGTTCAAGCTACGGACTAGAAGGATCTAGGAAGAAGTCAACCGCACTATCGACTTTCTTTTGGTATTGAATAACTTAGTTTTGTATTAAAAAGGGCATGTATAGGTTGGACTAAACAGTATAACTAATGTTTGTAATCGTGTAAATATGCTAGCCATGCGAAAATGGCTTTCTATTTTGGAACTTGTTTCGTGATTTGATGATATAGTTTGCTCATGCCATGAATTATCATTTATGCTTGAAAATGGTTTAATCATGCGTGAGTGTGGTATTATTATCTGTGCATGTTAGGTTATGGTATATACATATCATGAGAGATTATTTCTTTTAAATTAGGTGTGATATATATGAATGATCAAGATATAATATAATTACTTGTTATATTTGGTCATGTTATTAAAAGAATAAGAAGTTATGCCTTAGAATGTATTTATGATTGGTAATTGATTAAATGGTTTGATTGTTTAAAGTTAAATTATAGCCGTGATACTCAAACATGGGGTTGCATTAAGTGGTAAACAAGTGTGTATATTTGGTATGAAAAGTTGTATAGGTCATGTGTTTGAGTTGGGCATATTCGGCCATGTTTTCTTATGTGCAATATGAAATGAGCTTAGATTCACATGTTTTTGGTTAGTAAGAGGTGTGTTTGATCTTATTGTTTTAACTATGTTCGTACAAAAGAAGTGATTTAAATTATGACTAAATGTTCATTTGTTGGTATTGAAGTTGGTATATTTTGTGTCGATAACTCTTGAAAGAATATGTACATAGATATTTTATATTTTTGGCATTGGTGGCTGATGAATTGTTTAAGTAAAGTCATTATATATATGTATTCAGTTATTGAGTTTACCTTTTAATAGTACTTTATTATCTTTAATGAAATTGACTATGACTTCGAAAATAGTAATTATATGCAATACCTTGTGCTATGACAGGTAACGCCCTTAAACCTAATCCGGTAATGGACACGGGATAGGGGTGTTACAAGCTACGTGGAAACAACCATGATGGCAACCATCACATCAAAGAAGCTACGTAGAAGCAACCATGAAGCTGACATTTATAGCATCCTTATCAGGATACTATTCGGATCCGTCCCATGTGGTGTCAGTAGAGGTAATCGAAGTAAGACCTGATCTATCATTTGAAGAGGAACCGATGGAGATCTTGGATCGTGATGTGAAGGTGTTGCATAGGAAGACGGTACCATTGGTTAAAGTTCCATGACGGAATCACGATTTTGAGGAGGCTACTTGGGAACTGGAGGAAGCAATGCGGAAGCAGTATCCTCATCTTTTCTGATCAGGTAATTTCGAGGCCAAAATTTTTCTTTATGGGGTAGAACTGTAACATCCTGAATTATTGGGCCTATGCGTTTAGTGGGTGGATATGTTTAATGTGTTAATTTGAGTGTTAAGGGTTTAAATTGGGCCCAGGATTGGGCCGAAGCCTTAGTTAAAATTCTTGTTTTGGGTACCATGGGGTTTAAAAGATGGTATCGGTGCTTTAGATTGAAAAATGGGCTTGTGGTCCAGTAGTATGAGGTGTTGCAAAGGAGTTATAGGGTGGCGCCAATAGATGGAGGTGAGGCCCAAGTTTTGGCCGCAAGGAGCCCATGCCTTTGGGCCATTTTCGGCACTTAAAAGGAGCAAGGAGGGGGACGGCAATGAGGCTCAATTTTAGGAGGGATTTAATGATTGGGATAATGTGGATATTGTGCTGATAATAGAAGGGAGAGGTGGTGTTATTTAGGCCTCTTCTAAAGGTAAGAATAGATTAAGATAAAGGAGAAAAGATAGGATCTATCTGCTGAGTGCAATGTTGGCCGAAATTCCATCTCCTAGAGGGGGAAAGAAATCGGTTCCTTTATGGCAAAGGGGTGCCAAAATTTTCCCTACTATTTGATTAATTGTTAGTTATCAGGAAGGGCACTTTCGAGTTTTAATAAGTAAGTGCCAAAATTCTCTATAAAAAGGGGTGGTATCTCTTCAATTCTGGCATTTGAACCCTATTCTTTTCCTCATTCTCTTTGCCGAAACTCTCAGTCATTCTCTGTAATTTCTTTTCTTTTGATTTCTTCAAAAGCTAAAACCTCTCACTTCACTTTCTTTTTCCATTCTTCTCCTCTTGTGCCGATTTCTCCATAAAACTGGGATCTTCTTGGAGTTACTGATTTCCCTGTGAAGGTAAGAACTGATTTCCTCAGATCTATTCCTTTCTCTTTCAATTTTTGAGAATCAAAGCTAGGTGGCTATTAAGGTTCGGTCTAATGTTTCCACTCTTTTCATGTTCTTATTTTGGGTGACGGCGGGAATTCAAGTAGATCTCTTAGATCTAAAAGCCGAAAACACTAGTCCCTGAATCTCATATCACTTTTCGAGAATTTCAAGGTAAGGGATTCTCTTTAGATTCTCGTTAGATTCGATATCAAAATCACAATCTTAACCATATGTTATGATTAATAAGGCCTTTTTGATGGAATCAAATGTTGATCAGGCAAAGGAGGGGACTAGATCTGAAAACCCAATCCCTAAGTTTAAGAAACGAGTGGTGTTTACTGTTCGAGATTGGCCACCGAGTTGTGGACCGCTTCTGAACAGCATCTTAGGCAGATAACAGTCGTATCGGCTTCTGATAGTGTCGACATAGAGAGTGTCGTCTTAACCGTAACCAGGTGTGTATATTCTTAACACATAAGTTTTGTTGTATTAAATGTATGCTATGGGCTAAAAGCCGGAAAGAGGGGCTGTATGAACAGTCGTATTACCCAGAAAGGGTAGGCAAGGGATGCCAGGTACGTAATCATAAAAACTTCTCTATGTGTATCGAAGTATGTGAAAGTCTGAGATTTGTTTAGATGGCTTAATGTTTTGATTTTTGCATGTATGTATGCATGGGATGGGATTGATTGATTTACGGAAGGGGAGCAGGTCGCGAGGCGATCGGTGGCTTTGCCACATAGGTCACATAGTGATCGGTCTTTATGACAGGCAGCATAGCTGTCGAATACTATAATGTGTTACTGAGGTCTCATAGCGATCAGTGGTTTTGCCACATAGGTCACATAGTGATCGATATGGTGTGTAGAAGATAGAGGGTTGATTGTAGAAATCCCCATGGTGTAATGGTTGGTACGGGGGTGTGTAGAGGATGGACTCTTAGGTTTGGGGATGGGCCATGTTGAATGAAACATTCTGTTGCCATTGTGTATGGGCCAAGGCCCATAATGTGTTTGCGGGCCCAAGGCTTTTATGTGTTTTCAGGATTTGCACACTGAGTCTTGGTGACTCACCCTTTTATTTTCTCCACTTTACAGATGAGCAGTAGATCATGGACATGGGAGCCGAGGCGGACTCGAGGGGCCATCAATATTATCATCTACATAAACTATTTACGGATTTTCATTTGAGTTTTAATTTTTGGGAATATTTTTGTAATAAGGCTTCCATAACTTAGGTTTTCGATTTATTTTTTTATGTTAAGTCTTTATAAACTTATGTCTTTCTCTTTCAAAGTCTTAATTATAAAATGAAATGATAAATGGGCTTTTCAAACACAATCAACGCAAATGCTTAAAGTTGTTTCACAAATTTCACAATCATTTGATTAAACGGCCATAATAAACTAAGATTTTCAAAACCCTACAGAGCTAAGTTTTTAAGTTTCAAACCGTGGCATACCAGATCTGGTAATGACGTATGGGCCGGGTTTAGGGTGTTACATCTTGGTATCAGAGCCCGGTTGCAAAGCTCAGGCTGTAAATGGGCCTTAGATTTTGGGTTTTTTAGAAGTTTTGGCATGTTCTTGAAGTGTGGTTCATCGAGCCCTCGACGTCGAGCCAAGTAAGTTTTTCTGTTATTGTTTGAATTATTGAATTGTATAGATATTGGGCTACTTAAAAATAGGCTTTTAGAGACTAAAGCCCATAGGAAACTTAAACCTGTAGTGGATTCTCGACCGCGGAATAACTCTAAGAAATTGTTGTTACTTACATAAGACATGTGCCCTAAACAAGTGGAACTAAGTGCTAATTTCATAAAATTCTTAATCAGAGTGCGCAGCGAAAGCATAGTGGTGTGACTTAAGTGGTGGGTTTATTAGTTAGTTGGAAATTTCGAGGACGAAATTTCTTTAAGGAGGGTAGATTTGTAACATCCCGAAATTGGGCCTAGAAGAATTAGGCCCATGGGGCCTTGGGCACAGGAGTGTTTAAAATTTTAAGAATAAGAGAACGGCATTAGTGCAAGTTGGATCTATTAGGTGAGTGATTTTGGAAGGTTAGGGGGCTTCTATGAAGTCCCGGGTTCAAGTTAGGCCTTAGGAAAAATTTTGGTTTTTGGTGAATAAAACCCTGAGAGTTAGTAGTAGGCTTTAAGAATAAAATGTGGAAAAAAATGACACAAGTGGAGTGTGTGGTGAAGTGGCAAAGTGACGCCACATAAGAGGCAAGGGGGTGATGCCAAAAAGGAGGGAAGGAGGTCCAAGGTTCAAGTCTTGGCTCTTGCATTTTAGATTTCTTTTTAAATGGACTCTAGAATTTTGCCATAGGGTTATATTTAGTTGCGCATGATTTTATACACAAGAAAGTGAGTGGTCTAGTGGCAAGGCGTCATTAAGGATGCAAGGGAGCTTAGGTTCAAATCTCATGACAAGCAAGGGAGTATTTATTTTGCGAATTGGACGAGAAGAGTTTGAGTTGGATTTAAACTCTGCTAACGGAGGGATCCCACATCGGTAAGATATAAAGAAGGAAGGTGAGAAGCTAGCTATATATAGAGCAATCTATGAGGAGAGTTAATATACCATGGTGGGCATTTGGGTACAGACCTAGAGGATAATCGCCAATAGTAGCGAAGAAAGGGCTACTAGAAAGTAAGGTACACGATAAGGTTACGGTGAGGTTTCGATTTTCGATATGTGTATATTAAGTTATGATTAATCGTTAGGTGATATCAATTGTAGGTTCGTGACTAAGGGGTTTGCAACGCGCGTGGTTACCAGGTGTGTACAAACACTACACACACAATATCGGCAATGCCAAAAAGCCGAAAAGTCAAAAGTGGCTAAATGGGTTCGGTGGGCCCTGAGGCTAAGTTTGATGAAATGGTTTGGTTGGTTATACGAATTGAATTAGACATGCATGATACATGATCTGAATTTGTTTTGGGCCTATTTGGCCATATGATGAGACTTGGGCCTAATGGGCCGTAATGATGTAATTTGGGTTTGATTGGCTTATGGGGCGTAGACATGTATGTTAGGGTTTATGGACCTTAGGTCTAGTTTAAACAACTCTTAAATTTCATAAGACTTAATTTCCCTAATTAAACATGTCTGTGAACAAGTCGTTGGGTTAAGGTGTGGCAACGGGCATACGCATGTCTAGGATTGGATCTAGGAAGAGCTTGGTACTTAAGCGACCCTAGTGGCCCACCTCCTCTTTTCTGGAATCCTACCTGGTGCGTAGTGTCTGTTAACTTTAGCCGCGAAGACTTGTTGATGGGCCAAAGTTAATAGCTAAAACCTGAAAGGGACCGAAATACCCCCGATTTGTGAAATTACCAAAATACCCCGATTTGCAAAATTACCAAAGTACCCCTAATTTATGAAATTACCAAAATACCCCTGATTTACAAAATTATCAAAATATCCTTGATTTGTGAAATTACCAAAATACCCTTAATTTATGAAATTACCAAAATACCCCCGGTTTGTGAAATTACTGAAGTACCCCTAATTTGTAAAATTACCAAAATACCCCTGTAGGGTAAAATTATGAATATACCCTTGGGTAGTGAAATGACGAAAATACCCCTATGTAATGAATATGAGTTTGTGGATGTTACTTTTGTGTTTGATGCATTTATATAATATTTTGCTTAGGATGCATATGGGTGGGAATTATGGTATGGAGGAAGATTTGAGGATCGCATGGTCGTGTGGTATGGATCCAGGATCGCATGGCCGTATGGTATGGATCCACCGCAGGCTTTTAGCCACTGAGCAGCCATGCTACACCGATAATGTTACCGAGGGCTATGTGCCATTAATATGGGCTTCGTGCTGTAATTATGGGTTTTGTGCCAATACCGAAGGCTTTGTATTGTTATTATGGATTTATGCCAATCATATTTACCGTGGCTATGTGCCTAACATATATATTGATGACTCTGTGTCAATATTTGAGGATCGCATAGCCGTATGGTATGGATCCACCGGAGGCTTTAAGCCCAATATTTGATTAGCGCTTTCTTTAACGTTCGATAATCAAACAATCGGGCTACCCTTGGTGTGTAAAGGAGGGGTGGGTCGAGCTAGAATTCCCCACAGGAGTCATAAGGGTGGAAGGGAAATGGTGTGTGCAGCGGATGGACTTTTGGGGTAGGTTTTTGCATTATCTTATTTGTATATGATGCAATATGATATGATATGAGGTCATTGTGGGCTAAGGCCCAAAACCACCGATTTTGATAGGGCTTAGGCCCAATGTGAATATTTGTATGTGATTTGATTGCCAAGGGTTGTACACACTGAGTTTCGAAACTCACACCCTTTAATTTTAATGTTTCAGGTAATCCTGAATAGACGACTCGACGTGGGAGAGGACTCGGAGATGGCCACACTATAAGCTGTTCAAATGTTTTAATTTATTCAAATGATCTTGTTTTAAATACTTTTTTTTTTATTGGATTGTAACAAGGCCTTGTAACTCCTAATTGAATTTATATTTTGGGTTATTATTATTGTTCCAACTACCCACTTAAGAAATTTCATAAAATTATTAAATTGGTAATATGGTTTTCGAAATAAACTTTTGTTTTGGGCTTTTGGGCCTTAAATTTTTAATTAGCAAAACCATTTTGAATTGTGCCTTTAATGTGACATTCCAGATTCGAGCCTAACTTCTAGGCCGGGCTTGGGGTGTTACAGTCAGTAGCTAGCTCAAGTATGCAAGGCCACGGTACATGGGTGTTCCTAGTAGCCGTGTAGATAAGTTAGTATATTGCCTAAGAGTACACGGCCTCAGCACACGGGCGTGCCTGGTGGCCGTGTGAAGAAATCAGAATACATGCTCTGTTTTGGCACGGTCTAGACACATGGGGGTGTCTAGTGATCATGTGAGGCACACGGCCTGATTGCACGGGCTTGTGACCTCAACAATATTGAAGAATATTTGAAATTTTGAAAACTTTCATTAGTGTTCAGTTTAGTCCTGACCCTTTTCTAACACATGTTTAAGGTCTCGTAGACCTAGATGAGGAATTGTATGATCGTATTTGAGTATGTATGATTGATGATAGACTTTTTGTCGTGTTATAGTTGTGAAATATTGCAGTTGTTCGGTAACTCCTCTTAACCCTATTCCGGTGATGGTCTTAGGTTAGGGGTGTTACACTTCTCATTCATATGCATAGCATCCTTTTCATGGGCGTACGATGCCTTAAACATACACTAGGAAGGTTTTGGAATTAAACCAAAAACTTTTACGCACTTAGAAAATTCTTGCCTAAACAGGGGCCACACGCCCGTGTGGGCAGGCCGTGTGGTCACACATGCCCATGTCCCTAGCCCGTATGGAATTTATTTTCTAATTAGAACCTATAGGGGTTTTCACATGGCCAGACACACGCCCGTGTCCCTCACACAGCCTCGACATGCCCGTGTCATGGCCCGTGTGCCAAAACCATGGCATTCTATTTATGATGTCATCACCTCACTATGGTCACACAGCCAAGGCACACACCCATGTCCTTAGACAATGTGTCGAATTAAATTCCTAATTTTAGGTGCAGACTTCACACGGCCTGGGCAGATACCCATGTCTATGGCCGTGCCCCTCACACGGCTGAGACACACGGCCGTGTCTTTGCCCGTATGTTTACTTCTGTGCATACTGACTTGCAAACCTAGAATACAAGGGGACACACGGCCGATCAACATGCCCATGGGGTTGACCGTGTGGCACACATGGCCTAGACATACGCCCGTGTGTCTACCCATGTAGACATTAAAAAGGTTATATTCCAAGCCAAATGCCACCCTACATAGCAAACATGCTTATACCAACTCACTTCAACATAACTCATGACCCTAAGGCACATCCAAGAACTAAAATCAAAGCATTCACACTAGCGTAAACTTCATAATTTCATCATCATTGAATATATATAAACTTGACAAGTATTGGCCCAATTCCAATGACCATTTACAAAATGAATTTGATAACATAAATAACCAACACTTTGGCTAATAAATATGACATAAAAAATTACCCAAGTCTTATACATGCCATACTCAAAATAAATCTAACTTTGTTATACCCAAAAGATGTCGATAGTGTGATTTCCGAACTCCGACGTCCTACGATCCTCAAGTTATCTTGGCAATACTACAAGGAAAGGGAAATGAGAGGGGTAACCATAAAGCTTAGTAAGTTTGCATGAAAATAAATAACAATAGTAAGCTCATAATGCCATCAATCCATGGCATTAGATAACCACTCGAAGTCTTAAGCACTTTGCTATAACTTACTCGTACTTGTTCTTATCTAGCACAGACCATGCCACATATCGTAATCATTCCTCGTGAATTACTCACGGGTACCTATATTCACTCAATTCCATGGATTTAGTACTAATCTCATTTCTATCTCTGAACTTATCTATTTATCCCACTAAATTACTAGGGATATTTAAGTACACATATTCATCGTCATTAACATAAGCTCGAAGCCAATGCCACATCCTAGATTTGGTCTTACATGGGGTCACCTCTGAGTGCCGATGCCATATCCCAAGTATGGTCTTATATAGGATCTCTTATCAATTATCGATGCCACATCCCAGATATGGTCTAATACGATTTTTCTTATTCAATGCCAATGCCATATCCCAGATATGGTCTTATATGGGATCTTAAATTGGTGCTGAGGCCATGTCCCAGACATGGTCTTACACGGGACCTTATCAATCTCATGTCTCGATGATAATATTCTCACATTTATTATAGTCCAACCGGCACTTCAACATCTCAAATTTTATCATCTTTATCATTCAACACCATTACTCAATTTCATAGAATGTCATGTATCATTACAATATCAAACATTTTTAAACATACTAGCATAAATGTGGAATTTATCACATACAAACTTACCTCAATTTCAAATTTGGATACATTGTCGATCTAGCCTGATACTTTGTTCTTTCCTCGGTTGAGGTTAATTCTTGGTTCTTCTTGATCTATAATAGCAAATTAGCTCATTTAATTATCACATTAATAAATGCATTTCAATAATCATGCTTTGGCAAAATTACTATTTTTCCTTTAGACTTTTGCAAAATGATCATTTTGCCCCTAGGCTCGAAAATCAATTCTAATCAAAATTCTCTCTTTAACGAGCATACGTGAACATTTATTTCTCTTATGGCTACCATCAAAACTCAACATTTCACACATTTACTACATATTTTACAACCTTTACAAAAAGGTCCTTTTAGTTGTTTTCATGGTAACACCTTTCACAAAAGTTGTTTATTAAACACCTATGACTCATTTTCTTCCATAAAAATGCAGAAAACAACTTAAAATCTCACATGGCAAAACCCTAATTTTTTCACCATATAGCAAGATAGTCCCCTCTTTAGAAAGCTTAAGCTTTAGAGGTTCCAAAAGTACAATTATCATCAAGAAAAACCATTAAAATCACTTACTAGTAGGGAAAAGAGTTTGCTGAAATTTTTGACCTTTAAAACCCCTATTTTGCTTGTGTTTTTGGATGGAAGAAGATGAGTAAAGAGAAGGATATCATCTTTTCTTTATTTTAATATAAAACAATCAATTTAGTCACCAAATCCTTACCAATTTTGACTAATTTTGACTTTCTTATCCCCTATGGCCGGCCAACCTTCATTTAAGGGGCTAATTGCCCTTTAAAGGCCTCCAATTAATATTCCATAGCTATTTGGCACCCTTAGAAAAATTACACTTTTGCCCCTAACATTTCAACATCTTTACAATTTAGTCCTTAGCTCATAAAAATACAAATTCATGCAATTAGGCCCCTACACATGCTAGCCAAATTTCTCTTATTATCATATCAGCCCATATTTTTCATTATTTCATACATTTACCACACAATTTATCACATTTCTTAATTTAATCCCTAATTGGCAATTTTACCAAAAATCACTTTACAAATGTTATTTATCAAACAACAAGCATACATTTTCTATCATCAAACATCAAAATAAAAAAAATTCATTATTGAAAAAACCCTAAACCTTTAACAATTTTGCAAATTAGCCCCTAAGCTAGCTAGATTAAGTTGCAACAATCTCAAAAACATAGAAATCATAAAAAACAGATTAAAAATACATAGCTAATTGAAGGAGATAAGATTGCCAAAAGTTAAGCACAAAAATGGCTTTCTTATTTGTGAAGTTCGGTTGAAGAAAGATGATACAAAATGGTGTTTAATGTGGTTTTATTATTATTAACTTTAATTACCTAATTATTTAATTAACCTTTATTAACTTTACAAATTACACAAAATGCCAAGCCATTATAACCCACTATCACTATTATGGGCTAATTACCACCTAAGGACCTCCACTTTAAGGTTCTACAGCTATTAGACACCTTTATCTAATAGAACTCAAGTTTTACACTTAACGTGGTTTAGTCCTTTTTATCGAATTGATCACTCAAACGATAAAATTTCTTAACGAAATTTTCACACAATCATACTATCATGTTGTAGACATTAAAATAATAATAAAATAAATATTTTGACTTCATATTTGTGGTCCCAAAACCACTGTTCCGATTTGACTAAAAATGGGTTGCTACATTTATATTAAAAATAACATGATAACATTCAATTTAAATCACATAAACACGATAACCTTTCATATGAACTTACCTCGATGACTAGGGGCATAGAAGTTAGGTCGAACTAATCCAAAGCTTTCACCTTTCCTTAATTTAGTTCTAGATGAGGTTTATCTTAATTTAAATAAATAATTATATTCAATTAAGTTCTTCAATTAACCTCAAACATCCAATTCAATCCATAACTCACATTTATACAAAAGTACCAATTTACCCCTAACATTTTAACTTTTCACAATTTAGTCTTCAAGCTCGCAATTTGAAATCTAACCATTTTAATCATCCATTCAAGCTAGCCAAATTTCATAGGGACCTATAACAACTCATTTAAACCAAAATTTCACAATAAAACCCAAAATTTATACCTTTAACTATTTAGTCCCTAATTTCAAAATTCATCAAAAAATCACTTAACAAAACTTGTTTATTTCTCAACAATGACTCATAATCTATCTTCCAACATCACAACTCACTCAAAAACATCCATGGCATAACCCTCAACCTTTAATATTTTTACAAATTGACCCCTCGGGCTAGCTAGATTAAGCTAAAACGAACTAAAAAACATAAAAAAATCATTAAAAATGGGGTTCAAAATCATACCATGCACTAGACTATATGCTTGTTGAAACTTGTGTTCATCAATGGTGTTCTCTCCTCTTTAAAATTGGTTGAAGAATAAGAAATAAAGATGATACATATTTTTCCTTTCTTTTGTTTTAGGCTTTAATTACTCAATTACCATTTTAAACTTTTAAAACTAAATTTGTTTTAATAAAACCATGCCATGCACATCCACCTATTCATTAAATGGTTTATTAACCCTTCTAGTCCTTTATTTTAAGGTTTTATAACTATTTTACCCTTTTAAATAATAGAACTCAACTTTTTCTCCTTTTATAATTTAGTCCTTTTCACTTAATTAACCAATTAGACATCAAAATTTCTTAACCAAACTTTAATACAACCTTAATATAGTCCCGAAGACATTAAATTAATAATAAAACAATGAATAACTCATCGAAATTGTGGTCCCAAAACTACTATTCTAATATCACTAAAAACGGGCTGTTACAAAAGATTTCAACCATGCTGCTGCTCGATTTCTTAAAGAATATGAAAATAGTTTAAGTCATAGAGCATCTTTAGGCACACCTTTCTACCTAAACAAGTCACAAACCTCTAGAAAAATTCATAAATGTAGTCTTGGATCTTTAGTGGGTAGTCCACCAAACTATCCTACTATTTGTAACATCTTAAACATTACCGGTTTCAGCTCCATTTGTTGTGTTTGTATTTGTGGTCTGACTATCCTTGGATTCAGGTCATCCAAAATTGGCACAACATGCTATCAGATTAGTCTATCTCAGTCATCTATCACCCCACGAACATGAGGATTAGCGCCTTGATCATTCAAATTATCATTCATACCAGGTATCACCTTACGAACAGGAGGATTAGCCTCTTGACCATTCGGATTATCATTGAGACCAAGATCATTCTCATTCCTAGCAATTTTTTGCAATTCTTTCCACCTTCTTCATAAATCTAAGTTAAAAGGATATTCTTTGTTAATAGGAATGCCTTTTCTCATGCACTAAAGGCAAACCTGTAGAAATTAAATATAACTAAGTTAAATAAAACTAATGCAATTAAGTAAAATAACCAAACCAAATTACACTAAATTGTCGATCCCCGACAATGGCACCAAAAATTTGTCGCGTATGAATGTGATATGCAAATTATGCAAGTATACACGTCGAATCTAGTAATAAAGTTATAAGTGAGATCGTCTGCACAAGGATCGGATTAGGTATAGAAATGGTCAAGTTATGATAATGGTTAATGTTATGGCAAAACTGAGTTACGTACGCAATAATAAATTAAATTACTAAAGATGAGTGCGAAATGTATACTGACTTTATTGGAAAATACTAAGGCAAAGCAAGAATAAAAATGCAATGGCAATTATGAAAATAATTACATGAATAAAATGCGAGCGAATAAATAAATAACTAAGAATATTATGGAAAAGATGCTGCAGCAACGAACTGAAGGTCTGCGATGTTGATTTGGAAGATTGGGACTACTAAGAATCTACCCTTACTTTCAGTAATGCCTCAGCATAATTGTACTTAACCTACTACTCAAAAGAGACCTAAAGTGACCTACTTTTTTCAAAAGCAAGGTCTCAAGTTACCTGGTATGTGTCCATTGGCCTTATCACGATACCCTACACTATTTTGTCTTCATTATATACAAGTTGCTCTATGTCTATAGCCTTCTGTGAGTATTCAGTTGAATACTCACTTACATCATTAAATTTTGGTCCAACTAATCCAACATTTTTAGAATTTGATTTTGTTTATGGGCATGTTGTACATTCATCTATGTCTAGAGAATATATGCATACATTTAGAAAATAAAAACAATTGAATGAAACAGTAGATTAAATAAAATATATAATTCAACCATTATAGAAAATAAATGTTTTCATCATGTAATCCCAACCTTATGAGATTTAGCTCATGGATTGGTGGTTAAAATTTAAGGTCGAAATAACATCCAACATCGTTTTGATCAAATTAATTCAAGGAAGAACAGATTAAGAAATAAAGTAAGAACTTAGAAAGATGGTTGTTGCCAAATCAATCTCCAATCCAGTAGCACAATGTCCTATGGTGGCTAATAGAGACTACTTTCGAGTTCCTCTTTCCCGTCTCTACTCAGCCACTACCCTCTATTGTTGCCTTCGGCTCTCTCTCCCCCTTATTTTAAGGCTTCCTCCTTTAACTTTTTATAATCATTTAGTCCTAGGGTAACTTGTCATAGCTCGATTTAGGGCCTAGTCATGATAGTGGTGCGAGGCCACGAACCCGAGGTGAAATTATGAGTTTTTCAAGTTTATGCCATGTTTGCACGTTAGTATGAAAGTTTTGTAAAGCAATTTTATTAAGCTGAGGTCAATTGTCCAAAAAGGACTAAATTGCAAAAGTTGCAATATATGAGTTCCTAGAAGCTTTTTGCATGAAATAGCTTTAGAATAATAATTATGAGCCCTTAAATAGCAATTTCCCCAAAATTTAATTTTTGGACAAAATTGGCCTTAAGAGACTATTATGGAAATTTTTAAGAGGAAGGGCATTTTGGTCATTTGGCCTCATTAGTGATTAAAATAGGATAAAGATGAGAAAAATTCACTCATCTTCTTCCTTGTTGCTTCCAAAAATTGGGAGACACCATAGCTAGGGTTCTTCATTTTTTTTAAGCTCATAGTAAGTTCATCTTAGCCCCGTTTTTAATATTCTTCGTATTTTTGAAATTCCCGTATTATGAATTAGCTAATTTTAGTATAAAATGAGCTAAGATGCATGTTCACAAATCTACCCTTGAATGACATGCTTGTTAAATGATGTTTTATGGAAGTTTAAGAGAGTTTGATGTTAGATAAACATCTTTTCCTTAATGAATTTCATGAAAAATGGTAATAGGACCATTTTGTAACAGTTATAAAATTGGTCATATCTACTAGAAATAGTCAGAATTGATGATTGTTATAGAAGAGAAAATGATTCAGTTGAGCATGAAGTTTAAGAAAGTTGCATGAAAATCATTTTACGAGAATTGGGGCAAAAGTGTAAATATTAAAAAGTATAGGGGTAAAATAGTAATTTTTCCAAAGTATGAGTTATGAGACAATTTAGTTAATATGGTTATTAAATGATCTATTTATGATTATAGATCAAGAAAAATGAAGCCCGAATCAAAACCGAGGCAAGAACAAAGTCGAGGACTAAAATTTGCACATCTACATACATTTTGTATATTGAGGTAAGTTTGTATGATTTCTAAGCTTTATGATTATTATCATTAAATTGCTTAATATAATGTACAATAATTGTAAGAAATGATCATGTTATGTTCAAGCAAGAAATCATGATGATAAGTACGAGCAAGTCCCGATGGGAGATGAATTTCCCAAGATACTCGATCTACCACACAAGATATCATGTAAGACCAAGGCAAGCTTGGCATTGATCAAGATATCATGTAAGTCCAAGGCAAGCTTGGCATTGATCAAGATATCATGTAAGTCCAAGGTAAGCTTGGCATTGATCAAGATATCATGTAAGTCCAAGGCAAGCTTGGCATTGATTAAGATATCATGTAAATCCAAGGCAAGCTTGGCATTGATCAAGTTAGCAAGCAAGTTATCATGTAAGTCCAAGGAAAGCTTGACATTGATCAAGATATTATGTAAGTCCAAGGCAAGCTTGGCATTGATCAAGTTAGGAAGCAAGTTATCATGTAAGTCCAAGGACTCAAGCTTGGCATTAAGTATGTTATCAAGAGCAAGACTTCATAAAAGTCCATGTCAAAACATGGTCATGAAACCAAGATGTGATAACCCATGTAAGACCATGTCTAGGATATGTCTTTCGCATCATATTATGTGGGAAGAGACTTAGTATCCTCGGTTATTCACAAAAATTCATCGGGCAAATGAGTAAGCTAAAAGAAGATAGCAAGAAAGCTAAGAAAGTAAAGTTAGTATCAAGATGAAGTTAGATGAAGTTGAGTATTATTCATGTTGTGAATGAGAAAGTAGATATCATGATTATTATTATAGTGTACTGATCAATGTGATCAAGTGATACAGGTATCATGGTTACCTTATAAGTATGATAATAGTAAGTGTCATGAAACATGTAAGAATCTATATGAGCAAGTAAACTCTTTAGTTGAAATTCATGATACCATTGTTTATGTGAAATGGTTTATATTAAGCAATGATGATGCTATGAGTTGTTACATGCAAACTTACTAAGCTATGAGTTGTCTATGTAGTCCCGCCAAGCTAACTCGTGGATCATTAAAGTCAGAGCTCGCAACACACTATCAACTCTTATTTTGGTATAGCCAAGTTACTTTACTAAGTATGGCATGTATAGGAAACATTCATTTTGTGGACATGTTTTAAGAAGGGCCTTTGTAAAGGCTATCAAATTTATTATTCTTTTGTATATGGCTAAGTGATTGACCAAATTGGACTAAGCATTGATGTTTATTGAGATCAATGAAGCATGTAGTATTATTCATAAAAATTGGGTTATTATTGCATCGTTAAATTGTGTATGGATATGATCTTCATTTCAGGGTGGCTAACGGCTTGGTAAATAGCTTGTAAGTACCCACATGGTTGGACACACGGTCATGTGTCAAGACCATGTTAACCCTGCACCTTAGTATCATTAATCAGAATAGGCCACAGGCAACTCCCACGGCTGTGTGTGTATGTTGTGTAAGACACACGGTTTGGACATTGGCGTTTCTAAGCCGTGTGGAAATAGTCAATAGCTCTCCATGATTTGAGGGCATTGGCGTGCTTAAGGGTACACGGGCGTGTGAACCCTGCTTCAAAAATGAGTTATTTGATTTTAATTTTGAAAGTTTTCTGACATGAGTTAAAGGCCTCGTAGGCCCTTGTTATATGTGTTGACTAGGAAAGTGAAGTTTTTAAGTTGGAAATAAATTTTATAGCCTGTAAGTACATGTTTCAGTGAGTTCAAGCATAGTAATGTCTTGTATCCAGACCCCGTATTGGTCTTGGGTACGGGGTGTTACATTTAGTGGTATCAGAGTTACGGTTTAGACAGTTATAGGACTAACATAGCACGAGCATGAGTCTAGCTATACATGCCATACGTAAGAATGTTTTTATAATGATAGTGTGACGACTCCTGATGACTTAAATTATGTTTATACATATATTAAATGGATCCCAAAAGAGCTGAGGAGGATGATGTAAAAAGTAATGCACCAGCTCCTGTAAAAGGGACGGTGTCGTATGAGAATGAGAATAGACCCACTACGGTGAGTTAAGAAAGAGGAGGAGAAGAGGCTAGAGAAGCTTTCCTCCATATGATGGATGCCTGGTACACGGAGTTCGTTCGAGCGAACCCGAATGCACAACCCCCTCCACCCCCACTTGTTCCACAACCTACACTAGTAGCCCCTCAAGTAGTAGAGGTGGTAAGAGGAGGTAAACCCCCAATTGATAGGATCATGAAGCATGGGGTAGAAGAATTCTGAGCTAGAAAAGATGATGATCCAGAAAGAGCTGAGTTCTGGTTAGAAAATACCATCAGAGTATTTAACGAACTGTCCTGCACTCCTGATGAATGCATGAAGTGTGTAGTCTCTCTCTTAAGAAATTATGCTTACCAATGGTGGAACACCCTTGTGTCGGTGGTACTAGGGAAAAGGATCTCATGGGAATTCTTCCAAGAAGAGTTTAAGAAAAAGTATATCAGCCAGAGGTTTGAAGACCACAAGAGGAAAGAATTTCTAGAGCTAAAGCAAGGCAAGATGTCAGTAACTGATTATGAGCGAGAGTTCGTACAACTTAGAAAGAACGCTCGCGAATGTGTGTCCACTGAGGCCATTATGAGTAAAAGGTTTGAAGATGGTTTAAATGAGGACATTAAGCTGGTTGTTGCTATCCTCGAATTAAAAGAATTTATTGTACTAGTGGAAAAGGATTGTAAAGCCGAAGAACTGGTTAAAGAGAAGAAGAAATCTAAAATAGAGTCTCGCGATTCTAAAAAGAGACAGTGGAACAAGTCGTTCCAATCGTCATCCAAGAAGTCAAGAGATTTTTCTACTCGAACAGCTACTTCCACTGGATTTTCAAGAAAAGACAAGAGTAAGCAGTATTTGGGAAATAAAGCACAGACGACTTCAGTTACAAGTGTTGGGAATTTTATACCTGACAGACCTGAATGTCCACAATGTGGCAGACGCCATTTGGGAGAATGCCGAGCACATAAAAATGCATGTTTTAGATGTGGTTCCCAAGACCATTTCATAAAGGATTGTCCAGAGATGACTAAAAAAGAGAGAACTCAGAACCCTAGATCTGGGGTATGGTCAGAGGGAGACCGCAGAGGAACTCGGGAAGTGGGGCAAGTGGAAGAGGTAACCCCAGAGAGTAGGCCGTGAGACCCGAGGGCAGAGCGCCTGCAAGGACTTATGCCATTCGCACTCGTGAAGAGGCATCTTCCCCTGATGTTATTACGGGTACCTTTTCTCTTTACAATACCAAAGTTATTGCTTTAATAGACCCCGGATCCACACACTCTTACATTTCCATGAAATTAGTACCCGGTTTGGGTGTGCCTATAGATACCATAGAATTTGTGATTAAGGTGTCTAATCCTTTAGGCAAGAGTATGTTAGTTGATAAAGTTTGTAAAGATTGTCCATTAATGATTAGAGGTCATTGCTTTAAAGCAAATCTTATGTTGTTACCATTTGATGAATTCAACCTCATTCTTGGTATGGACTGGTTGACTACTCATACTGTAATTGTAAATTGTGGGAAGAAATACATTGAGATGAGATGTGAAAATAGGGATACTCTTCATGTAGAATCAGGTGAGTAAGATAGATCGTCGGTAATAATTTCTCATATGATGGCGTAGAGATATCTAAGAAAAGGGTATGAGGCATTTTTGGCATTTGTATTGAATGATAAAGAGACAGAGTTATGTGAGTATGTGGATGTTTTTCCTGAGGAATTACCAAGATTACCACCAGTTAGAGAAGTTGAGTTCAACATTGAGCTAACTCCCGGTACTGTACCAATATCCATTACTCCTTATAGAATGGCTCCAACAGAGTTGAAAGAGTTGAAGTTACAGTTGCAAGAGTTGACAAAAAAAGGCTTTGCAAGATCAAGTTGTTCACCATTGGGCGCTCTGATTTTATTTGTGAAAAAGAAAGATGGCACCATGAGATTGTGCATTGATTACCGTCAGCTTAATAAAGTGACTGTGTTCTCCAAAATAGACTTGAGATCAGGGTACTACCAACTGAGAGTGAAAGATTCAGATGTATCCAAGACTGCCTTTCGAACGAGGTATGGGCATTATGAATTTTTAGTTATCCCCTTTGGGCTGACCAATGCTCCTGCGGTATTCATGGACTTAATGAACCGTATTTTCAGACCATACCTTGACAAGTTTGTAGTCTTTTTTATTGACAACATACTGATTTATTCCTGAGACAAGAATAAACATGCTGATCATCTACAGTTAGTTTTACAGACTCTTCGAGAAAATCAGTTGTATGCCAAATTCAGTAAAAGTGAGTTTTGGCTCAAGAAAGTGGGATTTACGGGACATATTGTCTCAGAGATGGAGTCCGAGTAGATCCAAGTAAGATTTCAGCTATAATAGACTGGAAACCACAGAAGAACATCACTGAGATTAGAAGTTTTCTGGGCCTAGCCGGCTACTATAAACGATTTGTCAAGGGGTTTTCTATGATTGCAACCCCGATGACTAAATTGTTATAGAAGAACATGAAGTTTGATTGGTCTGAAAGATGCCAGCAAAGTTTTGAGAAGTTGAAAGCAATGCTGACAGAAGCTCCAGTCTTAGTACAACCCGAATCAGGGAAAGAATTTGTAGTCTACAACGATGGATCCTTAAATGGATTGGGCTGTGTACTCATGCAAGAAGGCAAAATGATTGCTTATGCCTCAAGACAGTTAAAACCTCATGAGAAGAATTATCCGACGCATGACCTAGAATTGGCCACCATAGTCTTCGCATTGAAGATCTAGAGACACCATTTATACAGTGAACGATGTCAGATTTTCACCGATCACAAAAGTTTGAAGTACTTAATAATGCAGAAAGAGTTGAACTTAAGACAAAGAAGATGGTTAGAGTTGATAAAAGACTATGAGTTGGTCATCGACTACCATCTAGGAAAGGCGAATGTAGTCGCCGATGCTTTGAGCAGGAAGTCTCTGTTTATTTTAAGAGCATTGAATTCATGGATATCCTTATTCAACAATGGCTCCATTTTAGCTGAGTTAAGAGCTGGACCAATGTTTCTTCAAGAGATCTTTGAAGCTTAGAAAGAAGATAGTGAGTTGCAAGTTAAGAGAGCTCAGTATAAGTCAGGTGCTGAATCCGACTTTCGGATTAATTCTGATGGATATTTAATGTTTAGAGATAGAGTTTGTGTGCCAAGAAAAGAGGAGCTTATACAGAGAATTTTGTATGAAGCACATAACGGAGTTTATCTGTACATCCGGGTAGCACCAAGATGTATAATGATCTAAAGCAATAGTATTGGTGGCCAAAATGAAGAAAGACATTTCAAAATTTGTTACCAAATGCATGATTTGAAATACCCCAAACCCGGCCCACGAGCCCTGACCGGATCTGGCATGCTTCTAGGGAAAAATCATTCGAAACTTATTTGAAGTTTTGCCAAAATTTTGTGTGTTTTTGAAAAACAGTTGATTTGTATTGATTAGGTGTCAAAACATTTAACATTTATTTTTAATATAAGTTACTTAAACTTTAAAGTGATAAAGATCGTACCATACTAAAATAATTTAAATGCATGCATAAACAGTTTAATACTTATGGCCTTATTACATCAAAACAAATCCAGAAATAGTCCAAAATACTTAAGTATTGAAAGTTCAAAACAATATAATTTCGAAATGAGCATGGCCACCACAAAGCTCCTGCCGAATCTCCATTCTTGATTGTCACCAAAAGATCCCACAACGGGTGAGTCAAATGACTCAATGTGTAACCACCAAACACAAACTCTCAATCAATTTAGGCATGTCAAATCACACATATAAAACACATATAATCAATGATGCAAACCCAACCCAAACCTAGATAACCATCCACTACACATCACCCGTACCAACCATCACACCGTGGGGACTACTAAGTCGACCCTCCATCCGCTACACATCATTGAAGGCGATCACATGCATTTACATGCTTATCACCCTTATATATATTGTGGCATAGCCACCAGATAATTATTTGTGACATAAGTCACCATATTCGGATTTTGTGACATGAGTCACCACATTCGAGATATTGTGGTATAAACCACGGATCACTTCCCTTTAAAATAATTTCCCATATTCCCCATGTCATACAAATCATGCAACATCATGCCTTATGCCTTATTTCACATTCTTATCAATATTCATATATGTGCCATATTCCAAGTATTTATTAACATAATGTTAAGGTTACGTACCTGAGTACTTTGTACCATTGCATGGTACCTTTGGCCACATTTCACATTATTACAAACACATATATTAAATTGATGCCGTAAATCTATTAAAAGTTAGTGTGGGGTACACACCTGATTCACTTAACGCTTTCACTGAAATCCCGAAAACTCGATCTAATCCTCTAGATCCCAAGTTCCTACATTCGGCCAACACTAACCATTTTAGCTTAAGGCCATTTGGCCAAATGATAAAATCTCGAAGGATTATCGTAACCAAAATCTTACCTTGGTGCCGATTTGACTGCTAATCAAATCTCAAAACTTTGTAGTGTTTCCTCCTTTCAATCGGCTAGCACTAAATCACTTCACAGATTAGTTTTTGGCTCTTTGAATAAATAAGAAATAGATCTAAGTCACTAAATAGGCCTTGGCCGAATATCACATGCACTTACCTTGTGGATCCAAATCCCAAAATATCACTTGTCCTTGGTCTCATCGAAATTCCTACAATCACTATGTCGATCCAATTCCAATATTTGAATACATGGCCTTGACCTAATCTTTCACCTTACTTACCTTAGATCCGAAATCCCAATGATCTCCCTGAAGTCGGCTACTATGGAAATCCCGAAGAATCCTTCATAGTTTGACCAAAGACATTAAGGGCATTAGAATCTTGATTTCGCTAAAAGAAATAAAAGAATCGATAGTTGATCCTTCACTGATATGATGTATGTCGATTGCTCCTTGTTGAATCCACAGAGATTCGGCTATGTAGACTTAGATAGAGATCAACAGGTTTTCGGCTTTTGGGGTTTGATGGACAATCGGCTAGGGGTTATTGTTTTATTCAGCTTGAGTGAATTTGCAAAAGAAGAAGGAGAAGATAGATGATGGAGATTCGGCTAGAACACAAGGTATTTCGATTTTGAAAAAAAATAAAAGAGAAGAGAGGATATTAGCTTAGAGAATTCGGCAGAGAACTAAAGAGAAAAGAAAAGAATGGAGAATGGCCTCACTTCTCCCCTTTTTTGTTGAAATTACTACACCTAGAGTCCCCTATTCGGCCAATTCCTCCTCTCACTATCAAATCCCATACTTCTCTCTACCTTAGCCGAATCTTCAAGTTTTTAACTTGATCTACACTTCATCTTGAAGTGTCCTTGTGCCATCCACTTCCTCTCCTCCTTGTAGCAAAATAAAAGCTCCCTTTTTACTTCCCTTGTGATTCGAACCTAGGCCCTTCCCCCTTGCTTGTGGCGTCACTTACTAAGGCCTTAAGTGGCGCCTCCAAGCCACTTAAACAAGCCCATTTTAGTGGCATATTTCCCCTACAAATTTTCTTAAGGCCTCTTAGGCTTAGCTCCCTCTTTTAAACTTAAAATTAAATAATTTCTAAGGCATTCTCCTACATTCACAAAGCACATTCATAATATACACAGGGATACAAGCACATGTAATTGATCAAAAATGCACAAGCTCTAATTCTCGGATATTACAGTTCTACCCCCTTAAAATAATTTCAACCTCAAAATTACCTGGCTAGAATAGATGGGGGTATTGCTGTCGCATTGCTTCTTCCGGCTCCCAAGAAGCTTCCTCCGATCCATGATTATGCCATAACATTTTGGCCAGAGGGACCGACTTCCTCCGTAACACTTTCACATCTCGTTCCAAAATCTGAATCGGCTCTTCCTCGTAGGACGAATTTGGCCTTAGCTTCACCTCTTCAACCGGACTACATGAGATGGATCCGATCGGTAACGACGTAGCATAGAGACATGGAATACGTCATGCATCTGATGCAACTTCGAATGCAACTCCAATTGGTATGCCACCAGTCCAATTCGCTTCAACACCCGATAAGGTCCTATAAACCTTGGGCTTAAGTTCCCTTTGCGACCAAATCTCATCACCTTCTTCCAAGGTGAAACTTTAAGAAACACTTGATCTCCCACAGTAAATTCTATGTCCTTCCGTTTGAGGTCTGCTACGACTTCTGCCTGTCAGATGCCTCCTTCAACCGTGCCCGAATTACCTTAACCTTTTCTTCCGATTCTACCATAATTTCCAGACCCAAAATCTGACGTTCTCCCAATTCTGTCCAACACGTAGAAGTGCGACACTTCCGTCCATACAACGCCTCATACGGTGCCATTTTAATACTTGCATGATAACTGTTGTTGTATGCAAACTCAGCTAAAGGTAAATATTCTTCCCAACTTCCTCTGAAGTCTATCACACATCCCCTTAGCATATCCTCTAACACTTGGATTACTCGTTCAGATTGACCGTCCGATTGTGGATGGAAAGCCGTACTAAAGTCTAATCTGGTGCCTAAAGCTTGATGTAGTGCTTTCCAAAATCGAGACGTAAACCTTAGATCCCTATCCGAGATAATCGACACCGGCACTCCGTCCAGCCTTACAATCTCAGCTACATACAACTTTGCTAACTTTTACAGAGAATAGTCAACCCGCACTGGAATAAAATGAGCGGACTTTGTCAGCCGATCCACTATCACCCATACCGAGTCCTTCTTAGTAGGCGTAAGGGGAAGCCTACTAATGAAGTCCATGGTAATTCTATCCTACTTCCACTGCAAAATCTGTATCGGTTGAAGCAACCCTGACGGAACTTGGTGTTCAGCCTTAACTTGCTGACACGTTAAGCACCTACCTACAAATTCGATAACTTCCCGCTTAAGACCAAGCCACCAAAATTGTTCCCTTAAGTCTCTGTACAGCTTACTACCTCCAGGATGCATAGCATAGGGGCTACCATGCGATTCTTGAAGAATCCTCTGCCTTAACTCCTCATTCTTTGGCATACAGACCTTTCCCTTGAAACACAATATTCCATCGCCATTAACACCATAATCATTCAACTCCCCACTCTGTACTTGCCGTAGCTTAGCACTTAGATCATCATCCACCAACTGACTCTCTTTCACCTCATTCAACCACGTTGGCTTAACTTGCAACTCTGCCAGTAGACTTTCATCATCATACAAGCTCAGATGCGTAATCATCGCCTTTAGATCTGACACTACTTTTTGACTTAGAGCATCTGCCACTACATTCACCTTGCCCGGGTGATACTCTATGGAACAATTGTAGTCCTTCAACAATTCCACCCACCTTCGCTGTCTCAGGTTCAACTCCTTCTAAGTCAGCAGATATTTGAGGCTTTTGTGGTCTATGTAGATTACGGACTTCTCTCCATATAAGTAGTGCCTCCACACCTTAAGAGCAAAGACCACTGCCGCCAATTCCAAGTCATGCGTCGGTTAGTTAACCTCGTGTGGCCTTAGTTGTCGAGACGCATAAGCAACTACCTTCCCGTCTTGCATAAGGACACCTCCCAATCCTGTATGGGAAGCATCACAGTACACTACAAAATCCTTCTCTGCCTCAGGCTGAATCAGAACTGGAGCTTCCGTCAAAACCTTCTTAAGCTTCTCAAAGCTTTCTTGCTACTTATCAGTCCATACAAAAGGTACCTCCTTCCTCATCAGCTTTGTCAAAGGTGCTGTGATCGACGAGAACCCTTCTACGAACCTTCTGTAATAGCCTGCCAATCCCAAGAAACTACAAACCTCAGCCATCGACCTAGGTGGTTTCCAATCTAGCACTGCCTCAATCTTCCGAGGATCCACCCTTATTCGGTCAGCAGACACCACATATCCTAAAAATGTAACCTCTTTCAGCCAAAATTTGCATTTGCTGAACTTGGCATATAGTTTTTTCTCCTTTAACACTTGCAACACAACTCAGAGGTGATCATCATGTTCTTCCTCCGACTTCGAATACACCAAAATATCATTTTTGAACACAATAACAAACCGGTCCAGATAGGGTTGGAAAACCCGGTTCATCATGTCCATGAATGCGGTTGAGGCACATGTCAATCCGAATGGCATTACTAAGAACTGATAATGCCCGTACCTTGTTCGAAAAGCTGTCTTATGGATGTCAGCCTCCTTCACTTTAAGCTGATGATATCCAGACCTTAGATCTATCTTTGAGAATACTACCGCCCCCTTAAGCTGATCGAACAAGTCGTCTATCCTTGGCAATGGATACTTGTTCTTGATGGTCAGCTTATTCAACTGACGATAATCTATGCACATGCGCATAGTTCCATCCTTCTTCTTCACAAACAAGATCGGTGCTCCCCATGGAGACACACTTTGGGTTGGATAAACCCACGGTCAAGCAACTCTTGGATCTCGAGCCTTGAGCTCAACCAACTCCTTTGGTGCCATTACATGCGAGGCAATTGACACGGGAGTCGCTCTCGGCGAGAAGTCAATTCAATTCCACTTCCCTATCCAGGGTATTCTGTAATTCCTCCGGAAAGACATCCACAAACTCCTTTACGGTTCTAACTCCACTAATTCCCCCTTCTTTCGCATCCAAAGCACTAAAGAAAGCCAATAATGCCTTGCACCCTTTTCGAACCATTTTATCAGCCTTTAATGTCGAAACTATGTTAAATAAGTAGTTTCTTCTTTCTCCTATCATAATTACCGCCTTATCCTCTGGCGACCTTAACTCCATTCGCTTAGCCGTACAATCTAGTATAGCCCAATGCTCCACTAGCCAGTCTATACCAAGTATGAGATCAAATTCTCTGAAGGGTAATTCCATTAAGTCGGTAGGAAATACCGCTCTCTGAAGCTCTAAAGGTACACTCCAAAACATCTTATTCACCACTAGAGTTTGACCTAATGGGCTTACTACATTCATCTCCCTACTAGAAAGTTCAGAGGCTATTCCTAGAGTTTCAACTACTCTACATGCTACATAAGAGTGGGTAGAGCCAACATCAATCAAAGTAAAGTAAGGCTTGCCAAATATAAGGAACGTACTGGTTATGACGTTCGGTGTGTCTCCGCCTCTCTCTAGTGTACCGTATAAACCAAACCCAGTTGTTTTGCCTCCGTGTTACCAACACCTCAGCCCGGTGTTCCCATCCTCTACCAGCACCATTACCTCTGCCAGCCGAACCACGGCCTCACGGTGGCTGCTGTCTTCCTCTTCTAGCCTGGTTAGGACCTTAGCTTACTGGTTGACCCCCTTCTGCTCTCATAGGACAATCCTTAATCATGTGGCCCTTGGACCCACACTTAAAGCATCCTCCCGTCTTTTTCCAACACTCCCCCAAGTGCATCTTTCCACACTAGGCACAAGTGCGATCTCGCCTCCAAGAGTAGCTTGCGACCTCATGACCCATCAACTCTAGGCCTCTTTTGCTTATTCCTTGAAGGCCTTGATGATCTAAAGCCTCTCTTTTGCCTACTCCTATCTGTATTTTGTCTCACCGAGTCCTTAATCCCTTCAGCTACCTTAGCCTTCTCCACCAACACGATAAACTCTCGCTCCTGCTGTGAAGCTATCAATAATCTTAGATCATCCCTCAGTCCGTCCTCAAATCGGACACACCGCTCATGCTCCGTCGACACAATACCTCGAGCATAACGGCTTAGCCTTAGAAATTTTACCTCGTATTCGCTACAGACTTATTTCTTTGAACCAACCTCAGAAATGCCTTCCTCTGCATCAACATAGCTAGTTCCAATGTACTTCTTCTAATATACCGCCTTGAAATATTCCCAAGTAAGATCGTCTGCGGCAGTACCATCCCGCACTGTGAGCCACCATTGATATGACTCATCACGGAGTAGCGACACTACCCCTTTTAGTTTTTCCTCGGCAGTCAGGTTTAAGTCATCCATAATCCGCTCCATTGCTTCCAACCAATACTCAGACGTATTGGGTGCCACACTAGAAACTCCACGAAAAAATTCAGCTCTATTAGCTCGAAGTCGCTCAGGTACCGACTTCCGAGCTCCCATGCCTCTGCCTGCTCCACCACCCTTTCCAAAACTCGCAGCATCGCCTGTGATACTGCATCATCCCCCGTCTGATCCTGATATTCCACATCAGCGGCTGGTGGTGGTGGCATCTCATTTTCGGACCCTTGTCTTGACCTAACGGGTTCCGACACGGTCATTCGGACTCTACCACGGCCACGCACATTACAACCACGTCCCCTAGAGTTCATACTTTCGAATCGCGTTTATCTGATTAAGGAATTTTATGAATTATTTTTGTTCCACTGATTTATCACAAACAGTCTTATGGTCAATAGTTCTAGGGAGTAGTTCTTTCGATTTCATACACATACAGTCTCAATTCATTCATTCAATCACATTCATGAACTTGTGTTCATTACAGAAAAATGATGTAGTTGTCATTATTTGTTGTTTTCCACTACCCAGGGGTATTTTCGTAATTATATCCTATAGGGGTATTTCGGTAATTTTCCAAATTAGGGTAGTTGAAAATGTTGTAAAATAGAGTTTTTTTTTTTGGTATCTTTACAAAATTGAAATACTTGGTAAGAAAATTTCAAGGGTAAAATGGTAATTTTGTAAGCTGAGGGTATTTTTGTAATTTTTCAAACCAGGGGCATTTCGGTAAAAAATTTTCACAAAATATGATTCCTGGTGCCTTTTCAAAACAAGGTTATTTTTAGAAATTTTAATTTGAGGGCACTTCGGTAACTTTCCACACTGAGGATATTTTGGTCATTTGTACAGGTTAGGGGTAATTTGGTCAATTGCAAACCAAGGGTATTCTGGTCTTCTTTAAATCAAGGGCACTTGGAGTTTTAAAATCATGGTTTAACTTTGAAATTTTACAAAACAGGGTGACGATCCCTTTCGGTTTTAATTATTGGGTTTAGCCTGTGGCTGAGTCCTCTTGGCTAAGGTGAACCGTCACTACGCACCAGGTAGGATTCGAGCGGTGAGGAGGTGAGTCACTAGGACTGCTTAAATACCAAGCTCCCACCAAATCCAATCCTAAACATGCGCACAACGGTTGCCACACCTTTAAATCAGTGACTCAGACATAGGTTTGTTTGGTTGACTTTAAGTTTTATGTAACTTGGTGTTGGAGTAAACTAATCCTAGGGTTTAATTCCTAATTTACTAATCTACATCCCTATAAATCCCACATACAATCACAAAAGAGTTAGGAGTACTTACCTGGTGGACTTGGTAGGAGACTCAAAGCCATGCCAAAAACCCCTTATTTCTTAGAAAAATCCAATTTCAAAAGAAAGAAAACGTTTTGGGCCCAAAAAGCCCTCAAGGCCGAGTTTTGAATCGGGCTCTGATACCAAACCGAAACACCCTAAACCTGGCCCACAAGCCCTGACCGGATCTGGCATGCTTCTAGGGAAAATCATTCGAAACTTATTTGAAGTTTTGCCAAAATTTTGTGTGTTTTTGAAAAATAGTTGATTTGTGTTGATTAGGTGTCAAAACATTTAACATATATTTTTAATATAAGTTACTTAAACTTTAAAGTGATAAAGATTGTACCATACTAAAATAATTTAAATGCATGCATAAATAGTTTAATACTTATGGCCTTATTACATCAAAACAAATCCCAAAATAGTCCAAAATACTTAAGTATTGAAAGTCCAAAACAAAATAATTTCTGAGCTGAGCATGGCCACCACAAAGCTCCTGCCGACCCGGTCCATTACTGAGTGTCACCTGAAAAAGATCCCACAACGGGGTGAGTCAAACAGACTCAATGTGTAACCACCAAACACAAACTCTCAATCAATTTAGGCATGTCAAATCACACATATAAAACACAAATAATCAATTATGCAAACCCGAACCCAAACCTAGAAAACCATCCGCTACACATCACCCATACCAACCATCACACCGTGGGGACTACTAAGTCGACCCTCCATCCGCTACACATCATCAAAGGCAATCGCTGCTGACGACATACTCATTGCCCTAAAATATATTGTGGCATAGCCACCAGATAATTATTTGTGACATAAATCACCACATTCGGATTTTTGTGACATGAGTCACCACATTCAGATATTGTGGTATAAACCACCAGATCACTTCCCCTTTAAAATAATTTCCAATATGCCCCATGTCATACAAATCATGCAACATCATGCCTTATGCCTTATTTCACATTCTTATCAATATTCACATATGTGCCATATTCCAAATATTTATTAACATAATGTTAAGGTTACGTACCTGAGTACTTTGTACCATTGCATGGTACCTTTGGCCACATTTCACATTATTACAAACACATTTATTAAATTGATGCCGTAAATCTATTAAAAGTTAGTGTGGGGTACACACTTGATTCACTTAACGCTTTCACTGAAATCCCAAAAACCCGATCTAATCCTCTAGACCCCAAGTTCCTACATTCGGCCAACACTAACCATTTTAACTTAAGGCCATTCGGCCAAATGATCAAATCTCAAGGATTATCGCAACAAAATCTTACATTGGTGCCGATTTGACTACTAATCAAATCTCGAAACTTTGTAGTGTTTCCTCCTTTCAATTGGCTAGCACTAAATCACTTCACAGATTAGTTTTCGGCTCTTTGAATAAATAAGAAATAGATCTAAGTCACTAAATAGGCCTTGGCTAAATATCACATGCACTTACCTTGTGGATCCAAATCCCGAAATATCACTTGTCCTTGGTCTCTGTCGAAATCCCTACAAGCACTATGTCAGATCCAATTCCAATATTTGAATACATGGCCTTCGGCCTAATCTTTCACCTTACTTACCTTAGATCTGAAATCCCAAAGGATCTCCCTAGAAGTCGGCTACTATGGAAATCCCGAAAGAATCCTTCATAGTTTCGGCCAAAGACATTAAGGGCATTAGAATCTTAATTTCAGCTAAAAGAAATAAAAGAATCGATAGTTGATCCTTACCCTTATGACAGAAGTTGACTGCTCCTTGTTGAATCGACAGAGATTTGGCTATATAGACTTAGATAGAGATCAATATGTTTTCGGCTTTTGGGGTTTGACGGACAATCGGCTAGGGGTTATTGTTTTATTCGGCTTGAGTGAATTTGTAAAAGAAGAAGGAGAAGATGGATGATGGAGATTTGGCTAGAACACAAGGTATTTTGGCTTTGAAAAAAAATAAAAGAGAAAAGAGGATATTTGCTTAGAGAATTCGGCAGAGAACTAAAGAGAAAAGAAAAGAATGGAGAATAGCCTCACTTCTCCCCTTTTTGCCAAAATTACTACACCTAGAGTCCCCTATTCGGCCAATTTCTCCTCTCACTATCAAATCCCCTACTTTTCTCTACCTTAGCCGAATCTTCAAGTTTTTAACTTGATCTACACTTCATCTTGAAGTTTCCTTCTGCCATCCACTTCCTCTCCTCCTTGTAGCAAAATAAAAGCTCCCTTTTTGCTTCCCTTGTGATTCAAACCTAGGCCCTTCCCCATTTGCTTGTGGCGTCACTTACTAAGGCCCTAAGTGGCGCCTCCAAGCCACTTAAACAAGCCCATTTTAGTGGCATATTTCCCCTACAAATTTTATTAAGGCCTCTTAGGCTTAGCTCCCTCTTTTAAACTTAAAATTAAATAATTTCTAAGGCATTCTCCTACATTCTACTATTCCCGAAATTCATAAAGCACATTCATAATATACACAGGCATACAAGCACATGCAATTGAGCAAAAATGCACAAGCCCTAATTCCCAGATATTGCATGATTTGTCAGCAAGTAAAGGCTGAACACCAAGTACCTTCGGGTTTACTTCAACCTATCTTGATTCCCGAGTGGAAATAGGACCGTATCACCATGGATTTCATAACGGGTTTACCATTGTCTCCGAGAAAGAAAGATGTTGCTTGCGTAGTGGTTGATAGACTCATGAAGTCAGCCCACTTTATATATGTACGAGTGGATTACTCACTAGACAAGTTGGTAAACTTGTATGTTTAAAAATAATAAGACTTCACGTATAACACCCCAAACCCGGTCAACACACCACGACCGAGTCAGGCATGTCATGGAGTGAAAATATTTTGAAGAAAACAAGTTACCGGTTTAGTTTCAGCGAAAAGATCTTCTTTATTTGCTTTGAAATTTCAAAAGGCTTTTTAAAATTCGCTCATCATTCATTGCTCAATAGAAAACGTTAAACCTATTGGAACCCGAGTAATTCTTACTTAGTTAAATTAAAATCGTTTGTCTTTGAGCAAGGAAAACTTAGATTTTTCTTAAAAACATTCGAGCCAACTTTGTTATCCTCTAGAAAATATTGCTACCATATGGTAAGATTTTGAGAAAAACCCGTTGTGTTGTATACTTTTTGAAAACTTTAGTTATTAAGTTATTTAAAACACGCTAATCAGTTTAGTTAACAACATTTAGAAAATTAAGGCATAAATAATAAAACCCAAAATAAAAATACTAATGGCCTTATTACAAACCCAAATAAAATCAATTTGAAATGGAAGTACCCCAAACCAAAAGTCTAAATAAAACCGAATAGATGTCGCATGGCCACCTCGAGTCCACCCGACTCCGCATCCGTGATCTACGAGTCACCTGAAAAGATAGGGAAGCAGGTGAGTCACCAAGACTCAGTGCATAATCCCCCTCCCGATTATAGCAACATACTTACACAAGCCATAATCAAGCAAACATATCATGCACCCAAACCTAGCCATCCACAACTCATTTTTCTACCCCGTGTGGTACCAAACCACTGGTGGTGCCAAACCACTGGTGACCCAAAGTCACTGATATCAATAATAATGTGGTGCCAAACCACTGGTGACCCAAAGTCACAAATTATCCATATGTGGGCCAACCCACGTTGTGATACCAAATCACAGACGACAATCCCGTTTCATCAAATATGGGGCCAACCCACTGTGGTGCTAAGCCACTCGGACGAGTCGCTATGAGGTGCCAAACCTCTGGTGACCCAAAGTCACAATTATCAACTATGGTACCAAACCACTGGTGGTGCCAAACCACTGGTGGCCCAAAGTCACAGATATCAATCTTCCCCCTCCTCTCATATTACCCACATAAATGCTCATGTACATACAAATCATGCCATCATGCTTAATCGTTAATTAAATATCAAACATGACATAGATATTAACATCAGAAATCATGTGCCATAATCTCAACCAATACGGACTTACCGAAATCCTTGCTCCTACCCATAAAGGTACCAAATCGAAGTCTACACAGTTTCAGCTTTTAACACGGTTTTAAGTTATTAACAGGTTTACATAGATTATGAAGTGTGTAAGTTACACACCTGGTTACTAACACGACAATGGAATCCCAGAAACCAAGATCTAACGCACTAGTTTCCCCCTCCTACATTCGGCCAATAACAATTGTTAGGAAAAGGCCATTCGGCTACACTTGTAAATCTCGAAAAGTTAACACATCGAATAACACTCCTACCTTAACGCTTTTAATCACAGTCACAACTCGAGATATACGAGATAAAGCCTTCCCCTACAATCAGCTAAGATCTTAAATCATAATACTTATAGCCTTCGACTTTTCAAATACTTAAAGGAAAGATTGAGTCTACATGAAACCTTACCACTTACTAGGACCGATTGACAGAGAATCGATGATCACAAACCACTGCTTTAAAATCCTGGAGAACCTAAGAGAAATCGATTTTAGAGATGATTAAGAATCATGACAAATGTCAAAATTTAGCTTTTGTTCTATATGTGCCGACAGAGAGAAAGGGAAGAGAGAATAAATATTCAGCCAAGAGCACTTACCCCTTCCAAAACTGATTAGAGATGAAGACCAAAGGGATCTACCCTTGCTTGATATTCGGCCAAAGTTTAGAAATAAAAGAATAACAGTAAAGAAGATATCTTCAATGGTTGAGAGAGGTTTCGGCAATGGTGGTGGAACAGTCAAAAGGGGTTTCGGCTATGGCTTTTGAAAGAAGGGCAAAAGAGATTCGGTCATAACCCCCTATTACCGAAAAATAGAAGAAGGAAAAGATGCAGGCACAGTTTCAGTTTCAAGAGAGAAAGAAAAATGATAGTTTGGATGCTAAAGAGTGAAGCCACTAAAGCCTAGGGGTTTCGATTTTGCCTCAACAACTTGCTCAAAATTTTGCTTAGCCGAAAGTGCCTACCTAGTATGATTATGGAAAATCGGCACCTCTCCTAAGTCTCCCAACCGATTACTCCTCTCACACCAGAGTTCAGATTTTGACAAACTCCCTGAATCACTCCTGGCCAACCATTCAAATGAGTTTGAATTGATCAAACTCCTAAATCCCCTCTTCTCCACTCATTTAAATCTTATCTGACAGAGTTTGAGCTGAGCACAACTCCTCCCTCCTTGGCGTCAAAATGGTAAGTAGAAAATAGGATTTCTGCTGCTCGAACCTGAGCTCCCTTGCTCCCCCTTGAGGCGTTACTTCTACAAGCCTTAAGTGACACCTCCTTGCCACTTTTCCAAGGCACTTCTTGTGCTACAGTTTACCACGAAATATTCTTAACCCCTAGCTTGTTCAGCTCCCCTGAATCAATGCTTGAAAATAAAATTTTCCCTATAGTTCGGGCCTACCCTTGGCTTATCTCTAGACCCTAAAACACCTCAATTAATAACACAACTCGAGCCATACACATGCAAATAGTTCAAACATTATAGCCCCTATTTAAGGATGTTACCGTTCTACCCCCCTTAAAAATAATTTCGGCCTCGAAATTACCTGGTCAAAAGAGTTGGGGGTATTGCTGCCTCATCACATCCTCCGGCTCCCACGTTGCTTCTTCCACGCCATGGTTTTGCCATAATACCTTCACTAATGGAACTGATTTCCTATACAAAACCTTCACATCCCGAGCTAGAATCTGCACTGGTTCCTCTTCCATGGTCAAATCTGGGCTCACCTCAATTTCCTCCACCGATACAACATGCGATGGATCTGAACGGTAGCGCCTAAGCATGAAGACATGGAATACATCATGTATCTAACTTAGTTCCGCTGGAAACTCGAGCTGATAAGCTACTGGTCCTACTCATCTTAACACCTTATATGGGCCAATAAATCTTGGGCTTAGCTTGCCTTTCCTTCCAAACCTCAGCACCTTCTTCCATGGCGAGACCTTCAGAAAAACCCTGTCACCCACTGCAAACTCAATATCTATCCGCTTAAGATCAGCAAATAACTTCTGCCTGTTCAAAGCTTCCTTTAGACGAGCTTGAATCAACTTGACTTTATCCTCGATCTCAGCAACCAACTCCGATCCCAACATCTGACGCTCACCCAACTCCGTCCAGATGTAGGTGTACGACACTTCCTACCATACAAAGCCTCATAGGGTGCCATCTTAATGCTCGCCTGGTAACTATTGTTGTATGCAAATTCAGCTAATGGTAGAAACTCTTCCCAGCTGCCTCTAAAGTCCAACCTCTCAACATATCCTCCAAGATTTGTATAACCCTTTTCGACTATCTATCCGACTGCGGATAAAATGCTGTACTAAAATCCAATCGCGTACCCAATGCCTAATGCAATGCTTTCCAGAATCTCGACGTGAATCTAGGATCCTTATCCGAGATGATTGATACTGGCACACCGTGCAACCTCACTATCTCTGCCACATACAGCTTAGTTCACTTCTGGAGTGAATAATCGACCCTTACTGGTATGAAATGAGCCGATTTAGTGAAACGGTCCACAATCACCCAGACTGAGTCCTTCTTGCTAGGCGTATGGGGTAGCCCACTGACAAAGTCCATAGTGATCCTTTCCCACTTCCACTGAGGGATTTTTATCTATGAAGTAAACTCGACGACAGCGATGCTCAACTTTGACCTCATCGACACGCCGACACTTCCCCATCAAGAACTTCCCGCCTGGACTTGCCACCAAAACTGTTCTTGCAAATCTTGGTACATCTTGCTACCTCTAGGATGTATAGCGTATGGGATGCTATGTGTGTCCTGAAGAATCCTCTGCCTTAACTCGACGTCCTTCGGCATACAAGCTCTTCCTTGAAAACACAACACTCCATCGTTGGTCAAGCTGTAACCTTCCAAACCACCACTCTGCACTTGCAATCTTCGAGCATTCAAACCCTCATCCACTAATTGTTTCTCTTTAATCTGCTCTACCCAAGTCGGCTTAACCTGTAATTCTGCCAAAAGACTCCCGTCGTCATACAAGCTAAGATGGACAAACATCGCTCTTAGGTCTGACACTACCTTACGGCTCAACGCGTCTGCAACCACGTTAGCCTTTCCCGGATGATACTCAATAGAACAATCGTAGTCCTTCAATAGATCAATCCATCTGCGCTGTCTCAAATTCAAGTCCTTCTGAGTCAAGAGATACTTCAGACTCTTGTGGTCCATGTAGACTATCGACTTCTCACCGTACAAATAGTGTCTCCAAATCTTCAGGGCAAAAACCACTACAACCAACTCCAAGTCAAGTGTCGGATAGTTAACTTCATGCGGTCTCAGTTGTCGAGACGCATAAGCCACTACTTTCCCTTCCTGCATCAGCATACATCCCAAGCCAGTATGCGATGCATCACAGTAGATCGTGAATTCTTTTCCTGCCTCAGGCTGAACCAAAACCGGAGCTTCCGTCAGAATCTTCCTCAATTTGTCGAAACTTTCCTGTTGTTTCTCAGACCACACAAATGGAACTCCTTTCCTCAATAACTTGGTCAACGGTGCTGCGATCAGAGAAAATCCTTCTACAAATCTTCGGTAGTACCCTGCCAGACCTAGAAAACTCCAAACTTTTGCTACTGACTTAGGCAGTTTCCAGTCCAATACTACCTCGATCTTGTGAGGGTCCACTCTAATCCCTTCAGCTGACACCACGTGACCTAAGAAAGTCACTTCCCTAAGCCAGAACTCGCACTTACTGAACTTAGCAAATAACTGCTTCTCCCTCAGAGTTTGCAAAACTACCCGTAAGTGCGCATCATGATCCTTTTCAGATCTCGAGTACACCAATATGTCATCTATAAATACCATGATAAACTGGTCCAAGTACGGCTAGAACACCCGATTCATCATGTCCATGAATGCCGCCGGTGCATTAGTCAACCCAAATGGCATTACTAAAAACTCGTAATGCCCATACCGAGTGTGAAACACAGTCTTGTGGATATCAGCCTCCTTCACCTTAAGTTGATGATACCCCGACCTTAAATCGATCTTCAAGAAAATCGATGCCGCCTTAAGCTAATCAAACAAGTCGTCGATCCTTGGCAACGAATATTTGTTCTTGATCGTCAGCTTGTTTAGCTGGCGGTAGTCTATGCATATCCGCATTGTACCATCCTTCTTCTTAACAAAGAACACCGGCACTCCCCAAGGTGAAACACTTGGCCGGATAAAACTCATTTCCAACAGTTCTTGGATCTGAGCCTTCAGCTCCACCAATTCCTTTGGCGCCATTCTATATGGGGCAATAGACACTGGCGTAGTTTCGGGTAACAAATCTATATCGAATTCAACTTCCGGTCCAGAGGCAGACCAGGAAGTTTTTCAGGGAATACATCAGCAAATTCCTTCACTGTTCAGATATTCTCCACTGCACACACCTGAACCAAAAATGCCTCACAGCCCTTCCTGACCAATTTCTCTGCCTTCAATGTAGAGACCACATTGGATAAGTAATCTCCCTATTACCTATCATCACCACCTCCTCACCTTCTATTGTCCTCAACACCATGCGCTTAGCCGCGCAATCCAAACTTGCCTGGTACTTCACCAGCCAGTCCATCCCGAGAATTAGATCGAACTCCCCAAACGGTAGTTCCATCAAATCAACCAAAAATACGACCCCTTAAAGTTCTAGGGGTGCATCCCTATATAGTTTATTTACTCCTACAGAGTGACCTAGAGGGATAATTACTGTCATCTCCCTAGAAGTAGTCTCGAAGTCTAGGTTCATAGTCTCTACTATACTCACGGCAACATACTGAATCGTCAAACCCATATCTATCAAAGTAGTATATGGTAATCCAAAATTAGGAACGTCTGGGTTATGACATCAAAAGGCCGCCTCCTCTCGACGCCTCGCTACATATACCAATCCAGGTTGTCTTACTTGATGTTGCTGCACCTCTTGCCTGCGCCCCCACGGCCCCGACTGAACCATTTCCTCCTCTACCAGTACCATGACCCCTCTGCGGTTGCGGTCCCTCATTCCTAAACTGAGCATGGCCCTGCCCCTCAGATTGAATCCTGGCTAACTTCCGTGGACAGTCTCTCACCCGATGATCCAGTGATCCACACTCAAAACATCCTTTGCCACCGGTCCAACATCCTCCCCAATGAGATTTTCCACACCGATTACTCTGCGCTGGTCCTTGATTAGTAACATGTCTCCTAGACTGATTTGGCCCACCTTGCTTAGCCCTTTTCTGAGAGTTTTTGGCTGACCCAGATGGTCCAAACCCTCTCTTCTGTCTATTCATATCCGTATTTTGTCTCACCGATTCCTTAACCCCTTCGGCTACCTTAGCCTTCTCTACCAACACAGCAAACTCCCGCTCCTACTGTGGAGCAATCAGCAATCTTAGCTCATCCCTCAGTCTGTCCTCAAACCTGACACATCGATCATGCTCCGTAGCCACAATACCACGATCATACCAGCTCAACCTCAAGAATTCTGCCTCATACACCGCTACGGACTTACTCCCCTGAACCAGCCTCAGAAACGCCTTCCTCTGCGTATCAATATAACTGGTCCCAACATATTTCTTCTGATAAGCCACCTTGAAATAATCCCAAGTGAGATCATCCACTATAGCACCATCCTGGACCGTGAGCCACCACTGGTATGACTCATCTCGGAGAAGCGACACTACCCCTTTCAATTTCTCCTCAGCCGTCAGATCCAAATCATCCATAATTCATTCCGTCGCCTCCAACCAATACTCGGTAGTATTGGGTGCCACACTAAAACACCTCGAACACCTCATTGGCTCGAGTCACTCGAGATCTGAATTTTGAGCTCCGTACCTCCACCGCTCCAACCACTCTTTCAAGCACCCACAAGATCGCTGCGACATCGCATCATCCCGTCGATCCTCGGTACTCAACACCAAGCAACTGGTGGAGGTGGTATCTCATTCTCGACCTTTGACCGACCTAACGGTTCGATCGATCATTCTCGCCTCTACCATGCCCTGCACATTTACGACCACGTCCCTAGAACTCATGACTATGCTCGCGATTTAATCTGCTTTAAGAAGTTTTATGCATTAGCTTCTGTTCCACTGATTACCCACGAATAAGTTTTATGTAAAGAAGTTTAATAGTAGTTCTTTCGATCATTAAAAGTTTTTCGTTTCAAATCTTCTACCCTAATTTAGTGAATCACATTCATTCATCAATAACATCCTCCACCCACACTCCACCTGTAGGGGTATTCCCGTTATTTCACTACCCGACGGTATTTTCGTAGTTTAACCTATCGAGGTATTTTAGTAGTAAATCAGGGTTAATTTGGAAATCTTTTACAAATCATAGGTATTTCAAAAATTTTAAAAATTGGGGTATTTCAGTAATTTCATAAGCCAGGGGTATTTTTATAATTTTACAAAATATGGTTCCAGGTGATTTTATGAAGTAAGGGTGTTTTGGAAATTTTCAATTCGGGGGTACTTAGGTAATTTTTCATACTGAGGGTATTTTGGTAATTTTACAAGTCAGGGGTAATTTGGTCAATTTATAAATCAGGGGTATTTTGGTCATTTTTCAAATTAGGGGTATTTTGGTCGTTTTTCAAATCAGAGGTATTTTGGTCATTTTAAAACCATGGTTTAATTTTAGGGTTGTACAAAACAAGGTGGCTGGTCCCTTTCGGGTTTTAGTTATTGAATTTAGCCTGTGACTAAGTCATCTTAGTTAGGGTGAACCGTCACTACGCACTAGGTAGGATTCGAGTGAAGAGGAGGTGAGTCACTAGGACTGCTTAAATACCAAGCTCCCCCTAAATCCATT
This sequence comes from Gossypium rotundifolium, assembly GCA_025506655.1. Lineage (NCBI taxonomy): Eukaryota > Viridiplantae > Streptophyta > Magnoliopsida > Malvales > Malvaceae > Gossypium > Gossypium rotundifolium. Next base: position 121,295,285 of record CP106731.1, read on the forward strand.
CCTAGACATGCGCCCAACGGTTGCCACACCCTTAACTCAGCGACGTACTCACAGGTTTGTTTAGTTGATCTTTAAGTCTTATGTAATTTTGCGTTGGAGTAGGCTATTCCTAAGGTTCAATAACTCCTAACCTACTAATCTACGATCCCAAAATACCCATTTCTTCCATATTCAAATCACACAAGGGTTAGGGATACTTACCTGGGTGGATTGGTGCGGAGACTCGGTGCCATGCTATTCAAACCATATACATTTCCCAAAAAACTTTTCAAAACCCTACTTTTAAATATTTTGGGCCTCGAGCCCACAGCTGAGCTATTAAACTTGGCTCTGAGACCAAAAATGTAACACCTCAAACCCGATCAACACACCACGACCGAGCTAGGCATGTCACGGAGTGAAAACGTTTTGAAGAAAATAAGTTGCTGGTTTAGTTTCAGCGAACAGATCTTCTTTATTTGCTTTGAAATTTCGAAAGGCTTTTTAAAATTCGTTCATCATTCATTGCTCAATAGAAAATGTTAAACCTATTGGAACCCGAGTAATTCTTACTTAGTTAAATTAAAACCGTTTGTCTTTGAGCAAGGAAAACTAAGATTTTTCTTAAAAACATTCGATCCAACTTTGTTATCCTCTAGAAAATATTACTACCCAATGGTAAGATTTTGAGAAAAACCCGTTGTGTTGTATACTTTTTGAAAACTTTAGTTATTAAGTTATTTAAAACACGCTAATCAATTTACTTAACAACATTTAGAAAATTAAGGTAGAAATAATAAAACCCAAAATAAAAATACTAATAGCCTTATTACAAACCCAAATAAAATCAATTTGAAATAGAAGTACCCCAAACCAAAAGTCTAAATAAAATCGGAATAGATGTTGCATGGCCACCTCGAGTCCATCCGGCTCCGTATCCGTGATCTACGAGTCACCTGAAAAGATAGGGAAGAAGGTGAGTCACCAGGACTCAGTGCATAATCCCCCTCCCGATTATAACAACATACTTACACAAGTCATAATCAAGCAAACATATCATGCACCCAAACCTAGCCATCCACAACTCCTTTTTCTACCCCGTGTGGTACCAAACCACTGGTGGTGCCAAGCCACTAGTGACCCAAAGTCACTGATATCAATAATAATGTGGTGCCAAACCACTGGTGACCCAAAGTCACAAATTATCCATATGTGGGGCCAACCCACGTTGTGATACCAAATCACTGACGACAATCCCGTTTCATCAAATGTGGGGCCAACCCACTGTGGTGCTAAGCCACTGGGACGAGTCGTTATGAGGTGCCAAACCTCCGGTGACCCAAAGTCACAATTATCAACTGTGGTACCAAACCACTGGTGGTGCCAAACCACTGGTGACCCAAAGTCACAGATATCAATCTTCCCCCTCCTCTCATATCACCCACATAAATGCTCATGTACATACAAATCATGCCATCATGCTTAATCATTAATTAAATATCAAACATGACATAGATATTAACATCAGAAATCATGTGCCATAATCTCAACCAATACGGACTTACCCAAAATCCTTGCTCATACCCATAAAGGTACCAAATCGAAGTCTACACAGTTTTGGCTTTTAACACAGTTTTAAGTTATTAATAGGTTTACATAGATTATGATGTGTGTAAGTTACACACCTGGTTACTAACACGACTATCGAATCCCGAAAACCAAGATCTAACGCACTAGTTTCCCCCTCCTACATTCGGCCAATAACAATTGTTAGGAAAAAGCCATTCGGCTACACTTGTAAATCCCGAAAAGTTAACACATTGAATAACACTCCTACCTTAACGCTTTTAATCACAGTCACAACTCGAGATATACGAGATAAAGCCTTCCCCTACAATCGGTCAAGATCTTAAATCATAATACTTATAGCCTTCGGCTTTTCAAATCCTTAAAGGAAAGATTGAGTCTACATGAAACCTTACCACTTACTAGGACCGATTGACAGAGAATCGATGATCACAAACCACTACTTTAAAATCCTGGAGAACCTAAGAGAAATCAATTTCAGAGATGATTAAGAATCATGACAAATGCCAAAATTCAGCTTTTGTTCTATATGTGCCGACAGAGAGAAAGGGAAGAGAGAATAGAGATTCAGCTAAGAGCACTTACCCCTTCCAAAATCGATTAGAGATGAAGACCAAAGGGATCTACCCTTGCTTGATATTCGGCCAAAGTTTAAAAATAAGAGAAGAATAGTAAAGAAGAGATCTTCAATGGTTGAGAGGGGTTTCGGCAATGGTGGTGGAACACCAAAAGGGTTTCGACTATGGCTTTTGAAAGAAGGGCAAAAGAGATTCGGTCACAACCCCCTATTACCAAAAATAGAAGAAGGAAAAGATGCAGGCACAGTTTCGGTTTCAAGAGAGAAAGAAAAATGATGGTTTGGATGCTGAAGAGTAAAGCCACTAAAGCCTAGGGGTTCGGTTTTGCCTCAACAACTTGCTCAAAATATTGCTTAGCCGAAAGTGCCTACCTAGTATGATTATGGAAAATCGACACCTCTCCTAAGTCTCTCAACCAATTACTCCTCTCACACCAGAGTTCAGATTTTGGCCCTGAATCACTCCTGGCCAACCATTCAAATGAGTTTGAATTGATCAAACTCCTAAATCCCCTCTTCTCCACTCATTTAAATCTTATCTGATAGAGTTTGAGTTGAGCACAACTCCTCCCTCCTTGGCGTCAAAATGGTAAGCAGAAAATGAGATTTCTGCTGCTCGAACCCCTGCTCCCTTGCTCCCCCTTGAGGCGTTACTTCTACAAGCCTTAGGTGGCGCCTCCTTGCCACTTTTCCAAGGAACTTCTTGTGCTACAGTTTACCACGAAATATTCTTAACCCCTAGCTCCTTCAGCTCCCCTGAATCAATGCTTGAAAATAAAATTTTCCCTATAGTTCGAGCCTACCCTTGGCTTATCTCTAGACCCTAATACACCTCAATTAATAATGTAACTCGAGCCATACACATGCAAATAGTTCAAACATAATAGCCCCTATTTAAGGATGTTACATCACGGAGTTCCCTTATCGATCATATCGGATAAAGATCCAAGATTTACATCCAGATTCTGGAAGAAGCTGCAAGAAGTTTTGGGTACAAAATTGAGTTTTAGTACAGCTTTTCACCCTCAAACTGACGGTCAGTCAGAAAGGTTAATTCAAGTACTCGAGGACATGCTCAGTTGTTGTGTTTTGGAATTCCAAGATAGTTGGAAAAGTTTCTCCCATTGGAAGAATTTGCCTATAATAATAGCTTCCAGTCGAGCTTAAAGATGGTGCCTTATGAGGCCCTATATGGGCGTAAGTGCAGAACTCCCTTGTTTTGGACTGAACTCAAGGAGAACCAAATTCACGGGGTTGATTTGGTTAAAGAAGCTCAAGAGAAAGTGAAAGTAATTCGAGAATGTTTAAAAGCTACCTCGCATGCATAAAAATCCTATTCAATTTAAAGAGAAAAAGATTGAGTACCAAGTTGGGGATAAAGTCTTTTGAAAGTATCACCATGGAGAAAAGTTCTCGATTTGGTCAGAAGGCAAGTTAAGTCCACGTTTCATTGGACCTTATGAGATTATGGAGAGAATTGGGCGAGTAGCTTACCGTTTGGCTTTGCCATCAGAATTAGAGAAGATACATGATGTGTTTTGCGTGTCCATGTTACGACACTACAGATCAGACCCTTCGCATGTAATTACCCCTTCAGAAATAGAGATTCATCCCAACATGACTTATGGTGAAGAACCAGTCAAGATTTTGGCTCGAGAAGTTAAACAACTAAGAAATAAGAGTATTGCCTTAGTAAAGGTATTGTGGCAAAGGCACAGAATCGAAGAAGCTACATGAGAATCAGAAGAGAGTATGAGAAATCAGTATCTAAACCTTTTTACTGGTAAAATTTTTTAGGACGAAAATCCTTAAGGGGGTAATTGTAATAGCCCGATTTAGGGCCTAGTTGGGATAGTGGTGCGAGGCCACGAACCCGAGGTGAAATTATGAGTTTTTCAAGTCTATGCCATGTTTGCACGTTAGTATGAAAGTTTTGTAAAGCAATTTTATTAAGCTGAGGTCAATTGGTCCAAAAAGGACTAAAATGCAAAAGTTGCAATATATGAGTTTCTAGAAGCTTTTTGCATGAAATAGCTTTAGAATAATAATTATGAGCCCTTAAATAGCAATTTGCCCAATATTTAATTTTTGGACAAAATTGGCCTTAAGAGACTATTATGGAAATTTTTAAGAGGAAGGGCATTTTGGTCATTTGGCCTCATTAGTGATCAAAATAGGATAAAGATGAGAAAAATTCACTCATCTTCTTCCTTGTTGCTGCCAAAAATTGGGAGACACCATAGCTAGGGTTCTTCATTTTTTTTAAGCTCATAGTAAGTTCATCTTAGCCCCGTTTTTAATATTCTTCATATTTTTGAAGTTCTCGTATTATGAATTAGCTAATTTTAGCTATAAAATGAGCTAAGATGCATGTTCACAAATCTACCCTTGAATGAAATGCTTGTTAAATGATGTTTTATGGAAGTTTAAGAGAGTTTGATGTTAAATAAACATCTTTTCCTTAATGAATTTCATGAAAAATGGTAGTAGGGACCATTTTGTAACAGATATAAAATTGGTCATACCTACTAGAAATAGTGAGAATTGATGATTGTTATAGAAGAGAAAATGATTCAGTTGAGCATGAAGTTTAAGAAAGTTGCATGAAAATCGTTTTACGAGAATTAGGGCAAAAGTGTAAATATTAAAAGTATAGAGGAAAAATAGTAATTTTTCCAAAGTATGAGTTATGAGTCAATTTAGTCAATATGGTTATTAAATGATCAATTTATGATTACAGATCAAGAAAAACAAAGCCCGGATCGAAACCGAGGCAAGAACAAAGTCGAGGACTAAAATTTGCACATCTACATACATTTTGTATATTGAGGTAAGTTTGTATGATTTCTAAGCTTTATGATTATTATCATTAAATTGCTTAATATAATGTGCAATAATTGTATGAAATGATCATGTTATGTTCAAGCAAGAAATCATGATGATAAGTATGAGCAAGTCCTGATGGAAGATGAATTTCCCAGGATACTTGATCTACCACGCAAGATATCATGTAAGTCCAAGGCAAGCTTGGCATTGATCAAGATATCATGTAAGTCCAAGTCAAGCTTGGCATTGATCAATATATCATGTAAGTCCAAGGCAAGCTTGGCATTGATCAAGATATCATGTAAGTCCAAGGCAAGCTTGGCATTGATTAAGATATCATGTAAGTCCAAGGCAAGCTTGGCATTGATCAATATATTATGTAAGTCCAAGGCAAGCTTGGCATTGATCAATATATTATGTAAGACCAAGGCAAGCTTGGCATTGATCAAGTTAGCAAGCAAGTTATCATGTAAGTCCAAGGACTCAAGCTTGGCATTGAGTATGTTATCAAGAGCAAGACTTCATATAAGTCCATGTCAAAACATGGCCGTGAAACCAAGATAAGATAACCCATGTAAGACTATGTCTAGGATATGGCTTTGGCATCATATTATGTGGGAAGAGATTTAGTATCCTCAGTTATTCACAGAAATTCATCGGGCAAATGAGTAAGCTAAAAGAAGATAGCAAGAAAGCTAAGAAAGTAAAGTTAGTATCAAGATGAAGTTAGATGAAGTTGAGTATTATTCATGTTGTGAATGAGAAAGTAGATATCATGATTATTGTTATTATACTATACTGATCAATGTGATCAAGTGATACAGATATCATGGTTACCTTACAAGTATGATAATAGTAAGTGTCATGAGACATGTAAGAATCTATATGAGTAAGTAAGCTCTTTAGCTAAAATTCATGATACCATTGTTTATGTGAAATGGTTTATATTAAGCAATGATGATGCTATGAGTTGTTACATGCAAACTTACTAAGCTATATGCTTGCTATGAGTTGTTACATGAAACTTACTAAGCTATATCTTACTTATGATCCTTTCTTTCTATGCGGTCCGCCAAGCTAACTCGTGGATCATTAAAGTCGAGCTCGCAACACACTATCAACTCTTATTTTGGTATAGCCAAGTTACTTTACTAAGTATGGCATGTATAGGAAACATTCATTTTGTGGACATGTTTTAAGAGGGCCTTTGTAAAGGCTATCAAATTTATTATTCTTTTGTATATGGCTAGGTGATTGGCCAAATTGGACTAAGCATGTATGTTTATTGAGATCAATGAAGCATGTAGCATTATTCATAAAAATTGGGTTGTTATTGCATCGTTGAATTGTGTATGGAGATGATCTTCATTTCAGGGTGGCTAATGGCTTGGTAAATAGCCAGTAAGTACCCACACGATTGGACACACGGGCGTGTGTCAAGACCGTGTTAACCCTGCACCTTAGTATTATTAATTAGAATAGGCCAAGGGAAATTCCCATGGCCATGCGTGTATGCCGTAAGACACACGGTTTGGACATGGGCGTGTCTAAGCCGTGTGGAAATAGTCAGTAGCTCTCCATGGTTTGAGGGCATGGGCGTGCTTAAGGGTACACGGGTGTGTTCCAAGTCACACGGGCGTGTGAACGCTACTTCAAAAATGAGTTATTTGATTTTAATTTCGAAAGTTTTCTGACATGAGTTAAAGGCCTCGTAGGCCCTTGTTATATGTGGTGACTAGGAAAGTGAAGTTTTAAGTTGGAACAAAATTTTATAGCCCGTAAGTACATGTTTTAGTGAGTTCAAGCATAGTAATGTCTCGTATCCAGACCCAGTATCGGTCTTGGGTGCGGGGTGTTACATAACTTCAACAGCCCACGATATCCTTTCCTCTTTTTTAAGTAGATTTTTTTGGTACAAGTAGAGTTGGGATGAGACTGGTAGTAGCGTAGCCAGGAGGGGGCTAGCATGGGCCCCGGCCCCCCTAAAATGTAAAATTACTTAAAAGGCCTTTAGAATTTTTTAAAAATTTTAAATTAATAAAGGTAAAATTGCACTTACGCCCCCCCTAAAATTAAAAAAATTCAATTTAATACTTTACAAAATATAAAGATATAGACTATAAAAATTAAAATTTTATCCGGCCCCCCCTAAAAAATTATTCTGGCTTCGCCCCTGGAGACTAGTATGTAACATCCTGAATAAAGGGGTTATGCATTTTTACTTAATTGAATGTTGTTACATGCCTATGTGTAGTTGAGTGAGCTTTGGAAGTTTTAGGAACTTCAGCATGTAAGTGAATGCTTAGAGAAATATTAAATTTTTAAGACTTAAGATGGAACTAAGCAAGATAGGCTTTAAGAAATATTGACAAGAGGTTTTAAGCATAATAAGTCAATTGGCAAGGTGGTAATGGCACATGGGTGAATGCATGAGGGGAGAGGTTCGAATCCTCTAGCTAGCAAGTGGAAGGATTTTATTTTTTTAATTTTTTTCCTATAGTGTTGGCCAAGCTTATCTAGAATGGATGGACATCTTTTTATTTTTGGTTAGTAGACCTTAAGAAAAAGGCAAGTTATGAGGTTATGGTAGGATAAGGGGACAAAGGGCTTGAAGAGGGGATGATGTTTTGGAAACTTTTTCATGGTCATTTACCATGAACCTAGATGGCATAAGGGGCTAAGGGGGATGGTTTAATTGTGATAGAATCAAAGGATTGATGGGGAAGAAAAGAGGAGGAAAAAGGGGATCATGTTGGTAAGGTGTTGGCCGAATTTTTGCATAAGTATTTGGGGTGTATGTTGGCCAAAACTTTAACCAATTTGTGCATCTTTTTCCTTTTCTCTAAACCTTGTTTCTTAGTCGATTGCATATTACACAAAAGAGAAACCTTTTCTTTTCTTTTAGTCATTTGATACTTTACCATTTCGATTTTGAGTAGTCCTTTTATTTTCTTTTCTCCAAATCATACTTTCTTTCTCTCCTCTTTGTAACCGAAAATACCAAATATCAAAGATCATTTTTGTTCTCTTTTTCCCTCATGGCCGAATGCACATAGTCTCTAAACTCATCTCTTTTCTTTTGAAAATCATCATCATCTTCTTCTTCACTTTCAACCGAAACCATCTTCTACCAAAACCAAAACCACCATTCTTTTCTTCTCTTTTGTCAAACCGAACCATCTTCCATTTTCATCTTCTTCTTTCTTTTCTTTTATTGAAAACCAAAACCACCATAGCCAAAAATACTATCTTTTCTCTTCTCGTTTTGTCCAAGCCGAAATCATCATTTCTTTTCTTCTATATTGACAAGGCCGAATCTTTCAATAATTCAAGTAAGAATTTTTATCAATTGTTCTCATTATCTTCTTTTAAAATAGCCGATTTAGAAATCTAATTCTCACATTTTCTCCTAGGCCGAATCTTTAAAGGGGATTTTAAGGATTCTTTTTGGTAGCCAATGTTTTAGGAGAGATCATTCGAATCATCCAAGGTAAGGATTATCATTTTCGGTTATATCGTTTCTTTTAGATAGATTACTAATCGACTTTATTTTAGGGGAGAGTTCGGGACGAACAAGATAGGTTCGAAAAGAGCGGTAAGGAGTGTTTGGGAAAGGGAGGCTCATATACCCTCAAACTTCAAGCGAAGAATCAGATCGGGGATACGAGATTTTCCATCGGGTTGTGGACCCTCTGCTAACGAAGATCGGTTATTTGAAGTCGTGCGTACACCCGAGCCACTTTTCGTTCGTGGGTTGTCATCGGGTTTTGATCCATCTATCGAGAGAAACCACATATAACGGTTGTCCGAGATTCCGAGGGTAAGGATTTAGATCTCTCATCAATAGTGTAGATTATAAGTATTAGTGTGTTCTAATCAAGTGTGATAATTAACTAGGTGTTGACGAGAGGAAGGTATCATTCTCCTTTGTCATAAGGTGTGTAACATTATACTAAATTCCTCATAGATCTAAAATAAATAAGATTTATATGAAAATATGTTTGATAATGATTGTGGGTACTATTCAGGTGGTATGCGATATTCGGTATGTTTACCCCTATACTTCGCTAATTTTGCTATATGCATAAATGTGAAATAAGTATGATTTTGCTATGATTTTGGGGTAAATGGCATGAAAACTAAATAATATGTATGTGCATGGGCATATGGGTGTTATTGATAAGGGAAGTGTTCCGTGGTTTTACCACATAATCTGGTGACTTCATCACATATTTGAATTTGGTGACTTGGTCACATATGTGAATCTGGTGACTTGGTCACATATGTGAATCTGGTGACTCTGTTATCCGTGGCCTTGCCACAAAATTATAAGGGCGATGTGCACATTGACTGCAACAACTGCCTTCGATGGTGTGTAGCGGATGGAAGGTCGATTTAGTAATCCCCACGGTGTGATTGGTTGGTACGGGTGGTGTGTAGCGGATGGATAATTAGGTGGGCCCGGGTTTGCATTTCATTATATATATATCCATGTGATTTCTTAATGATTTTATTTGACTTGCTATAAAAATGGGCTTATGGCTAAATATGACATAAATGGGCTTATGGTTAAATATGACATAAATGGGCTTATGGCTAAATGTGTTATTAAATGGGCTTATGGCCAAATATGTTTTGAATGGGCTTAATGGCCATGATCAATTGGGCTTTTAGTGTTTTTGTTACACATTGAGTCTATGACTCACCCTTTTGTGGAATAATTTTTGGATGACTCTTAGCACGATGGATCGGGTCAATGAGGACTACGTGGTGGCCATTCTTTGAACAAAGTATTTTGAGTTTCTCCTAATTAAACTTATTAAGCTTATTTTTATTACTTAGAATTTATTATGGGTTATGTTATTTTTGTAATAAGGCCACTATGAACTGTTTTTATTTTTTTTTTTGCGTTTGGATTTTTATTCGCCACGAACAATATTTATTAAATAACTAAATGGTTTTCGATAAATAATTTAAACTGCTTTTGACATTAATAAATATATGTTTTACAATAATAAGTAAATTTTTCATTAAATTTGGTTTTCTTTTAACTTATAAATTTCTCTTAAAAATAATGTTTTAAGAAGATACAAATTTATTTAAATTCTATTTCAACCTTGAATATTAAGTTAACTGCATTTATATCTGAAATCATCAAGTTTTTCTTAAAAAAAACGAGAATTTGCTAAAGTTTTCTTCGAGGAACATATCAAATCCGGTCAGGCTTTTTTGGGTCGGGTTTGGGGTGTTTCAACTTGGTATCAGAGCCCGGTTTTAAACTCTCGGCCTTGGGTTTTGAAGCCCACAACATTTCAAAATTTTAGCCCAAATGACTTTTTGAAAGTTTTCTTAAGTTAAATGGTTTTATGGAAGCATGGCACCCAAGTTCTCGGCCCAGGTCCATCAGGTAAGTACTTTTATTGATAAAGTGATGTGCATGTATGATAAGCCTAAGGAAACTATACTTTAGAGACATGGACCCTAGGTGTATGTGTACTACTACGGAAAAACCACTGAATAAATATTTATTGCATAAAACTTTCTTTTAATAAGAAGTGAAAAAACTCTAATGCATAAGACTTTTTCATAAAAATAGATAAGACGCGTAGTAGATATGAGTTCTAGGGGACGTGGTCGTCGTGGACGTGGTAGAGGAAGAATGGTTGTGTCAGAACCAGTTAGATCTGGTCAAGGTTCCGAGAATGAAGCTCCTCCACCGGCTATTGGGGTGGAATTTCAAGAGCAAAATAAAGGAGGTGACGTCGTATCACAAGTCAGTCTTTGCGAGTTTTGGAACGAGTAGCGTGCTAGTACGGAAATGGATCTCGAAAGTCGATGGTCGGAGACTTAGATCAAATGGAGCTGAGATTTTAGGGAGTATCTGGAGTAGCTCAAATGTAGCGAATCTTGGTTGGAGGCGGTCGAGAGGATCATGGATGATTTGGACTGCATCTTGAAGAAAAGTTGAAAGGTGTTTGTTTCACTACTTGTGATGAGGCCTACCAAGGTGGCTCACCGTCAAGGAGAGTATCCCCGTGGATCGAGTGGATTGGGGGTATTTTAAAGTTAAATTTGAAGGGAAATACGTTGAAGCTAGCTACATCGACTCTCAGAGAAAGGCGTTTCTGAATTTAGTGCAAGGAAATAAGTCGATAGCTAAGTATGAAGCTGAGTTCTTACGACTTAGCCGATATGCTAGAGGGATAGTAGCTACTAATTATGAACGGTGTGTCAGATTCGAGGATGGACTGAGAGATGAGCTGCGAGTGTTGATTGCTCCGCATCGGGAAAGAGACTTTGCAGTCTTAGTAGAAAGGGCAAGAATAGCTGAAGAAATTAAGCGGACAGAGAGACAGAACCGGGACAGAGGCCAAAATAAAAATAATATGGGTCTTCAGGGTCATCCGAAAATTTTCAAAAGAAACCAAGAGTTGATGGGCCGCGAGGTTAGCAGATTGCTACGAGAGGACAACATCGTACTTGTGCTCAATGTGGGAAGATGCACCCGGGAGAATGTTGGAAAAGGACCAGGGGATGTTTCAAGTGCGAGTCTAAAGATCATATGATCAAGGATTGCCCGATGAATTCAGATAAGAACCGCCCAGCAGGTCAGAGTGTTAATCAGGCTGGCAGAGGTGGACAGCAACCGATAAAGGGTCGTGGTTCAAATGGAAGGAGTAATGGTTCTGGTGGAGGTCGCGGGACTCCAAGCAGAGGCAGTGGTAGCTCTGAGGCGAGACAGCCAGTGTCGGTATATGCGATTAAATCACAGAGAAGACAAAGATGCACTGATGTTATTACAGTGCGTTTCTATTTTTGGGTTACCCTTTATTGCTCGATAGATATAGGGTCAACTCATTCATACATCGCTAGTGAAGTATCCGAACTCGCATGTGACTTCGAGATCTGCACCTAGGAAGATGATCGTATTTAGTCCTTTAGGATGATGGTAGTAATAGATAAACTCTTTAAGGAAGTGCCTTTAGAAGTTCAAGGGACGTAATTTTGGCTAATTTAATGGAGTTGCCATTCGAGAATTCGATCCGATCTTAGGCATGGACCGCTAGTGAAATATCGTGCAAATGTGGATTGTCTTTGCTAAGCGGATGCCATTAAGAACTATTGATGACAAAGAAGTTGTAGTGATGGGCGAGAGACGGAACTACTTATCAAATGTAGTATCCGCTCTTAAGGCAGAAAAGATGGTTAGAAAGGGATGTGTGGCTTTTCTAATGTTGGTTAGTGCCTTGGAGGCTAAAGAAGCAACTGTTGAAGGAGTCAGGACTGTAAGAGAATTTGTAGATGTTTTCCCGGAAGAACTTCCAGGATTGCCTCCGGATTGAGAGGTAGAATTTGGGATTGCCTGGAACGGCGCCAGTTTCTATTGCTCCGTATAGAATGGCACTGAAGGAGTTAGTTGAGCTTAAGGCTCAGGTCCAGGAGTTGCTTGATCGTGGATTTATCCGACCTAGTGTGTCTCCATGGGGAGCACCGGTCCTATTCGTGAAAAAGAAGGAATGATCGATGCGGATGTGTATAGACTATCGGCAGTTGAATAAGCTGACCATTAAGAACAAGTATCCTTTGCCAAGGATCGACGACTTGTTCGATCAGCTTAAGGGAGCTGCGGTATTCTCAAAGATAGATCTAAGGTTCGGGTATCATCAGCTTAAAGTGAAAGAAGCAGATAACCATAAGACAGCTTTCTGAACAAGAAATGGGCATTATGAATTTCTAGTAATGCCGTTCGGATTGATGAATGCCCCAACAGATTCATGGATATGATAAACTGGGTTTTCCAACCCTACTTGGATCAGTTCGTCGTGGTATTCATAGACGACATCCTAGTGTATTCTAAGTTAGAGATAGAGCATGATGAGCATCTCTGGATTGTGTTGCAAGTTTTAAGGGAGAAGAAACTTTATGCCAAATTCAGCAAGTGTGAATTTGGCTGAAAGAAGTTACGTTTTTAGGCCATGTGGTGTCTGCGGAAGGGATAAGGGTGGATCCTCGGAAGATTGAGGCAAGATTAGATTGAAACCACCCAAGTCCGTGAATCGAGGTTCGCAGCTTTGGGATTAGCAGGTTACTACAGAAGATTCGTCAAAGGATTCTCATCGATAGCTGCACCTTTAACGAAATTGTTGAGAAAGGAAGTACCTTTCATGTGGGCTGATAAATAGCAATAGAGCTTTGAGAAGCTTAAAAGGGTTTTGACTGAAGCTCCAGTTTTGATTCAGCCTGAGGCAGGAAAGGATTTCGTCGTGTTTTGTGATGCTTCTTATACAGGATTAGGATGTGTTCTGATGCAAGACGGGAAGGTAGTTGCGTATGCGTCTCGGCAGTTGAGGCCACACGAGGTTAATTACCCAATGCATGACTTAGAGTTGGTAGCGGTGGTCTTTGCTCTTAAAGTTTGGAGACATTATTTATATGGGGAAAAGTCAGTGATATACACGGACCATAAAAGTCTGAAATATCTACTGACTCAGAAAGAACTGAATTTGAGGCAACGAAGGTGGATAGAGTTGTTGAAAGATTATGACTATTCTATTGAATACCACCCGGGCAAGGCGAATGTGGTGGCAGACGCTCTAAGTCAAAAAGTGGTGTCAGATCTAAGGGCGATGTTTGCACATCTTAGTCTTTATGACGACGGAAGCTTGCTGGTAGAATTACAAGTAAGGCCGACATGGTTGAGTCAAGTGAAAGAGAGACAGTTGGTCGACGATGATCTAAGTGCAAAGCTACGGCAGGTACAGAATGGGGAATTAGAAGATTTTGGTATTAACAATGATGGGGTATTGTGTTTCAAAGGTAAAATCAGATGCTTGAGGGATCGGAGTTGAGGCAAAAGATTCTTCAGAATCGCATGGTAGCCCATATGCTATGTATCCCGGAGGAAGTAAGTTATACCGAGATTTGCAAGATCGGTTTTGGTGGCTCGGTCTTAAGCGGAAGTTACGTGAATCAGAGGAAAGTGCTTAACGTGTCGACAAAGTCAAGGTTGAACATCAAGTACCTTCTGGATTGCTTCATCGATAAAGATTCCACAGTGGAAGTGGGAGAGAATCACCATGGACTTTGTTAGTGGGCTTCCTCCTACGCCTACTAAGAAAGACTCAATATGGGTGATAGTGGACCGATTGACGAAATCTACACATTTTATCCCAGTTCGGGTTGATTACTTTTTGCAGAAATTGGTGAAGTTATATGTGGCTGAGATTGTGAGATTGCATGGAATGCCGGTGTCGATTATTTTGGATAGAGATCCGAGGTTTACGTCTCGGTTTTGGAAAGCATTGCATCAGGCTTTGGGCACTAGATTGGACTTCAGTACGGCATTTCATCCATAGTCTGACGGCCAGTCTGAGCGAGTAATTCAAGTATTAGAGGATATGTTAAGGGGATGTGTGATGGATTTCAGAGGAAGCTAGGAGGAGTTCTTACCGTTAGCAGAATTTACGTACAACAACAGTTACCAAGCCAGTATTCGGATGGCACCGTATGAAGCACTATATGAACGAAGTGTCACACTCCTACGTGTTGGATGTAACTAGGGAACGTCATATTTTGGGTCCGTAAATAGTGGTGAATCAAGAAAAGGTTAAGGTAATTGTGCTCGATTAAAAGAGGCATCCGACAGAAAAAGTCGATCAGATCTTAAGAGGAAAGAAATAGAGTTTGTTGTGGAGGATCAAGTATTCTCAAGGTTTCACCTTGGAAAAAGGTGATGAGATTTGGTCACAAAGAAAGTTAAGTCCTGTGTCCATTGGACCTTATCGGGTTTTAAGCGGGCGGACTGTGGCATATCGCTTAGAATTGCCTTTGAAGTTAAAGCAAATGCACGATGTGTTCCATGTTTCAATGTTACGTCGTTACCGGTCGGATCCATCTCATGTAGTTCCAGTTGAGGAGGTGGAATTAAGACCAGATTTGTCTTATGAAGAGGAGCCAATTCAAATCCTGGAGCGGGATGTAAAGGTGTTACGGAGAAAATCAGTTCCTTTCGTTAAAGTGTTATGGAGTAATCATGGATCGGAAGAAGCTTCATGGGAGCCAGAGGAAGCAATGCGATAGTAATACCCTCACTTGTTCTAGCCAGGTAATTTCGAGGTCGAAATTATTTTAAGGGGGTAGAACTGTAACATCCTGAATAAAGGGGTTATGCATTTTTACTTAATTGAATGTTGTTACATGCCTATGTGTAGTTGAGTGAGCTTTGGAAGTTTTAGGAACTTCAGTATGTAAGTGAATGCTTAGAGAAATATTAAATTTTTAAGACTTAAGATGGAATGAAGCAAGATAGGCTTTAAGAAATATTGACAAGAGGTTTTAAGCATAATAAGTCAATTGGCAAGGTGGTAATGGCGCATGGGTGAATGCATGAGGAGAGAGGTTCGAATCCCCTAGCTAGCAAGTGGAAGGATTTTATTTTTTTAATTTCTTTCCTATAGTGTCGGCCAAGCTTATCTAGAATGGATGGACATCTTTTTATTTTTGGTTAGTAGACCTTAAGAAAAAGGCAACTTATGAGGTTATGGTAGAATGAGGGGACAAAGGGCTTGAAGAGGGGATAATGTTTTGGAAACTTTTTCATGGTCATTTGACCATGAACCTAGACGGCATAAGGGGCTAAGGGGGATGGTTTAATTGTGATAGAATCAAGGGATTGATGGGAAGAAAAGAGGAGGAAAAAGGGGATCATGTTGGTAAGGTGTTGGCCGAATTTTTGCATAAGCATTTGGGGTGTATGTTGGCCAAAACTTTAACCAATTTGTGCATCTTTTTCCTTTTCTCTAAACCTTGTTTCTTAGCCAATTGCATATTACACAAAAGAGAAACCTTTTCTTTTCTTTTAGTCATTTTATACTTTACCATTTCGGTTTTGAGTAGTCCTTTTATTTTCTTTTCTCCAAATCATACTTTCTTTCTCTCCTCTTTGTAATCGAAAATACCAAATATCAAAGATCATTTTTCTTCTATTTTTCCCTCATGGCCGAATGCACATAGTCTCTAAACTCATCTCTTTTCTTTTGAAAATCATCATCATCTTCTCCTTCACTTTCAACCGAAACCATCTTCTACTAAAACCAAAACCACCATTCTTTTCTTCTCTTTTGTCAAACCGAACCATCTTCCATTTTCATCTTCTTCTTTCTTTTCTTTTATTTAAAACCAAACCACCATAGCCAAAAATACTATCTTTTCTCTTCTCTTTTGTCCAAGCCAAATCATCATTTCTTTTCTTCTATATTGACAAGGTGAATCTTTCAATAATTCAAGTAAGAATTTTATCAATTGTTCTCATTATCTTCTTTTAAAATAGCCGATTTAGAAATCTAATTCTCACATTTTCTCCTAGGTCAATCTTTAAAGGGATTTTAAGGATTCTTTTGGTAGCCAACGTTTTAGGAGAGATCATTCTAATCATCCAAGGTAAGGATTATCATTTTCGGTTATATCGTTTCTTTTAGATAGATTACTAATCAACTTTATTTTAGAGGAGAGTTTGGGACGAACAAGATAGGTTCAAAAGAGCGATAAGGAGTGTTTGGAAAAGGGAGGCTCATATACCCTCAAACTTCAAACGAAGGGTCAGACGGGGATACGAGATTTTCCACCAGGTTGTGGACCCTCTGCTAACGAAGATCGGTTATTTGAAGCCGTGCGTACACCCGAGCCACTTTTCGTTCATGGGTTATCATCGGGTTTTGATCCATCTATCGGAGAGAAACCTCATATAACGGTTGTCCGAGATTCCGAGGGTAAGGATTTAGATCTCTCATCAATAGTGTAGATTATAAGTATTAGTGTGTTCTAATCAAGTGTGATAATTAACTAGGTGTTGACGAGCGGGAAGGTATCATTCTCACTGTCATAAGGTGTGTAACATTATACTAAATTCCTCATAGATCTAAAATAAATAAGATTTATATGAAAATATGTTTGATAATGATTGTGGGTACCATTCAGTGGTATGCGATATTCAGGTATGTTTACCCCTAATACTTCGCTAATTTTGCTATATGCATAAATGTGAAATAAGCTATGATTTTGGGGTAAATGGCATGAAAACTAAATAATATGTATGTGCATGGGCATATGGGTGTTATTGATAAGAGGAAGTGTTCCGGTGGTTTTCACCACATAATCTGGTGACTTCGGTCACATATTTGAATCTGGTGACTTCGGTCACATATGTGAATATGGTGACTTGGTCACATATTTGAATCCGTGACTTGGTCACAATTATCTCGTGGCCTTGCCACAAAATTATAAGGCGATGTGCATGTTGACTGCAAGAATCGCCTTCGATGGTGTATAGCGGATGGAGGGTCAATTTAGTAATCCCCACGGTGTGATTGGTTGGTACGGGTGGTGTGTAGCGGATGGATAATTAGGTGGGCCCGGGTTTGCATTTCATTATATATATATATGTGATTTCTAAATGATTTTATTTGACTTGCTAAAAAATGGGCTTATGGCTAAATATGACATAAATGGGCTTATGGTTAAATATGACATAAATGGGCTTATGGCTAAATGTGTTATTAAATGGGCTTATGGCCAAATATGTTTTGAATGGGCTTAATGGCCATGATCAATTGGGCTTTTAGTGTTTTTGTTACACATTGAGTCTATGACTCACCCTTTTGTGGGATAATTTTTCAGATGACTCTTAGCGCGATGGATCGGGTCAGCGAGGACTACGTGGTGGCCATTGCTCAACAAAGTATTTCGGAGTTTCTCCTAATTAAACTCATTAAGCTTATTTTTATTACTTAGAATTTATTATGGGTTATGTTATTTTTGTAATAAGGCCACTATGAACTGTTTTTAATTTTTGCGTTTGGATTTTTATTCTGCCACGAACAATATTTATTAAATAACTAAATGGTTTTCGATAAATAATTTAAATTGTTTTTGACACTAATAAATATATGTTTTTACAATAATAAGTAAATTTTTCATTAAATTTGTTTTTTTTAACTTATAAATTTCTCTTAAAATAATGTTTTAAGAAGATACAAATTTATTTAAATTGATTTCAACTTTGAATATTAAGTTAATGCTTTTATACTGAAATCATCAAGTTTTTCTTAAACAAAACGAGAATTTGCTAAAGTTTTATTCGAGGAACATATCAAATCCGGTCAGGCTTTTTTGGGCCGGGTTTGTGGTGTTTCACGGTATGTTCTGAATGTTGACTCACTCATCATCCTAAATTTTCATGGCATTCAAGGTGGCAAACTATCCAACCTTTTGCCTCGACAAACATTTACTCCTTTATTTCTTTCTCCCTAGCTTGCTCATGCCAAACCACCAAACACAACCCTTCCACACACAATTAAAAGTATCTAATATGTAAACACAATCCATGCTCGTAATGCAATTGATAAAAATACTAATAGGATGTCATAAAATGCCACTAAGTGTACCTAAGTACAAACATTTAACTAGGTCTAAAGGAATGAAATATAACTCTTGTCAAGAGTTATCAGTTATAACACCCATTTAATGTGTCGTTGCAAAGGTATGCTTGATACCAAATTTACCAATTGATCTTAGACTTTAGATATTGTATTCTAGATAGAGATACAAATAAGGTAAAATATTGCAGGAAGCTGAAAAGAATAAAAATGGAACAGTTTGTCAGTCAGACTGGTGTAATTATGATGATTTGAACGACTATTTCTAGGAAGTACGATTTTAATATAAAATTTTAATTGTTTTTTTTTTTTTGCTTAATGACAAATTTGGTCATTAACGTTTACATGTTTTATCAAAATGACCCTAATTGTAATTTTGAGCTTTTTTGGCTATCAACCTTTATTATGTTCTTCAAATTGCTTTTTTTAACAGATTTGATGAAAGTATAATTAAAAAAGTTAACGGGGTGATGTAGAATTTCATATGTGAAATATTTTTAATGTGATGTAATTATTACTTAGATAACCCAATAAAATAATTACATATGGAAAATAATAAAATAAATAAATAATTCTTGAAGTTAAAACAACTCTTAATTTAAAGAAAATAAACGCAATTATATAAAAAAAAGGTTTCAAAATCAATGCACACATTTAGTATTTTTGGTTTGATTTATTAATTATCTTTTTGAAACCTCTCAGTAAACAAACATATGCATTCATTTTATGGAGTTGTTATATAGGTAAACTAAAATTTGGCCCGAAAATTTTGGTGATTTGATAGTTAATTAAAGAAAAAGGACTAAACCGTATAAGTTGCAAAAGTCAATAGCTATTAGTTTAAAAGGGTTAATTGATTATAAAAACATAAGTTGATGGTTTTAAATGGTAAATAAACATTATTACTATATATTTGGATGGTTATGAATGAAATAATAATAATATATATGTTATTTTTATATTAAAATGTTAATTAATTTATAATAAAATAAAATAAACGAAAAATGTTACCATTTTTTGACCATCTTCCTCTTAAAAATTGAATTCTCCATTTTTTTTAAAAGGAAGATTTGGTCCATACTTCAAATCTCTTGCATTTGAGTCTATTTTTAATGATTTTTATGTTTTTGATATTGTTGTGGTTTAATCTAGATAACCCAAGGACTAATTCATAAAATTGTTAAATGTTTTGAATTATTCCATTGATGCTTTTGTGATTTTTTTGAATTTTAATGATAGACTTATAATCTTGGTTGTTAAATAGAACTATTTTGTAAAGCGACTATGGTTAGCTTTAAGTTTAAATACTACATTGATAAAATAATAAATTTAGCATGAAATTATTGTGAAATTTCAAAAATTATGGGTTGTATATGTATAATTAAAAATGCGGCTAGCTTGGTTTTGGGCCTAATTGTGATAATTATAAAAGTTTTGAGTTTAGGGACTAAATTGAATAAAAGA
Organism: Gossypium rotundifolium; assembly: GCA_025506655.1. Classification (NCBI taxonomy): domain Eukaryota; kingdom Viridiplantae; phylum Streptophyta; class Magnoliopsida; order Malvales; family Malvaceae; genus Gossypium; species Gossypium rotundifolium. Next base: position 121,315,151 of record CP106731.1, read on the forward strand.
TCAAAGTTTAGGGTAAAAGTGTAAAATGTTGATAAAGATTTATATATGTGAATGTAGGTGTTTTAAATTATTTGAATTGATTAATTGAATGGAAATATTATATTTAGATATAGAATCGATCAGTTGGTTGATAATTGGGGGAAAGAAAAAGTCGTCAAGTAGTCGTCGTTGAAGTGTTCGTAGCTATTGTGATTAGGTAAGTTCGTAAATTAGTTAAACTAATTAGTTTTTGTTTTTGTGATATAATATCTATCTATATATGTTGTGATTCAGTTCATTTACTTGTTAAATAGTAAGGGATGGAATGGACTAAGTTGTAATGTTAATTAAATTAAAGGTTATGTTTGAAAATCGAAAACTACATGGATGAATTCTTGTGATGAAATAATGTGTATATTACTAAATGATATATATATGAAACACGGCCTGTATAAACCTACTTATGATACAAATGACATGTCATTAAGGTTATTTACGATTCAGGTGCTGCTCTTAGATGTCCTACATATGGCTAAGGTTACGAATTCTCCATAGCTAATGTGAGCAGCATCGAGTAGCCTAACATTTCGACCCACAGCTCATGTGAACAGACCCATTTCACAGCTTGTATGAGCAATTACACTTACAGCTTGTGTGAACATTATTCCCGTGTATCCAATGTTATTTCATTATGGTTAATCAAGTGGGAATTGAATATATAAAATGATTATATGAATCAATTATATGGAAAATGATTATAAAAAATGATTATATGAATCGATTGAATGGAGATAGTTATATGAATTTTGTATATGAAATGTTTATATATCCTGATATATATGTAAAAAGGGACATTTGAAATGAATACGTGGAATGAAAATGTGAAGTGTTTAGTGAATATGAGATTATTAAATTAAGCTTTGAATGTGTTTACTTGTATACGTTTTATGACATAAAAAAGTTACATGTTTTCATATATGTGAATTTACTAACCTTGTAAGACTTGTGATATATATAGACAATTAAATGAACTCATGATCTTGATTATGATTTTTATTGTGAAAGGTTTAGGTTAAGTCTTTTCTGGTAAGTTAAAATTTACGTTCAATACGAACTTACTAAGCTTTACACAAGCTTACCTTATTTTGATTTTTTTCCTTGTAGATCATCAGTTTCAAGTTGTTGATTGGATTTTTTTTTTGGAGATCACACTATCCAGCAACTTGTTCAATAATTAATTGTTCACTTTGGTCCGGTTATAAGTGGCATGTAAATAGGGTTTTGGTGTATATATATGCTATGACTAATTGGTTATTTTTTAAGCCTTTTGGTTTATGAACCAATGTAAAGATAGTAAATTTTAATGGTTATGTTGATGAATGTAATGGTGTAAATCTATTTGGTGTTGTTCGTGCTATTTAGGTAAAGAAATGTGTATAAGTTTTGGTTATTTGGTGAACTTAGTTTATGAATGTGAACATGATATAATAACAATAAATTTGATAGTTGAATAAGTAATGAATTTTTAAATTGTATGCTTGTTTTGTGCTTTTGTAATGAAATGGTCATTTTGCTTTAGGTAGCTTGGTGAACTTTGAATGATGTTATGTTAGCAATGTGGGCAATGGTGTTATGTGTTTAATTGTGTAACATCCTGAATTTATGGGTCTATGTGTTTAGTATAGGAATATGTTTAATATGGTGAAAGGGGTTTAAATTTGGGCTTAGAATTAGGCAAAGGCCCATATTAAACTATTTTAAGGTGGCACCGTTAACAATTAAAAAGGAACAAGTTTTGGGTCGCGAGAAGCCCATGTTTTTAGGCCAATTTTGGCACTTTAAATGAAAATAGGGTGACACCACATACAAGGAATTAGGGGCCCAAATATTAAGTTTAATGAGGCCCAAATCTTTTAATTTAAGTAAGTTAAATTTCGGCATTAGGATTAGTAGAGGTGGACGGCTACAAGGCTCAAAAATAGGAGAAATTATGTGGATTTTATAAGTGATAATATCATAGATAAAAAGGAGAAAAGTTAGAGCTTATCTTCAAGGGAAGTGTTGGCGAAAATCCATCGCTTAGAGGAGTGTAAAATTGCCACGGCATGGCAAAGAGGGTGCCGAATTTCCCTCTCTTTAGCTTGAATTTAAGGGCATTTTCGCTTTTAGCAAGAGGTGCCGAAATATCTATAAATAGGAGGGGCTAGCTCTTTGATTCTGACATTGAAAACCCTAATTTTTTCTCCCATTGTGCCAAAATTCCTTAGCCTCTCCTTCTCCAATTTCTTTTCTCCAATTTCTTCAAAAGCCGAAACTCTTCTCCACTTTTTCCTCCTTGTGCTGATTTCTCTAAAAAGTCGAAGCATCCATAGTCTTCTCTTTTATTCATCTTATTTGAGAATTGGTTCTATACTTCCGGCATTTAAATCTTCCATTGGCATTGCCGAATCCTCTTTCTAGTGCTAGCCGAATCTCCTATTGTAACATCCTGAATAAAGGGGCTATGCATCTTTACTTAATTGAATATTGTTGCATGCTTATGTGTAGTTGAGTGTGTTTTGGAAGTTTTAAGAACTTCAGTATGTAAGTGAATGCTTAGAGAAATATTAAATTTTTAAGACTTAAGATGGAACTAAGCAAGATAAGCTTTAAGAAATATTGGCAAGAGATTTTAAGCATAATAAGTCAATTGGCAAGGTGGTAATGGCGCATGGGTGAATGCATGAGGGGAGAGGTTCGAATCCCCTAGCTAGCAAGTGGAAGGATTTTAATTTTTGATTTCTTTCCTATAGTGTCGGTCAAGCTTATCTAGAATGGATGGACATCTTTTTATTTTTGGTTAGTAGACCTTAAGAAAAAGGCAAGTTAGGAGTTATGGTATGGAATCATGAAGTTATGGTAAGATAGGGGGACAAAGGGCTTGAAGAGGGGATGATATTTTGGAAGTGTAACATCCTAGATTAGGGGTTGTGCGTTTAGAGCATAACTCAAGTGTTAATAGGCTTTAAGTGTGGTTGGTGATGTTTTAAAGGTTTTTAAAACTCTAGGATTAAAAGGGGGATGTATTGGAAATTTTTGAAATTTTAAGTTAAAGGGAAATTAAGGCAAGGTGGCCTTAAGAGAAAAAGTATGTGAAATTTGACACACAAGCAGGCTTGGAAAAGTGGCTCAAGATGCCACTTAGGGCTTCTGAAATGGCACCACATGCAAGGGTGTTGGGCCGAGTTCGAGTCACATGGGAAGCAAATAAAAGAAGTTTTGTTTTTGCTTCCGTAAGCCTGAGGTGGACGACAACAAGGCTCTTAAAAGGAGTTTTATTCTCTTTAAAATTTGGCTAAATAGGGATAAATGATGATTTATCTTAAGTATTTTTAAAGAGATAAATAAGGATTTATTTATCATTATTCCCATGAGATAAAGGTTGGATTAAACTCTTTTATTTTATGATAATTAAAGGATAAAGCTATCAAATAGAAGAGTGGTGGCCAAGTAAGGATTCCTTAGATGATAATTTCGTCTATAAAAGGAAGGAAGGAGGGCTACTCATTAATTTTCTTCCTTCTCTTCTCTCTCGCCAAAATTCTTAGGGTTCTCTTCTCTTCTTCTTCTCTTCTCTTCTCTTCTCTTCTCTTCTTTTTTCTTTTGTCTAGCTGAATTCCCTAGCCTCCTCTCTTTTATTCAAAACCAAAACACAATCCAACCTAGTCAATTCTTCATAGCACCAAAAGTCAAATTCGCCAAAGCCTAATCTTTGTTATGATGTAAGGGTGTTGTCGATTTCATCCAAAAGGTAAGATCAACTATTATTTGATTTTCAATCTCTCTTTAGCGAAATATTGAATCTAACTCCTTTAGAATTCCATGGCCGAAATTTGAAAGGTTTTCTTTGGGATCTAGTAGTTGTCGAATACAAGGAGCGATTTCGGGATTTAGATCCGTAAGGTAAGGCAATAGTGATTTTCGGCCATAGGCCATTTTGGTATATAATGTTAGCCGATTCTAACTTAGGTGGTGTAGGAAGGAGTTCTACAATCGCAAAGGTGCAAATCGTTAGACGTGGGTTTCGGGATTTAGTCAATTGTGCTAATCAAGGTGTGTAGTTATCGCACTGTCTCTTGAATGTTCATATGTATTATTTTTGTATGTGTATATAGTGAATGATAGCCGAAATAAGGGCTAAGATTGTGAATACCCGTGGTGGGTGATTGAATAATCAGGTTAGTGATTTACGATAATAAATGATTATTGATATATGTATGAAAACGTGATGGCATGTGATGTATGCTTATTTTTATGATATTGTGGCATGATACATGGGATTTGGGATGTGACCATCGAAGGAAAGGGTGTACATTATGTACGTGGACTAATGTTAGCCTTGTGCTACATTAGCGCTTGATGTTGACTAGGTGCTACGTCAAGGGAGGTGTTGGCTAGGTGCCCATCTCGGCGGTTGATAGCTGTGTGCATCACCGTGGACTGATTGATATGTGGGATCCCTACGGGATCGGTGGCTCAGCCACGGCCTTGAGTAGCAAGTCTGCCAAGGTAAGATATGTGGATCATTATGTGATCGGTGGTGGATTAGCCACGGCCTTGAGCAGGGAGTCTGCCAAGGTAGGTCTAATGGATGGACCCGTGTTGGGATGGGCTTCATAATTGCATATTTATGTGTATGGATCGTGTGGATATGGGCCAAGCCCATATGTAAAGATATGTGAAATGACTATGCACTGAGTCGGTTTGACTCACCCAATATTTTAAACCTTTCAGGTGATGCGTAAATCTTGGACCGGGTTGGAGTGGATACAAAGGTGGCCATGCGAATGATTTTCATGCGAAAGATATTTTCAATTAATTAAGCATTTATATCTTCAAGATTTTGATTATTCAATCATTGTAATAAGGCCCTAAAAGTATTTAAAGTCTGCTTAAGTGTTTCTCATTAAGTTTATTATTGTGTTTTATTATGGACTAACAATTGAGGAATTATTTGCAAACGATTTTATTTAAATCTATATATACTAAAGTTTTAATTCGGATATTTTTATAAACACCACACCTTACTTAAGAATTTTAATGAACACTATTTTCTAAACTTAACAAACTTTTCGTGTTTTATCCTTAAGTTCAAATTTGTTTCAAACGTTTTCCGCAGTGGCATTTCAAATTCGGTCGTAGTGAATGGGCCGGGTTTGGGTGTTACAGGAAGCTTTTTCATGGTCATTTGACCATGAACCTAGACGGCATAAGGGGCTAAGGGGGATGGTTTAATTGTGATAGAATCAAGGGATTGATGGGGAAGAAATGAGGAGGAAAAAGGGGATCATGTTCACAAGATGTTGGCCGAATTTTGCATTAGCCTTAGGGGTGTAAGTTGGCCAAAATTTTAACCAATTTGTGCATCTTTTTCCTTTTCTCCAAACCTTGTTTCTTACCCGATTGCATATTACACAAAAGAGAAACCTTTTCTTTTCTTTTAGTCATTTGACACCTTACCATTTCGGTTTTGAGTAGTCTTTTTAGTTTCTATTCTCCAAAACATAACATCTTTCTCTTCTCTTTGTAACCGAAAGTACCAAAGTTTCAAAGACCTTTTTCTTCACTTTTTCCCTCATGGCCAAATGCACATAAGCTTCTAAACCCACCTCTTTTCTTTTGAAAATCATCATCATCATCATCATCTTCTTCTTTCAATCTTTCTCTTTCTCTTTCTTTCTCTTTTCTTCTTCTTTCTCTCAACCGAAACCATCTCCTACCATAACCAAAACCACCATTCTTTTCTTCTCTTTTGTTAAAACTAAATCATCTTCTATTTTCATCTTTTTCTTTCTTCTCTTTTATTGAAAACCGAAACCAACATAGTCAAAAACACTATCTTTTCTCTTCTCATTTTGTCCAAGCCGAAATAACCATTTCTTTTCTTCTAAATCAATAAGGTCGAATCTCCAAATACTCAAGTAAGGATTTTTATCTATTGTTCTCATTATTTTCTTTTAGAATAGCCGAATTAGAAACCTAATTCTCACATTTTCTCCTAGGCCGAATCTTTGAAGTGGATTTTAAGGATTCTTTTTGGTAGCCAACATTTAAGGAGAGATCATTCGGAATCATCGAAGGTAAGGATTATCATTTTTGGTTATATCGTTTCTTTTAGATAGATTACTAATCAACTTTATTTTAGGGGATATTTTGGGACTAACAAGATAGGTTCGAAAAGAGCGGTAAGGAGTGTTTGGAAGAGGGGTGTCTCCGTTATACCCTCAAACTTCAAACGAACGGCTGTATCGAGGATACGAGATTTTCCACCGAGTTGTGGACCCTCTGCTAACGAAGATAGGTTATTTGAAGTCGTGCGTACACCCGAACCACTTTTCGTTAGTGGGTTGTCATCGGGTTTTGATCCATCTATCGGAGAGAAACCACATATAACGGTTGTCCGAGATTCTGAGGGTAAGGATTTAGATCTCTCATCAATAGTGTAGATTATAAGTATTAGTGTGTTTTAATCAAGTGTGATAATTAACTAGGTGTTGACGAGCGGGAAGGTATCGTTCTCACTGTCATAAGGTGTGTAACATTATACTAAATTCCTCATAGATCTAAAATAAATAAGATTTATATGAAAATATGTTTGATAATGATTATGGGTACCATTCAATGGTATGCGATATTCAGGTATGTTTACCCCTAATACTTCGCTAATTTTGCTATATGCATAAATGTGAAATAAGTATGATTTTGCTATGATTTTGGGGTAAATGGCATGAAAACTAAATAATATGTATGTGCATGGGCATATGGGTGTTATTGATAAGGGGAAGTGTTCCGTGGTTTTACCACATTATCCAAGTGACTTCGGTCACATATGTGAATTTGGTGACTTGATTACATATATTTTGAATCCGGTGACTTGGTCACATATTTTGAATCTGGTGACTACTTATAATTGTCCGTGGCCATGCCACAAAATTATAAGGGCGATGTGCATGTTGATCGCAAGAATCGCCTTCGATGGTGTGTAGTGGATGGAGGGTCGATTTAGTAATCCCAATGGTGTGATTGGTTGGTACGGTGGTGTGTAGCGGATGGATATTTAGGTGGGCCCGGTTTGCATTTCATTATATATATCCATGATTTCTAAATGATTTTATTTGATTTGCTATAAAATGGGCTTATGGCTAAATATGACTTAATTGGGCTTATGGCTATATGTGTTATTAAATGGGCTTAAAGGCCATGATTAATTGGGCTTTTAGTGTTTTTTTTACACATTGAGTCAATGACTCACCCTTTTGTGGGATAATTTTTCAGATGACTCTTAGCGCGATGGATCGGGTCAGCGAGAGACTACGTGGTGGCCATTGCTCAACAAAGTATTTCGGAGTTTCTCCTATTTAAACTATTTAAGCTTATTTTTATTACTTAGAATTTATTATGGGTTTTGCTATTTTTGTAATAAGGACACTATGAACTGTTTTTTTTTTTTTTTTTACGTTCGATTTTTATTCTGCCACGAACATTATTTGTTAAATAACTAAATGGTTTTCGATAAATAACTTAAACTATTTTTGACACTAAAATATATATATGTTCTTACAATAGTAAGTAAATTTTTCATTAAATTTGGTTTTCTTTTAACTTATAAATTTCTCTTAAAAATAATGTTTTAAGAAGATACAAATTTATTTAAATTCGATTTCAACTTTGAATATTAAGTTAACTGCTTTTATACTGAAATCATCAAGTTTTTCTTAAACAAAATGAGAATTTGATAAAGTTTTATTCGAGGAACATATCAAATCCGGTCAGACTTTTTGGGCCGGGTTTGGGGTGTTTCAACTTGGTATCAGAGCCCAGTTTTAAACTCTCGGCCTTGGGTTTTGAAGCCCACAATGTTTTCAAAATTTGGCCCAAATGACTTTTTGAAAGTTTTTCTTAAGTTAAAATGGATTTTTTAGAAGCATGGCACCCGAGTTCTCAGCCCAGGTCCATCAGGTATGTACTTTTATTGATAAAGTAATATGAACGTATGATAAGCCTAAGGAAACTATACTTTAGAGACATGGACCCTAGGTGTATGTGTACTACTACGGAAAAACCACTGAATAAATATCTGTTGCATAAAACTTTCTATTAATAAGAAGTGAAAAGACTCTAATGCTTAAGACTTTTTCGTAAAAACAGATAAGACGCGTAGTTGTAACAACCCAAACCCGGCCCAAATGCTACGATCGAATTTGGTTTGCTACGGAGAAAAACATTTTGAAATCTTTTAAAACCGGTTTAAGTTTTCGATAAAAGATAGCGTTTTGTTAAAACAGTTGAGGTGTACAAATCCCATACTTAGATTTATTTTGTAAATATTTATTAAATCAAGTTGTTATATATATATATATATATTAAATGTGCCCGATGGTACTTTAAAACATTTTTTTTTGAATTCTTTAGAAAAACGTGTGAAATTATTATTACCATATTAAGATAACTTAAACTAATATTCAAAGCAGTTAATAATAACAAAATAATTAAAGGAGTTATTGGAGGCCTTATTACAACCCAATTAAAATCAAACCAACAATCGAAAAGAGATAAACCAAAATTTAAAGTCTATTAAATTTAAATTCCACTACATAGCCACCTTGAGTCCATCCGGTCCACATCCGCGATCTACACGTCACCTGAAAAAGGTAAAGGAGAAGGTGAGTCACCAAGACTCAGTATGTAACCCTTCCCCCGGGTAAATACCACATCATACACAATTTATAACAAATTAACATGCATTAAGTCATGTACCCAACCTAGCCAACCAAACGCCTCTGTCTACCCCATTGTGGTACCAAACCACTGGTGGTGCCAAACCACTGGTGACGTATAGTCACAGATGTGATACCAAATCACTGGAGGTGCCAAACCTCTGGTGTCCGAAGACACAAATCGGTTGATGGGGCCAACCCATCGTGTGATACCAAATCACCGGCATCAATCCGTATATCATCGTGGGGCCAACCCATCGTGGTACTAAGCCACCGGGACGAGATGCTATGAGGTGCCAAACCTCTGAGGTACCAAACCTCTGTGACCGTAGTCACAGCAGTGTTACCAAAACACCGTGTCCGCCAACAAAATGTAATCGCCCTCCACTCATCAACCCATATAAAATCATTGTGTAACAAATCTCATGCCATCGATATTTAAGTTACAACTAAATTCATGCCTTGCTTCCCAAAAGCATTAAATAGCAACACATATTAACAGTACTTACAGAATCATCACTTATACCAATACGGTATTAAATCCAATGCTACATAAACCGAGCTAGCATTCACAACATTTAGCACGCTTAATAAGTCATAACGTGTGTATGTACACACCGTCACCAACGAGAAGTTTAAATCCCAAAAGAGAAGTCGGCCACCCTAGATCTACTTGTCCTTATATTCGCCAAATACATGGGTTAGTATTATGGCCTATTCGCCAACCCAATTAATCCAAAGGGTCATTTGTGATCCCAAATCCTTACCTATCACCCCTTGAGTACTCACTTGATGACTTGATATGTGATTCACCTTCTCACTCCTACATTTGGCCATCACTAGAGTTATTAGCCTTGACTTAAACGAATAATAAATAAATATAGATCCTTACCAAAATCACTTGACAGGAATGGGCTTGGATCAGATACCTTAAGATCCCAGACCTAAATAGAATCGATTTCATCACTGATTAGCCACTGAAATAATTCGGCATTTCCATTTAATCAAGTCGACAGAGAGAAGGGGTATGGGAGAGGAGTTTCACATACCTACCCTTGCTTTAATATTCGCCAAGACTTCAAAATATGGAGGAGGAAAATTCGGTTATGCCTAGGGAGTAGGTTCGCTAGAGAGAGTTTAACAGGAGAAAAGGGATTTCACAAAGGGTAAGGTATAGGTTTGGCTAAGGTTGATTTCAATATTGATCAAGGCTTGCTCTTGAGTGGAAAAAGGAATGAATAAGAAGTATGGGAGGAGTTTACCAAGGTCTTGAGAGAATAGAAAAAAAAAAACAAAGAGGAAGAGGTTAGGAATTTCGCTAATAGCTAAAAAAGAAAACAAGGTGGTAAGTTGAGGTTTTATAGGCATTCGGCACCCCTCCCCTAATGCTTGTCATCCACTCCTTTCAACAAGGAGTTCAAACTCTAGCCAACTCCCCAATTCATTCCTAGCCACCTATTTGAATTAACTCAAATTAATTTGAATTAATCCCAAATAATCCATTAATAATCCCTTAATATCCAAATAATATCCTTATTTATCCTTTATTATCTTATTATCTAAATAAATAATAAAAAGAGTTTAAATAGAGAAAATCTCTCCCTTCCTATGCCGTCCATTCCAAGAGTAAAAAGAGAGAATTCGTGACTCAACCAAGGCTCTCCTTATCCCTTGTGGCGTCACATGTAACTCCCAAGTAGCCTCCTTTTGCCACTTTACCAAGCTGATTTTTATGTCAAATTATCCCTTATTAATTCTTGTAACCCCTACTTGCTAAGGCTCTCTACCTTGAAAGCTTCCAAATAAAATTTCTACTATCTCGAGCCAACTTAAGACCCTTAATTAAATCTTATCACTCCATAAATAATACCATAACAATTCAAACACAAAGAAAAACATTTAATCACAAATAGCCCCGATTTTAGGATGTTACAAGAGTAGACATGAGTTCTAGGGGCGTGGTCATCGTGGACGCAGAGAGGAAAAATGGTCGTGTCGAAACCAGCTTAGATCTGGTCAAGGTTCCAAAATGAAGCTCGCCACCTACTTGTTGGGGTGGAATTTCAAGAGCAAAATGGAGGAGGTGATGTAGTATCACAAGTCAGTCTTTGAAGTTTTGGAACGAGTAGCGAAAGCTAATCTGAAATGGGTCTCGAAAGTCAGTAGCTGAGAGACTTAGATCAAATGGGGCTGAGGTTTTTAGGGAGTATCTGGAGTAGCTCCGAATGTAGTGGAGTACTGGTTAGAGGCAGTCGAGAGGATCATGGACGATTTGGACCGCACTTCAAGAAAAAAGTTGAAAGGTCTTTGTTTCACTACTCCGTGATGAGGCCTATCAGTGGTGGCTCACTATCAAGGAGAGTACCCCTGTGGATCGAGTGGATTGGGGGTATTTTAAAGTTAAATTTGAAGGGAAATACATTGGAGCTAGCTACATCGACTCCCAGAGAAAGGCGTTTCTGAATTTAGTACAAGGAAATAAGTCGATAGCTGAGTATGAGGCAGAGTTCTTGCGACTTAGCCGATATGCCAGAGGGATAGTAGCTACTGAATATGAACGGTGTGTCAGATTCGAGGACGGACTGAGAGATGAACTGTGAGTGTTGATTGCTCCGCACCGGGAAAGAGACTTTACAGTCTTAGTGGATAGGGCAAGGATAGCTGAAGAAGTTAAGCGGACTAAAAGACAGAACCGGGATAGAGGCCAGAATAAGAATAAGAGGAGCTTTGGGTCTTTAGGGTCATCCGAGAATTTTCAAAAAAAACCAAGAGTTGATGGGCCGCGAGGTCAGCAGAATGCTACGGGAGGACAACATCGTGCTTGTGCTCAATGTGGGAAGATACACCCGAGAGAATGTTGGAAAAAGACCGGGGGATGTTTCAAGTGCGGGTCTAAAGATCATATGATCAAGGATTGCCCGATGAATTTAGATAAGAACTGCCCAGCAGGTCAAGGTGTTAATCAGTCGGCAGAGGTGGACATGACGGTATTGATAAGGGGTCGTGGTCCAAATGGAAGAAGTAATGGTTCTGGTAGAGGTTGCGGGACTTCAGGCAGAGGCAGTGGTAGCTCTAAGGCGAGATATCCAGGTCTGGTATATGCAGTTCATCGCAGAGAAGACAATGACGCACCTGATGTTATCACGGGTACGTTTTGATTTCTGGGTTGCCCTTTATTGCTTTGATAGATATAGGGTCAACTCATTCATACATCACTAGTGAAGTATCTGAAACTCTACATGTGACTTCTAAGACTGTACCTAGAAAGATGACTGTACTTATTCCTTTAGGACAGACAGTAGTAATAGACAAACTCTTTAAGGAAGTGCATTTAGAAGTTCAAGGGACGAAATTTTTAGCTAATTTAATGGAGTTGCCATTCGGAGAATTCGATCTGATCTTAGGCATGGACTGGCTAGTGAAATATCGTGCAAATGTGGATTGTGCTGCTAAGCGGATGTCATTAAGAACTATTGATGACAAAGAAGTTGTAGTGATGGGCGAAAGACTGAACTACTTATCAAATGTAGTATCCGCTCTTAAGGTAGAAAAGATGGTTAGAAAGGGATGTGGGCTTTTCCGATGTTGGTTAGTGCCTTGGAGGCTAAAGAAGCAATCTGCTGAATGAGTCAGATCGTAAGAGAATTTGTAGATGTTTTTCCCAAGAACTTCCGTGATTGCCTCCGGATCAAGAGGTAGAATTTGGGATTTAATTATTGCACGAACGGCGCCGCTTCTATTGCTCTGTATAGAATGGCACCGAAGGAGTTGGTTGAGCTTAAGGCTCAGATCCAGGAGTTGCTTGATCGTGGATTTATCCGACCTAGTGTGTCTCCATGGGGAGCACCGGTCCTATTCGTGAAAAGAAGGACGGATCGATGCGGATGTGTATAGACTACGAGCGGTTGAATAAGTCGACTATCAAGAACAAGTATCCTTTGCCAAGGATCGATGACTTGTTCGATCGACAAGGAGTCATGGTATTCTCAAAGATAGATCTAAGGTCGGGTATCATCACTTAAAGTGAAAAAGCGATATCCATAAGACGACTTTCCAACAAGATATGGGCATTATGAATTTTTGGTAATGTCGTTCGGATTGACGAACGCCCCAGCTACGTTCATGGATATGATGAACCGGGTTTTCCAACCCTACTTGGATCAGTTCATCGTGGTATTCATAGTATCGACATCCTAGTGTATTCTAAGTCGAGATAGAGCATGATGAGCATCTCCGGATTGTGTTGTAAGTTTTAAGGAGAAGAAACTTTATGCCAAATTCAGCAAGTGTGAATTTTATTTGAAAGAAGTTACGCTTTTAGGCCATGTGGTGTCTGCGGAAGGGATAAGGGTGGATCCTCGAAGATTGAGGTAGTACTAGATTGAAACCACTCAAGTCCGTGAATCGAGGTTCCAGCTTCTTGGGATTAGCGAGTTACTACGTAAGATTCGTCAAGGATTCTCATCGATAGTGCACCTTTAACGAAATTGGTGACAAACGAAGTACCTTTTGTGTGGACTGATAAACAGCAAGAGAGCTTTGAGAAGCTTATGAGGGTTTTGACTGAAGCTCCGGTTTTGATTTAGCCTGAGGTAGGAAAGGATTTCGTCGGTATTGTGACGCTTCTCACACAGGATTAGGATGTGTTCTGATGCAAGACGGGAAAGTAGTTGTGTATGCGTCTCAACAGTTGAGGCTACACGAGGTTAATTACCCGACGCATGACTTGGAGTTGGCAGCGGTGGTTTTTGCTCTTAAAGTTTGGAGACATTATTTATATGGGGAAAAGTCAGTGATATACATGGATCACAAAAGTCTAAAATATCTACTGACTCAGAAAGAACTGAATTTGAGGCAACGAAGGTGGATAGAGTTGTTGAAAGATTACGACTGTTCTATTGAATATCACCCGGGCAAGGCGAATGTGGTGGCATACGCTTTAAGTCGAAAAGTGGTGCCAGATCTAAGGTCGATGTTTACACATCTTAGTCTTTATGACGACGGAAGCTTGCTGGCAGAATTACAAGTAAGGCCAACATGGTTGAGTCAAGTGAAAGAGAGACAATTGGTAGACGGTGATCTGAGTGCAAAGCTACTGGCAGTCTGAATGGAGAATTAGAAGATTTTGGTATTAACAACGATGGGGTATTGTGTTTCAAAGGTAAAATCAGATGTCGAGGATCGGAGTTGAGGTAAAAGATTCTTTAGAGTCGCATGGTAGCCCATATGCTATGCATCCCGGAGGAAGTAAGTTATACCGAGATTTACTGAGATCGGTTTTGGTGGCTTTGATCTTAAGCGGAAGTTACTGAATTCGTAGGAAAGTGCTTAACGTGTCGACAAGTCAAGGCTGAACATCAAGTACCTTCGGATTGCTTCACCGATAAAGATTCCGCATGGAAGTGGGAGAGAATCACCATGGACTTTGTTAGTGGGCTTCCTCCCACGCCTACTAAGAAAGACTTCGTATGGGTGATAGTGGACCAATTGACGAAATCAGACATTTTATCCCGATTCGGGTTGATTACTCTTTCTAAAATTGGCGAAGTTATATGTGGCTAAGATTGTGAGATTGCATGGAGTGCTTGTGTCGATTATTTTGGATAGAGATCCGAGGTTTACGTCTCGATTTTAGAAAGTATTGCATCGAAGCTTTGGGCACCAGATTGGACTTGATGACGGCATTTCATCCACAAATCGGCGGCCATCTGAGCGAGTAATTCAAGTATTAGAGGATATGTTAAGGGATGTGATGGATTTCAGAGGAAGTCGGAGGAGTTCTTACCGTTAGCGAATTTGCATACAACAACAGCTTATCAAGCCAGTATTCGGATGGCACCGTATGAAGCACTATATGGACGAAAGTGTCGCACTCCTACGTGTTGGACAGAACTAAAGGAACATCATATTTTGGGTCCAGAATTAGTGGCTAAATCCAAAGAAAAGGTTAAGGTAATTCGGGCTCGGTTAAAAGAAGCATCTGACAGCCAAAGGTCGTACACAGATCTTAAGCGGAAAGAAATAGAGTTTGCTGTGGGGGATCAAGTATTCCTGAAGGTTTCACCTTGGAAAAAGGTGATGAGATTTGGTCACAAAGGAAAGTTAAGTCCCAGGTTCATTGGACCTTATCGGGTTTTAAAGCGAGTTGGACCTGTGGCATATCAGTTAGAATTGCCTTCGGAGTTGAAGCAAATGCACGATGTGTTTCATGTTTCAACGTTACGCCATTACCGGTCAGATCTATCTCATGTAGTGCCAGTTGAGGAGGTGGAATTAAGACCAGATTTGTCTTATGAAGAGGAGCCAATTCAAATCATGGAGCGGGATGTAAAGGTTTTACGGAGAAAATCGATTCCTCTCGTCAAAGTGTTATGGCGTAATCATGGATCGGAAGAAGCTTCGTGGGAGCCAAAGGAAGCGATGCGACATCAATACCCTCATTTGTTCTAGCTAGGTAATTTCGAGGTCGAAATTATTTTTAAGGGGGGTAGAACTGTAACATCCTGAATAAAGGGGCTATGTATCTTTACTTAATTGAATGTTGTTGCATGCCTATGTGTAGTTGAGTGTGTTTTGGAAGTTTTAAGAACTTCAGTATGTAAGTGAATGCTTAGAGAAATATTAAATTTTTAAGACTTAAGATGGAACTAAGCAAGATAAGCTTTAAGAAATATTGGCAAGAGGTTTTAAGCATAATAAGTCAATTGGCAAGGTGGTAATGGCGCATGGGTGAATGCATGAGGGGAGAGGTTCGAATCCCCTAGCTAGCAAGTGGAAGGATTTTAATTTTTGATTTCTTTCCTATAGTGTCGGTCAAGCTTATCTAGAATGGATGGACATCTTTTTATTTATGGTTAGTAGACCTTAAGAAAAAGGCAAGTTAGGAGTTATGGTATGGAATCATGAAGTTATGGTAAGATAGGGGGACAAAGGGCTTGAAGAGGGGATGATGTTTTGGAAGCTTTTTCATGGTCATTTGACCATGAACCTAGATGGCATAATGGGCTAAGGGGGATGGTTTAATTGTGATAGAATCAAGGGATTGATGGGGAAGAAATGAGGAGGAAAAAGGGGATCATGTTGGCAAGGTGTTGGCCGAATTTTGCATTAGCCTTAGGGTTGTAAGTTGGCCAAAATTTTAACCAATTTTCTCTAAACCTTGTTTCTTAGCCGATTGCATATTACACAAAAGAGAAACCTTTTCTTTTCTTTTAGTCATTTGATACTTTACCATTTCGGTTTTGAGTAGTCTTTTTAGTTTCTATTCTCCAAAACATAACATCTTTCTCTTCTCTTTGTAACCGAAAGTTCCAAAGTTTCAAAGACCTTTTTCTTCACTTTTTCCCTCATGGCCGAATGCACATAAGCTTCTAAACCCACCTCTTTTCTTTTGAAAATCAGCATCATCATCATCTTCTTCTTCCTTCAATCTTTCTATTTCTCTTTCTTTCTCTTTTCTTCTTCTTTCTCTCAACCGAAACCATCTCCTACCATAACCAAAACTACCATTCTTTTCTTCTCTTTTGTTAAAACCGAATCATCTTCCATTTTCATCTTTTTCTTTCTTCTCTTTTATTGAAAACCGAAACCACCATAGTAAAAAACACTATCTTTTCTCTTATCATTTTGTCCAAGCAGAAATCACCATTTCTTTTCTTCTAAATCAATAAGGCCGAATCTCCAAATAGTCAAGTAAGGATTTTTATCTATTGTTCTCATTATTTTCTTTTAGAATAGCCGAATTAGAAACCTAATTCTCACATTTTCTCCTAGGCCGAATCTTTGAAGGGGATTTTAAGGATTCTTTTTGATAGCCAACATTTAAGGAGAGATCATTCGAATCATCGAAGGTAAGGATTATCATTTTCGGTTATATCGTTTCTTTTAGATAGATTACTAATCGACTTTATTTTAGGGGAGATTTTGGGACTAACAAGATAGGTTCGAAAAGAGCGGTAAGGAGTGTTTGGAAGAGGGGTGGCTCTGTTATACCCTCAAACTTCAAATGAAGGGCTGTATCGGGGATACGAGATTTTCCACCGGGTTGTGGACCCTCTGCTAACGAAGATCCATTATTTGAAGTCATGCGTACACCCGAGCCACTTTTTGTTAGTGGGTTGTCATCGGGTTTTGATCCATCTATCGGAGAGA
Organism: Gossypium rotundifolium; assembly: GCA_025506655.1. NCBI lineage: Eukaryota > Viridiplantae > Streptophyta > Magnoliopsida > Malvales > Malvaceae > Gossypium > Gossypium rotundifolium. The sequence goes on from CP106731.1 coordinate 121,332,037, forward strand.
AACCATATATAACGATTGTTCGAGATTCCGTGGGTAAGGATTTAGATCTCTCATCAATAGTGTAGATTATAAGTATTAGTGTGTTCTAATCAAGTGTGATAATTAACTAGGTGTTGACGAGCGGGAAGGTATCGTTCTCGCTGTCATAAGGTGTGTAACATTATACTAAATTCCTCATAGATCTAAAATAAATAAGATTTATATGAAAATATGTTTGATAATGATTGTGGGTACCATTCAGTGGTATGCGATATTCAGGTATGTTTACCTCTAATACTTCGCTAATTTTGCTATATGCATAAATGTGAAATAAGTATGATTTTGCTATGATTTTGGGGTAAATGGCATGAAAACTAAATAATATATATGTGCATGGGCATATGAGTGTTATTGATAAGGGGAAGTGTTCCGGTGGTTTTTACCACATTATCCGGTGACTTCAGTCACATATGTGAATTTGGTGACTTCGGTCACATATATTTTGAATCCGGTGACTTAGGTCACATATTTTGAATCTGGTGACTACGGTCACAATTGTCTGGTGGCTATGCCACAAAATTATAAGGGCGATGTGCATGTTAACTGCAACAACTGCCTTCGATGGTGTGTAGCGGATGGAGGGTGATTTAGTAATCCCCATGGTGTGATTGGTAGGTACGGGTGGTGTGTAGTGATGGATATTTAGGTGGGCCCGGGTTTGCATTTCATATATATATATATATATCCATGTGATTTCTAAATGATTTTATTTGATTTGCTATAAAAATGGGCTTATGGCTAAATATGACTTAATTGGGCTTATGGCTATATGTGTTATTAAATGGGCTTAAAGGCCATGATCAATTGGGCTTTTAGTGTTTTTGTTACACATTGAGTCAATGACTCACCCTTTTGTGGGATAATTTTTCAGATGACTCTTAGCGCGATGGATCGGGTCAGCGAGGACTACGTGGTGGCCATTGCTCAACAAAGTATTTCGGAGTTTCTCCTATTTAAACTATTTAAGCTTATTTTTATTACTTAGAATTTATTATGGGTTTTGCTATTTTTGTAATAAGGCCACTATGAACTGTTTTTTTTTTTTTTGTGTTTGGATTTTTATTTTGCCACGAACAATATTTATTAAATAACTAAATGGTTTTCGATAAATAACTTAAACTGTTTTTGACACTAATATATATATATATATATGTTCTTACAATAGTAAGTAAATTTTTCATTAAATTTGGTTTTCTTTTAACTTATAAATTTCTCTTAAAAATAATGTTTTAAGAAGATACAAATTTATTTAAATTCAATTTCAACCTGAATATTAAGTTAATCTGTTTTATACGAAATCATCAAGTTTTTCTTAAACAAAACGAGAATTTGATAAAGTTTTATTCGAGGAACATATCAAATCCGTCAGGCTTTTTGGGCCGGGTTTGGGGTGTTTCACCTATGCTAAGGTAAGTGTCGATTTTTGATTAGTTCTCATGATCTATTCCCAATTTTTGAAAGGCAAAAGCCGAAAGCTAATAGTTTAATGGTTTTATGATGGGCGGCAATTCGGGATTTGAAGGAAGCTTGGTCAATTAGATCTAAAAGCCAAAAATAGCTAGTCTCCACTTTCGAGATTTTTAAGGTAAGAAGCTTTCCCTAGATTTCTATTAGATTTGATCATTATATGCAAGATCTTAAGGTTATAATGAGAATTAACGATTAAATATTGTGATAGTAGTTCTGATAAGGACTTGTGATGTAATTAAATATGGATCGTGCAAAGGAGAAAATACGGACTTGTGATGTAATTAAATATGGATCGTGCAAAGGAGAAAATACCTAAGTTTAAGAAAAGAGCGATTCGCCATTCGAGATTGGCCACTTGGTTGTGGACCGCTTCGAACAACACCTTAGGCAGATAGCGATGAGTGTCGACTAAGGATAGCGTCGACATAGAAAGCATCGTCTTATCGGTGTCGTGTGTAGATCTCTAACACACTAATAAACTGTATGTATGACTATATATATGTTATAGGCTTAAAAGCGGAATGAGGTCAGATAGACAATGAATGGAACCCTAAAAGGGTTAGGCAAGGATGCAGTGCGTAAACATAGAACTCCGTGTATCGGAAAATATATATGACTGCATGATGTTTTCTTTATGTGTATGCATGGGGTGGGAATATGGTATTGAAGGGGAAGTGCATGATAGGTCACTTGGTGATCGGTGGTGGAAATCCCACAAATACAAATGTTAGGCCACATAGTGATCGGTGGCTATGCCACATTCAATGATTCCTAATTAATAGGAATAGGCAATGCGGCTATCGTTTTGGTGTGTAGCGGATGGAGTGTTGATTGTAAAAATCCCCAATGTGTGATGGTTGGTACGGGTTGGTGTGTAGAGGATGGAAACCTAGGATGGGTTGGGTTATTCATTATTTATCGTTTACCATGTGATTATGATTGTTACCTTCATGTATGGGCTAGGGCCCATAATGTGTCTGTAGGCTCAGGTCGTTGTGTGTTTTTGAGATTTATACACTGAGTCTTGGTGACTCACGCTCTCCTTTTCTCTACTCTTCCAGATGAGTAGTAGATCGTGGACATGGGAGCCGAGACGGACTCGAGGGGCCATCAAGTTTTATTTCTACAAATTATTTTTGGGATTTCTTTAAATTTTATTTTATTTTATTTGGGAATATTTATGTAATAAGGCCCCTAGTTTTATTCAACTAAGAAGTTTTCAATGTTATGCAACTTATGAATTCATGATAAGGTTTATTTATACTTAATAATAGTAATACAAGGGATTTTAAATTTTAAAATGTCACTTATTTATCCAAATAATGTCCAATTGACTTACGATTTCCATAACGAACAAAGCAAAAGTTTTCAATGTACAACTCGTAGCATACCAGATCTGGTCGAAATGTATGGGCCGGGTTTGGGGGTGTTACAAATTGGGTATTGACTTCATGGAATGGAAGGTATGGTTAACTAATGGTTGATGTTTGAACAATCTTTGTTTAAACGTTTGATTTTGGTGTCAATGAGGGCATATTAATTAGGCACTTAGGTTAATGTTTTTGATATGTTTAAATGTGTTTTGAATAGGTAAAGGTTGGAAATGGTTTGGCTTGAGACCTAAAAAATGGTTGTTGAAATGGCTTATTTTTTAAGTTATTTTAGGTGCACTTGGCCTAGGACACGGTCTACCACATAGTCGTGTGTCGCACATGATCACTTCACATGGCCGTGTGTCTTAATGATTTTTGGTATAGGTTTATCCTCACGGTCTCAGAGAGTTACACGGCCTGATGACACGACCATGCGACCCCAAGTTACATGAATTCAAGTTATTACACAATTTGGCCACACGATTTGGGCTTTGTCACATGGCCATGTGACCCCTGTTTTTAGTTTTTGCCATATTTTTCTGTTTTGTTTCAGAGTAGTTCACATTTGTTTCTAAACTGATTTTAGGGTTCTGAATGCTCGATTTAAGTCTCGTTTTTGAATATATGCTATGAATGATGATTGTTTATTAATTTATTATGTTTAAATTAATTTTTGAATTGTGTTACTACATTATCGGTCTTGTTAACTGTCGTAATATCTCGCAACCTTAATCTGACAACAGTGACGAGTTAGAGGTGTTACATAATGTGGCGGCTAGGGTAAGAAAAAGAAAAGAAAAAGGAAGGAAAATGAAAAGGAAAAGAAAAAGAAAAAGATGTACAAACAGGACGACACGTGGAGCCGCGCGCATGGCCAGCACTGCCATGTCAGCAAAAAAGTAACGTCATTAGGCTCAGGTACCAATATAGTTGATCGAAAAAAGTTCGGGTACTAATCTGCAACCAAAAAAAACCATAAGTACCAATCTGAAAGAAGTGGACAAGTTTGAGAACTAATTTTATATTTAATCCTTCAATTTATTAATTAAATAAATTTTTTATTGAAAATTATAAAATATAAAATAAGAAAATCAACATTAAAAACCAGCTCAAATACAATCCAACAATAGTAATATTTAACCAACTGAATTTGGAAATGCAAAATAAGTACCCACGAAATCTAGCGGAATGAGATGGTTGTAAGAAGCCCTACAACATTGTGGACCGGACGGTTATCTCACAAAAGCGGGTATACGTAATAATATAAAAATTAAATACCCAGAGAGAAAAAAAAGCAATAAAACAGAACAAAACTAACACAGAGCTGAAGCAACAGACCAACAGACAATCGAAAGCTAGAAACCAATCATCAGTCAATTTAGCTGATGAAGAATCGCTCCAATAAAAAGAACTCCCACAAGAAAGCCCCCCGCCCATCAAAATCGCTATACTAAACCTCTCGTTGTAAGGCACGTGTGGTTAGCAGCGCGGAATTCGGATGCACCCTTTCCCTTTCCAGCTCCTCTGCTTCAGCTCTTCTCGTACTCTTGTCCTAACCACCTCTCTTACCGCTAACTAACCAAGTCTCCTTTTTATATTATTTTCCTCCATAAATTTGCCTTCTCTCAAAACACTTTTGCATGGGACAACTCCCTTCCCTCTCTTTTTTTTTCTTCTGCTTTTCGGATTAAACGTATGCTTCAAACTTTTTTTTTTTTTTCATTATTACTTTGTTTGGTTTAAGCCATAATAAGCATTTCGAGTTTTTCATTTATTTTATTTTCAGCATTCTAAATGCTTTGTTTTCAGGGAAATGTATTTTATATTTAATGAGAAATTTGATAATCCTTTTTTAATTTTATTTTTGGTGAAAATTGATAATCCTGGAAAATTTTAACATCTCGTTGCATTTTTATTTATGATATACCATATAATATAGGATTTTGAGCAGTAGAGAGTTGAGAAGATAACGAGTTAACTCAGTGCGGGATGACGAATACCGAACCGGGTGCGGGAGCATCATCAACGCAAGGGCTGACAAGGCGGCCTTCGCGGAGCGCTGCAACCACAACGTTCTCAACGGAGGTGTTCGACAATGAGGTCGTACCTTCCTCACTTAGTTCCATCGCTCCTATCCTCCGCATTGCCAAAGAGATCGAAACTGAACGCCCTCGTGTCGCCTATCTCTGTGCGTCTAATACCTATTTCCTCCTCTTTTCTTTTATTCCTTGTATTTACATGCTCTCAATTTTCTAAACTGAACTAACTCTTTGTTTTTTTTTTTTCTCATTGCAAAATAAACAGGCCGTTTCTATGCTTTTGAGAAAGCACACAGGTTAGATCCCAACTCCTCCGGTCGTGGAGTAAGGCAATTCAAGACTGGTTTGCTGCAAAGATTAGAGAGGGTATAAATTTACACGCATTCCTTCCAAATTTCAATCGCATAAGTTCCCTTTTGTTTTAACATAAGATAATATGTAATGCAAGTGATTTACTAGGGAAAAAAATGAAAAACTAGAAAATTTGAACGAACATATCGTGTGATAAATCACGTATGAAGTCGAGTATATCTGCCTTGGCTGTTTATTTTGCTTATTATTTATTTTGGATGATCTCATTTACTGCTTCTGATGAAATATAGATAAATATTAGTATTTTATATATTACATCAATTCATTAAATATATATATCTAAAGTCTAAACACAGACGTATAATAATTCTCTAATCTCATTCACAATTGAACAACTCTATCAATAATTAATATTAATTATTTTAAAACTAAATAAAAAATATGCCAAAGTGACGGTGTTTTATTTTCTACAGTAAAATGTTGGATTTAATGAAAGGCAAATCTTAGTTGGAGTTGGGAGTTTACATCATCACTGATTGATTTTGATGTATGTTTGCATGCATGCATCTGTTTTCATCGTGTTCGTACATATGCTTCTTTTACACAGCTTTCCATGTTTTATATTTTATTCCCAGTATATCAAAATTTCTGCTAAAATTAATTACAACCTTACAGCTTAAGTTTAAGAAATAAATATTACTAGCATGTGGTGAACCAAGGGTAAATATTTTGGACTCAGGACAATGCATCCAGTCTTGCCTCTCGGGTTAAAAAGACAGATGCTAAGGAAATTGGGAGCTACTATCAGCAATACTATGAACACTATGTTAGAGCATTGGACCAAGGAGACCAGGCAGACAGGTAATTAATAACGCAATAGTTGTCTTAAATGTATGAATTAAACTTGGTCTGCTATGTCAACAAATTTCTTTTTCGGATTTCTTGGCAGAGCTCAACTTGGGAAAGCTTACCAAACAGCCGGTGTGCTTTTTGAAGTGCTCTGTGCCGTTAATAAGACTGAGAAAGTTGAAGAAGTTGCTCCCGAGGTTAGTCCGTGCAGTGATTCCTTCACGTTTCTTCCGATTATAGTATTGTCAATCTGATAGCATGCAAATGCATTTTCAATGTACTTCGTTGGGCAGATTATGGCAGCGGCCAAAGATGTCCAAGAAAAGAAGGAAATCTACACTCCTTACAACATTCTTCCTTTGGATGCTGCTGGAGCTTCTCAGTCTATTATGCAGCTTGAGGAGGTAATAATACACAGAAAGGATTGTATGAAACAGTGACGCCATGTCATCTGTATCCCTTTCCAATAGATTTATGTCACATCAATATTTTTATTCTGAATTTAAGTATTTTTATCCTAAAAAAAATCAAATTCAAATTAAAATCTTAAAATTCAGGATAAAATGCTGAATTTCAAGATACTGTTTCATTCAATCCTTCCTCATAATACATATTGTCCTCTATCATTCCTCTGATTAAGAGATAGACCTAAAAGTTAGCCGCTGAGTTCATAATTAGCATCATATAATAAAGACATGCACACCTTAAATTATGAAGAAATTGGCATAAAATTCAGAACATTTAAAACATAATAAAAGAATAGTTACATTGCTTTGCTATTAAAAGTGTACTACAATTATTATTATTATTATTATTATTATTATTATTATTATTATTATTATTATTATTATTTGCATACACGACCATCTAGTATTTTCATTTATAAAACATTCGTATGTTTTAATAAATATAATGGTAATATATATGCACAAAATTAAAAAAATTGATACATAAACTTCTTTGTAAGTTAATATTTAATATTAATTTATAGTTCATTTATCTCATTTATGATGACATGTGTATTTGAGTTCCTATTCATATCTAGTGGGAATAATGTGAAAAGAACTATGAGCTTGAGCTTTTTCTTTACAAGTTCCATGAATGAATGATCCCTTAGAACTAGCTGTTCATGTCTCAGTGTCATTCCGGCATCTACTTCTTGGTGCATTGTTTTTGGCTGCAGCTATTAGTCTTAAACTTTACTATAATGCAGGTTAAGGCTTCTGTGGCTGCACTAGGGAATGTTCGTGGCTTGAGCTGGCCTTCGGGATTCGAGCCACAAAGGCAAAAAACCGGAGACTTGGACCTTCTGGATTGGTTAAGAGCCATGTTTGGATTCCAGGTATGTTTTGAACACCCCTACATCCACACGCAAATAAAGGCTTGTTGTTGAATAAAAATTTGAGCTTCTTTCCAATAATCATGCGTTTGACTTACATTGTTCACTGCAGAGGGACAATGTCAGGAACATGAGGGAGCACTTGATTTTGCTGCTAGCCAATAATCATATAAGACTCCACCCGAAGCCTGAACCTCTTAATAAGGTATGCATTAGTATTTGTGATAGCCCGATCCTCTTAAGAGCATGGAAGTGAATATCTGTCTGGCGTGCATTTGTGATAGTCTTCATAAGGATTTTCCTTTATTCTAAATGCCTGTATATTGATTAAACTTATTTCTTTTGTGTAGCTTGATGAACGAGCAGTCGATGCTGTTATGAGCAAGCTTTTTAAGAATTACAAAACATGGTGTAAATTTTTAGGACGTAAACATAGTTTACGGTAAAAAATATTTAACAGCTTATACATCTAATTACTACTGGATATTTCTACGCATTACCGTTGTGCTAATTTGTACCGAGTTATTTATGTATAGGCTGCCTCAAGGCTCTCAAGAAATACAACAAAGGAAGATACTATATATGGGATTATATCTTCTCATCTGGGGTGAAGCAGCTAATGTTCGATACATGCCAGAATGTCTATGTTACATTTTTCATAATGTGAGTATTCTTCGAATACCTAAATGCTACCTTCTGCTTTTCTTCACTTAATGTTTCTTTGAATTATATCCCACGATATTCTCAGATGGCATATGAACTCCATGGCCTGTTGGCTGGAAATGTTAGCATAGTGACGGGGGAAAATATCAAGCCTTCATACGGTGGAGATGATGAGGCATTCTTGCGGAAGGTTATAACACCCATTTACTGTGTTGTTGCAAAGGTATGCTTGATAACAAATTTACCAATTGATCTTTAGACTTTAGACATTGTATTCTAGATAGATACAAATAAGGGAGTTCAAATATTGCAGGAAGCCGAAAAGAACAAAAATGGAACGGCTTCTCATGCAGACTGGTGTAATTATGATGATCTGAACGAGTATTTCTGGTAAGTACGGTTTTAATATAAAATTTTAATTGGTTTCTGGGTGTTTCTTTTTTTTGGTAGTTCTAATTAAGTTATGCTGTATCCTTTTCAGGTCTGCTGATTGCTTCTCTCTTGGATGGCCTATGCGTGATGATGGTGACTTTTTCAAATCAACCCATGACACGGTATTCCTTAGTCTTTGTCATCACTTTTCTTGAATAAGCTAGTGACTCTATACTTAATTGCAACTAATATTCCAGGGAAAGAAGAGTGGTGCAAGAAAATGTGGAAGCACGGGTAAATCGAATTTTGTAGAGATTAGAACATTTTGGCACCTCTTTCGAAGTTTTGATCGACTATGGACTTTTTATATTCTAGGTTTGCAGGTATTAAAATGTGACCTTTCGCTCTTCGTTTTGGTGGCCTGTACATATTAATATTCCAATATTTTGTGTGCAGGTATTGATCATTATTGCATGGAGTGGAGCTCCGATAACAGAAATCTTTAAAAAGGATTTATTGTATGATATATCCAGTATTTTCATCACAGCAGCCATTCTGCGTTTAGTTCAGAGTATGGTTTTCTTACTTGCTTTCTGCCTTTGGCTTCTTAACAGTCAATAGAATGTATTTGGTGTTATTATATAAACTAAAAAACATGGAATCATGAAAGTATTTTAAGTACTATGTTTTACAAAGTTTCTAATTATTTTATAACCTTGGCGTACTTGTTTCAGGTATTTTGGACCTTTCTCTCAACTTCCCTGGATATCATAGGTGGAAGTTCACTGACGTATTGAGAAACGTTCTGAAGATAATAGTCAGTATTGCTTGGGTCATCGTTCTTCCTCTCTTCTACGTGCGTGAATTCTCTTTTGTCCCTCAGAACGTTAAGGATATGCTATCGTTTCTTAATCAAGTAAAGGGGATTAATCCTCTATATATCATGGCTGTGGGGCTATACTTGCTTCCAAATCTACTGGCAGCTTTTCTGTTTATTTTTCCAATGTTCCGGCGTTGGATTGAAAACTCAGATTGGCACATTATTAGGTTACTGTTATGGTGGTCACAGGTACTGAATATGTTCCATTTTCATATTCACTGTTACATTCGTATATCATATGAGAAGCAAGACATGAGAGTCTACTAGAATTATCATGAAGCTATACCATCATCAACTGGTTTGTGTCATCTCTTGACTGACTTTCCCTGTGTGCAGCCGCGAGTTTATGTTGGGAGGGGAATGCATGAAAGTCAGTGTGCGCTTATAAAGTAAGTATGAAAATAAACACATACGCCTGCCTTATGCCATCTCCAGTTATGCATTCCATTTTTCAGTTGGTTGACATTTGATCATCCTCCTTCAGGTATACTCTCTTTTGGGTATTACTTTTGTGTGGCAAGTTTGCATTCAGCTACTTTGTCCAGGTGATCTTGGTTGCAATTCAAAATAGACAGTTCAGTCATTGAGTTCTGTTTTAACCCCTTACGCACTTTTCCTCCAGATAAAACCATTGGTGCAGCCGACAAAAGACATAATGAGCATTCGTCGTGTTAGATATGCATGGCATGAAATTTTCCCTAATGGTACTTGTTTCTTTTCTTCCTCTATTTGTTACAATAAAGTTTTATGTTTTCCGCTTTATTTAATGGCTATTTTGTCATTACAGCTCAAAACAACTTAGGAGCTATTGTGTCACTTTGGGCACCGGTTGTATTGGTGCGTTACCATTTAGTTCCTTTTCTGTTCTTTTGATTAACTTATTATACCATATCTGCTGAACATGTCATATAATTTTTTTACTATCTTGCAGGTTTATTTTATGGACACTCAGATTTGGTATTCTATTTTCTCAACCATATCCGGTGGTTTCAGTGGTGCTTTTGATCGCCTTGGAGAGGTAATCCTTTTGGGATTCTTTTTATTTTAATTTTGTACATTTTCTTTATTTCTTACACTCTTCTTTTCATCAGATAAGAACTTTGGGCATGCTAAGATCACGGTTCCAGTCCTTGCCTGGTGCATTTAATGCATGCTTGGTGCCTACTGAAAAATCGCGGCGTAGAGGATTCTCTTTATCAAAGCGATTTGCTGAGGTTAACCTCTTGCCTGAATCATCATATTGTTGTAAAGTTATGCAGATGATCAGAATAACATATACTCTAATGATTGTAAACCATATTCATGCACAGGTAACTGCAAACAAAAGAAGTGAAGCTGCAAAATTCGCTCAGTTATGGAATGAAGTCATTTGTAGCTTTCGTGAAGAAGACCTAATTAGTAACAGGTAAGGTTTCCTTTCATTCATGTTTTACTCGTTAAATGTTTATGTTTTACTCTGCATGGCATGCAGTTAAACTTAAACTGGGTATTTCTTTAAAACAGGGAGATGGACCTTTTACTAGTTCCTTATACATCGGATCCTAGCTTGAAAATGGTTCAGTGGCCCCCGTTTTTGCTGGCAAGCAAGGTTTGAAAAGTCCCTCAGACTCCTATTTGATTTAGTTGCTTCAGTTTATGTTGATTCGATCTGTCTTCTTCTACAGATCCCAATAGCATTGGATATGGCAGTTCAATTCCGCTCCAAGGACGCGGACCTTTGGAAGCGCATCTGTGCTGATGAATACATGAAATGTGCTGTGATTGAATGCTATGAGTCTTTCAAAATTGTCCTAAAAACTTTGGTGGTTGGAGAGAACGAGAAAAGGTTGGTATTTGTTGTTGATATTTGTTTAAGCGTTTTTAGCCTGAATTCTAGTATTTCTGATTGTACATACTTATAATGTAACAGGACCATTAGAATTATCATCAAAGAAATCGAGAATAACATCTCGAAGGATACTCTTCTTGCAAATTTCAGAATGGCTCCTTTACCTGTTCTTTGCAAGAAATTTGTGGAGCTTGTTGGGATCTTGGTCAGTTTGATATGAAAAACAATCAATATAATTATCTCTTCATGTTGCTTTTTATACATTTGTAGTTGATACTTTTATTTTCATTGTATTGCAGAAAGATGGTGATCCCTCCAAAAAGGATGCTGTGGTTTTCTTGCTGCAAGATATGTTAGAAGTAGTTACCCGTGATATGATGGTGAATGAGATACGGTTTGTAAACTCTGTTTTCCACTATATGGAAGAAAATGTTCTAAATCGGCTGCCTTTTTCTACAAAAGCTTAATTCCCTTTTTTCTTGTCATATTGTAAAGCGAATTAGTAGAGCTAGGACACAGTAACAAGGAATCGGGAAGGCAACTTTTTGCTGGTACTGATGAAAAACCTGCTATAGCGTTCCCTCCTGAGCTAACTGCTCATTGGGTAGAACAGGTACGTCAGAAAGTTACCTGTATTAGTCGAAGCACCAATTATAGTTCAAAGAACATATATTTGATTGGAATCTTTTACATCTTCTAACTACATGGTCCCATGTTCTAGATACGACGCCTTCATATCCTTCTCACAGTCAAAGAATCTGGCACTGATATACCATCAAATCTTGAGGCGCGTCGAAGGATTTCATTCTTTGCAAACTCATTGTTTATGGATATGCCACGTGCTCCTCGAGTTCGTAACATGCTTTCATTCAGGTATGTAGTCATTGAATATATGTTCTGGTTGCATGCCATATGAATTGCAATTCTGAAACATGATTGTATACTTCTGTGTCTTAGCCTTTTTTTCTTAATAATTGAATTCACCTTCTTGCCGTTGTCAGTGTCCTGACTCCGTACTATAGTGAAGAGACTGTTTATTCCAAAAGTGAACTTGAGATGGAAAACGAGGATGGTGTATCTATCATTTTCTATCTGCAGAAAATTTTTCCAGGTTTGTAATATTGTAATGTTCAATACTATAATCCCTTGAGGTTCTTTTTTTTCTTTATATAACTTCAACTCCATTGCTGTTATTTGCTTTGTTTAGACGAGTGGAACAACTTTATTGAGAGACTCAATTGTAAGGAGAATGAAATTTGGGAAAATGATGAAAAAATCTTGCAGCTTCGTCATTGGGTCTCCTTTAGAGGACAAACTCTGTGCAGGACAGGTATTCGATGCTTTAGTTTCTTCCTTTAATATTTAGGAACTATTTTCTTCCTTGACTAATTTATTGTTGGAACTGCAGTTAGAGGGATGATGTATTACAGACGAGCTTTGAAAGTTCAGGCTTTCCTTGACATGGCTGATGAAAAAGGTACGCGCATCATATTTCTGAGCAAAGTGTTTGTGGAGTTACATATGATGTCTGAGCTTTGAACTATTCTCTTGTTGGCTGAGCAGAAATATTAGAAGGATACAAAGCGATCTTAACACCATCAGATGAAGATAAGAAAAGCCAGAGATCCCTATATGCACAGTTGGAGGCAGTGGCTGACCTGAAATTTACTTATGTTGCTACCTGTCAAAACTATGGAAATCAAAAAAGGAATGGAGACCGTCGTGCAACTGACATCCTTAATTTGATGGTTAAGTGAGTACCTTGGCTGATAATATGTCTTTTAAGTCCTTTTTTTTTTCTGACATCTTGACCCCTCCCTTTCTAACTCCTTTTTTCTTATACAGTAATCCCTCTCTTCGTGTGGCATACATTGACGAAGTTGAAGAAAGGGATGGTGGAAAAGCTCAGAAAGTTTACTATTCTGTACTGGTTAAAGGTGTTGATAATCTTGACCAGGTAGTGGTCCTTATAAACTGAAAAATTAGAGCAACTTGTGTCAGTATGGTGCTGACTACTTCTTTTATCTTCTTTGAAGGAAATCTATCGAATAAAGTTGCCTGGAAATGCGAAGTTAGGAGAAGGAAAACCTGAAAATCAGAATCATGCTTTAGTTTTCACTCGGGGAGAAGCTCTTCAAACCATTGATATGAATCAGGTAAGGCCATATATATAGTTGTTTAATCATTCAAGTAGTACCCATTTTTTAAGTAGATCCAATGACATTTCGTGGCAATATTTTCCAGGACAATTACTTGGAAGAAGCATTCAAAATGCGTAATCTTTTGGAAGAATTTAATGAGGATCATGGAGTAAGGCCACCTACGATTTTAGGAGTTCGTGAGCACATCTTTACGGGAAGGTCTGAATGAACTTGTTTGTTTATAGCCGTTAATTATTTATCGAATATCGGTCGGTTTTAATTGTATGTTTTGGAATCTCCATGTTGCAGTGTTTCTTCTTTGGCTTGGTTCATGTCAAATCAAGAAACAAGCTTTGTCACCATTGGTCAAAGAGTTCTTGCAAGACCACTCAAGTATGTTTTCCCCCTCTTAAACTCTACTTTCTCTTCCTTTAACTGTATCAACTATTAATTTTTTTCAAGCCATATCGATGAGACAATACTTTATTATAAACGAATGGCAGTATATATAAGAGGTAATACTTGTATCTGAGTTAGCACATAAATATCAGCCATATTGAGTTTCTTGCACATTTAATACAAGTGATGTCAATGTTGGTTCCGGTATATGATGATATTTATTGGTGGGTTTTAGGGTTCGTTTCCATTATGGTCATCCAGATGTGTTCGATAGAATCTTCCACATAACCCGTGGAGGCATCAGCAAGGGTTCTCGTGGCATCAACTTGAGCGAGGACATCTTTGCTGGTAATGATCTTAAATCAGTTAAACTACTGTGTCTTCAGTGAATTTATATTTATATACAAATATCTTTTTTTTTTTCTCTCTAGTATTTATTGTACTTTTAACAGGTTTTAACTCAACACTGAGACGAGGGAACATTACTCATCATGAATATATTCAGGTTGGGAAAGGTAGGGATGTTGGGTTAAACCAAATCTCACTTTTTGAAGCGAAAGTGGCTTGTGGTAACGGGGAGCAGACACTCAGCAGAGACATCTACAGATTAGGCCATCGTTTCGACTTTTTCCGCATGTTGTCCTGCTACTTTACCACTGTTGGATTTTATTTCAGCTCAATGGTAATTCTTTATCCTTGCAAGTTTCAGCTCATGATTAATCTAATTAAATAACAGGAGAGTAGATTGCTAGTCATTTGAATCATCATAACTTTGTAAATATGCCAACCCATGGAGAGTCCCAACAATGAGAGATTAAGATCAATTAGAAAGTTAGTAATGGGGAGTTAGTTGTTTATTTTGAATCTTTTATGTTGAGCTAATGCGAATCCCTCCTTGCTATTGTGCAGTTGGTTGTCTTTACAGTCTACTTTTTCCTGTATGGAAGACTTTATTTGTCATTGAGTGGTTTAGAGGAGGCAATACTGAAGTATGCTTCAGCTAGGGGAAATAATTCTCTAAGGGCAGCCATGGCTTCACAGTCTATAGTTCAATTAGGTATCTTAACAGTACTACCCATGGTCATGGAGATTGGATTGGAGAGAGGATTTAGAACTGCATTAGGTGACATCATAATCATGCAGCTTCAGTTGGCATCCGTGTTCTTCACTTTCTCCCTTGGAACAAGAGTCCATTATTTTGGGCGCACTATTTTGCATGGTGGGGCTAAATACAGAGCAACAGGGCGTGGTTTTGTGGTGCGGCATGAGAAATTCGCAGAGAACTACCGCTTGTACTCAAGAAGCCACTTTGTAAAAGGACTGGAGCTAATGGTATTGCTTATATGTTATAGGCTGTATGGTTCTGCAGCAGATGATGGTATCTCTTACGCACTGCTCTCATTTTCAATGTGGTTCTTAGTTTTATCCTGGCTGTTTGCTCCTTTCCTTCTGAATCCATCGGGATTTGAATGGCAAAAGATAGTAGAAGATTGGGAAGACTGGTCAAAGTGGATAAGTTGCAGAGGTGGTATTGGAGTTCCCTCCGTTAAGAGCTGGGAATCTTGGTGGGAGGAAGAACAGGAGCACCTGCGCCACACTGGGTTTATAGGACGTCTCTTTGAGATTATACTTTCAATACGTTTCTTCATTTACCAGTATGGAATTGTGTACCATCTAAACATGACCACCAGTAGCAGACAAGGTATTCGGCTGAGCATTGTGGTGAGTATTAGTATCAGCTTCTAATGAAAAGCCATTTTCAAATGGTCGGTCTTCTTTTGATTAATCTTTGCAAATAACAAGAATATGTTCATAATGTTGCTTTTTGTTCTTGGTTTTAGGTTTATGGTCTTTCCTGGCTGGTCATTGGTGCGGTGTTGATTATTTTGAAGGTGAGAGTCAAACCCCGTCCATATAATATATAAAAAGTGAGAGTCATCTCTTGGTTGGCTTGGTTCTAAAAGAAACCGATACCCACTTGTTTAAATTTGTAGATAGTGTCGATGGGGAGAATGAAGTTCAGTGCGGATTTCCAGCTGATGTTCAGACTTCTTAAGCTACTACTGTTTATTGGGTGTATTGTCACCATTGCAATGTTGTTTTATTTCCTTAATCTCACAGTTGGAGATATCTTTCAGAGCATACTGGCCTTTATGCCGACAGGGTGGGCTCTTCTGCAGGTACATGTCATGGCCTTAATTATTTGTCAATGGATTATTGATGATTGGGTTTAATTTATTTGTGTTGAAATGATTATTGGTCAGATATCACAAGCATGCCGAACACTGGTGAAGGGAATAGGAATGTGGGGGTCAGTGAAGGCACTAGCAAGAGGGTATGAATACATGATGGGCGTGTTACTGTTTGCACCAATAGCTATATTGGCATGGTTCCCCTTCGTCTCAGAATTCCAGACCAGGCTGCTATTCAACCAAGCTTTCAGCCGAGGCCTCCAAATCCAACGTATTCTGGCTGGCAGCAAGAAGCAGGCCTAAATAAATTGAAAAAAGAATAAAAACCGAACCACGTATGTAGCAGATGCCACTAGGGGTGTAGGAATGGGAGGAAATAATTTAGTGGTTTCTAATTTTGTAGTGAAAAGGGGGGGAAGACGGCAAGTTAAATCAATTAATGGAATGAGTGAATGGTATTTATTTGTTATTATTCTCTTACGCACCGTGTGGTATTTTGATGTACCAGCTGTTTAGTTAATAAATTTCAATGCTTTTTTAAAAGCAATTGCGTCATTCAATGCTAGTAGCTCTTTAAATATTCCTATGGTTTAAAATATATAAAGGGTGTTCGTGTGATTTGAGTTTGAGTTGTGTTTGTTGTTCAGTTAACAATACAAATTTAAATCTATGTGATTCCATCTCTCCATCCTAATATTGCATAAAAATTATTATATATATAAATATTTGATAAGTGTTAAAAATAACATGTTTTAACATCATTCTTGATGTATTTTTGGGTAATTATTCAATGCTAATTGTAAATTTTATACTTTTAATTATTTAAATTCATATTTTAATGCTTAATAAAGTACTTGGGAGCAAAAGGAGTAAAAAACGTGTGAAAATTGGAGCGTCAAATAAGCTACAGGAGCCATACGAGCTGAACCATTCCACACGGCTAGACCACATGGGCGTGTAGTAGGTCATGTCAATTTCACATAATTATGCACCGAAATGCGAAAAATCGCGATTTTTAAGTTTTCCGGGCATTTTAAGACGTATATATGACAAAAATAAGAAGATTGGAGTGAGCTGTCATAAAAAAGTCAAGAAACAACTCGAAAAATATCATTGAAGTCTACTCTGAAGCAGATTTCTATCAAGATTGAAGATTCCCAATTGATTTCTTAAGAAGTTATCATGAGTTTCTTTATTTCTTTCGATTATACTGTGTCTTGAATATTTTTATTTTCAAGCATGAACTAATTTTCTAAATATCTAGGGGAGATGAACCCTATGATAGATTCTGTCATTTTGATTTTTATTTTAAGCAATAAATACTTAGTTTCTTATTCTCAATTATGTGTGCTTAATTCTTGGTTTAATATTTCTAAATTATCAATCCATGTTTGATGTGCTTAAATCGGTGGTTGAATAGAACATGTTTAAGAGTAGATCTTGCGTAATTGAGTGAAATTGCATGCAATCCTAGAAATAAGATGACATAAATCTACCGGATTAGAGTCAACTCCAATAGGGGAATCCATAGCACAAGTTAATATGATAATAGGGATTTTAATTAGAAAAAAATTTCAATTAATCGACTTAGAGCCAGTTGCTCTTATGCTCAAAAGAGATATTAGTATAATTTAGGGATTTCTATGGGTCAAGGTGCTAAGTAAAAAAATTGTGTAATTTAGATTGATAGTGACAGATGAAATCGAGGTGAATATTTCCTGGGCTTTATTTTGCTTCTTGGTTATTAATTGATTATTTTCCTGATTTATTCTTTGTCGTATTTGTTAGTTAATTAATTTGGTTAATTTTAGTATTAATCAATCACTCGAATTATTCGATTAGATAATAGAAAGACGGTAATTACTACTACTTTTAGTCTTCGTAGGAACAATATCTTTGCTCATCATAGTTATACTATTAATTGATAGGTGCACTTTCCTTTTAGTTAGTTTCACGACGCATCAAGTTTTTGACGTCGTTGCCGGAGACTAAAATATTAGGAAAACTTTATTTCTATTAATTTAGCCATTTTTTATTTTTATTTTTATTTTAATATTTTTGTTTTTAATTTAATTGTTACATTTTAATTGTTATTTTGTTTGATTCCTACTAGTTCCCTTAGTTTATGACTAGAGGCAACCCGTTTGAACCATTAGTTTTTTATAGTGAGATTGAAAAGATTGCTCATAGAGATTGGAGAGAAGTTAGAGAAGTGAGGAAATGTCAGTAGATTTTAATAGACAAACAAGAGCAAAAGGACATTATTGTGGAGATGGATAATAATCATGTTAATCAGCAACCTCTTACACGTCCTACTTCTCAGACTATGTATGACTATGCTAAGCCCACTCTGATTGGGGCTAAATCGTGTATTGTTAGACCGACTATTGTTGCAAACAATTTTGAGATTAAGCCAAACACAATTCAGATGATGCATCAATATGTTCAATTTGATGGGTTATAAGATGAAGATCTGAATCCTCATTTAGCTAACTTTTTGGAGATCTACGACACATTTAATATCAATTGTGTTACTGATGATGTCATAAGCTTATGATTCTTCCCATTCTCTTTAAGGAACAATGTAAAACAGTTGATTGAATTCACTTCCACAGGGTTCCATCACGACTTGGCTTAGATGATTGAAAAGTTTTTGTTGAAATATTTTCTACAGGTTAAAACAATTAAGTTGAGGAATGACATCTCTTCTTTTGTTCAATTTGACATTGAGACGCTTTACGATACATATGAGAGATTTAAGGGTCTGTTGAGACGATGTCCTTATCATGGACTACCTTTGTGGCTCCAAGTTCAAACTTTTTACAATGGTTTGAACCCCTTAACTAGACATATGATTGATGCAACAATTGACAGTACATTGAATAACAAAACACATGAGGCAGCCCAATAGTTTATTGATGAGATGGCACTGAATAATTATCAATGGCTAGTTACGAGAGTAAAACCTGCCAAGGTAGCTAGAGTTTTTGATATTGATGCAGTTTCTATGTTAGCGAGTTAAGTCGAAGCTCTTGGTAAGAAAATTTATGGTTTGAGTTTGGCTAGGCAAGTAAATCCGGTAATGCAATATGATGTGACTAGAACGGGGATGATTAATCCGAAATGTTTACCCTTCAAGTCTAACATGAAGCATGAGCAAGTCTACTTTATAACTAATTGTAACACCCCTTTCCCGTGTTCAACATCGAAACCAGGTACGAGGC
The DNA here is from genome assembly GCA_025506655.1 of Gossypium rotundifolium. Classification (NCBI taxonomy): domain Eukaryota; kingdom Viridiplantae; phylum Streptophyta; class Magnoliopsida; order Malvales; family Malvaceae; genus Gossypium; species Gossypium rotundifolium. The sequence goes on from CP106731.1 coordinate 121,351,157, forward strand.
ATTACCGGACTTATCTTGCCTAAACGTACAACTTTGGGCTATCAAATTTCATTCCAACTTAAAACTTCTCATTCACAATCATAACATCCTTATTATGAGCCGACAAGGTCTTAATCATACAAACAGAGGGTCTCGGGATCAGATCGGAAACTTTTGTATACTTAGAAAAATTTTCCTTAATAGGGTCACACGCCTGTGTGAAATGGGACACGTCCGTGTGGGCAAGCCGTGTGGTCTCACATGCTCATGTCCCTAGCCTGTGTGGGATTTATTTTTCATTTCGAACCTACAGAGGTTTTCACACGGCCGAACACACGCCCGTGCCTTTGGACCGTGTCCTTCACACGACCTAGATACGCCCGTGTCTTCGCCCTTGTGTGAAAACCTAGGTATTCTATTTGTGATGCTAGCAACCTCATAAGGGGCACACGCCTATGGTCGACACTGACTTACAATATTAACATGCAGGGGACACACGGTGTAACACCTGTAACAGCCGGATTTAGGGCCTAGTCGGGATAGTGGTGTGAGGCCACGAACCCAAGGTGAAATTATGAGTTTTCCAGGTTTATGCCATGTTTGCACGTTAGTATGAAAGTTTTGTAAAGCAATTTTATTGAGTTGAGGTCAATTGGTCCAAAAAGGACTAAATTGCAAAAGTTGCAATATATGAGTTTCTAGAAGCTTTTTGCATGAAATAGCTTTAGAATAATAATTATGAGCCATTAAATAGCAATTTGCCCAAAATTTAATTTTTGGATAAAATTGGCCTTAAGAGACTATTATGGAAATTTTTAAGAGGAAGGGCATTTTGGTCATTTGGCCTCATTAGTGATTAAAATAGGATAAAGATGAGAAAAATTCACTCATCTTCTTCCTTGTTGCTGCCAAAAATTGGAAGACACCATAGCTAGGGTTCTTCATTTTTTTCAAGCTCATAGTAAGTTCATCTTAGCCCCGTTTTTAATATTCTTCATATTTTTGAAGTTCTCGTATTATGAATTAGCTAATTTTAGCTATAAAATGAGCTAAGATGCATGTTCAAAAATCTAATCTTGAATGACATGCTTGTTAAATGATGTTTTATGGAAGTTTAAGAGAGTTTGATGTTAGATAAACATCTTTTCCTTAATGAATTTCATGAAAAATGGTAGTAGGGACCATTTTGTAACAGTTATAAAATTAGTCATACCTACTAGAAATAGTGAGAATTAATGATTGTTATAGAAGAGAAAATGATTCAGTTGAGCATGAAGTTTAAGAAAGTTGCATGAAAATCATTTTACGAGAATTGGGGCAAAAGTGCAAATATTAAAAAGTATAGGGGCAAAATAGTAATTTTGCCAAAGTATGAGTTATGAGTCAATTTAGTCAATATGGTTATTAAATGATCTATTTATGATTATAGATCAAGAAAAACAAAGCCCGGATCGAAACCAAGGTAAGAATAAAGTCGAGGATTGAAATTGCACATCTACATACATTTTGTATATTGAGGTAAGTTTGTATGATTTCTAAGTTTTATGATTTTTATCATTAATTTGCTTAGTATAATGTAAAATAACTGTATGAAATGATCATGTTATGTTCAAGCAAGAAATCATGATGATAAGTACGAGCAAGTCGCGATGGGAGATGAATTTCCTAGGATACTTGATCTACCACGCAAGTTATCATGTAAGTCCAAGGCAAGCTTGGCATTGATCAAGATATCAAAAAGCATGTTATCATGTAAGTCTAAGTCCAAGCAAGCTTGGCATTGATCAAGATATCATTGGCATTGATCAAGATATCATGTAAGTCCAAGGCAAGCTTGGCATTGATCAAGTTAGCAAGCAAGTTATCATGTAAGTCTAAGGACTCAAGCTTGGCATTGAGTATGTTATCAAGAGCAAGACTTCATATAAGTCCATGTCAAGACATGGCTGTGAAACCAAGATGAGATAACCCATGTAAGACCATGTCTAGGATATGGCTTTGGCATCATATTATGTGGGAAGAGATTTAGTATCCTCAGTTATTCACAGAAATTCACCGGGCAAATGAGTAAGTTAAAAGAAGATGGCAAGAAAGCTAAGAAAGTAAAGTTAGTATCAAGATAAAGTTAGATGAAGTTGAGTATTATTCATGTTGTGAATGAGAAAGTAGATATCATGATTATTGTTATTATAGTATACTAATCAATGTGATCAAGTGATACAGGTATCATGGTTACCTTACAAGTATGATAATAGTAAGTGTCATGAGACATGTAAGAATCTATATGAGTAAGTAAGCTCTTTAGCTGAAATTCATGATACCATTGTTTACCTGAAATGGTTTATATTAAGCAATGATGATGCTATGAGTTGATACATGCAAACTTACTAAGCTATATGCTTACGTTATGATTTTTTCTTTCTATGCAGTCCCGCCAAGCTAACTCGTGGATCATTAAAGTCGGAGCTCGCAACACACTATCAACTCTTATTTTGGTATAGCCAAGTTACTTTACTAAGTATGGCATGTATAGGAAACATTCATTTTTTGGACATGTTTTAAGAAGGGCCTTTGTAAAGGCTATCAAGTTTATTATTCTTTTGTATATGGCTAAGTGATTGGCCAAATTGGACTAAGCATGTATGTTTATTGAGATCAATGAAGCATGTAGAATTATTCATAAAATTGGGTTGTTATTGCATCGTTGAATTGTGTATGGATATGATCTTCATTTCAGGGTGGCTAACGGCTTGGTAAATAGCCTATAACTGCCCACACAGTTGGACACACGGGCGTGTGTCAAGACTGTGTTAACCCTGTACCTTAGTATTATTAATCAGAATAGGCCACGGGCAAATCCCACGACCGTGTGTGTATGCCGTGTAAGACACACGGTTTGGACATGGGCATGTGCCCAGACCATGTTAATTTAGTCAGTATATCAAGGATTAGCACACGGTCTAAGCCCACGGGCATGTCATGGCCGTGTGAAATTAATCAGTAACCTCCCACGGTTGGTAGACATGGGCGTGTCTAAGCCGTGTGGAAATAGTCAGTAGTTCTACACCGTTTAAGGCCTTGGACGTACTTAAGCGTACACGGACATGTTCCAAGTCACACGGGCGTGTGAACTCTGCTTCAAAAATGAGTTATTTGATTTTAATTCCGAAAGTTTTCTGACATGAGTTAAAGGCCTCGTAGGCCCTTGTTATATGTGTTGATTAAGAAAGTGTAGTTTTTAAGTTGGAATGATATTTTATAGCCCGTAAGTACATGTTTCAGTGAGTTCAAGCATAGTAATGTCTCGTATCCAGACCCAGTATCGGTCTTGGGTACGAGGTGTTACATTTAGTGGTATCACAGCTACAGTTTAGTCGATTCTAGGACTAACGTAGTACGATCATGAGTCTAGCTATACATGCCATACGTAAGAATATTTTTATGATGATAGTGTGACAACTCCTGACGACTTAAATTATGTTTATACATATAGTAAATGGATCCAAAAAGAGCTGAGGCGGATGATGTAAAAAGAAACGCACCAGCTCCACGAAAGGGACGGTCTTAGTATGAGAATGAGAATAGACCCACTACGGTGAGTCAAGAAGGGAGGAGAAGAGGCTAGAGAAGCCTTCCTCCATATGATGGATGCTCGGAACATGGAGTTCGCTTCGAGCGAACCCAAATGCACAACCCCTCCACCCCTTTGCTCCACAACCTACTCTAGTAGCCCTCAAGTAGTAGAGGTGGTAAGAGGAGGTAAACATCCAATTGATGGATCAGGAAGTATGGGGTAGAAGAATTTTGAGCTAGAAAAGATGATGATCTAGAAAGAGCTGAGTTCTGGTTAGAAAATACCATCAGAGTATTTAATGAACTGTCTTGCACTCCTAATGAATGCATGAAGTGTGTAGTCTCTCTCTTAAGAGATTTTGCTTACCAATGGTGGAACACCCTTGTGTTGGTGGTACCAAGGGAAAGGATCTCATGGGAATTCTTCTAAGAAGAGTTTAAGAAAAAGTACATCAGCCAGAGGTTTGTAGACCAGAAGAGGAAAGAATTTCTAGAGTTGAAGCAATACAAGATGTTAGTAACTGATTATGAGCGAGAGTTCGTACGACTTAGCAAGTACGCTCGCGAATGTGTGTCCACTGAGGCCATTGTGAGTAAAAGGTTTGAAGATGGTTTAAACGAGGACATTAAGCTGGTTGTTACTGTCCTCGAATTAAAAGAATTCGTTGTACTAGTGGAAAGGGCTTGCAAAGCCGAAGAACTAGTAAAAGAGAAGAAGAAATTTGAAATAGAGTCTCGCGATTCTAGAAAGAGACAGTAGAACAAGTCATCCCAATCGTCATCCAAGAAGTCAAGAGATTTTTCTACTCGAACAACTACTTCCAAAGGGATTTTCAAGAAAAGACAAGAGTAAGCAGTATTTGGGAAATAAAGCACAGACGACTTCAGTTGCAAGTGTTGGGAATTTTAGACCTGACAGACTAGAATGTCCACAATGGGGTAGACACCATTTGGGAGAATCTTGAGCACATGAAAATGTATGTTTTAGATGTGGTTCCCAAGACCATTTCATAAAATATTGTTCGAGATGATTAAAGAAGAAAGAACTCGAACCCGAGATCCGGGAGTATGGTTAGAGAGACCAGCATAAGAACCCGAGAAGCTGGGGCAAGTGGAAGAGGTAACCCAGGAGAGCGTGTTGTGAGACTCGAGGGTAGAGTGCTGCATGGACTTATGCCATTCGCACTTTTCAAGAGGCATCTTCCCCTGATGTTATTACGAGTACCTTTTCTCTTTACAATACCAAAGTTATTGCTTTAATAGATCCCGAATCCACACACTCTTACATTTGCATGAAATTATTACCCGGTTTGGGTGTGCCTATAGATACCACAGAATTTGTGATTAAGGTGTCTAATCCTTTAGGCAAGAGTATGTTAGTTGATAAAGTTTGTAAAGATTGTCCATTAATGATTAGAGCTCATTGCTTTAAAGCAAATCTTATGTTGTTACCATTTGATGAATTCGACCTCATTCTTGGTATGGACTGGTTGACTACTCATAATGTAATTGTAAATTGTGGGAAGAAATACATTGAGATGAGATGTGAGAATAGGGATACTCTTCATGTAGAATCAGATGAGCAAGGTAGATCGTCGGTAATAATTTCTCATATGATGGTGCAGAGATATCTAAGAAAAGGGTATGAGGTATTTTTGGCCTTTGTATTGAATGATAAAGAGACAGAGTTAAAGATTGAATCGGTCTTGATAGTATGTGAGTATGTGGATGTTTTCCGAGGAATTACCGGGATTACCACCAGTTAGAGAAGTTGAGTTCAGCATTGAGCTAACTCCGTCTTCGTACCAATATCCATTACTCCTTATAGAATGGCTCCAACAGAGTTGAAAGAGTTGAAGTTACAGTTGCAAGAGTTGACAGAGAAAGGCTTTGCAAGATCAAGTTGTTCACCATGGGGCGCTCTGGTTTTGTTTGTTAAAAAGAAAGATGGCACCATGAGATTGTGCATTAATTACCATCAGCTTAATAAAGTGACAGTAAAGAACAAGTACCCATTACCTAGGATCGACGATTTTTTTGATCAATTGAAAGGAGCGACTGTGTTCTCCAAAATAGACTTGAGATTAGGGTACTACCAGCTAAGAGTGAAAGATTCAGATGTATCCAAAACTGCCTTTCGAATGAGGTATGGGCATTATGAATTTTTAGTCATGCCCTTTGGGCTGACCAATGCTCCTACGGTATTCATGGACTTAATGAACCACATTTTCAAACCATACCTTGACAAGTTTGTAGTCATTTTTATTGATGACATACTGATTTATTCTCGAGACGAGAATGAATATGCTGATCATCTACGGATAGTTTTACAGACTCTTCGAGAAAATTAGTTGTATGCCAAATTCAGTAAAAGTGAGTTTTGGCTCAAGGAAGTGGGATTCCTGGGACATATTGTCTCGAGAGATGAAGTCCGAGTAGATCCAAGTAAGATTTCAGCTATAATAGACTAGAAACCACTAAAGAACATCACTGAGATTAGAAGTTTTCTAGGCCTAGCTGGCTACTATAGACGATTTGTCAAGGGATTTTCTATGATTGCAACCTCGATGACTAAATTGTTACAGAAGAACGTGAAGTTTGAGTGGTCGAAAGATGCCAACAAAGTTTTGAGAAGTTGACAACAATGCTGACAGAAGCTCCAGTCTTAGTACAACCCGAATCAGGGAAAGAATTTGTAGTCTACAGCGATGCATCCTTAAATGGATTGGGCTGTGTACTCATGCAAGAAGGCAAAGTGATTGCTTATGCCTCAAGACAGTTAAAAACTCATGAGAAGAATTATTCGATGCATGACCTAAAATTGGCCGCCATAGTCTTCGCATTGAAGATCTGGAGACACCATTTATACGGTGAACGATGTAGGATTTTCACCGATTACAAAAGTTTGAAGTACTTGATGACGCAGAAAGAGTTGAACTTAAGACAACGAAGATGGTTAGAGTTGATAAAGGACTATGAATTGGTCATTGATTACCATCCTGGAAAGGCAGATGTGGTCGCCGATGCTTTAAGTAGAAAATCCCTATTTGCCTTGAGAGCATTAAATTCAAAAATATCTTTATCCGATGATGGTTCTATTTTAGCTGAGTTGAGAGCTAGACCAATGTTCCTTCAAGAGATCTTAGAGGCTTAGAAAGAAGATAGTGAATTGCAAGTTAAGAGAGCTCAATGCGAGTCGATCTTTGAATCGACTTTCGGATTAATTCGATGGATACTTGATGTTCGGAGATAGAGTTTGTGTTTGAGAAAGAGGAGCTTATCTGAGAGAATTTTGTATGAAGCACATAACGGGTGTTTATCTCAGACATCCGTGTAGCACCAAGATGTATAATGATCTAAAGCAACAATATTGGTGGTAGAAAATAAAGAAAGACATTTTAGAATTTGTTACCAAGTGCATGATTTGTCAGCAAGTAAAGGTTGAACACCAAGTACCTTCGGGTTTACTTCAACCTATCTTGATTCTTGAGTGGAAATGGGACCGTATCACCATGGATTTCATAAAGGGTTTACCGTAACCCGTTGTCTCCGAGCAAGAAAGATGATGCTTGGGTAGTGGTTGATAGACTCATGAAGTCAGCCCACTTTATACCTGTACGAGTGGATTACTCACTAGACAAGTTGGCAAACTTGTATGTTTCAAAAATAGTAAGACTTCACGGAGTTCCCTTATCAATCATATCTGATAGAGATTCGAGATTTACATCTAGATTTTGGAAGCTGCAAGAAGCTTTGGGTACAAAATTGAGTTTTAGTATAGATTTTCACCCTCAGACTGACGGTCAGTCGGAAAGGTTAATTCAAGTACTCGAGGGCGTGCTCGGATGTTGTGTTTTGGAATTCCAAGGTAGTTGGGAAAGTTTTTCCCATTGGAAGAATTTGCCATTGGAGGCCCTATGAGGCCCTATATAGCGTAAGTGCGAACTCCCTTGTTTTGGACTGAACTCAAGGAGAACCAAATTCACGGGTTGATTTGGTTAAAGAAGTCAAGAGAAAGTGAAAGTAATTCGAGAATGTTTAAAAGTCGCCTCGAGATGATGTAAATCCTATTCGATTTAAAGAGAAAGAGATCGAGTACCAAGTTGGGGATAAAGTCTTTTGAAAGTATCACCATGGAGAAAAGTTCTTAGATTTGGCCGTAAAGGCAAATTAAGTCCACGCTTTATTGGACCTACGAGATTATCGAGAGAGTTGGACCCAGGTAGCTTACCGTTTGGCTTTGCCTCCGAATTAGAGAAGATACATGATGTGTTTCACGTGTCAATGTTACGACGCTACAGATCAGACCCTTCGCATGTAATTACCCCTTCGAAAATAGAGATTCGTCTCGACATGACTTATGGTGAAGAACTAGTCAAGATTTTGGCTCGGGAAGTTAGGCAACTAAGAAATAAGAGTATTGCCTTAGTAAAGGTATTGGACTTCATATAAGTCCATGTCAAGACATGGTAGTGAAACCAAGATGAGATAACCCATGTAAGACCATGTCTAGGATATGGCTTTGGCATCATATTATGTGGGAAGAGATTTAGTATCCTCAGTTATTCATAAAAATTCATCGGGCAAATGAGTAAGCTAAAAGAAGATAGCAAGAAAGCTAAGAAAGTAAAGTTAGTATCAAGATGACGTTAGATGAAGTTGAGTATTATTCATGTTGTGAATGAGAAAGTAGATATCGTGATTATTGTTATTATAGTATCTTGATCAATGTGATCAAGTGATACGAGTATCATGGTTACCTTACAAGTATGATAATAGTAAGTGTCATGAGACATGTAAGAATCTATATGAGTAAGTAAGCTCTTTAGTTGAAATTCATGATACCATTGTTTATGTGAAATGGTTTATATTAAGCAATGATGATGCTATGAGTTGTTACATGCAAACTTACTAAGCTATATGCTTACGTTATGATTCTTTCTTTCTATCTGATCCGCCAAGCTAACTCGTGGATCATTAAAGTTGGAGCTCGCAACACACTATGAACTATTATTTTGGTATAGCCAAGTTACTTTACTAAGTATGGCATGTATAGGAAACATTAGTTTTGTGGACATGTTTTAAGAAGGGCCTTTGTAAAGGCTATCAAGTTTATTATTCTTTTGTATATGGCTAAGTGATTGGCCAAATTGGACTAAGCATGTATGTTTATTGAGATCAATGAAGCATGTAGAATTATTCATAAAATTGGGTTGTTATTGCATCTTTGAATTGTGTATGGATATGATCTTCATTTCGGGGTGGCTAACGGCTTGGTAAATAGCACAGAAGTGCCCACACGGTTGGACACAGTGTGTGTGTCAAGACCGTGTTAACCTCGCACCTTAGTATTATTAATCGAATAGGCCACGGCAAATCCCACGGCCGTGTGTGTATGCTTGTGTAAGACACACGGTTTGGACATGGGTGTGTGCCTGCACCATGTTAGTTTAGTCGGATATCAAGGATTAGCACATGGTCTAAGCCCACGGAGTGTCATGGCGTGTGAAATTAGTCCGTAACCTCCACGGTTGGTAGACATGGGCGTGTCTAAGCCGTGTGGAAATAGTCGATGAGTTCTACGGTTTGAGGGCATGGGCATGCTTAAGGGTACACTTGGCGTGTTCCAAGTCACATGGGTGTGTGAACTCGCTTCAAAAATGAGTTATTTGATTTTAATTTGAAAGTTTTCGACATGAGTTAAAGGCCTTGTAGACCCTTGTTATATGTGTTGATTAAGAAAGTGTAGTTTTAAGTTGGAACAAAATTTTATAGCCCATAAGTACATGTTTGAAAAAGCATAGTAATGTCTCGTATCTAGACCTAGTATCGGTCTTGGGTTCGGGGTGTTACAACACCCCTATCCCGTAACCGTCGCCGAATTAGGGTTAAGGACAATACCAGACAAATCGGAAACATTTACAGAAATTTCATACAACCATTCACCAAACACAAACATAGAGTCCCTTAAATAGGTCATTGAGACCTTGAACATACTTAGAAACAAGGTCGGGACTAAGCAAAACACATACATAAATTTTTAGAAATTTAAAACCTTTCAAAGTTTCAAGGGCTACATTCCCGTGTCGGTAGGCCGTGTGCCTCCCAAGGCTGCTAGACACCCCCGTGTGTCCTCCCCGTGGTCAAAACTGATTTTACTCTACGGCCACCAAGCACGCCCGTGTTGCCTAGCCGTGGTCGATTCTGACTTGGCTCCACGGTTACTAAACACCCCATGAGCTAAGGCCGTGCATTCTTAGCCCATATACTGACTTCTTCACACGGCTACTAGGCACACCCGTGTACCCTGGCCGTGTGCTCTTAAGCTAGCTACTGACTTTACCCCACGGTCACTAGACACGCCCGTGTGTCACAACCGTGTGACATTATAGGCCATTTGCAAGGCCAAAATGCCACCCAACTAGGGTCATTTATACATGCAAAATACCAACACATCTCATGCATATATGACAACCAATAACATGCCAAAACATCCATTCAATCTATACATTCAATACCAGTTTCAACCATGCTAACTTTCAAGACTAAAATATATATACACAAGCATAATTCATCCAAATACTTTCCCGAAAACTTGACCACTTTCAATGTCATTTAACCATACCAAGACATATATCACATATCATAAACATTAATGCATATTCTCAACTCATATTTAGCCAAATCACATGGCAAAGTTCACATCTCATAACTATCCAATTAACTAGCCTATACATGCCATATCTAGCTATATCCATTTCCAAAATTTACCAAAATAAGTTGAGTAGTCTAATGACTATCCTCGTGATCCCGAGCCTTTAGTAGCTTTGATGATGTAATATCCACGATTTTTGTGGGTCCATGCATTTGGTATGTTGCATGGCTAAGGCATTACGGTGTGAATTGGGCTCGGGTTGGACTTTAAAACTTGGGTTAAGTGGCCGATAAATAGTGTTAGGAGAAATTAAAAGTTAAACAATTATATTTGATAGCAAGAGCCCAAAGTTTAGAGGAGTTTTAATGGCTATTAAGTGCCCTTAAGGACTTTAGGCCAATGTGGCGCTTATTAAGTTAATGAGCCAAAATTCAGCACTCCTAAAGGAAGGGGTGGACGGCACAATGGCTACAAATTAGGAGCTTAAATTTTTTATTTTGAGTGATAGATGATGATATTTAAGAGGAAGAAGTGGATTTGGTGGCCTCTTTTAAAGAGAGATAAAAGTTGGTTTATCAAGATGGATAAAAGTTATCAAGAGGCGGAGAGTTGGCGAAACTCCAACTCGAGGGTATGCATGTGTAGCCAAAACTACAAGGCACTAGTCCATCTTTTCTCCCATTTGTTTTCTTTCTTTCCACAACTTTTTCTCTAAAAGCCGAAATTCCCTTTTTCTTTGGTGAGATTCTTTGCCGCAACTCTCTAATATTTTCTTCTTCTCATCCTTTTCCTCCTCAAAATCTTCTAAAGCCAAATACCCTAGTCCCCATCACCTTCTTCCACAGACGAATCTTCAAGGAGAGATCTCTTTTTCCCAAAAGTACACCATAGTCGCATACACCTCTCGAGCTTGGTAAGTTTTCGGGATTTTCTTCTTTATGGTTTCTCTCTTCTTTAATTAGTTTCTAACATGAATCACGTTTCCAAGGTTCGGTCAATTTCACTCCTTACTCCTAGAAGCGAATCGGACTCACTAAAAGTCTCCGTGCGATCTGTTGAAAAGCCGAAGGTAGGATGGTGTAGGTTCGGCCTAATGGCCACTACTCTTGAATCTTTTCTTTTGGCCGAATGGCCTTACTTGCACAATCATGGTTGGCCGAATGGTCTTACTTGATCAATCATGGTTGGCCAAATGGATTATGATACTTATTGATTTTGTTTAAGGGTTTGGTCTAATAAATAGAGTGTTGGCCGAATGTAGGTTGGTAGTGACGATTCATCAAAGACTTTCGGGATTTGGTTGGTAACCAAATCGGCAACAAGGTAAGGGTTTTGGTCTCATTAACCCTTCGAGATTTGTGTTTAGTGAATGGCCTATTGACTAATGTGCTTAGTCTTTGGCGAATGTAGGAGAAGAGTCTAGTGTATTAGATCGGGATTTTCAGGATTTCGATTAGATCTATGAGTAATCAGGTGTGTAACCCACCCTAAATTCCCAACTAACAATAATATTGATTTGTATATGTTAATAAGGCTATGCATGAATATGGCTAAGGGAACCATTCCATGGTACAGTGCATTCAGGTACGTTACCCCTAACTCTCAGTTAAGTAAAGTTTATAAAACATGAATATGGATATATGTGAAATATTGTTAAGGATATGGGGTAAGGTATAATGCATGTTATTCGTATGTTATGTATGTTGCATGGGCATATGGGTGATTTTGTGAAAGGGGAAGTGATCTGGTGGTTCATACCACATTATCTGGTGACTCTGTCACATTATCTGGTGGCTATGCCACAATTATAAGGGTGATGTACAGTTGACTACAGCGACTGCCTTCAATGGTGTGTAGCGGATGGAGGGTCGATTTAGTAATCCCTACGGTGTGATCGGTGAACGCGGGTGATGTGTAGAGGTTGGATCTAGGTGGTTTGGGTTGCATCATGGTTCACAATTATTTTATGTGATTTATCATGCCTTGTATGATTTGGGAATCTATGATGATAGTTACACTCGAGTCTGTTGACTCACCCTTCGTGGGCTAACTTTTGCGAGCGAACTCGATAGATGGACCAAGATTCGGCGAACTTAGCGGTGGCCATGCATTTCAGTTTTTTTAGTTTTCTTTTAAGTCTATTATGAATTATTTTGGGTTATAATTTGATGTAATAAGGCCATTATTTTTTTAGCTATTTCATTTTCCTGCGTTTTAAATTTCTATTATGTTGCGAACAACATCAATTGTTTGAAACTCAAACACCTATGGTATTTTTTCAAGTTAACAATAATATTAAACTCTAAAATTAGGTATTTCTTTAACTTGTAACTTTTGAAATATGAACTTATCGATTTAGTACAAATTAAGTTACAACTAAATTTTAACTCGAGAACAACCCAAATCTATTTTCTTGAAACCACCACGATTTTCAAAAATGTCATACGAGACTTAATTACGTTTTACTCAAGGAGCATGCGGATCCGGTCGGGGTTTGTGGGCTTTGGGTTTGGGGTGTTTCAATTTATATCGAGCCGGTTCAAAACTCGGGCTAGAGGGCTTTGGGCCCAAAACATTTTTCTTATTTTGAAATTGAGTTTTACTAGAGAATGAGTAGGTTTTCTGGCATGGCACCTGAGTCTAGCTATACATGCCATACGTAAGAATATTTTTATGATGATAGTGTGACAACTCCTGACGACTTAAATTATGTTTATACATATAGTAAATGGATCCAAAAAGAGCTGAGGCGGATGATGTAAAAAGTAACGCACCAGCTCCCATAGAAGGGACGGTGCCGTATGAGAATGAGAATAGACCCACTACGGTGAGTCAAGAAGGAGGAGGAGAAGAGGCTAGAGAAGCCTTCCTCCATATGATGGATGCCTGGAACATGGAGTTCGTTCGAACGAACCCGAATGCACAACCCCCTCCACCCTCGCCTGTTCCACAACCTACTCTAGTAGCCCCTCAAGTAGTAGAGGTGGTAAGAGGAGGTAAACATCCAATTGACAGGATCAGGAAGTATGGGGTAGAAGAATTTTGAGCTAGAAAAGATGATGATCTAGAAAGATGTGAGTTACGTTAGAAAATACCATCGAGTATTTAATGAACATGCTTGCACTCTAATGAATGCATGAAGTGTGTAGTCTCTCTCTAAGAGATTTTGCTTACCAATGGTGGAACACCCTTGTGTTGGTGGTACCAAGGAAAGGATCTCATGGAATTCTTCTAAGAAGAGTTTAAGAAAAAGTACATCGACCGGAGGTTTGTAGACCGGAAGAGGAAAGAATTTCTAGAGTTGAAGCAATACAAGATGTTAATGGCGATTATGAGCGAGAGTTAAATGCGACTTAGCAAATGCGCTGCGAATGTGTGTCCACCGAGGCCATTGTGAGTAAAAGGTTTGAAGATGGTTTAAACGAGGACATTAAGCTGGTTGTTACTGTCCTCGAATTAAAAGAATTCGTTGTACTAGTGGAAAGGGCTTGCAAAGCCGAAGAACTAGTAAAAGAGAAGAAGAAATTTGAAATAGAGTCTCGCGATTCTAGAAAGAGACAGTAGAACAAGTCACCCAATCGTCATCCAAGAAGTCAAGAGATTTTTCTACTCGAACAACTACTTCCAGTGGATTTTCAAGAAAAGACAAGAGTAAGCAGTATTTGGGAAATAAAGCACAGACGACTTCAGTTGCAAGTGTTGGGAATTTTAGACCTGACAGACCAGAATGTCCACAATGGGGTAGACACCATTTGGGAGAATGCTGAGCACATGAAAATGTATGTTTTAGATGTGGTTCCCAAGACCATTTCATAAAAGATTGTTCAGAGATGATTAAAGAAGAAAGAACTCAGAACCCGAGATCTGGGAGTATGGTTAAGAGAGACCGCATAAGAACCCGAGAACTGGGGCAAGTGGAAGAGGTAACCCGGAGAGAAGCGGTGTGAGACTCGAGGGTAGAGTGCTGCAGGACTTATGCCATTCGCACTTCATGAAGAGGCATCTTCCCCGATGTTATTACAGTACCTTTTCTCTTTACAATACCAAAGTTATTGCTTTAATAGATCCCGAATCCACACACTCTTACATTTGCATGAAATTATTACCCGGTTTGGGTGTGCCTATAGATACCACAGAATTTGTGATTAAGGTGTCTAATCCTTTAGGCAAGAGTATGTTAGTTGATAAAGTTTGTAAAGATTGTCCATTAATGATTAGAGCTCATTGCTTTAAAGCAAATCTTATGTTGTTACCATTTGATGAATTCGACCTCATTCTTGGTATGGACTGGTTGACTACTCATAATGTAATTGTAAATTGTGGGAAGAAATACATTGAGATGAGATGTGAGAATAGGGATACTCTTCATGTAGAATCAGATGAGCAAGGTAGATCGTCGGTAATAATTTCTCATATGATGGTGCAGAGATATCTAAGAAAAGGGTATGAGGTATTTTTGGCCTTTGTATTGAATGATAAAGAGACAGAGTTAAAGATTGAATCAGTGCCGATAGTATGTGAGTATGTGGATGTTTTTCCGAGGAATTACCGAGATTACCACCGCTTAGAAGTTGAGTTCAAGATTGAGCTAACTCCGATCTTGTACCAATATCCATTACTCCTTATAGAATGGCTCCAATAGAGTTGAAAGAGTTGAAGTTCTGAGTTGCAAGAGTTGTGAGAGAAAGGCTTTGCAAGATCAAGTTGTTCACCATGGGCGCTCTGGTTTTGTTTGTTAAAAGAAAGATGGCACCATGAGATTGTGCATTAATTACCATCGACAATAAAGTGACGAGAAAGAACAAGTACCCATTACCTAGGATCGACGATTTTTTGATCAATTGAAAGGAGCGACTGTGTTCTCCAAAATAGACTTGAGATTAGGGTACTACCAGCTAAGAGTGAAAGATTGAGATGTATCCAAAACTGCCTTTCGAATGAGGTATGGGCATTATGAATTTTTAGTCATGCCCTTTGGGCTGACCAATGCTCCTACGGTATTCATGGACTTAATGAACCACATTTTCAAACCATACCTTGACAAGTTTGTAGTCATTTTTATTGACGACATACTGATTTATTCTCGAGACGAGAATGAATATGCTGATCATCTACGGATAGTTTTACAGACTCTTCGAGAAAATTAGTTGTATGCCAAATTCAGTAAAAGTGAGTTTTGGCTCAAGGAAGTGGGATTCCTGGGACATATTGTCTCGAGAGATGAAGTCCGAGTAGATCCAAGTAAGATTTCAACTATAATAGACTGGAAACCACTAAAGAACATCACTGAGATTAGAAGTTTTCTAGGCCTAGCTGGCTACTATAGACGATTTGTCAAGGGATTTTCTATGATTGCAACCTCGATGACTAAATTGTTCTGAAGAACGTGAAGTTTGAGTGGTGAAAGATGCCAACAAAGTTTTGAGAAGTTGACAACAATCTTGTGAAGCTCGATCTTAGTACAACCCGAATCGGGGAAAGAATTTGTAGTCTCTGATGATGCATCCTTAAATGGATTGGGTGTGTACTCATGCAAGAAGGCAAAGTGATTGCTTATGCCTCAAGACAGTTAAAAACTCATGAGAAGAATTATTCGATGCATGACCTAAAATTGGCGCCATAGTCTTCGCATTGAAGATCTGGAGACACCATTTATACGATGAGCGATGTAGGATTTTCACCGATTACAAAAGTTTGAAGTACTTGATGACGCAGAAGAGTTGAACTTAAGACAACGAAGATGGTTAGAGTTGATAAAGGACTATGAATTGGTCATTGATTACCATCCTGGAAAGGCAGATGTGGTCGCCGATGCTTTAAGTAGAAAATCCCTATTTGCCTTGAGAGCATTAAATTCAAAAATATCTTTATCCGATGATGGTTCTATTTTAGCTGAGTTGAGAGCTAGACCAATGTTCCTTCAAGAGATCTTAGAGGCTTAGAAAGAAGATAGTGAATTGCAAGTTAAGAGAGCTCAATGCGAGTCAGATGCTGAATCTGACTTTCGGATTAATTCTGATGGATACTTGATGTTCAGAGATAGAGTTTGTGTTTCGAGAAAAGAGGAGCTTATACAGAGAATTTTGTATGAAGCACATAACGGGTGTTTATCTGTACATCCAGGTAGCACCAAGATGTATAATGATCTAAAGCAACAATATTGGTGGCCGAAAATAAAGAAAGACATTTTAGAATTTGTTACCAAGTGCATGATTTGTCAGCAAGTAAAGGTTGAACACCAAGTACCTTCGGGTTTACTTCAACCTATCTTGATTCCTGAGTGGAAATGGGACCGTATCACCATGGATTTCGTAAAGGGTTTACCGTAACCCGTTGTCTCTGAGCAAGAAAGATGATGCTTGGGTAGTGGTTGATAGACTCACGAAGTCAGCCCACTTTATACCTGTACGAGTGGATTACTCACTAGACAAGTTGGCAAACTTGTATGTTTCAAAAATAGTAAGACTTCACGGAGTTCCCTTATCAATCATATCTGATAGAGATTCGAGATTTACATCTAGATTTTGGAAGCTGCAAGAAGCTTTGGGTACAAAATTGAGTTTTAGTATAGCTTTTCACCCTCAGACTGACGGTCAGTCAGAAAGGTTAATTCAAGTACTCGAGGACGTGCTCAGATGTTGTGTTTTGGAATTCCAAGGTAGTTGGGGAAAGTTTTTCCCATTGGAAGAATTTCCCATTGGAGGCCCTATATGGGCGTAAGTGCAGAACTCCCTTGTTTTGGATGAACTCAAGGAGAACCAAATTCACGGGTTGATTTGGTTAAAGAAATCAAGAGAAAGTGAAAGTAATTCGAGAATGTTTAAAAGTCGCCTCAGATGCATGTAAATCCTATTGATTTAAAGAGAAAAGAGATCGAGTACCAAGTTGGGGATAAAGTCTTTTGAAAGTATCACCATGGAGAAAAGTTCTTAGATTTGGTAGTAAAGGCAAATTAAGTCCACGTTTTATTGGACCCTACGAGATTCTTGAGAGAGTTGGACCGGTAGCTTACCGCTTGGCTTTGCCCTACGAATTAGAGAAGATACATGATGTGTTTCACGTGTCAATGTTACTGACGCTCTGGTCGGACCCTTCGCATGTAATTACCCCTTCGAAAATAGAGATTCGTCCCGACATGACTTATGGTGAAGAACTAGTCAAGATTTTGGCTCGGGAAGTTAGGCAACTAAGAAATAAGAGTATTGCCTTAGTAAAGGTATTGGACTTCATATAAGTCCATGTCAAGACATGGCCGTGAAACCAAGATGAGATAACCCATGTAAGACCATGTCTAGGATATGGCTTTGGCATCATATTATGTGGGAAGAGATTTAGTATCCTCAGTTATTCATAAAAATTCATCGGGCAAATGAGTAAGCTAAAAGAAGATAGCAAGAAAGCTAAGAAAGTAAAGTTAGTATCAAGATGACGTTAGATGAAGTTGAGTATTATTCATGTTGTGAATGAGAAAGTAGATATCGTGATTATTGTTATTATAGTATACTGATCAATGTGATCAAGTGATACAGGTATCATGGTTACCTTACAAGTATGATAATAGTAAGTGTCATGAGACATGTAAGAATCTATATGAGTAAGTAAGCTCTTTAGTTGAAATTCATGATACCATTGTTTATGTGAAATGGTTTATATTAAGCAATGATGATGCTATGAGTTGTTACATGCAAACTTACTAAGCTATATGCTTACGTTATGATTCTTTCTTTCTATACAGTCCCGCCAAGCTAACTCGTGGATCATTAAAGTTGGAGCTCGCAACACACTATGAACTATTATTTTGGTATAGCCAAGTTACTTTACTAAGTATGGCATGTATAGGAAACATTCGTTTTGTGGACATGTTTTAAGAAGGGCCTTTGTAAAGGCTATCAAGTTTATTATTCTTTTGTATATGGCTAAGTGATTGGCCAAATTGGACTAAGCATGTATGTTTATTGAGATCAATGAAGCATGTAGAATTATTCATAAAATTGGGTTGTTATTGCATCTTTGAATTGTGTATGGATATGATCTTCATTTCAGGGTGGCTAACGGCTTGGTAAATAGCCTGTAAGTGCCCACACGGTTGGACACACAGGTGTGTGTCAAGACCGTGTTAACCCTGCACCTTAGTATTATTAATCAGAATAGGCCACGGGCAAATCCCACGGCCGTGTGTGTATGCCGTGTAAGACACACGGTTTGGACATGGGTGTGTGCCCAGACCATGTTAGTTTAGTCAGTATATCAAGGATTAGCACATGGTCTAAGCCCACGGGAGTGTCATGGCCGTGTGAAATTAGTCCGTAACCTCCCACGGTTGGTAGACATGGACGTGTCTAAGCCGTGTGGAAATAGTCAGTAGTTCTACACGGTTTGAGGGCATGGGCATGCTTAAGGGTACATTGGCGTGTTCCAAGTCACATGGGTGTGTGAACTCTGCTTCAAAAATGAGTTATTTGATTTTAATTCCGAAAGTTTTCTGACATGAGTTAAAGGCCTTGTAGACCCTTGTTATATGTGTTGATTAAGAAAGTGTAGTTTTTAAGTTGGAACAAAATTTTATAGCCCATAAGTACATGTTTTAGTGAGTTCAAGCATAGTAATGTCTCGTATCTAGACCTAGTATCGGTCTTGGGTTTGGGGTGTTACAACACCCCTATCCCGTAACCGTCGCCAAATTAGGGTTAAGGACAATACCAGACAAATCGAAAACATTTACAGAAATTTCATACAACCATTCACCAAACACAAACATAGAGTCCCTTAAATAGGTCATTGAGACCTTGAACATACTTAGAAACAAGGTCGGGACTAAACCGAAACACATACATAAATTTTTAGAAATTTAAAACCTTTCAAAGTTTCAAGGGCTACATTCCCGTGTCGGTAGGTCGTGTGCCTCCCAAGGCTGCTAGACACCCCCGTGTGTCCTCCCCGTGGTCAAAACTGATTTTACTCTACGGCCACCAAGCACGCCCGTGTTGCCTAGCCGTGGTCGATTCTGACTTGGCTCCACGGTTACTAAACACCCCATGAGCTAAGGCCGTGCATTCTTAGCCCATATACCGACTTCTTCACACGGCTACTAGGCACACCTGTACCCCAGCCGTGTGCTCTTAAGCTAACTCTCGACTTTACCCCACGGTCACTAGACACGCCTGTGTGTCACAACAAATGTGACATTATAGGCCATTTGCAAGGCCAAAATGCCACCCAACTAGGGTCATTTATACATGCAAAATACCAACACATCTCATGCATATATGACAACCAATAACATGCCAAAACATCCATTCAATCTATACATTCAATACCAGTTTCAACCATGCTAACTTTCAAGACTAAAATATATATACACAAGCATAATTCATCCAAATACTTTCCCAAAAACTTGACCACTTTCAATGCCATTTAACCATACCAAGACATATATCACATATCATAAACATTAATGCATATTCTCAACTCATATTTAGCCAAATCACATGGCAAAGTTCACATCTCATAACTATCCAATTAACTAGCCTATACATGCCATATCTAGCTATATCCATTTCCAAAATTTACCAAAATAAGTTGAGTAGTCTAATGACTATCCTCGACGGTCCCGAGCCTTTAGTAGCTTTGATGATGTAATATCCTGATTTTTGTGGGTCTGTGCATTTGGTATGTTGCATGGCTAAGGCATTACGGTGTGAATTGGGCTCGGGTTGGACTTTAAAACTTGGGTTAAGTGGCCGATAAATAGTGTTAGGAGAAATTAAAAGTTAAACAATTATATTTGATAGCAAGCTGGGCTTGTGGCCCAAAGTTTAGAGGAGTTTTTAATGGCTATTAAGTGGCGTCACTTAGGGGAGGACTTTAGGCCAATGTGGCCGCTTGGGGCCTAAGTTAATGAGCCAAAATTCAGCACTCCTAAAGGAAGGGGGTGGACGGCACAATGGCTACAAATTAGGAGCTTAAATTTTTTTATTTTGAGTGATAGATGATGATATTTAAGAGGGAAGAAGTGGATTTCAGGTGGCCTCTTTTAAAAGAGAGATAAAAGTTGGTTTATCAAGATGGATAAAAGTTATCAAGAGGCAGAGAGTTGGCCGAAACTCCAACTCTGAGGGGTATGCATGTGTAGCCAAAACTACAAGGCACTAGTCCATCTTTTCTCCCATTTGTTTTCTTTCTTTCCACAACTTTTTCTCTAAAAGCCGAAATTCCCTTTTTCTTTGGTGAGATTCTTTGCCGCAACTCTCTAATATTTTCTTCTTCTCATCCTTTTTCCTCCTCAAAAATCTTCTAAAAGCCAAATACCCTAGTCCCCATCACCTTCTTCCACAGCCGAATCTTCAAGGAGAGATCTCTTTTTCCCAAAAGTACACCATAGTCGCATACACCTCTCGAGCTTGGTAAGTTTTCGGGATTTTCTTCTTTATGGTTTCTCTCTTCTTTAATTAGTTTCTAACATGAATCACGTTTCCAAGGTTCGGTCAATTTCACTCCTTACTCCTAGAAGCCGAATCAGACTCACTAAAAGTCTCCTGTGCCGATCTGTTGAAAAGCCGAAGGTAGGATGGTGTAGGTTCGGCCTAATGGCCATTACTCTTGAATCTTTTCTTTTGGCCGAATGGCCTTACTTGCACAATCATGGTTGGCCGAATGGTCTTACTTGATCAATCATGGTTGGCCAAATGGATTATGATACTTATTGATTTTGTTTAAGGGTTTGATCTAATAAATAGGGTGTTGGCCGAATGTAGGTTGGTAGTGATGATTCATCAAAGACTTTCGGGATTTGGTTGGTAACCAAATCAAAAATAAGGTAAGGGTTTTGGTCTCGTTAACCCTTCGAGATTTGTGTTTAGCTGAATGGCCTATTGACTAATGTGCTTAGTGCTGGCCGAATGTAGGAGAAGAGTCTAGTGTATTAGATCGGGATTTTCAGGATTTCGATTAGATCTATGAGTAATCAGGTGTGTAACCCACCCTAAATTCCCAACTAACAATAATATTGATTTGTATATGTTAATAAGGCTATGCATGAATATGGCTAAGGAACCATTCCATGGTACAAAGGCATTGTGTCGTTACCCCTAACTCTCGCTTAAGTAAAGTTTATAAAACATGAATATGGATATATGTGAAATATTGTTAAGGATATGGGGTAAGGTATAATGCATGTTATTCGTATGTTATGTATGTTGCATGGGCATATGGGTGATTTTGTGAAAGGGGAAGTGATCTGGTGGTTCATACCACATTATCTGGTGACTCTGTCACATTATCTGGTGGCTATGCCACAATTATAAAGGTGATGTACAGTTGACTACAGCGACTGCCTTCAATGGTGTGTAGCGGATGGAGGGTCGATTTAGTAATCCCTACGGTGTGATCGGTAGGTACGAGTGATGTGTAGAGGTTGGATCTAGGTGGTTTGGGTTGCATCATGGTTCACAATTATTTTATGTGATTTATCATGCCTTGTATGATTTGGGAATCTATGATGATAGTTACATACTGAGTCTGTTGACTCACCCTTCGTGGGCTAACTTTTTGCGATTTTAACTCGAGAGATGGACCGGTCGGCAGGAACTTAGCGGTGGCCATGCACAGCTCAGTTTTTTTAGTTTTTCTTTTTAAGTCTATTATGAATTATTTTGGGTTATAATTTGATGTAATAAGGCCATTATTTTTTTTAGCTATTTCATTTTCCCTGCGTTTTAAATTTCTATTATGTTGCGAACAACATCAATTGTTTGAAACTCAAACACCTATGGTATTTTTTTTCAAGTTAACAATAATATTAAACTCTAAAATTGGTATTTCTTTAACTTGTAACTTTTGAAATATGAACTTATCGATTTAGTACAAATTAAGTTACAACTAAATTTTTAACTCGAGAACAACCCAAATCTATTTTCTTCGAAACCACCACGATTTTCAAAAAATGTCATACGAGACTTAATTACGTTTTACTCAAGGAGCATGCCAGATCCGGTCAGGGTTTGTGGGCTGGGTTTGGGGTGTTTCAATTTGGTATCAGAGCCTGGTTCAAAACTCGGGCTAGAGGGCTTTTTGGGCCCAAAACATTTTTCTTATTTTGAAATTGAGTTTTTACTAGAGAATGAGTAGGTTTTCTGGCATGGCACCTGAGTCTCCGGCCCAAAGTCCACCAGGTAAGTACCCTTAACCCTTGTGTGGTTTGCATGTGGGAATTATGGGGACGTAGATTAGTAGATTAGGAACTATTGAACCCTAGGATTAGTCTACTCCAACACCGAATTACATAAAATTTAAAGTCCAACCAAACAAACCTGTGATTGAGTCACCGAGTTAAGGGTGTGGCAACTGTTGTGCGCATGTCTAGAATTGGATTTTGGGGGAGCTTGATATTTAAGCAGCCCTAATGACTCACCTCCTCTTCGCTCGAATCCTACCTGGTGCATAGTGACGGTTCACCCCAACTAAGAGGACTCAATCACAGGCTAAATTTGATAATTAAAACCCGAAAGGGACCAGTCACCTTGTTTTGTATAATCCCAAAGTCAAACCATGATTATAAAATTACCAAAGTATCCTTGATTCGGAAGATGACCCAAATACCTTTGATTTGCAAATTGACCAAATTATCCCTAACTTGTACAAATTACCAAAATACCTTTGGTATGGAAAGTTGCCGAAGTACCCCCGAATTAAAAATTTCCAAAATACCCTTATTTCGTAAAATCACTTGGAACCATATTTTGCAAAATTATCGAAATACTCCTGGTTTGTAAAATTACAAAAATACCCTCAACTTATAAAATTACCATACTACCCTCGATTTCTTTTATCAAAAATATTCCTATTTTCAAAAAATACCAAAAATCTCTATTTTGCAAAAATTTCAAATACCCTAATTTGGAAAATTACCAAAATACCCCTATAGGAAAAATTACGAAAATACCCCTGGGTAGTGGAGAACAACAATAATGACAACCACAACACTTTTCTGTAATGAACGCAAGTTCATGAATGTTGATGATTGGATGAATGAACTTGAGACTGTAGTGTGTGTATGAACTCGAAAGAACTACTTTTTAGAACTATTAAACATAAGACTGTTCGCGATAAATCAGTGAAACAAAAACTAATTCATAAAATTCTTAAGCAGATTAAATCACGAATGTAGACATGAGTTCTAGAGGACGTGGTCGTAATGTGCGTGGCCGTGGTAGAGGTCGAATGACCGTGTCAGAACCCGTTAGGTCTGGTCAAGGGTCCGAGAATGAAATGCCACCACCACCAGCTGTTGGTGTGGAATATCAGGATCAGACGGGGGATGATGCAGTATCACAGGCGATGCTGCGAGTTCTGGAAAGGGTGGCTGGAGCAGGTGGAGGCATGGGAGCTCGGAAGTCTGTACCTGAGCGACTCCGAGCTAATAGAGCTGATTTTTTCGTGGTATATCTGGTGTGGCACCCAATACGACTGAGTATTGGTTGGAGGCGACGGAGCGAATTATGGATGATTTGGACCTGACTGCCGAGGAGAAACTGAAAGGGGTAGTGTCGCTACTCCGTGATGAGTCATACCAATGGTGGCTCACGGTTCGGGATGGTGCTGCTGCAGATGATCTTACTTGGGAGTACTTTAAGGTAGCGTATCAGAAGAAGTATATTGGGACTAGTTATGTTGATGCGCAAAGGAAGGCGTTTCTGAGGTTGGTTCAGGGAAAAAGTCCGTAGTGGAGTATGAGGTGAAATTCCTAAGGTTGAGCCGATACGCTCGAGGTATAATGGCTACAGAGCATGAACGATGTGTCCGGTTTGAGGATGGACTAAGGGATGACCTGAGATTGTTGATTGCCCCACAGCGGAGCGGGAGTTTACTGTGTTGGTAGAAAAGGCAAAGGTTGCTGAAGGAGTTAAGGAGTCTGAGAGACAGAACACGGACAGGAATAAGCAAAAGAGAGGTTTTGGATCATCAGGGTCATCTAGGAATATCCAAAAGAGACCTAGAACGGATGGGTCGCGAGGTCAGCAAGCTGCTACGGGAGGACAGTACCGTACTTGTGCCCAGTGTGGAAAGATGCACTTGGGAGAGTGTTGGAAGAAGACGGAGGATATTTCAAGTATGTGTCCAAGGATCACATGATTAGGGACCTCCCCATAAAAATAGACGGAGCCAATTCGTAAGTCGTGGTCCTAATCAGTGGAAGAGGTGGATGCAAAGCCCACCATGGGGTCGTGGTTCGGTTGGTAGAGGTAATGGTTCTGGAAGAGGACGGGGAACACCGGGCAGAGGTGTTGGTAACAAGGAGGCGAGACAGTCGGGTCTAGTATATGCAGTTCATCGGAGGGAGGATGGTGACGCACCTGATGTCATAACGGGTATGTTCCTTATCTCTAGATTACCCTTTATTGCATTGATAGATATTTGGTCAACTCATTCATACATTGCTAGTAAGGTGTCTGGAACTCTGCATGTGAACTCTAAGACTATACCTAGGAAGATGACTGTACTTAGTCCTTTAGGGCAATCAGTAGTGTTAGACAAACTCTTTAGGGCAATACCCTTGGAAGTCCAGGGGGCGCAATTTCCAGCAGACTTAATGGAGTTGCTGTTTGAGGAGTTTGACCTAATCTTAGGCATGGATTGGTTAGTGAAGTACCATGCAAATGTGGATTGTGCTGCTAAGCGCATGTCCTTAAGAACTTCTAACGACAAAAGAGGTTGTGGTGATAGGCGAGAGACGAAATTGCTTGACAAATGTGGTATTTGCCCTTAAGGCATAGAAGATGGTGAGAAAAGGGTGTGTAGCTTTTCTGATGTTGATAAGTGCCTTAGAGGCTAAGGAAGCAGCTGTAGGAGGAGTTAGAACAGTAAGGGAATTTGTGGATGTCTTTTTAGAGGAGCTACTTGGGTTACCCCCGGATAGGGAGGTGGAGTTCGAAATTGACTTATTATCGAGTACAGCCCTTATGTCAATTGCTCCGTACCGAATGGCACCAAAGGAGCTAGTAGAACTCAAAACCCAGATCCAAGAGTTACTCGATCGTGGGTTTATTCGACCTAGTGTGTCTCCATGGGGAGCACCGATCCTATTTGTAAAGAAGAAGGACGGGACTATACGCATGTGCATAGACTACCGGCAGTTGAATAAGCTTACCATCAAGAACAAGTATCCATTGCCAAGAATAGATGACTTGTTTGATCAGCTTAAGGGGGCCGCAGTATTTTTGAAGATAGATCTAAGGTCAGGATATCATCAGCTTAAGGTGAAGGAGGCTGATATCCATAAGACAGCTTTCCGGACAAGGTACGGACATTATGAGTTCTTGGTAATGCCGTTCGGATTGACAAACGCCCCAACTATGTTCATGGACATGATGAACCGGGTTTTCTAACCCTACTTGGATCGGTTCGTCGTTGTGTTCATAGATAATATTTTAGTGTATTCCAAGTCTAAGGAAGAACATGATAAGCACCTTCGAGTCGTATTGCAAGTGTTAAGGGAGAAAAAGCTATATGCCAAGTTCAGCAAGTGCAAATTTTGGCTGAAGGAAGTTACGTTTTTAGGACATGTGGTATCTATTGAAGGAATAAGGGTGGATCCTCGGAAGATTGAGTCAGTATTGGATTGGAAACCACCCAAGTCCGTGGCTAAGGTTCGTAGTTTCTTGAGGTTAGTAGGCTATTATAGGAGATTTGTCGAAGGGTTCTCGTCAATAGCAGCGCCTTTGACAAAGTTGTTGAGGAAGGAGGTACCTTTCGTATGGGCGGATAAGCAGCAGGAGAGTTTTGAGAAGCTTAAGCAAGTATTGATAGAAGCTCTGGTTTTGATTCAGCCTGAAGCAAGGAAGGACTATGTGGTATATTGTGATGCTTCCCATACAGGATTGGGATGTGTCCTTATGCAAGACGGGAGGTGGTCGCTTATGCATCTCGACAATTGAGGCCACATGAGGTTAATTACCCGACGCATGACCTGGAGTTGGCTGTTGTGGTTTTTGCACTAAAGGTGTGGAGGCACTACTTATATCGAAAGAAGTCGGTGATCTATACAGACCACAAGAGTCTTAAGTATCTATTGACCCAGAAGAAGCTGAATCTGAGACAGCGAAGGTGGGTGGAGTTGTTGAAAGATTACGATTGCTCAATAGAGTATCATCCGGGCAAGGCGAATGTAGTGGTAGATGCCCTAGGTCGGAAAGTAGTGTCGGATTTGAGGGCAATGTTTTCACATTTGAGCCTCTATGATGATGGAAGTTTGCTAGTGGAGTTGCAAGTGAAGCTGGCATGGTTAAGTCAGGTAAAGGAGAAGCAGTTGGCAGATGGTGAACTAAGTGTTAAGCTGCTACAAGTGCAAAATGGGGAATTGGAAAATTTTGGTGTAAACAGGGATGGAGTGCTGTGTTTTCAGGGCAAGGTCTGTATGCCGAAGGATAAAGAGTTAAGGCAGAGAATTCTTCAGGAATTGCATGGTAGCCCTTATGCTATGCATCCTGGAGGAAGTAAGTTGTACAAAGATTTACGGGAATAGTTTTGGTGGCCTGGTCTTAAGCGGGAAGTTACAGAGTATATAGGGAAGTGCTTAACGTGTCAGCAAGTCAAAGCTAAACACCAAGTACTGTCAGGATTGCTTCAGCCAATCAAGATTCTACAATGGAAGTGGGAGAGAATTACCATGGACTTCGTTAGTGGGCTTCCTCTTACGCCTACTAAGAAGGACTCGGTATGGGTGATAGTAGATCGGTTGATGAAGTCTGCACATTTCATACCAGTGCGGGTTGACTATTCTTTGCAGAAATTGGCAAAGTTGTATGTAGAAGAAATCATGAGGCTGTACGGAGTACCGATGTCGATTATCTCGCATGTGATCCGAGGTTTACGCCTCGGTTTTGGAAGGCACTACATCAAGCTTTGGGCACCGTGTTGGATTTCGATCGGCATTCCATCCGCAATGGACGCCAATCTGAATCGGTAATTCAAGTGCTTGGAGGATATGTTGAGAGGTTGCGTGATAGACTTGAGAGGAGTTAGGAGGAGTTCTTGCCTTTAGCGGAATTTGCATACAATAATAGCTATGAGGCAAGTATTCGGATGGCACCGTACAAAGTGCTGTATGGACGGAAGTGTCGCACTCTTACATGTTGGACAGAATTGGGAGAACGTCAGGTTTTGGGTCCAAAAATTGTGGCAGAATCGGAAGAAAAGGTTAAGGTAATTCAGACACGGTTGAAGGAGGCATCTGACCGGCAAAAGTCATATACAGATCTTAAGCGGAAGGAGATTGAGTTTGCTGTAGGAGATTATGTGTTTCTCAAAGTTTCACCGTGGAAGAAGGTAATGAGATTTGGTCGCAAGGGAAAGTTAAGTCCTAGGTTTATAGGACCTTATCGGATTCTAAAACGGGTTGGTCCAGTAGCATATCAATTAGAATTACCTACGGAATTGAAGCAGATGCACGATGTGTTCCACGTTTCAATGTTACGTCATTACCGATCGAATCCATCTCATATAGTATCGATTGAGGAAGTGGAGCTGAGTCCAGATCTGTCCTATGAGGAAGAGTCGATTCAGATTCTGGAATGGGATGTGAAGGTGCTTCGGAGGAAATCAGTCCCTTTAGTCAAAGTGATGTGGTGTAACCATGGATCGGAGGAAGCTTTGTGGGAGCCAGAGGAAACAATGCGACAGCAATACCCTCATTTATTTTAGCCAGGTAATTTCGAGGTCGAAATTATTTTAAGGGGGTAGAACTATAATATCCTAATTTTTGTGGGTCTGTGCATTTGGTATGTTGCATGGCTAAGGCATTACGGTGTGAATTGGGCTCGGGTTGGACATTAAAACCTGGGTTAAGTGGTCGATAAATAGTGTTAGGAGAAATTAAAAGTTAAACAATTATATTTGATAGCAAGCTGGGCTTGTGGCCCAAAGTTTAGAGGAGTTTTTAATGGCTATTAAGTGGCGTCACTTAGGGGAGGAGTTTGGGCCAATGTGGCCACTTGGGGCCCAAGTTAATGAGCCAAAATTCGGGACTCCTAAGGGAAGGGGTGGACAGCACAATGGCTACAAATTAGGAGATTATATTCTTTTATTTTGAGTGATAGATGATGATAATTAAGAGGGAAGAAGTGGATTTCAGGTGGCCTCTTTTAAAAGAGAGATAAAAGTTGGTTTATCAAGATGGATAAAAGTTATCAAGAGGCAAAGAGTTGGCCGAAACTCCAACTCTGAGGGGTATGCATGTGTAGCCGAAACTAGTAGGCACTAGTCCATCTTTTCTCCTATTTGTTTTCTTTCTTTCCACAACTTTTTCTCTGAAAGCCAAAATTCCCTTTTTCTTTGGTGAGATTCTTTGCCTCAACTTTCTAATATTTTCTTCTTCTTATCCTTTTTCCTCCTCAAAAATCTTCTAAAAGCCAAATACCCTAGTCCCCATCACCTTCTTCCATAGTCAATCTTCAAGGAGAAACCTCTTTTTCCGAAAGTGCACCATAGCCGCATACACCTCTCGAGCTTGGTAAGTTTTCAGGATTTTCTTCTTTGTGGTTTCTCTCTTCTTTAATTAGTTTCTAACCTGAATTACGTTTCCAAGGTTCGGTCAATTTCACTCCTTACTCTTAGAAGCCGAATCAGACTCACTAAAAGTCTCTTGTGCCGATCTATGGAAAAGCCGAAGGTAGGATGGTGTAGGTTCGGCCTAATGGCCACTTCTCTTGAATCTTTTGTTTTGGCCGAATGGCCTTACTTGTACAATCATGGTTGGCTGAATGGTCTTACTTGATCAATCATGGTTGGCCGAATGGATTATGATACTTATTGATTTCGTTTAAGGGTTTGGTCTAATAAATAGGGTGTTGGCCTAATGTAGGTTGGTAGTGACGATTCATCAAAGACTTTCAGGATTTGGTTGGTAACCAAATCGGCAACAAGGTAAGGGTTTTGGTCTCGTTAACCCTTCGGGATTTGTGTTTACCCGAATGGCCTATTGACTAATGTGCTTAGTGTTGGCCGAATGTAGGAGAAGAGATCTAGTGCATTTGATCGGGAATTTCAGGATTTCAATTAGATCTACGAGTAATCAGGTGTGTAACCCACCCTAAATTCCCAGCTAACAATAATATTGATTTGTATATGTTAATAAGGCTATGCATGAATATGGCTAAGGGTACCATTCCATGGTACAAAGGCATTCAGTATCGCTACCCTTAACTCTCGCTTAAGTAAAGTTTATAAAACATGAATATTGATATATGTAAAATATTGTTAAGGCTATGGGGTAAGTTATAATGCATGTTATTCGTATGTTATGTATGTTGCATGGGCATATGGGTGATTTTGTGAAAGAGGAAGTGATCCGTGGTTCATACCACATTATCTCGGTGACTCTATCACATTATCTCGAATCTGGTCACTTTGTCACATTATCTGGTGGCTATGCCACAATTATAAGGGCGATGTGCAGTTGACTGTAGTGACTGCCTTCGATGGTGTGTAACGGATGGAGGATCGATTTAGTAATCCCCACGGTGTGATCGTTAGGTACGGGTGATGTGTAGAGGTTGGATCTAGGTGGTTTGGGTTGCATCATGGTTCACAATTATTTTATGTGATTTATTATGCCTTGTATGATTTGGGAATCTGTGATGGTAGTTACACACCGAGTCTGTGACTCACCCTTCGTGGGCTAACCTTTTGCGCATGTAACTCGAGAGATGGACCGGTCGACAGGAACTTAGCGGTGGCCATGCACAGCTCAGTTTTTTCGATTTTTCTTTTTAAGTCTATTATGAATTATTTTGGGTTATAATTTGATGTAATAAGGCCATTATTTTTTTTAGCTATTTCATTTTCCCTGCATTTTAAATTTCTATTATGTTGCGAACAACATCAATTGTTTGAAACTCAAACACCTATGGTATTTTTTTTCAAGTTAACAGTAATATTAAACTCTAAAATTTGGTATTTCTTTAACTTGTAACTTTTGAAATATGAACTTATCGTACAAATTAAGTAACAACTAAATTTTTAACTCGAGAACAACCCAAATCTATTTTCTTCGAAACCACCACGATTTTCAAAAAATGTCATACGAGACTTAACTACGTTTTACTCAAGGAGCATGCCAGATTCGGTTAGGGCTTGTGGGCCGGGTTTGGGGTGTTTCAGACGATCTATAAAATAGAGAAAAGGCACACACACAGAGTAAGCTTTCCAAAAGTTTAATAAGTCATATACAAATAAACTTAATATGTAAAGTATATAAGCATATAGAAACATTAGCACAATTCATATTCATAGCAAATTTCTCATATATATGCTTTGGTGCATATTCTTGGCCATATTTGCCACATTCATCAATTTAAGAATCAAATATATATACATAGCTCTTTCATAACCATTCTTGCATCTCGTTCACATTCTCATATTCAATCATACATTTTTTCAAATCAAAATCACATAAGTACTTACCTTTTATACACACTTAGTGTACATACCAAATATACCTGAAATGAATATATTCACGTAATTATTCATAGCTTGGATTTTCCCGATGAACCGATAGGAATCTAAT
Source organism: Gossypium rotundifolium (assembly GCA_025506655.1). NCBI lineage: Eukaryota > Viridiplantae > Streptophyta > Magnoliopsida > Malvales > Malvaceae > Gossypium > Gossypium rotundifolium. Next base: position 121,381,924 of record CP106731.1, read on the forward strand.
AGGATACTCAAAAAGCTCAGAATAACCGTACAATGCCAACGTCCTAGACAAGGTCTTACGTGTACTCAGATATCGATGCCACTGTCCCGGATAGGGTCTTACACGAATCAGTATGATGCCGATGTCCCAGACATGGTCTTACACGTAAAGCTAATATTGATGCCAATGTCCCAGACGTGGTCTTACACGAAATCTCAAATCAACGCCAACGTCCCAGACGTGGTCTTACATGATAAAACAGAACAGATACCTATGTCATGACATAGCTAATCCTACCTATTCCTAGGTTCGTACGGGACTTCTCGGATATCGATACTAAATCAGCCTTATCTCGGAATTCATGTACGGATCATCTCATAGCATTCACAGTTAACAATAGTCATATGAATATGCACAATTCAATACAGATACGTTTATTTTCATAATAACTTACCTCGGATTTGATTTTTCAAAAATGGAAACGGCTACTAAGTTACTTTTGCTTTCCCGAGATCTAAGTCTGTTTTCTTCGGTTCTTGATCTATACATATTTAGAATTATCTCTTTTATTCACTAACTCATTCAATTCAATCCAATGACACACATTTAGGGCTATTTGTAATTTAACCCTCACATTTGTACAAATTATCAATTTAGTCTATTTTTCTCAAAACATCAAATTCACAAAATCATCATATACTCATGCTTAGCCGAATGTTCATACATCTCATACAAGCCCATATTTTCCATTAAATTTGCAATTTAGTCTCTCAAGTTACTGTTTTCTGAATTTATCCCTAATTAGCTAAATTTATCAAAAATTCAAGAACAAAGTATGTTCATCTAGCTCAAATCTTTCATTTAACAACTAAGCTCATCATAAAACTTAACATATCATCAATGGCATATCTCATGAACATCATCAATACACAAAATTGAGACATGGGCTTGATAGCAGACTAAGCAACAATCTCAAAAACATAAAAATCATCAAAATCAAAATCAAAATCAAAATCATACCTTAATTAAGCTTGATAGTAGCCGAATATTAGAAAGCTTCAAAACCTTTCTTTTCTTTGTGTTTTTGGTGGATAAATGCATGAATGAATGTCTAGTTTCATGTTTTATTTTCTTAACTATCATATTATTAACCTAATTACAAAATTGTCCTTATAATAAAACATATATAACATATAAATTAAGGTCATTTTAGACCATATACCGTCCACTAACCTTATGAATGGCTTAATTGCCAAATAAGGCCTCCAATTTTACAAAGCCACAACACATTGGTATTTTAACAATTAGCATGCTAGTTTTGCACTTGATGCAATTCAATCCTTTTATCAAATTAAACACATAAACAGACAAATTAGCATACGAAACTTTACCACATTCTTAATCACTTATCAAAGACACAAAAATAATATTAAAATATTATACAGACTCGATTTGTGGTCTCGAAACCACTGTTTCGACTAAGGTATAAACCAGATTGTTACAATTCTCCCCCCTTAAGGATTTTTATCCCCAAAAATCTTACCATTTAATAGGTTCGGATATTGCTGTTTGATTGAATCTTTCGGCTCCACGTAGCCTCTTCAATTCTGTGACGATTCCATAGTACTTTTACTAATGATATTTTCTTATTTCTCAACTCTTTCATTTCACGAGCTAAGAGACGAATCAGTTCTTCGTTGTATGTCATATCAGATATGATTTCAATTTCAGATGGGGCAATCACATGTGATGGATCAGATCGATATCTACGGAGCATCAAAACATGAAATACATTATGGATCTTTTCTAATTCAGAGGGCAACTTTAATCTATATGCAACCGGCCCAACACGTTCAATGATCTCATAACTTGTCTTTACGTCCGAAACGAAGCACTTTCTTCCATGGAGACACTTTTAGAAATATTTTGTCGCCGATCTCAAATTATGTACCTTTTCGTTTTAAGTCCGCATAAGAATTTTGACGATCAAATGCTGCTTTCAAACAATCTCAGATCAATTTCACTTTCTATTCTGAATCTCTTATCAAATCGACTCCGTGTAGTTTATTCTCACTGAGCTCAGTCCAATACAGAGGTGTACGACATTTACGTCCGTACAAAGCTTCATAATGTGCCATTTTAATGCTTGATTGAAAACTGTTATTGTATGCAAATTCTATCAATGGCAGATACTGTTCCTACGAACCATTAAACTCAAGTATACATTATCTTAACATGTCTTCAAGAATCTGAATGGTCTGTTCAGACTGACCATCTGTTTGAGAATGAAAAGCTGTACTGAAATGCAATTTCATGCCCAAAGCTTCTTACAATTTCTTCCAGAATCATGATGTAAATCTCAGATCTCTATCTGACATAATGGATAGTGGCACCCCGTGCAATCTCACAATCTCAGATATGTAAAGCTCTGCTAATCTATCAAGTGATAAATCAGATCTTATCGAAATAAAATGGGCAGATTTAGTTAATCGATCAACTACGACCCAAATTACATCTTTCTTTCTCGAGTTGGGGGCAAACCAGAAACAAAGTCCATCGTTGCTCTATGCCATTTCTACTCAGGAATCAGTATCGGTTGTAGCAAACCAGACGAAACTTGATGTTCAACTTTCACTTGTTGACAGACTAAACATTTTGAAACAAAGTCAGAATGTCCCATTTCATACCAGACCACCAATAGTGTCACTTCAAATCATGGTATATTTTAGTATTTCCTGGATGAACAGATAGACGACTATTATGTGCTTCGTTCAAAATCAGCTGAATCAACTCCAAATTTCTCGAAATCTCAAGCAATCATCAATAAATTGAAATTCAGATTCAGAATTCGAATCACACTGAGCTCGTTTCGATAACAATTCATTATTAACCTTCTGAGCATCACATATTTTTTGTACAAACAACGGTTTCGCTTTTAATTCAGCTATCATATAATTATCATCAGACAAATCTAACTGAGTATTCAAAGCACGTAATACAAACAATGATTTTCTACTGAATGCATCAGTAATAACGTTTGCTTTACCCAAATGATAATCTATCACAAGCTCATAATCTTTTAACAGCTCTAACCATTTTCTTTGACATAGGTTCAAATCTTTCTGGGTCATCAAGTATTTTAGACTTTTATGATCTGAAAACACGTGACATTTCTACCATACAGATAGTGGCGCCAGATCTTAAGTGTAAACATAATCGTAGCTAGCTCAAGGTCGTGCATCGAATAGTTCTTTTCATGAGGCTTCAATTGTCTCGAGGCATAAGCTACAACTTTGCCTTCCTGCATCAAAACACATCCCAGACCATGTAATGAAGCATCACTGTATATAACAAATTATTTACCTAATTCTAGCTGTACTAACACTGGAGCTTCTGTTAAGAGTTTTCAACTGATCAAAACTTTTTTGACATTTATCAGACCATACAAATCTAACATCTTTCTAAAGTAATCTAGTCAACAGATTAGCTATCACTAAAAATCCTTTCACAAATCGACGATAATAACCAGCTAGTCCCAGAAAATTATGGACTTTAGACATGTTCTTCGGAGGTTTCCAATCTAGAATAGCAGAAAACTTGCTCGGATCAACACGAATCCCAGAAGCTGACACAATATGTCCTAAAAAACTAACCTCGTGTAACCAGAATTCATATTTGCTAAATTTCGCATACAATTGCTTTTCTCTTAAAGTTTGCAATACGATTCTCAAATGTTCAGTATGCTCATCTTCATCACGTGAATAAATCAATATATCATCTATGAACACCACAACAAATCGATCTAGGTACGGTTTGAAAATTTTGTTCATTAGATCCATAAAAACAGCAGGAGCATTAGTTAGCCCAAATGGCATAACTGAAAATTCATAATGCCCGTACCTCGTTTTGAAAGCAATTTTTGGTATATCTGAATCTTTCACTCTCAACTGGTAGTATCCCATTCTCAAATCAATCTTGAAAAATACAATAGCTCCTTTTAATTGATCAAATAAGTCATCAATTCTGGGCAACGGATATTTATTATAATCACGTTATTCAACTGAAAATAATTGATACGCATTCTCATTGTGCCATCTTTCTTTTTAACAAATAGAACAAGAGCACCCCAAGGTGAAAAACTCGATCTAGCAAACCCTCTATCAGTCAACTCTTACAACCGTGACTTTAACTCTTTCAATTCTGTTGGTGCCATTCTATACGGAGCTATAGAAATAGGTGTCGTACCAGGCAGTAGATCAATACCAAATTCAACTTCATGAATCGAGGAAAACCCGGTAACTCTTTAGGGAACACCTCAGAATACTCATAGACAATAGGAACTGATTCAACTTTCTTTTCAGACACTTTCAAATCAATCACATAAGCAAAATATGCCTCATATCCTTTTTTCACATATCTTTGAGCTTTCAATATAGATATCACAGCAGACAATCCATTCAAATCATTAGACTCAACCCGTACAATTTCATCATTCGGATATCTCAAATCAATAGTCTTTCTTTTACAATTTACAACAGCATCATGCAATGTCAACCAATCCATACCCAGATTGATATCAAACTCATCAAATGGAAAAAGCATCTGATCAGCAGGGAAACAAATATCTCAAAACATTAACGGACAGTTCTTGCATGTCAACAAGGACACTTTTACCTAAGGGGTTCGATACTTTTATAGCAAACTCAGTAGACGCTACAAGCAAAGTCTTACTGAATACTAAATTCATGCATATATACGAATATGTAGAACCAGGGTCTATCAATGCAATCACAGAAGTATTATAAAGAGTAAAAGTACCCGTTATAACATCTAGAGATGAAGCTTCTTCACGAGCTCGGATAGCATACGCTCTGGCTGGCACTCTAGCTTTAGATCTTGCAACAGTGTCTCTCGTAGTTCTCTGACTACCACTGACATATCTTACATTCTTTAAAGGTTTACCTCTTATAGGTGCATTATCAGGCCTCAGGTTCTGAGCAATCTCTGGCTCGACAAACTCAGGGCAATCACGGATAAAATATCAAGTGATCCACATCTGAAACAAGCTCTATCATTTAGTCTACAATTTCCCAGTTGCCTTTTTCCACAATGTTTACATTCAGGTCTCTCAGTCCGACATTACCAACACTAGCTACTGAAGTTGTTGGGGTTTTAAAACTCATTTACAATCTAGCTTGATTTCTATTCGAATGTCCAACATTATCTCTTGAACAACTTTGATCATCTCTGAATATCTTCGAAGTAGACTGAAATGATTTTCTCAGAAATCACTTTCTCATATATCAGGCTTCAGACTCAGCTTTTCTTTTATCTTTCCCGAGTGCCTTAGCTTTGCATGCTCGATCAACGAGTACAACAAACTCTTTTATTTATAAGATCCCGACTAACAATTGAATATCTTCATTAAGACCATCTTCGAACCTTTTGCACATTATTGCTTCAAATGATATACATTCTCGGGCATATTGACTTAATCTCACGAACTCTCGTTCATACTCAGTAACAGTCATTTGGCCCTGTTTTAGTTCCAGAAATTCCTTTCATTTCTGATCAATGAATCTCTCACTGATGTATTTATTCCTAAACTCGATCTGAAAGAAGTCCCACGTAACTCGCTCTTTCGGAACAACAGAAATTAAAGTTTTCCACCATTGATAATCTGCATCTCGGAGCAAAGATAAAACACATTTTATGCATTCATCTGAAGTCAGTGACATTTCATCGAATACCTGAATAGTATTTTCTAACCAGAACTCGGCCTTTTCAGCATCATCATCATTAGTAGCCCAAAACTCTTCAACCCTATACTTACGGATCTTGTCAACCGGAGGCTTATTCAATAGATTTAGATACATAACTGGTGGCACAACTGTAGTTTGAGGTGGAATAACCGAGGGCGGGGGTTGCGAAATAGTCGGGTTATTCTTTACGAATTGAGTGAACCAGTCACTCATCATTTGGAAGAAAGCTTGTTTAGCTTCTCCCTCTTGACCGCTCGTAGTCGGTCTCAGATCAGAGGGCGTTGTCTCTAGCGTGGGAGCAGGCGCATTACTTTTTACGTCATCAGCTACAGCTCTTTCGGGATCCATTGCTATACAAAAATCACATTTTATACATCAAGATTAATCACACTATCACAATTCAAGTATATGGCATGTATAACTAGACTCTGACACGCTACTTTAGTCCGAGAATCAACTAAACCGTAGCTATGATACCAACCAAATGTAACACCCCTATCCCGTATCCGTTGTCAAATTAGGGTTAAGGACATTACCATACAGATCAGAAACATTTACAAAAATTTCTTACAACCATTCATCAAACACAAACATAGAGTCCCTTAAATAGGTCATCGAGACCTTGAACATGCTTAGAAATAGGGTCGGACTAAACCGAAACACATACAGAAATTCTTAAAAATTTAAAACTTTTCAAAGTTTCAGGGGTTACACGCCCGTGTGGGTAGGCCGTGTGCCTCCCATGGCTGCTAGACACCTCGTGTGTCCTCCCCGTGGTCGAAACTGATTTTACTCCATGGCCACCAAGCACGCCCGTGTTGCCTGGCCGTGGTTGATTTTGACTTGGCTCCACGTTTACCAAACACCCTGTGAGCTAAGGCCGTGTACTATTAGCCCATATACTGACTTCTTCACATGGCTACTAGGCTCGCCTGTGTACCCAGGCCGTGTGCTCTTAAGCTAGCTACTGACTTTACCCCACGGTCACTAGACACGCCGTGTGTCACAACTGTGTGACATTATAGGCCATTTGCAAAGCCAAAATGCCACCCAACTAGGGTCATTTATACAAGCAAAATACCAACACATCTCATGCATAGATGACAACCAATAACATGCCAAAACATCCATTCAATCTATACATTCAATACCAATTTCAACCATGTCAACTTTCAAGACTAAAACATATGTACACAAGCATAATTCATCTAAATACTTACCCAAAAACTTGACCATTTTCAATGTCATTTAACCATACCAAGACATATATCACATATCATAAACATTAATGCATATTCTCAACTCATATCTAGCCAAATTACATGGCTAAGTTTACATCTCATAACTATCCAAATAACTAGCCTATACATGTCATATCTAGCTGTATACATTTCCAAAGTGTACCAAAATAAGTTGAGCAGTGTAATAACGATCCTCGACGGTCTCGAGCCTTCAATAGCTTTGACGATCTATAAAACAAAGATAACACACACACACAGAGAGTAAGCTTTCCAAAAGCTTAGTAAGTCATATACAAATAAACTTAATATATAAAGCATACAAGCATATAGAAACATTGGCACAATTCATATTCATAGCAAATTTCTCACATATATGCTTTGGTGCATATTCTTGGCCATATTTGCCACATTAATCAATTCAAGAATCAAATATATATACATAGCTCTTTCATAACGATTCTTGCATCTCATTCACATTCTCATATTCAATCATACATTTCTTCAAATCAAAATCACATAGGTACTTACCTTTTATACACAATTAGTGTACATACCAAATGTACCTGAAACGAATATATTCACGTAATTACTCATAGCTTGGATTTTCCCGTTGAACCGATAGAAATCTAATAGGATACTCAAAAAGCTCAGAATAGTCGTACAATGCCAACGTCCCAGACGAGGTCTTACGTGTACTCAGATATCAATGCTACTATCCCAGACAGGGTCTTAGACGAATCAATACGATGCCGATGTCCCAGACATAGTCTTACACGTAAAGCTCATATCGATGCCAACGTCCCAGACGTGGTCTTACATGAAATCTCAAATCAACGCCAACATCCCAGACGTGGTCTTACATGATAAAACAGAACAGATACCTATGTCATGACATAGCTAATCCTATCTATTCCTATGTTCGTACGGGACTTCTAGGATATCGATACTAAATCAGCCTTATCTCGGAATTCATGTACGGATCATCTCATAAGCATTCATAGTTAACAATAGTCATATGAATATGCACATTTCAAAACAGATACGTTTATTTGCATGATGACTTATCTCGGGTTCAATTTTTCAAAAATGGAAACGGCTACCAGTTACTTTCGCTTTCCCACGATCTAAGTCTATTTTCCTCGGTTCTTGATCTATACATATTCAGAATTAATTCTTTTATTCACTAACTCATTCAATTCAATCCAAGGACACACATTTAGGGCTATTTGCAATTTAACCCTCACATTTGCATAAATTATCAATTTAGTCTATTTTCTCAAAACATCAAATTCACAAAATCATCATATACTCATGCTTAGTGAATGTTCAAACATCTCATACAAGCCCATATTTTTCATCAAATTTTTAATTTAGTCCCTCAAGTTACTTTTTTTTTGAATTTAGCCCTAATTAGCTAAATTCATCAAAAATTCAAGAACAAAGTATGTTCATCTAGCTCAAATCTTTCATTTAACAACTAAGCTCATCATAAAACTTAATATATCATCAATGGCATATCTCATGAACATCATCAATACACAAAATTGAGATATGGGTTTGATAGTAGACTAAGCAACAATCTTAAAAACATAAAAATCATCAAAATCCAAATCAAAATCATACCTTAATTAAGCTTGATAATAGCCGAATATTAGAAAGTTTCAAAACCTTTCTTTTCTTTGTGTTTTCGGTGGATAAATGCATGAATGAATGTCTATTTCCGTGTTTTTTTTTTCTTAAATATCATATTATTAACCTAATTACAAAATTATCCTTATAATAAAACATATATAACATATAAATTAAGGTCATTTTAGACCATATGCCGTCCACTAACCTTATGAATGGCTTAATTTCCATATAAGGCCTCCAACTTTACAAAGCCACAACACATTGGTACTTTAACAATTAGCATGCTAGTTTTGCACTTGATGCAATTCAATCCTTTTATCAAATTAAACACATAAACGGACAAATTAGCATAAGAAACTTTACCACATGCTTAATCACTTATCAAAGACACAAAATAATATTAAAATATTATATAGACTCAGATTTGTGTTCCCGAAACCCCTATTCTGACTAGGGTATAAACTAGACTATTACACACGGCCTGGTCACACGCCCATGGGATAGACCGTGTGTCAGACACGAGTTAGACACACGCCCATGTGCCTACCGTGTAGACAAGAACAAGGCTATTTTCCAAGCTCTTTTTATCACCCTAACTCACACCACATAAATCCCATTCAACCATTTACCAAGCAATCAATTCATGCAACATACACTTTCATGAATAACCTCATCCTTTCATATATATAATAATGAGCCATCAACTTGGCATTATATAAAAGAGTTTATCCTTAAGAGAGGGCCAACACCTTTGGCAAAAATACATGACATTTAACTAAGTTTAGACCCTATACATGCCGTATTCAAAATGCTAAATCTAACTATACTGAAATGAGCTGATAGTGTGGATGATCTTTCGATTATCTTCGTATCCCGAGCTAGCTCTTTGACACTATAAAACAAGGGAAAAGAAAGGGAGTAAGCTTTAAGCTTAGTAAGTTTACATGTAAACTATAAACATCATACCATATGTTAAGCAATCACAACATTACATATTATATAAGAACAATTCACATTTTGATAATCATGCTTACTCATCTCATCTCTTCCCATTTTCCAACCATGTGACATAGATATTGCTCACATTTATTTGTACATATACCCTGCTCTCTTCATCATAAAGCCACATGAAATATTTACTTAGACAAGTTTCTCGATAAACCCTTCAAATAATACTAAGTACCTGGTGGTTTCACACACAGCCCACCATTAATCAATAATAAGGTGGTATCCCACATAGCCCACCAAATAATAATTTAAAGGATGGTATCGCACACAACCCATCGTGAATAAATAATAAGGTGATATCGCACACAGCCCACCAACAATGATAATTACGGTGGTATTGCACACAACCCACCAAATAATAATTACGGATATTTATCCATACTTACATTTCTATTCCGAGGTTCATACGAGAATTACTCATTATCTATAATTTTTAATCAATCTCACCAACAAGTAATTTCATCCATACAATGCATGAATAGATAACAACATATGTACTAAAGATATATTGTTTGCACATAAACTTACCTCGGTGCAAAATGTATTAATCAACGGTTTAATCCATAACCTTGCTTTTTCCTCGGTCAAGATTGTTTCTGCACACTTCTTGATCTATAATAATAAAATTTACTCATTCAATCACTATATAACTCATGATACATCAAAATCTCTACTTAGGCAAAAATGACCATTTTGCCCTTATACTTTGGCAAAATTACGATTTTACCCTAGGCTCGTAAATCATTTTTCATCACATTTTCTCCTTAAACAAACCTAGATAAACATTTATTTCTCTTGTAAAATTCCTTACCCTACAAGCATTTATTTTCTTCCATAAAAACTCAGCAAACAACATAAACACTCTCATGGAAAGTCCCTATTCTTTCAACCATTTTGCAAAATAGTCCCTTCATTAGCTAGCTTAAGCTTTAGGGGTTCTAAAAGTACAAAAATTATCAAGAAAAGCCATTAATATCACTTACTAGCACGAAAAATAGGTTGCTGAAATTTCAAGCTCCCAAAGCCCTTCTTGAGTGTGAAATTTCAGTGGAAGAAGAAGAGAAATAACAAGATGGTAGTCTTTTTCTTTATTTTATTTATTTCCTTCAATTTAATCCACCTAACCCATCTAATTGACCAATTTTGACCTCATTTTGTCCCCTATGGCCTGCCAACCTTTATTTAAGGGGCTAATTGCCCTTTAAAGACCTCCAATTAATATTCTATGGCTATAAGGCACCTTTAGCTTATAAAATCGAACTTTCACACTTTATGTGATTTAGTCCTTTTTTCGCAATTAAGCATACAATTGCTAAAATTAAAACACCAAAATTTCCATGCATCCTTATAATCATACTATAACATATAAAATAATATTAAAATATTTTTCTTCAACCTCGGATTAGTGGTCCCAAAACCACTGTTCCAAAATCGGGCTGTTACACAATAATTTTGAACCTCAAAATAACCCCTATAGCAATAACTATAATCCATGATAGATGAATCATCCAAATTTTTCTTTTGGTGGTCAAGAAAATTAAAGGTCACAACGCCCTTTGGGTTTTTAGCAACCTTATCAACAAGAAAAGAAATTGAATCTTGAGAATATGTTAGCTAAATTTATTTCGGTATCTGAGACTAGATTTCAGAAACTAAGACAACTTAAAAAAATCAACAAGCATCAATTTAAGGACTTAAAAATTAGATTGGACAGCTTGCTAAACTGGTTTCGGAGAGACAATAAGGAAGTTTACCTAGTAACACTAAACCCAACCCAAAGGAGCATGTAAAAGCAGTTACATTAAAAAGTGGGAAAGTGTTGTCTGAACTAGAAAAGAAGCTGAAATAAAAAACTGATGAGAAAGATGATAGGGTGGCAAAAAATGAAAAAATTCAAACATTATGCTTAAGGAATACAAACCACCAACTCCATATCTGACAAATTTGAAGAAATATCGTATGGACAAACAATTTGCTAAATTTATTGAACTTTTTAAACAATTACATATTAACTTACCTTTTGTTGAAGCTCTTTCATAGATTCCCAAATATACAAAATTTTTAAAGGAGCTGTTGACAAATAAAATGAGGTTAAAAGAGCTATCCTCTTTGGAACTGAATGAGGAGTGCTTGGCCATGCTTCAAAACAAACTACCTACTAAGCTGAAAGAACCAGAAAGTTTTACTATCCCTTGTTTTATTGATAGTCTAAACATTAAAAAAGCATTGGCTGATCTAGATGCTAGTATAAATTTAATGCCTTATAAAATGTTCAAGCAACTTGGTCTCGGGGAACCAAAACCCACTATGATAAGTATTCAATTAGCTGACAGATTTGTTAAATATCCTAGGGGCTTTATTGAAGATGTACTTGTGAAAGTAGATAAATTCATATTCCTTGTTGATTTTGTTATACTTAACATGAATAAGGGTATTGAGGTGCCTTTGATTTTAAGTCGACCCTTTTTAGCCACTATTAGAGCTATTATTGACGTGGGTAATGGTAAACTTGTGCTTAGGATAGGTGATGAGGAAATCATTTTTCAAATACATAATGTCATGCGAGTTTCGAGTGAGCAAAATGATTTATGTTATTTTATCGTTTCTATTGATCATGCAATTCAAGATTCATTGCAAGAAATTGTTCATAGGGATAAGTTGAAACTGTGTATTGTTCGAGGTGCGGAGGTCGATGGAGATAATTATGTGACAAGTGAAATGACAATTAATCTGGATGCTAATGAGTCTTCACTAAGAAAGAAAAAGTTTGAGACCATTGAGTTAAGTAAAGAGCTGAAGTTGAAGCCCTCAATTGAAGAACCTCCCAAACTAGAGCTGGAGCAATTACTGAATCATTTGGAGTATGCATTCCTTAGAAACAATTCTACATTTCTAGTGATTATTGCTTCAAACTTAAAGCCGCATAAGAAAGATGAGTTACTGCAAGTGCTGAAGGAACACAAAAGAGCTATAGCCTAGAAGATTTCTAATATTAGAGGGATTAGTCCTTCTTTTTGCACCCACAAGATCTTAATGAAAGATGAGAATAAGTCATGTGTGCAAGCTCAAGGAGGTTAAATCCCAACATAAAGGAAGTTGTAAAGGTTGAGGTAATTAAACTTCTAGATGTTGGAGTTAATTACCCTATATTTGATAATACTTGGGTAAGTCCTGCAGGTTTTTTCCTAAAAAATGAGGCATGATTGTTGTGGCTAATGAGAAAAATGAGTTGATTCTAACAAGAATAGTCACTGGATGGAGAGTCTACAATGACTACAGGAAGTTGAAAGATGCTACAAGGAAAAACCATTTTCCTCTGCCATTCATGGATCAAATGTTGGAGAGGTTGTCTAGTCACATGTACTACTACTTTCTGGATAGACTTTCTGGCTATTTTCAAATTCTGAAAACTCCCAAAGATCAAGAAAAAATGACATTTACATGTCCATATGGTACATTTTCTTACTGAAAAATACCTTTTGGATTATGTAATGCCTCTGCTATTTTTCAATGATGCATGTTAACCATCTTTGATGAATTTGTAGAAGAAATTATGGAGGTATTTATGGATGATTTCTTGGTATTCTATAATTCTTTCCATATATGCCTTAAAATTTTAAAACGAGTTTTAATGAGATGTGAGGAAATGAACCTTTTGCTTAATTGAGAAAAGTGTCACTTCATAGTTCAAGAAGGGATTGTTTTGGGTCACAAAATTTCTAGTAAAGGGATTAAGGTTGATAGAGCAAAAATCAAAACCATCGAGAAACTACCTCTCTCTAATTCAGTTAAAGCTATCAGAAGTTTCCTATGACATGATGGGTTTTATAGGAGATTTATTAAAGATTTTTCCAAACTAGTGAAGCCTTTAACTAATCTTCTAGAAAAAAGACGTATTGTTTAATTTCAGTCAAGAATGTTTAGAGGTATTTAATGTTATTAAGGAAAAATCAATCAATGTTCCGATATGGTTGCACCTGATTGGAATTTACCCTTTGAACCAATATGTGATGCGAGTAATTTTACAGTAGGTATAGTTCTTAAACAATGAAGAGACAAGCAGTTTCAGCCGATCTATTATGCTAACAAGACTTTGAAAGACGCACAAGAGAATTACACAATTACAGAAAAAGAATTGCTAGCTATGATTTTTGCATTTATAAATTTAGACCTTATTTAATATTGCCTAAAGGTATTGTGTATACTAACCGCTCTGCTCTTTGCTACCTTCTTATTAAACCGGATGCAAAACCTAGACTTATAAGGTGGATTTTATTGTTGCAGGAATTTGATTTGGAGATTTGAGACAAGAAAGGAGCTAAAAATCTTGCAATAGACCACCTCCTAAGGCTTGAAAATCCACATCTTAAGAAGCTTGATGAAGATACGATAAATGACTCATTTTCTTAAAAGCGACTCTATACGGTAATTGATTCCGAAGTCCCTTGGTTTGCAAACATTGCGAATTACTTGGTTGCTAGCATTCTACCAAAAGGTTTTACTTATCATCAAAAAAGTAATTCTTTGCTGATGTGAAAAACTATTTTTTGGAGGATTCATTTCTTTTTTATGTGTGTGCAGATCAAATGATTCGACAATGTGTTCCGATACCAGAAGGGAATAAAATTTTGAAGCATTGTCACTCAGGACTAACAAGAGGACATTACTGTGAGGTTAGAATACTACATAAAGTCCTTGAATTAGGTTTTTTTGGCCCACATTGTTCAAAGATGCTAACAAATATGTTTCTCCTTGTGATAGATGCCAGAGGACAAGTAATATTTCCAAATGTGATGAAATGCCTCAAACTTATATGCTTTCTTGTGAAATTTTTTACATTTGGGGTATTGGTTTTATAAGATCGTTTCCTAGTTCTTATGGTAATAAATACATACTAGTAGCGATGGAATATGTGCCAAAATGGGTTGAAGCTCAAGCTTTACCAACTAATGATGCTAAGGCGTGTCATAGACCATGTGAACACTAGAGTCACTTAAAAATATAAAATTATTGCACTAGACACACGGTTTTATGGCCTACATGACCAGGCACATGGTCATGTACCCTTTTTGAAATATAGGGTTTTGTTTTTTCTTTCTTTTTTCTTATTCCCTTTACCCTCCTACCGTCATTCAAGCACCCCAGCTGCTGATTCCTCTTGACGTTGCCACCATCTTCTCTTTTCCCCAATTACTTGCCCCCAAACACCTCCAAACCATTTTCGATAGTCGTACGCCTTTATTGCCTACTTCCAAATGTCAAACAAACCTGTCGCCACCATGCACTCCCAAGCTCCCCTTTTTTTGTTGTCGTTCACTCTTAGCCTCGTCGACTATTTCCTTCTTTATCCCTTCCAACCGACTATCGTCCCCTCCATCACACCCTCCACCGTTCAAAAAACTTGATGTCCACGGAGTTAACTAAAAATTTTACTAAGGAAAGTACACCTATCAATTAATAGTATAGCTACGATGAGCAAAGATATCGTTCCCATGAAGACTAAAAGTACTTGTAACAGCGTGATTTAAGGGGTAGTCGGAACAGTTATCTTGGAATCACTAATTCAAGGTTTGATAAAATTATTTTCATGTTATGTTATGTGTTATAACATGTTTATAAGGATGCATGAAAATTTTTGTGCCTTAATTTTAGCAATTTCTAGCTAAATTGTGAAAAAGGACTAAATCGCAAAAAGTGCAAAAGTTCCATTTTAATTCCTAGAAGTGCTAAATAGCTATAGAGTATTAATTGGAGGCCCCAAATGTGAAATTTGGCCTTGTTAATGGCTTGGCTGGCCAAAGGATGACAAAGGGGACAAGGGCATTAAATGTTGTCATGTTAGGTATTAAAAAGAAATAAAATAAGATGAATTAAGCAAAAAGCTATCATCTTTTTATTTCTTCTCTTCTTCCATCGAAAATATCAACAAGAATGGCGGTTTTTGAAGCTCAAAATTTTAGCAAGCATTTCTTCTCACAAGTAAGTGAATTTGATGATCTTTCTTGATAATTTTTATACTTTTGGAGTCCCCAAAACTTAAGCTAGCTAATGAGGGGACTAATTTGTAACATGGTTGAGAGTCTAGGGACTTGCCATGAGAGAGCTTATGCTGGTTGCTGAATTTTTATGGAAGAAAATGAATGATAGGATGATGAGAAACAACTTTTGTGAAAGGTGTTGTCATGAAAACACCTAATTGGGACTAAAATGCAGAAGTTGTAATTTGTTCATTAAGGCATGAAATAGTTGGCATTGTGGATAGTTGTAATAGGATTAAATGTTCAGCTAGGCTTTTTTAATAAGAAAATGTGATAAAAAAATTATTTACGAGCCTAGGGTAAAATCGTAATTTTGCCAAAGTGTAGGGGCAAATTAGTCATTTTTTCCAAGAGTGTAGATTATGATATATTATGATTTATAAGTGATTAAATCACTAAATTCCATTGTTCTAGATCAAAGAAAATGAGTTTCAGACATAGAACGGGTGAAAAGAGAAATATGGGCAAAAAGTCATTTTTGGCCTTTTCGTCGTCAAGGTAAGTTCACGTGCAAACGTTGTAATTAAATTTGAGTTAATTTAACATTCCAATGTGGTATGGAATGGATATTTTCTATATGAATGTATGAAATATCTTTTGATGAAATGTCAATAGAATTGAATCTAAGAGTAATGGGAAATGTGTATAGCATGATATGATGATGGTTAAAGTCTCGAGTAAGACCATATTGGAATATAGCCTTGGTGTAAGACTTCGTATAAGACCATGTCAAGGACATGGCATCAACATGTTAATGTATGTAAGACCCTGTTGGAGACTTAAGAGAGTTATTTAATAATTTGAATGATTCAACAGATATGTTGAATGTATGCGTTGTACCACGAGAAGCAAGTATGTGTTAGAACTGAATTGATTTAAATTCAATATATGATGAACCTTAATGGGATATGTGTAATTAATGCACCTTAGTTGTATGAGATAGATTTATTGATGCATTATGTGACTACGAACGAGTATTGTAGGAAGTTAAGCAAGAATGATAGTGAGTGAGGATGTTTATGAATGAACATTTGAATTAGATAAATGTATGTGGACAGATATTTGCGAATGTATACTATCGATGGGCTATGTGTGATATCACCTAATATATCATTAATTGATGGGCTGTATGTGATACCATCAACTATATTACTATCGGTGGGCTGTGTGCGTTACCACCTGATAAATTAGTAATCGATGGGCTGTGTGCGATACCATCACTTATAAATGATTGGTGAGCTAAGTGCGAAATCACCATAAGTATAATTGATTGGTGGGTTGTGTGCGATACCACCCTATAAGAGATTCAATGGTGGGCTAAGTGCGTAACCCCGAGAGATTAGTAATATGAGTGGCTTATTGAAAATGCTTGATGTGTTGTTTTATATGATCTTGTGATGATCAGTGCAGGAATGTATGCTAACTAAATGAGCATTTGGCTTGTGGCATGGTAAGAATATGGTAAGAGGTAGAATGAGCAAGCTTTAAGGATGATTGAGTAAGTAACTATGAGTTCGTAAGAAAAGCTCATCATAATAAATTGCAGTCATGTATATTCAATGAATATCAGTGTTTATCAGTTGTATGCAGATGAACTTACTAAGCATTTTTGCTTACTCTTTTTATTTTTCTCATCTCTTATAGGTTAATTTAGCTAGCTCGGGTTGGAGATTGTCGAAAATATTTTCACACTATTGAGCAGACACTCGGTGTGAGGTATCAAGTCCCCATGAGTTATGGCATGTATAGGACTAGTACTTAAGGTTGATTAAGACGTTGTTGATGTAGCCATAGATGATGGCCTAAGTTGTTTGTAATTACATGGGAAATAGTTGTCCCTAATGTATGGGATGAAGACTTTATTTCTTTTATGATTAAATGTCTTTAATTCAAGAGTAATATTGATGTTATGTGTAGTTATGTGATGAGGTATGAAATGTATTGAATCATGAGTTTGATCTTGATTTCAGGGTGGAAATTGGCTTGGTAAATAGCCTCTAAGTGCCCACACGGTTAGACACACGGGAGTGTGTCTAGGCCGTGCGTACCCTGCACTTTTATAATTGAAGTCAAGATAGGCCACGAGCAAATCCCACGGCCGTTTGTATCAGCTATGTATGACACACGGTTAGAACATGGGCATGTGCCCCAGGTCATGTGATCAAGTCAGTATATCAAGGTTTAGCACACGGTCTAAGTCCACGGGCATGCCAAGGCCCTGTGTGTTTAGTCAGTGTCGAACACGGGTGGTAGGCACGGGCGTGTAATATTGGTACACGGGCGTGTCCCAAATCACATGGGCATGTGACCCCTGTTTTGTGAAAAAGTTTCTCAAGTTCATAAAAGTTTTCAAGATTAGTTCCAAAACCTCTCGGAGGTATGTTTAAGGCCTCGTAGGCCAAGATTGAGTAATTGATATGATTGAATGAAATTTTATAGCCCGAATTGAAGAGTTAAGTAAGACCAAGCATGGTAATGCATCGTACCCGGTTTTGATGTCGGACTCGGGTAAGGGGTGTTACAGTACTAGTAATTACCATCTTTCTATTATTTAACCGAATAATTAGAGTGATTGATTAAAACTAAAATTAACTAAATTAATTAACTAACCAACACAATAAAGAATATATCAGGAAAGTAATCGATTAACAACCAATAAGCAAAATAATACCCAAGAATTCACCTAGATTTCATCTGTCACTATCAATTTAAATTACGCAATTTCTTTACATAGCACATTGATCCATAGAAATCACTAAATTATGTTAATATCTCTCTCGAGCATAAGAGCAACTGACTCTAGATTGATTAATTGAAATTTCTTTCTAATTAAAACCCCTTATTATCGCATTAAATCATGCAATGGATTCCCCTATTAGATTTGACTCTATTTCGGTAGATTTATGTAACACCCCAAACCAGGTCTATGGGTTAAGATGAGATTTGGTTTGTCACATATAACGAACATCCATTTAATTATCTAATGATTTAGGTAAAACAGTTCTACAAAACCTTTTGAAAATGAAGTTTAGTAAAAACCAAGAATTTGATTTAAAATTGATGAATAATGTAGTACTAGTTTGAAGTCTTATTATTTAATGTTTAATTGTTAAAGACTTTAAAATAATTTTAAAGAGTTCAAAAGAATTTGAAAATAAGAATATTTAAAGAATCTTATATGTTTAAAAATAAAATATTTAAGGAAACATTATTAAAATAGTATTAGTCCAAATTAAGTGTCTAAAGCATAATTAAATCCATCCACACATAAAAATCCATAAAATAATATTAATAGAGGCCTTATTACATCATACCCAAAATAGTAATTAAATAAATATACTTAATTGAAGTTCATAGTTTATAAAATCCTTGTTCGAAGTATGGCCTCCACGAAGTCATCCCATTAAAGCCTCCGTCAATTGCCATTACCTGAGAAGGATAATAAAGCAGAGTGAGTTACTCAGAACTTAGTGTATAACCCACTTACCATATCCATTGGGCCAAATCATCAAGACATTATAATGGGCTTGAGCCCATTTACGGATTTAACAATATAATAATAATGCATGTAGAATGAAATTCCCAACCAATCCTAAATTTTCCATCCGCTACACACCACCCGTACCAACTAACACACCTGTGGGGATCAAGTCAACCCACCCCGCCAACACACCAATCACAGGCATAAAGCCATTTAAATAATATTGTGGTGCACCACCGAACTAGATTGTGGCAAAGCCACCCGAACTAGATTTTTGGCAACAGGCCTTTCTTCTCTTCGTCAATTTTCCCAACCCATGCAATCATGTTTATATATAAAACATAACAATACATCCACATGATTAATTTAACAAAAGGCCCATAATACAAGTGGGTCCATATTTCAAATTTTCATTTTGGCCCATAAGGCAAAATAGCATTTTAGCCCATTTAACGATCTAGCAAACCTTGGCCCATATATCGATCTAGCAGTTTTTGGCCCATATATCGATCTGGCAGTTTTTAGCCCATATATCGATCTAGCAGTTGTTGGCCCATATATCACATGAGGCATAAAATATTACTATTTATCAAATAACCCATTGAGGGCATTTTTGTAATTTCTATGACTTTAATCATTTTCATGCATTTACACAAAAGTGTTAATTATTTCGTATTTCTCCGATTTTGCCATCTTTACGATTTTATCCCAATACTTACGGTATAGTACCTAACTCGAGAGATAACTGTGAAGTTACACACCTGGTTACGGTGAGAACTAGACTTTCCCACTCGTCGATACCTAAACACGCATCACGATAATTTAGAACACTAATACTATTTATAAATCTATTCTTATAAATAACGATCTAGACTTTACCCTTGGAATTTTGAACAACTTTTATATGCGGTTTTTCCCCGATTGTTGGTTCATTTCCCGATGAATATCCTCGAACAAACAAAAGTTCAAGAGTACGAATGACTTCAAATAATAGATTCTCCTCGGATAAGGGTCCACAACCCAGTGGAAAATCTTGGATTCCCGAAATAGCCTTTAACTTAAATTTCGGGGGAATATCGAACCACCCCTCTTCCGAACACTATTTACAACCTTTTTCGTCCCTATCTTGATTATCTCCATTGACAAAAGATCGTTAGTCCAACTAAAAAGTATATCGAAAAATGTGACTAACGATTTTAAGGGTGAAATCGGCTTACCATAAAATATCCTTGTTCCACAAGATAAAAATCGAACGACAACGTCCCCTAAAATGAAATGGATTAGTAGTCCGTCTATAACAATATGTCGAGTAGTATATAGCTCCTTGATAAGAACCTTTACCATGAAAAATATGATCCGAACTTAACAACCTCAAGATGACTTTGACGAGATGGTGATTCGGCCCTCCACTATCACACTATAAAAATAAAAGATTGTCTAAGGGAAAAGAACGTTATTATCGGTCATAAGACCCTCCCAAACTTATATATATTCGACTAAGAAAAGAAGGGAAAAGAAAATATTTGAAAAGAGTTCTTACTGATTGCTTAAACGAAGGTTGAAGGAATAATCAACAAAACAATATAGATGAAGAGAAGATTCGGCTTTGAAGGAAAATTGAAGGAAATGGTATTAGTACCATCCGGCCATGGGGAGAAAAGAATGGAGAAGATGTTTGAATGATAAATAAAATGGAGAGGAAAAGAGAATGGGAAGTAAGTGTTTATGATTTGGTTTTCAAAGAGAAGAAAAGAGAAAGAGAAAAGTGATGAGTTTAGGAACAAAATGCATTCGGCAATGGGGGAGGAGAAGGAAAAAGAAATGGCTTTTTGTGTTGATAATTTTGGCACTAGGAGAGAATATAAGATGAAGCACTTGAGAGGTTTTGCAAAATAAATGACCCAAATGGTCAAAAAATGACCAAAAGAAACAAAACAAAAGTTGCTTCCTCCTAATACAAACACATTAGGCCAAGAGAGGGAAAGATTGAAGGAGAAATGTCTAGCAAAACAAAAGTGACCAAATGATACCCAAAAGCTACCAATCAAACTAAACCTATCACCTAATTTTGCCACCTAAAATTTGGCTCCCCCTTTAGTCCACAATGCCGTCCAAATTCATGGACAAAATGTCCATTCAAAAGTTTCCAAGACATCATCCTTGTATCATGCCTTGTGATATTCCACTTTCCAAAAGATTAAAAATTTTATCCCTAAAATCAAGTTGATTCTATCCCTAAATTCATGCTTGCCATAACCTTTAGCCTCCTTACCATAAAAGAATTTGTCCATCTTATCCATGAATGAAGCTTGGCCGACACTTGCTAGGAAAGAGTAAAAATAAATGCTCACAATTTGCATGCTAGGAGATTCGAACCTCTCCCCTCAATACCATGCATGTAGCGCATATCCACTTAACCAATAACTCAACTTATGCTATCTTTTACCACTTTAATTAACTTAAACTTCATAGTCACCTGATTCCTCTACAGTAAAGTACTCTTTACTAAAATTTATTCTTACTCCGAATAAACCCGAGCCTTCTCAAGACTATATTAAACACACAAATAAAATCATTCACAAGCTAAACACCAAAAACATGCAACATATCGATACTCACATTTTTAGGATGTTACAATTCTACCCCCTTAAAGAAAATTTCGTTCTCGAAATTTTACCTGATTAAAAGAGGTGAGGATATTGTTGTCGAATTGCATCCTCAGGCTCTCACTAGCTTCCTCCTCTCCGTGATTATGCCATAAAACCTTGACCAAAGGCACGGTCTTCTTTCGTAGCACTTTAACATCTCGGTCTAAGATTTCCACTGGTTCCTCCTCAAAAGATAAGTCTGATATCAACTCCACTTCTTCTACCGGTACTATGTGAGACGGATCCAATTTATAGTGCCTCAGCATAGAAACATGGAAAACATTATGAATCTGACTCAACTCCAGAGGTAATTCAAGCTGATAGGCCATTGGACCAACACGCTTCATCACACGATATGGTCCAATGAACCTAGGGCTCAACTTGCCCTTCCTTCCACATCTAAAAATCTTCTTCCAAGGTGAGACTTTCAGAAAGACCTGATCTCCTACTGCAAACTCAATATCCTTACGCTTCAGATCCGCATATGATTTTTGTTGATCCGAAGCTTCCTTTAACCGCGCTCGAATCACCTTTACCTTTTCTTCCGTCTCAGATATCAACTCAGGACCCAACAACTGTCGTTCCCCCAATTCAGTCCAACAAGTAGGGGTACGACACCTACGACCGTATAAAGCTTCATAAGGCGCCATTTGGATACTTTGGATTGGTAATGTTATTATACACAACTCGCCAATGGTAGGAAATCCTCCCAACTACCTCTGAAGTCGATTATACAACCACGTAACATGTCTTCCAAAATCTGAATTACTCTTTCGATGACCATCTGACTGAGGATGAAAAGCCGTACTAAAGTTTAACTTTGTTCCCAAAGCCTCGTGTAAAGCTTTCCAAAACCGTGATGTAAACACGGGATCCTCGTCCAATATGATGAACCTTTGGTACCCCATGCAACCTCACGATCTTAGATATATCTGACTTAGCCAATTTTTGTAATGAGTAGTCCATACGAACTGGAAGAAAATGAGCAGTCTTCGACAAACGATCAACTACTACCCAAACGAAATTTTTCTTAGTAGGTGTTAAAGGTAACCCACTAACAAAATCCATTGATATCCGCTCCCATTTCCATAGGGGAATCTTTACCGGTTGTAATAAGCCTGACGGCAGTTGATGCTCCGCCTTCACTTGTTGACAAGTCAAACATTTACCTACAAACTCAAAAATCTCACGCTTCAACCTTGGCCACCAATACCTTTCACGGAGATCTCGATACATCTTATTTCCTCAGGGGTGCATAGCATAAAGGCTACTATGCGCCTCCCGCAGAATCATTTGTCTCAAATCTGAGTCCTTGGGCATACAAATTCTTCCACGAAAACACAGCACTCCATCATTATTCATACCAAAATCCCCTATTTCACCATTTTCAACTTGCTGAATTAAGGATCCCAACTTTTCATCTGATATCTGCTTTTCCCTGATCTGATCTAACCACAGAGGCTTCACCTGAAGTTCCGCTAACAGACTACCATCCTCATACAAACTTAGATGAGCAAACATTGCTCTTAAATCAGATACCACCTTACGACTTAATGCGTCTGCTACCACGTTAGCCTTTCTAGGATGATACTCGATTGAGAAATCATAATCCTTTAACAACTCCGCCCACCTTCTTTGTCTCAAGTTTAACTCCTTCTGGGTAAGAAGATACTTAAGACTCTTATGATCCATATAGATGATAGACTTCTCACCGTAGAGGTAGTGCCTCCAAATCTTTAAAGCAAACACTACCGCAGCCAACTCCAAGTCATAAGTAGGGTAGTTTACTTCGTGCGGTCTCAACTGACGAGAAGCATAGGCCTCCACTTTCTATTTTGCATCAGCACATATTCTAAACCCGTGTGTGACGTGTCACAGTAGACGATAAATTCTTTTCTAGCCTCAGGTTGAATCAGTACTGGTGCTTCCGTCAAAATCTTCTTCAATTTCTCGAAACTTTTTTGTTGTTTATCAGTCCATACATCGCAATAGCTTAGTTAGGGGTGTAGCAATCAAGGAAAACCCCTCAACAAACCGTCTATAATATCCAGCCAATCCTAAGAAACTCTGAATCTCAGCTACTGACTTGGTGGTTTCCAATCCAATACAGCCTCAATCTTCCGAGGATCCACCCTTATTCCTTCAACTGACACCACATGACCCAAGAAAGTCACTTCCCTTAACCAAAAATTCACATTTACTGAATTTGGCATAGAGTTTCTTATCACGAAGTAACTGCAATACTATACGCAAATGTAAGTCATGCTCCTCTTCATTTCTCGAATATACCAAAATGTCATCTATGAACACTACCACAAACCGGTCTAAATAAGGTTGAAAGACCCGATTCATCATGTCCATAAATGCAGCTGGTGCATTGGTCAACCCAAACGGCATCACCAAGAACTCATAATGTCCATAACGAGTTCGGAATGCCGTCTTATGAATATCTGCCTCTTTCACTTTGAGTTGATGATAACCCGATCTCAAATCAATTTTGGAGAAAACTGATGCTCCTTTCAATTGATCAAACAAGTCATCAATTCTTGGCAAGGGATACCTATTCTTGATCGTCAATTTATTCAACTGCCTGTAATCAATGCACATACGCATCAACCTATCCTTCTTCATAATGAACAAAACTGGTGCTCCCCACGGAGACACACTCGGTCGAATAAATCCCCGATCCAACAACTCTTGAATTTGAGCTTTAAGCTCCGCCAACTCCTTCGGTGCCATCTTATAAGGTGCAATAGATACTGGAGCCGTTCCGGGCAAAAGCTCAATACCAAATTCTACTTCCCGATCTGGAGGTATACCAGGAAGTTCTTTGGAAAAGTCATCTGAAAATTCCTTCACCGTTCTCACATCTTCCACTGATAACTCCTTGGCATCCAAAGCACAAATAAAAGCTAGGAATGCTCCATACCCTTTCCGCACCAACTTTTCTGCCTTTAACGCAGATACCACATTTTCCAAGTAATTCCTTCGTTTGCCTATCATTACTACTTCCTTATCATCTAAAGTCCTTATTGACATCCGCTTTATAGCACAATCCAAATGCACCCGGTGCTTCACCAACTAATCCATGCCCAGAATGAGATCGAATTCGCCGAAAGGCAGTTCCATCAAATCCACCAAAAATATTTCTCTTTGGATTTCTAAAGGCACGTCTCTAAACAGTTTCTTCACACATACTGACTGTCTAAAGGACTAATTACCGTTATCTCACTATCAGTAATCTCAGATTCTATATTCAGGTTTCTAGATATGGCACTAGCAACATACGAGTGGGTAAAATCGATATCTATCAAAGCAGTAATAGGCACATCAAAGATGAAGAACGTACCAGTTATCACATCAGTTGCATTGCCATCCTCACGGAGTCTAACCGCATAGATCAACCCTAGCTGTCTTACCTCCATATTACCTCTAGAACCATTGCCTCGACTCGGTGCACCTTGTCCGCGTCAAACCCCATTACCACCACGACCTGGTCCACGGCCTCTCGGTGGCTGCTAAGCGCCTCTGGCCAACTGATCATCAGGGTTACGAGCTTCCTGAGTCGTATCCATCCGTCGAGGGCAATTCTTATATTGATGATCCTTGGAACCACATTTATAACAAGCACCGCTTTTCCTCCAAAGACTCTCCGGTGTCGTTTTCCACATTCAGCATCCTCGACTACGGTTAGTAGCCACAAGTGCTCTACCTTGAGCTGGCTCATCATTTCGAGGCCTCTTCTAAAACCTTTTTGAAGAACTCGAATACTTTATATCTCTCTTGCCTCTGACTCTTTCCCGATTCTGACGTTGAGCTCTTAGCCTCTTCGGCTATCTTGGTTTTCTCCACAAGCGTGGAAAAAATTCTTACTTGTTGTGGGCTATCAGTACCCGCAACTCATCATTTAACCCATCCTCGAAGCGTACACAGCGCTCATGATCCGTTGGTACTATAGTTCGAGCATAACGACTCAAGCGTAAAAATTCTGCCTCATAAGCTGCCACCGTCTTATTTCCTTGAACCAGATTCAAGAATTCCTTCCTCCGAGTATCCACATAACTTGTCCCTACATATTTCCCTTGAAAGGCAGCTTTGAAGAATTCCCAAGTAACGAATGCAGCTTTGGTGCCTTCTCGAACAGTAAGCCACCATTGATATGCCTCGTCCCTTAACAAGGACATCGCTCCTCTTAGTTTTTGCTCTACAGCGCACTCTAGATCATCCATAATTCGCTCTACAGCCTCAAGCCAATATTCAACAACATTCAGAGCTACACTTGAAACACCTCTAAAAACTTCAGCACGACTTGATTTCAGTCGCTCCAATATCAACCCACGAGCTGTTGGCCCAGCTCTAGTTCCAGCGACCCTTTCAAAGACTCGCAACATTGCTCGTGTCAAAGCATTATCTTCTCTTCTATGGTCCTGTGATTCATTTTTTGACGCAGGTGATGCCGGTGCATCCATTTCTAGGATATGTCTCGATTCCTCAGACACAACTCTAGCACATCGGCGTCTACCACGGCCACGTCTACCACGTCCGCGTCCTCTGACACTTATACTGACTAACTCATTTTAATCTGACTACGAATTTTATGAATTTGAAAACTATTTCAGTGTTTATTAACGATATTTTATGAGATTCATGAGATAAAGTTATTTTTTTCGCAAACACATCCTATAGTCTCGATCTCTATAATTTTCAACACTTAAAACTAGAAGTTCTAGAGTGTTCCTATGATCATATCATCATAATAATCATTCAATAATGAATACTTACTTGACTTGGTGCTGGATGCTTGTGGTGCCTTACAACCTTTAAAACATAATTAAAATAATTTCAAACGAAAGTTATTTGTTGAACCCTACCACAGCCAAGTTTTGAAACTGGCTCTGATACCATTAAATGTAACACCTCAAACCAGGTCTATGCGTTAAGATGAGATTTGGTTTGTCACACATAATGAACATCCATTTAATTATCTAATGATTTAGGTAAAACAGTTCTACAAAACCTTTTGAAAATGAAGTTTAGTAAAAACTAAGAATTTGATTTAAAATTGATGAATAATGTAGTACTAGTTTGAAGTCTTATTATTTAATATTTAATTGTTAAAGACTTTAAAATAATTTTTAAAGAGTTCAAAAGAATTTGAAAACAAGAATATTTAAAGAATCTCATATGTTTAAAAACAAAATATTTAAGGAAACATTATTAAAATAGTATTAGTCCAAATTAAGTGTCTAAAGCATAATTAAATCCATCCACACATAAAATCCATAAAATAATATTAATAGAGGCCTTATTACATCATACCCAAAATAGTAATTAAATAAATATACTTAATTGAAGTTCATAGTTTATAAAATCCTTGTTCAAGTATGGCCTCCACGAAGTCATCCCATTAAGCCTCCGTCAATTGCCATTACGAGAAGGATAATAAAGTAGAGTGAGTTACTCGAACTCGATGTATAACCCACTTACCATATCCACGGGCCAAATCATCAAGACATTATAATGGGCTTGAGCCCATTTACTGGTTTAACAATATAATAATAATAATAATGCATGTAGAATGAAATTCCCAACCAATCCTAAATTTTCCATCCGCTACACACCACCGTACCAACCAACACACACTGGGGATCAAGTCAACCCACCCGCCAACACACCAATCGCAGCATAAAGCCATTTAAATAATATTGTGGTGCACCACCGAACTAGATTGTGGCAAAGCCACCCGAACTAGATTTTTGGCAACAGGCCTTTCTTCTCTTTGTCAATTTTCCCAACCCATGAAATCATGTTTATATATAAAACATAACAATACATTCACATGATTAATTTAACAAAAGGCCCATAATACAAGTGGGTCCATATTTCAAATTTTCATTTTGGCCCATAAGGCAAAATAGCATTTTAGCCCATTTAACGATCTAGCAAACCTTGGCCCATATATTGATCTAGCAGTTTTTGGCCCATATATCGATCTAGCAGTTGTTGGCCCATATATCACATGAGGCATAAAATTTTACTATTTATCAAATACCCCATTGAGGGCATTTTCATAATTTCTATGACTTTAACCGTTTTCATGCATTTACAATTATTTTATATTTCTCTGATTTTTCCATCTTTATGATTTTATCCCAATACTTACGGTATAGTATCTAACCCGAGAGATAAGTGTGAAGTTACACACCTGGTTACAGTGAGAACTAGACTTTCCCGCTCGTCGATACCTAAACACGCATCACGATAATTTAGAACACTAATACTATTTATAAATCTATTCTTATAAATAACGATCTAGACTTTACCCTTGGAATTTTGAACAACTTCTATATGCGATTTTTCCCCGATTGTTGGTTCATTTCCAGATGAATATCCATGAACAAACAAAGGTTCAGGAGTACGAACGATTTTAAATAATAGATTCTCCTCGGATAAGGGTCCACAACCCGGTGAAAAATCTCGGATTCCCGAAATAGCCCTTCGCTTAAATTTCGGGGGAATAGCGGAACCACCCCTCTTTCAAACACTATTCACAACCTTTTTCGTCCCTATCTTGATTGTCTCTATTGAAAAAAGATCGTTAGTCTAACTAAAAAGTATATCGAAAAATGTGACTAACAATTTTAAGGGTGAAATCGGCTTACCACAAAATATCATTATTCCACAAGTTAAAAATCGAGCGATAACGTCCCCTAAAATGAAATCGATTAGTAGTCCATCTATAACAATATGTCGAGTAGTATATAGCTCCTTGATAAGAACCCTTACCTTGAAAAATATGATTCGAACTTAACAACCTCAAGATGACTTTGACGAGATGGTGATTCGGCCCTCCACTATCACACTATAAAAATGAAAGATTGTCTAAGGGAAAAGAACATTATTATCGGTCATAAGACCCTCCCAAACTTATATATATTCGGCTAAGAAAAGAAGAGAAAAGAAAATATTTGAAAAGAGTTCTTACCTATTGCTTAAACGAAGGTTGAAAGAATAATCAACAAAACAATATTGATGAAGAGAAGATTCGGCTTTGAAGGAAAATTGAAGGAAATGGTATTAGTACCATTCGACCATGGGGAGAAAAGAATGGAGAAGGTGTTTGAATGATAAATAAAGTGGAGAGGAAAAGAGAATGGGAAGTAGGTGTTTATGATTCGGTTTTCAAAAAGAAGAAAAGAGAAAGAGAAAAGTGATGAGTTTAGGAACAAAATGCATTCGGCAATGGGGGAGGAGAAGGAAAAGGAAATGGCTTTTTGTGTTGATAATTTCGGCACTAGGAGAGAATACAAGATGAAGCACTTGAGAGGTTTTGCAAAATAAATGACCCAAATGGTCAAAAAAATGACCAAAAGAAACAAAACAAAAGTTGCTTCCTCTTAACACAAATACATTCGGCCAAAAGCGGGAAAGATGGAAGGAGAAATGTCTAGCAAAACAAAAGTGACCAAATGATACCCAAAAGCTACCAATCAAACTAAACCTATCACCAAATTTTGCCACCCAAAATTTGGCTCCCCCTTTAGTCCACAATGCCGTCAAAATTCATGGACAAAATGTCCATTCAAAAGTTTCCAAGACATCATCCTTGTATCATGCCTTGTGATCCTCCACTTTCCAAAAGATTAAAAATTCTATCCCTAAAATCAAGTTGATTCTATCCCTAAACTCATGCTTGCCATAACCTTTAGCCTCCTTACCATAAAAGAATTTGTCCATCTTATCCATGAATGAAGCTTGGCCGACACTTGCTAAGAAAGAGCAAAAATAAATGCTCACAATTTGCATGCTAGGAGATTCGAACCTCTCCCCTCAATATCATACATGTAGCACATATTCACTTAACCAATAACTCAACTTATGCTATCTTTTACCACTTTAATTAACTTAAACTTCATAGTCACCTAATTCATCTACAGTAAAATACTCTTTACTAAAATTTATTCTTACTCTGAATAAACCCGAGCCTTCTCAAGACTATATTAAACACACAAATAAAATCATTCACAAGCTAAACACCAAAAACATGCAACATATCGATACTCACATTTTTAGGATGTTACAATTTATGTCAACCTATTTCTAGGATTATATGCAACTTCACTCAATTACGCAAGATCTACTCTTAAGCATGGTCTATTCAACCACTGATTTAAGCACATCAAACATGGATCGAATAATTTAGAAATATTAAACCAAGAATTAAGAACACATAATTAAGAACAAGAAACTAAGTATTTATTACTTAAAATAAAAATCAAACGACAGAATCCATTATAGGGTTCATCTCCCCTAGGTATTTAGAAAATTAGTTCATGCTTGAAAATAAAAACATCCAAGACATAGTATAATTGAAAGAAATAAAGAAACTCATGATAATTTCTTAAGAAATTAATGTGGAATCTTCAATTTTGACAGAAATCTACTTCAGAGTCGACTTTAATGGTGTTTTTTGAGTTGTTTTCTCGAGTATTCTATGACAACTCACTCATATCTTATTATTTTTGTCATATATAAGTCTTAGAATGCCCAAAAAACCTAAAAATCACAATTTTTCACAATTCGATACGTAATCCCATGAAATTGGCACGGCCTACCAAACGCCCATGTGGGTCATACGGTCGTGTGGTCTGGTCATGTAGAGTGGTTCAGCATGTGTGGCTCCTACAACTTGCTTCGACGCTTCGGTTTTCACTTGTTTTTCTTTTTCTCCCAAGTGCTCTATTAAGCATTAAAACATGAATTTAGAGGATTAGAAATATAAAATTCATAATTAACATCAGATAATCACCCAAAAATATATTAAGAATGAGGTTAAAACATGTTACTTTTAGCACTTATCAAATATCCCCGCACTTAAGTGTTTACTTGTCCTCAAATAAATTCTTAACCCACATTCAAGTTAACTTCCCTCAATTTATCGTTTTCACCGATAATATCTTAGTATAATTAATAGATAATCATCCATTAAAAATTCAAACTAAAATCACACTAAAGAACACAAGCAATCCAAGCAGAGATTTTTCAAACATAAAAATATAGGCGTCTCCCTTATCTTAATAATTACCTGAAATTCAAACTCAACAAGAATGAACACTCTCACTAAGGATTCACTCAAAGCACTCAAAGTGTTTGAGGTTCATGTAGTGCACTCAACAATCTAAAAAGAAATGTTATTATCGTAAGATTGCTTGAAAATCAAATCTCCACCACTATATAACGAGATGTCACACCAATCAAGAGGTCTTTACAAGATTGTAACGGGGCTTACGTTAAGGGTACGGAAATGGTTAGAAAAGTTGGTTACAATCGAAAGTCAAGTTAATAAC
Source organism: Gossypium rotundifolium (assembly GCA_025506655.1). NCBI lineage: Eukaryota > Viridiplantae > Streptophyta > Magnoliopsida > Malvales > Malvaceae > Gossypium > Gossypium rotundifolium. The sequence goes on from CP106731.1 coordinate 121,413,060, forward strand.
ATACAAAATTAGAAAAAAAATCAATTATTGAATTAAAAGAATTTACATCAACAAGAAATAAAAGGCAGACGTGAGCTTTTATACAAACGATGAAACTCATGATTCAAGCAAAAAATTTTCTTTTTAATTATTATTTTCATTTATTATTATTTTTCAATCTCTTTTTTTTCTTTTTTTTTTTTTTTTTTTTGAGAATAAAGTAAAGTTCAACAATGCAAAAGATAAAATATAGTTAGACAACTAATCAAATCGAATCTCGATAAAAATGGAATCAATTAAAAAGGTTGTTTACAACATTAATGTGGGTTTTTGGGTTAACACGAACGGTTGTTAAGTAAAAAAAATGTGCCAGAATCAACGGGGTTTACTAAGGATTAATTTAACGAGTAAGCTGTCTATAGGTTAAGCGGGTTAAATCTTAGGTGTCTTTATCATCTCAATATATCAAATCAATAATGTGGTCTCGACATGTATAACCGAAGCAAGTTTTAGAATAACAAATCAAGTTTACATACTCACAACCAAAAATAAAATGAGCACGAAATAAAATGTATACTTTATAGGCTCAAAAGCTCACAAAAAATATAATTTTAATGTTAAACTTGTAAATTTAAAATTTCAGGATAATGCTTAAGTTCAGGGAGACAACTTAAAATAATAATTTTGAAAAAAAAAAACTTATCATGCTTGACTCTTGTGTGTCTTAAAGTATAAATCACACAGTGCATAAGAATTCTCAAATTAACCCAAACAAAATCAATAAAAATTCCAAATTAAAAAAAAAATTAACTTCAATGTTAGGTTTGAGAAAATAACTTAAACACAAAAAAACAATCCTGGGACTATATCACATAAACATATAAAATCATTTCCACACTTAATATGTGCATTGCGCTCAATGTACAAACAAATATAAACACAATAAGCAAAATATCATAAGTGAGGAAGAGAACTGAAACTGCCCTAAACTTAGATGATTTCTCCGGAATAGTGAAATTCGGAAATGTAAATTCTAAATTAAGCACATTGTTTCGAGCACACTAATAAGAAGATAGATAAAAATAAAACTAAGATAAAGAGATAACATAAAAAAGAAGATGGATAAAAAATAAAACTAAGATAAAGAGATAACATAAAACATATAAATCTGAAAAATAAAATAAAAATAACGACAATAAAAATAAAAGTACAAATAAAAATACATATAATATAATATAATATAAAACTAAGTGGAATCAGTATTCTACATTGTGTGGAATGTCAGAATCGAGAGGCATACGTACAACAAGGGATCTATATACAAATAAAAATCTATCTATAAGTATAGTATACATAAAACTACTAATTCTAAAAAATAAATTATCAACAATATATACCTTTAATAATTTTTAAAATTAATAATTTAATCTTATTTTCCTATTCAAAGAAAATCTTAATTATTTTTATTATCATTAAAATTAAAATTATTTATTAATTATTTATCTTATTTTTACTAAAATAAAATATTAATTACTTTTATTATCATTAACATAAAAACTTTAGTACTTTTTAATGATAATTATTTAATATTATTTTCTTATTGAAAGAAAATATTAATTACTTTATTATCATTAACATTAAAATTTTTAATTAAAGTAAAATTCCTTAATCAATTAATTTTTTTTTTAGATAATTAATTAATTTTATTACATTAACTAATTTTTCCAATGCCTTTTATTTATCATTATAATATATATATCCTTATAAGTTATAAGTGACACTATATAAATCAATTAATTTATCTGATTTTATTAATTCATCATTAATGCCTTTTATTAAATGTTAATTTTTTAAAAATTAAAAATAGGCTAATATTTAATTAAAAATAGAGTAATGTTTTATATTTATATGTATAAATAAATTGTAATATAATGAAACAAAATAAAATGCTTATTTTATTAAACTTCAGCAAAGAGTTTTTGTTAGTATATTATCAATTGTTTTTAATTCAATATAGTAAAGAAATATAATATCATAAAATTAATTTCTTTAAAAGTAATTATCTATCTTCAAATAAATATATTGGAAAGTTACCCTAATAAGAAAATTGCCCTTCTTTTAAGTGTTTTAATAGAGGATTATAAAATATATATGTTATAAATAAATATGAATGTTCATATTCTACCCCTCATTTATAAGGTAAAACTTCTCATTCATTACAAATTGTTCAATGTGTTAATGAAGCACTTAAATAAGCTTTATTTATTGTATTGCATTGAATTTCAATTTACTTATAAATAAGATTCTTTCGTGAATAAAAAAAGAGATACGAGAAAATTATCTGTTTACTTTAAGTATTCTTTTATTTGATTATTTTATAATACGTTATCAGCACGAGCTTCTATGAGTTCATAGTAAAGTTCACGTCATTTCGACTTTATATAATTTACTCGTATAGCTCTCTTAAACTATATACGGTATACCAGAGCCGTCCCTGAATTTTTTTTGGCCTGGGGCGAATTGAAAAAAATGGACCCCTAACGCACTTTATTTTTGCCCTGGATTTTTTTTAAAAAAAAGGGCCCCTAACGCATTTTTTTTGGCCCTGAATTTTTTTTAAAAAAATGGGCCCCTAACGCACTTCTTCTTTGGGCCCTGAATTTTTTAAAAAAATGGGCCTCTAACGCACTTCGCACTGAATTTTTGTTTTAAAAAAAAGGCCCTAACGCATTTCTTTTCTTCAAAAAATGGGCCTCAAATTGAATTTTTTTAATAAAATTTAAAAAATTTTCTATTGGGCCCCAGGCAGGGCCCCACTTTCTTGCCTGAGTAGCGACCTCATGTATACATATTTTCATAATTCTTTTATTTTATTTTCTAGATAAAATATTTGCTTTGGGTAATATTTTCACATTTATTTTTACAACTAAAATCTAATAATGATAATTATATATACATGTTTTTTTATTAAAAGAAATTTCAATTAATGTAATTTGTGTTAAGTTATTATTATGACTATTCCTCTCTATGCCAATATTTGACGTGCATATTATTATTTAGCAAATTTGGTATATATAATTGAATTATTTTATGATTGAGAATGCTTATTATTTTACTAATATTTTTTATATTTTGATTCAAGTGATTATAATGTCAAATCTTGCCAAACTTAAATTTGCGGCCTTAGACATATCAGGCAAGAATTATTTGTCATGAGTGTTAGATGCTGAATTTCACCTAGATGCTAAAGGTCTAGGAAATACTATATTAGCAGATAAAGAAGCATCTAATCAATACAAGGCAAAAGTAATGATTTTCATTCGTCATCATCTACATGAAGGATTAAAAGTGGAATATCTCACTGCGAAAGACCTTCTTGAGTTGTGGAAAAATTTGAAAGAACGATTTGACCAATAGAAAACGGTGATACTCCCTAAAGCTTGTTATGATTGGATGCACTTACGGTTGCAAGATTTTAAAACTGTAAGTAAATACGATTCAGAACTTTTCAAAATTAATTCTCAACTAAAATTATGTGGAGAAAACATAACTAATGAGGACTTGTTAGAAAAAACATTTTCAACCTTTCACGCTACTAATGTGCTCCTGCAGTAGCAATACTGTGAAAAAGGTTTTAAAAGGTATTCTAAATTGATTTCATGCCTTTTCGTGGCTGAACAAAATAATGAGCTATTGATGAAAAATCATGGAATTCGTCCCACTGGTTCTGCACCATTCCCTGAAGTGAATGTAGCAGTACACAATAATTATGAAAATAGAAAATATAGAGGTCGCGGCCGTGGTCGTGGACATAGTAGGGGACGTGGTCGAGGACGTAATAGTAATCGTTATCATGGTGGTCATAACACTGATACTTCTAACCACCAAAAAAGAATAACAATGAAAGACAAGAAAGAAGTGGTCAAAATAATCCTTCAAAGATTGTTGAGAATATATGCTACTGATGTGGTATGAAGGGCATTGGTCACGTACTGTAAATGCGTCGAGTATTTAGTGAAACTTTATCAAGCATCTATTAAAAAGAAGGGAAAGCAAATGGAGACAAATTTTATATCCCAAAATGTTGAAATGGAGGCAAAATATGAAGATATTCACTATAGTACTAAAACTAATCATGCCTACGAGGGTGATAAATTTAATGACCTTAATAATATAATTCATCGATGTGGTAGATTTCTTTGAGAATCATTAGAAAAATTGATGTTATTTTGACATTTTTATGTTGTTTTAAGTATGTTTTATTTTCTTGCATAAAGAATAATTTATATATTTAATAAATATTTGCAATGTTTCTCATATTATATTTTGTCTTTTTTTTTATGAAGAATATGAATATTCAACAAAATTTTGATGGACCCAAAATCAATAGAGACATGTGTCTTGCAGATAGTGCTACAACACATACGATACTCAAAGATAAAAATATATTTTTCTCATTTGACAATGAGTAATGCCCATGTTAATACAATATTGGGTAGTTCAAAACTTATTGAAGGCTCTGGATGAGCTATTATATTATTACCTAAAGGTACAAAATTTGTCATTGATGATGCTTTATATTCCACTAAGTCTTAAAGAAATTTATTGAGTTATAAAGATATCTGTCTTAATGGATATCATATTGAGACTATGAATGAGAAAAATATTGAATATCTATATATTACAAATGTTGAATGTGGAAAGAAATATGTTTTGGAAAGTCTACCTGCTTTTTTATCAGGTTTATATTATACACATATTAGTGCAATTGAGTCATATGTTACTACAAACCAGAAGTTTGTAGAATCACATACTTTTACTATTTGGCATGACCGATTAGGCCATCTCGGATCTATTATGATGCGAAGAATCATCGAGAATTCAATTGGACACCCATTAAAGAACCAAAAGATTCTTGAATTCAAGGATTTATCTTGTGTCGCTTGTTCTCAAGGAAAATTGATTATTAGACCATCACCAGCTAAAGTTGGGATTTAATCTCTCGCATTTCTAGAACTTATTCAAGGTGATATATGTGGGTCCATTCATCCACCATGTGGACCATTCAAATATTTTATGGTATTAATAGATGCATCTAGTAGGTGGTCACATGTGTCTTTATTATCGACTCGTAACCTAGCATTTGAGAGGCTACTCACTCAAATAATTCGATTAAGAGCACAATTTCTAGATTATGCAAATAAAACTATTTGTCTTGATAATGCTAGTGAGTTTGGGATAAAAGTTGAACATCCTGTAGCTCATGTTCACACACAAAATAGTTTAGCTGAATCGTTTATCAAACGCCTCTAACTAATAGCTCAACCATTACTTATGAGAACAAAACTCCCTGTTACAACTTGGGGATATGCTATTTTGCATACAGCAGCACTTGTGCACTTAAGGCCAACAAGTTATAATAAGTACTCCCCATTACAATTGGCTTTTGGTTAAGAGCCAAAAATTTCCCATCTTAGAATTTTTGGATGTGCAGTATATGTTCCAATTGCTCCACCACAAAGCAAAAATATGGGTCCTAAAAGGAGGTTGAGAATATATGTTGGTTATGAATCTCCTTCTATAATTAAATATGTTGAATCATTAACTGGAGATTTATTTACTGCATGATTTATTGGTTGTCATTTTGATGAAACAACATTCCCAACATTAGGGGGAGAGAAAATACAACTGGTAAAAGAAATTACATGGAATGAATCATCATTATCTCAATTAGATCCTCGCACAAGTCAATGTGAATAAGAAGTTCAAAGGATCATACATTTGCAAAACATCGCCAATCAACTGCCAGATTCATTTATTGACCTAAAAAGAATTATAAAATCTCACATACCAGCTGAAAATGCTCCAATATGAATTGATATCCCAATAGGGCAAATTGTTAATGCAAAAGAAAGTAATACATGCCTGAGGCGTGGAAGGCCAATCGGTTCTAAAGATAAAAATCCTCGTAAAAGGAAAGGAGCAATTATTCAAGATGATAATATTGCGGAGGCAAGTGCCCAAGAAAAGGCTAAAGAATTAACTAATCAAAAAACCCCAAAAGAGATTCAGGTGCCTGAAAATGGTGATAACGAAGAAATCTCAATAAGTTATGTTACTTCAGGAAAAAGATGAAATCGAAAAAATATAGTTGTCGACAACAATTTTACTTATAATGTTGCTATTGAAATAGCAAAAGGAAATAAGGATCCTGAGCCTAAATCTATTGAGGAATGTAGAAATATAAAAGATTGGCCACAATGGAAAGACGCAATTCAAGCAGAATTAAATTCACTTTCTAAACGTGAGGTTTTTGGACCTATAGTCCAAACATCTAAATATGTAAAGCCGGTAGGATATAAATGGATATTTGTGCGAAAATGAAATGAGAAAAATGAAGTCGTAACATATAAAGCATGACTTGTAGCACAAGGATTTTCACAAAGGCCCGGCATTGATTATGAAGAAACATATTCTCCCGTGGTGGATGCAATCACGTTTAGATACCTTATTAGTCTAGCAGTGCTTGAAAAACTTGACATGCATCTAATGGGTGTTGTTACAGCCTATCTGTATGGTGCATTTGATAATGAAATTTATATGAAAATCCCAGAAGGATTTAAAATCCTTGGAGGATATAGAGTTTCCCGAGAAAATTGCTCCATCAGATTAAAGAAAAGTTTATATGGATTAAAACAATCTAGACGTATGTGGTACAACCATCTTAGTGAATATTTGTTAAAGGAAGGTTATAAAAACGATCCAATCTGCCCATGTGTTTTTATAAAAAAAAGTTTGAATCAAACTTTATGATAATTTCTATTTATGTTGATGATCTAAATATTATTGGAACTCTTGAAGAGCTTCAAAATGTAGTAAATTATTTAAAGAAAGAATTTGAGATGAAAGATCTGGAAACACAAAGTTTTGTCTTGGCCTGCAGATTGAGCATTTAAAAGATGGAATTCATGTCCATCAGTCAACTTATACGAAAAAGACCTTAAAGAAATTTTATATGGATAAAGCACATGCATTGAGTACCCCGATGGTTGTACGATTGTTAGATGTGAATAAAGATCAATTTCGTCCTTGTGAGAATGATGAAGAGTTTCTTGGTCCTGAAGTACCATATCTAAGTGCAATAGCAGCATTGATGTATCTTGTAAACAACACAAGACCTGATATAGCTTTTGCTGTAAACTTGTTAGCAATATTTAGCTCTTCTCCAACACGTAGACATTGGAATGGAATTAAACATGTATTTAGATATCTCAGAGGGACCATTGCTATGGGGTTATTTTATTCAAATGATTCAAAATCCCTATTAGTTGGCTATGCTGATGTTGGATATTTATTAGATCCACATAAAGGTCGATCTCAAGCGGGATATTTATTTACATGTAGAGGTACTGCCATATCATGGCGTACGACAAAACAGACATTAGCTGCTACTTCTTCAAATCATGCTGAAATAATTGCAATGCATGAGGCAAGCCGAGAGTGTGTTTGGCTAAGGTTATTAACCCAACATATCCAGAAGATATGTAATTTGCCTTTATAGGAAAATATGCCAACTATCTTATATGAAGAATGCAGCATGTATAACTCAATTAAAGGGTGGTTATATCAAAGGTGACAGAACGAAACATATTTCACCAAAATTATTCTTCACTCATGATCTTGAGAAGAAAGGTGACATAGAAGTTCAACAAATTCGTTCTAGTGATAATTTAACAGATCTTTTTACCAAGGCACTGTCAACTTCAACATTTGAAAGACTACGAAATAAGATTGGAATGCGTTGACTCAAAGATATAATGTGATGTTGCCATTAGGAGGAGTCTAAAACACGTTGTACTATTTTCCTTTAACCAAGGTTTTGTCCCACTGGGTTTTCCTAGTAAAGGTTTTTAACGAGGCAACTTGTAATAGGAGATTGTGTACTTTTTTTCCTTCATTAGGTTTTTATCACATAGGGTTTTTCCTAATAAAAGTTTTAATGAGGCACAGTTTTCTCTAATGGACATCCAAGGGGGAGTGTTATAAATAAATATGAATGTCCATATCCTAACCCCCCTCATTTATAAGGTAAAACCTTTCATTCATTGCAAATTGTTTAATGTGTTAATGAAGCACTTAAATAAGCTTCATTTATTGTATTGCATTGAATTTCAATTTACTTATAAATAAGACTCTTTCGTAAATAAAAAAAAAGATAAGAGAAAATTATCATTTACTTTAAGTATTCTTTTATTTTATTATTTTATAATAATATATAAATTTTATGTTTTAAAATAATGATTATAGAAAGAAGAATCGGGCATTGTGGAGAACATATTTGATAATGGGCAGCAATGAAGTAGTAGATTAAATTTTATATATATATAAAATTTTTATATATATAAAATTTTTATATATATACAAAACTATAAAATATTTATAAATAAATGAATACCCATTTTTCAATTTTCTAAGATCAAATTATTTATTAAATAATAAATCTAATAAATAAAAACAATATAATAAGTTAGCAATAGTGGCATTTTTCATAAAAACGTCGGTAATATATATGAAAAATTACTGAACAACGCCATTTTAAGTTGAATATTTAGTGGCGTTTCCTCCAAAACGCCGCAAAAGATTATACAATACCGGCATTTTTATATAAACGCCGCAAAAATGTATTTAAGAGTGCAAAACACTGCGTTTTTTACGTGTTTATAGTGGCGTTTTATTAAAAAAGGCCGTAAAATGTTGTGTTTAACCTACGTTTTAGCGAAAAACGCCGCTAATACATATTAAGTATTTACAAAACAGCGTTGTTTTTTTTTTTATTTGTTTTTAGTGGCGTTTTGAAAAGCACCGCAAATTTTATTTATCTCAGCTCAAACATCGTCGTTTTTTAGGCCCGAATTACCTTTACTTTCCCCAAATCAGATTTCCCTGATTCCAAAATTCCCAAATTCCCTCAAGTTCTTCCCCAAATTTTGCAATCCCTATTTTCCCAAATCTCTTCTGATCGAAATCCATTCCAAAATCCCTTCTGGTCGAAATTCCCATTTTCCCTTCTGATAGAATCCCTATTTTCCCAAATCTCCACCGTCGATCTTACATTACCTCGCCATGCTGGAAATTCAGGCTATTATTTTTATTCTTGAATATATTTTGTTACACACCGTCGCATACTTTTGTTTTTTATTTCGTTGGTTTTCAATCATGTTTTATGTTCACTCTTAACTTTAGGGTCTAGGCTACTGCTATTCAGGCTTTCGATTTTTTGTGCATGCAGAAATTGACCTCTGATTTTCTTGCAAAATTTATTTTCATGGCTATGAGCCGAGTTGGTATGTGTCATTGTGTTAGTTTTACTTTATGGTGAATAGAATAATTTTTCGTACGCACACTATGTATAATGTTTCTAAATGCAAAAGATTTATTGTATTTCAATTCCCTTCTAGGAAATCGGTAAACTGGTTCAATTCCAAAAGAGCTAGCAAATCTCAGAAATCTTACCAGCTTGTGAGTTAGATTATAACAACTTTGAATGTATATATATGAATGATTTTTTTTTCAGTTTTTAATAAATGTCTAATGGATAATTAATTTTATTTATTGAAAAAACATTGTGTACAGTCCTTGAGAACAATGGCCTTTCAGGAACTTTGCCTGCAGCACTGAGGGATTTACCCAAAATTGAGCAATTGTAAAAGAGACCTTCCTTTTAAAAAAAAAAATAAAATTCTAGATGAATTTCATTTGATTATATATATGTAGTATTTTCTTGAAGAGATGTGAGAATTTAATTTAACATTTTCTTATTGCAGGTACATAACTCCCGAATGTTTTGAATATTTGGATCTTCTTCAAAGTTTGAAGTGCGGACATTGCTCGTAAATATACTTTAAAAGGTATATAAAAATCATAGCCATATTCTTCTTTATTAATATTTGGACTTGTTTAGTTTACCTCTTAATTTTTTGGTTATATAGATTAATTACAAAAGAAGTTTTAAGATCTGAAAACTCAACCTTAATGTAATAATTAGATGAACCCACTAGATTAAACACAGAGTTATTCTCGGTTTCCTCATTAATACTTCACTTCCTTGTAATTTTTGACAAACATGTCTTCCATCAATTACATATTTATATGAATAGGGTGTAATTGAGCGAATCGAGCTCTAATATTGGAAAGCTTGAGCTTCACTTGAAATTGAGTTGGATACTTAGCTTGAGATATAATCAAGTTACTCGAGCTCAATTAAATTCTATATAAATTTTGTACTCAAGCTCGAGCTTGGCTTGATAATTAAGTTTAAGGTTCATAATACATATCAAGGGTAATAATGTAATTTGATAATAAGTGAAACACCCCACACCCTACCACGAGCCCGAACCGGATCTCGTATGTTCCTAAAGTAAACCGATTTCAAAATCATTTTCGATACTTAGAGAAAATTGTAAATTTTAGAAAAACTATTATTTTGAGTCGGGCTTAGATTGGAAACCCATTTATTTAATCTTGTAAGCCCATTTAATTAAATACATCCAATATAGTTCTTAGCATGAAACTTAACAAGAAGCAAACATAAAGAATAATCCACTGGCCTTAAGGCCTTATTACATCAAGTAAAACCCAAAATAGAACAAACGTGACTAAAAATAAAATTAAGTCCAAACTAAATGAAATTTTCGCATGTAGCATGGCCACCTCATGGTCCACCGCCCGGTCCACACCGCCATCACCGAAAAAATAATTCCCACAATGGGGTGAGTCAATGCACTCAATGTGCACACAATACTAACATTCAATAAATCGCATTCATGTTCAAATCATCGTGTCCATATAATAATGAAATTATGATGCAACCCAAACCCAATCCTAATGGTCCATCCGCTACACACCACCCGCACCGCCATTTACACCGTGGGACTACTAAGTCAACCTCCATCCGCTACGCTCCATCGAAGGCATTCGCCCATATACGCTGTGTCATTAGACACTATAATCAAATTTATACGCTGTGTCATTAGACACTATTGTAACCGGTTACCAAAATTTCGCAATGTGACCGTAGTCAACATATTTCACAGGTGAGACCAAGTCAACACCTTCAAGGTGAGACCAAGTCAACACCTATTCTCCCCTTTCACATAAATCCCAATGCCCCAAAAATATATATATTGTGCATAACTTAATTTCATGTTCATATACATATATTCGCATGTTATTAAATAACATATTTCACAATCCTATCGAAGTAGGAAACGACTGGTACTTTTTGCCACATTTGTGGTACATAGCCACATTCACATTCTTATTCATAATCATATATTAAAATATTTAGCCATAAAATATCGAAGGATAGTAAGGGTACACACTGCTTCGCTTAATAGGTTCCTTGAGATCTCGAGAATCCCGATCTAATTTTTAGATCTCATATCTCCTATATTCTACCATCATATAAGTCACATTAATAAACCTATTTGGCTTAAAACAAAACCAAATCCTAGTAGGATTTGTAAAAGACTCACCTTTGCCGATTTGGTGTTTATACAAACCCAAAGTTTGGTTTTTCCTCTACCGATATTCGCCAACCTTGTATTTCAATATGGGTTAGTTTTTCGCTTTTCAATAATTAAGGAATTGATCTAGATAATCTCACAACCATTGGCCAATATTTTAGAGGCTTACCTTATAGATTCCAAATCCCAAAGTTCCCTTTTGTCTTGAATATCCGTCAAATCCCTAAAATTCATATGTTAGATCCGATCTAACTTTAATAAGTTGTAATCGGCCTTTGGCCAATATGTCTTACCTTAATTTCCTCGAATCAAATCCCAAACTCCTCCTTTGACATTCTACCATAGACATAAGAGAGGTTATTTTCTTAAGCCTTGTTTAAACGAATCAAGAACAAGAATTAATTGTTCTTACCTTAAATCCTTGATCTTTGTATTCTAGTTGTGGAAACTTGAGATCCCTTGTATATTCGGCCATGATCAAGAATAGGATTAGACTCTTTACTTTCTAAGAACTAGAAAGAAAGGAAATTGAATGGCTTAACCTTACCTTGAAGCCTTTAATCACTTGCTTCCTTGTCTTGAGTTACGAGATCCGCTATGGAGAGTTAACCGAGATTGAAAGAGAAAGGTTTTGACTTAACAATGACAAAGGGAGGAAAAGAAAAGATGGAGTCCTTGCTTAGGGAAATTTCAAAAAGAGAGGGGAAGAGAGAGCAAAATTTCGACAAGGTAGAGTGAATGAGAGAAAAGTCTCAATTTTCCTCTTTAACTGAAATTGCTAGACCAAGAGTCCAAAACTTGGCCACTATTCTCCCAAGTGATAATTTAATCTCCATTAATTATCACCTAATTAAATTAAAAGTCTTTAATCCATCCTTTAATTCCTCATTTATCTTAGTAGAGAAAATCTTTTATTTATCACTTTAATTTGACAAGTTTTAATAAAAATAAAACTCTTCCCTTTTTAGCAAATATGTGCCATCCACCCCTAGCCTTGGGAAGCAAAATTAAACCTTCAATAATTGCTTTCCAAGTGACTCAACTCGTGCCATTCCCATAAACCCTAAGTGACACTTCAGCCACTTTTCCAAGCTCGATTGTATGTCAAAATTCACCAACTTTTTCTTTTAAGGCCCTCTTGCCCTTATCTCCTATTTTGGGCTTTAAAATTTGTCATTCCTACCTTATTTCTAAGTTTCCTAAAATTTTCACATGGCTCAGAATCTTGCCATTTTCCTTACATCTTCGTGTTTCCAAAATGTTCAAGTTTCCAAAATGTTCAAGTTTCCAAAATGTTTAGGTTTCCAAAATGTCTCGTGTTTCCAAAATGTTCAAGTTTCCAAAATGTTCAAGTTTCCAAAATGTTCGTGTTTCCAAAATGTTCAGGTTTCCAAAATGTTCGTGTTTCCAAAATGTTTAGGTTTCCATTTTCATGCATTTCTAGGTTTCCAAAATATCAAAATTTATTCTTAATGCTTAAACTTGTCATTTCATACAATCAAACCGAAATGCATAGGCCCTATTCAGATGTTACGCTTCTACCCCTTAAACAAAATTTCGTCCCCAAATTTCCTAACTAAAATAGTTGAGGGTATTGTTGTCTCATGGTCTCCTCTCGACTCCCATGAAGCTTCTTCCGCTCCATGATTGCGCCATAGCACTTTGACTAGAGGAACTGCCTTCTTTCGTAGTACTTTCACATCACGCTCCAAGATCCGAATCGGTTCTTCCTCATAGGATAAGTCCGCCTTAGTTCCACCTCTTCAACCGGTACCACATGAGATGGATCCGATCGATAGCGACGTAACATGGACACATGAAATACGCCATGCATCTCGCTGCAATTCGTGGCAACTCTAATTGGTATGCCATCGCCCAACGCGCTTCAAGATTTGATAAGGCCCTATAAATCTTGGGCTTAACTTCCTTTGCGCCAAACCTCATTACCTTCTTCCAAGGTGAGACTTTCAGAACACTTGATCTCCCACTTCAAACTCTATTTCCTTCCGCTTAAGGTCTCACAGACGACTTTTGCCTATCGAGGCTTCCTTCAACCGCGTCTTAATTAACTCAACCTTCTTCGCCGCCACCAACTCGACCCAAAACTCTGCTTCTCCTAACTCGGTCCAACAAGTAGGTGTTCTACACTTCCTTCCATACAATGCTTCAGATGGTGCCATCCGAATGTCGGCTTGATAGCTATTGTTGTAGGCGAATTCACTAAAGGCAAGTAATCTTCCCAACTTCCTCGAAAATCCATTACACAACCTCTCAACATATCCTCCAACACTTGTATAACCTGCTCAGATCGCCTGTCCGATTGTGGATGAAAAGTCAGAGTGAAGTCTAGCTTAGTGCCTAAAGCTTGATGAAGTGCTTTCCAAAATCGAGACGTAAACCTTGGGTCTCTATCGAGATGATCGACATTGGTACTCCATGTAATCTCACAATTTCCGCCACATACAACTTAGCCAACTTCAAGAGAATAATCCATTCGACCGATAAAGTGTGCGGACTTGGTCAAACGGTCCACTATCACCCATACCGAGTCCTTCTTAGTAGGCGTAAGGGAAGCCCACTAACGAAGTCCATGGTAATTCTCTCCCACTTCCATTGGGGAATCTCGATTGGTTGAAGCAATCTCGATGGGACTTGGTGTTCAAATTTTAACTTGTCGACATGTCAAACATTTCCCCACAAATTCACCACTCTCGCTTGTGTCGACCACCAAAATTGTTCCTTAGATCTCTATACGCTTGATGCCTCCGGATGCATAGCACAAGGGCTACCATGCGCTTCCCAAGAATCCTTTGTCTCAACTCCTTATTCTTCTAAGATACGACTTTACCCTTGTAGCACAATACTCCTTCATTGTTGACATCATAATCCTCTAATCCCCTTGTTGCATTTGTCGCAACTTAGTACTTAAGTCATTATCACCAACCGTCCTCCTTCACTTCCTTTAGCCATGTGGGCTCGACTTGTAACTCGCCAACAAAGCTTCCATCATCATACGACTTATATGAGCGAACAAAGCCCGTAGATCCGATATAACCTTCCGACTTAGGGCATCGGCTACTACATTCGCCTTGCCCGGATGATACTCTATTGAACAAATAGTCCTTCAAAGAATTCCACCCACCTTCGTTGCCTCAAGTTCAACTCCTTCGAGTTAATAAATACTTAAGGCTCTTGTGGTCTGTAGATAATCGACCTTTCTCCATAAAGGTAGTGCCTCCAAACCTTAAGGGCGAAAACCACCACCGCTAGCTCTAAGTCATGAGTTGGGTAGTTAAGCTCATGAGGCCTTAGTCGCCGTGACGCATAAGCAACCACTTTGCCCTCTTGCATTAACACACAACCTAACCCCAGATGCGCGCCACAAGACACCACAAATTCTTTTCCCGCCTCCTACTGAATTAACACTGAGCTTCACAAGACCTTCTTAAGCTTTTCAAAGCTCTCTTGCGCTTATTAGTCCATTCAAGGGTACTTCCTTCCTTAGTAACTTGGTTAAAGGCGCGGCTATTGACGAGAATCCTTCCACGAACCTTCGGTAATAGCCTGCCAAGCCTAAGAAACTTCAATTTCAGCCACGGACCTAGGTGGTTTCCAATCCAACACCGCTCGATCTTCCTAGGGTCCACTCTTATTCCTTCATGGATACCACATGCCCTAAGAATGCCACCTCCCTAAGCCAAAATTCGCACTTGTGAATTTGGCATAGAGCTTCTTCTCCTTAACACTTCCAACACGACTCTGAGATGCTCATCATGCTCCTCCTCCGACTTCAATACACCAAAATATCATCGATGAACACAACGACAAATCTATCCAAGTAGGTTGGAAAACCCGATTCATCATATCCATGAACGCTACCGAGCGCTTCACAACCCAAACGGCATCACCACAAACTCAAGTGACCATATCTTGTCCTAAAAGCGGTCTTATGGATATCACCTCCTTCACCTTCAACTCGATGGTATCCCGACCAGAATCGATCTTCGAAACACCATGGCTTCTTCAAACCGATCGAATAAGTCATCGATCCTTGGCAAGGGATACTTGTTCTTAATGGTCACTTATTTAATCGACGGTAGTCTATGCACATACGCATAGTTCCGCCCTTCTTCTTTACAAATAAGACCGTGCTCCCACGGAGACACACTGGCCTGATGAACCCACGGTCCAACAGCTTCTTGTATCCGAGCCTTGAGCTCCACTAACTCCTTTGGTGCCATTCTAGATGGAGCGATTGACACAGAGAGTCCCCCTGAGCAAATCAATCCCAAATTCCACCTCCCTCGTCTGGGGTATTCCCGTAACTCTTCCGAAACACATCCACAAAGTCCCTTACCGCTCTAACTCCATTAATACCTTCCTCCTTTCCACCTATCGACTTACAAAAGCTAAGAACGCTTTGCAACCTTTCTTAACCATCTTCTCACCTTCAAAGGTCAAACTACATTAGATAAATAGTTCCTCCTTTCTCCGATCATTATTACCACTTCATCTTCCGGTTCTTAGTTCCATACGCTTAGTCAAGACAATCCAACACTACTCGTGTTCTACTAACCAATCCATTCCGAGTATAAGCTCAAACTCTCAAGGGTAACTCCATTAAGTCCGCTCGAAAGCTCACTCCCCAATCTCTAGGGTACATTCCAAAGATCTTGTCTACCACTATAGTTTGGCCTAATGGGCTTACTACACCATCCGCCTATCGAGAGTTCGTAGTCTAGGCCTAGTGTTTTTACTACACTACTTGCAACATAGGAATGGGTCGAGCCCACATCAATCAAAGCAAAGTAGGTTTGTCAAAATAAAGAACGCATTCTTATTATAACATCCGCTGCTCCATCTTCCCTTCTACGAACCGCATAAACCAAACCCGGTTGTCTTGCATCAGATTAGTATTAGTACTCGACCTCGTGTTCCACGGCCTCGCTGCACCACTACCACTTGTTATTTCGAACCACGACCCCGCTGAGGTCATTGTCCGCCTCTACCGGCCTGCTAGCATTCTCAACTACCGGCCGGCTCTCGTCTGATTGTTTGGGGCAATCCTTAAACATATGGTCCTTGGACCCACACCTAAGACATGCTCCTATCTTTTTCCAACACTCCCCTAGATGCCTCTTTCCACAATGCTCACAAGGACGAATCTGCCAGCCTGTACCAGCTTGTTGATTCCGTGGCCCATCAACCCTAGGCCTTTTGTAACCCTTTCCAGATGGCCCAAACCTCTTTTGGCCTTATTCTTATCCACTGGTCCGCTTAGTAGCATCCTTAATCCCTCGCCACCTTGGCCTTTTCTACCAAAGTCGAGAATTCCCGCCCCGATGCGGTGCTATCAATAAATTTCAAATCATCTCTCACCGTCCTCAAATCGAACACAACGTTCATGCTCACCGCCACTACCCTCGAGCATAGCGGCTCAATCTCAAAATTTCGCCATATTCTCATGATGACTTACTCCCTTGTACCAACCCTAGAAAAGCCTTCCTCCGCTTCATCTCAGATACCGGTTCCCACATACTTCTTCCGAAAGGCCTCTTTAACATACTCCTGTGTCAAATTTTCACCGTGGTACCATCACGAATCGTAACCACCATCGATACGCTTCATCGCAGAATAACGCCACCATCCCTTTCAACTTTTCCTCCGAGTCGAATCAAGCTCATCCATGATACGCCCGTTGTTTCTAACCAAGACTCACCAGACTGGTGCCACATTGATACTCCTCAAACATTTCGCCCATTAGCTCGAGCCGCTCAGTACCGACTTTCGATTTCCTCCATTTCCTCCCGCACCGCCACCAATTCCAAAACTCGCAGAATACTGCGACATGCCTCTTCCCCTCCCGAGCCTCGCCGCTCAACATTAACAAATTGGGGTGGTGGTGGGGCATCTCATTGTTTGACCTTGACCCGACCTAACGGGTTCCGACACGGTCATCCTTCCTCTTCTCGACCACGACGACCACGCCCTCTAGAGCTCATTTTCTAACGCCGAGATCCGATTAAGAAATTTTATGGATTAGTCAATGTTCCACTTATTTATCAACAAGAAGTTTTATGAGAAGGGATTTTAGAGTGGTTCTTTCAGATCATACAAACACACAGCCTTTTCCATTCTTCCATTCATTCATCAAACAAGTATGAACTTCCGCTCATTCAGAGAAACGCTGTAGTTTTTGTTGTTTGTTGTTGTTTTCCACTACCCGGGGTATTTTCGTAATTTTGTCCTATGTGGTATTTTCGTAATTTTTCGTAAAAACATTTCTTGGGGTTTTGTCAAAAGTTATTTTGAAAATTTTGAAGTCTAGGGTGATTTGAAAAATTTTGAAACCGGGGTATTTTGGTAATATTTTGGTAATTTTTCACAAATCGAGTAAATTTGTAAAATTTTATAGATTTAGGTATTTCAAAAGTTGTAAAACTTTGAGGGTTCTTTTCAAAATTGTTCCTTCAAAATGGGGATGTTGCAAAAATTTTGGAAATTAGGGTCATTTTGGTAATTTTGTAAGTTGGGGCAATTTTGTAATTTTTCCAAAATCATGGTATTTTGATATTTTACAAATTAGGGTTTTTGAATGTTTATGAAATCATGAAATTTTGGTAAAGTTGTTGAGTAGTTGAACATTTTATAAACCAAGTATGCTTTTGGTAATTTCACCCCTAAGGGCATTTTTGTAATTTTCAGAAATCAAGAGTTTTTCGTAAAATGTTGTAAAAATAATTTTCTCGATTTAAAAGAAAGTTTTAAAAGTTTGAAAAACTAGGGTTTGTTGTTTTGTTCTCTCTTTTTTTTTTTTTTTTAAACATGGCTAGTTCCTTTCTAGTTTTAGTCATTATGTTTAGCCTATGACCGAGCCCTCTTGGTCGTGGTGAACCAAAGCTACGCACTGTGCAGATTCGTGTGGAGAGGAGGTGAGTCACGCTGACCGCTTAAATACCAAGCTCCCACCAAACCATTCCTAGACATGCGCATGAGAGTTGCCACACCACCGAGCCTCTCGAGTTATGGTGAACTGGCTACGCACTGTAGGATTCTCAAGAGGAGGTGAGTCACTAGGACCGCTTAAATACCAAGCTCTTCCGGATCCAATCCTAGACATGCGCATAAGGGTTACCACACCTTAGCTCAATGACTTAGCCATAGGTTGGTTTAGTACATTAAGTCTTATGTGTTTGTGTTTGAGTAGTCTAATCCTAGGTTCAAGTTCCTATCATTCTATTCTACGCTCCATGCCTTTTCTACCCTTATATAAATCATGTAATCACACATATAGTTAGGGTACTTACCGGTGGATCATGGGTTGAGACTTAGGGCCATGCCAAAAGCCCGCTTATTTTTCAAAGAAAATCATTTGGCTCGCTTTGAAAACGTTTTGGCCTTAGCCCACGTGCCGAGAGTTTAAAACTGGCTCGATATCAAATCGAAACACCCCACACCCTACCACGAGCCCGAACCGGATCTCGTATGTTCCTAAAGTAAACCGATTTCAAAATCATATTCGATACTTAGAGAAAATTGTAAATTTTTAGAAAAACTAATATTTTGAGCTGGGCTTAGATTGGAAACCCATTTATTTAATCTTGTAAGCCCATTTAATTAAATACATCCAATATAGTTCTTAGCATGAAACTTAACAGTAAGCAAACATAAAGAATAATCCACTGGGCCTTAAGGCCTTATTACATCAAGTAAAACCCAAAATAAAACAAACGTAACTGAAAATAAAATTAAGTCCAAACTAAATGAAAGTTTCGCATGTAGCATGGCCACCTCATGGTCCACCTACCATTCACACCGCTTCATCACCAAAAAATAATTCCCACAATGGGGTGAGTCAATGACTCAATGTGCACACAATACTAACATTCAATAAATCAGCATTCATGTTTAAATCATCGTGTCCATATAATAATGAAATTATGATGCAACCCAAACCCAATCCTAATGGTCCATCCGCTACACACCACCCGCACCGCCATTTACACCGTGGGACTACTAAGTCAACCCTCCATCCGCTACGCTCCATCAAAGGCATTCGCCATATACGCTGTGTCATTAGACACTATAATCAAATTTATACGCTTGTGTCATTAGACACTATTGTAACCGGTTACCAAAATTTCGCAATGTGACCGTAGTCAACATATTTCGCAGGTGAGACCAAGTCAACACCTTCAAGGTGAGACCAAGTCAACACCTATTCTCCCCTTTCACATAAATCCCAATGCCCCAAAAATATATATTGTGCATAACTTAATTTCATGTTCATATACATATATTCGCATGTTATTAAATAACATATTTCACAATCCTATCGTAGTAGGAAACGCACTGGTACTTTTTGCCACATTTGTGGTACATAGCCACATTCACATTCTTATTCATAATCATATATTAAAATATTTAGCCATAAAATATCAAGGATAGTAAGGGTACACACTGCTTCGCTTAATAGGTTCCTTGAGATCTCGAGAATCCCGATCTAATTTTTAGATCTCATATCTCCTATATTCGCCATCATATAAGTCACATTAATAAACCTATTTGGCTTAAAACAAAACCAAATCCTAGTAGGATTTGTAAAAGACTCACCTTTGCCGATTTGGTGTTTATACAAATCCCAAAGTTTGGTTTTTCCTCTACCGATATTCGCCAACCTTGTATTTCAATATGGGTTAGTTTTTCGCTTTTCAATAATTAAGGAATTGATCTAGATAATCTCACAACCATTGGCCAATATTTTAGAGGCTTACCTTATAGATTCCAAATCCCAAAGTTCCTTTTGTCTTGAATATCCGTCAAATCCCTAAAATTCATATGTTAGATCCGATCTAACTTTAATAAGTTGTAATCGGCCTTTGGCCAATATGTCTTACCTTAATTTCCTCGAATCAAATCCCAAACTCCTCCTTTGACATTCGCCATAGACATAAGAGAGGTTATTTTCTTAAGCCTTGTTTAAACGAATCAAGAACAAGAATTAATTGTTCTTACCTTAAATCCTTGATCTTTGTATTCTGTAGTTGTGGAAACTTGAGATCCCTTGTATATTCGGCCATGATCAAGAATAGGATTAGACTCTTTACTTTCTAAGAACTAGAAAGAAAGGAAATTGAATGGCTTAACCTTACCTTGAAGCCTTTAATCACTTGCTTCCTTGTCTTGAGTTACCGAGATCCCGCTATGGAGAGTTAACCGAGATTGAAAGAGAAAGGTTTTGACTTAACAATGACAAAGGGAGGAAAAGAAAAGATGGAGTCCTTGCTTAGGGAAATTTCGCAAAGAGAGGGGAAGAGAGAGCAAAATTTCTAAGAAGGTAGAATGAATGAGAGAAAAGTCTCAATTTTCCTCTTTAACTGAAATTGCTAGACCAAGAGTCCAAAACTTGGCCACTATTCTCCCAAGTGATAATTTAATCTCCATTAATTATCACCTAATTAAATTAAAAGTCTTTAATCCATCCTTTAATTCCTCATTTATCTTAGTAGAGAAAATCTTTTATTTATCACTTTAATTTGACAAGTTTTAATAAAATAAAACTCTTCCCTTTTTAGCAAATAAGTGCCGTCCACCCCTAGCCTTGGGAAGCAAAATTAAACCTTCAATAATTGCTTTCCAAGTGACTCAAACTCGTGCCATTCCCATAAACCCTAAGTGACACTTCGTGCCACTTTTCCAAGCTCGATTGTATGTCAAAATTCACCAACTTTTTCTTTTAAGGCCCTCTTGCCCTTATCTCCTATTTTGGGCTTTAAAATTTGTCATTCCTACCTTATTTCTAAGTTTCCTAAAATTTTCACATGGCTCAGAATCTTGCCATTTTCCTTACATCTTCGTGTTTCCAAAATGTTCAAGTTTCCAAAATGTTCAAGTTTCCAAAATGTTTAGGTTTCCAAAATGTTCGTGTTTCCAAAATGTTCAAGTTTCCAAAATGTTCGTGTTTCCAAAATGTTCGTTTCCAAAATGTTCAGTTTCCAAAATGTTCCATTTTCCATTTCCATTTTCATTTTCATTTCCATGCATTTCTAGGTTTCCAAAAGTATCAAAATTTATTCATAGTACTTGAAACTTGTCATTTCATACAATTGAACCGAAATGCATAGGCCCTATTCAGATGTTACACTATTTTCACATCTTTCGGCTTTTTGAGCAAAGTTGTAGATCGGGATAACAAGGATATCGACTAAGAATATTGGATTTCGCGATATCGGGTGTGTTACACTTTCCCACCATCTAGATCTGTTTGATTAATATATGATTATAAGTCTTATTTGTTTTGATAAATGCCAAAATCCGGGCATAATAGAGGAAACCCAAAGAGGGTAAAACAAATCATCGTGTTAGTGAATGTTCGATTAAGCGATATAAGTATATTGATTTTATGTGATTGCATGGGTTGGGTTTGATGAAAGGAGGAAGTTATATGTTGTAGCGGTTTTCACCGTGATCATTGTAGTGATTTTTACCGTGATCTGTTGTAGCGGTTTTACCGTGATCTGTGTGCGGTTTTACCGTGGCTTTTGTAGCGATTTTGTAGTGATTCATTGTAGTGGCTACTGACCATGATCGATGATGAGCGAGACGACCGCCATCAAGGCGATGTAGCGGTGTGGGTTGATTGTAGAAATCCCCAATGGTGTGAATGGTGATGCGGGGTGTGTAGCGGATGGAAACCTAGGATTTGGGTTGGGCTTGCATATTATTTTTATTATGTATATTAATTACGATTATTTTAGTTTTATGGGGATAAGGCCCAAATCTAATGGTGCATGAGGGTTGCACACTGTGTCTCGTGACTCAACCAATTAATTAACATTTCGGTAGCATTTAGTGCATTAGACCTGCTAGGAGAGGAGCGCAAGGTGGCCATGCAAAAGAACATTTGGATTCAGCAAAAAGACTCTAGTTTATTATTATATTTTTTTAATGGGTTTTAAATCTCGTTGTAATAAGGCCATGGGCCACTAGTTTATATTTTGTTTTATTATGGGCTTTTAGTATCTTTAGTTATTTAAATTTTTATTTTAATTGAACTATGGCATGTATTTAAATTTGGGTTTTTAATTCATAAAGGCATATTTTATTTAAAGTATTAACTATTAATTTTTCCCAAATAAAGAGTTAAACATAAGAAAAATATTTTCTGAAAATAGCGTTTGGGCCGGGTTTGCGGTGTTACAATTGGTATCAGAGCCCAGTTCAAAACTCGGCTTTGGGGTTTTTTTGGCTCAAAACGTTTTCTAAAGGTGGGCTTTTGAAACTTGCATGTTGTTTTTTTTTAAATGATAACAGGTTTGTTAGCTCGGCATGACACCTGCGTCTCTGGCCCAAGTCCGCCAGGTAAGTGCTCTAAGCCATTGTGTGATATATATATATATATATGGGCTTGATGGGCTTTATGGGACGTAGGCTAGTTTAATTAGACTTTGATGGACTATAGGCTTAACTTAAACAACTTCTTAAATTTCATAAGACTTAATTTATCGAAACAAATCCTGTGAACTAGTTGCCAAGTTAGGGTGTGGCAACAGGCATACGCATGTCTAGGAGTGGATACAGGGAGAGCTTGGTATTTAAGCAGTCCTAGTGACTCACCTCCTCTTCACTGGAATCCTACCAGTGCGTAGTATTTGTTCACCCTAACCATGAGGACGTGTTGACAGGCCAAAACTTATAATTAAAACCCGAAAGGAACCAGCCACCTGTTTTCTCACAAAATTGCTAAAATATCCTTATTTTGAAAAAAAACCCATGATTTGCAAATATACCCCGATTTACAAAGTCAACAGAATTTTTCCATAGAAAACAAAAATAACAACAACAACAACATCAAAATATCCCTAATTTGTAAAATTACCAAATTACCCTTGATTTGTAAATGACCAAAATACCCCTGATTGGCAAAATTATTGAAATATCCCCAGATTTCAAAATTACTGAAATACCCCCAAATTTCAAAATTACCGAAATACCCCAAATTTCAAAATTACCAAAATACCCCAAATTTTAAAATTACCGAAATATCCTGGATTTATAAATTATCGAAATACCCCAAATTTATAAAATTACCGAAATACCCCCAGATTTCAAAATTACCGAAATACCCCCGAGTTGGAAAATTTTCAAAATACCCTTATTTTGCCAAATCACCTGGAACCTTATTTTGGAAAAAAATTACGAAAATACCCCTGTAGGATAAAATTATGAAAATATCCCTAGGTAGTGAAACGACGAAAATACCCCTAGGTGGTAAATGTAAGTTTATAAGGATGTTTTTAGGATTGATGTTTGTTGAATGTTGACTGAAGGTGAACTCTAGGACTAGGAAGTATCGACTTGAGAACTAAACCCATAGATATAATTCGAATTCGAAAGAACTACTATCGAAATGATTTTACATAAGATTGTTCGCGATTAATAAGTGGGAAGAATTAATTATTCATAAAATTCTTAATCGATAAGCGTCGATTGAAAGAATGAGTACAAAGGGACGAAGACGCTTTAGATGCGAATAATGGTGCATACCTACCGTAGTATACTAAGTGTTTATTTTGGATTTAGAATTAGAGTCTTGTGATGAAAGCAAAGTGGTGAGACTTAGGTAGTATGATTTCTAGTTAGTTGGAAATTTCGAGGACAAAATTTCTTTAAGGAGGTAGAAGCGTAACATCCTAAATTTTTGGGCTTATCGTTTAATGGGTGAATATGTGGAATGAGTTAATTTAAGTGTTAGGGGCCCAAATTTTAAGTTTTAAGGAGCCCAAATCTTCTAATTTAAGTTAGTTAAATTTGGCATTAGGGATTAGGGAAGTGGACGGCACAAGGCTATTTTTTTGGGGAATTTTATTATATTTATTCTATGTGGATAATAAGCAGATAAAGGCTATTATTTAGGGATTTAGTCTTTAAGGATAATAAGCAAATAAAGACTATTTTTGGGGAGATAATAGATTAAGATAAGGGAAATGGGATAGGAGCTATCATGTGTGGCAGTGTTGGCTAAAAATCAATCTCTGCTAAAGGGAGGAATCGGTTTTCTATATAAAGAGGGGGTGTGCCAAAATTTTGGAAGCCTTTCTTTTATTTTCTTTTCTCATCTTCTTCCTCTCAAAAGCCAAAAACCACCATTTTCTTTACCCTTTCTTCCTCTCTAAAATTTCCTGGTTGGCTGAATCTTTTAACCTCTATTGTTATTTTTCTTCTAATCCCTAAAAGTCGAAATCACATCTCTATTATTCTATTCTTCTCCTTAATATTCATTGGCCAAATCTCTCTTAGCCATCTCTTCAATTCTTAAATCTTCTAAAAATCGAAATTCTTAGATCTCACGTCCTAAAGTTGCCGAATTTTTTTTAATAAAGTCTACTTGTACTGAATCTGAAGAAAACAATAGAGGAGTCCAACACTTAGATCTCTAAGTCAAAGATCAGTAACACTCAAGTCGTGTTATTTTCGGGATTTCAAGGAGAGGCCCTATTTTCACATCTTTCCAGCTTTTTGAGTAAAGTTGTAGATCGGGATAGCAAGGATATCGACTAAGAATATTGGATTTCGCAATATCAGGTGTGTAACACTTTCCCACCATCTAGATCTGTTTGATTAATATATGATTATAAGTCTTATATGTTTTGATAAATGCCAAATCCGGCATAATAGAGGAAACCCAAAGAGGGTAAAAACAAATCATCGAGTTAGTGAATGTTACGATTAAACGATATAAGTATATTGATTTTATGTGATTGCATGGGTTGGGTTTGATGAAAGGAGGAAGTTATATGTTGTAGCAGTTTTCACCGTGATCTGTTGTAGCGATTTTTATCGTGATCTGTTGTAGCAGTTTTTACCGTGATCTGTTGTAGCAATTTTTACCGTGATCTGTTGTAGCGGTTTTTACCGTGATCTGTTATAGCGATTTTTACCATGATCTGTTGTAGCGATTTTTACCGTGATCTGTTGTAGCGACTTTTGCCATGATTTGTTGTAGTGGATACGGCCATGATCTGATGATGAGTAGCACGACTGCCATCAAGGCGTGTAGCGGTGTGGGTTGATTGTAGAAATCCCCAATGGTGTGAATGACTGGTACGGGGGCGTATAGCGGATGGAAACCTAGGATTTGAGTTGGGCTTGCATATTATTTTTATTATGTATATTAATTCTGATTATTTTAGTTTTATGGGGCTAAGGCGCAAATCTAATGGTGCATGAGGGTTGCACACTGAGTCTCGCGTCTCAACCAATTAATTCACATTTCAGGTAGCATTTAGTGCATCGGATCAGGCTAGAGAGAAGCGCAAGGTGGCCATGCAAAAGAACATTTGGATTCAGCAAAAGGACTCTAGTTTATTATATATATATATATATATATATATATAATGGGTTTTAAATCTCGTTGTAATAAGGCCATGGGCCACTAGTTTATATTTTGTTTTATTATGGGCTTTTAGTATCTTTAATTATTTAAATTTTTATTTTAATTGAACTAAGGCATGTATTTAAATTTGGGTTTTTAATTCATAAAGGCATATTTTATTTAAACTATTAACTATTAATTTTTCCCGAATAAAGGGTTAAACATAAGAAAAATATTTTCTAAAAATACGACATGTTTTACAAAATTTTCTTAGTGACATACCAGATCCGGTGGTAGTGTTTGGGACGGGTTTGGGGTGTTACAGTTTTTTTCGAATCGAACTCGAGTAGCTCAATTATATCTTGATATATATATATAACCAATGTATCTATTATATATATAATCATTATTGTAATAATAATAGGGTAAAATACCAATATATACCAAAAAATAAAAAAAATTACGGAATTGGGCTAGTTTCTTGAAAATTTACGGAAAGGGGTCAATTCCCATCAAAACGCATCCACGTCAGTGCGTTTTGAGGGGAAATGGCAGGAAAGCGCTCCCTTGGGGACGCTCTTTGTTCCACATCAGCAAAAGCGCTCTTACGTGGACGCTGTTTTGTCGATGTGGCACAAAGCGTGTCCTACTGTCAAATATTGGATATTTATTTTAAAATTAAATTTTCAAATAAATTAAATAAATTCTATTTTATAAAAGATATTAAAATTAAATTACAAAAACATATAAACAAATTCTATTTTATTAAATAAAAATTAAAAATTAAAAAATTCTTATTTATTAAATATATTAAAACTAAATTACAAAAATTAAAAATAAAGAAAACTTCTTATTTATTAAATACATTAAAACTAAATTACAAAAAATAAAAAATAAAGAAAATTCTTATTTTATTAAATATATTAAAACTAAATTACAAAAAATAAAAATAAAGAAAACATCTTATTTATTATATATATTAAAACTAAATTTAAAAAATAAAGAAAACTTCTTATTTTATTAAATATATTAAAACTAAATTACAAAAAAAATAAAAATTAAAGAAAACTTCTTATTTATTAAATATATTAAAACTAAATTACAAAAAATAAAAAATAAAGAAAACTTCTTATTTATTAAATATATTAAAACTAAATTACAAAAAATAAAATAAAGAAAACTTTTATTTTATTAAATATATTAAAACTAAATTGTAAAAAATAAAAATAAAGAAATTTTATTAAATATATTAAAACTAAATTACAAAAAATAAAAAATTCTTATTTATTAAATATATTAAAATTAAATTACAAAAAATAAAAATAAAAATAAAGAAAACTTCTTATTTATTAAATATATTAAAACTAAATTAAAAAAAGAAAACTTCTTATTTATTAAATATATTAAAACTAAATTAAAAAATAAAGAAAACTTCTTATTTATTAAATATATTAAAACTAAATTACAAAAAATAAAAAACTTCTTATTTATTAAATATATTAAAACTAAATTACAAAAATAAAAAAATTCTTATTTATTAAATAAATTAAAACTAAATTACAAAAAATAAAAATAAAAAAACTTCTTATTTATTAAATATATTAAAATTAAATTACAAAAAATAAAAATAAAAAAACTTCTTATTTATTAAATATATTAAAACTAAATTACAAAAAATAAAAATAAAGAAAACTTTTATTTTATTAAATATATTAAAACTAAATTGTAAAAAATAAAATAAAAAAACTTCTTATTTTATTAAATATATTAAAACTAAATTACAAAAAATAAAAAATTCTTATTTATTAAATATATTAAAATTAAATTACAAAAAATAAAAATAAAAATAAAGAAAACTTCTTATTTATTAAATATATTAAAACTAAATTAAAAAATAAAGAAAACTTCTTATTTATTAAATATATTAAAACTAAATTAAAAAATAAAGAAAACTTCTTATTTATTAAATATATTAAAACTAAATTACAAAAAATTTAAAACTTCTTATTTATTAAATATATTAAAACTAAATTACAAAAAATAAAAAATTCTTATTTATTAAATAAATTAAAACTAAATTACAAAAAATAAAAATAAAGAAAACTTCTTATTTATTAAATATATTAAAACTAAATTACAAAAAATAAAAAATAAAGAAAACTTCTTATTTATTAAATATATTAAAACTAAATTACAAAAAATAAAAACTTCTTATTTATTAAATATATTAAAACTAAATTACAAAAATAAAAACTTCTTATTTATTAAATATATTAAAACTAGATTACAAAAAAATAAAAATAAAGAAAACTTCTTATTTATTAAATATATTAAAACTAAATTATAATAAAATAAAATAAAAAACAACTTCTTATTTTATTACATATATTAAAATTAAATTACAATAAAAAATTAAATAATTTCTATTTTATTAAAGATATTAAAATTAAATTACAATAAAAATTAAACAAATATTATTTTATTAATTATATTAAAACTAAATTACAAAAAATAAAAATAAATTTTTATTTTATTAAAAATTCAAATTAAATTACATACAAAAAATAAACAACTTCTATTTTAGTGAAGATATTAAAATTGAATTACAAACACAAATAAAAACTTTTTATTAAAAATAAAAATTTATTACAATTTAAAAATAAAAAGCCCATCCGAATCAATGTTGATGTTTGTTGAATTAGTGCCACACGGGAGGTCGGCGATTCTGCTACCGATTCCTTCTTCTTCTAGCTTCCTGTGGGTCGTGGAACCTCGGCAGAATTCAGTTCCTCCCAAGATTGGAGTGCAGTTGTGGGTGTTGCGAGGATGACCCACCTTGATAAAATTACGACCCCGGAGGTGTTTGCATAAGCCACGGCGGGGGTGTCTGAATCCCGTATGGCAAAGGAGGATGGTAAAAAGAAGTGCTCCCTGACGGCGCCTCCTTTGATCCGTCACGCGACGATGGCCTCAAGATCGACTGGCCAGCCGGAGTAGTCGGGAATGGACTCGAACCCGGCCATGCATTCCAACCTGGGCTGGGACTAGGAAAAGGAAACATATATGGGTTAGGATACATCTAAGGGGTAGGGTACGCACCTGGCATAGAGGGTAAAGGCCGTGATGTCGGTGTCGTCATTGAACCGATGGGCCCGTGGATGTGTGGTGGTGATGATGGGACCGATGATTGTGTGGGCGCCGTTGATGTGCTTTCGGTGTGGTTTCGCATTGTTGATGGCCCCGTCTCATCACCCCTTCTCCTTGGATTTAAGGGGCCCCGACGTTCCCTTTTTGACAAAGTTGTCGTCGCCTCTCTTCTTCTGACAACAAATACGGCTTACCATGGATCCTAAATCATGGCATGTATTCTAGCACGCACGCTAACTCCGGAACGACGATCGATTCCCGGTTAGGTAAATAGTCATACCGGTTCTCCCACGTCTCGATATATGCTGACCAAAATCTTAGCCAATCCATGTGCAACTGCCATAAGTCAACTTTGTGCTCATCATCGAGCACCTCAGGTGGCACGGGCATCGGTTGCCGAAATCCAAATTATCACAGAATCCGATCTGACTGGTACATCTCCACGGTCGCATAAGTGATCAGTGGGACCTTCACCTGCCAACTGTTCGGATTTTGCAAGAACTCCTCCGAATTACTACCCGAATTTTTGGATCCTTGTACGGTGTCCATTGAAACTATATTAACATTACCAAAATATTAGTTATATACATAATACTAGACACTAAATACGAAATACTAAATTATAAATACGAAATTCGAAACTTACTTGTGATTTCGACCGTTGGTCCAATAGAAGCCGTATATCTTTAAGCGAGGTAGGTTTTCCAGCATGACTCACCGAATGGTTCCACCTAATTAAATAAATATTTAGCATAAAATTATACTATAAATCTACGTAATAATTGTAAAATATAACATTAAATTTACCTCATTATCAGTGGGAATGAATATGGGTGGTCGAGTCAAGGACGTAAAAATGGGAATCGAAACCATGCCCATGACTACAGTAGTGATAGGCAACCTCCGATTTTTGCTTTACTCGGTCGCGTCGCCCCGCACATCTCCCGATACAACTTCGATAGCACGGCAGACCCCCAACTCAATTCACCGGCTACTCTAAAATCAACAAGTTTCAGCAGCCATCTCAAGTGTAGAGGTTTCTAGAAAGGTCCGACATCGATAGCCTCCAATTATCTGAAGAATGTATGCCCGAGCATGCCGTATTCGCTCTATTTCGTCGAGCCCTCATTCGGCTCTAGGAATGTGTCTCGTAACCAGGCCATCTTGATCCGACCTCCATGAATTTTATCCGGAATGACACCCAGAAGCTCGTAGCATACAACCATCCAATCACCAGAACTTGCGAACCCGGTGACTACCGACCCGTCCACTGGCAATCCCAACTGCAACTGCACATCTTCCAGAGTGATGGTACACTCTCCGTATGGAAGATGGAAAGTGTGCGTCTCGGGTCTCCACCTCTCTATCAACGCACTGATTAAAGGCGGCTCCAACTTAAACCCCCGGCCTATCGTGGCCATGTGCCAAAAACCCGCTTCCCGCGGGTAATTCTCGATCAACGGCGATGAGGGACCATGCATGTTGCGAATATAACATTCCAACACGTGATCTACAGACTGTTTAAAAAATTATAAAATAAAAATTAATTAAAATTGCATAATTGTAAAAAATATTAAATAATATTAAAAAATTAAAATTAAAACTTACCATTTTCATTTGCTCGACGGAGATGTGCTTGTTGTCTAGACGAAGTAATTCCCCGGCCATTGTAATACGATCGAAAATTTTAAAATTTTCCAAAAAAAAATATATTAAAAATTTAAAAAGGACTTTTTTTTGTAAATAGTAAAGGATTATTTTGAAATTTGACAGTAAATTTCAAGGACTTTAAGAGAAATTTGAGAAAATTAAGAGCAAATTGAGAGAAAATATTGAGAAGGATTAAAGTGTGAAAAAAATAAAAGGGTTGGAGGGGTTTTTATACGGGAAAAAGTTGACCGTTGGGCCTTTTGACCGTTACCAGCAAAGCGCGTCCCCAAGGGCGCGCTTTGTTGGCATTTCTCCTCAAAACGCGCTGATGTGGACTCATTTTGAGGGGAAATGGCCCTTTTCCATAAATTTTCTAGAAAACGGCCCAATTCCGTAATTTTTTTATTTTTTTGGTATATTTAGGATATTTACCCATAATAATATTGTAAATTGAATGTTGTAGACTTACATATATTCTGACATATATTCTGACATGTATTATATCTTCTGACTATATTCTGATTTCTTACATGTATTACATGTATTATATCTTCTGATTTCTTACATCTATTATATTCTGACATACTCGAGTAGCTCAATTATATCTTCTATATTATTTTTATTCTTGTATATATTCTGACATGTGGAATTGTCGGTAGCCCTCTGCTGCATTTTAATCAGTTACTGCTTCCTGTTCCTCCTGCAACTATTGGTTCAACTAAAGCTGCCATTTAATCTTCGAATTAATATTTGGTAGTGATATTGATAAAGTTTTTATATTTGGTTCACATGAATTAATAATATTTGGTGTTAATCTTATCATCTTACATCTGTTCTAGGTACTATCGAGCACCTAAATTAATATTTGGTGCAACTGAATACACCACAGCCATTGTGAAACACCCCAAACCCGGCCCACAAGCCCTGACCGGATCTGGTATGCTTCTAGAGAAAAATATTCAAAACTGATTTGGACGTTGCCAAATTCTTGTGTGTTTTTGAAGAACCATTGATTTGGGTTGGGTTCAAAATTAAAAACGGTGTTGATTAGGTGTCGAAACATTTAATATTTATATTTAAGAAAAATTGACTTTAACTTTAAATTAATAAAAATCGTATCATACTAAAATAATTAAAAATGCATGCATAAACAGTTTCATTCTAGTGGCCTTATTACATCAAAACAATTCCCGAAATAAATCCAAAACTTGAAAGTTTAAAACTAATAAAAATGTAACAATCTCTAAATTGAGCATGGCCACCACTGAGCTCCTGCAGACCCGGTCCATTACTGAGTGTCCCCTGAAAAAAATAATCCCACAACGGGGTGAGTCAAACAGACTCAGTGTGTAACAACCATCACAAGTCTCAAACAATTTAGGCATGTCAAATCATACATAATAAACATATATAATCAATTATGCAAACCCGAACCCAAACCTAGATAACCATCCGCTACACATCACCCGTACCAACCATCACACCGTGGGGACTACTAAGTCGACCCTCCATCTGCTACACATCATCGAAGGCCATAACGCAGACGACTTGCACATCGCCTTATAATTTCGTGGCATAGCCACCGATAATATTTTGTGACATAAGTCACCACATTCGATTTCGTGACATAAGTCACCACAATCGATATTGTGGTATAAAACCACCAAATCACTTCCCTTTCATAATCACCCATGTGCCCCATGTCATACAAATCATGCAAAGATTATGCCACATTCTTTATTTCACATTCTTACCAATATTCACATATGTGTCATAACAGGTATTCGTAACATTGTTAACATAGTTTTAGAGAATAACGTACCTGAATATGCCATACCATTGAATGGTACCTTAAGCCATATCTTTCACATTACCATTGAATGGTACCTTAAGCCATATCTTTCACATTCTTATTAACGCATATATTAAATTAAATCTGTAAATCTATTAAGATTCAGTGTGGGTTACACACCTGGTATTAACGCTTTCACTAAATCCTGAAAATCTACCAAAACCAATTGCACTCCTTCCTAATACCCATAGTTAAAATCGGTTAGGAATTAATACTAAAATATGGCCTATGGCCGAATGTTACATGCACTTACCTTGTGAATCTTAGATCCCGAAATTAATCCTTAAACCGTCGGCTACAAGAGAAATCCCAGAATCACCTTCATGGTTTCGGCCAAAGAACATAGAGGATTAGAGTCTTAATTTTCGATGGTCAGAGAAAGAAAAGAACAAGAGTTTGATCAAGAGATCCTTACCAAATAGAATGATCAAAACGTAATTGGCTCACCAACTCAAAGTGTCGACAAGAGGGAGGAAGTGTTTGAGTTTCGGCTTTTAATGTATATGATCAAATCGGCTCAAGGGAAAAAGAATGGAGAAAAGGTTTTGGCTTTTAAAGAAATTGGAGAGGGAGAGGCTAAAGAATTCGGCATAAAGAATAAAGAGAATTAGGTTTTTTTCTTAAATGTCGAATCAATGAGATATCCTCCCTATTTATAGAAATTTCGCACCTATTATTCAAACCCGAAAATGCCCTTCCGATAACTAAAAGTTAAGCTAAAAGAAAAGGGAAAATTCGTATCCATATATACTAAAATAAATAGATAAATAGAATAAACCTACACTCCCTAATCAACTCAAACTTATCACTAATCAAATTCCTTTATTATCTTCAAAATTTATCCTCATCAAAAGTCCTTTATTTAGCCCAAAATTCAATTTGAATTTCATTCAAATAGCTTCCGATCAGCAGCCATCTTTTGGAATTTTGGTCCAATTCAAACACCTTCCACGCCAAAAGAAAATTTCAAGCTATTGCGCACAAGGCAACTCAAACCCAAGACCTCCAAGCACAACCACACGCTACCACCATCGCACTGTAACCATTCTTGTGATATATTTCATTGTCAACTTTTTAAAGTATACTTTCCAATGAATCGAATCATCCAAAGAAATCCAAAATATTAACCAACACCGGATTCAAACCTCCGCCTTTTTCACTATGAGGCACGCCCCTTGCCATCGCGCCACCCATTTCATTTGAATCATAATTCCTTCCCAATTAATTATCAACCTTTATTCCATGCTCCGTGTTTACTTAAAAAAGAAACCCAACATTTCAAGCGACAACGTGACTAGAACCTTGTTCCCCTCCCCTCCTAACGCTTTGCCACTAGGCCAGCGCTTCCTTGTGTCATGAAAAATTTCAACAAATTATAAGGCCTAAACTCGCCTTCATACTAACATATGAAAAATATTTTTTTTGCCATACCCAAGACTTGAACCTTTGACCTCTAGCTTATTGAGAACACCCTAAGCCACCGCACCACCTACTTCTTTGTGATACCTTTTAACCCAACAATATTTTAAAAGCCTTATGACTACCACCAACCTCCCTAAAAAAACAACATTTTTGCTAAAGCCCTAGATCGAGCCTAGGACTTTTCCAACACTACCAACCCTTCCTAAACCTCCTAAGAATTAAACTAAACATGAAATAATAATTTTTTTTAAAAGAAAATGTCCATTCAAACTTTTCATGATAAAATAATTTATTTCTATTTGAATAATATTTTAAGAAAAATTAACTATTTAAATGTGTTAGTGACATTATAAAAGTAGAGGGACAAACTATGTAAAAAAATAAAGCATATAAATCAAATCCCCAAATTTTAGCATAATCTAGGGTCAATTAAAATTGACCATTATCTTATTTTAGTATAAACCACATATTATTTTTTTTTACGACAAAATCCATTCTCTCGACACACTAAACCCATTTATTCTAGGCCCAAATTCGTGATGTTACAATTCTACCCTCCTTAAAGAAATTTCGTCCCTCGAAATTCCAACTAACTAGTAATCATACTACCTAAGTCTCACTACCATGTTTTCACTGCAAGACTCCAATTCTAAACCCAAAATAACCACTATGGTAGAGTACGCACCGATATTCACATCTAGAGCGCCCTCGCCCCTTGTACTCATGCTATCGGTTCGCTTATCCGATTAAAGAATTTTATGAATTAGTTTCTGCTCCATCGATTTATCATGAACAGTCTTATGTTCAATAGTTCTGGGAGTAGTTCTTTCGATTTCATACACATACAGCCTCAATTTATTCATTCAATCACATTCATGAACTTATGCTCATTACGTAAAAATGTTGTAGTTGTCATTGTTTGTTGTTTTCCACTACCTAAGGGTATTTCTGAAATTTTATCCTATAGGGGTATTTTGGTAATTTTTCAATTTAGGGTATTTGAAAATTTCACAAGGTAGAGATTTTGGCATTTTTATAAAATTGAAATACTTGGTAAGAAAATTTCAAGGGTAAAATGGTAATTCATACACTAAGGGTATTTTTGTAATTTTACAAGCCAGGGGCATTTCAGTAATTTTTCGCAAAATATGGTTCCTGGTGACTTTTCAAAACAAGGGTATTTTTAAAGATTTCTAATTTGAGGGTACTTCGGTAATTTTCCTCACTGAGGGTATTTTGGTCATTTGTACAAGTTAGGGGTAATTTGGTCAATTTACAAATCAGGGGTATTTTGGTCATTTTTAAATCAAGGGTACTTTGGAATTTTATAATCATGGTTTGACTTTAGAATTTCACAAAACAAGGTGACGGGTCCTTTCGGTTTTAATTATTGAATTTAGCTTGTGATTGAGTCCTCTTGGTTAGGTGAACCGTCACTACGCACTGTAGGATTCGAATGGAGAGGAGCCGAGTCACTAGGATCGCTTAAATACTAAGCTCCCACCAAAACCAATCCTAGACATGCGCACGATGGTTGCCACACCCTAACTCGGCGACTTAGACACAGGTTTGTTTGGTTGACTTTAAGTCTTATGTATCCTGGTGTTGGAGTAAACTAATCCTAGGGTTCTATAACTTAATATGCTAATCTACGTCCCTATAAGTCCCGCATACAAATCACAAAAGAGTTAGGAGTACTTACCTGGTGGACTTCGGGCCGGAGACTCAGGTGCCATGCCAGAAACCCTGCTTATTTCTTAGAAAAGTCCAACTTCAAAAGAAAGAAAACATTTTGGGCCTTTAAAAGCCCTCAAGGCCGAGTTTTGAATCGGGCTCTGATACCAAGATGAAACACCCCAAACCCGGCCCACAAGCCCTGACCGAATCTGGTATGCTTCTAGAGAAAAACTATTCAAAACTGATTTGGACTTTGCCAAATTCTTATGTGTTTTTGAAGAACCATTGATTTGGGTTGGGTTCAAAATTAAAAACAGTGTTGATTAGGTGTCGAAACATTTAATATTTATATTTAAGAAAAATTGACTTTAACTTTAAATTAATAAAATCGATCATACTAAAATAATTAAAATGCATGCATAAACAGTTTCATTCTAGTGGCCTTTTACATCAAAACAATTCTCAAATAAATCCAAAACTTGAAATTTTAAAACTAATAAAATGTAACAATCTCAATTGAGCATGGCCACCACCGAGCTCCCCGCAGACCGGTCCATTACCGAAAGTGTCCCCTCGAAAAAATAATCCCACAACGGGTGAGTCAAATGCACTCAAGTGTGTAACAACCATCACAAGTCTCAAACAATTTAGGCATGTCAAATCATACATAATAAACATATATGATCAATGATGCAAACCCAACCCAAACCTAGATAACCATCCGCTACACATCACCCGCACCAACCATCACACCGTGGGGACTACTAAGTCGACCCTCCATCCGCTACACATCATCGAAGGCGCCGCTGCAGCATTTACTTGCACATCGCCTTAAACTAAACATGAAATAATAATTAAACCTCCTAAGAATTAAACTAAACATGAAATAATAATTTTTTAAAAGAAAATGTCCATTCAAACTTTTCATGATAAAATAATTTATTTCGCTTGAATAATATTTTAAGAAAATTAACTATTTAAATGTATTAGTGACATCATAAAGTAGAGGGACAAACTATGTAAAAAATAAAGCATATAAATCAAATCCCCAAATTTTAGCATAATCTAGGGGTCAATTAAAAATTGACCATTATCTTATTTTAGTATAAACCACATATTAATTTTTTTTACGACAAAATCCATTCTCTCAACACACGAAACCCATTTATTTTAGGCCCAAATTCAGGATGTTACACATTGACATCGGGTCTGCTTGTCTAAAAATTAACAAGGTTATTTGCTCTTAATTATATATATTGCTCTATCATTTCAAGATATAGTTTTATTTTATATTGTTTCAACTGGTTGTGGCACTTAGTTATGGCTTTTTAGTATATTAATTGTTGTTAGTGATTTATGTATAATGCATTATATTAAATGTAAGGTAAAAGGTTATATATATTACTCTATCATTTCATGATATTGTTCCATATCTTTAAATTTTATTTTAATAAAATTAAATAAAAGGTAAAAGGTTGAAGTAGTATTCAAATATTTTATTTTGTGATAAGTACATGTATGTTTCTGAAAAATTATCTAATAAATAAAATAAAGTAAAATTTAAAAACTTTCATGCAACCAATAATTTTTAACAATTTTTAATTATTTTTATTCATGTTGGATCATTGTTTGGGTTTGACAATTGGACTAAAAATAATTTTTAGACAAAAATTTTATCAATTATCTAAAATAATTAATAAATATAATTTTGACGATTTTATGAATATAATAATTGGTTTTGATTTGTAACTTAAAAACCCTTAATTTCTCACCACAAACGTGACAAGCAATTGGCTTGAATGGTCTTTTTCCTTATTGAAAATTACGTTCTTTCCTACCACCGGTTTATTAAGTTATAAAATGACGTTTTTTATTCCTTTATTAAATTGTTTATAATTTTAACATTTGGTTAAATTGGTCTAAACTATACAAATATTTATATGTTTTCCTTCTTATTTTTTTTAGTTTATGATATTTTAATCACGAAAAATATTTTATTTTGTTTTCTTTTATTTTTAATTTACTTAATTAAATAAATTGCATTTAAAGTTATATTTTAAATAATTTATTTTATTTTAATTAAGAAATTTTGTTTAATATTTTAATTTATTTTAAAGTTCAAATTTACATAACTTACATAATTTAATGTTTAAATTTCATAACTTACATAATTTAAAGTTCAAATTTCATAACTTACATAATTTACATAACTTACATAATACGTGAACTTACATAATTTAAAGATCAAATTTCATAACTTACATAATTTACATAACTTACATAATACATAACCCACATAATACGATTTTTTAAATATATGTAATATTATAATTTTAATATTGGTCATGTTATATAATTTAACTATTTTATATGTACTATTATTGTTGTTATTTGTTACTAAAATTTCAACTATTTTATGTGTATTGCAGGAAAAATGCGTAGAAGAAAATTACGAAATTTATGTATTATGTACAG
Source organism: Gossypium rotundifolium (assembly GCA_025506655.1). NCBI lineage: Eukaryota > Viridiplantae > Streptophyta > Magnoliopsida > Malvales > Malvaceae > Gossypium > Gossypium rotundifolium. The sequence continues at coordinate 121,451,161 of CP106731.1, forward strand.
AATACTTCAAATTCGGAAGAAGGAAATAGTGAACAGCAGACAACTATTGGATCTTCGAATGTGGCAGAGACAGTTGACGAGCCTGCAGAATTTCAAAGTAATATTAAGTTTATTTTACATGCGTATAGACTTTTATTATTGCTCGTATTTCTCAATTTCAATATAATAATATATTATTTTCCAGCTGAAAGTGGTGGGACGCGCAGAGGTCGAGGACATACACTACTTAAAGATTTATATGACTTAAATCCTGTCGAGCGTGTCAAAGTAAGTAGAAACAGTCATGGTCAGCCTGTTGGATCAGAAGCTCGACTTTTAGCAGGCTATTTGGGCATTATAGCACGAAATGCCAATATGTTGCCCATCAACTACGAATCATGGCATCACATGCCTGATAGCAACAAGAATCAAGCTCTCGATAATATTAAGGTAACAAAATGTGAATGTAATTTATAATACTTTGGTTTAAGTTTCATTTATATTTACTTTCTAAACTTGTGTTTTTTAGGAGAGATTTGCTTTACAGGTCTCGGATGCCTATATCAAGAAGGCATTGGATAAAAAATGGAGAGACCATAAAAGCACTTTGAAAAAAGATTATTTTAAGAAAGACATAAGCCTCAAAGAAAAATTGCGAAATGTCCCATCGGGAATGCTGAGGTACCAATGGGAAGATGCAGTTAGATTCTAGAATTCAAAGAAAGGAGAGATTTTACGTACTTCGAAACTCTTATAAATTTTTCGGTTTATAGTATTTACTATATACGTAATAATAATATCATTATGTAGGACCGTGAGTGAGTTGGAACAAGCAGCAGGCAAAAATAAAAATTCACGCACACGGTAGGGTCGAGAAGTTTTGCTTGTGTAGCTGAGGCCCAAGTATTATGAATTTATTAATTCTATCAAATATTAATGACTTTCTACTATTAGATAATATTTTTACTACTATATTGTAGGAAGCATCATCTGGTCAAAAAGTTGGACGCCTTCAGCTTTTGGACATTACGCATAGGAAGAAAGATGGATCTCCGATGACACCCGAAGCTGCAAAAATTATGGTATATTTACTTAATAAAATTTGATTTATTATAAATATTTATAATGTTTAATTATAATGGTTTAATTCGTCTTTAGTAGTTTTAAATAATGTTAAGTTATGTTGCATTCCTTTTTTTTATTATATATTTTGTTTTTAACTCTTTAATTGATTTATTAGGAGAAACTAAAAGATAAGAAAGCGGAGTATGAAGCGATTGCTTCAGCTGATAGTTTTGTTAATTTTGAGGAAATTGATAATAGAATTATTAATAAAGTTTTGGGTCTTGAAAGGTATGGTCGGGTTCGATTTCAAGGATCTAGTGTTAACCTGACCCGATATTTTGGATCCAGCTCGCAGCAATACATGCATTCCGGGAGTCAAACTCAAGCTGAAGTTCAGAGGTTAAGAGACCAGATAGCTCAGATGCAAGCGAGCATAGTTGAGCAAATTTCTCAACTTTAAGCGGAGGCAACATTGAGAGAAGCTGAGGTTCAAAGAAAATATGAAGAACTCCAGCTACAACTTAAAGCAGAGGCAGCATCTGTAATATCCCGGGTTAAGGGCTATTTTATTTTGGCATTGTTTGCATGTTAATGGCTCGCTATGTTGTTGTTTGTGTGGTTTCGAGGCTTAGTTGTAGGCTAGGAGTGTGCCTGAGTAGGAGGAAAAATTTTAGTTTTTGGGCTTTAGGTTATAGGAGCGGTAGGAGCTGGGTCTTTTATATTTTTCTTCGTGTTTTTGAGCACAAGTGATGAGCTAGCAAAGTGGCAAGGCATGCGCCACTTGGAGCATGTGTATGGCGTCAATTGCAAAGGGGAGGTCTTGTGTTCAAGTCGCGAGAATCCCACATTTTGGGCTCCCATTTTGACGGCATGGAGGGGAGGAGTTGTGGGAAGTTTGAACTCTGCCTTGGACTTTGTCAACTCATTCAAACGGTGGGTGGAGAGCAAATGTAGGAGGGAAACTTGGTCAAGGTAGTTTGAATTGGTGGCTTGGGAGTGATTGGGGGGAGGTTGGCCGATTTTGAGGAGATTTTGGGGGAGGTTGGCCGGTTGGTAAGTGTTGTGAGGGAGTGGGGAAGTTCCAAAATTCCTTTGGACTTTTGGGTGCATTTTCGGTCATAGGGGGAATAGCAATTAAGTTTTTTTTCATTTTGTCAAACAAGCCGATTTTTCTTTATATCAAGCTAGCAAAAACTTCAAAATATTTCCTCTCTTTTTCTCTCTTTCAACCGAATGTTCATGTACCATTTTGCCAAGATTTCTTTGCACTTTTTACTTAGTGTGTGAGGTAGAATATTGCTTCTTTTCCCACTTGCATTTTGTGTAAACCAAACCTCAAAACACCTACACTTGCCGAAACCACAACACTCTATTCTCCACTTTTGCTTTCATCTTTTTCTCTTTTGAAAAGCCTTGGTAGCCGAATGTGCATCCCTCTCCCTTTCTTCTCCTTTTTCATTTGTGTTAAACCGAAACCACTTTTGCTTTCTCTTCAACATTGAGCCGAAACTAGTCTCTTGTACTCTCTTTTCTCTGTCGTAATTGTCCTCTCTTGGAACCATTAGTAGCGAAACTCATCCTCCAAAACACCTTCTCCATTTCTTACCTTTACAAAACCGAAAGTAACCCTCTCCATTCATCTTTTATTTTTCTTTCTTTTCCAAAACCTTTTAGCGAACCTTACTACAACCCTTGCCGATTTCTTCTTTGTTTTTTTTTTTAACTTTTCTTTTCTTGATCAAGGGTGTTAGCCGAACCTATTCCTCTTGTTAGAATCTTTCTCAATCGGCCTAACAAAAGGTAAGTGCTAGGTCGAATGGCCATTCTCCTTTCTCCGGTACTTTGCCGATTTTTAGTATGTTGAAGGGCCGATTTGATGTCATTAAAAGGAGTAACGTTCAATTTTGGTAATCATTTTCATATAGGGCCTTTGGATTTCAAGCACCGATTGGAGAAGTCAAGAGGTAAGTGGTGGTAAGAATGGGTGTTTGTATTCGATTTCGCTTAGTTTTCTTTAAGTCAAGTCATAAGGAGATTAACCGTTATTCTTTTCTAGGGTGTGATCGTTTGGTAAAGAAGCATTATTGGTTCGGGTTTGGTTGGAAACCGAACCATTCGCAAAGTAGGGTTTAACGCAACCCTTTGGGTTACCTATTTTTGGCCGAATAGGTTAAGTGACTAATCCACTGTTGGTCGATTGTAGGATCGGGGTTGTCGAGGTGATCGAGGGGCGTAGACCGATTCTAGGGATTAATATCTTCACTATTTCGGTGTGTAAACCAACACACTATCTTAACTAAGTAATGTGATAACTGCTTGTGTAAATGAAACAGATGTGGTTGACTATTTCGATACCCATTGAGGTATGGATACGGATTCGGTAAGTCCGTTTCATTATGAAATATGTGATGATCTACGATATCATGATTATAGGTGTATATTCATTGAGATGCCATATTGAGCATGTGGCGTGATAGCATGATTGCACGATTTTGCATCTAGTATGATATGTGATTGGGTGATATGAGAGGAGGGGAGTATGATATCCGTGTCTTTGGGACACTGTGTCTTTGGGACACCGTAGGTTTGGCACCTCCAAAGGGTTTGGTACCACGTATTTTGTGACTTTGGGTCACCAGAGGTTTGGCACCTCGGCCTCATCCTGTGGCTTAGTACCACGATGGGTTGGCCCCACGCTTGATTATACGGGATTGACGCCAGTGATTTGGTATCACACGATGGGATGGCCCCATCATCGGATTGTGACTACGGTCACCAGTGATTTGGTATCACACTGTGTCTTTGGGACACCAGAGGTTTGGCACCTCATTGCGACTCGTCTCTGTGGTTGACACCACCGTGGGTTGGCCCCACTTATGAGATATGGGATAGTCGCTAGTGATTTGGTATCACACGATGGGTTGGCCCCATCATTGGATTATTCGTGACTTCGGGACACCAGTGGTTTGGTACCACAGTATGGATATCGTGACTTTGGGTCACCAGTGGTTTGGCACCACCAGTGATTTGGTACCACACGGGGTAGAAAAGGTGATATGGTTGGCTAGGATCGGGTGCATTACTTGCATTATTTTGTTATGATATGTGTGTTGGCATGTTATACCGGGAGAGGGATTTATACACTGAGTCTTGCGACTCACTCTCTCCTTTGACTTTTCAGGTGACACTTAGACGCGGACATGGGCCGGATGGACTCGAGGTGCTCATGCCATGCTTAATAAAGGATTTGCTCAAACTTTATAAAATTTGGTACATTAGCTATTTATTTCTATTTGGTTTTATTTGGGGTTGTAAATGGCCTTTCTAAAAATTATGTTTTGTTTATGATTAAAGTAAATGTTTAATATGCCTTAACAAATTAATTGGGTTAAAATGTGCTAAAACTTGGAAAGATAACAATTTCAAAACTACAAAGCGACATTTTAAACTATACCATCAGGTATCACACTATAATCTGGGATAGTAAGAACTCAAATGTTTTCTAACTTAAATGCGATTTTTTACTAAGTCAAAAAAATGTTTTAGTAATAATAAGAAACAACCTAAACTTCTTAACGAGATAAACTAGTTTTACCTACACATCGGAGTAAGTTTTCAAAATTTCTGGGTTTTCAAATACATCATCAGATTTCAATCAAACCTACTCAAGTTTTTCTTCAAATACAAAATTTTAGCGAAGTGTTTCCCTCAGACTTTTAAACTCAAACCTAAACCTCTCAAAAACCTTTTTCCCTGTAACATACCGGATTCGGTCGTGGTGTATTGACCAGTTTGGGGTGTTACATTTGTGGTATCGAGCCAAGTTCAAAGGTTTTTGTGGGCCCGAGGCCCAAAATGTTTTAAAACTATAGTTTTGAGTATTCGCATTTTAAAAGTATGGTTTGAAAGGCATGGCACCGAGTCACCGCAACAATCCGCCTGTGGTACCCGTACTATTGGTTGTGATATTAATTGATATGATTGGATGGCTAGTAAGACTACTTTAGAAACTAAAACCGATAGGACTAAGTAGACTCGAAAACAAAGCTCCTTTAATATTCATAAGACTTTGCTTTAAAAGCAATGGAATAATTATCGATGCATAAAATTCTTTAAATCGACGAGATTTAGTCATGAGTACCGAGGTGGACGCTGCCGTGGACGAGGTCGCAGTAGGGTGACGATTTTTGAGCCCGTAGGTTCCGGGTCGTGGTTCGAAAATGAGATACTGGCCCGCCACCACCGGAGGTGGTGAGTTTTAAGAGCGCATCGGATGATGCAAGGTCACAGCGATCTGCGAGTGTTAGAAAGGGTAGCTGGAGTAGGTGGAGGTGTAGGAGCTAGGAAATCTGTGCCTGAGCGACTTCGGGCAAACGGGGCTGAATTCTTTCGGGGTGTCTCGGGTGTTGCTCCTAGCACTGCTGAATATTGGCTGGAAGCAACAGAGCGGATCATGGATGATCTAGACCTAACTGCTGAAGAAAAGTTAAAGGGGATCGTATCACTTCTCCGAGATGAGTCATACCAGTGGTGGCTCACGGTTCGTGGATAAATACCGCACCAAGATCTGACTTGGGACTATTTTCGGGCTGCTTATCAGAAGAAGTACGTCAGAGCTAACTACATAAATGAGCAGCGGAAAGCATTTCTGAGGTTAGTTCAGGGGAGCAAATCTGTGTCAGAGTACGAGGCAGAGTTTCTCAGGCTGAGTCGGTATGCCAGGGGTATGGTGGCTACTGAACATGAGAGGTGCGTTCGTTTCGAGGATGGCCTGCGAGACGAATTAAGGTTGTTAATTGCGCCCCAGCAGGAGCGTGAATTTGCGGTTCTGGTTGAAAAGGCGAAGGTAGCCGAGGGCATTAAAGAGTCTGTGAGGCAAGGTATGGATAGGAACCGACACAAAAGGAGTTTTGGATCTTCTGGGTCATCAGGTAATCAGCAGAAAAGGGCTAGACCGAGTGGGCCGAATCAGTCGGGTAGGTTTGTTGCTGCTAGGCAGGGACCGCCACAGTGTAACCGTTGTGGGAAGGCTCATTGGGGAGGATGTTGGACTGATGGTAGAGGCTGTTTTGAGTGTGGCTCACTGGACCACCGTGTGAGGGACCTGCTCACAAGTTGGCTAGGATTCATCAGAGAATCGGGGTCGTACTCAAGATAGGAATAATGGACCACCACCGCAGAGGGGCCGAGGTAATGGCGAGGAGGTAATAGTTCGTCGGTATGTGGAGCACCGGCGAGGTGCGTAGTAGTTTGAGGCCGACGGTCGGGTTGGTGTATGTCATGCGGCGAGAGAGGAGGGCGACGACCGGACGTCATTACCGGTGACGTTTTAATCTTTGGTTCTCCATTTACCGCTTTGATTGATGTGGGTTCAACACATTCATATGTTGCAAGTAGCATAGTGAAGACCATGGAATTAAACTCTGAGATATCTTCTAGGCGGATGACCGTAATAAGCCCTCTAGGTCACTCAGTAGTGGTAGATAAACCGATAGAGACGCACCTCTAGAACTCCAAGGGTGGTATTTGAGGTCGATCTCGATGGAACTGCCGTTTGGGGAGTTCGATCTGATTCTTGGGATGGATTGGCTGGTTAAGCACCAGGCGAAGTTGGACTGCGCGGCTAAGCGCATGGTTCTGAGCACAGCTGATGGTGATGAGGTAGTCCTGATCGGTAATAGGAGAAATTATCATCCAATGTGATATCTACTCAAAGCCGGAAGATGGTCGAAAGGGTCGTGAAGCATATGTGGTACATGTGTATGCCTTGGAGGCTAAGGAGTCTGTGTGAGAGTTGGACGATTAGGAATTTGCTTGATGTGTTTCTGAGGAGCTTTGGGTTTGCCACCGATCGGAGGTAGAGTTCGAATAGATCATTATCTTGAATCGCGCCAAAGGTCCATAGCTCCGTCAGGATGACACCTAAAGAGTTAGTGGAGCTTAAGGCTCGAGATCCGGGAGTTATTGGACCGAGGCTTTATCGTGCCAAGTATTTTGCCATGGGGAGCGCCGGTACTCTTTGTCAAGAAGAAAGACGGTACCATGCGGATGTGTATAGACTACCGCTAACCGAATAAGTCGACGATCAAAACAAGTATCCACCGCCTCGGATAGATGACTTGTTTGATCACCGAAGGGGCGCCGATTTTCTCAAGATCGATCTAAGGTCTGGGTATCACCAGTTAAGGGTGAAGGAGGCGGATATCTGTAAGACGGCATTTCGTACTCGGTATGGGCACTTTGAGTTCTTAGTTATGCCGTTCGGGTTGACTAACGCGCCGGCGGCCTTCATGGATCTGATGAATAGGGTGTTCCAACAAGATTCAGATCGATTCGTAGTGGTTTTTATCGATGACATCTTGGTATATTCAAGGACCGAGGAGGAACATGATGCCCATTTTGGGTGGTATTGCGATTCTAAGGAGAAACAGTTCTATCGAAGTTCAAGAATGCGAGTTCGCTTAGGAGGTGATGTTCTTGGGTCATGTAGTATCTACCGAGGATTAGAGTGGACCTCGTAAGATAGAGGCGCTTTTGAATTGGAAGCCGCCTAAGTCGAGAGCTAAGATTCGGAGTTTTCGGCTTGGCGATACTACTCAAGATTTGTAGAGGTTTCTCATTGATTGTAGTCTGATGACTAAATTATTGAGAAAAGGGTTCTGCTTATTTGACCGAGAAGCGGCAGGAGAGCTTCGATAAGTTGAAGAAGATTTTGACCAAGCTCCGGTTCGATTCAACTCGAGGTCGGTAAAGAATTCACAGTGTCTTGTGATGCATCACATACTGTGTTTGGGTTGTGTCTGATGCGGAAGGGAAGGTTGTGGCTTACGCCTCGGCAAATGAGGCCACATGAGGTAAATTATCCAACGCACGATCTGGAGTTAGCGGCTGTAGTATTTGCCTTAAAGATATGGAGGCATTACTTGTGCGGAGAAAGATCGTTAGTCTACACGGACCATAAGAGTCTGAAGTACCTTCTGACTCAAAAAGACTGAATCTAAGGCGAGCATGATGGATTGAGTCAAAAGACTACGATTGCTCAATTGAGTATCATCCGGCAAGGCTAACATTGTGGCGTACGCGTTGAGCCGTAAGGTTGTTTCGGATCTAAGAGCTGCTTGCCCACTTGAGTTTGTATGACGACGGGAGTATTCTGGCAGAACTACAGATTAAACCTACTTGGGTTGAGCAGGTCAGAGAAAAACAGTTGTTGGATGAGATTCTGAGTGCGCAGAGGACACAAGTGCAGAATGATGGTTTGGAGGGTTACAGTGTGTCGGGCGATGGAGTGCTGTGTTTTCAGGGGAAGGCTTGTATGCCGAGAGATTCTGAGTTAAGGCAAAAGATTCTTCAGGATGCACATAGCAGTCCCTACGCTATGCATCCTGGAGGTAGCAAAACGTATAGGGATCTCAGAGAACAGTTCTGGTGGCCGGGTCTGAAAAAGGAGGTGACAGAATTTGTAGGGAAGTGTCTGACATGTCAGCAGGTCAAGGTCGAGCATCACCATCGCCGTGGTTGCTTGACCAAAGAAGATTCCACGTGGAAATGGGAAAGGATAACTATGGATTTCGTCGGTGGATTACCGCTACACCGAGCAATAAGGATTGATTTGGGTAATCGTGGATCGATCGACTAAATCACTCACTTTATTCCGGTGAGGGTGGATTACTCACTTGAGGTTGGCGGTCAGTATGTGTCGAGATAGTGAGACCGCACGGGTGCCGTGATCGATCATCTCGGATAGGGATCCCAATTCACGTCAAGGTTTTGGAAAGCGTTGCATCAGGCTCTGGGTACACGGTTAGATTTCAGCACGGCATTTCATCCGCAGACTGACGGGCAGTGGAAAGGGTTATACAGATCTTGGAGGATATGCTACGAGGGTGTGTATTGGATTTCAGGGGTAGTTGGGAGGAGTATCTACCGTTAGCTGAGTTCGCCTATAACAACAGTTACCAAGCAAGTATCAAAATGGCACCATATGAGGCGCTTATGCGGTAGGAAGTGTCGCTCACCTACTTGTTGGATGAGTTAAGTGAACGCCGCTTGTTGGGACCAGAGTTAAGTTCTTGAAATCGAAGACAAGGTTAAGTTGATTCAGCTCGATTGAAGGAAGCTTGGACCGATGTAAGTCCTATGCCAATCTTAAGCGGAGAGATATTGAATTTGTTGTGGGAGATCGGGTTTTCTGAAGGTCTCACTGTAGAAGAAAGTGTTAAGGTTCGGAGGAAAGGCAAGCTAAGTCCGAGGTTTATTGGGTAGTATAGGTAATCGAGACGAGTGGGACCAGTTGCATATCAGCTCGAGTTGCCAGCAGAGCTAAGTCAGATTCATGACGTGTTCCACGTTTCGATGCTTCGGCGTTATCGCTCAGATCCATCGCACGTGGTGGCAGTGGAAGAGATCGAGGTAAACCCAGATTTGACCATGGAGGAAGAGCCTGTACAGATTTTAGATCGGGATGTGAAGGTTCTGCGTAGGAAGTCTGTACCCTTGGTTAAGGTTCTATGGCAGAATCATGGCGTGGAAGAAGCGACGTGGGAACCCGAGGATACGATGAGACAGCAATACCCGCAACTCTTCTGACCAGGTAATTTCAAGGTCAAAATTATTTTAAGGGGGTAGAACTGTAATATTCCGGGTTAAGGGCTATTTTATTTTGGCATTGTTTGCATGTTAATGGCTCGCTATGTTGTTGTTTGTGTGGTTTCGGGGCTTAGTTGTAGGCTAGGAGTATGCCTGAGTAGGAGGAAAAATTTTAGTTTTTGGGCTTTAGGTGATAGGAGCTGTAGGAGCTGGGTCTTTTATATTTTTATTCGTGTTTTTGAGCACAAGTGATGAGCTAGCAAGGTGGCAAGGCATGCGCCACTTGGAGCATGTGTATGGTCAATTGCAAGGGAGGTCTTGTGTTCAAGTCATGAGAATCCCACATTTGGGCTCCCATTTTGACGGCATGGAGGGAGGAGTTGTGGGAAGTTTGAACTCGCCTTGGACTTTGTCAACTCATTCAAACGGTGGGTGGAGAGCAAATGTAGGAGGGAGACTTGGTCAAGGTAGTTTGAATTGGTGGCTTGGGAGTGATTGGGGGGAGGTTGGCCGATTTTGAGGAGATTTTTGGGGAGGTTCACGGTTGGTAAGTATTGTGAGGGAGTGGGGAAGTGCCGAAATTCCTTTGGACTTTGGGTGCATTTTCGGTCATAGGGGAATAACAATTAAGTTTTTTTCATTTTGTCAAACAAGCCGATTTTCTTTGTATCAAGCTAGCAAAACTTCAAAATATTTCTCTCTTTTCTCTCTTTCAACCGAATGTTCATGTACCGCTTTTGCCAAGATTTCTTTGTAGCTTTTACTTAGTGTGTGAGGCGAATATTACTTCTTTTCCCACTTGCATTTTGTGTAAACCGAAACCTCAAAACACCTACACTTGCGAAACCACAACACTCTCTTCTCTACTTTTGCTTTCATCTTTTTCTATTTTGAAAAGCCTTGGTAGCCGAATGTGCATCCCTCTCCCTTTCTTCTCCTTTTTCATTTGTGTTAAACCGAAACCAGCTTTTGCTTTCTCTTCAACATTGAGCCGAAACTAGTCTCTTGTACTCTCTTTTCTCTGCTCGTAATTGTCCTCTCTTGGAACCATTAGTAGCCGAAACTCATCCTCCAAAAACACCTTCTCCATTTCTTACCTTTACAAAACCGAAAGTAACCCCTCTCCATTCATCTTTTTATTTTTCTTTCTTTTCCAAAACCTTTTAGCCGAACCTTACTACAACCCTTGCTGATTTCTTCTTTGTTTTTTTTTTAACTTTTCTTTTCTTGATCAAGGGTGTTAGCGAACCTATTCCTCTTGTTAGAATCTTGCTCAATCGGCTAACAAGAAGGTAAGTGCTAGGCCGAATGGCCATTTCTCCTTTCTCTGGTACTTTGCCGATTTTTAGTATGTTGAAGGGCCGATTTCGGTATCTGTTAAAAAGGAGTAACGTTCAATTTTGGTAATCGTTTTCATATAGGGCCTTTGGATTTCGAAGCAGCCGATTGGAGAAGTCAAGAGGTAAGTGGTGGTAAGAATGGGTGTTTGTATTCGATTTCGTTTAGTTTTCTTTAAGTCAAGTCATGAGGAGATTAACCGTTATTCTTTTCTAGGGTGTGATCGTTTGGTAAAGAAGCATTATTGGTTCGGGTTTGGTTGGAAACCGAACCATTCGCAAAGGTAGGGTTTAACGCAACCCCTTTGGGTTACCTATTTTTGGCCGAATAGGTTAAGTGACTAATCCACTGTTGGCCGATTGTAGGATCGGGGTTGTCGAGGTGATCGAGGGCGAGACCGATTCTAGGATTAATATCTTCGCTATTTCGTGTGTAAACCAACACACTATCTTAACTAAGTAATGTGATAACCTGTTTGTGTAAATGAAACAGTGTGGTTGACTATTTCGATACCCATTGAGGTATGGATACGGATTCGTAAGTCCGTTTCATTATGAAATATGTGATGATCTACGATATCATGATTATGGGTGTATATTCATTGAGATGCCATATTGAGCATGTGAGCATGATAGCATGATTACGATTTTGCATCTAGTATGATATGTGATTGGGTGATATGAGAGGAGGGGAGTATGATATCCAGTGTCTTTGGGACACGTGAGGTTTGGCACCTCCAAAGTGGTTTGGTAGCACGTATTTTGTGACTTTGGGTCACGGAGGTTTGGCACCTCAGCGTCGCGTCCAGTGGCTTAGTACCACGATGGGTTGGCCCCACATTGATTATACGGATTGACGCCATGATTTGGTATCACACGATGGGTTGGCCCCATCATCGGATTGTGACTACGGTCACCGACGATTTGGTATCACATCGTGTCTTTGGGACACCGGAGGTTTGGCACCTTATTGCGACTCGTCTCGTGGTTGACACCACCGTGGGTTGGCCCCACTTATGAGATATGGGATCGCCGCTAGTGATTTGGTATCACACGATGGGTTGGCCCCATCATTGGATTATTCGTGACTTGGTCACCAAAGTGGTTTGGTACCACAAGATGGATATCGTGACTTTGGGTCACCGGTGGTTTAGCGCCACCGGTGGTTTCGTACCACACGGGTAGAAAAGGTGATATGGTTGGCTAGGATCGGTGCATTACTTGCATTATTTTGTTATGATATGTGTGTTGGCATGTTATACCGGGAGAGGGATTTATACACTGAGTCTTGCGACTCACTCTCTCCTTTGACTTTTCAGGTGACACTTAGACGCGGACATGGAGCCGGGATGGACTCGAGGTGCTCATGCCATGCTTAATAAAGGATTTGCTCAGACTTTATAAAATTTGGTACATTAGCTATTTATTTCTATTTGGTTTTATTTGGGGTTGTAAATGGCCTTTCTAAAAATTATGTTTTGTTTATGATTAAAGTAAATGTTTAATATGCCTTAACAAATTAATTGGGTTAAAATGTGCTAAAACTTGGAAAGATAACAATTTCAAAACTACAAAGCGACATTTTAAACTATACCATCGGGTATCACACTATAATCTGGGATAGTAAGAACTCAAATGTTTTCTAACTTAAATGCGATTTTCTACTAAGTCAAAAAATGTTTTAGTAATAATAAGAAACAACCTAAACTTCTTAACGAGATAAACTAGTTTTACCTACACATCGGAGTAAGTTTTCAAAATTTCCGGTTTTCAAATACATCATCGATTTCAATCAAACCTACTCAAGTTTTTCTTCAAATACAAAATTTTAGCGAAGTGTTTCCCTCAGACTTTTAAACTCAAACCTAAACCTCTCAAAAACCTTTTTCCCTGTAACATACCGGATTCGGTCGTGATGTATTGACCGGGTTTGGGGTGTTACAGCATCGAGAGAAGCTGAGGTTCAATGAAAATATGAAGAACTTCAGCTACAACTTAAAGCAGAGGCAGCAGCGAGGGAAGCAGAGGCAGCAGCGAGGGCAGCGAGGAAAGCAGAGCAACAGCAAGGAAAGCAGAGCAGAGCAAAAGTATGATGAACTCCAGCTACAGCTTCAGACTATGATGGAGAGGTTCCAACAGTCGTAAATGCCGCCATCTTAGATATTTATTTTCTTGTAACTTTTAACATTATTGTAAAAAAATTTTGAATTATACTTCATTTATAATTTATATCATATATTTTTTGTATAAATTTGTATCATTTAGATTTGCTATTTTTGGTTGGATTTCATGCTATATTTTTGGTTTTCTATAGAAGCGCTGCTAAAGACCGGGATTTTTAGCGGCGTTTTCTACATAAGCGCCGCTAAAGACCAGGACTATTAGTAGCATTTTCTATAAAAGCGCCGCTAAAGGCTAAAAAAACGCCGCAAAAAGTCTATTTTCCTGTAGTGTAATCCTTTAAACTCATGTTTTTATACTTAGGAGAGCATTTGGGAGCAAAGGAGCGAAAAATGAGCCAAAATCAGACAAATAGAACTGTTTTTAGGATCCACACGGGATGGCCACACGCCCGTGTGCCAACCCGTGTCGATTTCGCACCCTACTGCCCAAATACGCAGAAAAATCTAATTTTTAAGCGTTCTGAGCATTCTAAAGTCTATAAATACCAATTAGAAGAAGACATAAGGGGCAATCAGAGAAGATCGAAGAAAACACTCAAAGAATGCCATTAGAATCGACTTGGAAGTAGATCTCCCTCAAGGTCGAAGATCTCCATTGAATTTCTTTCGAAGTTTTATTGAGTTTCTTTATTTCTTGTGGTTATCCTAACTTTGAGATGTTTCTATTCAGGATTATGGACTAAATTCCCTAGATACCTAGAGGATGAAACCGATGATGAATCTTATTATTTGATTTCTGGTTTACATGATAAATACTTGATTCTTGTTCTCAATTATGTATGCTTATTTCTTGTTTTAATATTTCATGGATATTAATTCATGTTTAATGTGCTTATGTTAGTGGAGCAAAAGCCCCTGTTTAAGAGCAGATCTAGCATAATAGAGTGGAGTTGCATGCAATCCTAGAAATAGGACGACATAAATCTAACGAATTAGAGTCAAATCTAATAGGGGAATCCATAGATCGAGTTAATACGATGATAGGAGTTTTAATTAGAAAGAGATTTCAATTAATCAACCTAGAGTCAGTTGTTCTTACTCTCAAAAGAGATATTAATATAATTTAAGGATTTCTATGGATCAAGACACAAGTGAATAAATTGTTTAATTCAGATTCATAATAATAGGTGAAATCTAGGTGAATTCTTTCTTGGGTATTATCTTTCTCATTGGTTATCTTCGATTATTTTCCTATTTCATTCTCTGTTGCGTTCTTAGTTAAATTAGATTAGTAAATTTAGATTAAAAACAATCACTCCAATTTGTCGGCTAAAAAATAGAAAAACAGTAATTACCAGTACTTTTAGTCCTCGTGGATACGATATTCCCTACTCACCATAACAATACTATTGTTCGATAGGTGTGCTTGCCTTAATCGTATTTATAGTTAGTTTAGTGACCATCAGTAAGTGACTAAAACGTAACATTTCAAACATAAGTGACTAAAATATAACTTGAGGTAAACAAAAATGACTATTTTAATAATTTACCCTAAAAATTTAAATCAAATATTTATCCCAACATTTAAAAAAAATTTAATGTAGTTTTTGGTTTTATTTTATTTTAGTTGATAACAATAAAGATATATTAAAATATTTATTTATAAATATTACAAATAAATAAATTTATTTTCATTACAACTAATCAATGGCCAAATACATCGTAAATAACTAATAGTAATTGCAGAACAAATAAAATTTCACACAGATACCGTGGAATTCAGCAAGAAATCTTGAGATTTCCTCTCATAGTAATAGTCATTGGAGGGAGAAGCATCAGCAGAGAATATCATAACTCCATTAACACCAAATCCATTTTCTTCCAAAAGACTTAAGGCATCAAAAAATGCATCACCTTGAATCCCCCTTCCATTAACTTCATAGCTAGGCAATAGCTTTTCCTTATCGAATTGTCCGGCTCGAATCTTGAAAGCTTCCACGTAAGATTTGGGTATCCTAACCTTGTCAGTGTAGAACTGATAGTTGATGAAGTCGATCACATCTCCGTAATTCTCAAATAATTCAATGTAGGGTGCTGTTGTTTTATGGTAAGGAGCAATGGTGGCTACAGAAATGACACTTTGGTTCTTCAAGAGAGTGATGAGTTCACCTATGCAATAAGCAAAACTCGAGTTGTGTCTTGGGAAGTTTTCATAGTCGATGTCGATGCCATCGAGATGGTACTGTTGGGCTATCGATGACAATGATGAGAAGGCATTGGATATCCATTGTTGGGTGTCTTCAGGGGTGTACCACCGGAGGACTTTGTCCCCTAAGCTCCACCCTGAAAGACTGGCCAAGGTTTTCACATTGGGGTGGCTTTTCTTCATCGCTGCAACTGATTCTGGGGTTAATGTGTCTGCCCAATACGGTGAGAATTTTCCGTTCTGGGTATTGCCGGAGGGATCGGCATCGATGGCGAAACTAAGTATGAAGTGGAAATCAATGCCTTTTTCCACTGGAACAGCCTCCAGTTTCACGGGTACGCCTGTTGCTCCAATGTACTCCATCATCACTTTGCCATCTGAATCATATCAGACAATGAATTTAGAACATGCTGCTAGTTCTAGGAAACCAATACTATGTAAATCAAGCTTATATATGCCAACAGATACTTACAGCAAAATTGCTGTGATAAGAACAGAATACCGGAAAGTTGAAAAAGGAAGAGCTGAAACATGGGCATTTTCTGGGGTTGACTGAAAGAGGGAAATCCAGTGTTAATTAGCTTTGTAATATTATACCTATATATAGAGAGAGATATGTACATAATAACTTTTAAGAGTTGATTTTGCCGGCATGAGTTGTTTAGCTTGCAGTCTACTAAGAAACTAAATTGGAAAAAAAAACGTTGGTTCTTGAGAGTTGTGACCGGGTTGATGTTAAAGCCTGTGGTGCATATATTTCTAGAAATTGCAGCATATTTCTAGCCGCCCTGTTATATTTTATTTATATTTAGTTAGCTATATGTAGATATTCATGGTACAGAGAATTTTTTTGAAATCTTGTATATTCGAGCCAGGCTTATGCTTTGTACTTGCCGTCTTATTATTCTATCCACTATAAATAAAAGAATAAAAAATAAAACAGCTGAAAATATGCAGTAGAAAACCGAATCCAAGAATATATTTTAACCTTAAAAACACATTTCCAAACAGCCAAAGCGAATTATGATGCATTCATCCAAAGCATATATTATTTAACTGATGCATCCATTCAAACATTATATCAACCTATATCAGTTTAGGCTATCAAACATTGCTTGCTAAAACTTAAATTCGTAATGATAAAACAAACTCATCAAAGAACATTGACCAAATGCAGACTAGTTGAATATTTATCTTATAAAATCTTTATTCAAAGGGATCCAATACAACATTTTGTTCAAATTGGTTTCTGAGAAGGATGCTAACATGAATAAAATATTATCATCAGAAACTTGACGAGTCCTGAAGAAAGAATCATTAAGTCATTTGACCTCTGTCCCCTCCTGTTCTGGTCATGGAATAGATGAAATCACGTCATGAGCAAACAAATTAAGCATCCTCTTCAGTGATAATCTCCAAAACATTAATTGACAGAATGTTATCAATTGATTCTTGTACTTGAAGAGCCTGCACAAGTTGAGGAGCCTTCAACGCAAGAACAGCCTTAGGATCAGCAAATGCCGGAACATGAGGAGCCTCCAACTTAGGAACAGCCTAGTATCAGCAAACACTGAAACTTGAGGAGTCTCCAATGCAGGAACCGCCTTAGCATCAGCAACGAAAGGCACTTGAGGAATGAGGAGTATCCACGCATTTACGAGCAGCATAAGCATTACTACGAATTTCAGCGCGGAAATACTGAAAGCAGCACTAGTATTGACCACCAGAGGTAGAGTGCACAACCCACTAAACTGATTCAACCGAACCATGCACCAGCACCGGCTAGCAAAGACAATTTTTATAAAGGCCACTTGTCATTGGCATGTGCTAAAACTAGGTCAGCGCTTCCTTTTAAGGGCCGGCTTTTGTTAGGAACACGTTTTTGTTTTTGGCTTTAATGTCATACTAGTATTATATATTTATATACACCGGGGGATTTTCAAATTTTTTTTATTTTATTTGTATTAAAAATAAATTTAAAAAAATTATTAAACTAAAATTATTTTATTTTTATCAAAATTAAAATATACTATAGTTATTTAAGATTGGATAGGATTCAAATGTAAATTAATGCCTAAATCAATAATTTTAAATATATCATTTGAAATAAATAAATTTATATTTAGGTAAGATATAAATACTCATTATTCTCTATCCATATATAATTAATCTAAAACTAACTATTTAAATACATTATATCATAAACAAAAAAATGATAATTAAATCGTTACCATTTATAAATCTTAAAGTGTCTTGTAAATGGAGATTAAATTTTAACTTTTAAGGTCTCTTTTAATTAGTATTTTTTAGTATGGTGCATTTAGTATTTTTTTTTTTCGCTATAATATTTAATTTTACTATCACCGTTATTTTTAAAAATAAATATTTAAATTATTTTATATTATACTTTTAATAATTAGATGGAAGAAATTTTAAAATCAATTTAATTATATTATTTTAAAATAAAATAATTTTTTAATAAATGATTTTTCTACGATAGATTATGCAGAAAAATTATTTATAATTATTATTTTAAAACTTTGAGATAAAAAAACACAATTTTTATTTTATTCTTTTCCTTTTATTTCCTTCCCTTTTTTCCTCTTTTTCCATTCCTTCCCTTCTCTTTTCTTTTTCTCATTCACAGCCATCCAGAAAGCCCTCCCATAAAATAAAATTAAAAAAAAGTTTAAAAGTATTAAAAGTTCTCAAACTTTTTTTAAAAAAATAATTAAACCCCTCCTTTTTTTTTTTACACTCAATTGAGCACTTAAACTTTCAAAATGCATTCAAAAAGGCCCTCAAACTTCTTCAAAAAAAAGCATTTAAGTCCCTTTTTTTTTTACTCAATTGGGTACTTAAACTTTCAAAATACATAAAAAGACCTCAAAATTTTTAAAAAGCAATTAAGCCCCTATTCTTATTAAAAATTAGAAAAAATTATAAAAATAAAAATAATAAATTTTAGAAAAATTATTAAATTTTAATAAAAATTGTAAAAATTATAAAAATCATTAAAAAAATTATAAAATGCACCAAAAAGTCCCTTTAATAATTAATAACTTTAACTGTTGATAGTTAAAGTTAACGAGCTCTAGTTTTTTCAATTAAAGTCATCACGTGTCGCAACACAACGTGACATGTGGCAAAAAAATAAAAATCAATAAAAGTTATAGAAAAATTATAAAATGCTTCTTTTGGTACAATAATTTTTATAATTTTCTTTACAAAATTTATATTTCTTTACATTTTGTATAAATTTCTTATAACTTTATAAAATTTTATAATTTTTATATTTCTATATATTTTATAATTTTTACGATTTTTATATTTTTTCTTATTTTGTTAAAATTTAATAATATTTATAGCTTTTATTGATTTTAATTTTTATATATATTTTTTATATCGGGGCTTAATTACTTTTTTTTAAAGTTTAAGGGTCTTTTAATATATTTTAAAAGTTTAAGTACTCAATTGAATGCAAAAATGTATAAGCTTAATTATTTTTAAAAAGAATTGAGAACCTTTTGATATATTTTAAAAGTTGAATTAGCTAAATGAGTGAAAAAAAATTGTTTTTTTTAAATATTTGAAAGCGTTTGCATCCTTAAAAGAAAAGACAGGTGTTGGCAGCTGAACTAAGCACATGTACAGTGCTTTATTACAATACCCATGTTTGTTATTTTTATATATGTTTATTAAAAGAATTTACTAATATCATTTGTTATCTTTTACGGTTTGCTTTTAATTTTATAATTTATTTATTTATTTAATATCAGAAATTAATTATTATAAAAATTAATTTAATTTAAATTTTATTATATAATAATTTACAATTATGTAGAGATTTTAAATTTTATATTAAAATTAATTTGATAATAATTTATAATTAAATACAAACTTTAAATTCATTAAGAAGTTATTCTGTATCATCAAAAATAAAAATAAAAATTGAAATAATAGGACACAAATAATAAATCAATATTCAAGTAATTGTATAAAACAAATTATTAAAAATTAAAAAGTTACAATTTTTAATTAATTAATTTATTCAATAGTAAAAATTAATTTTAAATTAAATTTTATTAAATAATAATTTATTAATTTATAGAATTAAATAGATATTTTAATTTATAAATAAAAGTAACTAATCATAACTTAATCTCTTTTCAATTTCCTTTCTTTTATAAACTGAGTAAAACCCATCAAATTTTAAAGGGTTTATATTATTCTTCATTTCATGAAGTGTTTTAATTAAGGTTGTCAATAGGTGTACATGCTTTTTTTTATAGGTACTTGTAGGTATTAATATTAATTTGTTTTGGTATATTGTTTCAATTTATAACTATTTTAAAAGAATCTTTGATATATGTATATAAAAATATTTACAAATAATAAAATTAAATAAATTTTGAATATAAAATATTCATCAATTATATAAAATATTCTTTAAGAAGGCTCAAAATGAGAGAATTGATTTTTCTGTCTTTTCTCTCTATCTTTTGACATGTTCTTCTGCTCTCGTTAGCACGTTTTGTTATTGTTTTTCCAGATTTATTGTCTCGCAAAAAATCTGTCCACATTTACTTTCTCAGTGACAAAAAATGGAGGAATCTATAGCAAGATTACCAATAGAAGATGAAGAGGAAGAAACCATTCAGTTGGGGGTGGAATCATCTGATCAAGAAACTTCTTATGCAAATTTTTTTGTGGGAATGTTTCTTACTTCAAGTGTAGTTAACTTTCAAGAAATGAGAACAATGTTGGAAAATGTTTGGCATCCAATCGAGGGAATCTCCATTTTAGATCTAGGAGATGGTAGATTCTTATTTCCTCTATATTTTGAAGTCGATGTTGATTGAATTGAAAAGAATGGCCCTGGAATTTTAATTCCCATTTACTGGTGTTGCATCGGTTATATGAAGGGGAAGACCCAATGACTATTCAATTATATTGGGTAAATTTTTGGATGCTTATCTAGGATCTCCTACATGGTTTTATGTTTGAGGCAGTTGCAAAGCTATTGGGAAGTTTTATTGGGGTTTTCTTGGAATATGATGCATCGGCTATTCAATTGGGGTATAAGAGGATAATGAGGTTAAGGGTGTGAATTGATGTAAGAAAACAATTAAAAAAAAAAGTTCGCTTTCCCAAATGGTGCGCGTGTTTATGTGCGTTTTGAATATGAAATACTCATGTTATATTTCTTCCTATGTGGCAAACTAGGTCATGGTGAAAGTTTTTGTTTGATTAGATCTCTTCATCCGAGGAAAGAATATGAGTTCTAGTGGGATATTTCACTACGCGCGCAACCAAAAAAAATGCGGCGTGGAGAAGTAGGTGGCTGGTGGAGGACGATGCTGGTAGAATTTCAAATTATGGAAACTCTACAAACAAATTGGAAGGGAGAAATCTTTGGATATCACAACCTGTTCCTATGAATCAAGGAGTAAATGTAGGAATTCTTTCAAATCTTCCGCAATCAATAAAAGAAAAGTAAAATGTTTCTTCAATTCCAGGCCCATTAAAGGTGGGTGAGATGGGCCAAATTAACAACTATTGCATGAACACTTTTGATAAGGAAATAGTAGTTTTTGAATAAGAAAATAGCCTAATAAAACAAGTTGATGGGCTAACATGTCCCCGCATTTAGTCAAATGCTTCAGGAGTTTCTACTACAGTTGATTCAAATGAAGCCCTTGGTAACCTAACACAAGTTCCAAATCTTAGTAAATCAGCAGGCCTTGTCAAATTGGCCAACTGGACACAATAAAGCTCATAAGTTGGAAT
Organism: Gossypium rotundifolium; assembly: GCA_025506655.1. Lineage (NCBI taxonomy): Eukaryota > Viridiplantae > Streptophyta > Magnoliopsida > Malvales > Malvaceae > Gossypium > Gossypium rotundifolium. The sequence goes on from CP106731.1 coordinate 121,472,250, forward strand.
GTTCGGGGTTTGGGGAGGCCTCGGATAGTTTGTCGTCTCTGGCATGCACTGAGAGATATAAATCCCTCTGTGGTTTTTTTTTTATTGAGACGAAACTACAAGGTTTTCATATGGCTGTCATAAGTAGAAAGTGTGGTTTTCAGAATGGGATCGATGTTGATTCGAATGGTAGAAGTGGAGGTTTGTCCATGGGCTGGAATAATAACTGTAAAATGTCCATCCATTCATTTTTAAGAAGGCACATTAATATAATGATATATGAAGATTTGGAAGAAAAGGCATGGAGGTGTACTAGTTTCTATGGTGCACCTGAGGAAAATCTTAGGACGGTTTCATGGAATTTTTTGCTATTTTTGAGCAACAGTTTTAGGGGATTTTAATGAAATTACGTATTCTTCGAGAAAAAGGAGGGCTAATCCAAAGCAAGAGTCAAATGCGCAGTTTCTAAGATGTTTTGTTCAACTGTTCATTAATTTATCTGAGTATTGTTGTAACAGCCCAATTTTCAGTGGTGATGGAACAGTGGTTTTGGGACCACAAATTTTTGTCGTGTCAACTCGTAAATATTATTTATAGAATATTTACGAAGTAATTAGAGTTGTATTAAAATTTGGTCCAGAAATGTTTTTGATTGTTCAGTAATACTCTGTAACCCTAATCTGGCGATAGAGACGGGTTAGGGGTGTTACATTTAGTTGTATCAGAGCAAGGTTTAGTCAGTTCTTGGACTGAATATAGTGTGTGTAATGTCTAGAATTACATGTCATATAAACTTGTGATATTGTGATGTGATTGATCCGATCTAACCCCTATTTTTCTTGTAGATTATGAATGTTAATAGAATTTTATCATATTGATCTTGATGAGATAAAAGGTAAATGGTAAAATTCTGACTTCTAAACTAGAAGTAAATTATAGATTACCAATTTTGCAAATGCCTGATAGTAAAATTCTGGCTTCCAAATAGGAAGTAAGTTATAGTTTACTAATTTCATGAATGTTTGATAGTGAAGTCATAATGTCATTTGATATAATGAGATAGTCGTTTACAGAACTGGTGCGAACTAATTCAATGGCCTTACAACCTCTACCCTCATGATATATTTCCTATGGTATCTTTGGGTCTTTAACAAATTTAAAAAGTTCAATGGTTCTTATTTCATAAATTGAAAAGTACAATGCTTAAGAATTCAGAAGTCAACGGATGAAAACCCAACTAGAGTTGGATATTGGCTTGAAATCACCTAGGGAATTTTGAAAATATGGCTTGCTTCCTTGATGATTATTTCAGATGCATTATGTCTTTGATAAATAGACATGGATTATAATTGGTAGTCAACATTAACAGTAGTGGTACTGAGAGACGAGATTAATTGGGATTTCTTTAATGTTAAGCAATATATATCTCATAAAAGCAAACGCCCTGGTTAGAGTAATAATACTGGAGTTAAATGTTGTGGGACCGAAGACACTGTTGCTAGATCTAGAAATACTGCTCCTGAAAATATTCCTGGTATATTCTATTTCTTTGACGTTATTTATTGTACATAGACTGAGTAGTATTGGATCAACTTACTCATATGTTGCACTACGTTAGTATTGGATAAGGACCTATTTCTCGAATTAACTGAGTTGAAATTCGAGTTATAATTCAGTGGGTTAAAATATAGTGGTTATTTTGGTATGTCGAAACTATCTACTGGAAATATATTACTGTGAATTTCCTATTAGTTTGATGTTACTATCATTTCATGAATTTGATATTAGTCTGAGAATGGGATGACTAAGGTCATATTTTGTCGTCGGAAACTATAGATAGAAATGAATAAATTTGAATTGCCAAATGAGAGAAATGATTTCAGTTGAATCTGACATACCAGATAGAATCACTAGAGTTATTTCAGCTATATCCGCACATAGATTGATACGTAAAGGAAAAATGAAGCATTTCTAGCATATATACTTGATATTAGATATTCAGAATTGAAGTTAGATCAGCTACCAGTTGTTAATGAGTTTATTGATGCGTTTCCTGGATAGTTATCGAGTTTGCCTCCTGATTGTGAAGTTTATTTTATGACTGATTTGGTTCCTAAAACTATACCGATATCAATATCACTGTATCGTATGACACCAGCTAAGTTAAAAGATTTGAAGGTACAATTTCAAGATTTGTTAGAAAAAAGTTTATTTGACCGAGGATATCCCCCTAGGGTGCACCTGTGTTATTTTTAAAAAAGAAAGACGGCTCTTTAAAATTGCGTATAGACTATAGACAGTTGAACAAAGTCACAATAAAAAATAAGTACTATTGCCATGTATTGATGATTTTTCTGATCAATTAAAAGGTGCCATGGTGTTCTCGAAGATAGATATCAGATCTGGGTATTACCAGTTGTGGGTTAAAGACTGTGATGTGTCAAAGACTACTTTCAGAACTCGTTACGGCCACTATGAGTTTCTGGTGATGTCATTTGGATTAAGAAATGCTCCTGCTACTTTTATGGATTTAATGAATTAGGTTTTTCAGCCTCATTTGGATAGATTTGTGGTTATGTTTATCGATGATATATTAATCTATTCCAAGACAGAATCTGAGCACGCTCAACACTTGAGAATCGTGTTACAAACTTTGAGAGAAAAATAGTTGTACGAAAAGTTTAGTAAATGTGAATTTTGGCTTCACGAGGTTGGATTTTTGGGTCACATAGTATCTACTGACAGGATTTGAGACGATCTGAGTAAAGTTTCTACTGTACTGAATTGGCAAACTCTGAAAAATGTTTCTGAAGTGCGAAGTTTCCTGGGCTTAGCAGGTTACTACTATCGTTTTGTTAAAAAAAAAATTGATCACTGCTTCAATGATAACCAGGTTACTATAAAAAATGTATATTTTTTTGGTCTGATAAGTGCCAACAGAGTTTTGATCAGCTAAAAAACATGTTGACAAAAGCTCCAGTGTTGACTCAGCCTGAGTCTGAGGTAGCATATGTTGTTTATAGTGATACGTCTCTCAACGGTTTAGGTTGTGTGTTGATGCAAGCAGGGAAAGTAGTAGCTTATACTTCTCAACAGCCACATGAAAGAAATTATCCTACTTATGATCTTGAATTGGTCACGATTATATTCGCTTTGAAAGATTTGGAGACATTATTTATATGGCTAGAAATGTCACATATTTACGAATCACAAAATTCTAAAGTATTTAATGACTCAGAAAGAACTAAATTTGAGACATCGAAGTTGGTTAGAGTTATTAAAAGATTATGATCTGATCATCCAAGAAAGGCTAATGTAGTTACGGATGCACATAGTTGAAAGTCGTCATTGTTTGCACTTCGAGTGTTGAACGCTCATTTAGCTCTGAATCGAGACGGTTCTGTACAAGCAAAGTTAAGAACTAAACCTTTGTTCCTACAACGAATTTGGAAGTTACAAGTTGATGATTCGAAGTGGATAATAAAATAAAAATTGGTTCAAAATAATTTGACTATTGAATACAATATTAATAATGGTGGTGCATTGCATTATCGTGATAAGATTTGTATTCTGAATTATTTAGATTTGAAATGTGATATTTTTGTCTGAAACTCACAGTAGTATGTATTCCATTCATCCTGGTAGCACAAAGATGTATTGTGATCTGAAATAGATGTACTGGTGGTCGGGTATGAAACGTGAAATTTGTAAGTTCGTAGCTAAATATTTGAATTGTCAACAGGAAAAAGTAGAGCATCAGGTACAGTCAGGTTTACTACAGTATGTTATGATTCTTAAGTGGAAGCAGGAGCAGGAGCGAGTCACGATGGATTTTGTATCTTGTTTACCTATAACTCCGAAAAAGAAAGATTTGATCTGAGTGATTGTTGACAAATTGACTAAGTCGGCACACTTTATTCTAATCAGAACAGAATTCTCACTTGAGAGATTAGCGGAATTATATGTATCAAAGACTGTAAGATTGCTCGGGGTTTCTATATCTATTATTTCTGATCATGATCCAAGGTTTACATCGAGATTTTAGAGTAAACTTCACGAGGCTTTGGGCACTAAACTCAATTCCAGTACAGGTTTTCATCCTCAGATAGACGGACAACCAGAACGAGTAATACAAATTCTAGAAGACATCTTACGATGTTATATACTCGAGTTTGAAGGTAGTTGGGAAAATTATCTACCATTAGCTGAATTCGCTTATCATAATAGTTATTAGTCCAGTATAAAATGGCACCGTTTGAGGCTCTATACGAAATAAAATGTAAAACACCATTGTATTGGTCTAAATTGAGGGAATCCAAAATGGTGGGAATTGATTTGATTCGAGAAACTAATGATAAGGGTCAAATTATTTGAGATTGTTTGAAATCTGCATCTAATCGCCTAAAATCATATGCGGACTTGAAAAGAAAATATATAGAATTTGATGTTGGTGATCAAGTATTTCTAAAAGTTTCTCCGTAGAAGAAAGTGCTACATTTTGGCAGGAAAGGGAAGCTGAGTCTGAGATTTATCGGACTGTATGAGATTATTGAAAGAACTGACCTTGTAGCCTTCAAATTAGTTTTTCTTCCTAAACTAGAGAAGATTCATAATGTATTCCATGTTTCAATGTTGAGAAGGTATAAATCTGATCCTTCACATGTGATTCCTCATAGTGAGATTGAATTGCAGCCAGGTTTGATGTATTATAAGGAACCAGTGAAAATTTTAGCTTTATAAGTCAAAGAAGTTTAGAGTAAACGTGTATCATTAGTAAAAATCTTGTGTTGTTGCCATGGTATATAAAAAGCTATCTAAGACACTAAGGAATCGATGAAACTACAGTATCCGAATCTATACTCAGGTAGCATTTTCAAGACAAAATTTCCTAAGGGGGAGAGTTGTAACAACTCGATTTTTAGTGGTGACAGAATAGTGGTTTCGAGACCACAAATTTTCGTCGTGTAGACTCATAAATATTATTTATAGAATATTTACGGAGGCATTAGAGTCGTATTAAAATCTAGTCCAGAAATGTTTTGATTGTTTAGTAATACTCCGTAACCCTAATCCGACGACAGATACGGGTTAGGGGTGTTATAGTTGTGGGCAATGGTTTACTTGAAAGAAGGGTCATATTCAAGCAAATAACATCAAAGAAAGAATTGATCAAGGTGTAGCAAATGCTGAATGGTGGAATTTATTCCCAAATTATAGATTATTTAGCCCATTCATTCTTAGATCATTGTCCCCTATTACTTAATTCGAATATGGACATTAACAATGCCCAAAGGTGGCATTTTAAGTTTAAGGTTGCTTGGCTTATGGAGGACACTTGTGAATCAAAAGTAATGAAATTATGGGCTGCCAGTTCGTACTATTCCTAATAGACTAAAGGAGGTTAGGAATGTAACAGCCTGATTTTGGGTCTAGTCGGAATAGTGGTTTCGAGATCACAAATCTGACGAAGAAAAAATTATTTTTATTATTATTTTATGGTCTACAATTTTATGGAATAATTTCGTGAAATTTTCGTTCAGAAATTTTAACGTTTGAGCACTCAATTTAGCTAGAAGGACTAAATTATAATAAATTCAAAATATGTGTTCTAGAAGCTAGAGGTTTTTAAATGCTATGAGAATCAAATTGGAGGTCCTTAAATGGTAATAGACCATTATACTTTAGAGTGGACATTTTAGTCATTTGGTTAATAAAGAAAAAATTTAACAAATAAAAGATGTCATCTTCTTCATATTTGTCCCCATGGCCGAATTTCACAAGGAGAAGACATAACTAGGGTTTTCCAAGCTTTCAAGCTTGATTATAAGTCCGTTCTTGTCCCATTTTTAACGATTTTTGTATTTTTGAGATCATTATAGCTTGATTTAGCTTTTTCAAGGACTTATTTGAAAGAAAGGTGAAGTTTAAAATTTTAAACATATTGAATATGTGTATATTTTGATGTTTGATGGTAGAAAATGCATGTTTTTTGTTTATTAAACGACTTTTGCTAAGTGATTTTTGGTAAAAATGTCATAAAGGACTTATTTGTAAAAGTCTATCAAATGAGTAGAAAAATATGAATAAATGAGAAATGTGGGCTGTTATGAGTATGAAAATGGTTCGGCTAGGCTTGGGTTTTTAAGAAATTGAATGAAATTCATTTTACGAGCCTAGGGACTCAAATGTAAAATGTCAAAAGTTTAGGGGCAAAAATGTAATTTTTTCCATAGTATTTTTTTGGGTTGAAATGAATAATGTGATGGTTAAATGAGATGAATTTGGTATTATAGATTAAGAAAAATGAAGTTCGAGTCTAGATTTGGGGAAAGCCAAAGTGTTTGACGATTAGGTCCATTTTCGCTATTTTTGTACCGAGGTAAGTTCGTATGTTAATAATGCAACATTATAATTTTATTTATAATGTTTTGTTATTGCATGAATTGTATGATTAACTCTATGGATGTAATTGACGAAGTTTCGACAAGCGAAAAAATTTCAGTTGAACCTTAGGAATAGATTAGGATACAAGTGGCATGCCACTAGGAACCCATGTGATTATGTGATTATGTGTCTCGAGTTTTGGTATAGTACGTTCTACCGATGGCTGAGTATACCGGCATATGTTACGAATAATTGACAGCTTGTGTGAGCAGCACCGAGTAGCTACGTCTTGACTGATAGCTTATGTGAGCAGGCCCGATGATAGCTCGAGAGCGAGCCTATATGTGTTATGAGATTGGTGGTACTTTGGCTACATATGTGGCACTTAAATGCAAAGTTTTCCGTGTATCTGATAGTATTCCAAGTGGTTCAATGGGTATTTCAATGATGAAAAGTATGTGATTATGTTACGAGCTGGTATAGGTATGTACGAAAATCTTAATAGAAAGGGATTCGGTATATGATGAACTATTGGTAAGAATGTGATTGAGTAAGTTGTGCTTATGAAGCTTAAATGACAATTATGTTAATGTATGTTAAGTTATTTATATGACTAATGTATGAATAATGTTTTATATTATTTGCATATGGACTTACTAAGCTATATAGCTTACCCCATTTTCCCCCTATCTTATAGTGTTACCAAGCCAGTTCGAGATCGAAAATCGTCAGAGATTCGGATCACACTATCAAACCCTCTCATTTTGGGTATTAATTGTAACAGTCTGAATTTGACCCTAATCGAAACGGTGGTTTCGGGACCACGAATCCGAGTCTGAAAAATTTTTAAATACTATTTTGAGTGCTAATTATATGTGATTTATGATGTGTGAAAGCTTCGTATAAAAATTTTATCATTTGAGTGTTTAATTTAAGTGAAAGGATTAAACCAAACAAGTGGAAAAATAATAGCTTTCATGAAATTGGTGGCCAAATTGAATTGTCTTCTTTGAAGTAGGTATTGAAGTGATAAAGTAGCCATTTTGATTGTATAGTGGACGCCTAGTGTAATAAAATAGTACTAAGTGGATGTTATATATTATAAAGGGGAAATAAATAATAAAATTGATATGAGATGATTATAATAATAAAAACAAAACATTAGTGGGAGGGAAGTGTTCATCTTTTACTCTTGTTATTGCCGAAACTTTGAGGAAGGAGAAGGAGAAGGATTTTCACCATTTTCGGCCATTGCATGTCCTAATTAGTGTTACCAAGCCAGTTCGAGATCGAAAATCATCAGAGATTCGGATCACACTATCAAACCCTCTCATTTTGGGTATTAATTGTAACAGTCTGAATTTGACCCTAATCGGAACTGTGGTTTCGGGACCACAAATCCGAGTCTGAAAAATTTTTAAATACTATTTTTGGTGATAATTATATGTGATTTATGATGTGTGAAAGCTTCGTATAAAAATTTTATCATTTGAGTGTTTAATTTAAGTGAAAGGATTAAATCGAACAAGTGGAAAAATAATAGCTTTCATGAAATTGGTGGCCAAATTGAATTGTCTTCTTTGAAGTAGGTATTGAAGTGATAAATTAGCCATTTTGATTGTATAGTGGACGCCTAGTGTAATAAAATAGTACTAAGTGGATGTTTTATATTATAAAAGGGAAATAAATAATAAAATTGATATGAGATGATTATAATAATAAAAACAAAACATTAGTGGGAGGGAAGTGTTCATCTTTTACTCTTGTTATTGTCGAAACTTTGAGGAAGGAGAAGGAGAAGGATTTTCACCATTTTCGGCCATTGCATGTCCTAATTAGGTGAGTGATCAAGTTTATTTCTTGATAATTTTTTATAAATTGAGGTAGTCATCTTGCAAGTTAGCTAACCCATGATGTAATTTTTGCTATAGAAATGCCTTTCAAAGTTGCCATGAATATGATTTTGTTTGTGTTTGAGTGATTTAAGTTAAATATGCTATATGTATGTTAGACTATTAAGTTTTCTTTACAATCTCTAATGGAGATTAACTCAATGAAGAATTCGAGAGAAGAGAAACTCATGGATGACCTAAGTAGCTTGATTAATGAAAGAAATGTGATGATATATGTATTATGAACATTCGATTTTGGCATGATGTTGTGGAAAATTTTGATAGTTGGTGTTTGGAGTCTTAAGGACTTATTTGTAAACGGTAAATAATTGTTGAATTAAAAATGCAATTTGACAGTATGTATAGATGTAATAAATGAAGGAGAAAATTCAGTCCTTTAGATTTTAATTTAAATTATGTGTACTTTTGAGTGTAATGCTTTGGGGAGTAAATGATAAGAATTTAAAATTTTGGGGGTTAAAGTGGCAAATTTTATAATTTTGAGCTTTGAGCTAAAATAAATAAAATGAATATGAATGAGCTTTACTTGATATTCTTAGATCGAGAACAAAAAGAAAAGGAGCTAGACCGGGGAAAAGCTAAAGTACACGAGTAACCGAGAAATTCAAAGTATTCGACTTCCGAGGTAAGTCTGTAAGCAAATTGATATTTTTAATATCGATTATATCATGGTTTATATGTTGAACTAAGAAATTTGTAGTCATAGAATGTGGTGTTTAACTTGGATAGTAAAATATGGAAATGTAATGTAGTTAAATTTTGATTGAATGACATGGTAAGTGATATGATTAATGTGCGATTATTGAAATTTTGGACAGACATGTAATGTGAATAAGTTGGTAATAATACCGTTATTCGTGCTTGAGCCTAGCGGGCATTGTGCCGATGGATTTGATTCGGGCTTCGAGCCTAGTAGGCTTTGTGCCGGTGAATTTTTATCGAAGCTTGAGCCTAGCGGTGCCTTATGCCGGTGAAGTGTTTCAGGCTTATTGCCTAGTAGGCTTAATGCCGGTGTATATTTCAGGCTTTGATGCCTAGCAGGTGTAATGCCGGCGATGAACAAAAAAAATGGATAAAATTATAAATCATATAAGGTGAAACACATTAAATGCTACGAGCTAAAAGCTCAGGTAAGTACAAGCCTTTTCTTTTATAATTAAAGAATATGGTAAGTTGATATAGCATTTTTTGAATGAAGTATGATATGATTTAGTTGATGATTCGATGAGAAATTTGGTATATGCCATTGAGCTTACCGTTGATGGGTATGAATAATAAATAATAGAATATGAGTTTAAATGTGTCATTTTGGGAAAAATCGGCCATAAGAGAAAAAAAATGTTAATAGTGAAAGTGTTTCAATATACTTGCATACGTATACAAATTAGTATATATGATCGATGTGAATGTTATACTTGCTTGATTTGAAATATGCTAATACTATATCATAATTTTTGTGTTTTGGTGAATTACATGCGTATGGTAATAAAGTACAAATACTTATGTAAGTGAATTGATAGTATTCGGCCATGTTTAATTTACATGTGGAAATGTTTATATTATATGTGTAATGAACTTAAAGATTAAGATGCTTAGATGTTGGATGATCTTATTAAAATTTGCTTGAGACTTACTAAGCTAGTAAGCTTACTTGTGTGTGCTCATTGTTCGGTTTTATAGACGGTGGATCCAACTACGGGCTCGGAGGATCATTTGTGAAGTCAACCACACTATCATCTTTTTGGTACTCCTTTAGTTTGCTATATTTTGGATAAAGGCATGTATAGGATGGTTAATGTCCATGTTTGAGTTGGACTCCTTGTCATTATATGTATTAAAGCCATACAAATATGGCTTATGTTTAGTGCTAGTTGATATAAAGTCATATGTATTTCTTTAATGATTAAATGCTGCATAAAGTTATGTCATTATGATATATGAGTGGGATGGAATTATTTGCTATATAATTGGTTAGGGCATAGGCGCATGTAGTAAGTATAACTTAGTGTTGTGGGTAATGACATTATGGGTTAGGATAAAATTTGATAATGTGACATTAGTCATGCGAATTAGATGTGATATGTTTAATTACGTGATTTGGCTAGTAAGGAAATTGGTAGTAGTGCTTGATGATTTTTGTAGATAATATATATATATATATATATATATATAGTAGTTGAATAATAATCTGGTTATATGTTTGGATTAATATGCTTAACCTTGAATTATATGTGCGGAACGTGGTGCTGCATTGTATGTAAATTTTTGTCCAAGGTTTATTCATGAGTAATTCGTTTTAAATACATTATTATTGATAGTGAGTTGAGACATGTGCTTTGGCAATTTATTAAATGATGTATACTTAAGGTAGTAAGGGTAAGTAACATTCCGTATAAGCAAGAATTCAATGGTAAGTAAAAAAAAACGGCATGGTTAAGTCTCAATGTTTGAATCACTATGATATGTTTGTGATATTGAAAATAGTATGACTGAACCTTTGATTAAATAAATAAAATGCAAAGTTTAGGTATGTTAGTAAACGTGTTCACATTTGGCGTATGATGTAAGAATAATCTTGTGCAAGTATAAATATGACATTTGTTATAAAAAATGCATATGATATAAGTTCATAACATTAGATGTATGTTCGATCAGTGTAACTTTGATGTGTTTATATATATACAATTGTTACCAAATTAGTATAAATGATTCAGTTGAGTTTTATGTGCAAACATATGATAGAAAAAAATTATTGAAAATATGTTTATATGATATATGTGTTGATTATGTTCGACCTATTTTATAATGATTCTAGTTGAGATATGTTTTAAGTGTATAAATTTCATGAATGTTTAAATCATGTGGTTTAGACATTGTTATGTATTAAATATCTGTAATAAAACTCATTGTATATTGTTTTCTTTAATGGATTATAAGATTATGAAAAATCGAATTTCTTGTGTTTGAATTCAATTGAAGGTCTATCTGGAATAGAGTTTAGTTTGATAATACCTCATAACCCTACTCCGGCGACGGATACGGGTTAGGGGTGTTACATTAATGATCTTAGTATTTTGAGAGTATGGCATGTATAGGGACTTATTCATTTTGTTGTATGAGTCATTATGATTGTAGCTAATGTGTTGGTTTGTAATTGTCAAAAGCTTGTTTGGATATTTGGCCATGTAAATTGGCTTATTTGGCATGTAAATTGGCTTATTTGGGCTAACATGGTTGTAAGCCTAAGTATATTTATATATGTGCCAATGTCTTTGGTGATATGGCCATGATATGCTTGGTAAATGATGGAAATGTGATTTATGACATGAATGTGAAATGTTTGGAAATGTGGTCTATTGAAGAGATGATAAAGTGGTGTACAATTAGGTATTTGAAAGCAGTCAATTTGAAAGCATGTGTTGGTCATAATTGTGGAAGTTTTGGTTGCCTAAGTATGTTATGTTTTGTGCCTTTCAATTGGTGAAGTGTATGTGTGAATAAGGGTGGCGAATGGCTTGGTAAGTAGCCTTTATTTTGTCCACATGGGTAGACACACTGGCATGGGCATGTGTTTCGGCCGTGTGTCCCCTATGCCTTAATTTTGAGAAACAGAATGTCCAGAATTGAAAACACGAGCAGAGACACGGTGTGTGTCTCAACCGTGTGTGCTACACGGCCTAGTACACGGGCGTGTGGCACGACCGTGTGGCACAAGTCAGAGAGCACCCTAAATTGAACATGGTCTGAAGCACGGGCGTGTGAGCCCTACAGTTAGCAAAAATTTTCTAAGTTTTGTAAAAATTTCTAAAGTTCTCGGTTTAGTCCCAAACTACCTCCAAAGCATGTTTTGGGCCTCGTAGGATTGTATTAGGGACTTTATGATTGAATGCAAATGGTTTTAATTTGGACATAAATTTATGACTCGGAATTGTATGATTGCTTGTGATGTGAGTCCTGTAATACCTCATACCCTGTTATGGCATCGAATACGGGTAAAGGGTGTTACAAGGAAGGGCTTAGATTGTTGGTTCAGAAATATAAGAACAAAAAGATGATTGACAAAAAAAGAGCTTGAGAAACAACTTGTTAAGTTGAATATTGTTACCCGATTGATGAAGTGTTGGGAGATATTATCGATATTAAATTAGCCCTAAATATGGAGGCTGATTAGAAGGAACTTTGTAATATCCGGGAATTAGGGCTTGTGCATTATTGCTTGATTGTATGTAATAGCATGCCTATGTGTGTTTGAATGTGTTATATGAACTTTTGAGAACTTCAAAGTGTAGGTAAATGCCTTAGAAAATATTGGATTCTAAGTATTAAAGGGGGAGCTAAACTTGTTAGGTCTTAAGAGAAATTGTGAGGAATTTAGACACAAGTAAAGCCTTGGTAAAGTGGCAAGGGGCGCCACCTAGGGTCTTTGTGGAGTTTGCGTCAAAGGGAGCTTGAGGAGGGAGGAGGTTCGAGCTGCAGAGGTTACAAATGGGAGTTTGTTTTTGCGTCAAGGGAGGAGGAGTGTTGGGCGGTTTTGGGGCTTTGAAAAGGTAAGGATAAGCTTTGTTTTTCTTTTAAAATTCGCTAAGATAAGGGATAAATGATGGATTATTTTTTTTTTTAATTTTTAATGAAGTGATAAAGGAGGAAAATATGGGATATGATTAGAGAAGATGTAGTGGCCGGGCAAGGGGTTCTTTAGGGAGCAAATTCGGTCATGTTAAGGGGGATAAGTGTCGAATTTTAGCTAGGGAGTGTGTTGATCTTTTTGCCGAAGTTCTCCTAACTTCTCTCCCTATTCTTTTCTTTTCTTCAAACCTCAATTCTACTTAGTTTCTTGTATGGCCGAACATCCCTTTGTCATTTGGGACCTTAGCCAAAATTGGTAGCTTTCTTTTTCTCCTTTCTTTGCTTGTGATCCTCAAAGCCGAAGCACTCCTTATGCAAGCCGAACCTTATAAGCCCCTTATTTTCTTTTCTTCTTCATCATCATTTTGAGCCATAGCCAAATGTGCAATTACCATTTGAAAGGCTTAGCGAATCTTGTTGTGGGTTTTAGAAGCGGAACCTTTTCTCTTTAGTCTCTTCAAGCAACGTGGTGGTAAGTAATTTCTATCCTAGCAATCGGTTTGGGTTCTCTTTCTTTTAAGTGTGTTAGAATCAAGGATTAAGCCTTGGTTTAGGGATAGCCAATATGCTTGTGCCATGATATGTGTTTCTTGTAAAGGTAGCCAACATTAAGGAGCATTAAAGGAGAAGCTTTCGGGATTTATAGTGATCAAGGTAAGTCAAAGTGGTATTCGGCCAAAGGCCATTCTCATAGATTTATGCTTAAAGCCGATTCTAACAGTGGTTAAGTAGGGATATCGACAACTTTAGGTACAAGCAAGGATTTCGGGATTTAGACAAGCTAGGTAAGTGGTTGGTAACATTCAACCATAGGCCATTTTATGAGTTTAAGTGATGACCGATTCCTGACTTTGGTTCTTAGGAGCAAATCAACAGGAATAAGGAGAGTTTCGGGATTGAGTAGACTGTGCCAAAAAGGAACTTGAGATCTAGAGGATTAGATCGGGACTTTCGGGATTTCAGTGAACTCGTTAAGTAAATCAGGTGTGTAACCCACACTGAATCTTAATAGATTTACGGATTTAATTTAATATATGTGTTAATAAGAATGTGAAAGATATGGCTTAAGGTACCATTCAATGGTACGGCATATTCAGGTACGTTATTCTCTAAAAACTATGTTAACAATGTTACGAATACCTGTTATGACACATATGTGAATATTGGTAAGAATGTGAAATAAAGAATGTGGCATAATCTTTGCATGATTTGTATGACATGGGGCACATGGGTGATTATGAAAGGGGAAGTGATTTGGTGGTTTTATACCACAATATCTGAATGTGGTGACTTATGTCACGAAATCTGAATGTGGTGACTTATGTCACAAAATATTATCTGGTGGCTATGCCACGAAATTATAAAGGCGATGTGCAAGTCGTCTGCGCGTTGTTGCCTTCGATGATGTGTAGCGGATGGAGGGTCGACTTAGTAGTCCCCACGGTGTGATGGTTGGTACGGGTGATGTGTAGCGGATGGTAATCTAGGTTTGGGTTCGGGAATGCATCATTATTTATATTTGCTATCTGTACATGTTTGAACTGATATGCCTAAATTTGTTGGGACTTAGTGTTGACTGTTACACACTGAGTCTGTTTGACTCACCCCGTTGTGGGATATTTTTCAGGTAACACTCAGTAGATGGACCGGGTCAGCGGAGACTATGAGGTGGCCATGCGAAATATTTCGGGATTTCAAACAATGGATTTGTGTTTTCTTATTATGTTATTTCTTTTTTGGGATTTATTTGGTATTTTCAGTTGTATAAGGCCACTTAGTTTTAAACTGTTATGCATGTTTCAATTTACATTGTAATCGATCATTTTAAAAATCAAATTTGATAAGTTTTCCTAAAATAAATTCCTAGGTGATTTGGAACTTAACCAAAAACGATTTTTCAATAAAATAGTAAACTCTAAAGAACTCGGCAATATTTTTTTTCTAGTTTTGAAAATAAAGTTTTATTAAAATCTAGACTTCAAAAATAAACTCGTTTACAACTCGAACACAACACAAATCAAACCTTCTCCAAAACCAACCAAAGTTTTCCAAAGAAACAAACAAGTTTTGAACCGTTTTACTCAAGGAACATACCAGATCCGATCAAGGCTCGTGGGCTAGGTTTGGGGTGTTTTAGCTTGGTATCAGAGCCCAGTTCAAAACTCGGCCTTGAGGGCTTTTTGGGCCCAAAACATTTTCTTTCTTGAAAATAGACTTTATAAGAAATTGAGCAGGTTTCTGGCATGGCACCTGAGTCTCCGGCCCGAAGTCCACCAAGTAGGTACTCCTAACTCTTTTGTGATTTGTATGTGGGAAACTATAGGGACGTAGATTAGTAGACTAGGAATTAAACCCTAGGATTAGCCTACTTCAACACTAAAATATATAAAACTTAAAGTCAAACCAAACAAACCTGTGTCCGAGTCGCCATGTTAAAGGTGTGGCAACCATTGTGCGCATGTCTAGGATTAGATTCAGCGGGAGCTTGGTATTTAAGCAGTCCTAGTGGCTCACCTCCTCTCCGCTCGAATCCTACCTCGTGCGTAGTGACGGTTCACCCTAACCAAGAGGACTCAGCCACAGGCTAAACCCAATAATTAAAACCCGAAAGGGACTGTCACCTTGTTTTGTGAAATTCTAAAGTCAAACCGTGATTTTAAAATTCCAAACATACCCTCATTTTTTAAAAAATGATGACCAAAATACCCTTGATTTGCAAATTGACAAACCTGTACAAATGACCAAAATACCCTCAGTGTGGAAAGTTACCGAAGTGCCCTCAATTTAAAATTTCCAAAAATACCCTTATTTTGGAAAAGTCACCAGGAACCATATTTTGTGAAAAATTATCGAAATGCCCCTGGTTTGAAAAATTACGAAAATACCCTCAGCTTATAAAATTACCATTTTACCCTTGAAATTTTCTTACCAAGTATTTCAATTTTGTAAAGATACCAAAAAAACTCTATTTTGCAACATTTTCAAATACCCTAATTTGAAAAATTATCAAAATACCCTTATAGGATAAAATTACGAAAATACCCCTGGGTAGTGGAAAACAACAAACAATGACAACTACAACATTTTTCTATAATGAACGCAAGTTCATGAATGTGATTGAATGAATGAATTGAGACTGTGTGTGTATGAATTCGAAAGAACTACTCCTTAGAACTATTGAACATAAGACTGTTCATGATAAATCAGTGGAACAAAAACTAATTTATAAAATTCTTTAATCAGATAAACGCGATTCAGAAGTATGAACTCTAGGGGACGTGGTCGTAATGTGCGTGGCCATGGTAGAGGCCGAATGATCGTGTCGGAGCCCGTTAGGTCAGGACAAGGGTCCGAAAATGAAATGCCACCACCACCACCGTTGATGTGGAATATCAATATCAGACGGGGGAAGATGCAGTATCACAGGCGATGCTGCGAGTTTTGGAAAGGGTGGTTGGAGTAGGAGGAGGCATGGGAGCTCGAAAGTCGGTACCTGAGCGACTTCGAGCTAATGGAGCTGAGTTTTTTCGTGGAGTATCCGGTGTGGCACCCAACACGGTTGAGTATTGGCTGGAAGCGACGGAGCGGATTATGGACGATTTGGACCTGACTTCCGAGGAGAAACTGAAAGGGGTAGTGTCGCTACTCCGCGATGAGTCATATCAATGGTGGCTCACAGTTCGGGATGGTCTTTGCCGCTGATGATCTTACATGGGAATACTTTAAGGCGGCATATCAGAAGAAGTACATTGGAACTAGTTATGTGGATGCGCAGAGGAAGGCATTTTTGAGTCTAGTTCAGGGGAATAAGACCGTAGCAGAATACGAGGCAGAATTTCTGAGGTTGAGCCGATATGCTCGAGGTATTGTGTCGACAGAGAATGAACGGTGTGTCCGGTTTGAGGACGGACTAAGGGATGACCTGAGGTTGTTGATAGCTCCGCAGCAGGAGCGAGAATTTACTGTATTGGTGGAGAAGGCTAAGGTAGCCGAAGGGATTAAGGATTTGGTGAGACAGAATATGGACCGAAATAGGCAAAAGAGAGGTTTTGGATCGTCAGGGTCATCAGGAAATGTGCAAAAGAGGCCTAGAAGTGATGGGCCACGAGGTTAGCAGTTCTTACAGAAGAGACGATCTGCATACTTGCGGCCAATGTGGGAAGATGCATCTAGGAGAGTGTTGGAAGAAGACGAGAGGATGTTTCAAGTGTGGGTCCAAGGACCACATGATTAAGGACTATCCTATAAGAACAGAAGGGGGCCGACCAGTAAGTCAAGGTCCTAATCAGGCTGGAAGAGGAGGACAGTAGCCACCGCAAAGTCGTGGTTCGGCTGGCAGAGGTAAGGTTCTAGTAGAGGACGGGGAACACCGGGCAGAGGTGTTGGTAACACGAAGGTGAGGCAGCCCGGGCTAGTATATGCGGTTCGTCGGAGGGAAGATAGTGACGCACTAGACGTCATAACCGGTATGTTCTTTATAGCTGACAAACCTTACTTTGCTCTAATTGATGTTGGCTCTACCAACTCTTATGTTGCATGTAGAGTAGTTGAAACACTAGGCATAGCCTCTGAACTATCTAATAGGGAGATGACTGTAGTAAGCCCAGTAGGTCAAACTATAGTGGTGAATAAGATATTTCGGAAAGTACCTCTAGAAATTCAAGGAGTGGTATTTTTCGTTGACTTGATGGAACTACCCTTCGGAGAATTTGATCTCATCCTTCGTATGGACTGGCTAGTGGAGCATCGGGCTGTATTGGATTGTGCAGCTAAACAAATGGAGTTAAGGACCCCAGAGGATGAGGTGATAGTTATGATAGGGGAAAGAAGAAACTACTTGTCTAACGTAGTTTCAGCCTTAAAGGCTGATAAGATGGTTCGGAAGGGGTGTAAGGCATTTCTGGCTTTCGTTAGTGCTTTGGATGCGAAAGAAGGGGGAGTTAGTGGAGTTAGAACCGTAAGGGAGTTTGTGGATGTCTTTCCGGAGGAGTTACCTAGAATACCCCCGGATAGGGAAGTGGAGTTTGAAATTGATTTGC
Organism: Gossypium rotundifolium; assembly: GCA_025506655.1. Lineage (NCBI taxonomy): Eukaryota > Viridiplantae > Streptophyta > Magnoliopsida > Malvales > Malvaceae > Gossypium > Gossypium rotundifolium. Next base: position 121,490,191 of record CP106731.1, read on the forward strand.
TGCCAGGAAACAGCTCCTATGTCAATTGCCCCGTACAGAATGGCACCAAAGGAGTTGGTTGAGCTCAAGGCTTAGATCCAAGAGTTACTAGACCGTGGGTTTATCCGACCCAGTGTGTCTCTATGGGAAGCACCGGTCTTGTTTGTGAAGAAGAAGGACGAAACTATGCGCATGTGCATAGATTATCGTCAGTTGAATAAGCTGACCATCAAGAACAAGTACCCTTTGCCAAGGATAGACGACTTGTTCGACCAGCTTAAGGGGGCGGCTGTATTCTCGAAGATAGATTTACGGTCTGGATATCATCAGCTTAAGGTGAAGGAGGCAGATATCCATAAGACAACTTTTCGGACAAGATATGGGCATTTTAAGTTTGTTGTAATGCCATTCGGTTTGACGAACATGACCAGCGTTCATGGATATGATGAACCGGGTTTTCAACCTTACTTGGATAGGTTCATTGTTGTGTTCATCGACGATATCCTAGTGTATTCCAAGTCAGGGGAACATGATAAGCATCTCCGGATAGTGTTGCGGTGTTAAGGAGAAGAAGCTCATGCCAAATTCAGCAAGTGTGAATTTTGGCTGAAGGAAGTTGCATTCTTGGGGCATGTGGTGTCTGCAGAAGGAATAAGGGTGGATCCTAGGAAGATTGAGGCAATGTTAGATTGGAAACCACCTAAGTCTGTGGCTGAGATTCATAGTTTCTTGGGATTGGCAGGCTACTACAGAAGGTTTGTAGAAGGGTTCTCATCAATAGCCGCACCTTTGACAAAGTTGTTAAGAAAGGAAGTACCTTTCGTATGGACTGATAAGCAATAGGAGAGCTTTGAGAAGCTTAAGAGGGTCTTGACTGGAGCTCCAATTTTAATTCAGCCTGAGGCATGGAAGGATTTTGTGGTGTACTGTGATGCATCCCATACAGGATTGGGAGGTGTCCTTATGCAAGACGGGAAAGTAGTTGCTTATGCGTCTCGACAATTAAGGCCACATGAGGTAAACTACCCGACACACGACTTAGAATTGGCAACAGTAGTCTTCGCTCTTAAGGTGTGGAGGCACTACTTATATGGAGAAAAGTCAGTGATCTACACGGACCACAAGAGCCTGAAGTATTTGCTGACTCAGAAAGAGCTGAACCTGAGACAGCGAAGGTGGGTAGAATTATTGAAGGACTACGATTGCTCTATAGAGTATCACCCGAGCAAGGCGAATGTTGTGGCAGATGCCCTAAGTTGGAAGGTAGTGTCGGATTTGAGGGCAATGTTCGCACATTTGAGCCTCTATGATGATAGAAGTTTATTAGCAGAATTGCAAGTGAAGCCGTCATGGCAGAATGAGGTGAAAGAGGGACAGTTGGCTGATGACGATTTAAGTGCTAAACTACTGGCAAGTACAGAGTGGGGAGTTGAAGGACTTTGGTATTAATGGCGATGGAGTATTGTGTTTCAAGGGAAAGGTTTGTATGCCTAAGGATAAGGAGCTAAGGCGAAAATTCTTCAGGAATCACATAGTAGCCCTTATGCTATGCATCCTAGAGGTAGTAAGCTGTACAAAGATTTAAGGGAACATTTCTGGTGGCCTAGTCTTAAGCGGGAAGTTACAGAATTTGTAGGGAAGTGCCTAACGTGTCAGCAAGTCAAGTCTGAACACCAAATACCGTCAGGGTTGCTTCAGCCGATTAAGATACCACAGTGGAAGTGGGAGAGAATTACCATGGACTTCGTTAGTGGGTTTCCCCTTACGCCTACTAAGAAGGACTCCGTATGGGTGATAGTGGATCGACTGACAAAGTTCATGCATTTCATTCTAGTGCGGGTTGACTATTCTCTCCAGAGGTTAGCAAAGTTGTATGTGGCAGAGATTGTGAGGTTGCACGGAGTGCCGATGTCGATTATCTCGGATAGGGATCCGAGGTTTACGTCTCAATTTTAGAAGGCACTACATCAAGCTTTGGGCACCAGATTAGACTTTAGTACGGCATTTCATCCGCAATCGGACGGCCAATCTGAGCGAGTGATCCAAGTGTTAGAGGATATGTTGAGGGGCTGTGTGATAGACTTCAGAGGAAGTTGGGAAGAATATTTTCCTTTAGTAGAATTTGCATACAATAACAGCTATCAGGCAAGTATTCGGATGGCACCGTACGAAGCACTGTATGGACGAAAGTGTCGCACTCCTACATGTTGGACGGAATTGGGAGAACGTCAGATTTTGGGTCCGAAAATTATGGCAGAATCCGAGGAGAAGGTTAAGATAATTCGGGCATGGTTGAAGGAGGCGTCGGCGAGCAAAATCGTATGCCGATCTCAAGCGGAAGGACATAGAATTTCTTGTGGGAGATCAAGTGTTTCTCAAAGTTTCGCCTTGGAAGAAGGTAATGAGATTCGATCACAAAGGAAGTTAAGTCCCGTTTATAGGACCTTATCGGGTATTGAAGCGAATTGGACCGATGGCATACCAGTTGGAGTTGCCTTCGGAGTTGAAGCAGATGCACGATGTATTCCATGTTTCTATGCTACGTCAATACCGATCGGATCCATCTCATGTAGTTCCGATTGAAGAGGTGGAGCTGAGACCAGATCTGTCTTATGAGGAAGAGCCGATTCAGATTCTGGAATGTGATGTGAAGGTGCTTCGAAGGAAGTCGATCCCTCTGGTCAAGGTGTTGTGGCGTAACCATGGATCGGAAGAAGCTTCTTGGGAGCCGGAAGAAGCAATGCGACAGTAATACCTCCACCTATTCTAGCCAGGTAATTTCGAGGTCGAAATTATTTTAAGGGGGTAGAACTGTAATATCCAGGAATTAGGGCTTGTGCATTATTGCTTGATTGTATGTAATAGCATGCCTATGTGTGTTTGAATGTGTTATATGAACTTTTGAGAACTTCAAAGTGTAGGTAAATGCCTTAGAAAATATTGGATTCTAAATATTAAAGGGGGAGCTAAGCTTGTTAGGTCTTAAGAGAAATTGTGAGGGAATTTAGACACAAGTAAAGCCTTGGTAAAGTGGCAAGGGACACCAGCTAGGGTGCTATGGAGTTTGCGTCAAAGGGAGCTTCAGGAGGGAGGAGGTTCAAGCTGCAGAGGTTACAAATGGGAGTTTGTTTTTGCGTCAAGGGGAGGAGGAGTGTTGGACGATTTTGGGGCTTTGAAAAGTAAGGATAAGCTTTGTTTTCCTTTTTAAAATTCGGCTAAGATAAGGGATAAATGATGGATTATTTTTTTTAATTTTAAATGAAGTGATAAAGGAGGAAAATGTGGGATATGATTAGAGAAGATGTAGTGGCCGAGAAGGGGTTCTTTAGGGAGCAAATTCGGTCATGTTAAGGGGGATAAGTGCCGAATTTTAGCTAGAGAGTGTGTTCATCTTTTTGCCGAAGTTCTCCTAACTTCTCTCCCTATTCTTTTCCTTTCTTCAAACCTCAATTCTACTTAGTTTCTTGTATGGCCGAACATCCCTTTGTCATTTGGGACCTTAGCCAAAATTGGTAGCTTTTTTTCTCCTTTCTTTGCTTGTGATCCTCAAAGCAAAGCACTCCTTATGCAAGTGAACCTTATAAGCCCTTATTTTCTTTTCTTCTTCATCATCATTTTGAGCCATAGCCGAATGTGCAATTACCATTTGAAAGGCTTAGCGAATCTTGTTGTGGGTTTTAGAAGCGAAACCTTTTCTCTTTAGTCTCTTTAAGCAACGTGGTGGTAAGTAATTTCTATCCTAGCAATCGGTTTGGGTTCTCTTTCTTTTAAGTGTGTTGAATCAAGGATTAAGCCTTGGTTTAGGGATAGCCGAATATGCTTGTGCCATGATATGTGTTTCTTGTGAAGGTAGCCAACATTAAGGAGCATTAAAGGAGAAGCTTTCGGGATTTGTAGTGATCAAGGTAAGTCAAAGTGGTATTCGGCCAAAGGCCATTCTCATAGATTTATGCTTAAAGCCGATTCTAACAGTGGTTAAGTAGGGATATCGACAACTTCAGGTGCAAGCAAGGATTTCGAGATTTAGACGAGCTAGGTAAGTGGTTGGTAACATTCGGCCATAGGCCATTTTATGAGTTTAAGTGATGACCGATTCCTGACTTTGGTTCTTAGGAGCAAATCAACAGGAATAAGGAGAGTTTCGGGATTGAGTAGACTGTGCCAAAAAGGAACTTGAGATCTAGAGGATTAGATCGGGACTTTTAGGATTTCAGTGAACTCGTTAAGTAAATCAGGTGTGTAACCCACACTGAATCTTAATAGATTTACGGATTTAATTTAATATATGTGTTAATAAGAATGTGAAAGATATGGCTTAAGGTACCATTCAAGGTACGGCATATTCAGGTACGTTATTCTCGAAAAACTATGTTAACAATGTTACGAATACCTGTTATGACTCATATGTGAATATTGGTAAGAATGTGAAATAAAAAATGTGGCATAATCTTTGCATGATTTGTATGACATGGGGCACATGGGTGATTATGAAAGGGGAAGTGATTTGGTGGTTTTATACCACAATATCTGAATGTGGTGACTTATGTCACGAAATCTAAATGTGGTGACTTATGTCACAAAATATTATCTGGTGGCTATGCCACGAAATTATAAGGGCGATGTGCAAGTCGTCTACAGCGACTGCCTTCGATGATGTGTAGCGGATGGAGGGTCGACTTAGTAGTCCCCACGATGTGATGGTTGGTACGGGTGATGTGTAGCGGATGGTAATCTAGGTTTGGGTTCGGGAATGCATCATTATTTATATTTGCTATCTGTACATGTTTGAACTGATATGCCTAAATTTGTTGGGACTTAGTGTTGGTATTACACATCGAGTCTGTTTGATTCACCCCGTTATGGGATATTTTTCAGGTAACACTCAGTAGATGGACCGGGTCAATGGAGACTATGAGGTGGCCATGCGAAATATTTCGGGATTTCAAACAATGGATTTGTGTTTTCTTATTATGTTATTTCTTTTTTGGGATTTATTTGGTATTTTCAGTTGTATAAGGCCACTTAGTTTTAAACTATTATGCATGTTTTAATTTACATTGTAATACGATCATTTTAAAAATCAAATTTGATAAGTTTTCCTAAAATAAATTCTTAGGTGATTTGGAACTTAACCACAAACGATTTTTCAATAAAATAGTAAACTCTAAAGAACTCGGCAATGTTTTTTTTTTAGTTTTGAAAATAAAGTTTTATTAAAATCTAGACTTCAAAAATAAACTCGTTTACAACTCGAACACAACACAAATCAAACCTTCTCCAAAACCAACCAAAGTTTTCCAAAGAAACAAACAAGTTTTGAACCGTTTTACTCAAGGAACATACCAGATCCGGTCAAGGCTCGTGGGCCGGGTTTGGGGTGTTTCAAACTTTATTGGGAACAGAGAGCTAGAGCTAATTGGTTGAAGAATGGTGACCGCAACACAAATTTTTCACGAGTTTGCAATTGAAAGAAGGAGAAGGAATAGGGTGGAAAATTTGTTGGATGATAGTGTGAACTATTATGAAAGTACTGTAGAAATGTTGCCACTTGCTACAAATTATTTCAGATCTCTTTTCTCAACAAACATAATTGTAAATACAGATGAAATCTTGGCAGGGGTTACGCTGTGCATTACTGAATCGATGAACGAGGATCTTGCGAGGGCTTTTTCCTATGAGGAAGTATGTACTACTATACATGATTCCATTAAAGGCTTCTGGTAAGGATGGTTTGTGAACAATCTTCTATCAAAGATTCTGGCATATTGTTGGTAAGGAGGTAGTAGACTATTGCATTGAGACTTTGAATGGGATTCATGATATCTCAGAGATCAATCAGAGCTGTATTGTTTTGATCCCAAAGGTTAGTAATCATAAATATATGACTCAATTCAGGCCAATTAGTCTACACAACATTCTGTACAAAATCATTGCCAAGATGTTAGTGAACAAATTCCAATCGGTTCTTCACTATTGTATCGATGAAGCTCAAAGTGCATTTGTTCGAGGAAGGCTCATCTCAAACAACATCCTAGAAGCTTATGAAAACTTGCACTCCATGAAAAAGAATAGATTGAGGAAAGAGGGGTCATTTGTATTGAAATTAGACATGAGTAAAGTGTACAATAGAGTGGAGTGGCCTTTTATTAACATCATGCTTAGAAAGATGGGTTTTTCTAAAACGTGAGGTTAGAAATTTATGAAGTGCGTTGAATAAGTTTCTTATTTTGTGGTTTTAAATGAGGATTTGGTGATTTGCTCCATCCATCTTGCAGTCTTAGGTAGGGAGACCCAATCAACCCATATTTGTTCCTTATATGTAGTGAGGGACTCTCGGCCCTTTTAAGAATGGATTCAACACATGGCAATCTTAAGGGTGTTCACATTAACAGACATGCTCCGCTCATCACTCATTTTATTTTTACGGATTATAGCTTAATATTTGGAGAGGCCATGACAAAAGAGGCTAGGGCACTAAAAGACAGATCAAAGATTTATGCAAACAGTTTTGGTCAGTTAATAAAATTTGATAAATCTAGTACTTTTTTTAGTTCTAATGTGAACCAAGAAAACAGGGAGGACGTGTGTTGAATATTGGGGGGTGAATTTTAGTATTAACCCAAAAAAATATCTTGGGCTTCCATCAATTGTGGGACAAAATAGAAAGAAATCTTTTAGGGAGATAAAGGAAAAAATGATTAAAAGGGTGAACAACTAGAGTTCGAAAATGTTGTCTATTGGGGGTAGAGAAGTCCTTATCAAAGTGGTGCTATACCTATTCCTATATGCTATGCCATGTTTTCTTTTTCCTGGTTCTTTTTGTAAAGAACTTGAAGCTTTGCTTGCTCGATTTTGGTGGTAGAAAAACGTTGGGAAACATGGTGTGCATTGATGCTCTTGGAAATCACTATACTATTCAAAAGATGAAAGAGGAATCGGGTTTCGTGATTTATCGAAGTTTAATATTGCTTTGTTAGCAAAGAAAGGATAGAGATTATTTGAGAATCCTGGTTCTTTAACAGCAAGACTGATCCATGCAAAATACTGCCACAACTTGAACTTTTTGGAGGCTTATTTGGGATCAAGCCCATCACTGATATAAAGAAGCATATGGTGTTCCAAAGCTTTCTTGAGCTCAGGATTATGTTGGAGGATTGGTTCGGGGCATTCAGTTTTGATTTGGCAGGACTATTGGTTATCAAGTAAAATCCAAGCAAAAATTACTATGAACCGGGTGGCAGAATTGGATCAGGTTAGTGGCCTAATCCTTCCTGAATTGAATAGTTGAGATCACAACTTAATCTTCTTAACTTTTTTTGAGGAAGAGGTAAAATTGATTATGAGTATTCCTATACCTCTAACTACTTAATCTAATAAGTTAGTATGGTTTAGTGAGGATTCAGGAATATACTCAGTGAAGAGTGGTTATAAAGCCCTTAATGAGCCTTCTAATATATATGCAATAGAGAAAAACACATATAAACAAAATTGGAGTTTAAAGTACCCATCAAATGTAATAGCCCATTTTTCAGTGGTGTTAGAAAGGTTGGTTTCCGAGCCACAAATCTAACGTAAAAGTTTGAAAATATTATTAATTAATATTTATGACTCAAGTAAAATATTATTGACATTTGATTTAATGATTTTTGTTAATTGAAAAAATAATTAGGTTCAAGTGGTTTGTCCATAAAGTTAAGTGATTTTAGGAAATGAGGTATCGAACCTCATTTCTATAAACCGAGCATGTAAATATTTTATTAAATATTTACGGAGTGTTATTAGTGCCATGTTAAAATTTGGTTAAGAAATTTTAACGTTTAAATAGTTAATTAAGTGAAAAAGGCTAAATCATAAAAGTTGCAAAAGTTGGTTTCTATTAGATAAATGGGTTAAATGGCTTTGGAAATGCAAGTTAAGAGACTTGGATGGTAAATATACCATGCATATAGGTAGTCGACATTTATGGACAAAGTTATGTTAGTTTTTAGTTAATATACTAAGGGTAAATTAGTAATTAAATAATAAAATAACATAAACAAAAGAATGAAATGGTGTCATCTTCCATAGTTGTCTTCTTCCACCGATTTTGAAGCAAAAGAAAACCATTTTTGAAGGTGAACTTTCGGCCAAATTAAAAATCTCATGCATGGTATGTTTTTGAGTCCCATTTTTAATTATTTATACGTTTTTGAGCTCGTATTAGCTTAATCTAGCTAGCCCAGGGGTCAAATTGTAAAACTGTTAATTGTTATAGATTATGCCATGGATAAGTTTGATATGTTTTTGAAGTTTTATGGTAGATTGTTAAGCTTGGTTGTTAAATAGACATATTTTGTTAAGTAATTTTTATGATTTTAATATTTATGTACTTATTTATGAAAATGGTAAAATTCAAGGAAAATACTATGAATTGATAATAAATATGGGCTGTTATAAGACTAGGTAAAATTGGCTAGCTTGAATTTTAATTAAAATTGTTAAATTGTAAGTTCGATTTAGGGACTAAATTGTATAAAAGGTAAACTTTGAGGGTAATTTCAGAATTTTCATTGTTAAGGGTTATAAGATAAATTAATTATTTTAAGATATTTGGATGGTGTAATTGAATGAAAATTATTATTTAGATTATAAAACGCTAAAATTGGATTTAACTCGAGGAAAAGCTAAAGTTTCGGACTAATTGTCAACTTCGTTTTAGCAATCGTCCTAATCGAGGTAAGTTTGTATATTTATTAATTTAGTAATTTAAATTTGTTAATTTCTATTGAATAATTATGGTAAGTTTATTTTGAATTGATATTTATGTATTACGTGGTTAATTGAATTAAATGATTAAAGTGAACCATTGATGAATTTAAGAACATGTAAGTTCCATGAATGGTTTTATGAAATATTATATTGGAAAAGGAATTAAAGTTTAAGTATGAAAAATGTGAACTTCATGGAAATAAAGGTTTGGAGATGTAAAAGTCTCATTTGAACCTCGTGTATACTTAGGATACAAATGGCATGTCATTAGGGATTTTACTGTTTCGGGTGCTGGCCCTAAATGTCCTACCGATGGCTGAGGTCCTGCATTTGTTGCAGATACTTCATAGCTCGTGTGAGCAGCATTGAGTAGCTAACATCCTGACCCATAGTTAGTGTGAGTAGGCTCATTTCACAGCTTGTGTGAGCACTATATGTTACGATTACAGTTACATGAAAAGGCACACTATGTGTGAGCATTTCTCGAGTATCCGATGTTATTCTATTTGGTTCAATGGGTAAATAAAGCTTAAATGAGTATATGAATTTATGAAATGAACCATGATTTTGAATAATGAATTGGATTATAATGATATGCGTAATTAAAAGGAAAAGATGGTTCATTATACATGTATGAATGATGAATTATGACATGGAAATGTTGACATGTTATATACTATGTTTTGGTTGGATTTATATGTGCATTGCTTCACCAACTAACCATGTGAGGTGTTGTGTATAGGAAAGGAAATTTAGACTATAATTAAGCTAAATTATGCTTGATTGCTTAATTTAATGTATTCGGTAAGTTTAGGTTTCCTTTATACTAACTCAATAAGCACTAGTTGTTTATACCGTTGTTTTATTTTTTTTGTAGATCATCAGAACACTTGAACAGTTGGAATTAATGTCGGAGCACGATCACACTATCCATCGATCCATTTTGGTAACCAATGAATATATTGAAATGGTTATAAATGGCACGTATAGGGTTCTATGTTAATTTGATATGTTTCGAGCCTATGCTTAACCTACTTGCGTATGTATATCTTTTGATATTAGTTGGTATATGCTTCTGTTAATAGGTGAATTTGGTCTCTTTTATGTGTCTTATGAAGAAGTATGGCTAAGTGGTATAAATTGAGAATGAAATAACTAAATGGTGTGTGTGGGATATGTGTTTTGACATGTATAAGAATTGTTGTTAATTTGGCAATATGGTAATGTTTTGAGTTATGCTAAACCTTGATATGCATAATGCCTTTTGTCTTTGGCTTGTATATAATTAAAACTTTTGAATATAGTCATGTTCGTTATGCCTAGCTAAATTAATAAGTTGTGATGGTATAGATTGAAAAAAAAAGTGATATTTTGTATCCATGTTGTATGGTTGAGATGCGGTATTGTAATCTTATTCATGAATGGTTTTAGTATATGAAATGTGGTGCCTTTAAATGGCATATTAATTAGAACATATAGGATACTTAAATTGGTGTGTTTTGAATGTGTTAGGGTGTGTTTTGGTCATATGAAAGTGTGTGGGAAAGGTGTGTCCTGATGTGCAAGTATAGGATTTGAGATGACTTATTTTGAGGGCTAAATTAGGAGAAGACGGCCTGGGACACGTGCTATCACATGACCACCCACATGGCCATGTGTCATTTACATTTTAGGTGTAGGTTGAACCACACGGTCATAGAGAGTTACACGGCATGGCGACATGGCCATGTCACCAAACTTTGAATGAACACATGGCCTGCGACACGGCCGTGTGACCCAAGTCAGTGAGTTATACAGGAAGACACATGAGCTAGGATGTGTCCCATAATTAGCATGTCCACACAGCCGTGTGACTCGTGTTTTCCAATTTTTTTCAACTTTTTCCCAAACTTTTTGATTTGTTTCGAATTGGTCCCTAATTATTCCCAAATTTTTTTAGGGTCTCAAAGGCTCGATTTAAGGTCCAAATGTGTATGTTTGCTTTGAGTCTTGGTTAATAAATGTTAAATTGTATTGTTATTCTGTTTTAAAGTTAAAGGTTTTGTTTTGTATAGTACTGCAATTCTTCATGGTCTCTAGTTTGCAAAAGAAATGGGCTTAATGCAAGTAGTGTTAGAAAGTGATTTAAGGACCGCTATTAAGAAATTTGAAGCAAATAAGGAAGATTACTCAAAGTTTAGACTGATTACCTAGGATGTGAGGGTTCTAGCAAGGAACTTCTTAGCTTATCGATTCGAGTTTGTTGCTAGAGGAGGAAACTCAGCTGCGCATGCAATGGCGAAAGAAGGGATGAGAAGTTTGGAAAACCACATCTGGGTTAAAGATGCACCGTTGAGAGCTAGTGAGTTAGCAGATTCCGACCATCATTTCCAGAAACCATCGTAGCTCTTCTTGACTATATTATTGTCTTTGGCTTTACGATTCTCCTACATTTGTCTAAAAGCAAACCTCAATCCCCCTCCTATGTCGACTTTTTCGATTGACTAAACAAGGAAGAGATTTTTGCCTTTTTGGTTTCTCTGGTAACTGAAGGGTTTGGACGAAGATTCTAGAGTCTGGTCTTACTATTTTGTTTCATTTTGCTTTTCTAATTGTGATTTGTTTATTTGTTTATTTGTTTTAGGGTTTGTTTTGTTTTTTGAACTACTTCAAATTCCAAGCCTATAAATAAAACCAAACAAACTATTTAAAAAAAAGGGGTTCAAAACGAAAATCCATTATTAAAAAGATAAAAAAAATAAGCAAAAAAATTATTGCAAAAATTGAACCATAAGTCATCCCATACCATACATAGAACAGTTCATAATTCAGTAAATCCAAAATGAACAATTTTTTTTATGGGTTGGTACACCATAATTTGGTTGGAACGGACGAAATCAACTGATATGCACCAGTATGATTGGTACTGATCGAAATTTGCATTGAAACAAAACTTAAAATTTGTTGTCCAATTTACTTCTCGAACAAAGCATTTTGGCCAATACATGTGGTACCAGAATGAAATTGACTACCTTGGTTTTAATTGTTTTCTTAAGTTACTTTTGTGTCCATCTTAATTCATATCTTATTTTATTTAAATTATTACATTAATTCAATTTTAACAAAATATCATTTATGTAAGATACTCAAATATAAAAAGCACTTAAATAATTTTTGAAATTATTCAATTAGAGATAAGATTTATTTTTATTTTTATTTTATATAATAATAATTTAATTTATACAATTACTTGCATATTGATTTAGTATTTGTATCACATTATTTTTAAAATATTTTTTTATTTTTAATGAAACATATTAACTTTTGAATCAATTTTAAATTATTATATAATAAATTTTAATTTAAACTACTTTATAATAATTAATTCCTACTATTAATTAAATAAATTATTTATAAAATTAAAAGCTCACCGTAAAACAATAAATAATACTAGTAAATCTTTTAAAAATAAAACAATTAATGAAATTAAAAGAAAAACTAAATGTGGCTTGATTTTGATTTTGGGGCATGAAGATGGGCCAAAGAAATTTTTTTTAGTTGAAAAAGGGAATAAGATTCATAGAATATTAAGAGAGTTAAACTCAATACATAAAACAACCATGCTTATCAATAAGCAGTAAAGTTTCCAAGCATTTAGGAGGATTATTACAAATGGTAAAGAGTAGAAGACAAGACACCATTCAAGGGAGAGTTACATTGTAAATTACTCCCTAAATGAGCAAGTGCATCGATGCATTTGTTCCCTTCTTGAAAAACATGCAGCAAAGGTCTAGTAGTTAAAGATTTTTGGAGCATCTTGCATTCATCAACCAAAGGGGAGGGAATTAGATTAGTAGAATTATTATTAGCCATTAGAAAAATAACAATGGTGGCATCAACTTCAATATCTAGGTCATTGATATTAAGTGACCTTAATAGGTAGAGTTTATCTCTTAATTCCCATGGTTAAGCTTGGACTCTACTAGCACAAGGGATATGTTTATAAGAGCCAATCATCCAATTCCCTAGGTGGTCCCAAATGAAAGAACCGACTCTTTCCTTCCCCGGGTTACTAAGAGATGACCCATCGGTATTAAGCTTAAAGAAGTCCCTACTAGGTGGTTTCTAAGATACCCCAAAAAAGGAAGGGAGGGGAAAATTTTGTACTAATGATGAATAGGCAACAAATTCCCTGGTTGTGGATATGATCTACTTACAAAGGTTTTCTTAGGACAATGGCTTCCAAAAATAACAACATTTTGAAGCAATCAAATTTCCCAAAGAGCAAAAGAAAACACCACATACCAAGAAAGGCTAGGGGAAGACGCCCACTCCTTACAGGATGGGCTAGCAATAACCAATCTGTCCAAGAGGGATATGGACATAGTCTACAATGAACCTTCGTCTACAGGGACTCCTAGAGGTCATGAGAGGTAGAATAGTCTTTAAAGAGATTAGTGATCTCTTTTGGAGTTGTGGTACACTACGATAATGATTATCCAAAACAAGGTGCCAACTTATGAGACACATACTGATCGTGTCTCAAAGCCTTAAAAATTTATAAAAAGAATGATCGAACCTGGAAACTAACTAAGACAACGATGGAGGCAAGCGCACCTATCGAACAATAGTATAGTTTAATGGACAGACCGGATTGTCGAACCCAAAGGAACCAAAAGTACTAATACTAACTTTCTTTTTATTATCTAGCCTAAGAATTAAGGGATTTGTTTTCTAATCTAGAATTAATTAACAACTAAGCTAAAGATGCAAAGACAAAGAAAGAATTGGGGAAAGACTTGAGGGAAAACCGATTGATTAAGACAATACCCGAGGAAGAATCCACCTAGACTTCACTTGTTATCTAACTCTGAACCAGACAATTTATTCACTTGACCTAATCCGTAGGATTCCCTAAGTTATATTAATACCTCTTTCGAGGCTACAACATCTAACCCTAGGTTGATTAATTGAAATTTCTTTCTAATTAAAGCCCCTAGAATTGCATTAACTCGATCTATGGACTCCCATATTAGGTTTGACCCTAATCTGAAAAATTTACGTCATCCTATTTCTAGGGTTGCGTTCAACTCCGCTTAACTATGCTAGATCTACTCTTAGGCAGGGAATTTTTCTCCACCACCTAAGCACATCAATACTTGAATCAATATCCCGGAAATACCAAAACAAGAATTAAGAACACATAGTTAAGAATAAATCAAGTATTTATCATACAGCTCAGATAACAATAACAAGATTCGTCTTAGGTTTCATCCCCCTCAGGTATCTGAGAGGTTTAGTTCATAATCATAAAAGAATACATCTCAGAATAAAATATAAAACAAAAAATAAAGAAAACCCTAAAACCCCCTGAAGGAATTGAAGGAGAAGTCCTCATTCTTGAGTACGATTTCGGCTTCTTAAGATGAATCAACTGGCTTTCTTCGAGTAAATCCCTGTATTCAGCTTCTCTGGCTTGGCTCTTTGGCCTAGCTGAATGCCCCCTTAAAGGTTGGCCTTTAGGGTCTTTATATAGGCATTTGGAATATGTTTCTTTGCCTCTAAGTACCCTAATCCAAATAGAATTCTTCTTATCTACAGCAGAGGCACGCCCTTGGCACACGCCCGTGTAAATCGATTTTAGGCCATGGTCGAACCTATTGATGAGGCACGGCCATGTATTTCGGGGTCTAGGCCATGTTCTAGTCTTCTTAATGGGCACGGCTATGTGGTCTTGGGCTCAGGCCATGTTGATTCCGTGATATTGCCCATTTTCTTCAATTTCGACCCGTTACTCGTTCCCAGTGCACTATTGAATATAAAACATGAAAACAAAGGATTAGGATCACCTATTTCCATAATTAAAGGGATAATTCATCCAAAAGTAAGTTAAATGTTGGGTTAAAATATGTTCATTTTACGGTTTATCACATACACATAGGAATAACACAATGCTCGCATTCTTATAGGAAAAATTTTATCTTGGGAGGAAGTTTGGCTTTCCAAATAAGGTTCCAAAGGTTAGCATTGGGTTCGAGAATCTTGATATCTAAACTAGCCACAGAAGCATAAGCACTAGCCAAAGTAAACCAATCATCGCTAGTATACCCCAACATAAAATGTCTAGGACATTAGGGATAGGAGTTTTCAAAAATATATCAATCAAATCTTGAGGTAATCTTAAGGAAAGACATGATGTCGCTTGATCTTCCCACTGATCTGCCATAGTAGATCATGTTAGTTGTATCCCTTTTCACATAATTTTAGCATGTTTAATAGTGAAATTTAGTCAATTCAGTAATAATTTATGTTTATATAGTTTAAGTAGTCAATTTATGATTTTTAGTAGTTTTATGGTATTTGATATCTAAATAAGGTTATGTAGTTAAGTAGGATAGATCGGGAGCCAAAGATGCAACTTTAGGCTAAATTTTTTGCCAATGTTGCAATTTGTATCCCTTTTCACATAATATTATAATGTTTAATAGTAAAATTAAGTCAATTTGGTAATAATTTATGTTTTTTTTATAGTTTAAGCAGTCAATTTATGATTTTTAATAGTTTTATGGTATTTGATATCTAAATAAGGTTATGTGGTTACATAGGACAGATCGAGAGCTAAAGATCAACTTTGGACTAAAATTTTTGCCAATGTCGCAATTTGTATCCCTTTTCACTTAATTTTAGCATGTTTAATAGTAAAAAATCAATTCAGTAATATTTTATGTTTTTATACTTTAAGTAGTTAATTTATGATTTTTTTAGTAGTTTTATGGTATTTGATATCTAAATAAGGTTATGTGGTTATATAGGATAGATCGAGAACCAAAGATGCAACTTCGGGCTGAAATTTTTGCCAATGTCGCGACCACAAAGTATGGAAGTCACAACATAAAAAATAGACGGAAGAATAACTTCTAGAATGAAAATGGTGTGAATTTCGTGACATTGGGCCATGAAAGTCAGGACATTGAAGACAGACTCAAGGAAGGGACATAAATAGGTTCCATGTTGAGATGAGAAAGGTACTCCACGTCGCGACGATTCTCCGAACGTGACAGCTACAATTTCAAGGGCAGTTCAGGATCTTTTTCTAATTTAAAGTCATATTTTTTGTATTAAACGAAGAGGCATTTTAGTCTTCAAATTCTCACCAATATAATTAATTTAATAATCATATTAAGAGGAAAAATAAACCATTATTCAATTTTCAAATTTTTCATTAGATTAGGTTTTCTTTATGTTTTTTTAATTGAAATCTCTTTATCCTGAAGTTTAGATGTTGAAGTGGAGAATATTTCGGAAGCATGTTGTTATCTCGATGTAATCAATGAGCATTCTCTTTTGTATCCTCTTTATTTATATCACTTTCATCAATTTAATTAATTGAAAGTTTGTATGAATAGGAGAATAATATCTGATCTATTATTCAAATCTTGCATTGTTGTTTGAGTAAATGATTACGTAACTGGGTGTTTCTTTATCTGAAATTGGGTATTTATTCACATTTTTTAAAGTTCTTAGTACACTAGAATTTACAACCCTAGTAGAATAATTAGACAAACGGTACAAATTGGTATTCTATTGTGTAAGCCTTTAGTAAACTTGTGCTGAGAGGTGAGACCAAAAGGATATTCGTATGCCTGAGTGAGACCGAGAGGGTATTGTAGGTAGTAACTCTTAGAGAGGATGAGACAGAGAGGGTATTCTTAGTTGATGGATGTAAATAACTCAACTAAGGTAAATACTGGCTTAATTCATCATTAGTAATTCAACCAACTTTAGACTAAGTAGCTCGCGTCGTTTAAATAAGAAATAGGAAGTTTCGATAGTTTTAACCTTAGGTTTAGTTTTAATTTAATTAGTTTTATTGCAACCTTAATCTTGAATTTGCACTATTAATTCTTGACTCAAATAAACTATATTACAATTTATCCTGTACACTTGCAGACACTGCACATAATTCTATATTTAATTGTATATCACTAAGCCTCGAGGTGCGGTCTAGTTGTTGCCGGGGATTGCGACGGTGTAAAATTGTTATTGAATTGGTTGTTTACTAAAGCAATACTAGTTGAAAGACAAGTGAGCTAGATAGTGTTCTAATTTTCTTAGATAATTAGTTTTAATTTTGTCTTTTATTAATTTTTGTATTTACCTTGTTGAAAGTTTAACATAATCATGGATAATGACATGTACATATGGTATTATGAGCAACACCTAAACAATCAAAGTCGAGTTGGTCGAACGAAGCCTCTATGAACCAGTGGAGTTATGGCGAGGAATATGAGAGGCACGGATATTCAGATGAACCTCCGTATGATTTGTATGGGTATGCTATAGAGAGAGAGAGAGAGAGAGAGAGAGCTACAACCAAGGATGGTATAATAGTTATCCGACTTATGATCCACAACGTCAGCATTACCTAGAATCTCAATGTTCCTATTTAGATTGGGGTAAGGATCATACCGGATATGAGGAGCACCTATAGTACAATATGTCCAAGTGGATAGATATGATGGAAAGCCAAAGATCTGCCTTGGATTGTCATTTTTCCTCCATAAAAAAATGCTAAATCGGGTGATCAAAATTTCCCAAATACAGTCCGAAGTAAATACTCCAACGGAAGAGGTCATGCATGATGTTCCCGACTCTGATGACAAGGACCCATGTACTGTTGTTGACCATATTGAGTCCAACAATGAAATTCGATAAGAGATTGGAATTAAAGACCATGATGATGAATTAAAGATGGAAAAAGGTGTTTCCGATCCAACTAACATAGTAGTAGTAGAAATAGGAGTAGGAGTAGACGTAAACATAGTTGCTAACAGTGAGCTCAAACTAGATATGAATAAGTAATGGAGCCTGTACACCTTCCACCATAGATGGGGAGATGCCAACCAAAGGATCCGATGAATTTATTCCGTTCTCATTCGGAAAAGGAGACAAAGTGTAACAACACATTTTTCAATAGTGTTGGAAAGTGGTGGTTTCAAAATAATATTTACAAGGTTAGTATAAAGATTAGTCAAATTTTGGTCCCTTAATTTTGTCAATTGGATAGTTAATTAAGGTATAAAGACTAAATTGTAAAAGTTTATCGCTATAGATTTTTAATTAGTCGAAGGGTCAATTGAGCGATTGGACCATTAGTAAATGGCTAAACGGTGGTGTATATTAGTTGGAATCCACCAAATGTGTTAATCATGCTTAAAGTTAGTTTAATTAAGATTAATTAATTTAATTTTTATTCATTAAAAATAAATCAAAGTATAAAAGGCAACTTAAAGTTGTCATCTTTTATTTCCTTTCTTTCATCCACCAAATGAGCTAAGGAAAACCTAGAAAACTATAGTTGAAGCTTCAAGTTTTTCGATCCTTAAATAGATCGAGAATTAAACCAATCCAAAGATAATCAAGAAAAAGGTAAAATTATTTATTAGTCCTTACAAATTTGATTTGTTTGCTGATTTAACTAGGTAAGTTCATATGGTATGCTTTTATTTAAATTGTTATGGACTTTTGAATATGTGTATGTTTTATTGAAATTTGAATTGTTAGCGATTTGGTAAAAAGGTGCAATTTGGAATAAATTATAAAGAAATATATATTGAAAATGCCTAGATGAACTTAGTAAAGTTCTTGTGCACACTATTATGGATTGATTATGGATGATTACCAAGATCTAGTATTTTTTGTGGACTCGAAGATACATGTGACACAGGTTTATCTTGGACAAATAACCTAATCTCGTTTTAAAGGTCTAGCTCGGACAGCTAACCTGACATGTATCTTTTCAAATTGGCCAAGCAAAATGTCTCTATGGAGACCACTATTACTGTATGTATCAATGGAGATTGTCACATCTTGAAAATTGGGTTAGTAAATCGAGGATTAGTGAATTAAAAAATCAGAAATAGATAAATAATCAAAATAAGTAGGAATAAATAAAATAAAAATTATAATAATTATAATTAAAATTAATTTTAAGAAATTAAAAATTAGGTATCCAAGAATAATTTGGTTAAAATGGATTTTTTTAAAACGAGATAGGATTTGGAAATAATTTAAAAATTAAGTTTTAATTGAAAATAAGGACCTATTTGAAAAATGGAAGAAACAAGAGGTGGTTAAAGGAGCAATGGCCCAATTTTTAAAAATTGGTTGCCTATTTAACAACCCCCACCATCCCTTCCCTCTCATTTATTTCTTCATTCAAAATTTTCCCAAACACCAAATTAAAGATTTTCTCTAAGAAATGATTCATCCATTTTTACTTTCAAGCTTTCCAACCACAAATTCCTCTTTCAATTTAAAAAATATTCAAGTTTTCTTCCTCAATTTCTCTATTTTTCGTCATACGTTTTAGCTCAAATTTGATCCTCAACTTTTCGTTTTCGTCAAATTGAGGTAACATTATGATTTTTAAGATTAAACTAAGTATGTTGTTATTCCAATTCAAGTTTTAACAGATTTAATCAAGATCTCAATAGATCTAATGATTTTAAACCAATTTTTGGCTTGAAAATGGTAGATCTCGTAATACTAAGCTAAGATATTGTTTTACAGTGATTTTAACTCATTTTGATATAATTAAATGGCATTTGATCTTAATTTAACAAATCTTTAATGAATTTTAATGAATTGGACGTTTTCCCCTTTTAAATATTCATATAGGCTTGATTTTTCCAGAAAAGTTAAATTAATGTACTTTGGTGAAATTGATGGTTTAGATTTGTAATTAGATGATATTTAGTATGCTTAGAAAGTTATTTGAGAATTAGAAACAATATTTGAGTGTTGAAACATCTATTTCAGCAAAACTAGCTAATTTTTCAATATTGTGAATAAGAAGCATGGATTTGTGATTCCAGAGTGATTTGGTTGTGTTTGTTGCGTTGGAAAAAACCCGATTTGAAAATGATTTTCTTGGATAGTAACAATTAAAATTTTGAAAATCGATCCAGTTCGTGACATTTATAGCAATAAACCTTAACGAATTCGTACATGTGTTTTCGGATAAGCAGATCTTGATGTTTTCCTACTTTCAATCAAATGATCTTCTCTGTTATTCTCGTATCAGGAAATACTTTGAGTGCGGGCTCCAACCAGTTGAATTGAAACACAGAACTAGAAAAAGTTTATTGAAACACAGAACTAGAAAAACTTTTCTCTCCTTTCGGGCTGAAAATGAAAATTCTCTCTTCTTTAATAGAAACCGATAAAATTGTTATTCTGAAAAATATGTTTATAAGTTGAGAATAAATTCTCTTTATTTTTTTTTTTTTTGGAAAAATAAAAATCTCTCAAAATTTATCTTAATAGCTCTATCGGTGTCATCTATTTATACGAAGAGAAGGTAGAACCCTTATAGAGTTGTAGAGGTTTATTTTAAATAGAAAAACAACATCCTACTTAGAGTAGGAGAGGGGTGAACGACTCACTCTTGTATTTCCACTAAGGTTGCAGCCCCTCCATGTTATATGAGGGGTTTTGGGTCTCTCTCACATTGAGTCCAATTACAAGTACTTCTTGGGCCTTTTTGACCCAGTACTCTGTAATATGATCCAACCCAGTTTAGTTTTTCTATTTCCCAAATTAAACTTTCATATCTATATATTAAATAATTTTCTCATCCCAATTTTACCCCTGATAAAATTTTGATGATTTTACCCCCGATAAAATTTCGAGAAAATTCGTTCAATATGTCACAACTCAACATGTTCACTATGACCGAATGATTTATTTTCATTTTCAAGCTTCAAAACAGTCCAAAAACATAAACTCATTCTTCCATCATTTTTAAGTAATCCTATATAGGATTGCAAGTTTCCATTTTATTTTTATTTTCATTTTCATTTTCACTTTTAGAAACCTACATTCATTTACAAATGATTCCATTTCTCCATTTCAGAGAAAATCATAATCATTCCTGAATGTTTTCCAATTTTCTTTTTCTATTCATTCCGTCCATTTCGGAGAAAACACACAATTCATTTCTAGTTTCAAAGAGCTAGCGGAGAGTTTGATTGGACATATGAAGTTGAGGCTCAAATGATTTATAATTAAGTCCTGGCTTTTCGCCTATTAATTAATTATAAACTCATTTAGTCATGAAGTCATTCAACTATAATATCGTGACTAAGCTCTCCCCAACGATATACCATTATGAAAGCAACTACTTAGTGCTCGTCCAATAACCTTGTCATTAATGTATTACCCTCATAGGATATCATTGATCTCTTTGAGATAATACTCGTTCTCCCAATATGATCATATTTTATCTCATGGTAATCATTACATCTTCCTCCATGAAAAGTCAATTACTATCAAATAGTGATCAAGTCATCCATCACAAAGACGGATGACCCATGGCCATATTTACTTTTCACTTAATTAATTTATGTGTTAATTATTTAAATTAATTATAGAAAATAATTATATACAGATATGATGTCATCATTTTTACCCATTGTAACTTTGGCTTTGACCTACAATAATTTAGACATAGCGCTTTATAATTAGTTTGAAAATTTCTTCGTTTACACATATATTGTGTCAATATTATTTTTCCTAATTAATTTAAATTAATTAAGAGATAAATAATACAAATTTAAGTTATCATTAATTAAATTAAGTTAATTAAGTGATAATATTAAATAATTATTTTATATCTAAATTAATTAAATTAATAAGACATAAATATTAAATAGTCACTTCAAATAATAAGTTTACATCCCACAAGAACTCTATTATATTCAAGTGCATAAAAGGGGATCATCTCCAAGCTATTCAGTAGAACTTCACAAGTTTAGAAATCCAAAGTTCTCTGAAGGAAAGATTTTAAAGACTAGAAGTTCTATTCAAAATCCCAAAAAATCTCTAAAGAACTCGTAGAAATTCTAAAGAACAACACATCAAATCTGAAGAAAGTTGCTCTTCAATCTTGTTCAACCGATAGGAATAAGGCCAAATTTGTTTTTCAATATCAAGCCTAGAAGGCCCTTGAAGTGGAATCATCCTTCAATCCAATATAACATTTAAACACCCCTTTGACCAAAGCTCTCTCTAATTTGGTTGCACCAACACAAAAAAAAAGATAAAACTCATTTTCAAGATTAAGTCTCGACGACCCTTGAAGCGTATATTGTTGATTCAATATTAAGTCTCAAAAATCGTTAAATCTAAAAAAAAAAAATTCTCAAGCAAGCATCATACCAAACCTAATTTCAAGATCTAGTCTCGACGACCCTTTAAGCAAATTGTATCCTTCCAAGACCTAGTCCTGATAGAGTATCATTTATTCTGTTAGAACTGTTAGTGTTGTTCAAGCTGTTAGCTCAGTCAGTTAGCAATTATTCAAGCTGTTAGCTCAGTCAGTTAGCAAGCAGTTAGCTAGCACGTACTATAAAACATTTGTACAGAGAATAGAGAAAAGGAGTGATCATTTGTACAGAGAACAGAGAAAGGGAGTGATTCATTCATAGACAGATTAATTTCATTAGTAGAATTTCTTCTCATTTTCATTAGCAATATTCTCTTGTTTCTATTCATAACGTTTAGTAACTGACCTTCCAACATGGTACCAGTCGCTCGGTAGTCCTTGGCCATGACCACCACACCCGATCCTACTTTCGTTGAGCCTTCTACACTCCTTTCATAGCGACCACCTTGTTCATTCCTTCCCGAGACATGATGTGATCAAGTTAGATGGACATACCTATGTTCAATGGCAGAAACAAGTGAGCCTTATAGTTGCTGGCTATGATTTGACCGGGTTTCTTTATGGATCGGTCGTTACACCATCGCGGTTTTTCAATCTTCGGAGGGGGCTCTTGTGTCGAATTCGACCGCCGTGGCTTTCAGTCAATAGGACAATCTACTCACGTCCTGGCTCTTGTCCACCATCAGCCTATCACTTCTCTCATCTTTCACCGACGTACAAACAACGTCGGATGTTTGGACGACGATGACTGCTCTTTTTGTGCGCATATACCAGTGCGAAATAGTCATGGTTACGGCACGAGCTTTATTCGTTATGCAAAGGTAACCTCTCTATAACTGAATTTGTTATAAATATGAAAGGCTTGTGTTCTTTGTTGCACGCGTCGAGATCGCCCATCTCCGAGACGGAGCAGACTGAGATTCTTCTCGCCAGCCTTCCCTCTGACTTTGAGCCTATCATTACCACGGTGTCGTTCTCTTCATATCCCCTCCGATTTCAACGAATCGTTGATGCCCTTCTTGAATATGAACTTCGACAGGAACGAGCGGTTCACGATGTGGTCCTTGCGGTTAATCTTGTGGTGAATACTTCCGCCCAGTCGAAGGATCCTTTTACTCGTGGTGGTCAGGCATTTTCGTATGGCCATGGGAGGGGGTTTTGATCATGCCTCCAGTGCCAGATCTGCTCATGATATGGTCACATGGCGTAACGATGCTACTATCGCTATCATCACGATGAAGATGCTCCGGTGGTGGCTCCATCGTCGGGTTATGACGGGGTCTCTCCTCTATTTTATGCTCCGAATTCTTTTGCCTTTGGAAATGGATGGAGTGGTTAGATAAACAGAAGACCACGATTTGCTTCTAATGTTGATGGTCAACAAGTTAATGGCCTTGGTCAAAATTTAAGTGGTGGGCCTATGTCCCGTCAAGTTTTTGGCAGGCCATATGATGGTGCATTGGCACGTGGGGCAAGCTTCAAACGGCCAATTTTTTTCCTATTTTCGTACTGACGTTCGGTAGCATGATTTTGGGCCAACTCTTGGGCCCCCACGGCCTAGTGCACCATATTTACCCCTTAGGCCCAATTTCAATAATGTTCAAATTGGTGTAGGTTCGCATAATGATGTGGCGTTTCCATGGCATACTAAGCCACGTGCTCGGGTTTATTCTGGATCTGATCCATATATTGGTTTACCAAGGCTCGGTGATCTTCATCCATCCAACTACTATGACTCTTTTGATTCGAATGTGAACACTGCTCAAGTTGGGTCTCATGATGGTACAGATTCTTACGTTCCTGTTCTGATTGGCACTACGTCTTGGTATCCTGATTCAGGGGCCAGCAATCATGTGTGTAGGGATTCGTCCGCTCTGCATCATGCTACTACTTATTCAGGTACTTCTGCTCTTTTAATGGGTGATGGTACTCCCACCTTAATTGAGTCAGTCGATGATAGTTTCTTACCCACACAGTCTAAATTGCTACATCTGTCTAATGTTTTATGTGTTCCGAGCATCAAGAATAACCTTTTATCAGTTTTCAATTTGTGAATGATAATAGTGTTTTTTTTTTAACTTTACCCGACCTACTGTCTTATTAAGGACATAATGACCCAAAGAACTTTTCTGATGGACCACATTCGTGATGGACTGTATCATTTCCTTGTGCCAGTAATGTCTACACAGTCGGCAGAAACTTCTAATCCTGCTTTGTCTGTTGCACAAAATAAGTCTAAAGAGTGTAATATTTTTCATTGTGGCATAAACGGTTGGGTCACCCCTCTACTAGTTTTGTCAAAACTGTATTAGATAAATGCCATATTAAATTGAATAAATACTGTTGTGATGAAATATGTACTGCGTGTCAAAAAAGAAAGTCTCACAAATTGCCATTTTCGATTTCCACTACTGAATATAGTGATCCTTTTACTTTAATTGTATCTGATCTCTGGGGCCTTGCTTCTGTTACATGAATAATTGGTATTATGTGTCGTTTGTTGATGTTTGCACTCGATTCACATGGATATATCTACTTTGTCGAAAGTCTCAAGCTGTGTAGTGTTTTATTCAGTTCCAGCAACTTGTTAAGACTCAGTTTGGCAAGATGATAAAACAATTTCAGAGTGATTGGGGCGGTGAATATCGGGCTTTCACATCTGTTCTAGCTTCACAAGAGATTCTTCATCGATTGACATGCCCACATACTTCCGAACAGAACAGGGTGGCAAAGCGCAAGCATCGTCATATTGTTGACATGAGCATTACTCTTTTTGCTCAAGCTAATTTGTCTATGAAATATTAGGGCTATGCATTCTGTTGTGCGATTCACCTTATCAATCGGCTTCCTATTCCAGTGCTAAAAGGATTAACTCTATTTTAGGCTCTTTACGGATGTGAACCCACATACAATCATTTGAAGGTTTTTGGATGTTGTTGCTATCCTTATTTACGACCGTTTATGGCACATAAGTTGGAGTTTCATTCTCAACCGTCTACCTTCTTAGGTTATAGTGCTCAACACAAGGGGTATCAGTGTCTTCTTCGGCCGCAAGGTTGTTATCTCTCGTCATGTCGTGTTCGATGAGAGTCGATTCCTATCAACTGAGCCTATGTATGCTGAAAGTTAAATGGATTCTGGTCAGCCTATCTCCACATATGTGCCAATATTTCAGAACAAGTTATCTCAGCCTTCAGAGCCCTTTTCTATTCAACCATCTTCCTCGTCTCATCAACTAGTGAATTGTTCTGACACCTCTACTCATGCTGCAGCACAGTCCGGAGTTGGGTTTACTCTTGAACCACAGGGCTCTTTGCCTAGTGATAATGATGGGATCAATTTCTCTAGTGTTCGTGAGTGTTCTTCTAATATTCAAACAAGTGTTGTGCCTATAATTAATAGTCATCCAATGGTGACTCGGTCAAAGGCTGGAATTTTTAAGCCCAAAGCTTTGATAGTTGAAGCTTTGGAACCAACTTCAATTGAGGAAGCTCTTTCTCATTCTGAATGGCGTACGGTAGCTCAGGCAGAATATGATGCCTTGATATGTAACTCTACCTGGGATCTTGTTTGTTGCCCTCCCAATTGTAAGGTTATCGGTGTAAGTGGCTCATCAAGATTAAGAAAAACCCTGATGGTACTGTTGCTCGACGAAAGGCTCGGTTAGTAGTGAAAGGTTGCTCTTAAGTTCCTGGGCATGACTTCAAAGAAACCTTCAGTCCAGTAGTCAAACCTGCAACTATTCGTGTTATTTTGGCCATTGATGTTTCCAAAGGATGGCCTCTAAGGCAAGTAGATGTGAAAAATGCCTTTTTGAATGGGGATCTCGATATTACTATTTTCATGCAGCAACCTCCGGGATATGAACAATATGATTTTGACGGCAAACCATTCGTTTGTCGTCTGAAGAAAGCTTTGTATGGTCTCCGCAGGCCCCTTGTGGTTGGTTTGAGAAGCTGAAATAGTTTCTTATCTCTCTAGGGTTTGTTGTCTCCAAATTTGATGCGTCTCTCTTTGTTAGGGTAATTTCTGGCTCCACTCTTTATGTACTTGTATATGTCGATGATATCATAATCACTGGTAACTTGTCAACTTCTATCGACTGGTTTGTTAAATTGTTGGATAGTAAGTTCTCACTCAAAGATATGGGTGATCTTCACTATTTCCTTGGGATAGAAGTGACTCGGTCCTCCGATTTTTTACATCTCTGTCAGAATAAATATATCCGTGACATCCTTGATCGTAGTTCCATGATCACAGCAAAAAGTGTTCACACTCCGATGGTCAACTCATCTTCTATGTCTAAAAATGATGGAGAATGTTTGGTGGATCCTACTGAGGTCAAGAGTCTTGTGGGTGCACTCTAGTATGTTGTGTTGACCAGGCCTGACATTGCCTATGCTGTAAACCGGGTTTGTCAGTTCATGCACAACCCTACCACGGTTCATATGGTGGCACTCAAATGCATTCTGCGATATCTATGTGGCACTCTTGAGTTTGGTATAGTATTTCGTCCGTCTGATCGGTTGTCCCTAGTTGGGTATGTAACAGTCAAATTTGACCCTAATCGAAACGGTGATTTTGGGACCACGAATCTGAGTCTGAAAAATATTTAAATATTATATTTTGTGTTTATTATATGCGAAATAAGGTGTGTGAAAGTTTCATGGAAAAATTTAATCGTTTGTGTGTTCGATTAAACAAAAAGGATTAAATCGCGTAAAGTGTAAAAGTTGCATGCTATAGTGTAAAGTGCTAGAATGATGATGGCTTTTTAATATGAGGTGTCAAATGGGTAAATAACCCATTTTTAAGTTAGTGGATGCTATATGACAAGATTAACCTTTAGTTTTATATTATATAATTTTATGTTATAATATATGTTAAATAAAACATGAGAAAAGCCATTATCATCTTATTTCCTTTCATGGCGAATGTGTTAAAGAAAAGGAGAAAACCTTGTTTAAATTTTGGCTACTTCAAGCTTTGATTCAAGGTTAGTTTTTATCGGTTTTGACAATTTTACGTTTTGAGATCGTTGCTTAGTATATTACCCAACCCATGCTTGAATTTTTGAAATTTGTATGTATATAGGATTCACCATTAACATGTTTAAATGGTTTTGATATTTGATGGTTTTAGATTAAAGATGTGTTAAAGATTTACAAGTTTTGTATTAGAAATTTTGGTGAGATTTTTGTATTTAGGGCTATTTTATAAAAATAAAATTTTAGAGGGACTTTTTGCAAAATAAATGAAATGAGAGGGCTTGTAAAGTCCCTAGGAATATTCGGTCCTTGTATAGTCTTGGCAAATTATGTGTATTTTGTGTTTTGTGCAATTAGGACTAAATAGTAAAAATGTGAAATCTTAGGGGTAAAATGGTAATTTGCATGTTTATGTGTTTTGGGACTAAATTGAAGTGAAATGTACTTTAATGAGCTGAATTTAATGTGTTTTAGATCAAGACCAAAGAAAAACGGAATTGGATCGGTGAAAGACGAAAGTTCTTGAATAGCCTATCTAAGTTGTCCGTCGACAGTCGAGGTAAGTTCTTAAGTTAAAGTATATTAAAGAGATAAATATGAATATTTTCAATGATATTATTTGATTAATTTGAGTAAGGAAATAGGTGATAGCCAAATGTAAATGTTCTTTATTGGGTTGGATATGCTGAAATGCAATGTGAATTAGTACATTTGATATGATATGTGAATGTGGTTTATGTATATGAATTGATAGTGATGTAAGTGTTAAGGAATATAAGTAGATGAATTAATTTGATAAATAGATCGGGCTTCGAGCCTAGCAGGCCTCGTGCCGGTGATATATTTCGGGCTTTATGCCTAGCGAACTTCGTCTTAGGTGATATATTTGAAGCTTCGTGCCTAGCGAGCTTAGTCTTGGGTGACATATTCGAAGCTTCGTGCCTAGCGGGCTTAATCTTGGTGATACTTTAAAACAAAGAAACCATAAATTGCTCGAGGTATAACATAGTGAATCTATTGAGTTAAAACTTCGGTAAGCATAAGTCCCATTTGAATTCATCGAAGTAAGGTAAGTTGTGATTAATGTTACTTGAGTTGAAATATTATGTTAAGAATGGTGTTATGTGAATTTGAGCTTATAATCAACGTGTATGAATATAGAAATAATAGAATTTTAGTGGGATAATGTAATGGATATGAATGTTGAATTTACATGATTATAAACATGCGATTCATGTAATATATATACTTTGTGCTTTGATGAGTTGCGGAGTTGATGGTAGTGAAGTATAAGTAATTGAGTAAATACATTACTAGTATTCGGTTTTGTATCAGTTGCATATCGAAATATACATATACAATGTCCTACATTTATTGATTAAAATGTTAAAGTGCTTGATTAGTGAATTATCTTTTGCTTAAGACTTACTAAGCTAGTGAGCTTACTCTGTATGTGTTTGTATTTCTGTTTTATAGATCATTGATTCAACTACGGGCTTAGGGGATCATCAAGAAAGTCGACCATACTATCACTCTCTTTGGTATATATATGTTTCCTTTTTGAATCAAAGGCATGTATGGGCTGTATTTTGATAAGTAATGAATGATGTTTGATTTTGTAAATGTATATATATAGCCTTGCGAATAAGGCTGTTACTTTGGGATTAAGCATCGTTTATATGTTTGATATAATGGTCTGTTTTAATCTTTGGTATAAGACGTATGCTTATAATTCTTGGAAGTTAAATGTAATTGTATAGAAATGATCATACACATGTATAAGTATGTTTATTATGTCGTGCGAATATCTCCACTTAAATTATTATGTGCTTGGTATAATTCAGAGATGATCATGAAAATGTATATACTAATGCTTTGGGTTGATCATTGAAGTTTTATATTGAGAACCGAATATATGGTCAATGGATGGGCTGTATTTATATTTATAATTTGAATTAGTCACATATCATGTGTGTTTGGTAGGTTATTCAATGATCTTGTATCCATGAATTAATACGGTAAAATAAATTGAAAATTAAAGATTGACATGGCTTATGTTTTAGGGACATTGCGCATATTATGGTAGTATGATGTGTTTGTTTGGTCATGATATACTGTCCGAGTGTCATATGTGTGAATGATAAGCTATTTAAGTATCATGAACCTATTTTTTTTTAATATGCATATTTGCAGAATGTATAAAATAATATGCTGATATTTGGTTAATGAGATGGTTGTATCTTATATGTGTGACATATGAAATTTGGGGTTGTTAGGTGTAAACTTGATTCGAAACTTGTATAAATTAGGAGTTATGATGTATTGCATTATGGAACATGGTTTGTAAAGTAAGTCTTGTTCATTATTTGTGGATATGGAAAAATGTAAATGTGCGTATTGGGTTTATTCCATAAATGACTGTGAAAAATTGTGTCTAGTTCGGTAACGCCTCATAACCCTAATTTCATGACGGGTATGGGTTAAGGGGTGTTACATTTACTTGGTATCAGAGCTACGATTTAGTCGATTCTAGGACTATCGTAGTGCGTATGAGTCTAGCTATATATGCCTTTGAATTGTATATATGATAGTGTGGTGACTTCTGACAATTTCAATTGTATTTTATATAGTAAATGGATCTTGATCCCGATAGAGCCGTAGCTGATGATGTGGAGAGCGTTGCGCCTGGTCCCGCGTGTGGATCAGCGCCATTAGACTCTCGACCAGTTTCGGGTAGCCATGAGGGGGAGGCTAAACAAGCCTTCTATCAGATGATGAATGAATGATTTACCCAGTTTATTCAGACTAATCCGGCTGTACAACAACCTCCACCCCCGAATAATCCAACTCCGATACCTTCACACCCTCGATGATAGATCCGATGAGATCTAGCGAGCCTCTTGTTGATAAAATCAAGAAATATGGGGCGGAATTCAAGGCCGATGATGATGATGACGCAGAGCGAGCCAAGATGTGGCTTGATAACACTATTCGGTACTCGATGAGTTATCTTGTACTCGGATGAATGCCTAAAGTGTGCTATATCTCTACTTGGGACCTTTGCCTATCCTTGGTGGAACACTTGGTATCCGTAATCTGAAAGAAAAAGTAACTTGGGACTTCTTCCAAATTGAGTTCCGTAAGAAATATATCAGTTAGAGATTCATCGATCAGAAACGGAAAGAATTTTTGGAATTAAAACAAGGTCGCATAACTATGACGGAATATGAGCGGAAGTTTGTCAGATTGAGCCGTTACGCTTGAGAGTGTATATCTACGAAAGCCATTATGTGTAAAAGATTTGAAGACGGCCTGAATGAAGACATAAAGTTACTTGTTGGCATTCTTGAAATCAAAGAGTTTGTGACATTAGTCGAACGAGCTTGTAAAGTCGAAGAGCTCGGAAAGGAGAAAAGAAAAGCTGAAGTAGAAGCTAGAGACACTTGAAAAGATCATCGAGTAAAATTTTCCATTACGTGCATAAGAAGTTCGAGAGATGACCCTATCGACATAAAGCCACTTCGGACTTGCCTAGGCGTGATCGACCTCGAGAGAGATCCCAAGCCACGTTGATAGCTAGTGTCGGTAATGTTCCACAAAACTGGGCCGAGTGCAAACATTGTGGGAAATGGCATCCTGGGAGTTGTAGAGTTCATGATCGGTCCTGCTTTAAATGTGGATCATCGGATCATTTTATTCGAGAGCGCCGATGTTAGCCGAGCAAAATGCAACTCGAAACACTAGACCAAAGCGATGCGCCAAAGACGGTAGACCACTCGGACATTCAAGCAATGTAGGTGGCGGTCGAGAGGGACGAAGGACACATAATACGATTAGAGGCTAGAGCTCCACTAGAGCTTATGCTACACGAGCGAGAGGATGCTTCCTCCCGATGTCATTACCTACTTTCACCCTTTATGATACTCTGTGATTGCATTGATTGATCTTGGTTCGACTCATTCATATGTGTGTGAAACTCTAGTATTCGGTAAGACTCTACCAGTTGAGTCTACTGAGTTTGTGATTCGTGTGTCCAACCCTTTGGGTAGATGTGTACTTGTTAATCAAGTGTGTAGAGGTTGCCCATTGATGATTCGGGATTCTTGCTTCCCAACCGATTTAATGTTGTTGCCCTTCGATGAGTTCGATATAATTTTGGGAATGGACTGGTTAACTTCACATGATGCAGTGGTGAATTGCAAAAGAAAGCTTATTGATTTGAGATGTCAGAATGGTGATATCATCAAAATTGAATCCAGTGATTTAAGTGGGTTTCCTACAGTAATATCCTCGATGTTAGCCCGAAAGTATGTGAGAAAAGGGTGCGAAGCTTATTTGGCCTATGTACTGGATAATAAAGTGTCTAAAAAGCATATTGAATCTGTACCGGTTGTGTGTGAATACTCAGATGTGTTTCCTGAAGAACTACCGGGTTTACCACCAGTACGAGAGATTGAGTTCGGCATTGAATTAGCACCAAGAATGACTCCAATCTCGATAGCTCCGTATCGGATGGCACCTACTGAGTTAAAAGAGTTGAAAGCACAGTTGCAAGAGTTAACAGATAGAGGCTTTGCACGATCGAGTTTCTCTCCTTAGGGTGCACCTATTCTTTTTGTGAAGAAGAAAGATGGAACGATGCGAATGTGTATTGATTATCGGCAACTGAATAAGGTAACTATAAAGAATAAGTACCCATTACCTCAGATTGATGATTTGTTTGATCAGTTGAAAGGGTTTGGTATTTTCGAAAATAGATTTGAGATCGGGTTATTATCAGTTACGAGTCAAAGATACAGATGTGCCAAAGACTGCATTCCGGATGAGGTACGGACATTTTGAGTTTCTGGTTATGCCTTTTGGACTCACTAATGCACCTACTATTTTTATGGACTTAATGAATCGGGTCTTCATACAGTTTTTGGATCGGTTTGTAATAGTGTTTATTGATGATATACTGATCTACTCCAAAGATGGCCGAGCATGCCGAGCATTTGAGATTAGTGCTACAAACTTTGCGAGATCAACAATTTGTATGCAAAGTTTAGTAAATGTGAGTTCGGATGAATGAAGTCGGTTTCTTGGGTCATGTTGTTTGACATCGGTATTGGGTGGATCCAAACAAAATAACGGCTATACTCGATTGGAAACCACCAAAGAATGTTTCCGAAATTCAAAGCTTTCTAGGCCTTGCGGGATACTACAGATGGTTTGTAAAAGGTTTTTCTATGATAGCTACACCTTTGACAAGGCTACTACAGAAAGATGTCAAGTTTGAGTGGTTGAAAAAGTGTCAGAAAAGTTTCGAACAGATGAAAGCTCTTTTGACCGAAGCTCCAGTGTTAACTCAGCCTGAATTGGGTAAATAATTTGTCATTTTTAGTGATGCTTCTTTGAATGGGTTGGGTTGCATTTTGATGCAGCAAGGCAAAGTTATAGCCTACACTTTGAGACAATTGAAGCCGCACGAAAGAAATTATCCGACTCACGATCTGGAATTAGTAGCCATTGTTTTCGTATTGAAAATTTGGCGTCATTACTTATTCGGCAAGAAATGTCACGTTTATTTGGATCATAAAAGTCTAAAGTATTTGATGACTCAGAAAGATCTGAACTTGAGACAACGCAGATGGTTAGAATTGTTGAAAGATTATGAGTTGGTGATTGACTACCATCCGAGAAAAGCCAATGTTGTTGCAGATGCGTTAAGTCGAAAATCATTATTTGCTCTTCGTGCGATGAACGTACAGATGGTTATGTCTAGAGATAGTTCGGTCATAGCCGAGTTACAAGCAAGATCGATGTTTATTCAGCAAATTTGTGATGCACAGAAAGTTGACAAAGATTTGATTGCTAGACGAATTGATTAATGAAAAGATGCGAATCGAGTTTCAAATTGATGCAAATGACTGTTTGAACTTTAAAAGCTGAATGTGTGGTCCGAAGAACTTAGATTTGATTAAGATGATTCTAAGTGAGGCTCATAGTGGTCGATTATCGATACATCCGCGTAGCACGAAAATGTATAATGATTTGAAAGCAGTTCTATTGGTGGCTTTGGCATGAAGCGGGATATATCTAAATTTGTTTCAAAGTGCTTAATCATCGACAAGTAAAAGCCAAGCATCAAGTGCCTTAGGGTTGCTTCAACCGATCATGATACTGAATGGAAATGGGATAGAATCACTATGGATTTTGTATCGGTTTGCCTATGACACCGAGCAAGAAAGATGCGATGCAGGTTATAGTAGATAGGTGACCAAATCACTCATTTTGTACCGGTTAAATGCAGATTATTCACTCGATAAACTTGCTTGAGTTGTATATATCTCAAATTGTGAGATTACATGGTGTTCGAGTTCTATTATCTCGAGCGAGACCGAGATTCACATCATGATTTTGGAAGAAGTTGCGGGATGCTTTAGGTACTAAACTTCATTTTAGCACCGCCTTTCACCCATGAGACAGATGGTCGGTCTAAGCGAACCATTCAAACACTTGAGGACATGTTGAGATGTTGCGTTCTCGAGTTTGAAGGTGCGTGGGAAAAGTACTTACCTTTGATTGAATTTGCTTATAATAAAGTTTTCAATCAAGTATCAAAATGGCACCCTATGAAGCTCTATATGGCGCAAGTGTAAATACACCATTGTCTTGGACCGAGCTCGGTGAGAACAAGATACAAGGGTTGATTTGATTAAAGAGACCGAGCGAAAGTGGCTATAATCAAAGATAGTTTGAAAGCGCATCGGATCGTCAAAAGTCTTACTGACGATTTGAAGCGTAAAGATATAGAATTTCAAGTCAGAGATTGGGTATTCTTGAAAGTATCTCCGTGGAAGAAAGTACTTCATTTTGGTCGGACAGGCAAACTGAGTCCGAGATTTATCGGACCGTATGAAATCATCGAACATAGTAGGCCTGTTGCTTATAGATTGAAGTTACCCTCTGAATTAGTAAAGATACACGATGTATTTCACGTTTCGATGCTCCGTAGAAATAGATCAGATCCGTCACATGTGATTGCTCCATCTGAGATTAAAATTCGACCCGATGTGACGCATGAGGAAGAACCGATCCGTATCTTAGCTCGGGAAATGAAAGAGTTAAGAAACAAAAAGATTCCATTAGTGAAAGTACTGTGGAATCAGCATGGAGTTGAAGAGGCTACGTGGGAGCCTGAGGACTCAATGAGGCAACAATATCCGACGTTGTTTAACGGTAAGATTTTCGGGGATGAAAATCTTTAAGGGGGGAAGTTGAAACAGTCCGAATTTGATCGTAATCAAAACGGTGGTTTCGGGGCCATGAATCCGAGTCTGAGAAATATTTAAATATTATATTTTGTGTTTATTATATGTGAAATAAGGTGTGTGAAAGTTTCATGGAAAAATTTAATCGTTTGCGTGTTCGATTAAACAAAAAGGATTAAATCGCATAAAGTGTAAAAGTTGCATGCTATAGTGTAAAGTGCTAGAATGATGATGGCTTTTTAATATGAGGTGTCAAATGGGTAAATAACCCATTTTTAAGTTAGTGGATGCTATATGACAAGATTAACCTTTAGTTTTATATTATATAATTTTATGTTATAAGGTTAAATAGGTAATTAATTAAATGTTATAATATATGTTAAATAAAACATGAGAAAAGCCATTATCATCTTATTTCCTTTCATGGCCAAATGTGTTAAAGAAAAGGGAGAAAACCTTGTTTAAATTTCGGCTACTTCAAGCTTTGATTCAAGGTTAGTTTTTTATCGATTTTTGACAATTTTTACGTTTTTGAGATCGTTGCTTCGTATATTATCCGACCCATGCTTCAATTTTTGAAATTTGTATGTATATAGGATTGACCATTAACATGTTTAAATGGTTTTGATATTTAATGGTTTTAGATTAAAGATGTGTTAAAGATTTACAAGTTTTGTATTAGAAATTTTGGTGAGATTTTTGTATTTAGGGCTATTTTATAAAAATAAAATTTTAGAGGGACTTTTTGCAAAATAAATGAAATGAGAGGGCTTGTAAAGTCCCTAGGAATATTCATCCCTTGTATAGTCTTGGCAAATTGTGTGTATTTTGTGTTTTGTGCAATTAGGACTAAATAGTAAAAATGTGAAATCTTAGGGGTAAAATGGTAATTTGCATGTTTATGTGTTTTGGGACTAAATTGAAGTGAAATGTACTTTAATGAGCTGAATTTAATGTGTTTTAGATCAAGAGCAAAGAAAAGCGAATTGGATCGGTGAAAGGCGAAAGTTCTTGAATAACTTTATCTAAGTTGTCAAAATCGACGATCGAGGTAAGTTCTTAAGTTAAAGTATATTAAAGAGATAAATATGAATATTTTCAATGATATTATTTGATTAATTTGAGTAAGGAAATAGGTGATAGCCGAATGTAAATGTTCTTTATTGGGTTGGATATGCTGAAATGCAATGTGAATTAGTACATTTGATATGATATGTGAATGTGGTTTATGTATATGAATTGATAGTGATGTAAGTGTTAAGGAATATAAGTTGATGAATTGATTTGATAAATAGATCGGGCTTCGAGCCTAGCAAGCCTCGTGTCGATGTATATTTCGGGCTTTATGCCTAGCAGGCTTCGTGCCGGTGATATATTTCGGGCTTCGTGCCTAGTAGGCTTAGTGCCGGTGATATATTTCGAGCTTCGTGCCTAGCAGGCTTAGTGTCGGTGACATATTCAGTCTTCATGCCTAGCAGGCTTAGTGCCGGTGATATATTAGGGCTTCGTGGCTAGCGGGCTTAGTCTTGGGTGATATATTAGACTTCATGCCTAGCAGCTTAATGCCTATGATACTTTAAAACAAAGAAACCATAAATTGCTCGAGGTGTAACATAGTGAATCTATTGAGTTAAAAACTCAAGTAAGCATAAGTCCCATTTGAATTCATCAGAAGTAAGGTAAGTTGTGATTAATGTTACTTGAGTTGAAATATTATGTTAAGAATGGTGTTATTTGAATTTGAGCTTATAATCGACGTGTATGAATATAGAAATAATAGAATTTTTAGTGGGATAATGTAATGGATACGAATGTTGAATTTACATGATTATAAACATGCGATTCATGTAATATATGTACTTTGTGCTTTGATAAGTTGCAGGTTGATGGTAGTGAAGTATAAGTAATTGAGTAAATACATTACTAGTATTCGATTTTGTATCAGTTGCATATCGAAATATACATATACAATGTCCTACATTTATTGATTAAAATGTTAAAGTGCTTGATTAGTGAATTATCTTTTGCTTAAGAATCACTAAGCTAGTGAGCTTACTCTGTATGTGTTTGTATTTCTGTTTTATAGATCATTGATTCAACTACGGGCTCAGGGAATCATCAAGAAAGTCGACCATACTATCACTCTCTTTGGTATATATATATGTTTCCTTTTTGAATCAAAGGCATGTATGGGCTGTATTTTGATAAGTAATGAATGATGTTCGGTTTTGTAAATGTATATATATAGCCTTGCGAATAAGGCTGTTACTTTGGGATTAAGCATCGTTTATATGTTTGATATAATGGTATATTTTAATCTTTGATATAAGACGTATGCTTATAATGCTTGGAAGTTAAATGTAGTTGTATAGAAATGATCATATATAAGTATGCTTATTATGTCGTGCGAATATCTCCACTTAAATTATTATGTGCTTGGTATAATTCGAGATGATCATGAAAATGTATATACTAATGCTTTGGGTTGATCATTGAAGTTTTATATTGAGAACCGAATTTATGGTCAATGGATGAAATGTATTTATATTTATAATTTGAATTAGTCACATATCATGTGTGTTTGGTAGGTTATTCAATGATCTTGTATCCATGAATTAATAAGGTAAAATAAATTGAAAATTAAGGATTGACATGGCTTATGTTTTAGGGACATTGCGCATATTATGGTAGTATGATGTGTTTGTTTGGTCATGCTATCTTTGTCAAGTGTCATATGTGTGAATGATAAGCTATTTAAGTATCATGAACCTATTTTTTTTTAATATGCATATTTGCAGAATGTATAAAATAATATGCTGATATTCGGTTAATGAGATGGTTGTATCTTATATGTGTGACATACGAAATTTGGGGTTGTTAGGTGTAAACTTGATTCGAAACTTGTATAGATTAGGAGTTATGATGTATTGCATTATGGAACATGGTTTGTAAAGTAAGTCTTGTTCATTATTTGTGGATATGGAAAAACGTAAATGTGCGTATTGGGTTTATTCCATAAATGACTATGAAAAATTGTGTCTAGTTTGGTAACGTCTCATAACCCTAATTCGGTGACGGGTACGGGTTAAGGGGTGTTACAGGGTATGCCGATGCCAACTGGGGATTAGATTTTGACGATAGGCGGTCCACATCCGGATACTGTGTATATTTTGGTCAGACTCTTGTGGCATAGTGTTCCAAGAAGCAGCAGGTAGTATCTCGGTCAACAGCTGAGGCTGAGTATAGGAGTCTGGCTGCTGCCACGAATGAGGTTACCTGGTTATTGTCATTGCTTCAGGAATTACAACTTACGTTTGATGATATTCCAAATATTTGGTGTGATAGTTCTAATGCGGTGGCCATTGCAGCCAATCCCGTTTTACACTCTAAGTTCAACCATGTAGAACTTGATAATCTCTTTTTCGTCCGTGAGGAGGTTGCAGATGGATCTTTGCAAGTTGGCGAGGTTCCTGCGTGTGATCAAGTGGCAGATATTTTCACTAAACCTCTGTTTGCTACTATGTTTTCTCGGTTCTGACATCTCCTTCAGGTCTTATTGATTGAGAAGATCGGTGCATGATAGAGTATCAGTTATTCTGTTAGAACTGTTAGTGTTGTTCAAGATGTTAGCTCAGTCAGTTAGCAATTGTTCAAGCTGTTAGCTCAGTCAGTTAGCAAGCAGTTAGCTAGCAAGTACTATAAAACATTTGTACAGAGAACAGAGAAAGGGAGTGATTCATTCATAGACAGATTAATTTCATTAGTAGAATTTCTTCTCATTTTCATTAGCAATATTCTCTTGTTTCTATTCAAAACGTTTAGTAACTGACATTCCAACATGGTATCAGTCACTCGGTAGTCCTTGGCCATGACCACCATGCCTGATCCTGCTTCCGTTGAGCCTTTTGACACTCCTTTCATCGGTGAACGCCTTGTACATTTCTTCCCGAGACATGATGTGATCAAGTTAGATGGACATACCTAAGTCCAAACGACTCTTGGGTTGAAGTTAAACTGAAGAAAAGATTCAAAGGAGTTTTTTTTTTTTTTTGTATTCGGGAAACTTCGAGAGATTGTAACTTTTTTCAAAATTGTAAATAAAATTTGGCTCTAAATTTTCAAGTCAATTTTTAACACAAAATTTATGTGTACAGAATAATAGACTATACAAGAATAAGATTTAAATTTATGTATTTAAACAAGCATAATAAGTGTTAAATGATAAACAAAAATATTTACATTGAATTTATAATTAAGTTGAAAATATGTATATGAAAGTAATATAAAAATAAGTAACTAATTGATTATGATTAAGATTGTAATTGGAAAAAACTTGATATATAAATATTAAAGTATTAATTAAGTTTAGAGAGGATATGAAATTAGGTTGCTAAGTAAGAATATAAATAACTAAGATTATGTATTGAAATAAGTTACACAATCTGTGAATAAACTATATATCTTTGGAATGAAAATATCATATTAAAGTCAAGTTATGGGATTAATATCATTAAATGTTTTAAAGAATTATTTAAATGATAATTGGTAAATTAAATAAGTGAATTAGATATGAAAAGTAATTGTTAGTTAGTTGATTTGTGCTTCACTTTCACTCGATTGTTGAACAGGAAGGATGTCATAGCCTTTTATACGTGAGTATAACCAGATACTATATCTCCAAAATATCTACGTAATTATCCTTCAAATACATATCACATTTTATGAAACTCAAATCCTTTAATAACCTCTACATATCAACTCAAACAATATCTGATAAACAATGTGAAAATCTTCATCGAATTTTAGACCAAGCATTCTTAATCGATTCATATACTCTAAAGCATATTTAGATTTATTTTCTTTAACAAATAAATTTTAATGTTTCCTGCATGCTCTCAAAATAAATAACAAATAATAAAAGATAAAAATCAAAATTTTCAGGTCTAGAACAATGTCACAAATTGATAATCCCGGTGTTATAAGTAATGTTACAATACTAAAAGTGAACCAACATTGTTAATGTTCTAACAATCTTCTCTTCTAGACTTCTTTAAAAAATCTTATAGTAAATATGTTATACCCCCCATAAAAGCAATAAATAAAGAAACTAGATTAATCAGACGCATCTGAGTCCATAATCCATCTACATGTAAACTCCACCTCAACAAATGCTTAAGTGGCCAACGGTATAGCTTCTCCTGATCAAAAATTTAAATTGGGAATAACTTGATTTAAAGAACTCTACTCATTCGTTTGGTATTGTATTGCTTGAAAAAGAAATGACGCCACCTACTCTAATATTATCCTTCTGCTCAAAGACCAATTTTGTAAACAATCTTACATTCATGCACTAAACACAACCAAACACAAGAATCAAACATTCTGACTTGCTGAACCAAACGTAAGCATTTAATATTACAAATGAGGTGTTAAGTAACCTTGTTAGAGGAATCATATTGTTGAAAGCTGTTAGAATTAAATGACCCGAATCCTTATTTAAATAAAATACAATGGTAAAATAAAAGAAGAATCCCTATAGAACTATACTTCTTTTATTTTATTTTAAATAAGGTTTTTTAAACCTTATTAAACTCCATCTAATTGATATTAATTAGAATAAGGTGGTTCAATCTTACTACACTCCTATTAGAATATGGCTTTACAAGCCTATAAATAGACATAGTCTATTCCACTTGTAATTGATTCGAATTCGACATAGTGAACTTTTTTCTCCTTTGCCTGTGGTTTTTTTCCGAAAGGGTTTCCACGTAAAATTTGTGTGTTCTTTAAATTTTATTTCTCTTTTCTTTGCGATATATTGTCATTACCAACGTTATATTTTTCACAAATTGGTATCAAAGCTTCCGGGTTTTTCATCTCGATCATGGTAATGGCGTCTTTGAAGTATGAAATTTTGCTATTGGATCGCAACACTAGATTCGCGTTGTGGCCATAAAGATGCAGGCAGTTCTTGCACAGATGGATTTAGAAGAAGCCCTGCTAGGGGTAGATAAAATGCCTTTGACATTTACGGAGGAAGAAAAGAAGTGCAAGGATCGAAATGCATTAACACTGTAACACCCCAAATTCGGTCTATGCATTGAGACTAGATTTGGTTTGTTACATGATTCGAGCTATTCTTAAATGTTTAATGAGTTGAAAACTACAATATTATTCTGAGGTTTAAAATTTGAAGAGTATTTGATTTTGATAAATATTTGAAAACATTAGTTGAAAATCATTGTATTATCAATAACCTTTAGGTAATTTGTTAAAGAGTTAACTATAATAAAATATTTATAAAAGATTTTCATATACTTGAAAACTCAAATTTATTTTAATAAAAACATCATAAAATCATAGCCCATGATTAAAAAGTCCAAAATATAATTTAAATTCCAAACACATAAAATCCATAAGTTATTTATAGAGGCCCTTATTACAATAATCCATAATAGTAAAAAATATACTTATTAAAAGTTCGAGTTTAAATAACCCTCTTTTCGCAAGATGGCCTCCACGAAGTCATCCTCGGCCCAAGTCCACATCAATTTCCATTACCTAAGATGGAAAAATTAAAGGGTGAGTTACTTAGAACTCGGGTGTAACTCACTTACCACCATTATTGGGCGGATCATCAAGATATTATCTTGGGCTTGAGCCCAATTCTGAAATTCAACAATATATCATGAATTTAAACAATTAAAAATGCATGTAAAATGTAATTCCCAACCCAAACCTAATATCCATCCGCTAACACCCCTACCAACCATCACACTGTGGGGATCAAGTCAACCCACCCCGCCATCACACCAATCGTAGGCATTAAGCCTTTTTATAATTGTGGCATAGCCAAGAACTAGAGGCAATAAGTAGTTAATGTGGCGAAACCACCGAACTAGAGGCAATAAGTCGTTAATGTGGCGAAACCACCGAACTAGAGGCAATAAGCCATTATTGTGGCGAGCCACCGAACTAGAGCAATAAGCCATTATTGTGGCAGAACCACCCTAACTAGAGCAATAAGCCATTATTGTGGCGAGCCACGAACTAGATTTTTGGCAACTGGCCATTCTTCTCTTCATATATCCCACCCCATGCAATTAGGCGTGTATAATAAAGTATAAATTTCTTAATAATGCATAACATGGTGGGTTTATCGATAATCATTTCATTTGGCCCATAAACATAATATAGCAATTTGTCTATTTAGCAGTTTAGTGGGCTTTGGCCCATTTACCGAACTAGAGTGTTTTGGCACAATTTTAACGAACTAGAGTATTATGGCCCAATTTATCGAACTAGAGTATTTTGGCCAAATTTTAACGAACTAGAGTATTTTGGCCCAAATTATCGAACTAGAGTATTTTGGCCCAATTTATCGAACTAGAGTATTTTGGCCAAATTTTAACGAACTAGAGTATTTTGGCCCAAATTATCGAACTAGAGTGTTTTGGCCCAATTTATCGAACTAGAGTATTTTACGGCCCATTTTCACGAAACATCCAATTTACATAATAACAAATAATTTCTCGAGGGCGTTTTTCGTAATTTTCACGATTTAGTCATTTTTACGTATTTTCGTCAAAATATCAGTTTTTACGTTTTTACCGATCTAGTCGTCTTTACGATTTTACTTCCATACCGAAATTTGACATCCAACCGAGAAAATAATGAGTGTGAAATTACACACCTCGTTACCGAGAGTACTAATCCTTCTCGCTCCTCGGCACCTAAAACATATTTTGATCCGTTAGACAACTAATTCGTAAAATAATCTTAATCGATAATAGATCCAAAATCTTACCCTCTTGATTTTGAATCACTTCGATTTTCGGCTTTTCCTCGTTTATTGATTCGTTAGCCGCCGAGAATCCACCAACGTATAACGGCTCGGAAGTTCGTACCACTTCGAATAATGAACTTCCTTCGGAAGATGGCCCGCAACCCGGTGGAAAATCCCTTGACCAAACCGCTCTTCGTTTGAATGGGGATTTACTGGATCGCCCCTCTTAACGTGACTAACCACCGCCTTTTTCTTCCCTATTTTGAAAGTCTTCAAAATCCAAAGGGATAATAGTTAGACCTAAATAATATCAAAGCAGTACTAAGGGCTTTAAAAGATGTGATTTCCTTACCACAATAAAACGTTTCCAACGTTTCTACAATTCTCCGATCACTTGAGTTCCGATCTCCGTTATTGCACTAAATAATAACGAAAGAAACGTTATTAGAATGAGCGTTATATCGATCCAAAAGGCCTCATAAAACCAATGATATTCGCCATGACACTAATAATAAATCAAAATGGAAAAGAACCCTTACCTAATTCCCACAATGAAAGGAAAGGATTGAGAATGTTGTTTAATTGATGAAAGATTGACTATGCATGATCAAGGAAAAGAAAATAAATTTGGCTTATAGGCACATTAGCATTCGGCTATGAGAGTGTAGATGGAGAGAATTTCGATTGAAAAGAAATAAAATACAAGAAAAGATGGTGATGATGTTGCTTTGATTTCAAGGAGATTAGGAGAAAAGAAAAGAAAAGACAAGCTTTAAGAGAGATGTATATTCGCAATGGCAAAAAAAAAAGAAAAAGATTG
Organism: Gossypium rotundifolium; assembly: GCA_025506655.1. Classification (NCBI taxonomy): domain Eukaryota; kingdom Viridiplantae; phylum Streptophyta; class Magnoliopsida; order Malvales; family Malvaceae; genus Gossypium; species Gossypium rotundifolium. The sequence goes on from CP106731.1 coordinate 121,532,972, forward strand.
GCTTTTAGTATAGGTGATTTTGGCATTCAAAGAAAAGGTACAAACAAGTACTAAAGCAATAAACAAAAATGACCAAATGGTCAAAATAATCAAGGCTTACCAAAGCACAATTCGCCAAGGAGAGATAGGTTGAGAGAATTTGCAAAATTATGCACAAAACTAAAGAAAATGACCAAAACAAAAGACTAAATTTCCTAGCCAACTATCACCAAAATTCGCTTCCCTCCCTAGCCATATTCTTGTCCATATGCATGGTCCATTGCCATGATTTTGTTTCCAAAATTCTCCTTGATATGTGCCTTATGTCCCCTATCTTTCCTTAAGTCTTTGATTCCATGCCATAAGTTAGTTGTTTCCTTAATCTATTGATACACTAACCAAAAATAACATGGTCAACACCTTCCTTATATGTTCTTGGCCGACACTTCCTATCCATGAGCAGAAAATTAAAAACAAAAATTCATTTAGGTGCTATACAAGGGATTCGAACCTCTTCCCTCTTGCTAGAACCCATGCGCCAACTCCACCTTACCATGTACTCACTTATGACACTCTTTAACACATAATTTAGCTTAAGTCTTAATCACCTTTGTTTCACTTCAATAAATTCTCAATTAATAAATTTTATTCCTTCTCCAAATTATGCTTTACCCTCTCTAGGACTTCAATAAGCACTAAAATAAAAATAAAAGATTTTTCCTTTAAAAATCTAAACACCAATTCATGCAATTTAAATACTCGGATTTTTAGGGTGTTACAACTCTACCCTCCTTAAGAAAATTTCGTCCTCAAAATTTACCTGGTTGAAAAAGGTGAGGGTATTGTTGCCGAATTGCATCCTCTGGCTCCCACATAGCTTCTTCCATTCCGTGGTTACGCCATAGAACTTTGACCAACGGCACGATTTTCTTCCTTAGTACCTTGACATCTCGGTCTAGGATTTCCACTGGTTCTTCTTCAAAAGACAAATCAATTCAGCTCCAATTCTTCTACCAGATAATGTGCGAAGGATCCGATCTATAACGTCTCAACATGGAAACATGAAAACATTATGAATTTGATCCAACTCCGGAGGTAACTCAATCGATATGCCATTTGGACCGACACGCTTGACACGATAAGGTCCAATGTATCTAGGACTTAGCTTGCCCTTCCTTCCAAACACGAAGATCTTTTTCCAAGGAAAGACCTCAAGAAAACCTGATCTCCCACACTATACTCGATGTCCCTTCACTTGGATCTGCGTCGACTTACATCTATCTCGAGGCTTCTTTCAACCGTGCTCGAATAACTTTTACCTTATCCTCTGTCTCGGATATCATCTCAGACCTAACATCAGTCTTTCGCCCAACTCAGTCCAACAAATAGGTGAACGACACTTACGACCATACAATGCCTCGTAAGGTACCATCTGAATGCTAGATTGATAGCTGTTGTTATATGCTAATTACGCGTTGGTAGATAATCCTCCCAACTACCTCTGAAGTCAATTACACATCCCTTAACATATCTTCCAATATCTGAATTACTCTCCGATGACCATCGACCGAGGATGAAAAGCCGTCTTGAACTTCAACTTTGTCCCCAAGGCTTCATGCGAGCTTTCCGAATCGTGATGTAAACCTAGGGTCCCTATCCGATATAATAGATACTGGTACCCCATGCAACCTCACAATTTCGAGATCGTATAGTTTAGCCAACTTCGCAATGAATAATCCGTACAAACTGGCGGAAATGAGCGATCTTCGTCAACCGATTAACAATTACCCAAACGAAATTTTTCTTAGTAGGGTTAACGGTAACCCACTAACAAAATCCATAGTTATCCTCTCCCATTTCCAAAGAGGAATCTTTATCGGTTGTAACAACCTGACGGTAATTGATGTTACGCCTTCACTTGTCGACAAGTCAAACATTTGCCCACAAATTCTGAAATCTCACGCTTCAACCCTGGCCACCAATACTGTTCACGGAGATCTCGATACATCTTATTTCCTCCGGGATGCATAGCATAAGGGCTACTATGCACCTCCCGTAGAATTAGTTGCCTTAGATCTGAGTCCTTAGGTATGTATACTCTTCCTCGAAAGCACAACACACCCTCCGTGTTTATTCCAAAATCTTCAATTTCACCATTTTCAACTTGCCGAAGTAAAGGTCCCAACTTCTCATCTGATGTCTGTTTTTCCTTGATTTGTTCTAGCCACGAGGTTTCACACAAGTTCTCGCTAACAAACCGCCATCCTCGTCTGAGACTCAAATGGGCAAACAATGCTCTTAAATCGAATCGCCTTTACGACTTAACGCGTCGGCTACCACGATAGCCTTTCCAGGATGGTATTCAATCGAGAAATCGTAATCCTTTAACAATTCTACCCATCTTCTTTGTCTCAAATTTAACTCTTTTTGGGTAAGGAGGTATTTAAGACTCTTGTGATCCGTGTAGATTATAGATTTCTCACCATAGAGATAGTGCCTCCAAATCTTTAGAGCAAAAACAACGGTAGCTAACTCCAAATCATGGGTAGGGTAGTTTACTTGTGTGGTCTCAATTGACGAAGCATAGGCCACCACCTTTCCATTTTGCACCAACACACAACCCGCACCGTGTGAGACGCATCACAATAAACAGTAAATTCTTTTCCGGCCTCCGGCTGAATTAAAACTGGAGCTTCTGTCAGGATCTTCTTCAATTTCTCGAAACTCTCTTGTTGCTTTTCAGTCCAAATATACGGAGCTCCTTTACGCAACAATTTAGTTAGGGGTGCAGCAATCAACGAAAACCCCTCTACAAAACGTCTATAGTATCCAGCCAAACCCAAGAAACTTTGAATTTTAGCTACTGATGTTGGTGGTTTCCAATCCAGAATAGCCTCAATTTTTCGAGGACCCACCCTTATTCCTTCGGCTGATACTACATGACCAAGAAAAGTCACTTCCTTTAGCCAAAATTCGCATTTACTAAATTTGGCATACAATTGCTTATCACGAAGTAGCTGTAATACTATCCGCAAATGCTGGTCATGTTCCTCCTCATTTCTCGAATAAACCAATATGTCATCTATGAACACTACCACAAACCGGTCTAAATATGGTTGAAAGACTCGGTTCATCATGTCCATAAATGCAGCTGGTACATTGGTTAGTCCAAACGGCATCACTACAAACTCATAGTGTCCGTAACGTGTCCGAAATGCCGTCTTATAAATGTCCGCTTCTTTCACCTTGAGCTGGTGATAACCCGACCTTAAATTAATTTTAGAGAAAACTGAAGCTCCTTTTAATTGATCAAACAGGTCGTCAATTCTTGGCAGAGGATACCGATTCTTGATCGTTAATTTATTCAACTATCGTAGTCAATGCACATACGCATCGATCCATCCTTCTTCTTGACGAACAAAAGCGGTGCTCCCACGGAGACACACTTGGTCGAATAAATCCCGATCCAACAATTCTTGAATTTGAGCTTTAAGCTCACCAACTCCTTCGGTGCCATTCTATAAGGAGCAATTGACACGAGTCTGTCCCGAGCAAAAGCTCAATGCCAAATTCTACTTCTCGATCCGAGGTATACGGGAAGTTCTTCGAAATACATCGGAAATTCCTTCACCGTCCTCACATCATTCACAGATAATTCTTTGGCATCCAAAGCACGATAAAGGCTAGAATGCTCCGTATCCTTTCCGCACCAACTTCTCGACTTTTAATGCGATACCACATTTGCCGATAGTTCTTTCGTTCACCAATCATTATGACTTCCTTATCATCCGTGGTTCTTCTCGACATTCATTTTTCAGCACAATCCAATTGCGCCGATGTTTGACCAATCAATCCATGCCCGAATGAGATCGAACTCGCGAAAGGTAGTTCCATCAAGTTTGCTAAGAATACCTCCTCTTGGATTTTCAAGGCACGTCTTTAAATATTTTATTAACAATTACGATCATCCTAAAGGACTAATCACCGCTCATCTCATTTTCGGTAATTTGATTCTAAATTCGTGTTTCAGATATGGCACTAGCTACATATGAATGGGTAGAGCCAATATCTATTAAAGCAATAACAGGTACATCAAAAATGAAGAACGTACCAGTTATCACATCAGGTGCATTGCCGTCCTCGCGGTGTCTAACTGCATAAACCGATCCAGTCATCTTGCATCCGCATTTCCTCTCGGACCATTGCCTCGACCGGTGCACCTTGACCACGACCGGTCCATTACCACCACGACCGGTCCACGACCTCTTGGTGGCTCTTGATTACCCCGACCGATCAGTGCATCATTATTACGGACTTCTTGAGTCGTATCCATTCGTCGAGGATGACTTTTGTATCGATGTTCCATTGAACCGCATTTGTAGCATGCGCCCGCTTTCCTCCAACATTCTCCAAAATGTCTTTTCCCACACTCGGTGCAATCTCGACTTCGATTATTTGCTACCGGGTTCTACCTTAAACCGATTCATCATTCAGAGGTTTCTTCGGAATCTCTTGGAAGTACCAGCATCTGTGTCTCTCTCTTGTTTGGGATCTTTCTCGGTTACGCTGTTCGAGTTCTTAGCCTCTTGGCTATTTTGGCCTTCTCCACAAGAGTCGAAAAATTTCTAACTTGTGTGGAGCAATCGAACCCTCACTCATCATTAAGTCCATCCTCGAAACGCACACAACGTTCGTGATCTGTTGCTACAATTGTTCGCATAACGGCTCGGGCGTAAAACTTCGACTTCATATCTTGCCACGGTCTTACTTCCTTGGACAAGATTTAGAAATTCCTTCCTTCGACGTCTACATAGCTCGTTAAACGTATTTTCCTTGGAAGGCGGCTTTAAAGAATTCCCAATTAATCGGTATGGCTTGAAGCCTTCTCGAGCAGTGAGCCACCACCGACACGCCTCATCCCTTAACAAGGATACAGCTCCTCTCAATTTTTGCTCGACAGTACATTCCATATCATCCATAATCCGTTCCACGACTTGAGCGAAGATTCACCACATTCGAGCTACACGAGACTCCTCTGAAAACTTCTGCATTATTTGCCTTAAGTCGCTCTGAAATTGACCCACGAGTTGTTGGCCCAATTCTAGTTCCAGCGACCCTTTCCACGTAAAATTTGTGTGTTCTTTAAATTTTATTTCTCTTTTCTTTGCGATATATTGTCATTACCAACGTTATATTTTTCACAAATTGGTATCAAAGCTTCCGGGTTTTTCATCTCGATCACGGTAATGGCGTCTTTGAAGTATGAAATTTTGCTATTGGATCGCAACACCAGATTCGCGTTGTGGCCATAAAGATGCAGGCAGTTCTTGCACAGATGGATTTAGATGAAGCCCTGCTAGGGGTAGATAAAATGCCTTTGACATTTACGGAGGAAGAAAAGAAGTGCAAGGATCGAAATGCATTAACATCAGAATACCCCAAATCCGGTCTATGCATTGAGACTAGATTTGGTTTGTTACATGATTCGAGCTATTCTTAAATCTTTAATGAGTTGAAAACTACAATATTATTTCTGAGGTTTAAAATTTGAAGAGTATTTGATTTTGATAAATATTTGAAAACATTAGTTGAAAATCATTGTATTATCAATAACCTTTAGGTAATTTGTTAAAGAGTTAACTATAATAAAATATTTATAAAAGATTTTCATATACTTGAAAACTCAAATTTATTTTAATAAAAACATCATAAAATCATAGCCCATGATTAAAAATTCCAAAATATAGTTTAAATTCCAAACACACATAAAATCCATAAGTTATTTATAGAGGCCCTTATTACAATAATCCATAATAGTAAAAAATATACTTATTAAAAGTTGGAGTTTAAATAACCCTCTTTCGCAGATGGCCTCCACGAAGTCATCCTCGGCCCAAGTCCACATCAATTTCCATTACGAGATGGAAAAATTAAAGGGTGAGTTACTTAGAACTCGATGTGTAACTCACTTACCACTATTATTGGGCGGATCATCAAGATATTATCTTTGGGCTTGAGCCCAATTCTGAAATTCAACAATATATCATGAATTTAAACAATTAAAAATGCATGTAAAATGTAATTCCCAACCCAAACCTAATATCCATCCGCTAACACCCCCGTACCAACCATCACACCTGTGGGGATCAAGTCAACCCACCCCGCCATCACACCAATCGTAGGCATTAAGCCTTTTTATAATTGTGGCATAGCCACCGAACTAGAGGCAATAAGCCGTTAATGTGGCGAGCCACCAACTAGAGGCAATAAGCCATTATTGTGGCGAGCCACCGAACTAGAGCAATAAGCCATTATTGTGGCGAGCCACCGAACTAGATTTTTGGCAACTGGCCATTCTTCTCTTCATATATCCCACCCCATGCAATTAGGCGTGTATAATAAAGTATAAATTTCTTAATAATGCATAACATGGTGGGTTTATCGATAATCATTTCATTTGGCCCATAAACATAATATAGCAATTTGTCTATTTAGCAGTTTAGTGGGCTTTGGCCCATTTACCGAACTAGAGTGTTTTGGCCCAATTTTAACGAACTAGAGTATTATGGCCCAATTTATCGAACTAGAGTATTTTGGCCAAATTTTAACGAACTAGAGTATTTTGGCCCAAATTATCGAACTAGAGTATTTTGGCCCAATTTATCGAACTAGAGTATTTTGGCCAAATTTTAACGAACTAGAGTATTTTGGCCCAATTTATCGAACTAGAGTATTTTGGCCCAATTTATCGAACTAGAGTATTTTGGCCAAATTTTAACGAACTAGAGTATTTTGGCCCAAATTATCGAACTAGAGTGTTTTGGCCCAATTTATCGAACTAGAGTATTTTACGGCCCATTTTCACGAAACATCCAATTTACATAATAACAAATAATTTCTCGAGGGTGTTTTTCGTAATTTTCACGATTTAGTCATTTTTACGTATTTTCGTCAAAATATCAGTTTTTACGTTTTTACCGATCTAGTCGTCTTTACGATTTTACTTCCATACCGAAATTTGACATCCAACCGAGAAAATAATGAGTGTGAAATTACACACCTCGTTACCGAGAGTACTAATCCTTCTCGCTCCTCGGCACCTAAAACATATTTTGATCCGTTAGACAACTAATTCAGAAAATAATCTTAATCGATAATAGATCCAAAATCTTACCCTCTTGATTTTGAATCACTTGATTTTCGGCTTTTCCTCGTTTATTGATTCGTTAGCATGAGAATCCACCAACGTATAACGGCTCGGAAGTTCGTACCACTTCGAATAATGAACTTCCTTCGAAGATGGCCCGCAACCCGGTGGAAAATCCCGGACTGCCGAAACCGCTCTTCGTTTGAATGGGGGATTTACGGATCCGCCCCTCTTAACGTGACTAACCACCGCCCTTTTCTTCCCTATTTTGAAAGTCTTCAAAATCCAAAGGGATAATAGTTAGACCTAAATAATATCAAACAGTACTAAGGGCTTTAAAAAGATGTGATTTCCTTACCACAATAAAACATTTCCAACGTTTCTACAATTCTCCCGATCACTTGAGTTCCGATCTCTGTTATTGCACTAAATAATAACGAAAGAAACGTTATTAGAATGAACGTTATATCGATCCAAAAGGCCCTCATAAAACCAATGATATTCGCCATGACACTAATAATAAATCGAAAATGGAAAAGAACCCTTACCTAATTCCCACAATCGAAAGGAAAGGATTGAGAATGTTGTTTAATTGATGAAAGATTCGCTATGTATGATCAAGGAAAAGAAAATAAATTTGGCTTATAGGCACATTAGCATTCGGCTATGAGAGTGTAGATGGAGAGAATTTCATTGAAAAGAAATAAAATACAAGAAAAGATGGTGATGATGTTGCTTTGATTTCAAGGAGATTAGGAGAAAAGAAAAGAAAAGACAAGCTTTAAGAGAGATGTATATTCGGCAATGGCAAAAGAAAAGAAAAGATTGGCTTTTGGTATAGGTGATTTTCGGCATTCAAAGAAAAGGTACAAACAAGTACTAAAGCAATAAACAAAAATGACCAAATGGTCAAAATAATCAAGGCTTACCAAAGCACAATTCGCCAAGGAGAGATAGGTTGAGAGAATTTGCAAAATTATGCACAAAACTAAAGAAAATGACCAAAACAAAAGACTAAATTTCCTAGCCAACTATCACCAAAATTGGCTTCCTCCCTAGCCATATTGCAGTCCATATGCATGGTCCATTGCCATTATTTTGTTTCCAAAATTCTCCTTGATATGTGCCTTATGTCCCCCTATCTTTCCTTAAGTCTTTGATTCCATGCCATAAGTTAGTTGTTTCCTTAATCCATTGATACACTAACCAAAAATAACATGGTCAACACCTTCCTTATATGTTCTTGGCCGACACTTCCTATCCATGAGCGAAAATTAAAAACAAAAATTCATTTAGGTGCTATACAAGGGATTCGAACCTCTTCCTCTTGCTAGAACCCATGCGCCAACTCCACCTTACCATGTACTCACTTATGACACTCTTTAACACATAATTTAGCTTAAGTCTTAATCACCTTTGTTTCACTTCAATAAATTCTCAATTAATAAATTTTATTCCTTCTCCAAATTATGCTTTACCCTCTCTAGGACTTCAATAAGCACTAAAATAAAAATAAAAGATTTTTCCTTTAAAAATCTAAACACCAATTCATGCAATTTAAATACTCGGATTTTTAGGGTGTTACAAACACAATTACATCTGCATTTGTCTAACGAAATTTTGCAAGATGTGATGAAGGAGAAGACCGCCACGGCATTATGGAAGAGGCTAGAACAAATATGTATGTCGAAAACTCTAACTAGCAAGTTGCATATGAAGCAACGTCTTTATGCTCATCGTTTGGAGGAAAGTGCGTCTGTGCACGAACACTTAACAGTGTTTAAAAAAATTCTCTCAAACTTGGAGGCCATGGAGGTTCAGTATGATAAGGAAGATCTAAGGTTGATTCTGCTTTGTTCATTGCCCTCATCTTATTCAACCTTTAGAGACACGATTTTATATAGCCGCGAGTCTCTCACAGTTGATGAGGTTTATGATTCTTTGACCTCATATAATAAGATGAAGTATCTTGTGTTTAAAACTAACACTCAGGGAGAGGGTCTCATTGTTCGTGGGAGACAAGATCGGAATACTGATGATGATCGTGAAAGAACACAGGAACAGAATCCTCGTGGTAAATCTAAGGGGTAGATTGAAGTCTTCAAACAGAAGTAAAACTTGTAACTTCTGAAAGAAGAAAGGGCACATTAAATCTGAGTGCTATAAGCTACAGAACAAGATTAAAAGGGAGGCTGTGAATCAAAAGGGAAAACGACCAGAAAATTCCAGTGAAGCTGATGTTGTAGAAGACTACAGCGATGGTGAACTTCTAGTCGCTTTTGTCAACAATTCTAAAGTGAGTGATGAGTGGATACTTGATTTGGGTTGCACCTTCCACATGTGTCCCAATCGGTATTGGTTTACAAATTATGAAATAGTGTCTGAAGGTGTTGTTTTGATGGGAATTAATGTTTCGTGTAAAATCGCAGGTGTTGGAACAATTAAAGTTAAGATGTTTGATGGAGTTGTCAGAACACCTAGTGACATACGACATGTTCCAGAATTGAAGAGAAATTTAATTTCGTTGAGTACTCTTGATTCAAGAGGGTACAAATACACAGCTGAAAGTGGGATTTTGAAGATTTTCAAAGGTTCCCTCGTTGTGATGAAAGGGCAGAGAAAGACTGCCAAGTTATATGTTTTGCAGGGTTCTACTGCTATTGGTGATGCAGCTGTCGCTTCCTCTTCCTTGTCAGATGATGATATTACTAAACTTTGGCATATGCGCCTAGGGCATATAAGTGAGAATGGCATGGCAGAATTGAGCAAAAGAGGACTTCTTAATGGGCAAGGAATTTGCAAACTGAAGTTCTGTGATCACTGCGTTTTTGGGAAGCAAAAGAGAGTTCGATTCACCAAAGGAATCTATAACACGAAGGGAACGTTAGAGTATATTCATTCTGATCTGTAGAGGCCATCAAGAGTGCCTTCAAGAGGTGGAGCTAATTATATGCTAATTATATGCTAACTTTTATTGATGATTTTTCCAAAAAAGTTTGGGCATTCTTCTTGAAGCAGAAAAGCAATGTGTTTTTCGCATTTAAGTCATGGAAAACAATGATTGAAAAACAGATAGGAAAATAAATAAAATACCTCCGCACAGATAATGGCTTAGAGTTTTGTTCTGATGAGTTTAATAAACTGTGCAAGTCAGAAGGGATCATAAGACACTTGACAGTTCGTCATACTCCACAGAAAAATGGCATTGCAGAACGAATAAATAGAACGATCATGGAGAATGTTCGATGTATGTTGTCAAATGCCAACTTACCAAAGTCATTTTGGGTCGAAGCAGCCTCTAGTGCATGTTTTTTGATCAACCGATCCCCATCCATTGCTATTGAGAAAAAGACTCCACAAGAGGTATGGTCTGGTAATCCTGCTAATTATTCTGATTTAAAGATCTTTGGGTGTCCTGCGTATGCTTATGTTGATAATGGAAAATTGGAACCGAGATCCGTTAAATGTGTTTTTCTTGGTTATAAAGCTAGTGTAAAAGGGTATAAGTTATGTTGTCCTAAAAATAGAAAACTTGTGATTAGTAGAGATGTTGTTTTTGATGAAACTGCTATGCTACCTAACTTATCTCTTAAAGGCTCTTCTAATAAAGAAAATCAAAAGCAGGTGGAGCATCAGATTAATACAGAGTCGACTCCTCAAGCTAGTACAAAAATTGAGAATAGAGTTGCTTCTTCACCACAATACTCTATCACCAAAAATAAAACTAGAAGAGAAATTAAACCTCCAAAGAAGTATGCCGAGGCTGATCTAGTTGCTTATTCTTTAAATGTGGCCGAAGATAAAGATTCAAACCAAGAGCCGTCTAATTGTTCTGAGGCAGTTAGCTGTGAAGATTCAGAAAAGTGGATGTTTACTATGCAAGAGGAGACGGAATCACTCCATAAAAACAAAACATAGGATCTTGTGAAACTTCCTAAAGGTAAAAAGGTTGTTCGTTGTAAATGGGTGTTTAAAAAGAAAGAAGGGACTCGAAGTTGAAGAACCCGATATAAAGTAAGGCTTCTTGCAAAGGTTCTGATCAAATTCAAGAGTGGACTTCACAGATGTGTTCTCCCGAGTTGTGAAGCATAGTTTGATTCGAGTTTTACTTGGTATTGTGGCCATGCATGGTTTGGAGCTTGAGCAGTTAGATGTAAAAACTACATTTTTGCAAGGATAACTTGAGGAAGATATTTACATGTAACAACCAGAGGATTTACAGTCTCAGAAAAAGAGGACTATGTTTGCTTGCTGAAAAAGTCTCTTTCTTGGTTTGAAACAGTCACCAAGACAGTGGTACAAGAGGTTTGATTCTTTTATGACTTCTCATTATTTTAATAGTAGTAGTTTTGACAGCTGTGTTTACTTTAAGAAAAACATTGATTGTTCTTTTATGTATCTACTCATTTATGTTAATGACATGTTGATAGCAGCAAAAGATAAAGGAGAGATAAGAAAGGTCAAAGCCCAACTAAGTGAAGAATTTTAGATGAAAGATTTGGGACCAAGAAAGAAGATACTTGGTATGGAGATTCTCAGATATAGAAAAACAAGTAAATTGTACCTAAGTCAGAAGGGGTACATTGAGAAAGTTCTTTGCAGGTTCAATATGCAGAATGCTGAGCTTGTTAGTACTCCTTTAGCAGCCCATTTCAGACTTTCATCGGCTTTGACTCCACAATCAGATGATGAGATTAGGTACATGTCACATGTTTCATACTCTAGTGTAGTGGAATCTCTCATGTATGTTATGGTTTGTTCACGTCGAGATTTATCATATGCAGTCAGTGCAGTTAGCAGATACATGACGAATCCCGGTAAAGAACATTGGAAAGCAATTCAGTGGATTTTAAGATACTTACGAGTTACTACTGATGTTAGCTTACAGTTTGGAAGAACTAGAGATGGAGTCATTGATTATGTTGATGCTGATTTTGCTGGAGACCTTGATAGAAGAAGATCACTAACTGGTTATGTCTTTACAATCGGAGGTTGTGCAATCAGTTGGAAAGCTACTTTGCAAGCTACAGTTGTTTTGTCTACCACTGAAGCTAAGTACATGGCGATTATTAAGGCTTGTAAAGAAGCTATTTGGTTGAAAGGACTCTCTAGTAAGCTCAATGAAGACCTTCAAATCAGCATATTATTTTGTGACAGTCAGAGTGTCATCTTCCTTACAAAAGATCAAATGTTTCATGAGAGAACAAAATACATTAATGTTCGGTATCATTTTGTTCGTGATTTATTGCTCGTGGTGATATTGTTGTGAGCAAAATTAGTACTCATAAAAATCCTGCAGATATGATGACTAAGTCACTTCCTATAACCAAATTTGAGCATAGTTGGTGTTTATTGTTAAAGTTAAACCCTTAAGGGGTTTTATGGAAGAAGTGTAGAACTTATTCGTTAAGAGTTCGCGATGAAGAACTTGTTTATTGAGAATTCGTGTTAAGGTGGAGATTATTATAACTAAGTGAGCCAAATATTTATTTAAATGAAATACAATGATAAAATAAAATAAAAAAATTCCCTTTAGAACTACACTTCTTTTCTTTTATTTTAAATAAAATTTTTTAAACTTTATTAAACTCCATCTATTTGATATTAATTAGAACAAGGTGTTTCAATCTTACTACATTCCTATTAAAATATGACTTTACAAGCCTATAAATAAAAATAGTCCATTCCACTTATAATTAATTCAAATTCGACATAGTAAATTTGCTTCTCCTCTACCTGTGATTTTTTTTACTGAAAGGGCTTCCACGTAAAATTTGTGTGTTCTTTAAATTTTATTTCTTTTTTCTTTGTCATTACCGACGTTATATTTTTCACAAAAGTTAATCTTACTTCTCCTTTCCAAAATCAAATTCGTGTAAAAGCCGAAGTTCATAAAACAACAATCTTATTTTTTTAGGCTTGCATCTTGCTACCAGCCAGAATTCGTTGGATTTGAAGGCCTCGGCTGAAAGCTTGGTTGAATAGCAGCCTGGTCTGGAATTCTGAGACGAAGGGGAACCATGCTAATATAGTTATTGGTGCAAATAGCAACACCCCCATCATGTATTCGTACCCTCTTGCTAGTGCCTTCACTGACCCCCACATTCCCATTCCCTTCACCACTGTCCGGCATGCTTGCGATATCTGATCATTCATCAACATTTCAACACAACTAAATTAAACCCAATGTTCATCCATTGATAGAGTATAGAAATGACAAATAATTAGCGCCAACATGTACCTGCAGAAGAGCCCACCCTGTCGGCACAAAGGCCAGTATGCTCTGAAAGATATCTCCAATCGTGAGATCAAGGAAATAAAACAGCATTGCAATAGTGACTATACTCCCCACAAACATGACTAGCTTAACAAGTCTGAACATTAGCTGGAAATCCCCACTGAACTTCATCCTACCCATGGACACTATCTGCAAATTTAAAAAGTGGCGTCAGTTTCTTTTAGAAAGCCAACCAAGGGATGATTCTTGTTTTGGAATGATTTTATGGGGTTTCGAGTCTCACCTTTAAAATAATCAACACGGCAACAATGACCAGCCAGGAAAGACAATAAACCTAAAACCAAGAACAAAAAAGCAACTTTATGAACATTCTTGGTATTTACAGATTAGCAACCCTTAAACACAAGATCTTTCAATTATGTAGCAATGTTACAGAATTCAACTTGTAGAAATATTTTCATCTTTTCCAAATGACACGACAATAGTCTACTCTGTTTGCTATCTACCATGGGATTCATCCTTAATAACGCATGCATCCTAAGGGAAGCAATAGGATGTAAAAAATCTTGAGGTCTTTTTTCTCCTAAATGATTGTATGTTAGATTAATCAAAGAGAATTTAGTACAAGACTAAAATTTGAAAATGGCTTTTAACCTTAAAAGAAAGTTAAGATATTAGATTAGAAGCTGATGGACTGATACTAATACTCACCACAATGCTCTGCCGAATACCTTGTCTGATACTGGTGGTCATATTTAGATGATACACAATTCCATACTGGTAAATAAAGAAGCGTATAGAAAGAATAATCTCAACAAGAAATCCCATAAAACCGGTGTGGCGCAGGTGCTCCTGTTCTTCCTCCCACCAAGATTCCCAGCTCTTAACTGAGGGAACTCCAATACCACCTCTGCAACTAATCCACTTTGACCAATCTTCCCAATCTTCTACTATCTTTTGCCATTCAAATCCCGATGGATTCAGAAGGAAAGGAGCAAACAGCCAGGATAAAACTAAGAACCACATTGAAAATGAGAGCAGTGCATAAGAGACGGCTCCACTTGCTGCAGAACCATAAATCTTGTAACATATAAGCAATACCATTAGCTCCAGCCCTTTTACAAAGTGGCTTCTTGAGTACAAGCGGTAGTTCTCTGCGAATTTCTCATGCCGCACCACAAAACCACGCCCGTTGCTCTGTATTTAGCCCCACCATGCAAAATAGTGCGCCCAAAGTAATGGACTCTTGTTCCAAGGGAGAAAGTGAAGAACACAGATGCCAACTGAAGCTGCATGATTATAATGTCACCTAATGCAGTTCTAAATCCTCTCTCCAATCCAATCTCCATGACCATGGGTAGTACTGTTAAAACGCCTAATTGAACTATAGACTGCGAAGCCATGGCTGCCTTAAGAGAATCATTTCCCTTAGCTGAAGCATACTTAAGTATTGCCTGCTCTAAACCACTTAATGACAAATAAAGTCTTCCATACAAGAAAAAGTAGACTGTAAAGACAACCAACTGCACAATAACAGGAAGGGATTCACATTAGCTCTGAAAAGGTAACATAAAAGAGTCAAAAAAAAAAAAAAAAAAAAAACAAAAAAACCTAACAATTACTAACTTTCTAATTAATCTTAAGCTTTCATTGCAGGGACTCTCCATATGTTTAAAGTTTTCATGGACTGGCACTTCAAAAGTTATGATGATTTAAAGGACTAAACAATCTACTCTACTTTTATTTAATTAGATTAATCACGAGTTGAATCTTGCAAGGATAAAGAATTACCATTGAGCTGAAATAAAATCCAACAGTAGTAAAGTAGCAGGACAACATGCGAAAAAAGTCAAATCGATGGCCTAATCTGTAGATGTCTCTGCTGAGTGTCTGCTCCCCGTTACCACAAGCCACTTTCGCTTCAAAAAGTGAAATTTGGTTTAACCCAACATCCCTACCTTTCCCAACCTGAATATATTCATGATGAGTAATGTTCCCTCGTCTCAGGGTTGAGTTAAAGCCTGTTAAAAGTACAATAAATATTAGATAATAAAAAAAAGATATAGTATATTCATATATAAATATAAACTCACTGAAGACACAGTAGTTTAACTGATTTAAGATCATTACCAGCAAAGATGTCCTCACTCAAGTTGATGCCACGAGAACCCTTGCTGATGCCTCCACGGGTTATATGGAAGATTCTATCGAACACATCTGGATGACCATAATGGAAACGAACCCTAAAACCCACCAATAAATTTTTTTTTCTAAGTATATCAAATCATACACTGGAACCAACTTCGAGATCACTTGCATTAAACAACGCGTAAGAAACTCAATATAGCTCATATCGGTGGTTTCAGCGTGGCTTGCTGTCCTATAAAGTAAAACTACAGACAAAGGGATGAAGGTTGGGATAGGGTGCTTATATTTATTTCTGAAGTTTTCGTATCTACCACTTATATGCTAACAATATATCGATTACAATTATTATCTCTTATAAATGAAAAGGCACTTCCATTCATATCATAAAGAATTCTCTCAGCAATATAGTTTAAAAAATAAATAAATAATTGTTGATAGCGCTTTTGTCATGACATAATAGCCTTGATTCGATTATAGGAAGACTGGAAGAGGAAAGTAAGATGCAAACATACTTTAGTGGTCTTGCAAGAACTCTTTGACCAATGGTGACAAAGCTTGTTTCTTGATTTGACATGAACCAAGCTAAAGAAGAGACGCTGCATAATAGCGATTCCAAAGCATAAAAGTTACACCCCCAGATGTTCACATAAGTAGTTAGCAAATATGACAAACAAGACCAAGCAAATAACCAAATAAGCAAATATTAATGTTCAGTCAGACCTCCCCGTAAAGATATGCTCTCGAACTCCTAAAATTGTAGGTGGTCTGACTCCATGATCCTCATTAAATTCTTCCAAAAGATTACGCATTTTGAATGCTTCTTCCAAGTAATTGTCCTGAAAAATATTGGCGCTAAATGTCATTCGATCTACTGCAAAAAACCGTTACTACTTGGATGATCACAAACCTTTATGGCCTTACCTGATTCATATCAATGGTTTGAAGAGCTTCTCCACGAGTAAATATTAAAGCATGATTCTGATTTTCAGGTTTTCCTTCTCCTAACTTCGCATTTCCTGGCAACTTTATCCGATAGATTTCCTTCAAAGAAGATAAAAACACTAGTCAGCTATTATGGTGGCACTGTAATGACACAGGTTATTCTATATGCAGTTTATAAGGATGGATACCTGGTCAAGACTATCAACACCTTTAACCAGTACAGAATAGTAAACTTTCTGTGCTCTTCCACCTTCCCTTTCTTCAACTTCGTCAATGTATGCCACACGAAGCGAGGGATTACTGTATAAGAAAAAGGAGTTAGAAAGGGAGAGAGTTCAAGATGTCAAACAAAAAGACCTAAAGAAATATATTATTAGATTAGGTACTTACTTAACCATCAAATTCAAGATGTCAGTTGCACGACGGTCTCCATTCCTTTTTTGATTTCCATAGTTTTGACAGGTAGCAACATAAGTAAATTTAAGATCAGCCACTGCCTCCAACTGGGCATACAGGGATTTCTGACTTCTCTTATCTTCATCAGATGCAGTTAAGATGGCTTTGTATCCTTCTAATATTTCTACTCAGACAAGAGTCAAGGTTAAAGGTTAAGAGTTAAGGAATTAGGATATCTATGTATCAGGAAGTAGAGTTTTTAATAGGGTTTATGGTTTAAAAATTAGGATTTATGAATAGTGGTTTAATAATTAGATATTAGGGTTAAGGAATAACGTTTTATGGTTTTGGAATCAGGGTTTTATATTGGAGTTTAGGGTTTAAAAAATAGAATTTAGGATTTCGGGATTAAGATTTTAGGTTTAGGAATTAGAGGTTGGTTTAGGTTTTATGGTTTAAGAATTATCCAAAAAACTTAAAAGGATAGGAATTACGATTCTGGAATTTCATGTTGACAACAATGTTTTCGTAAAGAAAATATAAATACAGGAAAATAGCAATTACGCATAGAATTAATTAAGGGACGAAGAGTGAAGACACCAAACACTCAGAAATCAATGTATAAAATTTACTGGTTTCCTTTTCTTTCTTTTATCATCTATACATGGCTGAAGAGAGCAGTTTCCAATCGACTAACTAGGCGGAATTTATCACTACTGTAATTTTTATTTAAAAGTTCTATTATAATGATACTTGACCAAGCTATTGTATTTTCTGAGTTATTTATGAGTGAATACTGAATACGTTGTCTGTCTAATGATATTAGTAGCTAACATGGTAAAAAGTTAAAGGCGGCTAATGAGGGAGTATGGAACTGGAATCCCAGACATGTAAATTCTAGCGAGACTGATATCTAATAATTGACAATAGATTCCCTTGTCCATAATTTTACTTTTTTGGTCAATACAGTTGGTGATAGGAGTTACCCAATACAGGTCAGGGTATTTGGTGCTTACCACGTACTATTGAATGAGTACTCAATCAACTAAACTAATAATATCAGCATAATTTCCCTATTCTCATTATAATCAGCTTGCATGGAAGACGAACGACCTGAAAAGACCTCTGAGTCTGGCTATTAAAATCGACAAAAACTGAATTAAACACTTTGCAGAGAACATACCATTTTCTGTAGCCATGTCGAGAAAAGCCTGAATTTTCAAAGCTCGTCTGTAATACATCATTCCTCTGACTGCAGTTCCAATGATCATTCGGGAAAGGGATACACAAATAGATAAATTAGTCAAGATAGGAAATAATGAATTAAAGAGAGAAACTAAAGCATCAAGCACCTGTCCTGCACAGAGTTTGTCCTCTCAAGGAGACCCAATGGCGAAGCTGCAAGATTTTTTCGTCATTTTCCCAAATCTCATTCTCCTTACAGTTGAGTCGCTCAGTAAAGTTGTTCCACTCATCTGAACGAAGCCAATAACAGATATAACATTGAATTTATCTAAAAGAAAAAGGAAATCTCAAGAATGGATATTATGGAAGTTTACAATATAACGAACCTGGAAATATTTTCTGCAGATAGAAAATGATAGATACACCATCCTCATTTTCCATCTCAAGTTCAGTTTTCGAATAGACAGTCTCTTCACTATAGTATGGAGTCAGGACACTGACAATGGCAAGAAGATGAATTCAATTATTCAAAGGGGGGTGGAGTAGACTTCAGCATATGCTAAGACAAAGAAGAACACAATCACGTTTCCACGGCAAAATGTCAGAACTGCATTAGCAATTTTATGTGCTATGTCTTTCAAAAAAAAAAAAAATATGTGCAATGGAAATAGTATGCCAAGAAAGTAATTTACCTTCAAAAGGATCATGAGACATGTAACCAGAACATATATTTGATGACTACATTAAGCAAACATAGAATACCTGAACGAGAGCATGTTACGAACTCGAGGAGCACGTGGCATATCCATAAACAATGAATTTGCAAAGAATGCAATCCTTCTACGTGCCTCAAGATTTGATGGTATATCAGCGCCAGATTCTTTGATTGTCAGAAGGATATGAAGACGTCGTATCTAAAACGTGGGACATTTGTTGTTAGAAAATGTCAAAGATTCCTATCAAATATAAGTTCTTTGAACTATTATTTGTGCTTCAAGTAATATACGTTATTTTATTTTATTGCATGATGTACCTGTTCTACCCAATGTGCAGTTAGCACGGGAGGGAACACTAGAGCAGGATTTTCATCAGTGCCAGCAAAAAGTTGCCTTCCCGATTCCTTGTTACTATGTCCTAGCTCTACTAATTCGCTGTACAATATGACAAGAAAAAAGGAAGGGAATTAAGCTTGTGTAGAAAAAGGCAACCTCTAGAGAACATTTTCTTCCATATACTGCAAAACAGAGTTCACTAACCGTATCTCATTGATCATCATATCACGGGTCACCACTTCTAACATATCTTGCAGCAAGAAAACCACAGCATCCTTTTTGGAGGGATCACCATCTTTCTGCAATAAAATAAATAGAAGATAAAAAAGGTATTAACTAAAACCGCAAAATGAAGAAAAAATTATGTTTATTACTTCTCATATCAAACTGACCAAGATCCCCACAAGCTCCACAAATTTCTTCCAAAGGACAGGTAAAGGAGCCATTCTGAAATTTGCAATAAGAGTATTCTTCGAAATATTACTCTCAATTTCCATGATAATAATTCTTATGGTCCTGTTACATTATAGGTACGTTCAATCAGAAATACTAGCACATGAATCTGAATAATTTAACACACTAAACAGAATTTGATGGTTTCAAAATGCAACAACATCAATCATGAGGAAAACCTTAAAATTTAAACTAAGATCAATACAGAATTAACAACCTTTTCTCATTCTCTCCAACCACCAGAGTGTTTAGAACAAGTTTGAAAGACTCATAGCATTCAGTTACAGCACATTTCATGTATTCATCAGCACAGATGCGCTTCCAAAGTTCAGAGTCCTTCGAACGGAACTGAGCTGCCATGTCCAATGCAATTGGGATCTGTAGAAGGAGACATAGAGTCAACACAAACTAAAGCAACTAAACCAAATGCGAGTTTAAGGGACTTTGCGGACCTTGCTTGCTAGCAAAAATGGTGGCCACTGAATCAGTTTCAAGCTAGGATCTGATGTATAAGGAACCAGTAAAAGGTCCATCTCCCTGTTTTAAAGAATACACAGTTTTAGTTAAACTAAATGTAGAGTAAAGCATAATAAACTAAATACATTTAAACCCTTGTATAAGGAACCAGTAAAAGGCCCACCTCCCCGCTTTAAAGAAATACCCAGTTTAACTGCATATAGAGTAAAAATAATAAATTGAATACGAGTTAAAACATCTATGGAAGGGAACTTTCCTGTCACTAATTAGGTCTTCTTCACGAAAACTACAAATTACTTCATTCCATAGCTGAGCAAATTTTGCAGCTTCGCTTCTTCTGTTTGCTGTTACCTGTGCATGACAATGATTCAATCATTAGTCGATGTTATTATGATCGCTTATGTCATTGTACAACAATATAATGAGTCAGTAGAAGTTTAACCTCAGCAAATCGCTTCGATAAAGAGAATCCTCTCTTCCGCGATTTATCAGTAGGTACCAAGTATGCATTAAATGCACCTGGCAGGGACTGGAACCGTGATCTTAGCATGCCCAAAGTTCTTATCTGAAGAAAAGAAGAGTGAAAGAACAAATAACTCTTTTACTTTTTGTGTGGGAGTGTTGTAAAGTTGGTGCATATTAACAAGCCAGTTCTTGATATGACCAGTTACAAAAGTTGCTCCAAAAACTCCATAAGCAACTTGCATGGCTGCAGTGAAAATATAAACTAATGATTGTTTCGAGTCATAGGAAAAAGTATTCATGTGGGAGGCAAGGCCTAATAACCAGGTTGAGTTTCTCAAAATTGGGTTCATTGTCCATCCATTCGATAGAGAGCTAAAACAAATTTTGCCAAACAGATAATTTATCTCAAGTACCGCTACTTGATGCCCAACAATCTAGCCGTGGTCAGTGTCTCGGTTTTTGCAGAAAAGAATGGACATTAAGTAAAGGGCAAATAAGCTAATCAGATAAATGACGTCCAACAATCATGGACAGTACGTGAATGTAGATCAAGAAAGAAGATGGGAAAGGAGTTCTAAAATAAAAGCAAAATGGTTTCCAAAGGATTACCTCTCCAAGGCGATCAAAAGCCCCACTAACGCCACCATATATAGTTGAGAAAATAGAATACCAAATTTGAGTGTCCATAAAATAAACCTGCAAAAAATTCCAAAAGTAATAAGACATTTTCACCAGATATGCTATATTAAGTTGATAGAAAGGATAAAAAAGGGTCTAAACAGTAACAGACCAACACTACAGGTGTCCAAAGTGACACAATTCCCAAGTGATTCTCAGCTGAAATGAAAAGAAAGCCATTAACAAAAAAATAAAAATAAAGCAGAAAATAGAAATTTTATTCTAATAAAAGGAAGAAAAAGAAACAAGCACCATTTGGGAAAAATTCATGCCATGCATATTCAACACGATGAATGCTCATTATGTCTTTTGTTGGCTGCACCAGTGGGTTTATCTGAAGGAAAAATGCGCAGGGGGTTAAAATAGAAATCAACGACTGAACTCTCTATTTTGAATGGCAAAATAAAAGGAACAACCAAGATCACCTGGACAAAATAGCTGAATGCAAACTTGGCACACAAAAGTATTAACCAAAACAGAGTATACCTGAAAGAGAAATATATTTAAACTTAATGAAATTTCAACCAACTGAAAAGAGGAATACATAACTGGAAAGTGTTGTTACATGGCGCAAGGTAGTGTATCTATTTTCATACTTACTTTATAAGCGCAAACTGACTTTCATGTATTCCCCTCCCCACATAAACTCTAGGCTGCACACAGGGAAACTCGATCAAGAGATGGCACAAAACAATTGATGGTATAGCTTGATGATATAATTTTTTTTATCTATTCATATCTCATTTAAAAACAGTAAAAAAGAAAAGTAGGTTTAAATTCATATCAGTAAGATGAATGACCAAATGTTGTAAAGACAACATGATGAATTTTGTGAGACTAGAAATATAAGATTAAGAGTAGCTTTCTTCAAGATTGATAATACTAGACTCTATGACATATACTGAGCTTAAGATAATAGTTCAATTCATATGCTTTTCTCAACATTCAGGTCTTTCGCTAACTGATACGTGAAAGCCATTCTATATTAATCGCTATGACTATATCTGATTTCAAGTTCATGCTTCTCATATGATATAAGAACGTAGCAATGAACTATATGGAAATGGAACATATTCAGTACCTGTGACCACCATAACAGTAACCTAATAATGTGCCAATCTGAGTTTTCAATCCAACGCCGGAGCATTGGAAAAATGAACAGAGCAGCTGTCAGTAAATTTGGGAGCAAGTATAGCGCCACAGCCATGACATATAGCGGAGAAACGCCCTTTAGTTGATTAAGAAACGATAGCATATCTTTAACGTTCTCGGGGACAAAAGAGAGTTCACGCACATAGAATAGAGGAAGAATGATGACCCATGCAATACTAACTACTATCTTCAGAACGTTTCTCAAAACGTCAGTGAACCTCCATCTATGATATCCTGGGAAGTTGATAGCAAGGTCCAAAACACCTGAAACAAAGTACAGCAAAGTTATAAAATAAATATAAAGTTTGAAATTGCCCTCATAGGGGAGAAGTTAAGGACGTGAAGAAGAAGAGCAAGCGCAGAAAATAATGGTTGTGAAGCTAAACATGATACTTAAAAATTGTGTATCCCCCTCCCCCCAAACCCACGTACTCATAAAGACACAAACACACAAGCCTTTGATAACCATGCTGTTGTTTAACAAAGAGGAAATACAGCCAACGTGGGTGGCTCAATGGGCTGAGCTGGCTCGTGGCTCCAATTAATTACTATGAAATGCGCTTGGGTTTGAGCCTCGATGGTGCTAATCTCGAACGCTACAAATGTAGCTTTTTCAAGCGCATATCTTGCCCAGGGATTAGAGCAACATATTTCCTCCTGGACTTTATGTACGAAAAAAAACCAAAGAGAGAGAGAGAGAGAGAGAATGCAAAAATCCACCACATAGAAGTACAGTGTCCAGAAAAGCTTTAAATGATTCTAAATTTCATAATCTTCTTCGAACTGTCAGCTGAAAACAAAAATAGGGAGGAGCAAAGAAAAAGAATAGTGCAAATTGACTAAAAATATAATTTTGCATGAAGGAATAAGTTGCTAACATATGATGCTGCATTAGTAATTCTAAAATGAGAATTTCTTTTGATGGCTTACCAGACAATTAAGAAGATTTAATAATCCATTTCTTTCTTTCTTTTCCGGTCATGACTCCATGTTTATTAGTCATACAACAATATAGATGACCAGAAGAAAAAAGCGTTTCAACTATGTTGAAATTCTTCGAGGAAAGAAAATACTAAAAGCTCGCACCATCTTAAGCATCTCAATAGAAGTCAAACCTCTTGACTATTAATATTCTAGTCTTAGCAAATTTCAGAGAATAATTGGCTATTAAGAAGCCAAAGACACAAACCATATAAAATTCTGGAGGAAAAATAAACTTCGTAGAAGACAGCAATTTAAGTAAGAATATCATACTCTGAATGAAACGCAAAATGGCTGCTGTGATGAAAATACTGGATATATCATACAATAAATCCTTTTGAAAGATTTCTGTTAACGAAGCACCACTCCATGCAATAATGATCATTACCTGCACATAAAATATTGGAATATTAATATGTACAAGAATCAAAAACGAAGAGCAAAGGTCACATTTTAATACCTGCAAACCTAGAATATAAAAAGTCCATAGTCGATCAAAACTTCGAAAGAGGTGCCAAAATGTTCTAATCTCAACAAAATTTGATTTGCCGGTGCTTCTACATTTTCTTCGAGAAGTCTTCTTTCCCTGGCATAGTAGCTGTATTAAGCAACACAATCACTAGCTTATTTAGGAAAAGTGCTGACAACCACGAAGGACTACCGTGTCACGTGTTGATTTGAAAAAGTCACCATCATCACGCATAGGCCATCCAAGAGAGAAGCAATCAGAAGACCTGAAAAGAATTCATCATAACTAAATTAGAACTAAAATTGATACCCTTAAACCAATCAAATTTTTATATTAAAACCATACAAACCAGAAATACTCGTTTAGATCATCATAATTACACCAGTCTGCATGAGAAGCCGTTCCATTTTTGTTCTTTTCGGCTTCCTGCAATATTTGAACTCCCTTATTTGTATCTAGAACACAATATCCAATGTCCAAGAAAATTCGTCATCAAGCATACCCTTTCAATGACACAGTAAATCGGTTTCACAACCTTCCTCAAGAAAGCCTCATCATCTCCACCATATGAGGGCTTGATATTTTCTCCAGTCACTATGCTAACATTTCCAGCCAACAGGCCATGGAGTTCATGTGCCATCTGAGAGTATCATGGGATGTAATTCAAAATACTACGAACTAAATATTTCTTGTTGAAATGAAACAATAATAGGTGAACAAAAGCAGAACCTTGTTGAAAAAAAGAAAATGGGTAGCATTAGATATTCGAAGAATACTCACATTATGAAAAATGTAGCATAGACATTCTGGCATGAACCGGACATTAGCTGCTTCACCCCAGATGAGAAGATATAATCCCATATATAGTATCTTCCTCTGTTGTATTTCTTGAGAGCCTTGAGGCAGCCTATACATAAATAAGTCAGTACAAATTAGACCACAAATTGTTTCGATTTAACAGAAAGTAGAGTTGAAGAGCACAATAGTAATGTACAGAAATATCGGCCAGTAATTAGATGTATAAGTTGTTATTTTTTACCTTAAACTATGTTTACGTCCTAAGAATTTACACCATGTTTTGTAATTCTTAAAAAGCTTGCTCATAACAGCATCAACTGCTCGTTCATCAAGCTACATAAAAGAAATAAGTTTAATCAGTATACAAGATTAAGCTTAGAAGAACAAGTGAAACTATATCTAGGCTTCCATTTGAAATTTCAGTAACCACTGGCACGCGAAAAAGAGATTAAACACCTGTGCATACCATAGTAAGAGGTTTGGGCTTGGGGTGGAGTCTTATATGATTATTGGCAAGCAGCAAAATCAAGTGCTCCCTCATGTTCCTGACATTGTCTCTCTGCAGTGATGAAAGCCAAAATGCATGATGTTTGAAGAAGACCATTTATTCATTCAACGACAAGCCTTTTTCTGGCTCGTGGGCGTGGGGATGTTAAAAACTTACCTGGAATCCGAACATGGCTCTTAACCAATCCAAAAGGTCCAAGTCTCCAGCCTTTTGCCTTTGTGGATAAAATCCCGAAGGCCAGTTCAAACCACGAATGTTCCCTAGTGCAACCACAGAAGCCTTAACCTGTATATTAAAGTAAAGTTCAAGTAGCATCCAAAACAATACAATAACAAATAAGATGCTGGAATGACACTGAGTCATGACAGCAGCAGATCAGAGTAGGGCTAGGTCAAAGTGTCTGAAATTTTATGTCAATTTCTTCATAATTTAAGGTATGCATATCTTTTCCACATGCTAATTAACTATGATCTCACAGACAATTTTTTTTTTTTTTGGATCCTCCACTTAATCAGCAGAATGACACATGATACTATGAATTGTTACCTCCTCAAGCTGCATGATAGACTGTGAAGCACCGGCAGCATCCAAAGGAAGAATGCTGTAGGGAGTGTAGATTTCCTTCTTTTCTTGAACATCTTTGGCAGTTGCCATGATCTACCAGAGGAAATATCATTTGAAATTACATTTTATGCCATCAAAATTGGCAATATTATAATCAGCTATTCAAGGTAAATAAGAACTTGATGGAATTACTAAACACAGGACTAACCTCGGGAGCAACTTCTTCAACTTTCTCAGTGTTATTAACGGCACAGAGAACTTCAAAAAGCACTCCAGCTGTTTGGTAAGCTTTCTCAAGTTGAGCTCTGTCAACAAATGGGGAAAAGAAATTAGTTGACATTCTCAAGTGTTGTGGAAACCTCTTGTGATATTAGTTACCTGTCTGCCTTATCTCCCTGGTCCAGTGCTGTAACATAATGTTCATAGTACTGTTTGTAGTAGCTCCCAATTTCCCCTGCATCAGTCTTTTCTACTCGAGAGGCAAGACTGGATGCATCATCCTACAGTCCAAAATATTAATCATGGTGTGAAATGCTAAAAATGTTTGTGCCATCAAGTTATGCTTATAGTTGTGAGATTGTAAATGATGGTAGCAAAAATTTTGATATCCTTGGAATGAAATAAAACATGGAAGGGAGACCTACCAAACCTTGTTTAATTGTTGTTATCTTCTCATACCAAAGAATAGAAGAAACAGATAAACAGGGCAACATAAACCTTAGCTAAAAGCAATTGAATATCCAAAAGGACCAAAAGCCCAAATTGTATATGGCTTTTATAAAGTGCAAAATAAGCATATACATACAAACAAGATTAAAATAGATGTATGCATGCAAACATACATCAAAATCAATCAGTGATAACTTAAACTTGAACTCCAAGTAATATTTTCCTTGAATGAGATCCAATAGTATCCATAGAAAATAAGACCCATCACCCTGGCACGGGAACAAGTAGATTTTCGGTACCGCACTGGTAAGAGGAACAATTAGTATGGAACTTAATTTAAATGCAGTCCCTTTTTGGTCGTAATTTTCAAGTTGTGGTGTCTCCTAAACATCTGATTGACACGGTGACAAAAGCCTTTGGCATAGATTACTAGTAATTATTAGGCAAAAAAATTCCCTCTCTGTTGTATTGGCGGATTCAATTCTCTAACCAAGTACCAACTACCAACCATGAACAAAGAGGAAAGGTGGAGTTCCTTACATAGTTGGAGTACTAATATTAAACATCGAAAGTGACAACCAAACAAAATATCAACCCTCCATTTTATTTCCTTCAACTCCAATATATATATATGCATACCCTTTTCCTTTTTATTAGACATTGCAAACAAAATTATAAAATGTAACTTTATAAAAATCTCCGAATTCAGTATCTCCTTGCCAAGGAGAGAATTAAACTGTGTTCGGTAGGAATATAAAATAGACAATCAATAAAAGTGAAGCAATAGAAGGAATAAAAATCTCAAATTGATACACAAAAATCTGAAATAAATAAAAATAAAAGAATAAAAATATTATTTAATATGAAATTTAAATACTCAAAACTAAAAAATTATTTGCACAAAAAAGAAAAAGAAAAAACTGCCAACTACTTTAATCAATTTCTTTGTTTCTTATGTTTTTTACTTCACCCACAAGTAGCCTAGGAAAAGACAGAAAACAGAAGTAATTTGACTCATTAAGTGTGGTTTGTTCAGTTTTAAATCAGTTAAGTTAATTAAATATGTTTATTTAATCAATTCGTACTTTTTTTAAACCGAACCGATCATATAAATAAAAAATTAATTAAAATTAAATATATAATATCCGGCATCCAATCAAATGGAAATAGAAAGAATTTGAAGAAAAAATAGGAAGACATCTGTACTTCAAAAATACTAATCTTCCTTTAAAAAAGGAATACTAATCTTTGCGTAATTAGAGAAGCCAAAATTAATTTAAGAAACTTTTATTCAGTTTAAAATTAATAAAAAAGGTTATTTGTCAATAGAGCTTTTAAATTCTGAAAGAGATTAGAGAGTTTTATACATCTTATTAAGATATATTTAAGATATTAATAAGATCATCTATCAAAAAATCCAACCACCTGTAAATTTTACCAAACCACGTTAAGACCTATAGAGATAAAATCCAAGCACACAAGATATTATCCAAAATATTACGCAAAACAAACAACCAAGGCAGATAAACTCAAGTTTATACGTGATTGAGCACGTCACATTATCGTTTCTTTTTTAGTTTTTTTTTTTTCCTTTTTTTTCCTGGCAAATCACAGGTATTATTATTTTTTAAATAATTTTCTCTTACGATAAAACAAAACCAATTTATAGAAGAAATGCAATAAATTTACTCTCTCTAATCTTTGCCGCAAACCAGTCTTGAACTGCCTCACTCCACGTCCAGTGGAGTTGGGATCCAACCTATCTGCTTTATCAAAAGCATAGAGACGACCTGTTTTATTTCGCAATGAATTTTTTTATATAAAAAAGTAAGAAAAGTTTGATTTAGAAAACTTAACGCATGAAAATGAAAATAATGAAATAACAGAAAAGAAAGCTTTGAGACGTACAAAGATATGCGACACGGGGGCGCTCAGGTTCGATCTCTTTGGCAATGCGGAGGATCGGAGTGATGGAAGAACTAAGTGACGAAGGAACGACCTCGTTGTCGAACACCTCCGTGGAGAACGTTGTGGTCGAAGCGCTCCGCGACGGCCGCCTTGTTAACCCTTGCGGTCCCGTTTCGGCATTCGCCATCACGTACTACCGACCGAGTTAACTCGCTAGCTTGAAACAAAGCCTTCTCAACTCTCTGCTACACAAAAATCCTACAGAAACCAGAAAAGAAAGATATATCTGAATAAATGTAGCGTAGAGATGCAGAGTCAGAGAGCAGATAACATCTCTCCCATGAGTCAAGTAGAAATCAATAATCAGGTTTAGGTCAGGATTTCAAAAATTACCTGCTCTGTCGGAAACTTGAAGACGAGAGAGGGCTTGAGCCAGGGACGGGAGGAGGAGGAAAGTATATCACTGTTACGATACTCAGAGAAAATGAATCAGAAAGGAGATATTTTGAGGGAAAGAGTGGAAAAGAAACAAAGAAATTGAGAGAGAAAAGTTTATGAAAAATGAATATTGACAGAATGTCATTAACGGAATGCAATGCAAGTATCGGCTATATACCTCTTTTACATATCACCTGAATTCTCGGCTCCCCGAAAACAACTAACTATGATATCAAATTACCAATATAACACTGATTCTTTCTTTCATTTTCTTTTCCTTTTTGTTTACCCTTTTTCACTATTATAAGTGGGGCTGGGTGAGAGCCTTGTTTGCCAAAGTGAGTCGAGAAGAAAAACTTTAGTAAAAAGACATTTCCAGTCCCTCCCAATTTTAAAATTGAGTAAATTAATCCCTCTTAAAAAATTGGAGTAATTTAATCTCTGCCTATTTTGAAATTGAGCAATTAAAGAAAATTAATCATGGTAGTAATTTCTTTCATCGTATATTATTTTAATTGGTACAATAATAATTTTATCCTCAATACTTACATATTTTATTAATTTGGTTTTGATTCTAAAATTTAACAAATCTAGCCTCAATATTTGCACTTTTACAAAAATTTTACGGGCTAAATTTGTTAAATCATGATCAAATTGATAGAATGTGTAAGTTATGAGAGCTAAATTTATTATTATACCAGTCAAATTTATGTAAAATTGATAAACAAAAGTTAACATTATAATTAATTGTCCTTAATCGCTCACTTTTGAAATTGATAGGGATTAAATTCTCCATTTTTTAAATAAACCAATTTGTTCAATATTAAAATTAAAAGGACTGGAGAAATTTTTATCAAAACTTTTGATTTAGTATGCTTTATTTTGATATAACATTATTTTAATACAAGTTAAATTTATATAAATTTAGAAATTGTTATTTAAATAGTTGTTATATCTTAATTTATCATTTTATATTAAAATTTGAATATTTTTATTTATACTCATTTTTTATGTGATTTTACTTGTTTAATTTTTAATTCGTTTAATAATATATTTTATTTCTTATAAAGTAATATTTAAATTATTGAATATAATTAAAATATAATATTTATTTTAATAATTTAATTGTTATAAAATAAAAAAATATCTAACCATAATTAGACAATGAACAAAATTATTAATGCTATTTAATTTTTTTCATGATTTTTCAGTTATTAATTGAATGAAAATATAAAAATGTCAAATTTTAATGCAAAAATTAAACAATTTAAATATAATGAAGTGTGGCTTAAGATGAATACCAAATATAATTTCAAATGAGCCTATGATATATAGAGGCAAAGGGTTTCTCTTGAAATGAAATCCAGTTGACATCAAATCTTGAGTGCAATATTTAGAGATTTTTACTCATTTCCTTACAAAAAATCAACTTTCATAAAATTGTTTTTAATATTTAAAATTTATATTATTTTAATATCAAATTAATAATATAATGATTAATAAAGAATATTTTTATCATTTAAAAAATCTAGATGTAAGTTTTTTATTAGATTAGCTTGTAATTGAATAACAATGAAAACTAAATTTCATTTCACCTATTCTAAGGAAAATATTTTTTAAAATAATATTATGCATTAAAACTAATTATATTTTGAAAAACAATTTTCTGAGAGTTTAAAAATAAATTATAATTAAATTAATATTTTAAGTGAATGGTTTCTTTTATTAATAATTATTATTATAGATAAAAATGAAAGAAAAAAGTTAGTGAGCAGTTTCTTTTAAGAGTTAAATGAAAAGAAAACAAAACAAATGATAGAATTTGTTTATAAAAGTTGTGGAAAATGATTAGTATAGAAAGAGTTACTTACTTATCACTTATAGAATTTTTTCAATTATTTCTATTTTATTCTTTTAATATTATCCTTTAAATACTTTATTTTTAAAATTTTAAAATTATATTTATTAAATTATCTAATTATATTTGGTATTTAGATAATATACCAAACAAATTTTATAACTTAAATTCATTACTTAATTTTTTCAATACTTAGGTCTTCTTTGATAGACCATACAAAAAATTATATCAATTGATTTAATTTTTACGCATGTTTGATAATCCAAAATAAAAACAATCTGATAGAATATTTGTATAAAAAGTGTAAAATAATAAGTGGATAAGAGTTTCTTATCAGTTAATGGAGAATATTTTCAGTTAAATTAAATTTATTCCATTAATTTTAATATTGTATTATCCTACAAAACCTATTCATTTTTTTTGTTTAGAATAAGATGAAATATTTAAAATTAAAGATAAAATGTAGAACATATCTTTTGAAATTTAAAATCTATATTTATTAAACAATTTAATTATATTTCATACTTAATTTGTCGAACAATTTTATAACTTTAATTCTGTACTTAAATTTTTAGAACACCTAAATTTTTTTGCATTTAATTTTTCGAGTGACATTAAACTATAATAATATAAAATATGGATATGTTATATTTTAATATGTTTATATTTATTACTACATAACATTCGACACATAGTATTAATTTAAATGTAGCTTTAAAGCAGATCATAAAAGAGACCAATCTGCCCATCTAATAAGTTCATTCTTTTAACTGCATCTTTTACGCTTAGCATTGGCTGACCAGTCTCCTGGTTTCTAAGTATCCGCTTGGGTAGTAATAAATCCTGAAGCCTTTCATGGTACACATTGAAATCGGATGATACATGCTAAAAATGCTAAGGTGGATTTCGTTTTTACAGTTCCTTTTAGTAATGAATGAATGACACAAACATATTATATTGAAAAACTCAGTTTCTTGCTTTTATACAATATATGCAACTCATGGTGAGTAATTAGAACAATGTAACAGCATGGAAATGGAGAATCAATGGTCATCACACTCAAATGTGCGGGACTCCATTTCTGAAAACTGCTTCACAATCTCTCATATTGGAGCTTCTCAGACTGCAAATAAAGAACGGGAACCAGGCACTACAATTACTATAATATAAATGCTTCCAATTTCTATATAGCAATGGAACAGCGCGAGAGCAAATATTACAAAATCCATTGCCACACTGCCATATTTTGCCACACCCTGCTTATATATACATGTATTGAAATATATACATGTATACATATATAAGCAGGGCTAGGTGGGGCGAATCAGGCAATCACCTTAACTGCTTCATCCCACCTTCCAAAAAAAAAAAAAAAATACACCCATCCCACCTCCACTTTTCAACAAGAAGAAAAAGAAAAACTCTTCATTAGAGTGACTCACTTTTGAAATCCATCATATAGTTCAAGTTTTGCCTTCTCTATAAGTACACATATATACATACATAAGTATATATGTGTGTGTCCAATAATCATTTTACTAGAGCAGGCTAGTTATGCGTGATAATCAAAAGTATTAACAGTGTCTGATTGCTAAGTTGATTGATCATCCAATAACTTAGCTAAGCTCACAAGCATTCTCGACTATTGGCAGGCATATCAGGCTTACTGAACAAGGATTGGTCTATAATTTTGAAACTTTATTAGTAAACAAGTACTTTGAATGCATTGTGGTAGCTTAATTTTGCAGTGAATCAGTGGCGTATCTAGGGGGCTGGCAGGGCCCCCTAAAATGGAAAATTGTCCATTTAGGCCCTTTAGAAATTTTAAAATTATAAATTAGTGAAGGTAAAAATGCACTTTGACCCCCCTAAAAATGATAAAAATTTGATTTAATCCTTTAAAAATTATAAAAAAATAGGCTATTAAAAATTACAATTTAATCCCCCCCGGCCCGCCCCGCCCCTAAAAATTTTCTGGCTTCGCCCCTGCAATGAATGATGCATAAAGTAATAAAAAACTTACATTTTAAGATTTGAAATAAGTTAAACTACTTAGCCAAACTAATAACCTGAATGATTTTGGTTCATTTAGTATATGGCAGTACAAAACTAACCAAAGGTGTAATTTGCCAAATCGACTCAAGTGGCCAATGAAACAATCTATTGACAGTACCTTGATAAGCATGTCCGTGGGAAGCCAAGCTGGTGCAGTTGGGATGCCGACCCATGCAACCTGAAAAAAGGTCATGCTTAGCTAGATTGAGCCTCGAATGCTCTAACGTCTAACTTAAGAATGGATCAGCATCCGGCAAAATGGGATTGCACAGAGCACAATTATCAACAGCGGCAAAAACTATTATTCTTTTAACTAGCATTTGTATAACATATTAACATAAAGTTCTCAAAATTTTAGTTTATCATTATGTCACATTAGCTTAAGCTTAAGAATGAAAATTTTCTAGGATAAGAGAACTGAATTAGCATGATTTGTGGTAGAGAAGAAGCTCTAGTTTTCTGTAATCATCATAGTCTAACAAATGAAAGAACCAAAATACTAAGGCAAAGGCTGCAGTGAAAATTTCTTACAAGTGCATGTTCTCCTGTCTCAAAAATGCGTACATCCAGAACCTGATATCATCAAGCAGATAGCAAAAGATTTAATGTCCTTCAAAGATGTCCTAAACAAAACAAAAAGGGGAGAAAGCTTTGATACTCAATGGCTCGATAGTAGCACCTCACCACGGTCTTCGTATATGTAGTCCAAGCCTTTGTAATAGGGGGGATGCCCTACAGATAGATACTAAAACAAAACCAAAACTGTCACTATCCCTGTAATTATATGCTAAGGGAAATCCAATACAAGTTAAAGCAGCAAAAAGCTTACATAAGTTTGTTTTTCTAAAACAAAAGAAAAAAATGTTTGATAATCTCCTATAATCCCCTTTCTTTTTCTTCTCTGTACATAAAGAAAAATTGTCTAATCCAAAGCAAAATTTTATCCCTCCGGAAGATCCCTTCTCTAAAGAGCTTGTATCAACAAGGTAACAAGCATGGTGGAAACAAGGGATTATGTGTCATTTATCCAATTTCCTGCACTTTCAGCAAACTATGAAACAAGAAGAAGATAACCAATATAGCATAAATCAATTCATGTTTCACTTACATTAATACTATTGAGATACTTGTCTTTATCCACCCTAACAATCTGGCCTTTCTTCACTGCCCAAAACCAAACCCACTTCCATCATTTCAAACCCAAGCAACTTAAATCAATAATTGAGGGAAATATTTCAGAGAAAACTCACTGGAATAAACAGGCTTTTTGGGAGGTGGCTTAGCGGCGGCGGCGGGAGTGGCTTGAGGTTGAGGTTGAGGTTGAGCATTGCTAGAGCCTTTACCGTTTTTGGTCTGTGTAGCAGTGGGGTTTCCTTTGTCAGGTTCAGAAGAAGCTTTTATGAGTAAAATTGATGGGAAGCGAAGATGGGTTTTTCTGGTTCTGAAGGCATGTGGGAAGGAAGAGAGGCATGAAGAAGAGGTGTGAGAGAGAGCAGAAGAAGAAAACGCCATGGAAACTACCACTCCTTTGAAGTGAAGCTTTACTGACCTCTTTTTAAGTGTTCTGCAGATATATAGATAAGAGATGATGATCTTCTTTTTCTTCTTATTCTCGTTTCTAACGGCCAGATTTTCAAGACAAAAAAACTGTTTGTTTCCGTACATTCTAGTGGGTGAGGATGCATTTTGATCAATTTTAAATTAATCATATTATTACGTTGCTTAAAGATTATTTTTCTTTTTCGAAATTTATTACCTTCACTTTCAACAGTTTTCGCTCCAAATTTAATTTTCTTTTAAAGAGTAGAATGTGTTTTATTTTGTAGCTATGATTTTGATATTTTTATATAATTAACATATCTATCATATTTATTTTAGGATTTATAAAATTATTTTTAGACTAATTTCATCTTTCTTTAACAATGTTATCAATTTTAATTCATTTTAATTTGGTTAGTGATTTTATAATTTAACTTCTTTATCCTTTTTTCCTCTTATTTCTTAAGAATTAACCGGATGAGGTTGCATTTGGATTAATTTTAAATTCATCTTATAATTTGGATGGTGTTTCCTAACCTAATTCATTCATTCAACACTAACACTACAATTAGAAACAAAAAAATCAAAGATCTCAAACAAGTTATAAGAAAAAAGGCCAAAAGGACAATTCAATCGATAGTCAAACTAAAGAGAAAAGGCAAGAAAAACAAAAGCACAAGCCTAATATGACGATGATACAAGCATGATCTTAGCCTTTTCTAGTTTATAGAGTTTAAAACCATAAGAATCAAGATTATGGGAATTAAGAGGCCAAGGCCACACGTAAAGCCATAATCTGTCTGGAACTTTTGATCGTTTATAGATCTCAGGCACCTAAACTCACCCAACACATTGACAATTATATGGCTTGTTCTCACATTGAGAAAGATCAACAGATGCATCAACTATTTATAATGTTACAGCCTAATAGTAAAAGAAAAGCTCCAAAAAGAAAGGAAACAATGTTATTCTCTATTAAAAGCATCATATTTGCATCAAAGGCGACTCAATTTGGAACCCATGTCCATTGCGCTCATGATCATTGCCTAGAAGTCTCATTCTTGCTTCTTGAGCTCTTGAACCAAAGAAAAAAAATAAAGCTTAAGAAAAAAAAAACTCTTGATAAAGGATGATCAAAGAAAGAGTGAGATTGCATCATTGCTACTTAAAGGCCTTTAAGTTGTGACATCACAGGTCCAATGTTGCGACTTAGCTCAATCTTCTTGGTCCATCTTCAGGGTGGATGTCGCGACACCACATGCTCGTTGTCGCAAGTCAGAGACCTTGGTGTCGCGTCTCCACAAGTCCGTTGTTACGACATCGAGGCTTCTCGAGGTGACTTCATTGGCATGGAGGAAAGCCCGATGTCACGACATCAAAGAGTGATGTTGCAACATTTAGAGTCAAAGGATTCCAGGTTGTGACATCAACATCCCAAGGTTTCAATACCGAAGCTACATGCTTGATCCCTTCGCTTATTCCTCCGTTAAGTCTCTGAAAATGCCTTAGCCACATATTAAGCTCAATTGGACATATAATTGGTGGTTTTTATTGCAAATAATATAAAACCCACTAAAAAGTGTAATTAATGTAAATTCTAATCTAAATGTGAAAAAGAGATAAAGGGCTCGAAACATCGCCCAAAAACAAGCTCTTTAAGTATGAAAAAAGCTTAATTTATCATATTGAAATACGACGTATCAAACTCCCCCAAACTTAAGTCTTTAGTTGTCCTCAAGCAAACACACAAAGCATACACAAGATGTCCCTTAAACTAACTTAAGTAATAAGGTGCATCGCAATCAAACATCGAATGTCACATCCCAAAACTCAGGTTAATAGAAATTGGGTTAATGAACCGAGAATGGTCACGTCTGAATTTTTTTTAGATGACCTTAGCACATTTGATAATAAATATCAATTATAGTGATTGAGTAGTGGTGGAGTTGTCTTTGATTATCTGAGTTCGAATCCCTTCCCTCTCATTAATTTCTATTTTGTGCAAATTTGTTTTAAACCCTTAGCAAAGGTTATCCCATGTTTTTAAATATTTTCTGTTAAAATGATCACAATGAGTAATGTGGTCAAGTTGTTAAGTGTTTAGATAATTTCTTAAAGGTTATATGTTTAACTCCCCATACTCATAAATTTTTATTTAATTTTTTTGACAACTTTAGCTAGTGTGAACACTCCTTACCGTCCAACCTAGTTACCATGTATGGGGAAAGATTCTTTCCTTACGTGTGAGTCAACCTTCCCTTATTAAGCCCCCCTTTT
The DNA here is from genome assembly GCA_025506655.1 of Gossypium rotundifolium. Classification (NCBI taxonomy): domain Eukaryota; kingdom Viridiplantae; phylum Streptophyta; class Magnoliopsida; order Malvales; family Malvaceae; genus Gossypium; species Gossypium rotundifolium. Next base: position 121,569,348 of record CP106731.1, read on the forward strand.
CATTCCCATGATCCTCTTTTTGCTCATTTGTCCCCTCAACATATCTTCACCTTTACCTTGTGTGATATTCATTCAACCTAGATAAGATGAATAACACCCTTTTTGTTCCATCTTTTCATTGACATTCCTCTCTTTTGCTCTTCTCTTTTCTTTCTTCCTCTCCTTTTGTACCACCTTGAACCACCATTATTTTGATTTTGGCCTCCTTTCCTCCACCATTAGCCACCACCATTCAACCTAAACACCACCACTTCATTACCTATCCTCCTCTTCTCTTCTTCTTTTTGTTCCATCGCCGCCCTTAGGGCCACCTTCCACCACTGTGGCAACCACTGCGCAACTCATCTCTTTTTCTTATTTTTCTCTTTTCTCATTTCTCCTCTTTTAAGTGAGTGACGAACCCATATTCTTTTCTTCTCTTCCATTGAAATGCCGCCTCTGTCGCCAGACCACCGTTGTCATCGCCGTAGCACCACCGTCGACGGTTAAGATTCTTCCTCTTTAGATCCTCCTTTCCTCTCTGATTCATGTTCAAGATAATCTATTAATCCTTCTGTTTCAATCGTGATAGTGTAAGTATAATGGTTGTGTAGAAATTTTTTCTCTCCTCTATTTTCTTCTTTTGGTCAAATGCTTTTGAGGGCCTTAGTGAATTATTTCTCAAGTATTAACATATCACATGTTGTATTTATTGAAGGGCTAATTGACACCAACTCGAGAGACCATTAACGTGGGAATAAAATCACCAATCTAAGTGATTATCGATACTAACTATCGTATCAACCTTAATAATGATCGTCATTAACGTAAGATCACCATTTGTTGATTGATTAGGTGATCCATTGGATATATCCAAGTGTAGGCATCTTAGAGAGTTGTAACACATCATATCTACGATTAGGTGTGGGTTTTAACATTAAACAAAAATAAAGCTTTGTTTTATATTGTTAAAATTATTATTATTTAAATTATATTTGATGCGGATACTTTATGTATCCATTAAGAGAGATAAAATTCATCGTTATGGACTATGTCAAGTAAGTGATTTAAAACTATTGACTTTGGTGATATGTAGTGTAGGAACCCAATTTTGACCGGGCCCATGTAACAAACCAAAACAAAAATAATAAAAAATAATAAATGTCTAGTATATTTGTTACAGTCCATTTTACAAAACAAATCCTCAAAGCCCAAATTTAATTTACCCGTAGCCCACTTACAAACCCAAAACTAAAACCAAAGCCCGTTACACCCTTAGGCCAATACCTAAACAGACTACCCAGTAACCCAAACTAAACCCACACCCTAAGCAGAACTGACCCAAACTCGCGCTGCCCAAAAGGGCCCAAATGCTAAGCAGAGTCAGGAAACCTGGGGTTTCTCGAAACCTCTGCACAAAACCTCGTCCAGCCCTCGCCTCTAATCACCCTCATCACGCCGCCATCAACGCGTAGATAGCATTTCGTTGGCCGAATCACTCCACCGCCAAGATCTCCATTGACCTACAAAAAAGAAAGAAAACGTAGCAGCAAAAATGGACAGAATATATTTCCTTTTTTATTTATCATTTTGGGGCTATAAAAAACCCCCAAAAATATGTAAAAACAAAAAAAAAAGAGGAGAGAATACACAGACATACATACAGAAATGAAAATATACAGAAATAGAATACAGAGATTTTTTAGCAGAAGGTGATTTTCACGTTATTTCATTTCATTTAGTTTTAGATCTACGCTATTTTTTTTCGTATGAATACTAAAAAAATAAGAAAAAGGTGAGAAGGCTACCTGCGTTTTGGCTTCGAAACAGAGAGGTTTGGATCTCTGACCGCCGACACGGCGGCGCGTGCAATGAAGGCTTGAGGTCGGAGGACCGATGAAGGCAGAGCAATTTTTTTTTTTGAAGAGCTTCTGTTTTTTTTTTTAAAACTAGTTTAAAAATGATTTTTAGCCCCATTTTTTTCTTATATAGTAATGAGGAAACTGCGCCCTTTTTGCTTAATCTAATAAGCACAAAACGATGTCGTTCAGTGCTGAGGATCCGCGCGTTGACCTGAAAACCCGGGGAGGATCTGTGCGTTTTGTTAAAAGGTCTAATTGCCAAATAAGTCCTTCCGCATTATTTCAATTTTATAATTATGTCCTGTTACATTTTTTTATTTTACAATTGGGCCTAAAATTATTTCTTGCGTCTCAATTTAGTCCTTTGGGCTATTTAATGATGGATATTCGAACGATGTCGTGTTGAAAATTTGGCATAATTGCCATATTAACCCCTACAGTGTGACGCGAGTTTTAGTTTAATTCTTTTTTATTTATTTTTATTTGCTATTTTATTTGGTTTAATATTATTTTTATTACACATTATGATCTATATATTGGTTATTATATTATACATTTTTTTAATTGGCATATTATATAGTATTATATTATATCATATATTATTTTTAAAATTTTATTTTGTATAAAATCTATTTATATTATTTAACATATTTTATTTATATTATTGATTACATATGTAATTTTTATGATTAGTGTATTATATATATGTTTTATTTAAAATTATTATATGCTATTTACTAATTATTTTTATTATATATAATCATTTATATATGTATTAAATTATTAAATTATGTATTTATTATAAGTATTTTTTCTTTAATTTTTATATTGTTTATATATATATTATCATTTCAAAAATCATCATATTCTTTTATTTTTTATATTCAATGTTTAAATACATCATTCCCTTTTCATTTGATTTTGTTATTTCGTGAAGATCTTAACTATCACTACTTATTTTATATCCCATGTTTATTTATTTATGTTTCTTTAATTGTTTATTATTGCTTAATATAATTCTTTATTTATTTATTCATGTTATATTATTCTTTAATTATTTATTATTAATATAATTTGTAGTTATGTTGAATTGCTATTAAATATGTACGTTGTAATATCTTACTCAAACCATTGTTTTATAAAATACCTTTTGGAATTGACGCATTCTATTCAAATAGTTTTAAGAAAATACGGTGATATCTAATATTTGGGGACTTCGAGAAAAATTGTGCCCTAACTCACTGGGTTTCAATTTTTATCGTTGAACTTAAAATATTAAGTATCCATTTGTTTTTAAAATTGAAATTTATAAACTTCAAACCAAAAACTTATTCCCAAGAATTCAAAACGTTGTATCCTAACTTACTGGATATGATGTTTTGTGTTTCGAGGTAAGAATTTCTACAAATAAAGACGGGCCTATCTTCGAAGTCATGAGATGTTATATCCTAACTTACTGGTATAACATTTTATTTCTTTGAGATAGGTAAGTTTTGGTTTTCTTTCTAATAAAAGGATCATATTTTAAAATTTTCAAATTTTCAACATTAGGACATGATTTTATCAATTAGGTACCAATTTCTGGGCGTTATGAGGGTGCTAACCCTTCCTCATACGTAACCGACTCCCGAACCCATTTTCTTGAATTTCGTAGGCCAAAATCAATGTTTTGAAATAAAACGTTTTATAAGGTGGTCCAATCACACTTAAGTAAAAAGGGATTGGTGGCGACTCCATTTTCGTTTTTAAAGTCATCCCCGTTTTTAAAAAACCTATTTAAAAATGGTTTCGACATGTAGGTTGTGTGATTTTTTTATTATTAGCGGTATGAAAATTATGAAAATTTCATTATCATGTTATTTGATATTATGGTATATGTGATTTTCACATGATTTATAAAATGTGAAATTTTGGTACCTTGTGTACATATGTGATTTGCATGTTAAACATGCCTATGTGATTTTAAGTGACTTTGGTCATATCACATGCATGGGGTAGCATATGTGAAAAGTGGGCGTTATTGGCAGTTTTTCTGCAATTTTGGTGACTTGTCCACGATTTTGATTATTAGTAGTTTATCTGCGATTTTGGTGGCTTGTCCACAATTTTGATTATTGGCAATTTATATGCATTACTGTGACACTGTTCACAATTTGGTGTGTTATTGGATGGACGAGTTATGAAGAACTCAATTTTGGTGTGTAGCGAAATTGGTAAGACCGTTCTCACAAAATCTGCATCGTTTTTCGAAATGTATATTGACATGATCATGCATAGTATAAGTGTGCAATATTGAATTATATGAAATTGATATGATTATTATGATTGCATAACGTGGATGTTTATATGTATGTGATTGTGTTTATGTTAATCTCACACTGAACTTTATAGCTCACCCCCTATAGTTTTCTAATGTTACAGATAACCCTGAGGTTAGGATTCGACGATGGCATTTGGAGGAGTTTCACGAAATTCTTTTTAAATTAAAGTAATTAAATTTATTTTGACATTTTGGGTTTGTATTAAGTTTGGGTATGGACTGTGACATGAGACTTTATTTTGGGAATTTTTCATTCTGATTTGAATAAATTGCTTGCATGACATTAAGTTTTAAAAAAATGCATAAATTAGTATTTGATAAGATTTCACTTGAAACTTGGTTTTTAAAATAGAATCTGTTAATAAAACATTTTTCCGCTGCATTTCTAAAAATGAGTTTTTAATAAAATTAGACTTAGTTTCAAAATTATTAATGTTTACAAATGAGTTTTCTAAAGAAATTTGATTTATGAAGTTAATATGTTTTTATTTCCAAATAATGACAAATAACCAAGTTCTCCAATTTTGAATGAAAAGACAAGTGATTAAGAAGTATGATTGAAAATCCGAAATAGTTTTGAATAAACGATTGAATGTTTATAAACGAGATATTATTTATTTCGATTCTTAAAATTTGCACGCTTTTTATGAAGTTAAAATAAACGTTTTATTTCATTTATTTTGAATTGACAAGTTAATAGTTTTAAAATATTTTTTCAAAATTCCAAAAGTTTATTTCGACCATTTTTGTGGACAAATGGTTTTTGAAATGAGATTGAAAATAAAGTTGAATATTCAATTTTACTAGTTTTGAATGAACTACTCAAATGGTTTAAAAAAATATGTTTGAAATCAAGAAAGTTTTTCTAGGCCATTCCGGTGGCCAATGTAGCTTTTCGAATTTGGCCATAACGAATGGGCCAGGTTTGGGGTGTTACATCGAATATGTATAAGACATTTCTCACATGCAACCTAGGAATGATATTTAAGTAACTTAAATACTTTCAAAGTAAATCTAACTAATTCACTAAATTAAAGAACAAACAAATCTAAAGGTAATGCATACAAATACATACTCAATTGTGTTATTCCATCAATATAAACTATATAGATACAATGTAGATAAAAAAAAAAAGAGAACCAAAGGCATTTATAATTCTAACTATAAGCAAATCAAAATAATTAAGCAATGGAAATAAGCTTTATTTGATAAATGTTTTGATATAACAAAGATAATGTTTTGAATAAAATTTAATAAATTTTAAGTGACAATTTATTTCAAAATATTTCTAAGAGATAAACTTTTAAATCTACACTTCAAACACTTGGAAAATATTTTGAACAAGTTTAAAATGGTTAACAAATTTTTTAAACATTTTTAACGAGTCAAAATTGCTCCCAGGGATCAATGTATCAATACCCTCAATAAGGTATCGATACCTCAAACCAAGTATCGATACCCATGATTGGTATTGATACCAAAATAAGCTTCGAAGTTCAGGAAAATAGAGAAAAAATCAAAAGTATCGTTACCTTATTAAAAGTATCGATACCCATGAACTGGAGGTATCAATACCAATTTGAGCTTTGATGTTTTAGAAAAATTGAAAAAAAAATCAAAAGTATCGATACCCTTGCCCGGTATCGATACATTTTTAAGGTTCGATGTTTTGGAAAATCAAAGAAAAATTGCCCAAGTATCGATACCTTCTCCAAGGTATCGATACCTCATAGTAAGTATCGATACATCCCTATTGCATCGATACTATAGGCTTTAATGGTCATTGCATTTAGGCATTAAATGTAACATCCCTTACTCAGTCTGGTTTTCGGACTCGAGCTACAGAAAGCTACAACAGTCAACATAACAAATCAAGTACATTTTTAACTTTAACATTCAATAAATCAACAAAATAATTCATAATTCATATTTGGCATGATTTACAAACAATTTCAAGTCTTAATCGAGCTTAAGAAGCTCTTGCGTTGACTTGAGTAAAAATAAAGACTAAATTGTAAACTTTTAAATAACTAGGGATGTAACACCCCAAACCCGACCTAGATGTTATGGCCGAATCTAACGATGTCACATGGAATGGGATTTGAAAGTGAATTTATCAAGTTAAAACCGTTTCCTTTTATTATCTTCTATTACTCTCTCATTAATTTCAAAATCAACTTCTCGATAATTTGATTCGTTTGAAATCAAGTTCTGTAGTGGCTTTTAAAACCGTGATATTTAAAGAAAACCTTTCACATTTAGGGAAAATGTTGTTTTTAATTAAACCAAGTTTTCGTTGAACTTTTGCACTTTAAAAATCCATAAAATCAGTTAAAATCCCAAGATAAAGGCAACCAGTCCAAAAGTCCCAATTTACATCAAAATACCTCCAAAATAATATAAATTAAAAACCTTAAATGGAATTAACTCAGTTAAAAAGTCATGTGGTCACCGTTGAGTTCTCCGCCGCACCGATTCGTCTAAGTCTAGGGACTATCTGTACAAATAAAATAGAAAGGGGTGAGTTTACGTAAACCTAGTGTGTAATCCCCACAGAAGACATGCATACAGTCGTACAACAATTAGCAATTAAATGCAGTTTGGGCCTAAGCCCATTATAGATTCAGTTTCAGTTTAAAATTAGGGCCTTAGCCCATCTCAGATACAGTGTGCATACAGTAACAGAAATTAATATCCTACCCACCAGCCTCTACACACCATCTCCGACCATCCCTACACACCATGTGGGGTTTAAAACACCTACCTAGCCCTACACACCAATTCGTACCGAATGCGGAACATATTAATAATATTGCAGCTGAGCTACCAGATAATAGGCATGAAAGCCTTTCAGTACACTTCCTCCAATAATCAAACATCCCCGCCAATGCAGATGCAACTAAACATGCTCAATGGAGACATACAGGATTACATGCTTACATGCTATAGTTCAGTTATCAGTCATACATACAGATCAGTGCACATGCATAACAACATGCTCAATACATACAGTATAATCAGATCACACGATTTAGGATCTAAGTAGCGCTTACCGACCCTACAGTAGGTTCACAATCGACTTAGGTGACCCATGCAACCCTAAGAAACATTTTAACTAAATGGGCCCACACACCCATGTGGTTTGCCCATATGGCCCACATGCCCAGATTGGCCTTGCCTGTGTGGATCATACAGCCTGGCCCAGATATCACACGCCCGTGTGGCATTTTCGTGTGGGCCCACACGCCTAGTTTGGTTTAGCCCGTGTGGCCCACACGGCTACACTCTGGCCATCACATGGCCATGTCTTGCGCATGGCCTGGCCTTCGTTGATCACACGGTCGTGTTATCACACACGTCCTACCACATGGGCGACCACACGCCCGTGTAGCATCGATAGTTTGTAATTTTAGCTTTCATCGAATCCGTTTTCTGTATTTTCGGGTACACACATGGTATCATTTCGATACGAAACCACTCCCAAAGACCAACACTTAAAATCGATACCACAAACTTCTCAAAATCAGTCATAAATCCCGATTAAACTGAAATCACAAAATCGATAATATTTCAATCAAATATTTAACACTTACACAATAACCCCGAACGATTCAGCTACGATTCTAAACGAGGAGAGCCTCTAACTTCTTAATTCACTGTTGCGAAAACAAACAATGAGTCTCCAAATGAAAATTGAAAAACAAGATTACCAAAAAGAACATTTACATCCACTTACCAAAAAAATAAACAGAGGGGGCGCAAAAGGAAATAGTTGAAGCAGAAATTAAAACGAAAAAAAAGAATGGGGAGGCAGAATTTTGGCAGAAGGAAGAGAAAAGAAGTCAGTTTTCTTCAGAGAATTTTGTTTGGGAAAATAAATTTACCCCAATCCATAAATTCACTCATCCACTCACCCTCTACTTAGAATTCCAACAGCACTGAAACACTTGTGTAAAACCTAGCAAAAATAAACTCCTACGCTCGCGCAGAGATTCGAAAACTTGACCATCAGCAAACTAACACTCCACTTAACCACTAGACCAGCAAGCCTATTCTAATATGTTTCTACAAATAATTAAATATAAACCCAACCTCCTAACGCAAGGCTTAGATTAGAAAAATATCAAAATTTGCCAAGGATAGGGCTTGAACTTGACACCTCACACACACACCCAGAACAGTTAACCGCTGAAGTAGACAAACAGTTGTGTCACATTTTAACAGAAACAAAAATAAGAATTTTGGGGCGTTACAAGGGAAAAATCACAAAAAAAGGGTCATACTACTGTCTGCCTAGGCTGTGTTAAAAACTATAACCGTGTAAGGTGGAGTCACATAGCTGTGTATTCAAGCCGTGTAACTCACTGTGGCCATGTGGACCTAAATGCAAAATCTTACAAGCAATCATATAACCGGATGGCTGGGCTACGTAAGAGACTAAAACCATGTGGAAAAACCATTAACCAAATTTACAGTGCCACATGGGAGTGTGGTCAGCCCATGTAATAAACTAAAACTGTGTTTACCTATAACCTCCCAATTCATAAATCGTATATGGTCGTGTCATGGGCTTGTGTGTGTCACACGGTCGTGTGTTAGCCCGTGTGTGCCAAAAAGTACCTTATAATGCAAGTTATAAAACCAAACTCTCAAATATACCATAAGTATGCATTTAACCATTCTTTGAACCTATTCAAAATGTACCAAAAGAATACCAAAACTGTAATGCCCCAAAAATTTAGGGTTTGTAATTTTACATGTTTTGACACAAATTGCTTATTTGCTTTAATGGCTAAGTGATTTGGGTGTGTTTGGAAGTGTGTGAGAAGTCTTGAGTTCAAACCTAGGCTTTAGCAAAATTTTAGTTTTTCCTCTTAAGTAAACCTTGGCTCTGGACTGTAGGCCTTATAAATAAATGTGGTAGATTTATGTCACAAAAGAACTTGTAGTCTAGTGGTAAGTAGCGTGTTTAAGCCCTCAAGGGAGCTCGAGTTCGAATCCCATGGAATGTAAAGGATATTTATTTTATTTCTTTATGGTGAGAGAGGTGGAGTTTGACTGAAACTCTACTGGATGAGGTTTGAATTGGTCAAGGAGGAGAGAATCAGGGGATGTGGTTGGTAGTTAAGTGATTTGGAGGAGGAAATCAATGAATTCAAACCTTGGAGAGATGTAGTCGATTGGGGAAGCTTAGGTATGCAAATTTGGCTAGAGGTCTCTTTTGTATGCATTTTGGCATTTTGAGAGCATTTTTGGGATATTATTGTTGTTCCAGTTTCGAGTTTTGGGTGTTGTGATAACTAGTCTTGGTTTTCTGAGTGCCTAATTTTCCTGCTTTCTCCTCTTTTGCGATTTTGTGCTCTTCCTTAGTGATCAAATTGCTTTTAGGCATTTTCTTTGCTTTATTTCTTTAAGCCGAACCTTGTCTCTCTAATCTCGATCTTAATCCTTCATTTGGCCAAACCCTTGTCCCTCTTCTCTCACAATCAAAGTTAACTACATTATTATTCTTTCCCTTTTATTCACCTTTCTTTTCCTCTCAATATCTCTCTTTGTCTTGGCTGAACTTAACATTACTCTTCTTCTATTATTCTTATTTTGTTTCCTCTATTCTTTTACAAGTCAATTCTTCTCCTCTCTTGTCCCTTGAACTCCATTTTTCCCTCATAAATACTAATCTGACTACTCTTTGATATTTTGGTTTTGGTTTTACAAGACTTTAGAGAAATCGATTGGCATTTGTATGTTCCTTCTCTAGTTTGCTATTATTCCAGGTATTATCGATGAGTGAAAGGTATAAGTGTTCTCGAGTTGTCGAAACCCTGTCTCTCAATATTTGATTAAAGTATTTTTGACACCTTATTTTTGGGTATAGTCCAATTACTCTTAGATTCTGGAAGTGTTATGTATAAGGCTTTAGGCTACATTTTAATCGATTCTATCTATCTATCTGTCGTTTGTGCAGTTAAGCGCCAGGATACGTATGGTTGATTCTAGCCACGATCTAAGTATATTTAGCCATACTTCATTCGGTCAAGGTAAGCAAGAGTATTATTTGGGGATTAGATGACTATGAACACTGTTAAGGAAGAGACTAACTGAAGGTTGGAATGAATGTAGGTTGGTGCTCAATAGTTTTTTCAAGTGTTCGCAAACAGGTGTGTACACACCTTGATCTGACTGTAACACAGCAAAAATCGAAAAGCTAGAAATATGGTGATTGAGGCCACATGGGTGTATGAACGCTCATGTGGTAAATTGAGCCCACAATTATGGGCGATAGACTGTAGAGGCCACCACGAGCGTTCTCGTGCTATTGGCTGTTATGGGCCTCGTTAGGCTGAAATGGCCATGTGGGCCCAATGGGCTCGTGAGCTCCACACAAATAAATCCATGACAAGTGAAAAACACAGGATTGGGCTATGTTGTTCGCATAGCCGTGACTGAATTTGGGCTAGATGGGCCACATGAGCATGTGGGCCCACTTAGGCCGAATATTGGGCTTTGGGCCCATTTACATCATTTGATCATATAGGTTATCTGTGTCACTCGAGGTGACTGTGGACCTTTGGAAAGGTCATTATCTGCACTAATACCATAAAATAGGTAAAATAACCAAAATACCCCTAAAAGGTAAAAATTACCATTTTACGCCTAGAGGTAAGTCGATTGATGAATGCATATTTTTGTATGATTGTATTGAGTAGAATATACTACATACACGAGATATTTATGACATGGCATACTGCATGGGGTTGGGATATTGTTATGGAAGAAGTGTACTGTTACTGGTGGCTTTGCCACAAGTACTGTTATTGGCAGCTTTGTTGAGATAATGATACTAGCAGCTCTGGTGCAATATTGTTACTGGTGGCTTAGCCACATATCTTTATCTTGGCGGCTCTGCTTGTGTTATTATCTTGGCGACTATGCTTTTAATATTGGTGTGTTGGTTGGGTAGGTCGATTTTATCCCCACATAGTATGCTATTTGGTATGGGTGGTGTGTTGGTTGGATTGGGGTGGCTTGCATATTTGCACCATACCGATACTGTATTGGGCTTAGGGCCATATTGATTACTGTAATGGACTAAGGCCCATACTATCTTTATTCTTGAATAGGGTCGGGCCCAGCATCATTCTTGCATGATAGGAGATTACACACTGAGTTCCCGTAACTCACCCTTTTCTTTTAACTGTACAGGTAATCCCCAACCTTAGATGATTTGGAGCTGCGAGGGACTCGGAGGTGGCCAAACATTTGTTAATATTTTATTTTAGACCTAGTTACTTAAATTTTTATATTAGGTTGATATTTATGTAATAAGGCCTTTGGTGATTTTAATTTCTTTTAATTGGGTTTAATTTCTTATTTTGAAACTGCCAAACTGATACAAACAAGTTTTCAAGAATAATAACAATTTTAAAAGACAAACATACATTTTTAAACCTCAAAATGACATTCATTAAAGTAGCTTCCGCAGGTTTTTAACCAACTAAGAAACCAACAGTAACAAGCATGGCAATCATTCAAAAACGATTTTCTCTCAACAAGCTTGATTTTGAAAAACACTTCAATGTGACACGTCAGATTCGATCGTAACATCTAGGCAGGGTTTGGGGTGTTACATTTAGTAGTATCAGAGCCTGGTTGCAAAACTTGGTTGTGGAATGGGTTTTGAAAAAGTCTTTCTGAAAGTAGATTTTAAAGATTTGAAACATTTTTGAAAGATGTACAAGTGTAGCACATCGAGTCTCTGGTGCCAAATCTATAAGTTCTCTAATTCTGATTACTGTTATACTGTGAAACTCTGGATAGAGGAAACTGAGACCGTAGGAGACTGTAAACTGTAGTGAGACCTCGATCTACGAAAACAAACCCCTAATGACTATTTTTCATAATACATTTGTTAATAATTATTGAAACTATAATCTGATGCATAAGAATTTTTAATAAGATAAAGTGTATATCAAAATGAGTACAAGAGGTATTTGCGGAAGGGGTACACGAGGTTGCGGTAGGGGTCGAGGAAGTGCTCAGGCCGGATCATCGACATTGGGCCATATGTCTGTTGGGGAAGCACTAGCCTCACCAGTAACTGAGACGGGGTCTTATAATCGAGCAGCTAGGGATGATGCTCTATCCCAAGTGATGCTCTGCGTTCTAGAGAGGGTTGCTAGAGCTAGTATTGGAACAGTGGGTCAAGGGTCAATTTCAGAGCGATTCCGGTCTAATGGAGCGAAAATTTTTAGGGGTATTTCTAGAGTAGCCCCAAATGTGGCAGAGTACTGGTTAGAGGCTACCGAACAGATAATGGATGACCTTGACTATACTACGGAGTAAAAATTAAAAGGGGATGTGTCCTTACTGCGAGATGAGGCCTACCAATGGTGGCTTACCGTGAGAGAGGGTATGCAGGCTGACTGGATGACATGAATTTTTTTTAAGGCGGCCTTCCAAGGGAAATATGTGGGCGCAAGTTATGTGGACGCCCGAAGAAGGGAATTTCTAAACCTGACCTGAGGGAATAAGACAGTTACGGAATATAAGGCAGAGTTCTTGCGATTAATTCGATATGCTTGAGGGATAGTAGCAACTGAGTATGAATGCTGTGTACATTTTGAGGATGGCTTTCGAGATGAGTTAAGGGTATTGATAGCTTTGCAAAAGGAGCGAGATTTTGCTGCTCTTGTAGAAAAGGTAAAGATTATTGAAAAGGTGAAGCACTCGGAGTGCCAGAACCATGAAAAAGATAAGGGTAAAAATAAGAGGGATTTTGGGCCCTCAAGTTCTTCTAGAAGGCCTATTAAGAAGGCTAGGTTTGATGGGCCGGTTCGAACTGGAGTTCCTGTTGCTATTGTTAGACCACAGCCTTGAGCTGATTATGGGAGATCTCACCAGGGTGAGTGCTGGAAGAGGAGTGGGGCATGCTTCAGATGCGAATCCATGGATCATCAAGTTAAGAATTGTCCCCAGAGGCCTGTTCAGATACAAGTTGCAGAACAGGGTTATGGTCAGCCAGTGAGAGGTGGTCAGCAGCCACCGAGAGGCCGTGAGTAGGCCAAAGGTGGTAATGGTAGGGGACGAGGTCGTGAAGCACCAAGAAAAGTGCTAGTAACATTGAGGTGAGGTAGCCAGCTCTGGTATATGCTGCTCGTCGCCGAGAGGATGGTGACGCTCCAAACGTTATAACCGGTACGTTCCTGATTCATAATGTACCTTACACTACTCTGATTGATCCTTGGGTATCATGTGTGAGAGTACTGCTAATGAAATTATGGTTTTAAGTCCTCTGGGATAGTCAATAAGAGTAGATAAATTGTTCAGAAATGTGCCCCTAGAGGTTCAAGGGGTTGTCTTTTTGGCGGACTTGATGGAATTGCTGTTTGGTGAATTTGACCTTATATTGGATATGGATTGGCTGGTGAAACACCATGCAAGTTTGGATTGTACTGCTAAGCGTATGGTGTTGAGAACTACTAAGGATAAAGAAGTGGCGGTAATTGGAGAGCGAACGGACTTCCTGTCTAATGTGATTTCTGCACTAAGGGTGAAAAATTGGTTCGCAGAGGTTGTGAGGCTTTTTTAGCCTATATTGGAGTATTTGACTCGGAGGGTCCTTCTGTTGGAGATATCAAGACAGTTAAGGATTTTTTTGATGTGTTTCCTGATGAGCTCCCTAGGTTGCCTTCCAATCGCGAAGTTGAATTTGGTATCGAGCTCTTGCCTGGAACAGCTCTAGTATCCATCACCCCTTATAAGATGGCACCAAAGGAGCTGGTAGAGTTAAAAGCTCAGATCCAAGAGCTGCTAGATCGAGGATTCATTCGACCTAGTGTGTCTCTGTGGGGAGCACCAGTGTTATTCGTAAAGAAAAAAGATGGGTCCATGCGCATGTGCATCGATTATCGGTAACTTAATAAGCTGACTATCAAGAATAAGTATCCTTTACCGAGGATCGACGATCTATTTGATCAGCTGCAAGGAGCTTCGATTTTCTCCAAGATAGATCTTTGTTCTGGGTACCATCAACTGAGGGTTAAAGAGGCTGATGTGTATAAGACTGTGTTTAGGACTCGTTATGGTCATTACGAGTTCCTAGTGATGCCGTTTGGGCTGATGAATGCACCAGCTACTTTTATGGATCTGATAAACTGAGTATTCCAGCCCTACCTGGATTGGTTCGTGGTGGTATTTATAGATGATGTCTTGGTGTATTCGAGAACCGAGGATGAACATGATGCACATCTCTGAATTTTTTGCAAATTTTAAGGGAGAAACAACTGTACGCTAAGTTCAGTAAGTGTGAGTTCTGGCTACGAGAAGTGACATTTCTTGGTCAATTGGTATCTACCGAGGGGATTAGGGTTGATCCTCAAAAAATTGAAGTCGTACTGGATTGGAAACCACCTAAGATCGTATCTAAGATTCGAAGCTTTCTGGGTCTTGCAGGGTATTACAGACATTTTGTTGAGGGTTTTCTTGATTGTTGCACCTCTGACTAAGTTGCTGCGTAAAAGGGTACCATTTAAATGGACCGATAAGCAGCAAGAAAGTTTTGAGAAACTGATGAAAGTTCTAACTGAGGCCCCTGTCTTAATACAACTAGCGTTTGGGAAGGAATTTACTGTCTATAGTGTGCATCACACATTAGATTGGGTTGAGTGCTGATGTAGGAGGGTAAGGTGGCAGCTTATGCGTATCATCTGCTTAAGACTCATGAGGCAAATTACCCAACTCATGACTTAGATTTAGCCGCGGTGGTATTCACATTGAAAATTTGGAGGCAATATTTATGTGGCGAAAAGTATATTATCTACACAGACCACAAGAGCCTCAAGTACCTCCTCACTCAAAAGGAGCAGAATCTTAGGCAGTGAAGATGGATAAAGCTGCTTAAGGATTATGATTGCTCGATTGAGTACCATCTGGGTAAGGCTAACGTGGTAGCTGACGCACTGAGCCGTAGGGCTGTATCCGATTTAAGAGGAATGTTTGCTCGTCTCAGCTTGTATGATGATGGTAGCTTGTTGGCTGAGCTGCAACTTAAACCGACGTGGACTGTACATATTAAGGATAAGCAGTTATTGGACGAGTCACTAGTTCCTCGTTTTCGGCAGGTGGAGAAAGGGGAAACTTCAGATTTTGGGCTGAATAGTGAAGGAGTATTTTATTTCTGTGGGAGAGTTTGTGTATCAAAGGATTCTGATCTAAGGTAGTCTATACTGCGAAAGACACATAGTAGTCCATACGCTATGCATCCTGGAGGAAACAAGTTATACAAAAATCTTCGTGAGCTGTATTGGTGGCCAGGATTGAAATGTAAAGTTACTGATTTTGCGGATAAGTGCTTGACGTGCCAGCAAGTTAAAGCTAAGCATCAACTGCCTTCAAGGTTACTGTAGTCGGTTAATATTCCACTTTGGAAGTGGGAGAGAGTAACCATGGATTTTGTGAGTGGGCTGCCATTAACACCTACTAAAAAGGATTCGGTATGGGTTATTGTAGACCGATTGACTAAATCTGCCCATTTCATACTAGTCTATACTAATTACTCATTGCAAAAGCTGGCGAAGTTGTATGTGGCTGAGATTGTGAGACTGCATAGGGTACCGTTTTCCATTATATCTGATAGAGACCCTCGATTCTCATCTCGATTCTGGAAGAAATTACACGAGGCTTTGGGTACTAGGTTGGACTTCAATACTGCGTTCCATCCCAGACAGATGGCCAGTCAGAAAGGATGATTCAGATACTGGAGGACATGTTAAGAAGTTGTGTTATTGATTTTGAGGCAGATGGGAAGACTATTTGCCACTAGCAGAGTTCGCGTATAATAACACCTATCAGTCCAGTATTCAAATGGCACCGTACGAGGCGTTATATAGTTGTAGGTGTCGTACTTCTACCTGTTGGACTGAGCTGGCGAGCGACGAGTTTTGGGGCCAGAGTTAGTTTCTAATACGGAAAAAAAGGTAAAACTGATTCGAGACTGGTTAAAGAAAGCATCTGATAGGCAGAAGTCTTACGCGGATCTTAAGTGCCGAAAGATTGAGTATTCTGTGGGGGATTTCGTATTTCTCAAGGTCTCCCCATGGAAGAAGGTACTAAGGTTTGGACGGAAGGGTAAGCTTAGCCCTAGATTTATTGGGCCTTATTGAATACTAAAGCGCGTGGGACCTGTTGCCTATCAACTGGAGTTGCCTCCAAAGTTAGACCGGATTCACGATATGTTCCATGTCTCCATGCTGAGGCATTATCATTCTGATCCCTCGCATATAGTACCAGTCGAGGAGATCGAGGTTGGGCCAGATATGACCTTCGAGGAGGAGCCAGTGCAGATATTGGACCGTGAGGTTAAAGTACTGAGGAAGAAAACCATTCCGCTAGTCAAAGTGCTTTGGCGTAATCATAATTCAGAAGAAGCCACGTGGGAACCCAAGGAGGCGATTTGAAATCAATACCCTCACTTATTTTGACCAGGTAAATTTTGAGGCTGAAATTTCTTTTAGGGGGTATAATTGTAACGCCCAAAACTTTAGGGTCTATAATTTTACATGTTCTGGCACAAATTACTTGTTTGCTTTAATGGCTAAGTGATTTGGGTGTGTTTGGGAGTGTGTGAGAAGTCCTGAGTTCAAACCTAGGCTTTAGTAAAATTTTAGTTTTTCCTCTTAAGTATACCTTGACTCTGGACTGTAGGCCTTATAAATAAATGTGGTAGATTTATGTCACAAAAGAACTTGTAGTCCAGTGGTAAGTGGAGTGCTTAAGGTTGCAAGGGAGCTCGAGTTCGAATCCCATAGAATGCAAAGGGATATTTATTTTATTTATTTATGGTGAGAGAGGTGGAGTTTGACTGAAACTCTGCTGGATGAGGTTTGATTTAGTCAAGGAGGATAGAATCAAGGGATGTGGTTGGTAGTTAGGTGATTTGGAGGAGATTTAGGAGGAAATCAAGGAATTCAAAACTTGGAGAGTTATAGCCGATTGGGGAAGCTTAGGTATGAAAATTCAGCTAGGGGTCTCTTTTGTGTGCATTTCGACAATTTGAGAGCATTTTTAGGATATTATTGTTGTGCCAGTTTCGAGTTTTGGGTGTTGTGACAACTAGTTTTGGTTTTTTTGAGTGTCAAATTTTCCTGCTTTCTCTCTTTTGTGATTTTGTGCTCTACCTTGGTGATTAAATTACTTTTGGGCATTTTCTTTGCTTTATTTCTTTAAGCTAAACCTTGTCTCTCTACTCTCGATCTTAATCTTTCATTTGGCTGAACCCTTGTCCCTCTTCTCTCACAATCAAAGTCAATTACATTATTATTCTTTCCCTCTTTATTCACCTTTCTTCTCCTCTTAATATCTCTCTTTGTCTTGGCTGAACTTAACATCACTCTTCTTCTATTATTCTTATTTTGTTTCCTCTCTTCTTTTACAAGTCAATTCTCCTCCTCTTTGTCCCTTGAACTCTATTTTTCCCTCATAAATACTAAGCCGACTACTCCTTGGTATTTTGGTTTTAGTTTTACAAGACTTTAGAGAAATCGGTTGGCATTTGTATGTTTCTTCTATAGTTCGCTATTATTCTAGGTATTACCAAGGAGTGAAAAGTACAAGTGTTCTCGAGTTGTCAAAACCCGCCTCCCAATATTCGATTAAGGTATTTTCGACACCTTGTTTTTGGGTATAGGCTAATTAATCTTAGATTCTGGAAGTGTTATGTATAAGGTTTTGGGCTACATTTTAATCGGTTCTATCTATATGTCGTGTGTGCAGTTAAGCGCCAGGATACGTGGTTGATTCTAGCCACGATCTAAGTATATTTGGCCATACTTCATTCGGTCAAGGTAAGTAGGAGTATTGTTTGGGGATTAGATGACTATGAACACTGTTAAGTAAGAGACTAACTGAAGGTTGGAATGCATATAGGTTGGTGCTCAAGAGTTTTTGCAAGTGTTCGCAAATAGGTGTGTACACACCCTGATCTGACTGTAACACGGCAAAAGCCGAAAAGCCAAAAATACGGCGATTGAGGCCACATGGGCGTGTGAACGATCATGTGGTAAACTGAGCCCACAATTATGGGCGATAGACTGTAGAGGCCACCACGAGCGTTCTCGTGCTCTTGGGTCGTTATGGGCCTCGTTAGGCTGAAATGGGCCGTGTGGGCCCAATGGGTCGTGGCCTCACACAGAGTAAATCCACAACAAATGATAAACACTAGACTGGGCTATGTTGTTTGCATAGCCGTGACTGAATTTGGGCTGGATAGGCTACACGAGCGTGGGACCCACTTGGGCTAGATATTGGGCTTTTGGGCCCATTTATATCGTTTGATCATATAGGTTATCTGTGTTGCTCGAGGCGACTGTGGACCTTTGGAAAGATCGTTATCTGTACTGAAACCCTAAAATAGGTAAAATGACCAAAATACCCTTAAAGGGTAAAAATACCATTTTACCCCTAGAGGTAAGTCGACTAATGAATGTATATTTTTGTATAACTGTACTGAGTAGGACATACTGCATACACGAGATGTTTATGACATGGCATTCTGCATAGGGTTGGGATACTATTATGGAGGAAGTGTACTGTTACTGGTGGCTTTGCCACAAATACTATTAATGGTAGCTTTGCTGAGATATTGGTACTGGTAGCTCTGTTGCAATACTGTTACCGATGGCTTAGCCACATATACTGTTACTGGCAACTCTGCTGCGTTATTATTACTGGCAGCTATACTGCAATATTGGTGTGTTGGCTGGGTGGGTTGATTTTATCCCCACATGGTGAGTTGGTTGGATTGAGGTGGGGTGGGTTGCATATTTGCACCATACTGATACTGTATTGGGCTTAGGGCCACATTGATTACCGTAATGGGCTAAGGCCCACACTGCATCATTCTTGAATAGGGCTCGAGCCCGATCATTCTTGCATGATAGGGGATTACACACTGAGTTCTCGTAACTCACCCTTTTCTTTTAACTGTACAGGTAATCCCCAGCCTTAGATGATTTGGAGCTGTGAGGGACTCGGAGGTGGCCACACGTTTGTTAATATTTTATATTAGACCTAGTTATTTAAATTTTTATATTGGGTTGATATTTATGTAATAAGGCCTCTGGTGATTTTAATTTTTTTAATTGGGTTTAATTTCTTATTTTGAAATTGCCAAATTGATACAAACAAGTTTTCAAAAATAATAACGGTTTTAAAAAACAAACACACATTCTCAAACTTCAAAATGACATTCATTAAAGTAGCTTCCTCGGGTTTTTAACCAACTAAGAAACCAACAGTAACAAGCATGGCAATCGTTCAAAAACTATTTTCTCTCAACAAGCCTGATTTTGGAAAACACTTCGATGTGACACATCAGATTCGGTCGTAACGTCTAGGTCGGGTTTGGGGTGTTACAAAAATATATAGTTTTCCTAACTCTAACCAATATGCCTCAAGGAACCATCAAAAACATGAAACAATACCAAATTTCATCTCATTTCATACCAACAAAGTGAATGAACGATATATACCTTAAACACAATCAAAATGTGAACTTTCATTCATATGTTATTGACCAAAAATACCAAATACACAACCTATGACGTTGATATTCAAAACCATCCACATATAATACCTAAAACATCCAAATTTTATCATCAAACTTTTATACCATAATGTCCAACACAATCTCACCTATTCAAACATTACATA
The DNA here is from genome assembly GCA_025506655.1 of Gossypium rotundifolium. Classification (NCBI taxonomy): domain Eukaryota; kingdom Viridiplantae; phylum Streptophyta; class Magnoliopsida; order Malvales; family Malvaceae; genus Gossypium; species Gossypium rotundifolium. The sequence goes on from CP106731.1 coordinate 121,589,217, forward strand.
ACATAACTAATCATGCCAAACATTCATATAAATCTATCACTTTTCCAATGCTTAACAACCACATTGAAAATTACCTTTTCAAGCCATGATCAAACATATCAAAAGGCCATCAAGCACACATTCTTTATATAACACCATTCACACTTTACTATTACAAAACACTTATATACAATTTAACCTCTATTACATGCCACTTAACCAAATTGAACGTTAAAAGTCTACCAAAATGGAGGCTGAATAGTGTGATTTTCTAGATGATCCGACTGTCGAGTTCCACAAAAAATAACCACAGGAAACCCAAAACGAAATAGAGTAAGCTTCTAATAATGTCACACCCCAGAATTGAGCCTAGGAGTTTCGAGGGTAAAATGAGAATTTTAGCTCTAGTGTGTTCGGGAATTTCGTAGCATGGTAAACCGAAATTATTTTCAATCATAGCTTTTGAAAAGTTAAATCAATTTTTGAAAATAATGCTGAAAAGACTTTCAAATTTAAATTAAGGATTGATTTGTAAAACGGTCTAAATTTTAAGTGTTTATAAGGTAATTAAACCAAACTTTAAAAATCAAACCTATTTTTCCCCTCCATCTTTATAAAACCCACAATAGGTTCCTCCTATTCTTTTGTGTTGTTATCCGTTTGCATTCCTAAGCCTTATTCACCAAATTTTGATTCTTAAACTACATTCTATTAATTTTTATCAACACCCAAGCCATAAATCTTCATAGAATCTCAAGAAAAACACCAAAAAACACCATAGATTTCTCCATTGTTAACCTTTTGGGTTTTTCGGGTTTTTGATCAAACACTCAATTTTTCATCAACTAAGGTAACCATTCATCTTTCTATTAGTTTTAAATGTTATCTAGTCTTTTAAACTGAGTTTTAGCAATTAAATTGTATCTTTTAAATAAAAGCCAAAAATTGGGTCGTTAATGGCGGATTTTAGGATTTTGAATAAAAACATGGTTTCAAAGTGTTTTTCAATTAGTTTTGATGTAACTAGAGGGTTTTAAATTTACTTTAAAGTTTCGTTAAGGATTTCTAAGGATTTAATTTTGTGAAAATTACCATAACATGTCGAAAAATTTTGATACCATGAATTGGGTCGTTTTGCGTAGTTTAAAGGTTAAGAATCTGTCATAAGTGAATAATTAGATCTATGGTACTCGTTTTAGGCAAAAAGATTAAGTATAGACCGATATTTGAATTTCAAGTTTGCTTTGTCGAAGGTTTCGATTACAAGAGATTTTAGCTTAGGCTTGTGTTTTGATTGTTTGAAGTGAGTCTTTGGCTGATTGTTGATTTTTTTGTTGTGTGATTTACCTTGTTGAAGCTTCAAAATCGTTAGGACCTTTAACGATAAAGATAAAGGCAAGGAAAAGCTAGTTTAAACTTTCGGCGATTAGATGAAAACGCCAACGGTGAGTGTTTGGAATCACTACTTGTAGACATGATTCATAGTGTTAATTGGGAGCCTAATAATGACCTAAATCCCTATCATAAGTTTCGAGGTTAGCTTTCTATTTTCCTTGCTTTATTTTGGCAAATTATGTGATTATGTGAATAATTGTGGATTGATTATTATGATGTGATATCATGATATGAGACATTTGTGTTGACTATTGTGAATTGTGTTGTGTTATGGGCATGATATACATGCCAAATGACAATGATAATGATATGCTAAAAAAATGCAAACTTGTAGTGAAAGTGAGCGTAATTTCGGTAATTATATATGTGTTGAGTTATGGAATGTGATATTATTATTACTGGTAAATGAGAGAATACTTGTATGTGATATATGATGTATTAATTTTAATGCACACATATGTGGTTGGTTATGTGATGGCTCAATGAGCATTATTGTGGCATTTAAAGTGCAATTAAATATGAATTCGATAAGCATGCATTGTGTACAAGTTGTGATTTAAATTGGTGAATTTGAACAGAGATGTTATGCATTAGATCAGTAATTAAAATATGTTATGGATATTTTGGCCTTTTGATCTCTTAAAACTGTTGGATATAGTTGGCATGCCATAGGGTTGTAAGTACTCACCTATATGTGTTATTTGATTTAGGCATTAAGGCCTTGAGACATGTTGGAAAGATAAGGGATTGTGAGCTAAGCTCCATTCAACGAGACATGTTTGGTGTGATGGAGAGTGTTAGCTATATGCTACACTTTTTGGGAAATGTTCGAATCTACGAGTCATTTGGTGTGTTGGAGATTCGTATATCCGATGTGTGGTGGTAGAGACCACTTTTATGTTTCATAACCTCAAGTGATAAATTATCGTTTAAATGTAATCTTATTTGTTGTGATAATACTATGTGAGATGGAAACATAAACATGTGAATAATATGCTAAATGAGTTTATTTAAGTTTCATGAAAATGTTAGTATGTTCTCATAGTAAATTACGTATGTAAGTGTCATTTGAGTCGCTCTCACTTAACTTGTGAATATAAACTTGTGAGTTATTGGGGCATGTATATGTTGTTTAGTCTTGATGAATTATTGTAAAATGAATTAATGAAGCATGAACACATAATTCTGACTCGATTAGAATATAGTTGTGAACGTGTTGTAGTATGCTCTTATTTAACCTTTGATATTGTGTATACATTGTGGTTACTCCGACATTCATTGAGCTTGTTAAGCTCACGCACTTCTTTTTAAACCATTACAGATTAGTTGTGTCCTGTTGTGAGCGGTGTGGTTCCAAGGGAGTGATACAAGCAAGACATTAGCTTTTTTTTTTTTGTAGGTGTTTTATGATTATTATGTTGAATTGTGGGAATAAGGCAATCTGGTAGAAATATTGCATGATATTGCCATGATGTTTTAGCTGATTTTGCCTTGATGTCTTGAGTATTTTTGTAACTTATTTACTCTTAAGATTTAAAGACTTGGACCTTGATATGTTGATTCTTTCTCGAACATAATTTGATGTTTTGAACTGTTATTATAGTCGTTTTGATGATTGTTTGAAGAGGTGAAAGTTGTATGTTGATTGGATTTAAGCTAGGTTGAGTTGCTTTAAAATGTTGTATTTTTGTAGTCTAGAGTAGAGGTATCAATATTCGGGTTTTAAAAATGATACCTTTATGATTTTCAAATGTGTAGGAAGTCATTTTTGCAATTTGGTATCGATAACATATCACGAGTATCGATACTCAGGGTAAAATAATCGATAATTTAACAAAATGCTATTTTGGTCTCGATTTTCCAATCGATACCGATATCTTTTGAGGAAATATCGATACCATTGCTATAGTATTGATACCTACGTACTTGTTCTGAAATTTCTACTATGTGGTTCAAAAGCATGTATAATTGTAGTATTAGTTCAATGGAAGTATGCCACGCATGACATAATGTTGGATGTTGTACGTTAGACTGAAAGTCGCGTGAATGCTAAATAAAAGATTGATTTTCTTAAAAATGTGACAATTTACTATAAGTGCGATGTGTTATGGTGGTGTGACATCCTAATATTTGGGCTCAGCGACTGAGCCAGATGTAGGGTGTCACAAATAAGATTAGTAAGTTCATAGGTTGAAAATAATGTATGTATTAGCCCGATCGATGACCTAGTCAAAATAGTGATTGCGAGATCACGAATTCGAAGAAGAAATATATATTTTATGGTTTTTATGAGGTCTATGACATGTTTTCATAGTTGTGCGAAAATTTCATGAAGAAATTTTATGATTTAGTGATTAATTTATCTTTTAGGACTAAATTGAAAAATTTGAAACATATGAGATTCTAGAAGTTTTAAGTACGAGATAGCATTAGAAAATTTATTACAGGTCCTTATTTAGTAGACCATTATATCTCATGATGGACAAAAATGGACATGGAAGGGAAAAAATCTCAAGGAAAGGCCTTAAGGGCATTTTGGTCATTTAGTTAATAAATTAATAAAAAGGAAAAAAAGTCAAAATTGGTGTCCATCTTCTTCCTAAGTGCCAAAAATTGAAGAGAAGCCATAGCTAGGGTTTTGTTCATTTTCAAGATCAAAGTAAGTGCATCCTAGCCTCGTTTTTAATGTTCTTTACATTTTTAGATCCTCGTAGCTCGATCTAGCTATTTCTACCACTATTTTGAGCTAGAGTTTGTGTTTAAAATTTTACCCATGGATGACATACATGTATTTTGATGTCTAGTGGTAGAATATGAAAGTTTGAAGGGTGATAAACAACTTTTGCTAGATGATTTTTGGTGAAATTGATAAAAAGGACTTATTTGCAAAAGATGAAATAATATGTGTATAAAATGTAAAATAGTTAAAAATTTTGGGCTGCTATAAGAGGGAATATGAACCGACTAGGCTTGGGTGTGTGAAAAATGAACACATTTCATTTTTCGAGCCTAGGGACTAAAGTGTAAAAATTGAGAAAGTTAAGGGCTAAATTGTAAATTTTGCCATAGGAAGATTTTGGACTGATTTGAATAATGTGTATATTAAATAAGCTAAATATGTCATTATAGATCAAGAAGAACATGGAATCAACCTTGACCGAGGAAAAGGCAAGGTTTCGAACTAAATTGCAAATTAACACATTTTGTATCAAGGTAAGTTTATATGTAAATGATACATCCATTTTATTTACGTTTTTACATATTAATATATTATGTGAAATGTGAGTGAATATTATTGATATTTATTAAAATGATGAAAAGTGAGGAAATTCCCGGATGAACCTTCGGAATAGAAAAAGGATACGGATGAACACTGTACAATTATGATTATTGGTTGGCTGTGTGCGATACCACCGTATTTATTATTATTGGTGGGCTGTGTGTGATACCACTATATTTATTATTATTGGTGGGCTATGTACGATACCACTGTGTTTATTATTATTGGTGGGTTGTGTGCAATATCATCGTATATATGTGATTATTGGTGGGCTGTGTGCGATACCACCGTGTATATGTGATTATTGGTGGGCTGTGTGCGATACCACCGTGTATATGTGATTATTGGTGGGCTGTTTGCGATACCACCGTGTATTCGATATTATTCCAAAGTGTTGATCGGGAAAATTTGACTAAGTAAAATTATGTGTGACAATGTGGTAACAAGTGCAGGGTATAAGTGCATTTAATTGTGAGAAATATCTATGATATGTATTTGGAATGTGGTAAGGTTTGAAATGAGTAAGTGCAACTACAAGGATCTGAATTGTTCTTGATTAGTATGTAATGTTCTTGATTGATAAGTATGTGGGATGATGTTCATTGTTTACATATAGACTTACTAAGCTTAAAGCTTACTCCCTTCTCTTTTCCCTTATTTTATAGTGTCGCCAAGCCAGCTCGAGATACGGAGATCATCGGAGGATCATCCACATTATCCACACATTTTGGTATAGTGAGATTCATATTGAATTATGGCATGTATAGGAATTTGGCTATTTTGTAAGTGTCATAATTGTTTGGCCAAGAATGTGGTCTATGTCATTTGATATATCATTTTGTATAAGGCCATGTGATGTGGTTAATATTGATTGCATTATAAGTCTATGATGAGGCCTTTCATGAATGAGTTTGCTTGCCTAAGTGGGAATGAATGATAGGATGAAATTGAATTGTGGGAAGTGTGACATTTGAATGGTTGTGTAGGTGCATCTATGATGGCTAAGTATAATTGTGGTTATACTTGATGAATATGGTTATTAAATGGTGCATGAATGCTCTTAATGTGGTCAAATAGGTGTTTAATAATAGCATGTTAAGTTTGGTTGGAAATGGTATTGTAACACCCCAAACCCGGCCTAGATGTTATGGCCAAATCTGGCGACTTTACATGATAGTGCTTTGGAAAAACATAACTATGTTAAAACCATTTGTAGATATCTTGGGCTTTCGTCAAAACGTGTCGTTTAATTATTCATTATTCGTGTTCAAAACATTATATGTGGAAGCTTTTAACATAATTTGCGAGTTTGTGTATTTTTGATAAAACATTTATTTTGAAAATTTGCGTCTTGTTCTACTGCTACCAGTTTATAAATAAAAATCCCAAATTTTAAATAAAGCTTCGAATGGCCTTATTACATAACATTTACCCAGATATAATCAAACCATAAATAAAAATGAAACCGTAAAATAGGAATCCAGAACCATGGTCACCACCGAGTCCTCTGCCGCACCGATCCGTCTACTGCTGGGGATTACCAAACAGATTAAACAAAAAGGGTGAGTTTTCGTAAACTCAGTATGTAATCCCCACAAAAATCATACAAATAGAAATATCAGGTAATAGACATGATATTCACAGTTCGGGTCTGAACCTATTATAGAAACGGTATGGACCCTAGCCCACTCTAGATACAGAATCAGACATATTTCAGGGCCTTAGCCCATTTCAGACAGAATATGTAGAAAACAGAGTCCTACCCACCAGCCTCTACACACCAACTCCGTCCAACCTTACACACTAGGTGGGGATAAAATCAACCCACCCAGCACTACACACCATGGTGTACTGAATAAGGCACATAATGAGAAATTTGCAGCTGAGCTGCCAGATAACAGGCTTAAGAGCATTTCAGTTACTTCCTCCAATCATAATCCAACCACTTCGATGCAATGCAACGTACAAGAATGACATGCTATTATGCAAATAAAACTCATACATTCAAATCAGCATACATTCTTAGTATAGAAATCAGACAAACAGATCATTCAGTTAGGGGTCTAAGTATTGCTTACTGACCCTATGGTAGGTCCACAGTTGATTTGGGCGACCCGTGCAACCTTACAGAGTTTTTCAGAAAGATGGGCTCACATGCTCATGTGGCCCGCCTGTGTGGATCACACGGCCTGGCCCAGAATCCCACACGCTCATGTGGTTCACTCGTGTGGCCTACGACCCAATTAGTCGAGCCCGTGTGTCACACACGGCCTTGCGCAGCCATCAGACGACTGTGTCACTCGCGCACGGCCTGGCTCATCGATCATACGGTGAGTGGTGACTTACAGTCTTACACACAGCCTATCACACGGGCGACCACACGTCCGTGTGGCGTCGATAGAAAGGTTTTTGGCTTTCACCGAAACCTCATTTTCAGTACACACCTGGTTCGATTTGATGCTAAGATAACCCCCGAGCACTCCAGAACCTACAGTTTAGCAATTTCACTTTGTTTATCACTTAATCAATCGAACTAAAATTGAATCGAAATGAGAAGAACATCCCTTAAGCGACGAAAACTTACCCCAACACCTCGAAACAATTGATTATACAATTGCACGAAGAGACTCTTAATCCATGCGAGATGCTGCTGCCAAACGTCAAAACCCCCAAATTAAGGTTGGAAAAATATAAGTTAAAGAGAGAAAAATCCCACTTACAGAACCTGCGAAGTCAAAAGGTACACTGATGGGGCAAAATTGCATAATCGAGGAAGGGAAAAGAACAAAATTTCGGTAGGGGTTTTTAAGAAAGAAAAGTTGAATGGCAAAAAGGAGAGAGACGAAATTGAGAGGGAGAGGAAAAGTGAACAAATTTTCTGATATTCCCCTATCATCTCCCCAAATCTCTCTTTAATATCAGATTTTTAGTCCAATACAAACACCTACACGGCACTGGAAGCAAAAATACATCCTTTGCCTGCGCAAGAATTCGAACTCCCAACCTCTAACAACCTCAACACTCCACTTAGCCACCAGACCAGCAGGCCCATTGTATTAATTACCTACACACTTTTACTTAAAAGCCTACTAACCAAAGTTTGGGATTTATTCATAAAAATAGCAAAATTTACCCAAGTTGAGACTTGAACTTGGGACCTCCCACACACACCCCGAACACATAACCACTGAAGCAGACACTCATTCATGCTAAAATTACAAAATTCAAAATTAAGCAAAACCGAAGTGTTACAGGTTTAAGTGTGAATGCTTTTCAGGGTGGAAAAAGGCTTGGTAATAGCCTTATAATTATCCATAAGGGTAGACATACGGTGTGTGTCTAGGCTGTGTGTGACACACAGTCCGTCTCATGGGCGTGTAGCCTGGCCGTATGTCCCCTGCACCTATATTTGAAAAATCAAGTTCATCACACGGGCTAACACACGTGCATGTACCTTGGCCGTGTGACCTAAAATATGTGCTGACGTCATAAACAGAATACCCAGGTTTTTGCACACGGGTAGAGACATGGGCGTGTGTCTCGACCGTGTAAAGGACATGACCTAGGACACCGGCATGTGCTCGGCTGTGTGAAAACCTCTGTAGGTTCGAAATGAAAAATAAATCTACACGAGCTGGGGACATGGGCGTGTGTGACCACACAGCCTACCCAAACGGGCGTGTGCCCAATTTTTATGTAAATTTTCTAAATTTTTTAAAGTTCTCGGTTTGGTCCCGGACCGTTCCCAAAGTATGTTTTGGGCCTCGTAGGCCCATTTTAGGGACTTTATGATTGAATATGAAAATTTTTAAATTGAAAGAAATTTTATGGCCCGGTTTTGCATGAATGTTTGTGTTATTGTCCAGTAATGCCTCGTACTCTATTCCGACATCGAACACGGTTAAGGGGTGTTACAATGTAACTTACCTTAATTTATACAGTTACATAACAAAATAGTTAACTAAATGTTTTACCATGTTACCACAATTCATGCCAAAAGGTGAGTTTATCACATTCAAGTCATATTGATTTGTTGTAATCTGTTGTAACATATTAAACTAGTTTTCACACTTAAAGAGCTTGAATGTAAGCAATCCTATTATGTTTTATTTAGTTTTCTCTATTTTAGTTTCCATTTAATAACAAGTTTAATTTGAGTTGATTTTATGACCTTAGAGGCCAAAAGAGGCTTAAGGGAAGACTAACTTATTTGCTAAGTGTGTAGGACACCATTTGGAGGCATGAGAGCTCAAAGTTGGTCACCATGTTGCAACACAAAATTCCAACGTCGCAACATAGTTAGCAGAAGGCAAGAATCACTATACTGCCTTTGGTGTCGCAACGTAGCTAGTGGATGTCGTGACACACCCTTGAAGTTGAGTCTAAGGCAAGGAACTTGCCTACGATGTCGTGACACCGGCCCTGTATGTGAAAACATTAATGAGTTGAGTGCATTTTGGTCCACACAATGTATTTTAACATAAAAATGTTAGTTGACCTAGGGTTAAGGATGATGGCCAACCCTAATGTTATAAATAGGCACCATGGAATACAATTTAGGGGGGATTCAAAGATAGAAAGTATTTTCTTAGAATTTTTCTTCATTTTTTGTTTTTCTTAGATTATTATATGTTCATGTAATCGAAAGATCCAATTCCAACATTAGATGATCATGATTGGAGATTGCTTCGAAGCCGTGCTTTTACATTGATAAATTCATGAGCATCTTTTTTCCTTATTCTATTCTTTATATCTCTTTCTTTAAAATTGTTAACTGAATGTTTGTGTAAAGATTAAAATATTTCTATGCTTTATACATATTTTGTGTGGTCCAATTGTTTAACTTAATCGATTGATTAAAAGGTAGAATTTTTTAATGGATCAGTTGGTTGGGAGCGAAAACGCTAAACACTAGGTTAACAACCTTAAGAAGTTATTTAGGTAGTAATTAACCCAACATTGGTATAGCCTATCCGTGAACCTTTTAGCCCCAGACCGGTCTGGACTATGAGGTCGAGAGATAAGTAGTTCTTGCTGACACATTAGTTTAGTGGAAGATCGAGAGATCTTGCTAGAGTAACGACTAGTTGATTGATTAGAACCCTACATCAATAATTAATTAGGTAAAACAATTGGATCTAGACTAAAGGAACTTGCATAGTTGAAACAAGGGATAGGATAAGTCGATACATAAACTTAGGAGTAGATTTTGGTTTAATTCAATTTATTTAGTTTATTAATATTATTATCATCTTGCTTCCATATTAACACTACTAATTCATGACTCAAGTAGATTAGTAATTATTTCTCGGAATTGGCTTGATAACAGTTTTCCCCAAACTGCAATCCCTTGGGTACGATCCTCGAAGTACTTACCTATTTTGTTGTAACTATATTACAACCTGACCCATATACTTGGGGACATAGCCTCAATTCCATATATTTTGTAGCAGTATTCGCACTCTGGATGTTACTACATCCGGTGGCGGTAAAGTTGTTGGCGTTGTTGCTAGGGATTGTGACGATGATAATTATTATTGCATTAATTACTTGCAAAACAATATTAGTCAAAAGACGAACGAGTTAGATAGTGTGCTAATTTCATTAATTCAGCTTTATTTTCAATTCTCATTAATTTTGTTATTTTATTATTTTCCTTATTGATTAAGCAAATCTAATCATGAGTGCAAGTAATGGTGATTATAGTTGGTACGAAGGAAAGACGTGGGATAATTTATACGACTATGTGGAGTCAAGTTGGTTAGATAGAGATTTGATGGATCAATGGAGTTTGTATAGAGAATGTGGAAAATAAGGGTATTCATATGAACCTTTGTATGAGTTAGATGATAAAAAAGATTGATAAGCCCAAATACCCAATAGAGTCTCTTTCTAATCCATAAGAGATATTGTCATGCGGAACAATTGAGCCTGACAAACATTCAACCCTGAACATAGACGTACACATGAATAAATTTGATGATGATGATAGCTAGTCTGAGTCAGATGAGTTGTCCTTTTGGCATAATAATGAAGGACATATTTGGTTGAATGGAGCTTCAACAACCCAGTGGAGTAATAACAACGAATCTAATAAGCCTAAACATATCGCCGAGCTACCTTACGATGCGTATGGGAATTATGACTATGAAGATAAAAGTAAGTATCCGGAGGAACCCGTACGTGAGCCGAATAAACATCTATCTGAGTGTGATCAAATCTATCGAGCTAACAATGAAACATCCAACATAGTATCAAAAATGTAAAATAAGATGACACAAGTTATGGAAATGCTCTGAGAGATATCAGAGGCCTTAGCTCCACGGGAAAAGGTTGTACATGATGTTCTCAATTCTGACCATGATGACCACTATATTGTCGAAAATCAACCGGACTTAGATAATGGAAATCAATAAGAGTTTGGAATTGGGGATTGTGTTGATGAACTAAACGTACCTAAAGATGTCCCCGATCCAATTAATGTAGAAACAAACGTAACAGTAGATGAAGCCGTTGACATAAAAATAGAAGTAACCACTAACATGGAGCTTAAACCAATTCTGAATGAAAGTGTAGAAGGGCCAATATATTTTCTGGCCATAACAGAGAAGATGCTAGTCGAAGAGATTGATGAGTTTGACTCATTCTCATCCGAGAAGGGCAACAAAGATCGAGTGAGCAAAAATTCACACGACATGGAGGGGAGGAAGCTCAAAGCAATAATACCCCAAAAAATAATTTGGGGTTGGCCCAGATTCGGTACTAATGGCTTGTAATGTGGATGTCGTGTCGGTTGAAAATAAGCCTAAACATCGAATCAAAGTGTTGAGAACCAACTGGAAGTTCTTCCACGGTGGCGACATGGATCATCCCAATTTTTAAAGAACTATTTCCTATTTTAAATTTTGTTTTGTGTTTATTTTTTTATTCGTTTATTTTATTTTTATTAATCTAAGGTGTGTTTAGTTTTCCCAAAATAGGTGTAGATACAATGGAGTGACATAATTGAAAAAAAATCGAAGAAGCCAGAAACTAGGCTCGATGTCCCGACATTACACTCTAATGTCGCAACATCCTAGATAAAACACAACCTTGAAACAATGAATAGCCAAGTTCATCTAAATATATTGAAATGTTATGCATCCATTATCGACACTTCTTCTTGTTCTTCTTACTTTTATTTTTATTTTCTTTACATTTTATTTCGTATTTCTTTTCATAGAATTTTTTAGGTACTTTTTCGTCAAGCTTGGAGCACACAAATCCTGAGATTATCATAACAATAAGGATTCGGCCTACTCAGGGAAGTTTTCTTGTTTGAACTTTAATTATTTTTCACTGAAGGCAATATATGTTCTAAAGTGTGAGGGAAGTACATAGGATAAATTTTTGTGTTGTGTGTTTACTTTTTTTAGTTGGTTATTTCCTGTAACACCCCTAACCCATATCCATCACTAAAACAGGGTTACAGAGCATTATCAAACTTTACAGATCAATAAATAGATATTTCATAGAATATAACATTCATGTCAGAAACCAATCGAAATCAAACATATTGTCCCTTATACGAGCCCTCGGGGTCCAAAATACATGTTAGAAACAAGTCGAGACTAAATCAGGTACTCAAAGAATTTTTTAGAAAATAATGAAAATTTTCAAAGCTATAGGGGTCACACGGTCAGGAGACACGCCCGTGTCTTGGGCCGTGTAGGCATTCAAAATAGGGACACAAGGTCGTGTCCAGCCCGTGTCCAGCCCCATGTAACTTTCTGACTTGGATCACATGCCCGTGTGCTAGGTCGTGTGAGCATACTGACTTGCATTCCTAAAAGATACAGGGGACACACGTCCATGTCACCTGGCTGTGTGTCACACACGGCTGAGACACACGCCCGTTTCTCTACTCATATGGACGAAAATAGACCATTTTCTAAGCCACATTTCTCACCCAAATTGACACCTACCTAGCCTAAACAAATTGCACATCAATGAGCCATAACAAGGCCTTCAACACAAGTTAAAATTATGTCTTAAACATGTATTATCACCACATACAACCAATATACCCTTAGGCACCTCATATGACAACTTAAAACATGTCAACCAAGTACCCAAACTTATCTAATTAACCTATCTAACCAAGTTACCAAAGTTCACTTTAACTCAATTATATACATACATATATCTCTTATACTAACATCACACCCATACTTTAATGTCATATCAATATGTGTGTTGATTATATAAACAAAATATTATTCATAATATTTACATAAGCTAAATTTTGACCAAAATCAAACAAAAGCCTATACATGCCATATAAACCGTATTTAATGTTTCAAAAACTACCGAGATAAGCTAGATAGTGTGACATGAGTGCTGATTCGATCGTCCAACCTTACGAAAATCTATAAAGATATTAAACTACACATATAATTTTAATGAAGTAAGTTCGATGGGTTAAACAAAATCTTACCGAACCTACTATAACAAGTCAAATAAATAAAATCATTCATGTCAATTCCCTGTCATTCACAACTTCAATTGATAACTACATTCATATTCAAATAAATACAAAAATAAATAACATGTCTTTAAAATTCATTAAATAAATCACTTTACCAAAATTTTCCATTCGAAGAACGACTTACGGATAAGAGTACATCGTCAACAAAAGCTTATAAGAGCTGGTCCTCCCGAATACTCTAACAAAAGCTCATAAGAGCTAAATAGAAGCTCGTAAGAGTAGAACAAAAAGTAAAACACAAGAGTTCATAACAAATGCTGAACCCCGATTTACTTGGGAAAAATGTCGTTTTTTCCTTCCACTACCATCATACACCAAAATATGAATGTACTCAAATCACGCGTTCCTTTCAAACCGAATATCCAATTTAATATTATAATTCCAACAATGACTCATTTCCAACAATAGAATAAATGCATAATATCATTCATCAAATTTATACAAATATTAAATTTTAACCGTACGAACTTACATGGATTGAATTGTAGTAATTGTAGAAGTTTAGGACTATTCTGCTATTTTTCCTTTTTCACGAATATCTACGGGATCTTGATCTAGAATATAAAATTACTCACTTATTAGCATATATTTCATTTCCAATTCACTTTACAATTAATACCCTTTTATTTTTCAAATTTACACAATTACCCCAAACTTTTACAATTTTTATAATTTAATCCCTTAATTAGTTAATCAATCAAATTAACTAATTTTCTCAATAAATAATCTATACAAATATTCTAGGCCTTAATACAGCCCTATTAAACCCAAAATTCACTGTCAAACCCTAATATTTTAACCTTTTCACAATTTAATCCTAAAATTAATATTTAACAAAATCACTTTATAAAATCATCACACAACATAATCAAAGCTCTAAATCCATGTTATTCATAAAAAAAATCCAATATTTATCAATGTAAACTTCCAAAGTTTTTAATAAAATAAAAAACAAAGGTATGGTCTAGTTGGACCTAATTGTAACAATATCAAAAACATAAAAATTACAAAGAACGAGTAAGATTTGAACTCACATAAAGCAAAAGTATGAAAAAACAGCTTAAGCTCTCTCTCCTATGGTTGTTTTGGCTGAAAATTGAAGAAGAAATGTATAGAAAACCTTTAAATTCAATTTGTTTTATTTTTAATTTCATCAAAATTACCATTTTGCCATTGAATCATTTTATTTTATTATTTTTCCTTCATATGCCAACTCACCTTTTAATTTTGGTTTATTTATTTCTTAAGTCCTCCCTCATTTATTAATCAAGCCATTTAATCACTTAATTATTATATTTAACAAGTTTTGCATCTTTTTCAATTTAGTCCTTTTTAATTAATTAACTATCGAAACGTTAAAATTTTAGAAAGAAACTTTAATACTACCTTAATGACACTCCGTACATATTTATAAAAATGTTTACGGCTCGGTTTATAGAAATGAGATCCCAATACCTCACTTTCTAAAACCACTTGACCTAATAAATGATTATAAAACACAAATTACCAATTCAAAAACCTTTTTAAAACCATATTTGACTCATAAATATTAAATAATAATATTTACGAACTTACTCGCCGAATTTGGTATCCTCGAACCACTATTTCCAACAACACTGAAAAATCAGGTTATTACATTTCGTTTAAAAAATAAAAAAAATAACGTGTTATTGTTTGTGTTGAATCATGCTTGAATTATATTAGTACTATGAATAGTGGTTGAAAATAATAAAGCATGTAATGATTTTTTTCAAGCATGAATTTTTTTATTGATATAAGATAATTTGATTGTTTTATGGAAATTGATTAGATTACCTAGTTAAATTGCATAATAGATTAGAAGGACCTAAGTAAGAATGTTTGATGATGCCATATGAGATATAAGTCTTCTTGTAATGATCCAATAGTTAAGGGTGTCAGAAAATGATATTCAGGACTTCGTTTTTGTAAAACGAACTCGTAAATATTTTATATAATATTTATGAGGTTAGTTTAGTAGTGAATTAGATTTGGTTAATAAATTTCGTGGAATTAGGAACTGTTAAGGTATGGAGACTAAATCGCATAAGGGCTAAAAGTTGCATTATAGATTAAAATAAATTAAAGGGACTAAAATGGTAAATATACATTTACCTTATTGAAGTGGAGGACATGAATGAATAATATATATGATATATGTAAACTTATTATAAATTATAGATGTTATAATAACAAAATGAAAATATAATAAAAGAAATAATAAAGAAAATGGAAAGAGAAATGCATGCAAAATTAGAAGAAAGAAAGAAAGTGATAAACCGTAATAGTAACATATTTTAATCCCACATTTAGCATGTTTTTGGATGATTTATCCCTTTAATTATGGAAATAGGTGCTCCTAATCCTTTGTTTTCATGTTTTATACTCAGTAGCACACCGGAGGATGAAAAGAATGAGAAACAGGCCAAAAACGGAGAAAATGGGCCAAAGTACGAAATCCACACGGCTTGGGCCCAAGACCACACAGCCGTGCCTCGCAAGAAGAGTCAACCACGGCCTGGACCCCAAAAAATAAGGCCGTGCCTCATCAACAGGTTCAAATACGGCCTGGCCACGATTTACACGGGCGTGTGCCATGGGCGTGTCTCTGTCGCAGATAAGAAGAATTCTATTCGGATTAGGGTACTTAGAGGCAAAGAAATATATTCCAAAAGCCTATATAAAGACCCTAGAGGCCAACCTTTAGGGGGCGTTCAGCTAGGCCAAAGAGTCGAGCCAGAGCAGTTAAATTCAAGGATTTATTCGAAGAAAGCCAGTTGATTCATCTCAAGAAGACGGAATCATACTCAAGACGGAGGAACTCTCCTTCAATTCCTTCAAGGGGGTTTTAGGATTTTCTTATGTTTTGTTTTATCTTTTTTTCTGAGATATTCTCTTTTACAATTATGAACTAAACCCTCAAATACTTGAGGGGGATGAAACCTAAGATGGATCTTGTTATTGTTATCTGAGCTGTATGATAAATACTTGATTTGTTCTTAACTATGTGTTCTTAATTCTTGTTTTGGTATTTCGGGATATTGATTCAAGTGTGATGTGCTTAGGCAGAGGAGGAAGAGACCCTGTCTAAGAGTAGATCTAGCATAGTTAAGCGGAGTTGCTCGCGCGCCTAGTGATAGGGTGACAAAAATCTGCGGATTAGGGTCAAACCTAATATGGGAGTTCGTAAATCGAGTTAATGCAATTCTAGGGGTTTTAATTAGAAAGAGATTTCAATTAATCAACCTAGGGTTAGACATTAGTAGCCTCGAGAGAGGTATTAATATAAATTAGGGAATCCTACGGATCAAGTCAAGTGAATAAATTGTCTGGTTCAGAGTTAGATAACTACTAAAGTCTAGGTGGATTCTTCCTCAGGTATTTTCCAAATCAATCGGTTTTCCCTCAAGTCCTTCCCCAATTTCTTCTTTGTCTTAGCATCTTTAGCTTAGTTAATTAGTTAATTTTAGATTAGATAAAAATTCCCTTAATTTGTAGGCTAAATAATAGAAAGAGAGTTAATATTAGTACTTTTGGTTCCTTTGGGTTCGACAATCCGGTCTTGACGCTAGCTATACTACTGTTCGATAGGTGCGCTTGCCTCCATCGTTGTCTTAGTTAGTTTCCAGATTCGATCATTCTTTTTATAAATTTTTAAGACTCAACAGACAAGATCAAGTTTTTGGCGCCGTTGCCGGGGAACTAAAATATTAAGAACACTCAATTTTTATTACTTTAGCCATATTATATTTTATTTTTGCTTATCTAAATTTTCTTTTTCTTTTTTTTTTCTCTTTCCCTAGTAGGTACCTCTAGTTTATGACTAGAAGGAACCCGACAGGACCACTACTTTACGACAGTGATATTAAAGGAACCGCACGCAGAAATCGTAGAGAAGTAAGGCAAGGCTTAGATTACATACAAGAAGAGCAAGAGGACGAAACCAATACCACCGAAGGGATGGATGAGAATAATCTGCCACATCAAGATATGACCGACCATCATGCTCCTCAAACTATGTATGATTATGCTAAACCTAATTTAACAGGAGCTGAATCGAGTATTGTTAGGCCTGCTATAGCCACTAATAATTTTGAATTAAAACCTAACACTATATACAAATGATTCAACAATTTGTTCAATTTGATGGTTTGCAGGACGAAGACCCAAATATTTATTTAGCTAATTTTCTAGAATTATGTGATGCCTTCAAAATAAATGGCATTTCTGATGATGCCATTCGTCTTCAGTTAATTCATTTTTATTTGAGGAATAAAGCCAAACAGTGGTTACATTCTCTTCCACGAGGATCAATCACTACATGTGACCAAATGATCAAAAATTTTTTATTAAAATATTTTCCACTGGCCAAAATAGCCAAATTAAGGAATGATATCTCTTCTTTTGTGCAGATGGATTTAGAAACATTATACGATGCATGGGAGAGATCCAAGGATCTGTTGAGAAAGTGCCCACACCATGGTTTACCCTTGTGATTACAGGTCCAAACTTTTTACAATGGTGTGAACCTCTCAACCCGGCAGTTAATTGACTCAGTAGGCTGCGGAACCTTAAATAATAAAACTCTTGAAGCGGCTTATGAATTCATAGAGAAGATGTCACTGAATAACTACTAGTGGCAAGTTTCAAGGACAAAGCCAACCAAAGCAGCTGGAGTTTTCAATCTCGATGTAGTCACCATGCTATCAAATCAAGTAGAGATGATGAATAAAAAGATTGATGGTTTGTGTGGTTCTTTGCAGGTACATCCAGTTATGCAATGTAACTCAAATCTAGGAGGAGTGGTGAATCCTGAGTGCCCACCCTACAATCCGGGCATGGAAAGCGAACAATTAAACTATACGGGTAATAATTTTAGACCTCAAAATAACCCCTATAGTAATACTTATAATCCAGGTTGGAGGAACCACCCCAATTTCTCGTATGGTGGTCAAGGAAACCAGAGACAACAACCACCTCCTCCAAACTTCCAACAATAGCTCTACCTATAGGAAAAGAAATTTAACCTTGAAGAGATGCTGACAAAATTTATAGCAGTGTCTGAAACTCGATTTCAAAACACTGAGACAACACTTAAAAATCAACAAGCATCGATTAAAGGAATCGAGAACCAGTTAGGGCAACTCGCAAAGTTGATCTCTGAATGACCATTACGTAGCTTGCCAAGTAACACTGAGACTAATCCAAAAGAGAAAATTCAAGCCATAACAACTCATTACAGTAAAGGGATAGTCGAATCTGAACCTGAGCCAAGGCGAGAACCTGTGGTAAGTGAAGGTAAGATTGAGGTAAGCCAAGAAAAGCCAAAATCGATAATAAAGAATACAAACCTCGTATACCTTACCCTAATGCGATGAAAGAAGACAACATAGAAGAACTGTTCGATAAGTTCCTAAAACTCTTAAAGAAATTGCATATTAACTTACCGCTTCTTGAAGCTCTTTCGCAGATGCCAGATTCAAGGAAATTTTTAAAAGATCTCTTAACAAACAAGTGAAAGTTAGACGAGGAGTTGCATGTGGAACTAAACGCAGTATGCTCGGCAATGTTACAGAATATACTACCACAAAAATTAAAAGATCTAGGGAGTTTTACAATTCCATGTTTAATTGGTAGTTTATCTATTAAGAATGCTTTAGCTGATTTAGGGGCAAGTATCAATGTTATGCCATCTAAAATGTTTAAATAGCTAGGTCTAGGGAAACCTAAGCAAACTAGGATGAGTATTCAACTAGCTGATAAGACTATTCGCATCCCTAAGGGTATAATTGAAGATGTACTAGTTAAAGTTGATAAATTCATATTCCCCGTAGACTTCGTTGTTTTAGATATAGATGAAAACAATAGTATCCCCTTAATTTTAGGAAGACCTTTTCTAGCAACTGCTAGATCTAAAATTGATGTTAGTACAGGTGAACTCATACTTCGTGTAGGTGACGAATCAATCAGTCGTCAAGCTCTAGACTCAGCTAGAACATCGAGTGAGAAAGGTGAGGACGTAAATTCCCTTGATAAGCATTCAGTTAAACTTCCTTTTCAGGAAGCACTACGAAATTACACTACAGAGCTAGATCCTATAGCTCGTACCAACAAGAAAATATCTCATGAGGAACGACGGCTTCAGACCGATGAGCTAGATGAGTGGGAAATACATTTCAAGGAGGAATTAAACCCACACGAAGTGAAACCGAAGGAACCCCCAGAAGAACTTAAAGGAACATCAAATCACTTCAATATAGGAGATCAGGTACTATTAGATAGAACAGATCCGTGAATCGCTACATCAAACCTGAAGATAAACGAAGAGATCCCCTTTACGGTACTTGATGTTTTCCCTTATAGAACAGTCAAGATAAGTAATTCTACTTTCGGTACTTTTAAAGTAAACTCCACTCGACTCAAATTATATGATGATAGCATGAAAAAGGATTTTTCACTCCTTAAACCACCGTGAAGGTGCGAATAAGATGTAAGTCTAGCTTAAGACTTTAAACGAGCACTTCTTGGGAGGCAATCCGAGCACTAACCCTATTTATTTTTATTTCTTTTTCTTTTAGCACCTAACTATAGACTAACCAAGTTAATAAAGCGCAAATCTTCACATCACATGGCCTTACACACGGTCGTGGCCGTAGGCATATGGATGATACAAATTTCCTTAGTGACATAGCAAAGATAGTACGAGACAGGATGAGAAAAATATCTTTGAATCACGGACTCAACTAACACCACGGCCGTGCAACACAGCCGTGGTCGACACTGTTGAACCAACACAGGCATGGCAATCCAATGAAAGGCATGGGAGAAACGATTGAACCACCACATGGGTCGTGCGATATGGTCGTGTGACATAACACACCCACGATACAGGGCGTGGGGATGTACCAGAGCTAAAAATTTCTATTTAAAACACCCCTCTCTCCTTCTCATCCATTCCCTATCCACTCCCTACTTCCTTCCCTTTTCACTCTCTTCCTTCTTCATTCCATACAAGTCTCAATTTACGCTTCAACAATGTCAAAGAAACAGAAAGATCCGAGTCCTGTCTCCCTATGCGAGGCCAATCAACATAAGTTCATGTCGGTCGCTTCATTAACTCGACAAGCCAAGGGTCTTTGAGACCATTTAACTCTTATTTTACTTCTATCTTCTCATTTATTTTCCTTTTCTTTATTTTTCATATATTAAATTTAGTTTATTTTGTTTTAGTTTCTTGGTTTTAGGTTCTAAAGGCTGCTAGGGAATCACAACACTATGGCCTTAGAAACCACACCCACCTCGCGAACCATTTACAAATAAAGACTTTCTAGTCCATTCATCTTCTCTTTTAATCTGATTTTAATTCATATTTTCTTTCTTGTTATCTTTATTTACTTTAATTATATAATTAGTATAATTTAAATTATTATTATTTCCTAGCTAACTCTTCACGAGGTTCCTAATTTCTTCATCTAACACAGGAATTAGATGCACTCCTCCAACTTATCTTTCATCTACGAATCAAGTTTCCACACCTCCAACTCAAGGAATCCATCCAAAAATTCTGGAAGTTTCACCTCTCTCCCTCTCTTTTGATTTTCTTATTTTATGATTATTATCTATCTTTGTACATTAAGGGGGTGAAAGTTTATTAGAAAAAATGCCTAACTTTTTGCATTATTCTCAAATCCCTGAATGATATTCTGTCTTAAAGTAGTTTTCTCATATCACTAATTAGAATGAAATTCTTCTTAATTCATGATTTTTATTAATATGTTTTATATTAAGTAATTGATAATTGTGCAATGATGATTTAAACTTTAAGATACTAGAGAATCAAGCATGGTGAGTCTATTTTCAAAAAAAAAAATTCTATTAGGTTGTCTATCTGAATCTAAATTGTTACCTTAAAATTTGAAATTTACAAAATACCCATAATTTTTGTGAGATTTTGAGCCTTTTAGAGCATTCATTCTTTTCGTGCTCACTTTATTGATTATGAGTGTGTCAACATTGACTTGTTATTCTAGAACTTGCTTTGATTATATATGTCAAGACCACACTATTGATTTGATATACAAAGATGATTAAGGCACCTAGGATTTAACCCACTTACTCCACTAAAAGCCTACCCTCACAATTAACCCCTAGTGAACCCCTTTGATCCTAACAACCCTTTTATTGACTCAACCCACTAATATTAACCCGAAACCCATCTCTTATTTGTTATCACCATTCCTTTTGACTACCCTTTTATCGAGATTTGTTTTGATTAGTTGCCTAATTAGATTATTTCAGTTGTTAAAGTTTTATTCTGTATTGATTTATTCTTAAAAAAATCAAAAACCAAAAATCAAAGTATATGCATTATTAGTTATATGATTAAAGCGAGCCTATGCGTTTAATTTCAACATCTTGAAGAAGAAGCTCGTATTATTAGTATTACAAGTTTTCAGTTGATGTATTTATTCAGGTTATTAGTCATTTTTCTAGTTAAGTGATTGTCAATTCAATCTCAATTCTAACCCTTTTAATTTAGCTTATATCCACACCTTTAATCGAGCCCCGTTACAACCCTTTTTAAAGACCTTTTGATTTGCATATCATCTCATTTTACAGTGGTGGAGATTTGATTTTCAAGCAAGCCGATGGTAATAACTTTTCATGTTCGACTTTTGAGCGCTTAATTTTTGAACCTTAAACACCTTGAGTGATTTGAATGAATCTTTTATGAGGATGTCAACTTTTGTCGATTTTGAATTAAAGGTAATTATTCAGATAAGGGGAAAACACCTATGTTTTCGTGCTACAAACTCATGACTTTGATTGTTTAAATCTTTAGGACACTTTGAGTTGAATTATCCATGCATAAATTATCTATGAATTATGATGAGGCATTATCAATGAATATTTTGAATTGAGGAAGTTCGTTTTAATTGTGAGTTGAGAATTTTGCTTGAGGACAAGCAAAAGCTTAAGTGTGGAGGTATTTGATAAACCGTAATAGTAACATATTTTAATCCCACATTTAGCATGTTTTTGGATGATTTATGCCTTTAATTATGGAAATATGTGCTCCTAATCCTTTGTTTTCATGTTTTATACTCAGTAGAGCACCGAGGATGAAAAGAACGAGAAATGGGCCGAAAACAGAGAAAATTGGTCAAAGTACGAAATCCACATGGCCTGGGCCCAAGACCACACGGCCGTGCCTCGCAAGAAGAGTCGACCACGGCCTGGACCCCGAAAAATACAGTCATGCCTCATCAACAGGTTCAAACATGGCCTGGCCACGATTTACACGGGCGTGTGCCATGGGTGTGTCTCTGCCGCAGATAAGAAGAATTCTATTCGGATTAGGGTATTTAGAGGCAAAGAAACATATTCCAAAAGCCTATATAAAGACCCTAGAGGCCAAGCTTTAGGGGGCGTTCAGCTAGGCCAAAGAGTCGAGCCAGAGCAGTTAAATTCAGGGATTTACTCGAAGAAAACCAATTGATTCATCTTAAGAAGCCGGAATCATACTCAAGACGGAGGAACTCTCCTTCAATTTTTTTAGGAGGTTTTAGGGTTTTCTTATGTTTTGTTTTATCTTTTCTTCTGAGATGTTCTCTTTTACAATTATAAACTAAACCCTCAGATACTTGAGGGGGATGAAACCTAAGACGGATCTTGTTATTATTATTTGAGCTGTATGATAAATACTTGATTTGTTCTTAACTATGTGTTCTTAATTCTTGTTTTGGTATTTCTGGGATATTGATTCAAGTGTGATGTGCTTAGGTAGAGGAGGAAGAGACCCTGTCTAAGAGTAGATCTAGCATAGTTAAGCAGAGTGCTCGTGCGCCTAGAGATAGGGTGACAAAAATCTGTCAGATTAGGGTCAAACCTAATATGGGAGTCCATAGATCGAGTTAATGCAATTCTAAGGGTTTTAATTAGAAAGAGATTTCAATTTATTAACCTAGGGTTAGATGTTAGTAGCCTCGAGAGAGGTATTAATATAAATTATGGAATTTTACGGATCAAGTCAAGTGAATAAATCGTCTGGTTCAGAGTCTAGGTGGATTCTTCCTCAAGTATTGTCCAAATCAATCGGTTTTCCCTCAAGTCCTTCCCCAATTTCTTCTTTGTCTTAGCATCTTTAGCTTAGTTAATTAGTTTTAGATTAGATAAAATTTCCCTTAATTCATAGGCTAAATAATAGAAAAAGAGTTAATATTAGTACTTTTGGTTCCTTTGGGTTCAACAATCCGGTCTTGCCGCTAGCTATACTACTATTCGATAGGTGTGCTTGCCTCCATCGTTGTCTTAATTAGTTTCCAGGTTCAATAATTCTTTTTATAAATTTTAAGACTCGACAGACACGATCAGAAAGAAAAGAAAAGGAGAACACGCACAGCCTAGTGACTTTAGAAGTTCAAGCTCAAATTGGTTAGTGCAATTTAGTCCTGTTGTTGTAATTTTTACATTTTTGGAATCCTAGTACTTAGGGCTAGTCAACCCATGTTGCAATTTTTAGTATTGATTAGAATTTTAGATGTTACTATTGTTGAATAGTTTAAATAATAGAGGTTAAATTGTTAGATTTTTTAAGTTAGAAATGAAAAATGACTAAATTGTAGAATAAATTGCAAATTTTGAATAATAAGGGCTAAATTGTGAAAATTTTAAATTTTAAGGGTATAATTGAAAATAGGGAACTAAATTTAGCTTAGAGTGAAATTAGTATAAAAATTTGAGGTTAAATGTGAAGGTTAAAATTAGTCTCGATTTAGGGACTAAATTGACATTTAAGAAAATATAGTGTAAAAATTAAAAATTAATGTGGAATTGAATTGTGTATTATTAATGTATTTTAATTGTTTTATTTTGTTGTTAACGTTGTACTAGAATCCTTGAGTAAAAAGGGGAAGGATAAAATCGACGTCGAATAACTTGGAATCCATGGTTTGTGTTTCTATAATCTGAACTAAGTTATAAATTATTGCATTTTGAATTATTGCATATGGTAAGCACTTGAGGTGAGGACTTTAGTACTTTAAGATTGAATTGAATTCATATTTGATTGAAATGAAATGATTTGGTATATTATGAATGTATTGACTATGTGAATATTGAATTGAATATTTGTTTATATGTGTATATATTTTAGAGTTGGACATTGGATGTAATTGAAAGTGAAATGGAACCCTATTAACTATTCGGGCTAAGTCGGATATAGATGGCATGCCATAGGATAGGAAGATTTTAGGGATTTCTTCGACCTCAAGTTGATAAGGCACTACGTGCCAATTTGCTTCAATTTAACCAATGAGACACTAGAGGTCAATTTGTATAGCGTTGGGCACATATATTACTTTGGATTTATCCGATGAGGCACTAGGTTCCAAATTGGTGTGTTTGTTGGATCCGTGTATCCCTTTGAGTCCAAGTCGTGTTAATAGGGGTAAATAAATAAATTATGTATTTGATATTGAAATGGAAAAGATGAGAAATGAATATGAAATGATGAAATGAACTGTGATTTGTGATATGAAATCAAATAGTTGTATCATGCTATTACATGAGATGAGATTAGAAAATGCTTTATGAAATGCCTTTGATATGAGATTGAACATGTGAAAATGGTATTAGGTGTGAATAAGGAATGAGCAAAAATTATGTTATTGAATTGAAACACATGTACATAGCTTTACTTGATCAATTTTACATTTTAATTGTTTATCTCAAGCTTATATAGTTCGGATTATAGAAATACCACTGGGTTATACTCAGCTTACAGTTTTGTTTTTCCGTGTGCAGGTTAGGTACATTACACTTACAGTTGACTCAGCATCCAACCTCAATCTCGAGCTCAAGTGCGGTGATATTTCATTTTGTAATGGCATGTACCTAAGAAGTCTTTGGTTGTTAATTTATTTGTTAGAGCATTGTTGTTTTGGCATTGTTATGGTTTAGACATTGTTGGTATGGAAGTTTAGTGTAATGTTTTGATATGTGCATTGCTTCAAAATTTTGGTAACTTAAGGATTTGAAAGTTAGTTTAATTATGGAAAATGTGGTATGATTTGAAGTTTTAATGGTTGATTGCTTTACTTGCATAATTGATGGTATAAAACGTGGTACCAATGAGGGTACATTGGTTAGACACCTAATATGGTTGTTTTGACATGTTTTGAGTATGTTTAATTGTGTTTTGGATAGGTTAAATGATTGGTATTTGAGTTGCTTAATGCCCAAGCAAGTAGGAAATGGTAAACTTGAGTTTTAAGGTACATTTTGGTGCATACGGTTTGCCACACAGCCGTGAACCACACACGGTTGTGTGCCCTGGGCATGTTGAAAAATAGTATAGGTGTAGTTTCCACACGGCTTGCGACACGGCCATGTGGCCCAAGTTAGAGAGTTACACAGGTAGAGACACGGTCGTGTGTCTCAAGTCAGTGAATTACACGGGCTGAGACATGATCGTTTGTCCTAATTTTGAAAGTCAGACGGCCTGGCCACACAGCCGTATGTCTTTTTTTTTAGGTTTCAATTATGGTCCTAGACTTTCTGAATTATTTCAAATTAGCCGCTGTTTGTTCTTAGACTAATTCTAGAGCCCGAAAACTCATATTTAAGACTGAATGGGTGAATTTTATTGTAATTTTGAATGAAATAGAATAAATTGTTATTAAATTATATAGGATATGATTGTGGAATTAAATGATCTGAATTGTTTAGTAATGCCTATAACCTTAATCCAGCGACTGAGAAGGGCTAGGAGTGTTACACTTATAGATAGTCATAGAGACGAGAATGCTTGAATTGATTATTATTCATTTGGTTTAATTTGAAGAATGAAAGAAATTGTGTATGGTGGGATGCTTAGGGATGACCTAAGGCATTGTTTGAATAGTCAGTTCTCAAATTACCATACCTTAATGTTATGAATCCCTAGTCTCCTTATTTGAGTCTGATAACTCCTTTTTGATGAACGAACAAAATTGAAACCCAAAGACCATACATAAAACTTGAACTTTCCCTTTTCCTTAGTCCTTTAATACATTACTAAATAGATGTTAGGCCATAGATATTTAGGGTTTATGTACATACATTATGGTGGTTTAAAAAAGGAATAAAAAAGGAAGAAACAATGTGATATAGTTATTATAGGTCAGGCAAAAATGTGTGAAAAAAATCCAGAAAAAGTCAAAAGTAAAAACGAGTGGAAAAAGTATCGAATAGAACCAAAAGCATTGTGACTGAGAAAAGAGTAAAAAGTCAAGTGACAAAACAACATGTCAAAAAATGAGAGAAAACTCAGTCACCAGTGCATCAAAACTCGTTAAGCTGACATAGTTGCTAGTATTATATTGTATCTTCATACATGGAGAGATAAGGTAGGTGAGAGAGGGAGACAAAAGGCAGTAAACTTGGATAGAAAATTTAAGGGGAAAAGAGGGAACAATGTCATGTGCCTAACTATTTCTAGTGTTTGAACCATTTTGAGCCATATCTTTCTTTGAACTTATACCGTTCTAAGCCTCAAAACCTTACAAGCCTTGAAGATCAATGTGACTTAAGCATTCTCTGTGCATAATTTTCCAAAATTGCTAACAACTATACTTAATGAATGTTTTTTATTCATATGATTGTGTCTGCAACATATCTGTTTGATTTATGTTAATGGTGATATTGTTAAATATTTGGTCATAGGAATTACTTCTAATTTGTCAGTATTATAACTTTGTAAACTAATCCTAATTTACTTTAAAAGGTTTCAAGGCATCGAACTATTAGGATTAAGTTACATGTGCAATAAGAATTATAATATTTGACAACTCTATTTATAGTAGTAATAAAATCCACGGGATGTCTTCTTATTGCATGCTGTCTAGACTTGGATTTGCTTGAAGACAAGCAAAAAGTTAAGTGTGGGGGAGTTTAGGTGTTAGGTTCTTATTTACACTCATCTTCACTAACTTTAGCTTGTTTAAAGAAAGAAACCAAGTCAAATTTTTTATTTTGCCTTTTTGTCTATTTTTATTTTATATTTGTCTTTTTGTCTACTTTTGTTTACAACTAAAATTTTCTTTTTGTTTTCATGTTTATTTTTCTATTCCTTTTTTTTGTTTATTTTAATTATATGTTTACATTGCTTGAGAACAAGCAATGACTTAAGTGTGAGGGAGTTTGATCTATCGTAATCCGTTGTAGCAAATTAAACTAGTTTTCGCACTTAAAGAGCTTGAACATAAGCAATCTTATTATGTTTTATTTAGTTTTTTCTATTTTAGTTCCATTTAATAAAAAATGTGATTTGAGCTAATCTTATGAACTTGGGGGGCCGAAAAAGTCTTAAGGGAAGACTAACATATTTGGTAAGTGTACAGGACACCATTTGGAGGTATGAGAGCTCAAAGCTAGTCACCATGTTGCAACACAGAAGTCTAACGTCGCAACATACTGAGCAGAAGGCCAGAATCACCATATTCCCTTCATTGTCGTGACATACCTAGTGGATGTTGTGACATAACCTTGAAGCTGAGTCTAAGCCAAGCAACTTGCCTTCGATGTAACAACACCGGCCTTGTATGTGAAAGCATTAACGAGTTAAGGGTGTTTTGGTCCAAATAATGTATTTTAACGTAAAAACATCAGCCGACCTAGGTTTAAGGACAATGACCAACCCTAATGTTATAAATAGGCTCTATTGAACACAATTTAGGGGGATTCAGAGATAGAAATACTTTCTTATAATTTTACTTTGTTCTTAGTTTTCCTTCGTTAATTTTATGTTCATGTAATTGGAAGATCCTATTCCAATGTTAGATGATCGCGATTGGAGATTGCTTCGAAACCGCGCTTTTACATTGATAAATCCATGATCATTTCTTTTCCTTATTCTATTCTTTACATCTCTTTCTTTAACATTGTTAATTGAATGTTTGTGTAAATATTAGAATCCTTCTATACTTTATACATATTTAACATGTTTCAATTGTATTAACTTAATTAATTGATTGAAAGGTAGAGTTTCTAACGGATCAACTATTTGGGAGAGTAAAAACTTAAACCCTACGCTTGAAAACCCTAGGAATTTATTAAGGTAGGAATTAACCAAAAATTGGTATGGCCTATTCGTGAACTCCTTTGCCCCGAATCGATCTGGGCTGTGAGGTCGAGAGATAAGTTGTTAAAAAAACTATTATAATTTAAATTAAAAAACATCCACTAACCGTCCATCCCTTTTAAAAGTGGTTTAATTCCCACTTAAATCCATTTTACATTCACTAACTGGACTATTTGGTACTTAAAAAAAATAAAATGTGATCAATGTTTATGATTTTTATGATTTAGTCCTTGTACTCTAATTAATCATCCAATCACTAAATTTACCTAACCAGGATTTAATATAACTCTATTAAAGACTCATAAATATTAATAAATAATATTTACTTACTCGATTGTAAGAAAATGGGGATATAAAACCACCGTTTTCTTTACCATTGAAGATGGGTCGTCACATTAAACGCCCAAAGTATTGATACCCCTTTTAAATGTATCGAAGCCTTTTGTTGTATGAGTCATTAATGAGCTATAAATACCAACGTCCAATGCTTCTACAATAACAAGAGAGACTGTGAATGATCAAGAGCTATCAAGAAAGATAAAAAAAAAACTCTTATACCAACTTTTGTGCTTAAATTATTCATCTTTTTCTTGTAAACACTTGTGAGCATTCTTTGTAATCTATCAGCTCAATTTTTGTTATTGCGTGAGTGCTTAATTGGCCAACATCTTAATCTTATAAGGACTGTTTCTTTGTTTGTTCATTTGTTTACTCTTTTAAGAGAGTTTAAGTCTTAAGATTTGGTTAGAAATCTTAAGGGAATTGTAAGGTTAAACCTTGTCCTCAAAAGGTTGATCAAATTAGTGAATTTGGGGAAATCCTTAGTGGTGGTTGACCGCCTCCAGACGTGCCAACGTCCAGAGTAAAAATCTTGTACAAAAGATGTGAAAAAATAGTATTCGCAAGTATACAGGTCAAGTTGTAATATAGTTACAACAGAGTGGGTAAGTACTACGAGGTTCGTACCCAATGGAGGCAAGCACTATATTAATTCTAATTTAAACATAAATAAATCTAATTAATACTTTAACTGAATTATAGTATGACGAATTAAAAGATGTGTTTTTGGATAAATTATAAAAATAATAAACGAAAATTAAATAAACGAAAAGTAAGAAATCAAAAAAGAAAATATATATTGTCGAAACCATTTTAAAAATTGAGTTTTAAAAATGGGAGATCGACTTTGAAAACAAAATGGGAGTCGCCACCAATTCCTTTTTATTTAGGTGTGATTGGATCACCTTGTAAAACATTTTAAAACATTTAATTTTGGTCTACGAAAAAAACAAGAAAATGGGTTCGGGAGTCGGTTACGTATGAGGAAGGGTTAGCACCCTCATAACGCCCAAAAATTGGTACCTAATTGATAAAGTCATGTCCAAATGTTTGAAATTTAAAAAGTTTAAAATAAGATCCCTTATTAGAAAGAAAACTAAGACTTACCTATTTCAAAGGAATAAAAATACCACATCCAATAAGTTAGGATACAGCATTTTATAACTCCGAAGCTAGGTGCATCTTTATTTTAGAAAATTTCTACCTTGAGATACAAAATATCACACCCAATAAGTTAGGATACAATATTTTGAATTCTCAAGAATAGGTTTTTTTTTTGTTTTAAAATTAGTAAGCTTGAATTTTGAAAATGGAGGATTCCTAATTTTGAATTTTACGAGAAAAATCACAACCTAATAAGTTAGGGCACGATTTTTTTTCAGTAAACTACGAGATATCAAGTATCACCAAAATATATTTTTAAAAGTTTTTTTAAAAAAAAGGTATTTTATAAAAGTTGATATGAGTAATGTAACATACATATCAATTGCAATTCTATGAATTATATTACAAATAAATAGAAGAGCAATATGACATAAATAAATAAATAAAGCATCATATTAAATTATTAAAATAAATACACATACAATATAAAATAATAACAATTAATGTAACTTTCATAATCAAACAAAAGAGAACGATATATTTAAACATTAAAACAAATAATAATAATAAAAATGCAAAACAAAAACACAAGAGGTTATTTATAAGAAAAGAAATATATATACATATTATTTAGTATCCTAGTACATATAACAAAAATAATTAATAGATAATAAATAATAGTTTTAAATAAATACATATATATAATATATGATACATAAAATATATTTTAAACAATACATGAGTAATAATTGATACACATAGACATTTAATAAATAATTATGTATTTTATAGTATTAGTTAAATAATAAAAAAATGAAAATTAAATAGATTTCCGAGGTAAATTTAAAAAATAAAACATGGATTTGGATGAAATTAAAATTAACAAAATAACAGAAGGACTAAAATTGAAATTTCTCCTTTTAAGCGCAACATGCGGATCCTGGTTAAGTTTGCGAGTTGACGCGCGAACCCTACTCTGTCAAAACGACGTCGTTCGCTTTTGGTTATAAATATTAGTTTTCAAAAAAAAAACATTTAGTTTAGGTTTTTTTAAAGAAAAAAATTCGAAAAGCTTTCTGGAACTTTCATTTCCCGCCTGTGCTGCTGTTCTTCAGGGGGCCCACGCGCCACACGCGCCTCCGTGGCCGGTGGTCGGAGGCTTTGAATCTGTTTTTCTTCACTTTCGAAAAGGTAAACTACTTTCTTTCTTATTTTTTTCTTCAACAACAGGCATATACAAATATATATAGTGAAAATAATAATAAAATAAATGACGGAATGAAAGAAAAATCACCTTAAAAAACACTGTTTTTATTGAGCCCTGTTTCTGTGAATATTTTGTATTGCTCTCTCTGTATCTGTGTCTTTTTTCTCTCTGTATTTCATGATAGTGTTTGTATCTATATGCCTCTCCTTCCTCTTTTTTTTTTTTACAATTTTTTTACAAGGGGTTTTATACCTAAAAAAAATAAAATAAGAAAAGGAAAAGATATCTTTCCATATCTTTCCATATATGCGCCTTCCTTTTTGCTACGATTTGTTCCCTTTTTGCTACTTGTTTCTTTCCTTTGCAGGTTCGAAGATGGAGGACAGTGGCTAAGCGCGGATCACGGCGTGACTGGCGGTGCTGCGAAGGTGTGACGGTCCAACTTGTTGTGACGATTAGGCTCCATACCCTGCGGCATGACGAATGGGTTTCTGACCCTTGTGGCATAACTGGAAACCTAGGGTTTCTAGTTTCTGAACAAATTTTTGGGCCATTAGGTTTGGGCCATAGGTTGGGCTTAGGGTGTAATGTAATTGGGTCTGGGTAGTTTGTTTGGTCTTGGGCCACTTTGTAAAAGAATTGTTTAATGGACATTTTTATTTTTAAACTGTATGTGGGCCCGGGCAAAATGGGTTACTACATATATCAAATCTGGGCATGGGTGATTAGCTCGCTTTGATAATCAACTGTAGTCTCAAGTTTTCTTGTTCAATCAACTAGTCAATACCCCAGCAGGATCTTCCGATACGTCCACTAAAATACTAAGTTGGCAAGAACTACTTATCTTTCAACCTCACATCCATGTCGATTCAAGGTTAAGGTGTTCAAGGATAGGCCATACCAAATTTGGGTTAATTCCCACCTAGATGACTTCCTAGGGTTGTCAGGCCTAGTGTAACAGCTGTTTTTAGTGGTTTCGGGGCCACAAAGCCGACGAGTGAGTGCGTAAATATATTTTTTAATATTTATGAGCCAAATATAGTACTATAAATTTTGATTTTATAATTTATGTTTTTTGAATGAATAATTAGGTTCAAGTGGTATGTCCCTAGAATCAAGTGGATTTAGAAAATGAGGTTTCGAGGCCTCGTTTCTATAAACTGAGCCCATAAATATTTTTAGCGATTGTAGGTATATTGAAGTTTGGTTCGAAAATTATCATGTTAAATTATTAATTAATTAAAAAGGACTAAATCGTAAAAGCTACAAAAGTTAATTGCTATTAGTTTAAAGGTGTTAAATAGTTAATTTAATAAAGGAATCAAGTTTTATGTGGTAATTATACCATAATTTAATAGCATGCACGGTTTGTAAATTTTTAATTGAAACATACATTATAATTTAAATAAAAGTTAAGTTAAAATGAATAAACAAAAGAAATATAATTTTATTTCTTATGTTCTTCTTCCCCAAACTGAAACCACCATTTTTTAAGACAGGGGAGGTTTGACCAAGCTTTGCTCTTTATGCATGGTTTTTTTTAGTCTCGTTTTTAACGATTTTTATGTTTTTGTGATCGTTGTAGCTTAATTTAGCTAACCTGAGGGTCAAGTTGTAAAACTGTTAAAAATCTATGGACTTTCCATGAATAAGATTGATGTGTTTTTTATTTTAATTGATAGATTATTAAATTTGGTAGTTAAATATAAGTATTTTGTTAAGTGATTTTTGATAATTTTAATGTTTAGGGATTTATTAGTGAAAATAGTAAAAGTTACTGAAAATATTGAAAATGATGGAAAATTTGGGTTGTTTAGAAGGCATATGAATTTCAGTTAGCATGAATCTTTTCTAATTGTGATTAAATTGTAAATTTTTGGATTTAGGACTAAATTTCATAAAAGGTAAAATATCGGGGTTTAATTTTGTAAATTTCCCATTAATAAGGTTATAAGTTAAATTATTTATTTTAAGTGAAAAAAAATTATTATTTAGATTACTAAACGAATCAAACGGATCTAAACCGAGAAAAAGCTAATGTGTCAGATTAATCGTCGACTTCGTCTTTACAACTGTAATTGTCAAGGTAAGTTCATAGGTATAGAAATGTACATATTTATAGATATAATGTTATTACTGATGTGTGCATGTATATATATGATGTTTAATTTATAAGTTGAGAACCGAAATATTATAACTGAATGTAAGGTGAGAAAGGACTTATTTGAAAACTATTGAAAATTAATGAAATATGATATATGTGATTTCTGAATAATTATGATTTGTTTACAACATGTGGAGTGAGAAACATGGACGTGCCTCTGATTTATGAAAGTTACAAATTTTGTTAAAATGGTCGTTTGGGCATAGTAAACGATTAGGATACGGCTAGCATGCCAATAGGGTTAGTATGCGTGCTTGTATGGGATTGTATTTTGGTGCCTTTGATTGCGCATTTGTGCCTCTATCTGTACTTCGGTGCCTCTGTTATGCATCTTGGATGCCTTTGGTGTGGTTAGTTACCCGAATTTTCGAGTCATGTTGCTATAGCTCACCGGGCTATGAAAATATATGTTTAATGTTGAAATATTAATGTATACCATTTGAATATTGTATTAAGAATAATTTTGTAATATGTTTCATATTGATGATTATGTGATTAAAGGTAGATATTTATATACATATATGAATTAGTTTGGATTGAATTATTATAGAACAAGAAACATATGATAAACCATTTTCAATACTAATCCTACACATGTCTCCATAAATGATTGACATGTATGATTAATCTACTTATTTAGTTTTACATTATTTAATGGGAGTAAGTGATTCGGGCATGATATGTTTATATGAACTCTTGAAATGAAATGTGATACAGAATGACTATGTGTTAAATGTTTAAAAATTGGTAAGATGAAATGTTTAGATGAAATGGTTATACAAAATGCTTTTATGGAAATATATATATATATATATATGAAACTGTTATATGAATTGTTTATACAAAATATTTATAAGAATATAAATATTGGAAAAAGGGGCATTTGAAATGAGTATTTGAAATAATGTATATGCAATGCTACACTTACTAACCTTGTGAGGTTGTGTGTATAGGGAAGGAAATTTGGCATATGCTATATTGAAAGTACGTTTTCTTATGTAAATTAAAATGTTCGATAAGTTTAAGTTCCTTTATACGAGCTTACTAAGCACTAGTTGCTTACGTAGTTGTTTTTTTTTCTATGTTCTGTAGATCATCGAAAAGCCCGAATGGTTGGAATCAATGTCAGAGCATGATCACACTATCCATCAATCCATTTTGGTAGCTTTTGAATATTTTGAAATGGTTATAAATGGCATGTATAGTTTTGAATGTTATTTTGGTAACTTGGGATGTTTTGAAATTGTGTCAAGCTTTTATTGTGTTTTAATATCCTATGATGATAATTGGAACATTAAGATGTAAATATTTGTTTTGGTTATTTGTGAATGCCTTGTGATAAGGTAACTTTTTGGTATATTGAAGTGTGAATGAAATGGTTGAATGGTAGGTATGTGATGTATGTTTAAGATATGAAACCATGATATTGAGGTTGAATTGTTTTCATGTTTAATTGTGGTACTAATGAGGGTACATTGGATAAGCTTTTGAATTGTATGATTTATGTGTGATTTTGGCATGTTTTGGTCTTGTTTAGGTGTGTTTTGAATAAGTATATTGGTTGGTAAATGGTATGTTTGTGTCTCAAGTAAGCATATTTGGTAAACTTGATTTTCAAGGTACATTTTGGGACACACGGCCTGGGACACGGGGTGTCACACGGCCATGTGTCAGACACAGTCTACTCACACAGCCTTGTGTAGTTTGATTTTAAAGTGTAGGTTTGTACACACGGGTTCAGAGAGTTACATGGCCTGGGGAAACGACCGTGTGAACAACATCGAATGCACACACGATCTGGCACACGGTCGTGTGTCCAGACTTCGAATGTTCACATGGTTCGGGTTATGTCACATGACTTGACCATACGGCCGAGCGACCCCTGTTTTCCAATTTTCTAACATTTTTCGATATTTTTTTATTTGTTTTGTATTGGTCCCTGAATGTTCCCAAATTATTTTTAGGGCCCAGTAAACTCGATTTAAGGCCCATAAGTATATTTTTACCATAATTAAATTGAATTATTACTGATTGATATTGAGTTTGCATAATTATTCTATATTGAAATTAATTATTAGGATTTATACGGTAATGCTCTGTAACCCTAATCTGGCGATGGAGATGGGTTGGGGTGTTACACCTAGGGTTTAGGTTCTTCCTTTCCTAAATAGCTGATCTGTTAAGAAGTCCCTACAAAACAGTTAATTATTCATACCTCCAGTCACTAATCCCCTCTAGGAGAATTAGTTCCTAATGAATCTAGTAATCACTATAAGCTTGAATAAAAGAATAAATATAAAGAACGATTTCAAGAATAAAGCCTAGAAGAAGCCTAATTGTATTGAATTTAAGATTAGATGATTTAATTTTGTTGATGAGTGTTCGTACGGTGGTTGATAACACGGTTATAAAGCATGTATTTTATATTAATTGAAGCTTACCATGGAGTGGATTACTTGCGACTAAGGTATGTAGCTTGTGTGAATTAATTGGTGTTTTGCTAAGCGTGTAATTGGGTGTTAAATTTCGATTAATTGTTGCATATTTGCTGTAAATAAATTAACTTGGAGATGTGTGGATGTTTATGGTAATTAATTGTAGCTATTTCAAGTTTAATGTGTAAGTAAAATATGTAAAATCGGGTAAATAAAACGAATTTTTGACAAAATAGGTGCAATGGTCTACACACGGGCGTGTGGAGGCTGGGTGTGATCACACACGGGCGTGTGGAAATCCCACAAGAGCATGTGCGATCGGCCTGAAAGTTTTTCGAGATTTTAACACGGGTTTTAAACGACACACGGGCTGGAGCCACGACTGTATGGGTTTTTGGGGGTTTGATTTTGGTTTTTGTAATCTATTATTCTAATTTGCTTAATTTATAATTTAGTCCTAAAACTTGATTAGATTAATTGAAGCCTTTAATGATAGGGAAACTTGGTAATATTTTAGGATTAGACTTGTAGCTATTAATATTTGTTAGAAGAACTCTTAATTTTTAATTTAGAAAATGTACTAAAAGTTTGTAAAAGTTATGATTTAGTCCCTAATAACAAAACTTGAACTAGATATAGTAAATGAACTCGAATTAAGCTTAAATTTTTAAGGCTTGTATAATTTGACTAAAAGAAGGTCGGTAACTATTTAGAAATAAAATCGGGATAGTTTAACCTAGGTGGTAAAATAACTAAAATACCCTTAGGTTTAAATACTTAAATTTTTTTTAAAATAGTTTACAAATTGCTTTCGCATTAATAAATGATAGTCAATTAGTCATAAATGAGGTGTTGTAAGGTTGGGGTGTGCGTCGGGTGGTCGTTAGCTGGAGAGTCGCTTTGGTGACTAATGTAATGATTCAAATTCGAGTCGGTCTGTCCCGGTCGAGTTTGGGGTGTCACACAACCCATCTATCAATTGGCATAAAATCAAACATATTCAAAATGATTGACCACTTCTAGCCTATCATGCAATTCAACATATTGAAGTAACTAATCTACCTTTAAAATAACCATATTTTCTAACATCAATCAAAATTCACATGCTTGAAAGTCAACAATACATAATTCAATATCAACAGCCAATAACCTCAATGCCAACATACTTCAAGCATCATGCAAGAAAATTTGAAAATTTTTATGGATTTTGAAAATTTAAAGAAAAATAGAAAATAAACAAACAAAACACAAAAAAATAAAAACTTTTATGTACATGTAACAGCCCGATTATGACCCTAATCGGAACAGTGGTTTTGGGACCACGAATTTAAGTTAGAAAAATATTTTAATATTATTTTCTGTGTTAATTATATGTGAATTAGCATGTGTAAAAATTTCGTATGAAAATTTGAGTGTTTGTATGCTTAATTAAATAAAAGGACGTAATCGCGTAAAATAAAAATTTGATGGTTAGTTGTGAAAGTGCTAAATTGTTGTTGTCTTTTAAATATGAAGGATTAAGAATGCAATTAGCCAATCTTTAAGTTAGTGGACGGCAAGATATTAATGATATGTGTTTTATATGTTTTATAGGTTAAAGTTTATATTAATATTATATTATAAGTTATTATTTTATAATGAAATAAAAACATTAAAGAAAAGAAAGCCATTATGTGTGTTCATCTTTCTATTTGACCGAAAATACCAAGAAAAAAAAAGAAGGGTTTGAGTTTTGCTATATTCGGCCATCTCAAGTCAAAAATCAAGGTGTGTTTTTAGTCGGTTTTTGATAATTTTTACGTTTTTGAGATCGTTGCTTCGAGTACTACAAAGCCCATCTCTTAATGTTAGAAATTGATGAATATTTTGTGATTTGCCATTGATGAATATATGTGTTTTGTGTTGTTTGATGATGTAATATTAAAGATATGTTTTAGATCGATATGTTTTGTATTGGAGTTTTTGATGATTTTGAGTAATTAGGATTAAATTACAAAAATAATAAATTGAGGGGCCAAAATGTAAAATAAATGAAATATATGGACTTGTATGGATCTAGTGAACATTTGGCCTAGGCATAGCATATGCAAATTTTGTGTATTTTGTGTTTTGTGCAATAGCGATTAAATTGTAAAAAGTGTAAAATGTTAGGGGTAAAAATGTAATTTTTCCATTTATGTGTTTTTGGATTAAATTGAATGAAAGTATGTTGAATGGGCTTAATTTGAAATTTATATAGACCAAGAACAAAAAGGATCGGGAGTGAATCGAGGAAAAACAAAGTTAATCGAATAGTCAGAATAACAAAGTCCGTTGATTTCTGAGGTAAGTTTTAAGCAATTGGATGAAATGAAATTTGAATATATATTTAATGCGTGTATGAATAATTGAATTAAGCATATTAAAATACATTTGCTGAATGTGAAATGGAATGGGATCAAATATTTATAAATTAGCCGAATGTAAAGTTGGTGTATATATAAATGTATAAGTGTTGGTTCATGGAGTAATGTGAGTGTATGAATGAGTAAAAAGGTAGCTAAATGTGCTTATGAAATGAGAGAGATGTTTGTTTTGAATAGATGGATGCAAATATATATATATATATATATTTATTGTGCCGAATGAAATGGTATGACATAATGAAATTGAGTTGTTGTTGGATATTTGAATATTTGTGTATCTATGTATGAGAATGAAATTTTAAGTGTTCGCATAAATAAAGAAAGGTTCGGATAAGAGGCACTATGTGTGCTAGCTTAAACACCGAGCACTGTGTGTGCGAAATCGGTTGAATGGCACTATGTGTGCGAGCTTAAACACCGAGCACTGTGTGTGCAAAAATGAGTAATGACACTAAGTGTGCGATACATTATCGGAAGATGGCACTATGTGTGCGAATTATCAAGTAACGGCACTAAGTGTGCGATACGTTACATGAGTTGCACTGTGTGTGCGGATTATCGAACCTCTCAAGGACATGAACCAATAGATGGATATAACCAAAAGAGACATGTAGGTAATTTATGCATGGAAATTGAATAACGTGGTGTTAATGAGGTAAGTTGCTTTTGTATACTAAATTATGGAAATATGATAAATCCATTAACCTTTGAGCTTGTTTGAAATGGATATAGAGCTTGTGACCATTTGGTTTTGGAGATCTAATGAATATGATATTGTTGTATAGTAAAATGCTATATGTAATGCTTATATGAACCGGTTAATGATCAAGTTGAATTGATTAAAATTGTATAATGATTTGTTGTATATATTTCCTTTTGCTTATAATTTACTAAGATATATTAGCTTACTGTACGTGTGTTTATTTGACTATTGTATAGATCTTGAAGTCTACGTGTGCGAATTTTAAAATACCGAGCACTAAGTGTGTGAAATCGGACAAGGAGCACTAAGTGTGTGATTAATTTTTATATCTTGAATTGAATTTTGGGTAAGTGGATATTATGAGATGATATTAATTGAAATCAAATAAGAGTGATAAATTAGTTTGGATGGAATGTATCATTTAATTTTATAGTTCAATTGATATGAGTTGACATGGATTAATGCTTACAAAATCTCATTGATTTATACATGAATTTTATATATTGTATTCGGCCATGTGGAAGTTTGTATAAAGAATTCATTTGATTAGTTTTAAAACTTGAATATGTGATTTATATGGGTTTGAAGTGCAAGTATAAGTTCGATAAGTAAAATATATATATGCATGTGAAACCTATTATCGAAGGTTTGGAAGTTCGGCCTTTGGGATATGAAACGAGAAATATTTCGAAAGGTGATATGAACTAAAGTCATGGTTATAAACCTTGGTTGTGAGTATATTATTCTGACTTTGCTAGTGTAGTGTTATAATGCATTATTGTTGTGAAATTGCTTATAACTTACTAAGCTTTCGAAGCTTACTTTGTGTATTTTTCTTATGATTATAGAGTGTCAGAGACTTGCTCGGTTGGATGTTGAAGGAGATCTCATCACACTATCTAGTTTTCACTTCGATAATTAAATGCTTAAAGATTTGGTTATGTGGCATGTATAGACTAGTTATGATATGATTGGTTGGAAATTATATATATACCATGCGAAAATGGCTTGATTATGATGTTAATGGTTGCATATTCGATCTTGTCTTAAGTTTAATTTGGAAGTATGTTTTATGGTAAATATGTTTGTAATGTGGTTATATAATTTTGCAATGAAACAGTTTTTGATTAGCAGCAGTGACGTGATTTTAAAAAATCACCAAAAATAAGAGAAATGGAATTAGAAAGTGAATAGGATATAGAATTAAAGCTTATTGTGTCTATTTTTATATGAAAGAAACAGAGCAGCAAAGGAATTTTATATTATGAGATATTTAAATCTTAGTGAGACTGGTTCTGAATGACTTCGTGATCTCCTGTTTTGTCTTGGAAAAATTATTAAAAATTTTATAAAAATAATTATGGATCATAGTTTATATGATTAGAACCCTCAATGAGTCTATTTTTTATTGTAATAAACGAGAACATTAATTGAATTCTGTACAATGTGATAACTGAGTTTTTGTAAGGATAGGTCAGAACCATCAAACAATGAAACAGGGTAAATTTTAATGAATAAACTGTACTAATTGGCCACATGAAAAATTCTGGAAAAATTATAGCAAAAATTTATATGAGTCTAGTTTCAAGAAAAATTTATGGATCTAAATTTTGAGTTTCGTAACTCGAGTTATAGTCAATTTAGTTAACATGACACAGATGAATAGTTTCATTTTTTTATGCTCCGAATTAGTAGTTAAGTCTAGTAATGCCTCATGCTCGACTCCGGCAACGGTCTCGAGTAAGGGGTGTTACATTTAATTGGTATCAGAGCTACGGTTTAGTCGGTTCTTGGACTAACGTAGCACGTGTGAGTCTAGCTATACATGCCATATTTAACTTGCGATAGTGTGATATCTCCTGACTCTGACGAAAATTATTTTGATGAGACAGATAAGTTTTCAATCGAGCTAATTTTGATAGTACAGAATGTGTACTCGATGAATGGAAATATGTTGATGATGAGTTTAAAACTCATAAATGTATGGATCAAAGAGTATAATATATTGATATTGACAAATATTATAATTATATGAGCACATAGATTATGATATATGAGTTGTGATTGCTATCTGAAATGTTTTGATCATAAATTAATGATTTGAGTTGGGATATGAATTAATTGCTAAGAATAAAGGAGACTAAAAGCGAATGTTTATTAAACGTTTGGACAATGTGAAATTATTTATGAATTGACTATTTGTAAAAGTATGTGTTATGTATATATATGTGTAAGTTAAATTTAAGGCTTTATTACCTTTACCCCCCTTATTAGTGAAATGTTACTATGAAATCTGTAAGATTTGGGTTGAATAAGCTCAAGAGTGTGGAATTACATAAGTCCGTGTTCGAAAAATTAATAATGTGGCTAGAAAAGAGATTGAATTAGCAAAAGAAGACGGTATTAAAATAGACATTGGATAGTTCTGTAGATTATTGAGATTATGTGAAGTTGTTGTTAAAGAAGAAGTTATCTCCGATCAAATGACTTATTCAGGTATGTTAACTAAGGAAAATATTAGTTAGAAGCTTTTCTGAATTGATTTCTGTTAGTGAAGGGATAATATAAAAATTTCTAATGGCAGAATTAGACAGTTGAAATAATGTTTGAATCGTATTGAGGACTGGGTGTAGTGGTTATAGTTGGGCAATTATTATGATTTCTTTTGGGCATTCTATGTGTATATTTATTCTCAGAAGTATATGTGACTATTTAATTTCAGAAGGAATTCTTATCATAAAAGAACATTGGCTAAACATATTAATAGATGAAAGTATCATTGGTTTGTTTGGGGTTGTAATTTTCTGATATTCAGTGTAGCTTCAGATGTTGAAAATTTAGTTATTCTGGTTTTCCCATGATTCTATGTGATTATCTATAAAAGATGTTCATTTGAAGGAAATAGTTATAAAAGTTGTGCTTCTGCACTGGTTGTTGTTCAAATCATATTTGATTTTCATCTGAGTTCAGATGCTTCGTTAATATCTGGGATATTATCTATTGTTACGGGTAAGACGATAATCCTATTATGACAATATGATTTCTATTTGATGACTGTAGTATATATATATATATATATATAAAGATATATTTGGATTTTCTTTCTAATGAGAAGAAAAGATTTCTTTGAAAAGACCGATTCTGTGGTTTAATCTGATATGAAACTATTTGATTTATGTGAGTTCGAATCTATTCACTGGATCGAAAACAAACTTTAAATATACATGTGTGATTTGAAGGATAGTGTGGAAGTAGAACTTGTATTTTTGAGGATTTGATATAGAATTATGTCTATCGGAACAATCCTAGCTAAGA
The DNA here is from genome assembly GCA_025506655.1 of Gossypium rotundifolium. Lineage (NCBI taxonomy): Eukaryota > Viridiplantae > Streptophyta > Magnoliopsida > Malvales > Malvaceae > Gossypium > Gossypium rotundifolium. The sequence goes on from CP106731.1 coordinate 121,631,209, forward strand.
AATATTGTGGTAAATTAAAGTTAGTTCAATTGTTGAAGCTTTCTTTTGCACGAAGACATTATCCACTAAAATATTAGTTCTGATTTAGCCTAAATTGAACGAAGTGTTTACGAACCTCATTCATGTGTCAATGGACGGGTCGAAGTATAATAATGGAGTACACAGAGATATCCTGTGATTCCTTATGGTTAGAATTGTTAAAAGACTATGAGCTTGTGATTGACTACCATCCGAGAAAGGCTAATGTTATTATTGATGTTTTAAACCAAAATCACTATTTGCTTGGTGTGCAATGAATGTGTATATGGCTACGTCTGATGATGGTTCAATAATAGTTGAATTAAAAGTAAGACCGTTATTTATTCAACAAAATTAGTGATACTCAAAAAGTTGATAATGATTTGTTAGTAAAGCAGGTCCAAGGTGATTTGAAGGTTGATTCAAAGTTTCGAAGTTGATGCTGAAATTTGTTTGAGATTCAGAAACCAAATATGTACTCCAAGGAGTTCAGATGTTGATTCAGATGATTTTGAATGAAGCCACAACAGTTGATTGTCTATTCACTTAGGGAGTATAAAGATGTATAGTGATCTGAAACAACTTTACTAGTGAGATATTTCTGACATTTTTTCGAAACGCTTAATCTGTCAACAAGTAAAAAGCCAAGCATCAAGTACCTTCTGGGTTGCTTCAGTTGATTTTGAAACCTAAATGGAAATGGGATAGAGTCACAATGGATTTTGTATTTGGTTTTCAGTTGACACTGAGAAAGAAAAATGCAATTTGGGTTATTGTTGATTGATTGGCTAAATCGGCTTATTTTGTTTTGATATGTACAGTTTACTCGCTTGATAAGTTGGTTGAATTGTATGTTTCTCAAATTGAAAGATTACATGGTGTACCTATATCTATTGATATAAATAAAGATCCGAGGTTTACATCGGGTATTGGATTTCCGTATTGGAGGATATGTTGAAATGTTGCATTCCTGAGTTAGAAAGTACGTAGGAACGAGATCTACCTCTGATTGGATTTCCTAACAATAAAATGGCACCATATGAAGCTTTGTAAGGTCGTAAATGTCGTATACCTCTATATTGGGCCAAGCTAAGTGAAAGCAAGATACACAGGGTTGATCTAATTAAAGAGACTGAGCAAAAAGTAAAAGTGATCCGAGAAAGTTTGAAAGTTTCAACGTGGAAGAAAGTACTCAGATTCTGACGTAAAGGCAAATTGAGCCCGAGATTCATTGGACCATATGAAATCACAGAGCCTATTGGGCCGGTTGCTTATAGATTGCAGTTACCACCTGAGCTAGAAAGGATTCATAATGTTTTCCATGTTACGATGCTTCGTAGATATCGATCTGATTCTTCACATGTGATTCGCCCGACAGAAATTGAGATTCAGCCTGATTTAACTTATGAGGAAGAACTGATTTGTATTTTAGCTCGTGAAGTGAAAAAATTACGAAATAAGAAAATCTCGTTGGTTAAAATAATGTGGCATAAACACGGGGTTGAAGAAGCAACCTGGGAAATCGAGGAATCAATGAAAGAATATTACCCACAATTATTCAACGATAAGATTTTCGGGGACGAAAATCCCTTAAGGGGGGAGAGTTGTAACAGCCCGATTATGACCCTAATTGGAATAGTGGTTTCAGGACCACGAATCTGAGTTAGAAAAATATTTTAATATTATTTTTGTGTTAATTATATGTGAATTAGCACGTGTGAAAATTTCATATGAAAATTTGAGTGTTTGTGTGCTTAATTAAATAAAAGGACGTAATCGCGTAAAATAAAAATTTGATGGTTAGTTGTGAAAGTGCTAAATTGTTGTTATCTTTTAAATATGAAGGATTAAGAATGCAATTAGCCAATCTTTAAGTTAGTGGACGGCAAGATATTAATGATATGTGTTTTATATGTTTTATATGTTAAAGTTTATATTAATATTATATTATAAGTTATTATTTTATAATGAAATAAAAACATTAAAGAAAAGAAAGCCATTATGTGTGTTCATCTTTCTATTTGACCGAAAATACCAAGAAAAAAAAGAAGGGTTTGAGTTTTGCTATATTCACCATCTTAAGTCAAAATTCAAGGTGTGTTTTTAGTCGGTTTTGATAATTTTTACGTTTTGAGATCGTTGCTTGAGTACTACAAAGCCCATCTCTTAATGTTAGAAATTGATGAATATTTTGTGATTTGCCATTGATGAATATATGTGTTTTGTGTTGTTTGATGATGTAATATTAAAGATATGTTTTAGATTGATATGTTTTGTATTGGAGTTTTTGATGATTTTGAGTAATTAGGATTAAATTGCAAAAATAATAAATTGAGGGGCCAAAATGTAAAATAAATGAAATATATGGACTTGTATGGATCTAGTGAACATTTGGCCTAGGCATAGCATATGCAAATTTTGTGTACTTTGTGTTTTGTGCAATAGCGATTAAATTGTAAAAAGTGTAAAATGTTAGGGGTAAAAATATAATTTTTTCATTTATGTGTTTTTGGATTAAATTGAATGAAATTATATTGAATGGGCTTAATTTGAAATTTATATAGACCAAGAACAAAAAGGATCGGGAGTGAATCGGGGAAAAACGAAGTTAATCGAATAGTCGGGATAACAAAGTCCGTTGATTTCTGAGGTAAGTTTTAAGCAATTGGATGAAATGAAATTTGAATATATATTTAATGCATGTATGAATAATTGAATTAAGCATATTAAAATACATTTTCTGAATGTGAAATGGAATGGGATCAAATATTTATAAATTAGCCGAATGTAAAGTTGGTGTATATATAAATGTATAAGTGTTGGTTCATGGAGTAATGTGAGTGTATGAATGAGTAAAAAGGTAGCTAAATGTGAATATGAAATGAGAGAGATGTTTGTTTTGAATAGATGGATGCAAATATATATATATATATACATGTATATTAATTGTGCCGAATGAAATGGTATGACATAATGAAATTGAGTTGTTGTTGGATATTTGAATATTTGTGTATCTATGTATGAGAATGAAATTTTAAGTGTTCGCATAAATAAAGAAAGGTTCGGATAAGAGGCACTATGTGTGTGAGCTTAAACACCGAGCACTGTGTGTGCAAAATCGGTTGAATGGCACTATGTGTGCGAGCTTAAACACCGAGCACTGTGTGTGCAAAATGAGTAATGGCACTAAGTGTGCGATACATTATCGGAAGATCGCACTATGTGTGCGAATTATCAAGTAACGGCACTAAGTGTGCGATACGTTACATGAGTTGCACTGTGTGTGCAGATTATCGAACCTCTCAAGGAAATAAACCAATGAATGGATATAACCAAAAGAGACATGTAGGTAAGTGATGCATGGAAATTGAATAACGTGGTGTTAATGAGGTAAGTTGCTTTTGTATACTAAATTATGGAAATATGATAAATTCATTAACCTTTGAGCTTGTTTGAAATGGATATAGGGCTTGTGACCATTCGGTTTTGGAGATCTAATGAATATGATATTGTTGTATAGTAAATTGCTATATGTAATGCTTGTACGAATCGATTAATGATCAAGTTGAATTGATTAAAATTGTATAATGATTTGTTGTATATATTTCCTTTTGCTTATAACTTACTAAGCTATATTAGCTTACTGTACGTGTGTTTATTTGACTATTGTATAGATCTTGAAGTCTACGTGTGCAAATTTTAAAATACCGAGCACTAAGTGTGTGAAATCGGACAAGGAGCACTAAGTGTGCGATTAATTTTTATATCTTGAATTGAATTTTGGGTAAGTGGATATTATGAGATGATATTAATTGAAATCAAATAAGAGTGATAAATTAGTTTGGATGGAATGTATCAATTAATTTTATAGTTCAATTGATATGAGTTGACATGGATTAATGCTTACAAAATCTCATTGATTTATACATGAATTTTATATATTGTATTCGGCCATGTGGAAGTTTGTATAAAGAATTCATTTGATTAGTTTTAAAACTTGAATATGTGATTTATATGGGTTTGAAGTGCAAGTATAAGTTCGGTAAGTAAAATATATATATGCATGTGAAACCTATTATCGAAGGTTTGGAAGTTCGGCCTTTGGGATATGAAACGAGAAAGATTTCGAAAGGTGATATGAACTAAAGTCATGGTTATAAACCTTGGTTGTGAGTATATTATTCTGACTTTGCTAGTGTAGTGTTATAATGCATTATTGTTGTGAAATTGCTTATAACTTACTAAGCTTTCGAAGCTTACTTTGTGTATTTTTCTTATGATTATAGAGTTTCGGAGGCTTGCTCAGGTTGGAAGTCGAAGGAGATCTCATCACACTATCTAGTTTTCGCTTCGGTAAATAAATGCTTAAAGATTTGGTTATGTGGCATGTATAGACTAGTTATGATATGATTGGTTTGGAAATTATATATATAGCCATGCGAAAATGACTTGATTATGATGTTAATGGTTGCGTATTCGGTCTTGTATTAAGTTTAATTTGGAAGTATGTTTTATGGTAAATATGTTTGTAATGCGGTTATATGATTTTGCAATGAAATAGTTTTTGGTTAACAGCAGTGACGTAATTTTTATAAATCACCAAAAATAGGAGAAATGGAATTAGAAAGTGAATAGGATATATAATTAAAGCTTATTGTGTCTATTTTTATATGAAAGAAATAGAGTAGCAAAGGAATTTTATATTATGAGATATTTAAATCTTAGTGAGACTGGTTCTGAATGAATTCGTGATCTCCTATTTTGTCTTGGAAAAATTATTAAAAATTGTACAAAAATAATTATGGATCATAGTTTATATGATTAGAACCCTCAATGAGTCTATTTTTGATTGGAATAAACGAGAACATTAATTTACTTCTGTATAATGTGATAACTAAGTTTTTGTAAGGATAGGTTAGAACCATCGAACAATGAAACAGGGTAAATTTTAAGGAATAAACTGTACTAATTGGCCACATGAAAAATTCTGGAAAAATTATAGAAAAATTTATAGGAGTCTAGTTTCAAGGAAAATTTACGGATCTAAATTTTGAGTTTCGTAACTCGAGTTATAGTCAATTTAGTCAACATGACGCAGATGGATAGTTTCATTTTTTTTAATGCTCCGAATTAGTAGTTAAGTCTAGGAATGCCTCATGCTCGACTCCGGCAACAGTCTCGGGTAAGGGGTATTACAGTACACCTCACACTTAAGTCACACATTTTCCTCAATATGTCCTCTCACTAAAGTTTGAGAAACTCCCTCGTAAGAAAATGATTTGTAGAAAAATTTTGTAGCCATCCTCAAACTTCGTTGAAAACTCAAAAATGTTGTGTAACTTTTGGTGGGTGAACCTACATAGAACAACAAAGCAAAACACAACAAAATATGCTATAGAAAGAAAATAAAAAAAAGTCGAAAAAATAAAATCATTGAAATCCTTCATAATCAGGGCGATCCATATCACCATCCTAGAAGAACTTGTATGAAGTCCTTGACACTTTAAATCGATGTTTTTTTTTATTGTCGAGATAATGACCCCTCTCTTCGACCGAACATATTGCTTCTGTCTTATATTCAATTATTGAGATAGCCACAACACGAGCCACTTCTTTTTAAAGCCTAACCAACTCCACAACTCATGCTGGGGTACTTGTTGTCAGGTCTGAGCTATGGGATGCCACATTCGTTGCTAGAGCAACTACGATCAATTACATTTCAAATTTAAAGTTAATACACATTAATAATGATAATCAAATCATTTTGACATGTTAAACAATCATAAACAAATCTTATACAAACTTACGAAAGCTCTTTAGACAACATGAGGTCGAATAAGGAACAAATTGTAAAATTTTCAAAATATAAATTACCGTCACGACTTCGGGGGTTTTAGGTCGCGATGCAACTCATTTTCAGTCACATTGCGATGAGAATTTGATAGTGAGTTATGTTGTGACCTAAAACCCCCAAAGTTGCAACGTCAACTCAATATTTTGAAAATTTTATAATTTGGTCCTTATTCGCCCTTAAGTCGTCTAAAGAGCTTTTGTAAGCTCGTATAAGGGCCGTATATGATTGTTTAACATGATGTAATGATTTTTTTAATATTAATAATGTTTATTAACTTTAAAATTGAAATGTAATTGATTATAGTTGCTCTAGCAACAAATGTGACATCTTGTAGCTTGGACACGACGATTAGGTTGGGTATGGGGTGTTACATATAGCCTCGAGCAATACAAACTCATTAGCATGTAAAATTGTATCGCCCCAAACTATCTTCCCACTTCGAAATGTATATTCTTGTGAAGTTCATTAGTTGACTTTTCTATAATAATAGTTGGAAAGTGTGTTGGCTCAGTCACACATTCACTTAATTCTTGGTTTAGCATTTCCTCTACATCTAGCTCTACTCCAACTCCTATGCCAATCGGAGTGAAGACATTTTTCTTCACAACCTCGTCACAGTCTTCAACTCTTGTTGAACACTCATGTTCAACTCTTCATGTTCAATAACTATAGAATAACCTTCCTTATTGAGTTTAGGAACATCATGCTCGACTTCTTCCTATACCAGAGCATATACCTTAAATAATTGTCGGACAACTTCCAGCAATTGCTCCAATGTATTGGACATGAAGGACATGGTAGCTTGGAATAAAGAAATCTCATCCTCTATTATACCAACATGTGCGGAAAGGGACGGGTCCTCGATATACTCATTACTCTCTATATTACTTTTCAGATAGTAAAATGAAGGATACTTATCATATGTCGAATAACTAACTGACCACTCATAATTGTAGCTACCCATCTCATTCGTATATACATACGAACCATAAGAATGCTTATATGAATACCCTTGTCCTCCATACTCACCATCATAACTCCAGTAGCTTGTTGAATCTTCGTTTATAGAATTCAACCTATCATCATATCCTAAATAGATTACTCGACCACCTATAATTATTATTAGACATGATTAAATCAGATTATCAACAAGGTAAACAAGAAAAAAAAATTTTTAAAAAGAATCAACAAACAAGAAAAAAACAAAGCACTATCTAATCTCCTTGCCTTTCAATCAATATTTCCTTACAAACAACTAACTTCACTAACACATTCAAACCATTATAGTCCCTAGCAACAATGCTAATAACTTGCCCACCATTGTAAGTGTATTGAAATATGCAAAAATATAGATATAAAATAAAGTGTGGTTTAATTGCAAGTGTATAAATCAAATACTAATATAGTTTTTATTACAACGAAATACGATAGTATTTCGAGGATTGTAAGGGATTGTCAAATCGATACATGTGATTGTCAAGTTAATTTACAGCTAAGCAATTACTAATCTAATCGATTCAAAAATTATTAGTGCAATCAAAATGTGAAATTTTTTTCAAAACTAATTCTAGATTATCAACTAAGCTAACTACCCTAATTTACTTCTTTCTTATCTTACAACTATGCAAACAAACAAGGTGATGGTCAACGGGTCTATTATTAACTATCAAATAAACATGAGTTGGTTATATCAGTTGCCACTCCTAATTAGAAATCTCCTCTTGGTCTCATTCTAATTAGAAATTACCACCGAGAATCTCCTCTCGATCTCACCTAGACATGTAATTCTCCTCTTGGTTTCACTACTCAACACAATCATATTAATTTCTCACTCGATAAACTCTCCTCTCGATCTCGTTTATCTAAATTTTCTACTAGAGGCGTCAATTCTAGCGTATTAAACATTTTAATATAATCAAACAACCAATAAACCAAACTTATTAATATTAATCTAAATTAATAATTAATATCACCATAAAAAATCAATACAATCTAATACATCATTATGATCAAAACCCACACAACCATTTTAACAAACATTGAAAAGGCAATTAACAAGAACAAGAGTTAAAAATGCTTATTTATGGAGATCAATCCGATTGAACATTTAAGCACGATTGATAACCATCCACATAGTCTTTAACAATCAAGAAATAAAATCTACCCTAAAAAAATAAAATTCTAGTAAAAAAATGAAAAGAAAGATAAATTTTTTGTCTAAACGGCTACCTTAATCTCCTTGCATTCACCACCCTCAATAGCCAAAATTAGGTTGTATTTATAGAGAAAATTCATTTAAACATTCAATTACAAGTTTTTTCTTATTAAAATTCTAATTAAGGCAAGTTTGACCAACAATTCTCCATGCTTTCCCTTCATAATCACAATAGATTTGGCTCGAGGTCTTGACATTGGTGATGTGTAACACCCTTTACCCGTATTTGACGCTTAATGCGTACGAGGTGTTACCGTACTTATACGCAAGTAATCATACAAAACTGAGACATGAATTTCTGTCCAAATTTAAAACCTTTCATTTATATTCATATCATTCCTAATAAGGGCCTACGAGGCCCAAAAACATACTTTAGAAATGGTTCGGTACTAAACCAAGCACTTTAGAAAACTTTGGAAAATTTCACTGAAAATAAGGGCACACGCCTGTGTGGGTAGACCGTGTGGTCACGCACGCCCATGTCCCTAGCCATGTGGATTTATATTTCAATTTGAACCTATTGGGATTCTCACACGGCCTGGCACACACCTGTGTCCATGGCCCGTATCCCTCACATGGCCATAACATGTCAGTGTCTCAGCCCCATGTGTTAAAACCTTGATATTCTATTTCTGACGTCAGCAACATTTTAGGGTCACACGACCAAGGCACACACCCGTGAGTGGTGAATTTAATTTTGCATTTAAGGTGCAGACTTCACACGGCCTGGGCACATGCCCATGTATTATGGCCGTGTCATCTACAAGGTTGAAACACACGGCCGTGCCTTAGCCCGTGTGGTTTCTACTGGGCATTCTATTTTACCAAATTAAGGTGCAAGGGACACACGTCTAGATCACATGCCTATGGGGGTAGACCGTGTGTCACACACAGCCTAGACACACGCCCGTGTGCCTACTCGTGTGAACAAATACAAGGCTATTTTCCAAGCCTTTTTGTCACCCCTTTCAAGCATACATCTACACACAATAGTACCATCACAAGCACAAACACATGACTAAATCAATCACTACCAAGGCATCCACACCTCAAATCCAAGCTATTTTCAATCACCTCCAACATTTCTTACTTATCAACCAAACCATGTATTAACCTTATTCAGGGAAACACCAACATTTGCATTTATCAACAACAAGTATTAGCCATCAACTATGGTGTTATACAAAATGAATCAACTTCATGACAAGCCAACACATTTGGCCAACACAATATGACACTTAACAAAAGACTAAGTCCCTATACATGCCACGCCCAAAACATTTAAGCTAACTATACCAAAAACTTCAGGTGATAGTGTGATCGATGCCTCCGACGTCCCTTGATTCCCGAGCTAGCTTGGTGGCACTATAAGAAAATGGAAAAGAGAGGGAGTAAGCATAAAGCTTAGTAAGTTGCATGTAAATAAGTAACAACATCAACCATGAATCTTTAAACACATAGCATATTATAAACCAGCATAAAATTCTTGATTTAGCAATGGTAGACTTACTACATATTTACACATCACAAGTATAAGCCAAATATTACAAGATTGTCTCGAAATCATTCTCATAGATATAACTTACTCAATTTTATCCTTACCATTAAGGCATCATAACTAAGCTCATCTCTCATGAGTTTCGAGTAAGAACTTGTACCACTCATAACATGATTATATCCTTTCATATCTTTATCATAAGCTTTAAACAACCCGTGAAACCATTTGGAATCCTAAATGATATCCGATAAGCCTCACACAAGAGGGTAAAATGCCGATGCCATGTCCCAAACATGATCTTACATTGGCTCTCATAATGTGACCGATGCCATGTCCTGGACATGGTCTTACACTAATACACATATCAATGCGATGCCATGTCTTAGACATGGTCTTACACTGGCTCTCATAATGTGGTTGATTCCATGTCCCAGACATGGTCTTGCACTAGCACACATATCACCCAAATGTCATGGCATGGATATCCAATCTATTCCTAAGGTTCAACCGGGAGTTTTTACTACATCAATTCTCATCATGCATATTCACAACAATAATCAAACACTTTATGCCATATTAATTGTTCAATACATAATAACAATAAAGTTGTATTATTTACGTACAACTTACCTCGGTATAAAAAAAGTGGGCGACTAGATTGAATTAGTCTACTAGCTTGGTCTTCCCCCGGTCTGGGTCCGGACTCCATTTTTCTTGATCGATAATGACAATTTCACTTATTTAATCACTGCAATAATCAAGACAATCTATAATTCATACCTGGGAAAAATTACCATTTTGCCCCTAGGCTTTCACATAATTATGATTTTACCCCTAGGCTCGTAAAATGATTTTAATCAAATTTACTCCTTTAACAAGCCTAGACAAACCTTTATTACTCTTATAGCAACTCAGAATTTTCAATTATTTCACACATTTACAACCTATTTTATAAACTACACAAAATGGTCATTTTAGGTTTTTTCATGAAACCCCTTTCACAAAAGTTGTTTATTTAACAACCAAGATTCATTTTCTTCCATAAAATTTCAGCATTCACATGGTAAAACCCTAGACTCTCAACCATTTTGCAAAATAGTCCCTCCATTAGTTTGCTTAAGCTACAAGGGTCACAAAAATACAAAAATCATCAAGAATGACCATCAAAAACACTTACTTGTAAGGGTGAAGAGTTGTTGAAATTTAAAGCTTCCAAAACCCTTATTTTTGTTGATATTTTCGGTGGTGAAGAGAAATAATGAAAAGGATGAAGCTTTTTTTTATTTTATCAATTAAGTTACCAAAAAATCTACCTAACCTTTGACAAATTTCATGAATTAAAAATTCATGTCCAGCCCCTCTTTTATTGGTCTATTTACTCAATAAGCACCTATATTTTATTTTTCCATAGCTAATTAACATATTTAGCTAATGAAACAAAAGTTTTGCCATTTACGCGATTTAGTCTTTTTTCAAAATTAAGCATGAAATCACTAAAATTAATGCACCAAAATTTTTAAACACTCATATATCATGCCATGACATAAAAAATAATATTAAAATAATTTCTCCAACCTCAAATTTGTGGTTTCAAAACCACTGTTCTAACTAGGCCCAAATTTGGGCTGTTACGATTCTCCCCCTTAGGGATTTTTGTCCCCGAAAATCTTACCAGTGAAAAGGTTTGGGTATTGATCTATCATAGTCTCATCGGGCTCCAATGTGGCCTCTTCAACCCATGTCTATGCCATAGTACTTTCACGAGTGCTATACTTTTATTCCTCAATTGCTTGACCTCTCGGGCCAAGATCTTAACCGGCTCTTCGCCATAAGTCATGTCTGATCGAATCTCAACCTCTGTTGGTGAAAGAACGTGCAAAGGGTCAGAACGTAATGGCGCAACATCGACACATGTAAAACATTGTGAATCTTCTCTAACTCGGATGGTAAGGCTAATCGATAAGCTACAGGTCCGATTCTCTCAGTCACCTCATAAGGTCCAATCAAAAGTGGACTTTGTTTTCCTTTCTTTCCGAATCTGAGGACTTTCTTCCACAGGGATACTTTCAAAAACACCTTATCACCAACTTGAAACTCAATTTCTTTTCGTTTCAAATCCATGTAGGATTTCTATCTATCTGAAGTGGCCTTCAAACAGTCACGAATTACTTTTACTTTTTCTTCGGTCTCTTTGAATAAGTCAACCCAGTGAATCTAATTTTCTCTGAGTTTGGTCCACTACAAGGGCGATCAGCACTTACGCCCATACAAAGCCTTATAAGGCGCCATTTTCAAACTCGACTGATAGCTATTGTTGTAGGCAAACTCTACCAGCGGTAAATACTTTTCCCAACTACCTTGGAATTCAAGGACACAACACTGCAACATGTCTTCAAGAATCAGAATTACTCTCTCTGACTGACCGTCGATTTTTGGATGGAAAGCCGTGCTAAAATTCAACTTTGTCCCCAAAGCTTCTTGTAACTTTTTCCAAAATCGCGAGGTAAACCTCGGATCTCTCTCCGAAATAATTGACAAGGGCACTCCGTGGAGTCTTACAAATTCAGAAACATACAAATCAACCAATTTTTCAAGCGAATAATCCACACACACTGGTATAAAATAAGCTGACTTTGTTAGCCTATCAATAACAACCCATTTCGGCATATTTCTTCCTTGGCATCCACGAAAAATCAGACACGAAGTCCATAGCAATACGGTCCCATTTCCATTCGGTAACCATCACAGGCTGAAGTAAACCCAAAGGTACTTAGTGTTCGACTTTCACTTGTTGACAAATTAAACACTTAGAGACAAACTCTGAGATGTCTCTTTTTATTCCTGACCACCAATACATTTTCACACTACCCGGGTGGATAGACAAACAACCACTATGTGCCTCTTACAAAATCTTCTGAATAAGACCATCATTTTCAGGTACACAGATCCTATCTCGGAACATCAAACAACCATCAGTACCAATCCAAAAGTTTGATTCACTACCTGTCTCGCATTGAGCCATCTTGGCTTGCAAATCTTTATCACTTTTCTGAGCTTCACCAACCTCTTGCTAAAACATCGGTCTAGCTCTCAAATCTGCTAGAATCAAATCATCATTAGTTATAGACAATTGAGTATTCATAGTCCTCAAGGCAAACAATGACTTCCTACTCATAGCATCGACGACCACGTTCGCCTTCCCCGGGTGATAGTCGATCACTAGTTCATAATCTTTTATGAGCTCTAACCATCTTTGTTGGTGAAGGTTCAATTCCTTTTGAGTCATCAAATACTTTAAACTTTTATGGCAGTTGAATACTCGGCATCTCGTCGCTATACAAATGGTGTCTCTAAATCTTCAGTGCAAACACTATGGCGGCTAACTCTAAGTTGTGAGTCGATAGTTTTTCTCATGCGGCTTTAGTTGTCTCGAGGAATATGCTATTACCTTGCCTTCTTGCATAAGCACGCAACCCAATCCATTCAAGGATGCGTCACTATACACTACGAAATCTTTTCCCAGTTTTAGTTGCACTAAAATTGGAGCTTCAGTCAACAACGCCTTTAGTTTCTCAAAACTCTGTCGGCATTTTTTCTTCCATTCGAACTTGACAACTTTCTATAGCAATCTCGTCATCCGAGTAGCAATCATGGAGAATCCTTTAACGAATCGTCTGTAGTAACCTGCTGAGCCTAGAAAGCTTCTAACATCTGATACATTCCTCGGCGGTTTCCACTCAACAATAGGCGAGATCTTACTCAGGTCAACTCTAATTCCATCACCCGACACAATGTGTCCTAAGAATTCAACCTCTCAGAGCCAAAAATCACTTTTACTAAACTTGGCATACAACTACTTATCTCTTAAAGTTTGCAAAATAGTTCTCAAATGCTCCGTGTGCTCACCTTTATCACGAGAATAAATTAATATATCATCGATAAAAACAAAAATGAACTTATCCAAGTATGGCCAGAAAATGCGATTCATTAAATCCATAAACACGGCGGAAGCATTTGTTAAGCCAAAGGGCATGACAAGGAATTCATAGTGCCCGTACCTCGTCTGAAATGCGATTTTCGATACATCTTCCTCTTTAACTCTAAGCTGGTAATAACCGGACCTTAAGTCTATCTTAGAAAACACTGTGCCTCTTTTCAATTGGTCAAACAGATCATCGATCCTTGGTAAAAGATACTTGTTCTTCACAGTCACCTTGTTAAGCTATCTGTAGTCTATACATAACCCCATCGACCCATCTTTCTTTTTCACAAAAAGTACCGGAGCACCCCATAGAGAATAGCTCGGTCTTGTAAAACCCTTATCCGTTAACTATTGTAGCTGAACCTTCAACTCTTTTAACTCCAACGGTGACATCCGATACGGGGCAACAGAAATAGGTGCCGTACTAGGAGCCAACTCAATACCAAACTCGACTTCCCTAGTTGGAGGCAATCTAGGCAACTCTTCTGGGAACACATCTAGGTACTCACATACCACAGGCACTGACTCAATCTTTACTTCCGACTCTTGGGTATTCAACACAAATGCAAGATAAGACTCATACCCTTTTCTCATCTATTTCTCAATAGTCATAGAAGAAATCAATACAGGTAAGCTATCCGGTTCACCTGATTCAACCCGAATAATATCCTCATTTTCACATTTCAGTTCAATAAACTTACTGCCACAGTTTACTAACACGTTATGAACAGTCAACCAATCCATGCCAATAATTAGGTCAAATTCATCAAGCGGTAGTAGCATGAGGTTAGCCGAAAAACAATGACCTCTAATCATCAAAGGACAGTTTCTACACACTTTGTCAACTATCACATACTTGCCTAACGAGTTTGACACTTTTATCACAATTTCTGTAGACTCAGCAGGCATATTCATGCTATACACCAATTTCTCACAAGCATATGAATGGGTAGACCTCGGATCAATCAAAGCAACAACAGAAATATCATGAAGAGAAAGAGTACCCGTAATCACATCCGGTGACGATGCCTCTTCGCGACCGCGAATAGCATAAGTCCTTGTAGGCCCTCGACCCTCGGACCTCACGGCGGAATCTTTAGGCGCATTTTTGCTGCTAGCCCTATTTTTCGAGTTCTTTTGTGGTCTACTCCTAGAAAGAGCGTTACCCGATCTCACACCTTGATATCTATCTTTCTCGACCATCTCGGGATAACTACGAATAAAATGGTCTAGTGACCCACATTTGAAATAGCCTCTATCATTCCCTCGACACTCACTAAAGTGACGTCTACCACACTGTGAACATTCTGGTCTATTCGATCGAGCACTACCAACACTCGCAATAGAAGTGGTTTGAGCTTTAGAAACTGTATACTGCTTATTCTTATTTCTACTCGAAAATCCTACTAACGCATTTGATCGACTAGAAAACTCACTCGATCTCTTGGATGAGGTCTGAAATGATATCCCCATTTGTCTTTTTTTGAGTCACGAGACTCATTATTAGTTTTTCTCTTCTCCTTGACCAACGTTTCTGCCTTGCAAGCTCTCTTAACAAGCACCACAAACTCCCTTAACTCTAAGATGCCAACTAATAATCGGATGTCTTCGTTCAATCCGTCCTCAAATCTCTTGCATATGATGGCTTCGGAAGATACGTACTCGCTAGCGTATTTGTTGAGCCTTACAAATTCACGCTCATACTCTATTACTATCATTCGATCTTGCTTCAATTCTATAAATTCCTTCCTCTTCTGGTCTATAAACCTCTGACTAATATACTTCTTTTGGAATTCCTCTTGGAAAAACTCCCATGTATTCCTTTCCCTTGGTACAACAGACACAAGAGCGTTCTACCATTGGTAGGCCGAGCCTCATGGGAGTGACACAATACACTTCATACACTCCTTATGTAACAGTCCGATTTAGACTCTAGTAGGAAAAGTGGTTTCAAGACCACAAATTTGAGTTAGAATAATATTTTAATATTATTTTCTATGCCTTTAATATGTGATTAAGCATGTGTTAAAGTTTTGTAAGTTAATTTATCCGTCTGTGTGTTTAATTTGATAAAAGGATTAACTTGCATTGAATGCCAAATTTCCATGCTTCATGAAAAGATATCTATTTGACGTGGCTTTGAAGTAAGAAGCCCTTAATAGGCAAATAGACCATTAATAAGGTGAGTGGGTGGTAATGGTCAAGAATGACCTTGCATTATATGTTGTATATATTTATTAGTAAAGGTTAAAATTGTAAAATGATAATTAAGTTATTATTTCATGAAACATAAAAGAAATAAGCTATGTTTTCTCATCTCTTCATCACCGAAATTTAGAAAAGAAATAAGGGTTTTAAGCTTCTTCATATTCATTCAATATTTGGTGTGATTCAAGGTATGTTTTCGATCGATTTTTGATAATTTCTACGTTTTCGTAATCATTGCTTCGAATGCTTCAAAACCCATGTTTTAATTTTAAGAATTGATGATGTTTTTGAGATGAGCCTTTGATGAACTCATGTGATTTATGATGCTTTATAGTGAAATATGAAAGATATGTATATGATTATCATAGTTTGTCTTTGGAGTTTTGTTGAATTTGAGTATTTTGGACTTAATTGAGAAAATGATTATTTGAGGGACTAAATTATGAAATAATTGAAATGTTTGAACTTGTATGAGATACATGAATATTCCGCTTAGCATAGGTATATGGTAATTTTGTATATTTGATGTTTTGAGAAGAATGGACTAAATTGATAAAATGTACAAATGTGAGGGCTAAATTGCAAATAGCCCTAAATATGTGTGTTTGGATTGAAATGAATAAGTTGGTAAATAAAAGGGTTAAATTTGAATGTATATAGATCAAGAACCGAAGAAAACGAATTTAAATCGCGAGAAAATGAAGGTAGTCGAATAACTGAGTTCGAACGAATATCCGAATCTGAGGTAATTCAAATATAAAAATAAATGTATTTGTATTGAATTATGTACGTTCTTATGACTATTGATAATGATAAATGTATATGAGATGATGCTTGCAAGAATTCCGAGATAGAATCGACATAGTAACAAAGTTCGAGAAGTCCAGTTTGAACCTAGGAATAGATAGGTAGTCTATGTCACGACATAGGTGTTTGTTATATGATACCATGTAAGACCATGTTTGAGACGTTGGCAGTGATTTGAGATTTTGTGTAAGACCCTATCTGGGACAGTGGCATCAATATTTGGTTACGTGTAAGACCATGTCCGGGACATTAGCATCGAATTGATTCGTGTAAGACCTTGTCTGGGACAATGGCATCGATATCTGTTTATATGTAAGACCACATCTGAGACGTTGACATTGTAAAACTATTCCAAGCACTCTACGTATCCTATTAGATTTAGAACGGTTTAACGGGTAAATCGAGATATGAACGACTATGTGATTTGTATATCCGTATAAGTTACGTTTGATATGTGCACTAAGTGTGCATGAAAGGTAAGTATCTATATAAACTTACTATGATGAATATGTGAAATGGAATGATGAGACAATATGTGAAAATATGCTTGAATGAGTTATGTGTAAATGTATTATTTGAGTTGAAGATTTTTGGTATTATATGTCTAAGCATATGAGCCAATGAATATGAAATGAATTTGCTATGAGAACTATAAATGACATTCTATCAAATTAAATATGTGTATTGTATGCTAAGTTTATTTGTATATGGCTTACTAAGCTTTTGAAAGCTTACTCTATGTGTATGTTTTCTTTGTTTTATAGATCGTTAAAACTACTGAAGGCTCAGGACCGTCGAGGATCGTCATCACACTACACAAACTCTTTTTGTACCTTTGAAATATGTATATAGCTAAATATGACATGTATAGGCTAGTCATATTGGAATAAGTTTGAGTTATGAAAATAGCCATGTGATGTGGCTAGTTTAATGTTGATATTATGCATTTGTAAATGTGGTATATGATGTTGATTTTGGTATAATCCCATGGCTATGAAATGGTCAAGTTTAAGGTAAGCATATGAATGCATTATGAGTTAGTATGTTGGATTAAAGGAATGGTATGATTAGAAAGGAGATTGGATGTGAATATTGGTTGTTTAGTCTGATTTATCTTTGGATGTTAATTGTGCATGAAGTGAATTGGTGTGTAGCTAGGAGAGATGACCCTAGTGTGGGTGGCATTTTGACCTTGTAAGTGGTCTGTTTTGCCTATGCGGCTGTAGCACACGGGCGTTCCTGGTGGTCGTGGGTATAAGTCAATAGCTATCCTAAGTGTACACGGCCATGGCACACAGACGTGCCAAATAGCCGTGTGAGTAAAGCAGTATCTAGCCTAAGAGTACACGGCCATGGCGCACGAGCGTGCCTGGAGGCCGTGTGGATAAGTCAGAATACATGCTCTATTTTGGCACGACCTGGGCACACAGTTGTGTTTAGCGGTCGTGGGAGACACACGGCTTGGTCACATGGGCGTGTGACCTTGGCAGTTTTGAAAGAGTTTAAAATTTTAGAAAATTTTTGTATGCGTTCGGTTTAGTCCCAACCTTATTCTAAAGCATGATTAAGGTCTCGTTGACCTATATAAGGGACACTTTGATTGTTATTGGTGAATTATTTTACTAAATGTCTGTAAAAGTTTTCAATTTGTCCTGTAACGCCTTTAATCTTATTCCAGTGACGGATACGGGTTAGGGGTGTTACACCTTAGGTGTGCAAGACAATTCATCGAATACCCTACTGGTATTTTCTAGCCAGAACTTTGCCCTCTCTAGGTCATCATCTATATTCGCTCTAAATTCCTCAGCCCCCTACTTTTGAATTCTGTCAACTGGAGGTTTTTCCCTTCTTAACATCTCCACCACTTGGGGAGCTACAGGGGTAGACTGGGGATTAGAGGGGGTAGAGGAGGTGGAGTGTTTGGATTTGCACGAACAAACTCCGAATACCAAGCATCATCATATGGAGGTAGGCTTCTCTAGCCCCTCTGCCCTGACTCAATGTCACGGGCCCACTCTCAACTGGCACAGTCCCCTCAGCAGGAGCAGGTGCATTACTCTCTACATCATCCACCACTACTCCACTGAGATTCATTTACTATATGAAAATATAATTTAAATTTGTCAAGAGTCGTCACACTATCATATCACATATATGGCATGTATTGCTAGACTCGTACTCATGCTAGGTTAGTCCAAGAATTGACTAAACTATAGCTCTGATACCATTAAATATAACACCCCTTACCTGTATTCAACACCAGAATAGGGTACGAGGTTTTACCGTACTTATACGCAAGTAATCATACAAAATTGAGACAAAATGTTAGCAACATTTTAGGGTAACATTGCCAAGGCACATGCCCGTGTGCTAGGCCGTGTGGCGAATTTAATTTCACATTTAAGGTGCAAACTTCACACGGCCTGGGCACATACCCATGTATTATTGCTGTGTCATCCACACGATTGAGGCACACGGCCATGTCTCAGCCCGTGTGGTTACTACTGGGCATTCTGTTTTACCAAATTAAGGTGCAAGGGACACACGGTCGGATCATACGCCCATAGGGGCAGACTGTGTGTCACACACAGCCTATGTAACACCTCAAATTCGGCCTATGCGTTAAGGCCAGTTTTGACATGCCACACAAAATAAATATACTTTGATTCCTTTTTAAGTAAAACCGATTTCAAAGTTTTGACGAAATTTTTATCGAGTAAAATATTTGAATAATAAATCGACAATTTGAGATGTAAGATCTTATAAATCGAAATTTAAAAATATCGTTCAACAGCTCGAGAAAATTTTTAAAAGAAATTATAGATATTTTTCGAAAGAATTGATGAAAAACTTAAGAATAATTTCCGAGTTACAATTATGAAAATTTTATGAAATCCTTTTATATACTCATTTGGAATAAAACATTTATTTAAGTTTTAGAAAAAATATAATCCCAATTTGAAATACTTAAAGCGCTTTATAATTTCATCAAACAAAACCAAATCAAAAAAATTATCAAGAGGCCTTATTACAAACCTTAATTCAAAATAGCAAAATAATTAAAAGTATTAAAAGAAATCCAAATTTCCAAATTTAACTGTTTTTAAGTATGGCCTCCACCAAGATATCCACGGCCCAAGTCTCCATCAATGATCATTACCTGAAAGGGATAAGGAAAACGGGGTGAGTTACTAGAACTCAGTGTGTAACCCACTTACCATTGTCCACTGGGCCAAAAATCCAATTAAGCATTTATTGAGCCAAAGCCCATTTACAATTATAGCATAATAAATGTATATAATATGCATGTGATATGCAATTCCCAAACCAAACCTAATTTCCATCCGCTACACACCACCCGTACCAACCAGCACACCTGTGGGGAGCTTTAGTCACCCACCCCACAACACACCAAAATAGGCATTAAGCCGTTTATAACAATTTGTGGACAAGCCACCAGATTCACAGAGTTTACATGGCATTGCCATTTTTTCAGATTTGTGGCAGAGCCACCAGAATTTTGTAGCAGAGCTACCAGAACTTCTCTTCGTCAATATCCCATCCCATGCAATTCATGTATATAATATATATTCATTTACAACAATTCATTCAAATATTTATTACGAACAATTTGGACCATTATAACAATTATCACAAGCTGGCCCATATCACAATCTGGCCCATATATCAAAATCACAATTGGGCCCATATAACCAATATCTCATTTTGGCCCATGTAGTAAATATCACAATTGGGCCCATATCACAATCTGGCCCATATAACAAATATCACATTTTGGCCCATATAAAAAATATCACATTTATCGGTTTGGCCCATTGAGGGTAATTTCATAATTTTCACCGTTTTAATACCGATTTCATAGTTTTTACCAAAATAGTGATAATTATGCCATTTTACCCGATTTCGCTAACATGTGATTTAATCGAGCGATTAACTCAATATAATTATCTAACCCATGAAATACGGTGTGAGATTACACACCTGATTACGATAAGCACTACACTTTCCTGATCGTCGTCACCTAAAAATATTTCAACTCTCGATTAGACAATGAACGTGACATAGTAAATTTACTCTAAGATAAACGATCTAAGGCTCCGTTTGTTTGCCAGTAAAATGTTTTCCGGAAAATGATTTCTGGAAAATGATTTACTTTTCTGGAAAATGATTTATTGAAAATATTTTCTGGTGTTTGGATGGATCTATGTAAAATATTTTCATTGTTTGGCGATTTCAAAATATTTTTCAAAAACTGCTTTTACATATATTACATATTAATAACTTTTATATTTTAAACTGTTTTTACATATATTGCAATGATTTATTTATAAATAAATAAATCAAATTAAATATATAATAATCTCAATTATTAAGCTACTTTATTAACCGTCATAAAATGAAAACAACCAAAGTCAAATTTTGTAATTGTGTTAAAAAATAAAAAACAAGGATTAAATAATTATAAATAAACTTCTAATCCACAATTAATACTAAAAATTAATAACATTATCCAAATACATAATTAGTAGTACACCACATAAAAATTTTCAAGCGTCCGAGATTAGAAGCTCGTTGATTATAGGTATAATCGATGTTCTGTTGCACGGACATGCTGTTGAACGTATCTGAAAGTAGGTTGTAGTTATGCACATCGATGACTACTCTATTTGCCACAGGCAGGACACTCTGAAATATTTGCCACAGGCAGTGCCCAAGTCGACATTGTCTGAAAAACCAAACAACCACATTTTCAAAGGAATGGTGTTCTATAACAAATGTTGTATTACTAGAAAACTTAAAACAACTCTTTATAAGGAAAATCAGAAAGGTAAGCAAACAAGTAAACACATCGAGGGAACTCAAAAATTGATTGATTTATACTCAGTTTCTTTCTTTGCGATTGTATTTGAACATATAAATATAATCCATCATTTCCCCTTTTTCTTAGTTATTTCTAAAAACTAAATTCCTCTAATATCTTGCAATGGAAGATCAAGTTCCATTAGAGATTCAAACAACACTTAATTGGCAAATAAATTACCATATAAACAACATAATATAAAAAAGAAAAACATAGAGCAAAATTTGTTGATCAATTTTCCATTTAAATAAAAGGCAATAAAAATATGAATTGTTCATGATTTACTTAAAAAAATACTGTATGAACCCAAATATGGTAATTGATCAGCAGCTTACTCAATCAAACAAATCCAATATATTTACAGCAATTAAACATAGAAGAAAAACCATGAAAAGTGAAGATCATTCAAATAACATACATCCCTAAAACAACTCAGATTATTCGTATAAAAGAAAAATAAAATAAAATAAAATAAGCTTATACCTTTTGAAGAAAAAATTTGTACCTTTGAATAGGAAGATTGAGAACTACCTGAGACAAAATAAAAAGAAAAGGAGAAAAGTTGTCAAAAGAGAAGAGAAGCTTCCAAGATAATAAGATAAGAAGGCATTGTCTGAAAAACCAAACAACCACATTTTCAATGGAATGGACTTCTATAACAAATGTTGTATTACTAGAAAACTTAAAACAACTCTTTATAAGGAAAAAGGAAAACGCAATTGTCTGGCTTTTCACAAATAACTTCAACTACATAATGCTCTACCATTTGTACAAACTTATAATCGATATTCAATTCAATGTGATGCGAAAAAACATAATTCAATAAACAAAGTGATTGAATAGGTTAAGGGACATACTTCCATTATAGTGGTGAACTCCAACCTTGCACAACATGGCATAATATTCAATCTCGACTTCCTAAGAGGAGGCGCTTGTTGGCAATTATAATCAACTTACCTAAAAAAAATTAAAATAGAATTACAATCTTCCAATTCTAAAAGATCAATGAGCATTAGATTATGCATCGGTGATGAGAAGAAATCCAATATCAAACTAAATCAACCAAAAAACACTAGTGTTGAGCAAATAAAAGAAAACCAAAAGGCAATCTGAACCATGGTATTTGGTGTAGTTCCGGTTCACAAGTTAAAAAACCATAATTATCCAACAGTTCAGTTTTTCCAACCCGACCCAAGCTAAACCTTTATACCCCTAAAAAACACCAATGCCCTTGTCCTAATTAAGCACTATTTTAACCAAAACCAGAAGGAAATTTATTCTACTTCAATTCACTATCAAAACCAACAGAATTATATGAAACAATTTTCTCATTATCTAGTCAACATAAACGGATATATGATAATCAGTTGAATTATATTAGTACCCAAATTTCTACAAAGCTCCATCAAATTAGGAGAAAATCAGAAAGATGCAAACGAAGCATTCAAATGTAGACCAAGTGAAAAACGAAGTAAGAACAGAGCATCAAAATGAGAATAATTTTAGAGAATTAAAGAGAGAAACGAGTTTTACCATTTTGGATTGAAGATCCCTGCAACCACTCACCAATGGAAACTTAAACAATGGGGAAGAAAAGCCAAAAAGCTGAGGAATTATTACATTTGAAACAACAAAATGGTAAATTTTTTCACTCAATTTCCCTGTTTTTATCTCTTTAACCATTTTCACAGTTTCATAAACAGGATTCTCCCACAAACAACTCCCATCTTGAACTGCCATTTTCTCTAATTTCAGCGTCGGCTTCCCAACATCCTCCCAACATCTTGAACTGTGATGGAAGGAAGGAAAAGAATGAAGAAAGGAGGAAAAAAACCGAAATCAGGTTTGTTGGCTGAGAAAGAAAGAAGGAAGGAGAAGGAATGAAGAAGGGAAGAAGGGAGAAAGACTTACCTGGATGAAGGGAAAGATCAGGAAAATGTCTTACGGAAAATAAATCGGTAAGACATTTTCCAAAATTAAGAAGGGATTTTACCCGTGTTTTGGAAAATGTTTTACTTGGGAATTCATTTTCCAATCAAACAAACACTATAAAATGGGGAAAATGTTTTTCGGAAAACATTTTCCCCTATCAAACAGACCCTAATTTTTTACCCTCGAAATCGCGAACAACTATGATTTGTCGGTTCTCCCCGGTTGATGGTCCACAACCCGGTGGATAATCCCAAATCGCTGATGCCTCACAATTGCGAATAACCTCGAATAGTTGTTTCTCACCGGATGAGGGTCCACAACCCAGTGGAAAGTCTCAAATCGCCGAAACAGCCCTTCGTTTGAATCTAGAAGCGATCATAAATCCGCTCCTTTTTCGATCACCAAACACTACCCCTTTTGATTCGATCTTGTTTGCCTCCATTGAAAATAAATATTAATCCAAACTAATATTACATTGTTATAAACGATTGATCTTAGGGGTGAAGTCGGCTTACCACAAGAACCCGTATGATCTCAAGATGAAAGATCGAGCGATAGAGTCCCTATAATAATATCGATTAATCAACACTATCTTAGCGAACAAAAAGTGATTATAGAATCCTCGAAGAATCCTTACCTTAGAGATTTTTAGACCGAATTCTAGTGATTAAATGATGACTTCGAAAACTCCAAGTTTCGACCTTCCATTATTTTCTATGGCAAAGAAAAGTGATTTCGTAAGAGAGAAAGTATAGTGATGGTCTCGATCAATATGACCATCCCACACCAAGGTAAAGATTCACACTAAGAGAAAGAATAAAATAAAAAATACAAAAAAAAAGAAATGTTGAAATGGATCACTTACCGATTGATCAAAGTGTGAGTAGAAATATAGTTGGGAAGAAAATATGTATGAACGGAAGACTAGGCTATAGGGAGATGATCAATGATATTTAGCTATGGTGAGAATATTGGAAGGGGAGTGATGTTTGAAAGTTTTTTGTAAAAAGAAAAGAATAAGAAAAATGAAGTAGAAGATATGGTGTTTAAGTTTCGATTTTCAAGGATGAAAATGAACAAGGAAAAAGGTCTTCAAGTTGGTATGCATTCGGCAAAGAGAAAGAAAAGAAATGAAAATGCCTTTTCAAGGTTGCATGGTTTCTGCACAAAGAAGAAAAGAGTTTGGGGAGTATGAAAGATGATACCAAATGGTCAAAAAGAAATGGCCAAAACAAACAAAAATTTACCTATTGCTATTGATCACATTCAGCTAGGGGAAAAGAGTTTTGGAGAAGAGAAATCATACACTAGTTGCTAATAGAATTGACCAAAACTAGCACCTAAACCTTACCAAAATGCTAATAAAATTCATCCATCCCCCTTATCCCCAAAAACCATCCAAACGCATAGCCAATTGGTCAAAAGTTTGGCCAACCAAACTTTCCAAAACATCACCCATGGAATAAGCCTTATGCTCCCCTTACATGTCATTTTCATTTGATTCCTTTCCCTAGCTTCAATCTTGCCTTTTTCTCTTAGCCATCTTGCCATAAAAATAAAAGTCCAACTTACCATAAAATCATGCTTGGCCGACATTATAAGGAAGGAAAGCAAAAATAAAAATCACACATGTACTCAAAGGGATTCGAACTCCTTCCCTCAAGGTAACACATATGGCGCCATATCCCCTTTACTAATTGCTCACTTATGCTAGCTATTTACCACTTTATTACCTTAAGCTTTAAGGTCACTTACTCCATTTCTTTAAAGTACTAAATGCCAAAAATTTTACTAAATCCAAATAAATCCCGAGCCTTCTCAGGACTACCTAAACACACACATTGAATAGTTTAACTAGCTAAGCACCAAAATAATGCAACATATAAAATTCAAATTTTAGGATGTTACAGCCTAGACACATGCCCATGTGCCTACCCGCGTGAACAAATACAAGGCTATTTTCCAAGCCTTTTTGTCACCCCTTTCAAGCACACATCTACACACAAAATATAGTACCATCACAAGCACAAACACATGACTAAATTAGTCACTACCAAGGCATCCACGCCTCAAATCCAAGCTATTTTCTATCACCTACAACATTTCTTACTTATCAACCAAACCATGTATTAACCTCATTCATGGAAGCACCAACATTTGCATTTATCAGCAACAAGTATTAGCCATCAACTATGGCCTTATACAAAATGAATCAACTTCATGACAAGCCAACACATTTGGCCAACACAATATGACACTTAACAAAAGACTAAGTCCCTATACATGCCACGCCCAAAACATTTAAGCTAACTATACCAAAAACTTCAGGTGATAGTGTGATCGATGCCTCCGACGTCCCTTGATTCCTGAGATATCTTGGCGGTACTATAAGAAAATGGAAAAGAGAGGGAGTAAGCATAAAGCTTAGTAAGTTGCATGTAAATAAGTAACAATAAGCATAAAGCTTACTACGTTGCATGTAAATAAGTAACAACATCAACCATGCATCTTTAAACACATTGTATATTATAAACCAGCATAACATTCTTGATTTAGCAATGGTAGACTTACTATATATTTACACATCACAAGTATAAGCCAAAGATTACAAGATTGTCCCAAAATTATTCTCATAGATAGAACTTACTCAATTTCATCCTTACCATTAAGGCATCATAACTAAGCTCATCTCTCATGAGTTTCGAGTAATAACCTATACCACTTACAACATGATTATATCCTTTCATATCTTTATCATAAGCTTTAAATAATCTATGAAACCATTTGGAATAATAAAGGATATTTGATAAGCCTTACAAAAGAGGGTAAAATACCCATACCATGTACCAGGCTTGGTCTTACACTGACTCTCATAATGTGGCCGATACCATGTCTCGGACATGGTCTTCCACTAGCACACATATCAACGCCGATGCTATGTCCCAAATATGGCCTTACACTGGCTCTCATAATGTGGTCGATGCCATGTCCCGGACATGGTTTTACACTAGCACACATATCACCCAAATGTCATGGAATGGATATCCAATCTATAACTAAAGTTCAACCGGGAGTTTTTACTACATCAATTCTCATCATGCATATTCACAACAATAATCAAACACTTTATGCCATATTAATTTTTCAATACATAATAACAATAAAGTTGTATTATTTACATACAACATACCTCAGTATATAAAAAGTGGGCGACTAGATTGAATTCGTCTATTAGCTTAGTCTTCCCCCGGTCTGGGTCCGGACTCCGTTTTTCTTGATCTATAATGAAAATTTCACTTATTTAATCACAAAATTAATCAAGACAATCTATAATTCATACCTGGGCAAAATTACCAATTTTTCATAAACTTTTACATAATTACGATTTTACCCCTAGGCTCGTAAAACGATTTTAATCAAATTACCTCCTTTAACAAGCCTAGACAAACCTTTATTACTCTTATAGAAACTCACAATTTTCAATTATTTCACACATTTACAACCTATTTTATAAACTTCACAAAATGGTCATTTTAGGTGTTTTCATGAAAACCCTTTTCACAAAAGTTGTTTATTTAACAACCAAGATTCATTTTCTTCCATAAAATTTCAGCAAACAACATGAATACTCACATGTTAAAACCCTATACTCTCAATCATTTTGCAAAATAGTCCCTCCATTTGTTTGCTTAAGCTACAAGGGTCACAAAAATACAAAAATCATCAAGAATGACCATAAAAAACACTTCCTTGTAAAGGTGAAGAGTTACTGAAATTTCAAGCTTTCAAAACCTTATTTTTGCTGATATTTTTGGTGGTGAAGAGAAAGAATGAAAAGGATGAAGCTTTCTTTTTATTTTATGATTATTTTATCAATTAAGTCACCAAAAAATCTACCTAACCTTTAACCAATTTCATGAATTAAAAATTCATGTCCAACCACCACTTTTATTGGTCTATTTACTCAATAAGGACCTATATTTTATTTTTCCATAGCTAATTAACACCTTTAGCTAATGAAACAAAAGTTTCGCCCTTTACGCGATTTAGTCCTTTTTCAAAATTAAGCATGAAATCATTAAAATTAATTCACCAAAATTTTAAAACACTCATACATCATGCCATGAAACATAAAATAATATTAAAATAATTTCTCCAACTTCAGATTTGTAATTCCGAAACTACTATTTTGACTAGGCCTAAATTTGGGCTGTTACATGATCTGAGGTCATGACTCGCGACAGTACTACTTAGGAAGCTCTAAGTCGCGACATCATAGGTTTGGTGTCGCGACTTAGCTCAAATTTCTTGGTCTATCTTTAGGGTCAATGCTGTGACACCATATGTAACATCCTAAAATTGGGCCTAGTAGGATTGGGCCCAATGGCGTAGGAATGTTTAAAATTTTGAGAACAAGAGAATGACAATATTGCAAATTGGACTTATTAGTTAAGTGAATTTGGAAGGTTACGAGGCTTCTATGAAGTTCCGAGTTCGAGTTGAGCCTTAGTAAAATTTTGTGATTTAGCCTATTAAGGAGAGATAGTAAGTGGCTTCAAGGCTTATGGAATTAGATGAGTAATTTGTTAGCATAAAGGAGCTTATGGTAAAGAGGTTATGGCATTAAGTGATGTACCTTGAGGGAAGAGGTTCAAATCCATTGTTTGCAAATTTGACTATTATTTTGCTTTCCTTCCTTATGTGTCGCCAAGAAGTATTTTTGGTAAGTGTGGACTTTATTATTTTGGTAAGGTGGCTAAAAGAATATGGCAAGGTTAAAGTTTGGGAAAGGAATCAAGAGGAATAGGAAAGAAAGGGGACAAGAGGCTAATATCTGGGAGGTGTTTTGGAAAGTATGAGTGGTCAAATCTTATCCTAAGGGGGGATGCATGTGGATGGTTTTTTGGAGTAATTAGGTGGCTGAAATTTTATTTGGCATTTGGTAAAGTCTTAGCTTTGTTTTGGCCAAAAATCCTTTTAACAATTTTGTGCCATTTCTCTCAATTTTGCAACCCTCCTTGCCAAATCATAGTAGCACAATAGTGCATTGTTTTTCCTCTCAAATTCTTTTCTTTTCCTTTGCTTTGTACCGAAATTACAAGCCTTGGTGACCATAGTTTCTTCTTTCTTTTTACTTTGGCGAATTCCCCTAGCACAATTGTGCATTTTCTTGCTCTTTGTTGGATCAAGATTTTCATCTATTGTTTATTCCCTTTGATTTCGAAATTACAAGGCACTCTTCTTCCATCCAATCTCTTCTTAATCAAATCGGTAAGTAATCGTATTTTCCTCTTTTCATTTCATTTCTTTTCTTCAAGCCGATATAGGTGAAGGGAGGTGTATTGTGGTGATTCCTCCTCGTCGAATAAGGTGTGGCTAACATTGTTTTTGTGTTAATCACTTTTAAGGACTTGAAGTACTTTATCGAGGGCCAATCGAACACCTATCCCTCGTAATAAGAGACTCGGATTGTTGGTAAGTGATAGATTTTAATCAATCAAAATAATTGGTTGAAGTGGTAAATTCAGTTTTGGGATTAATTGTTGATCGATTGCATCTTTAGGTGTCGGAGAATTTCGTTTACGGATTAGAATAAGGTGTGTAATCCGCACCCTTCCGAATATATGTTTGAAATGGTGAGTAAGTCTCACATCTCTTTGAAAGTTTACATGAAATATTCTGTGATTCGGTAGAAATACCGAATAAAACCGATAACCGGCATTCGTGATCACTCGAGAGTGCGATATTCGTAGTGGTAATCGTATTTTGTAATAAAACAGCTTTGATCGAAAAAAGGTCTTGTTTTGAAAAATCATGAAAATTGGATAAAAGGAATTACAAAGTGAATAAGATATTAGATTAAAGCTTACGTGTTAATTTTAATATGGAAGAAACGGAAAAGGAAAAGGAATATTAGATTCGAGATATGTTAATTTTAGTGAGACTGGTTTTGAATGACTTCGGGGTATTCTATTCTGCTTTTGGAAAAATCATATAAAATAGTACAAAGTGAATTAAGAGTTATAATTGATATGTATGGATTCCTTAGTGAATCTATTTTCAAAAGAAATAAGTGGGAGCAGTAGATGAAAATCGTACAGTAAGATATTTGAGATTAAGGTAAGAGAGGTCAGAATCATTGGACAAAGAAACAAGGGAAATTTTAAGGAATAAACAGTACTAAATGGTTAAGGTAAAATTCGAAAACTTATAGTAGAAAGATATACGAGTCTAGTTTCAAGAAAATTTACGGATTTAGATTTGAGTTTTCTAACTCGAGTTATGGCCAATTTAGTCGGTGTGATGCGCTTGGACAGCTTTCGCTTTTATGCCCCAAATTAGTAATTAAGCTTAGGTTGCGAAATTACCATTATACCCTAGAGGGTAAATTATTGAATTACCCTTTGTGGGTACGATTATCGAATTATGAAAATGCCCTTACGATTCAAGTTACAAAAATGCCCCTAATGGGCCGAATTATGAAAATATCCCTATGGACTAAATTACGAAAATACCCTTTATGGGTCAAATTGAAATATGTTGCTATATGGGCCTCATGTGAATAATGGGCCAAATTTGCTAGATCGTTAAATGGGCCAAAATTTTGCTAGATTGTTAAATGGGCCGAAAACCCTGATAAATAGTTAAATGGGCCGAAATCTTTGCTAGATTGTTAAATGGGTCGAAAACCTTGATAAATAGTTAAATGGGCCGAAATCTCTGCTAGATCAATAAATAGGCCGAAATCTTTGCTAGATCGTTAAACGGGCCGAAAATATGCTAGATCGTTAATTGGGCCTAAGTTGCTAAAGTGCTAAATGGGCTAAATGTTATTTTGTGTTATGGGCCTTAATTAAAAACTTGAAATATTGATTCTCTTGTAAATTGGGCCTTTTGCTAAAATTATCATATGGATATAAATTGTTATGCATACATGTTTGCATGGGTTGGGAAAATAATGAAGAGAAGAAAGGCCTATTGCCAAAATCTTGTTCGGTGGCTCGCACAAATAATCAAATGGCTTATTGCTTCTAGTTCAATGGGCTCGCCACAAATAATCAAATGGCTTATTGCCTCTAGTTCGGTGGCTCTGCCACAAATAATCAAATGGCTTATTGCCTCTAGTTCGGTGGCTTTGCCACAAATATAAAATGGCTTAATGCCTACGACTAGTGTGTTGGCGGGGTGGGTTGACTTGATCCCCACAGGTGTGATGGTTGGTACGGGGGTGTGTAGCGGATGGAAATTAGGCTTGGTTTGGGAATTGCATATCACATGCATATTATATACATGTTATAATTGTAATTGGGCTTAGGCCCAAAATATTGCTATGTGTGTTCCGACCCAAAGTGGATGATGGTAAGGGATTATACATCGAGTTCTTGTAACTCACCCCTTTCTCTTAACCCCAGAGGTAATGCTCCGTGAGGTGGACTTGGGCCATGGATGACTTTGTGGAGGCCATTCTTCTAAATAGTGTTTTGAATTTTAAATTTCTATTCCGTTATTTTATTATTTTGGTTTAAGTTGTAATAAGGCCTCGAACTATTTTATTATTGGCTTTATGGTTGGTTTACTTATTATTTTGCTTAAATTGTTTTAAACGAGAATTTTTCTAAGAACGAAAATAAAAGTTTTTTGAAATTGATTAATAAATGGATTTCAAGATAAACTTTTACAAATATGATTTAACTCGAATCTTCTTTCGGTTTATTAACGACATTTTCAAAAGTCACGGATTTAAAGTTTAATTCCTTGATTTGTGATTTATCAAATTACTTGTATTTTATCTACGCTTCAAATGTTTTCAAAAATGTTGTTACAACTCTAGTTTTTGCAAATCGTTTATTTCAAATATGCTTTCAAAACCTAAAAGGTTTATTAAAGATAATTATGTTTTCACGTGATGTAATTGCTTTAGTTGTATTGGGTTTTAACAAAGAGGTCGTGATTCTCAAACAAGTTGTTAACAATTGCAAAGATGGTTTTGAAAACACTTCCATGTGGCACGCTTGATTCTAGCCTAACTTCTAGGCCGGATTTGGGTGTTACATTTAGTAGTATCGAGCCCAGTTTGAAAACTCTACGTGGTTTGGGTTCATAAATGTTTCAAATTTGTTTTGAATTTTAAATTATAATACACGTTTGAAAGGAAGTATGGCACCACCGTATCCGTACCAAGTCAAGTAAGTATTTGTTTTCGTTTTATGATTATTGTGATATGACTATAGGAACACTCTAGAACTTTTAGTTTTAGATATTGAAACTATAGAGATTGAGACTTTAGGATGCGTTTTGAAAACAACTTCTACTCTTATACTCCATAAAATATTATTTAATAAACACCTAAATAGCATAATGATTCATAAAACTCTTAATCGATTATATCGACTTAGTGAACATGAGCGCTAGAAGACGCGACGCAGAGAGACGTGGACGTTGTAGAAGGTTGAGGTGCTAGGGCTAGATCTTTGGCACCAAGGCATGTGCCCGAAAGGGAGACGTTGGCATCGCCAATGGTCGAGACAGATCTCGTGTCGATTTAAGGTTGATGAGTGACTTTATAGTTAAGAAAGTATTGGAGGAGGTTAAAGGAATCAATGAGGCACTTTGAGTTGAGTGCGTGGATTATAAGAAGAAAAGAGATCGTGGTTCTTTAGGGTCACAGTCTCATTCTGTGAAGCGTGTCAAGGCACGTCCAAACTTTGCGACTTGTGATTATTGCAGAAGGCGAGTCTAAGGAGCATAAGGCTTAGGATTGTTACATCACCATCAAGTCAGTTATGGTTGGAAGTGATGATAGAATGCAAGAAA
Organism: Gossypium rotundifolium; assembly: GCA_025506655.1. NCBI lineage: Eukaryota > Viridiplantae > Streptophyta > Magnoliopsida > Malvales > Malvaceae > Gossypium > Gossypium rotundifolium. The sequence goes on from CP106731.1 coordinate 121,663,419, forward strand.
ATTTTTGGTATAAGTGGTATATAACAGTTTACTCGTGGTTAGATGTTTGGTTGTGTAAAAAGGATTTAAGATTAAGTTAAAAGTACATTGTGATTTTTAAGAGCAGAGTCGCAATAAAGCTTAGTGATGTGATCTGAGCGATCGTTTAGTAGTTGATTGGAAATTTCGAGGACGAAATTTCTTTAAGGAGGTAGAATTGTAACATCCTAAAATTGGGCCTAGTAGGATTGGGCCCAATGGCGTAGGAATGTTTAAAATTTTGAGAACAAGAGAATGATAATATTGCAAATTGGACTTATTAGTTAAGTGAATTTGGAAGGTTACGAGGCTTCTATGAAGTTCCGAGTTCGAGTTGGCCTTAGTAAAATTTTGTGATTTAGCCTATTAAGGAGAGATAGTAAGTGGCTTCAAGGCTTATGGAATTAGATGAGTAATTTGTTAGCATAAAGGAGCTTATGGTAAAGAGGTTATGGCATTAAGTGATGTACCTTGAGGAAGAGGTTCAAATCCCATTGTTTGCAAATTTGACTATTATTTTGCTTTCCTTCCTTATGTGTCGCCAAGAAGTATTTTTGGTAAGTGTGGACTTTATTATTTTGGTAAGGTGGCTAAAAGAATATGGTAAGGTTAAAGTTTGGGAAAGGAATCAAGAGGAATAGGAAAGAAAGGGGACAAGAGGCTAATATCTGGGAGGTGTTTTGGAAAGTATGAGTGGTCAAATCTTATCCTAAAGGGGATGCATGTGGATGGTTTTTGGAGTAATTAGGTGGCTGAAATTTTATTTGGCATTTGGTAAAGTCTTAGCTTTGTTTTGGCCAAAATCCTTTTGACAACTTTGTGCCATTTCTCTCAATTTTGCAACCCTCCTTGCCAAATCATAGTAGCACAATAGTGCATTGTTTTTCCTCTCAAATTCTTTTCTTTTCCTTTGCTTTGTGCAAATTACAAGCCTTGGTGACCATAGTTTCTTCTTTCTTTTTACTTTGGCTGAATTCCCTAGCACAATTGTGCATTTTCTTGCTCTTTGTTGGATCAAGATTTTCATCTATTGTTTATTCCCTTTGATTTCAAAATTACAAGGCACTCTTCTTCCATCCAATCTCTTCTTAATCAAATCGGTAAGTAATCGATTTTCCTCTTTTCATTTCATTTTTTTCTTCCAAGCCGTATATAGGTGAAGGGGGTGTATTGTGGTGATTCCTCCTCGTCGAATAAGGTGTGGCTAACATTGTTTTTGTGTTAATCACTTTTAAGGACTCAAGTACTTTATCGGAGGGCCAATCGAACACCTATCCTCGTAATAAGAGACTCGGATTGTTGGTAAGTGATAGATTTTAATCAATCAAAATAATTTGTTGAAGTGGTAAATTCAGTTTTGGGATTAATTGTTGATCGATTGTATCTTTAGGTGCCATGGAGAATTTCGTGTTACGGATTCGAATAAGGTGTGTAATCCCGTGCGCTTCGAATATATGTTTGAAATGGTGAGTAAGTCTCACATCTCTTTGAAAGTTTACATGAAATATTCTATGATTCGGTAGAAATACCGAATAAAACCGATAACCCAGCATTCGTGATCACTCGAGAGTGCGATATTCGTAGTGGTAATCGTATTTTGTAATAAAACAGTTTCGGTCAGAAACAGTGTCTTGTTTTGAAAATCATGAAAAATTGGATAAAAGGAATTACAAAGTGAATAAGATATCAGATTAAAGCTTACCGTGTTAATTTTAATATGGAAGAAACGGAGAAGGAAAAGGAATATTAGATTCTGAGATATGTTAATTTTAGTGAGACTGGTTTGAATGACTTCGGGGTATTCTGTTCTATTTTGGAAAAATCATATAAAATTGTACAAAGTGAATTAAGAGTTATAATTGATATGTATGGATTCCTTAGTGAATATATTTTCAAAAGAAATAAGTGGGAGCAGTAGATGAAAATCGTAAAGTAAGATATTTGAGATTAAGGTAAGAGAGGTCAGAATCATTGGACAGTGAAACAAGGGAAATTTTAAGGAATAAACTGTACTAAATGGTTAAGGTAAAAATTCTGGAAAACTTATAGTAGAAAGATATACGAGTCTAGTTTCAAGGAAAATTTACGGATTTAGATTTCGAGTTTTCTAACTCGAGTTATGGCCAATTTAGTCAGTGTGATGCAGTTGGACAGTTTCGTTTTTATGCCCCAAATTAGTAATTAAGCTTGGGTTGAATTACCATTATACCCTTAGAGGGTAAATTATTGAATTACCCTTTGTGGGTACGATTCGAATTAAGAAAATGCCCTTACGGGTCAAGTTACTTAAAATGCCCTAATGGGCGAATTATGAAAATATCCTATGGACTAAATTACGAAAATACCCTTTATGGGTCAAATTGAAATATGTTGCTATATGGGCCTCATGTGAATAATGGGCCAAATTTGCTAGATCGTTAAATGGGCCAAAATTTTGCTAGATTGTTAAATGGGCGAAAACCACGATAAATAGTTAAATGGGTCAAATCTTTGCTAGATTGTTAAATGGTAAAAACCACGATAAATAGTTAAATGGGCAAATCTACTAGATCAATAAATGGGTGAAATCTCGCTAGATTGTTAAACGGGCGAAAATATGCTAGATCGTTAATTGGGCCTAAGTTGCTAAAGTGCTAAATGGGCTAAATGTTATTTTGTGTTATGGGCCTTAATTAAAAACTTGAAATATTGATTCTCTTGTAAATTGGGCCTTTTGCAAAAATTATCATATGGATATAAATTGTTATGCATACATGTTTGCATGGGTTGGGAAAATGATGAAGAGAAGAAAGGCCTATTGCCAAAATCTAGTTCGGTGGCTCTGCCACAAATAATCAAATGGCTTATTGCCTCTAGTTCGGTGGCTCTGCCACAAATAATCAAATGGCTTATTGCCTTTAGTTCGGTGGCTTTGCCACAAATATAAAATGGCTTAATGCCTACGACTGGTGTGTTGGCGGGGTGGGTTGACTTGATCCCCACAGGTGTGATGGTTGGTACGGGGTGTGTAGCGGATGAAAATTAGGCTTGGTTTGGGAATTGCATATCACATGCATATTATATACATGTTATAATTGTAATTGGGCTTAGGCCCAAAATATTGCTATGTGTGTTCGACCCAGGTGGATGATGGTAAGGGATTATACATCGAGTTCTTGTAACTCACCCCTTTCTCTTAACCCAGAGGTAATGCTCCGTGAGGTGGACTTGGGCCATGGATGACTCGGTGGAGGCCATTCTTCTAAATAGTGTTTTGAATTTTAAATTTCTATTCCCGTTATTTTATTATTTTGGTTTAAGTTGTAATAAGGCCTCGAACTATTTTATTATTTGCTTTATGGTTGGTTTACTTATTATTTTGCTTAAATTGTTTTAAACGAGAATTTTTCTAAGAACGAAAATAAAAGTTTTTCCAAATTGATTAATAAATGGATTTCAAGATAAACTTTTACAAATATGATTTAACTTCGAATTTTCTTTCAATTTATTAACGACATTTTCAAAAGTCACGGATTTAAAGTTTAATTCCTTGATTTGTGATTTATCAAATTACTTGTATTTTATCTACGTTTCAAATGTTTTCAAAATGTTGTTGCAACTCTAGTTTTTGCAAATCGTTTATTTCAAATATGCTTTCAACCTAAAAGGTTTATTAAAGATAATTATGTTTTCACGTAGACAGAATTGCTTTAGTTGTATTGGGTTTTAACAAAGAGGCTGTGATTCTCAAACAAGTTGTTAACAATTGCAAAGATGGTTTTGAAAAACACTTCCATGTGGCACGCCAGATTCGGGCCTAACTTCTAGGCCGGGTTTGGGGTGTTACACCATAATCTCGGTGTCACGACCTTGCAAGTTAAGGGCTTCAGTGTCATAACTCCACAGGTTTGTTGTTACGACATTGAGGCTTCTCGAGGTAACTTGCTTGGCATGGTGGAAAGGTTGATGGCTCGATATTAAGGAGTGATGTCATGATATTAAGAATCATAGGACTTTAGATTGTGACATCAACATCCTAAGGTTGCAACACTGAAGTTGCTCATTTGATCCCTTCCTTCTTATTCCTTAGTTAAGTCCTTGAAAATGCCTTAGCCATACATTAAGCTCAATTGGACATATAATTGATGTTTTTATTTAAAAATAACATAAAAATAACTAAAAAATTTATAATTAACATAAATGCTAATCTAAATGTGAAAAAGCAATAAAAGACTCAAAAGATTACCCCCTAAACAAGCTTTTTAAGTATGAAATGAGCTTAAATTTTCATATCAAAATACAATGTGTTTGTGCTAGAGGGGCAACAATCTTTTATCGATATAAAGCCTATTGAGTTACTAATGGAACTATCACCTATGAAAAGGTGGATTATGCATCAAACTTTGTGAGTAGAAAAGTATTTATACAATATGGGTAGTCAAAATAGAGTAAATACATTGAGGAAAGTACATATTAAACATTATTCTAGTGTTATACAATGTGATTTGTCGAAGTTGTTGGATGTTTACTATGGCTTGGTAGAGACACAAGAGTCCTTTCAAAGTTTCTAGATGAGTAGGCAAAGTGGCCTAAAATAGGAGCTGTCATCAACACTCAAGGTTCATCAATGTTTAATGTAAGTGTGCCCAAACTTTTTTGTAAGGATCAGGAGGACTTAGACCGAGGTAAGTTACAATGAGAGTGATTAGAAGTGAAGGCCTCTTAGGATCGATATGTACAATGTGGCATGAAAGATCAAATTGAATGGTGATAGAATTATAGGTTAAAAGACTACTTGATAGTGAGGTTAGTTGAGAATCATTTAAGGCATTATTGTAGTTTCAAGATAAAATAGACTAATTTTTGGAGATGTGGTGTAGGTATCTCTAGAATAGGTGGAGAAAATGTCATGACCCATGAATAAAGGTCTACGACCAAGGTGATCATTTAAGTTAAATAGGTCTACTTAACCTCCTAAGATCGATCCACTTCTTGAAACATTCTAGAAAACCCATTTACTAGAAGCTTGACAACCTAGAAAACTCTCTAATAAATTGTAGTTACTAGGTTAATTTAAATTCCAAGCAATATAGAAAATAGAGAGTTTAAATTTCCTTAAAACTCTATCATATAAATATGTTCAAATAAGAGCAATTGATGTAACTCTATCTGTACTATTGATGTAAGAGGGACTCAATTGTAAATAAAGTTTCATTGAAGCAAATCAATTTAGAATCTATTGAAGGGTTCAACTTTTGTCATCCCTAATTGTAACAAGACTTTAAAATCTCAATTAAGTTAAGGTTGATAATATCATTTTAACTTTGTACTCAACACTTGGTTTAAATTTTGTAATCTTTCCTTAGTTTGATATGTCTAATAGCTATTAACAATTGTATCACACTTATGTGTGGAAAAATAATGTATTTAAAATATTGATATACATTTAAAATAATTTTCAAAAATAATAAAATGAATAATTTGAAAATATAAAATGCCTATAATCATGTTTATTAATTGATTCAAATTTGGTTTTTAGTACTTTATCTTGTTGGGGTGTTAGCTTGTTTAATTGCTTATTGTATAAACCGAAATTGAGGCGAAGTCGAAAAATTTTTAAGGACCTGATAAAATTTTAATTTTTTATAGTTTATATTATTATAATTTGTAAATGATTAAATCAATTTTTATAATTTTAGGGGAGGCCAAAGTGTAATTTTATCTTTATTAATTTAAATTTTAAAAAAATTTAAAAACTAAAATTAAATTTTACATTTTAAAGAGAAACCAATACACATGCCAACCCCATAACTACGTCAGTACCGAAATTGCTACTTGCCCCCAAAATAAAAATCTAAGATGAAATCAGAGATGTCCAATGACTTGTTCGACTACTCAAAAAGTCAAAACAGAAATCATCCGAGTTCACACGACCCGACCCGGTTATTGCCAATTTTTTATTTTCTGGTGTTGGAATGGAAAGAGCCAAACGTGCGCACGCGCGCTACTATTCTTGTAATTCCTTACTTTGCCCTTTTGCTTTTACAAGTTCTTTTTAAGTTTTAGTTTAACAGTTTTATTTTTTATTTTTTTTTCAATTAACCCTGCTAATCAGAAATTCTGTCTCGCTTTCTTCTCCATTATTTCATTTTCTTCTCACCATTTTTCTTTTTTTTTTTTCTGAGAGGTAATCTCTTATTATATTTAATTTTGATGTATAAAATAAATTCTATAAATATGTATGATCAACCATGATCTAAACTTGTGTAAGGAGTTTTCTCAATTAATAAATTCTTTTGGGATACATGATAAGGATATTGTTAGATTCAATCTTTTATCTCGTTGAAATCCAAATCTATATATATGATTTTGCTTCCATGTTGTTTTTCAGGTTTAGATGCGTTGATGAGGTGAAAAAGAGAAAGAGAGGGCTGGATTTGGGAGATCCGATCGTAGAAATTTGGTGTTATTTGAAAGAAATATAGTTCAATTGGTAAATTAATTGAAAAATGGAGTCGTCGAATCAAGCGGAGTTCGATTACTTGTTCAAGATGCTGATGATAGGAGATTCAGGAGTTGGAAAGAGTAGTCTTCTTTTAAGTTTCACTTCCGATTCCTTTGAGGAACTCTCTCCCACTATTGGTCAGTATTCATTTTGAACTGTGCTCATCAACTTTTATTCCTTTTTATGTCTATAATTTATAATGGCATTGTCTTGATCTGCGGAACTTGAAGATATCTACGCTCCCTTTTGGATTTCTTTTTCAAGATCAAAAGGCGGCTTACCAAAAAAATATTTTTGAAGAAAAATTGAAAACATAACTTTCTTTTGGAGAAAAATGTATGAATTTACTTATGTATGGATGCTGTTGTTACTTGCGTTTTCCAGTTTAACCAATAGAAATTATCCAAATGCTTAAGAATAGAGTTTCCAAATCTTAAATTTTAACTCGATTGGATCTCAAATGTTGGATGTGCCAAATAAATTCTTGGTTTTATGGTTCTGAGAAATGAGGTTTGCATTGTCTTTTTGTGGATAGTTTTGTTTTGTCTTTTGATAAAAAGAAAGGAAATATGATGAGTGAACAGAAAGACTGTAAATTGGGAATGCAAATTTTATTTTATCAGAAATCTAGAATGTATTGATGATCTTGCAATGTGGTCTTGGTTAAACTTTTCTATTTCTGTAACCCTTCAATGCATTCACATTAAACTGATTATAAGAATCATTAATCTGCTTACATATCTCTATGTCCTGATTTCGAACTCTACTTGTTTTTGTGTAGGTGTTGATTTTAAAGTGAAATATGTAAATGCCGGGGATAAAAAGCTGAAGCTTGCAATTTGGGATACAGGTAATACCTAAAGTTTGCTAATGTGTTATTTCTGGTTTTTCTTTATTTTTTTTTTTGAAAGAAAAAGGCCCAAAAAGGCCAACTATATTAAATTAGAAGGTATCATCCAACACTAACCGGTGGATGAAATCCGGGTAGTCCAAACCAAAATCCAAAGCAGTGTTCCCATACGTCAGCCAATATGCCATGCAATGAGCAACATGATTGGCTGACCTATGGGAAAAGGAAAAACTAACAGCATGGAAAGAATTGCAAATACTTAAGGCCCTCTAACAATACTGCCATAAAGGGACAAATCAAGAGTCCGATTATTGAACTTATTAATAATAAAAGCACAATTAGACTCGAAAATAACATCGGAGAAACCCTTCTCGAGGGTCTTCTAAGCAGCGCAAGCCGAAGCGATAGCCTCAGCTGAAGGGCCATCAAAAGCCTCGGTGATCGGACAAGCATAATGAGCTAGCATCAATGCCCTCATGGTCACGAACAATGGCACCGCTAGAAGCAACTTTTTTCTGTGCATTCCATGCCACATCAACATTAATTTTGACTGCATCTTCACGAGGCGGAGACCATCGGGTCACAGTCGGATGTCAAAGTAACAACGGCGCATAAAAAAGCTTATGCACCTGAAACTCATGATGGATCGAATGAGCTCTCAAAACCACATCTTGCAAAGAAGAAACCTGCCCTTGAATCACAAACAAGTTCCTTGCTTCCCACAGTTGCCATAGAAGCATAAGAAAACTAGTGAAAGCTCTTTTGTCCATCTTCCTCATTGCTCCCTCGAGCCAATCAATCACATTGTAAAAAGACAAACAAAGCAAATCATTATGAATACTACACAAGATTAAAGCCTCCCTTGAAATTGGGCAATCCCAAAGAGCATGTATAACATCCTCCTTAGTTGTCCTACATCTAGGGCAACTCGGATCCACCCTTGGGGAGAACATAGCACATCCATTAGCAGTAGGGAGGCTGCCATGACCCAGTCTCCTTCCAAACAGTCAAATCTTTGGAAGTGTTTCTGCTTCCAAAGTTACTTCCAAAAGACTAGGTCCTAAACCCAAAGTCTGAAGAAGTAACCAATTACCCTGAACGTGTGGTATAAACATTGTTGGGGGCATGCCCCCAAACCAACTAGTCTTCATTTGCCTCGCTAATCGGCAGATGGAGAATTCGGGAAGCATCTCATCGTTGCAACAAGATCGAACTAGCATCTCATCCTATCTCTGGTCTTCTAGAAGTAATTGAGACACCCTAGCATAATGGGGAATAGCATCACAATGACCTATATCAGTCCCATTTATAAATTTGTCCTCCCATCTATCCGTCCAAATCCTGGCCATATTACCATTCACTATCTTCTAGTAGAAGCCCGGATGAAGCATATTTAACACTTCCATAAAGGCCTTCATATTCATACACGACGGAAGTGGTTTTTCAATGATTCTCTACTTTTGTGCTATATAAATTGACATCCACATTTATTATTTCAACCTTTCTTGTCTTCAATAAATCATGCTAGAAATTGCCTTGTCACAGTGAATTATATATAATGATGTTTGGGCTATTTTGCTTACTTTGTTTCCCTTTTAATCTATCACCTGTAACTTTATCAAGTTTCTCTTTAACATCTCTGAAAGGGGGACCTTAGTTTTTATTGCTCAAACACCTATATTTGATGAGTGCAAATGCTTTTTTAGTTGCTAAAGTGTCACTTAGTTCTGACAAACAGCTTATTCAAAGAAAATATTAACCTGAGATTAGTAGTTTGAGTTTACTAAAGTTCTGTTTGATCGATGCTTTTGCTATGTCCTTTTGTACTGATATTAAGAATCAGTAGATGAGTTCAGAAGAAGGAAAAAAAAAAGAAAAAAGAATCAGTAAATGAGTTGTGGATAGAGGTGAAATGCCACTTGAACTTGGAGCTAGCTGGCTGCTGTTCATTTTTTTTTCCAGCCATTATTTTTGCAAAATCAAAAAAGAAAATAGCAAAAGCATAAAAAATGGGGGAGCCTAAGCGAATTAGGTATTGTATCCACATTAGGATTTATGTTATGAAGACTCTGCATATATATTAATTTTATATACTTCGCAATGCCATCAAATAGAGCCTTTTCCATTGGTGGCACTCATTTTTCTTTTGCATGCACAACTGATACGCTTTTGTAGCCTTTTCAAAGTGAAGATCGTAAAGCAAAAAGGTATGCCTGCATATTGGGCTTGGTATGTTGGAATCTTAAGAACCAACTTAATCTTATCATGCTTGGGTAGAAAATTGCATAAATAGAGCTGAGCCTTCTGGTTGTTTTTGGAAATGACATTGCAATGATCTGGACTTTTGTTTGCCTTCAAAAGCATTGAATTGAGATGCAAACATGTTCTTTGAGGAAATATTTGTGAATGAAGCAAATTATGTGGTAATTGTGGTATCATTCTCTGCATCATTTAGTTTGGTTAGATGTGCTCTTTAGATGACATTGCAATGTTCTGGACTTTTGTTTGCCTTCAAAAGCATTGAATTGAGATGCAAGCATGTTCTTTGAGGAAATATTTGTGAATGAAGCAAATTATGTGGTAATTGTTGTATCATTCTCTGCATCATTTAGTTTGGTTAGATGTTCTCTTTAGATTACTCAACTGGGCCTTTACTGATTCGGCTTGTTGCTGTGAAAATCCTTATTGATCTGATTATTTATTGTGATTTAAATCAGTTTTGCATGATAGAAGTTTGCTATTTTTATTGCTCATGGCTTCATGTAGGGAGAACTTTTTATGTTCGTTCAGTCTTGACTTATTTATGCTGATATTGCATGCAGCTGGGCAGGAAAGGTTCAGAACATTGACAAGTTCTTACTACAGAGGCGCACAAGGGGTCATTATGGGTAACTTCATCCCTGTTTTAAATTGCAAAATTGCCCCACTTACAAAATTTGTGCCCTTCATTCTTTATTCTATTGGGAAAATTACTACATTAATTTCTCATTTGAGCTGATCCTTTGTAAAATTGTGGAAGTGAGATAAGCATTGTTTTGCCTATCAATTTAGTCTCTGTACTATTAAAAAGAATCAAATAAGTCTAAATTTCAATAGAGTTAACATTTACTGTTTAAAAAATGTCAATTACTGTTAACAAAGTTAATATTTTGAAAGCTTTTTATGATTCTGCAAATGAGATCTTTTGTTAGAGTTGAATTGCAATTGAAAATAATTTTCATGTCATTTTTAAACTGTAACCTTATGTTTGAATAATTAAAAATAAAGGAAAAGAAGGAAGGGAAGGAAGGAAAGGAAAGGAAGGTGAAATAAAGGTAAGGAAATATTTATTTCTTGTTTGATAGCTAAAATTAATAAAGGAAAGGAAAGGAAATGAAAGGAATTTTAACATTTTCTGTTTGGTTAAGACGTGGAAAGTAAAGTAAATGATTTGTTTAAATAATTTTTCCTATTTAACTTTACTTAAATAACATATAATAATTAAATTAACTTAAATTACAAAATATGAAAATTGATATTTTCATAAAATGATAGTTACAAGTGTTAATAAAAATTTTAAATTAATTTGATACAAACTTTTAAAAATAAAGAGTCCTAATAATTAAAAATGTAGAAAATGATTTTGATAGTTTGTTTATTTGTTACAAATTAAAATGTAAAAAGAGTTCTAATATTCTTAAAGAGTTGTAATAATTCAAAAAGTAAATAAAAAGAGAAAATAATTTAAAATAATAAAACCATTTACAACAAAGTAATAAGGTGTTAAAAATGAGAAAAATTTCAATGCATTATTAGGAGAAAATTCAAAGTAAACAAAAGTCATTAAAATTAACAAAGTATAAAAATTACATTTTTAAAAAAAATATTTTTTCTTTCGTCTCACTTTCCCCCAAATTGGGGTATTAAGAAAATGAGGGAAAACAAGAGAGGAGGATTCTCAACTCCCTTCAATTTTCCTACCATGTAAAAAATAGGTTATCCAAACAAGAGAAAAGAATCTTTTCCCTTGAGTTACTTAACTTTCTTTCCCCTTACTCCAATCCAAGCATAGTATAAATGTTAACTCTATTGCAATTTGGTCTTATTTGATTTTTTTTAATAGTACTACAATTAAATTGATACGTTTAATTGTAGAGGGGCTAATTTGATGCAGTCCCTATAATAGAGGGACTTGGCAGGTACTTTCACTAATTAATAATAGTAGGGATATATACCTCTAATTGCTGAATTCTATTAAATAGTAAGTAATAATGGTAGGGTTATATATACCTCTAGTTTCTGAATTCTATTAATTAATAAAGCTTTAATGCTAACATTGGATTAACAATTTAAAGATAACTCATAATCCTAGCCATCAATCCATAGGCCTAATGAATAATAAATAAAGCTTAAATAATAAAATATCATAATAGTTGTAGCTCATATGTCACAGGTAAAAATCATGTTTATGTCAACTTACAATACATTCTTTTTTCTTTTTCTTCTTTTTGACCCCTCTTATAGTCTTTGCTTTTTTTTTTTTTTTTTTTTTTGGTGGTTGTTGTAGCTACTGTGTTACATATTGCCTTGGCCTGGATTAAATGATTAGATGTTTTCTTCTTCCTCTTTATCTGTAAAAAGTTTTACTCTGCTAAAGCTTTTTTTTGCTGTAGTCAGTATAAGTGGTTAACATCTTCACATGACTAAGATTAGATGCCTCTTCAATTCTAACCTCTTTTAAGCGTGCAGTAATGTAACATTTAGCTTTTATCATTCTGGTCAATTTTATGACTCTGCATGTATTTCTGCTCTTAATTTGTTTGGAGAATTGCAATATGAGATTTTCTTTGATCTTAACAGTTTATGATGTAACACGGAGGGAGACATTTACTAATCTTTCTGAAGTCTGGGCCAAGGAAATTGAACTCTACTCGACAAATCAAGACTGCATCAAGATGCTTGTTGGGAACAAAGTTGACAAGGTAACTTAAACTAAGATCTTTGGATGCTAATTCCCTCTTTTATATTTGTGATGCTTTGATTTGGTTCCAAATGAACTTTCCTTTCTACATTTTGGTGTGTTCTCCCTCTCTCTTTAGATGTCCTCCCATTTAGGCCTTAATAGTGCTGATCATTTTCTCTTGTCGCATACAGTTGTTTTTCTCTAAGACACCAATGGAAAATAAACTTAAGCAATTTTTTCACCCATTTGAGGCTTGATGAGGGGTGGGAATTGTTTGTGCTTTTACACTTTGCGAATAGGCATACATTGAGAAGCCATTGTTCTCATAGTCTAATATTACTGCTCGGAATCTGAGTTTTCGTTTTGAGGTAACAGTGCTTCGAACACATATTTGACATTTGGAAATGTTCCATAATTCCATTACCTGTAGTGACATTGTTCAGTCCTATTGGGGGTATCTCCTACCCCCATCAGTCTATGGTTATTTTTTATTACCTATAGTGACATATAGGACCATTTTATCCATTCTTTTCTCTTTAATGATGTGAATCCATACCAGTGTAATCAAACCCCACATCAAACCTAATTCACTCGCAATTTCATCCTTACTAGTCAAAGCATAACTGCTCCTCTCTCTTAGCGCAAGTTTGCAATGCCTTGAATCCCTTCACTGTCAATGAACCCATTGCTGAGGCTTTAGGGTATTTCTTCCTAAACTCCCTTGGCACCTCCTCCTTTTTCCAACTCGCCCTTTTCTTTGCTCCACCTTTAGTATTTCTTCCTAATGTTGTTTGAAAAGTAATCAAACATCTTATGCCTGGTAATTTTATGTTTTGATGGTCGATTTTGGGCTATTGGATGTTCGATATTGGATATATTTGTGGCTTTTTTTGGGTTATGTGTTCCAGTTTTTGGATATGATCGCTGCAGCTTGTTGCCTTTCTTTGTTCGATTTAGTTAGGTTTTGGGGCTTTGAATTTGGTTGTCTCTTGGCTCAGTCCTAGGTTGCTGTTTGTTCTTTCTTTTGTTGGTAGGGGCCTTTCTTGTTTCTGATTGGGTTGTTAGGATGTTAGGTCTTTTATACATCTCTCTTTAATCTTTTTCCTTTCTTTGATTCTTTGCATAACAATTTGGTTTGTTCATTGGGATTGGGACCTTCTAACAAGAATCAGCATACCCATGTATTGTGAATACCTGAAGAACACGATCAGGATTTAGCTAGGCTGCTTGTTTGGTTGTTTTCAGCTTCTTCAAGAGCATTCCTTTGCCAAAAAAACTAGTCCAAAGATGGCTATTGCTTTATGTTTTTTGACATTTTGGAATTGATTGTTTTTATAGTTTTAAACCTTGGGAATGTTTAGGATTTGAAAGGTTGAATGAAAATAGATTTTGCGCTCTTTGTTTAGCAAATGAGTATAAAACTTGGAGAGTGGTTGGGCATTAGGACACAGAGGCCGGGTTCAGAAATTATGGAAAAATTGCTGATAAACTTGCAATGGGCATTGAACATCAACATCTTTTTCACTTTTATTACTACCAGGGATCAACTTGTGGAACATTTTTGAAGTTATAGTTAGACAAGTTTAATATGCTAGGATGGGTGTCTGCTGCAATCAAGTTTGAAAGGGCATGATTTGATTGTTCTGTATTATTATATTTTGTTTGTGGGCAAGAAAAAACTTCATGGTTAGTTGTGAAAGAATGCGTTGAGACTTCTTTCATTTGCATGTGGCTGCCTTTGCTTGGTTGCATAAGAGTTCAAATTTTCATTACTATAATTTGAAATAAAATTTTAAGGAAACAAGCCTCACCATGTGATTACAAGGATAAATGGAAGGGCATCTTTTTTCAGAGACAGTGTATGGGCACAGAAACTACATGAAATATTGGTACTGTTATACATACAGTATTGTTGCTGGGTTTTGAGTTGTCTTGACTTATACATGCTATTTTAAATTCATGAGCAGCAATGACTATCGCAATGCATCTATTATAGAGGTTTTATTTGGTTTCTGAAAGTAGCTGGATGACATCTGTTTTCACTTCCATGGTTAAAAAATAGGGTAAACTGCCTAGTTGGTCACCCAACTTTTTAGGTGCTTTCATTTTGGTCACCCAAATAAAAATACTTGCAATTTGGTCACTGTCGTTTAAGAACATTTTTATTTTATTCACTCAAACGTTAAATCCCTAATGGTAGCTTACTGTGCATGCTACATCATCATTTTTGACCTTTTTTTCACCCCCACTACTGTTCATCATCTTCCCCTCCATGCCACCCTTGCTTCCATTTTTCTTCTTTCTTTGCTCTCTGCTTCCATTTTTTTCTAGAAATTAATTAATTAACAAAACAGAAAAAAAAAAAAAAAAAAACTAGTTATAGATCCAATGAGTAAGAACATAAACTTAATTAAATGAAATACATGGCCCATGCCATGATTGAGGTCTGGGTCTGATAGACTCGCAATAATTGAAAAAACAAAAACAAATCCATAAGAAAATTTCAACTACTATCTGCTTTCTAAGTACTAACCCTTTGTTTCCTGTAGCTCAGCTGAGCAAACCCACAAAACACGTCCTTTTGGTTACACTGCTCACTTGCCCCCCCTGCCAATCCTCTAGTCTTTCAGACTGAGAGAGATGCCTCAAGCTGTGTCTTTTGGCCCCTCTTTCTTCATCTTCTTCTCTATTCCATAATGAAGCCAACATAAACATTTTTAAAAAAGAAAACAAAAGGAAAAAGCTATTCTTTGGTGGAGAACAATGGCTTTGAACTCTTCTTTTTGTTTTTTATGCTCTTTATTGTTTAGAAGAGAAGTGGGAGGAAGAACCCAGACAAGACTACTTTGTAGAAGTAGAAGAAGGAAGTTGTTACAATCATGAGATTAATATATCAAACCCTTTTCCCACCTTGTTAGAACAAGACTTATCTTGGGAAGATGATAAACTTTCCACTTTACTCTCAAAACAAGAGCAGAACCTACTGTACTATAGCCTTCAAAGCAATGGGAATCTAGATGGGGCTCGACGTGAAGCTGTGAAATGGATGTTAGAAGTCAATGCTCACTATTCCTTCTCTGCTCTCATTGCTATTCTTGCCATCAGCTATATCGATAGATTCTTGCTTAGCTTCCGGTTCCAAAGTGATGTGCAAAAAAATGGTGGAAGCAGTGAGCAAAGGAAGATAAAAAATGGTGGTCGCAAGGTGGTGTGGAGGGGGAGATGATGAATAGTAGTGAGGGTAACAAAAAATCTAAAATGATGACGTGGCATGGACAGTTAGCCGCCTTTAGGAATTTAACCTTTGGGTAACAAATGGAAAATTTTTCTAACGGCGGTGACCAAATTACTTGTATTTTTATTTGGGTGACCAAAATGGAAGCATCCAAAAAGTTGGGTAACTAACTAGGTAATTTATTTGGTACTGTGTTATTGTACAATGAAATAATTTCATTTATTCAGATTTTATTCTTTTTAAGGGGCCATTTAGTAAATATATGTCATTAAGGAAAGCAAAAACAGGAATCTAACATTTTGACCAGCTAAACCAAAAGTAAGCATCAAATATCACTGTTAATGTGTTAAGTAATATTGTTAGGGGAGAATCATATTATTGAAGCCAACCTACTTTTCCTAGATCAAATGCGCTCCTTGGTGCAAAATCTGAAGTTCATAAATGCACAATTTACAAACAGATAGTATTTGATGGTTAGAAAAATTTGGAGTGAATATGGTCTGATAATTTCCGTTTTTATGAGCAAGTTTTGACTGTAACATGTTGTATACTTGTTTAACAAATAGGCAATATTTGAAGGGAAACAGGTTTCAGAAAGTGAATTACACACAACAGAGACATACACCTATTTGTGGATCTGGCTTGATATATATATGTATTAAATGCTACATGTAGAACTGCTTGTATTAGGATTGATTTGGTAAAATTGTTTAGTCATCTTCTATGGAATTGGTTAAGCAAATAATAGCTTTTCCTTTTGGTAAACTTGTATTTCTATTTTCACCAGAATTATAAGGAAAAGAAAAACAGGTTTTTGGTCCCTAAAATTTGGAATTGATATACAATAATTGCTTCTTCACGAGTGTGTTTTTCTTTATCTTGAATGATTGAATCTGGTCTGCTATTTTGATTTAGCTGATGTGCTCTTATCTTTAAGAAACAAAAATCTTTTACTTGATGCTCTTAAACTTTTCCATGCTTTTTGCTATTAGAATATGTTGCCTGGCAAGTGTTGGACATTAGTACATGTTTGACATGGTCCTTCTAACTAGTAAATTTTAACTTATATTTGGAGTTTCATATGTTAAAATCTTCATGTCAATATCCAATTTGAAGCTCTGGTTATGTGTATGGGCATGGGCTTGTTAGGGAAGAAAATAATGAAGATTTCCTCACTGTACCATGAAGTGCCTTATTTTCTCCCTCCCTAGTTACACTGGTTTGTTTCCATGTTTGGATTGTATGCAAACCACATAGTTACATTACATATCAGTGGTGACACCTCGTTATTCATCTAAAGGCACCATCTAATAATATCGTTACTGTATTCTACAGGATGCAGGACAAGGACATGCTTATTTTGAGATTTGTTTCATTAAATCTGTAAACTTTTATGGTTTCAATTGTTATTTTTGGTACTTGTAGATCCATTTCAGGATTTTTTTGGTACATATTTCATTAACATGGACAGTGTGCTTTATAAGTACTTAATTTTTTCAGTTCCTTAGTAATTTGGTATAATGAATTTGAGTCATCAAAATTGGTTCTCTCTCTACTTGTTCTTTCCCCGATATTTATTACCCTCTGTTTCCCTTTTTCATTTTTCTTCTTTCTTGTTCTCAATTCTCAATTCTTCCTTTCCTTTGTTGGGAATTTTCCTTATACCTGTCTCATCAAATGCTTTTCAGGAAAGTGAGAGGGTTGTAACAAAGAAAGAGGGAATAAACTTTGCTAGAGAGTATGGTTGCCTTTTCATCGAATGTAGTGCTAAAACTCGTATTAATGTACAGCAGTGCTTCGACGAGCTTGTTCTGAAGGTATTGAATTTAACAGCTATTTTGTTCTGATATTTCTGCCTTTCTCCACAATGCTTTGGTTCAAGAAATAAATTTTAGTGAGCATGAGGGCTATTAGTGAAATTTTATCAAAAATATTTTAAACCGGTGATTGAAGTTGTGTTTATGAATCCGTTACCAGTCCATTGTGTCTATTGCAATTATGAACATAATGGATACTATGGCAGTAAATTCTGAAAAAATATCAGTAGTGGAAGTAGCAGCGTTATTTGCCTCCCTGGTTTAAGCAGATGTTTTAGGGTTTTTTGGACTCTTCTTGATTGCTTTTATGAATCCATCATTTTTTCTGCAATTGTGAATGTAATAGATGTTACAGCAGTCAATTGCCCTTTTATATTTTTGTTAAAGGTTTCCTCAGCTAAGGAATGAGACTTACATTTTTAATGAGATGACATTATCATGCAGATCCTAGATACTCCGAGCCTTTTGGCTGAGGGTTCCAAAGGTGGGAAAAAGAACATCTTTAAACAAAAGCCACCACAACCTGATGCATCGGCGAGCGGCTGTTGCTGATACCAAATCTCAAGCGCGGTGGTTCTCACCCACTTCTGACCATTATTTACAGTATGGTTTTTCATTTTCATATGAAACTCAATTTTTATGTAGTATATAGCATTGTTGCTAATCCCGTTTATTTCTCAAAGTCATATTGTGTAGAATTCCACGACGTATTTGATAATTTGGCTGGCTTGGAACAATTGGATTTAGGATTAAATGGCCATTCAGTTATTGGTGATGTTCTACTCTGGTCATTCAACTACGAAAAAATAAAGACTATAAATAATTATTTACGCTATGAATATTCCTGTTTTTTTTAAGCCCACTCAATCGTCTAGGCGCTGATGGATTACTGATGCTGTTCTCACATAAGCTGATATTGTCACATGGTTTCGTCGTGTAACATGTTTAGCTCAAAAACTTGCCTCATTATTGTTTTGCCCTCCAGAAGCTTGCCTTTATTCGATGAATGCAAGACCGGGTTAGATTTATTGATTCAATTGGTCGAACAAAAAACTGACAAAGTGTTTGGTTTAATTATCTATTATAGGATATAATATAATATTTTTCTATATAAAAGTATCAGCTCCAAAATGGTAAAAAGTAAATGACAAATTTCCCATTGACATTTTTAAAAATTAATATACTTTTTTTTATTAAAATAAAATATTAATTATTTCTATTGTGATTCTCGTTAAGGTGTATTAAAATAAGATTTCTTAACCCTTTATTTTTAGGAAATTAAATATTGATTAATATTTTTAATTTTTTTGCATTTTTATAAAATAAATTATTTTAATAAACTTAATTATTCATTTTCCGGTGGTTTTGTTTATAAAATGTCTGTTAAATTATAACTCACAAACAATAAATCAATTATTTTATCTTGATTTCTTTATTATTAAAACATTTATTTTTTTACTACCATTAACATTGGAAGTGTTTATTAAAGTAAAATTCCTTCATAAATTGTTTTTAGGCTTAATAGTACAGAAGGTCCTCAAAGAATTTCAAAAAACTCAATTAAGTCCCTCAACTTTTTTCACCCAATTGAACTCTTAGAATTGACAATTTTGATGAGTGAGATCCTTTGAGCAATGTTTACTGTTAGAAACTAATGGACGTGGCAATCCATGCCAGTAAAAAATAAAAAATAAAAAATAAAATTGTTTTAGAAAATAAGTCCGGAGTGAACTTAGACAATTTTTGTCTAGGTTCATTTGAATCTGGGCACTTTGATGTCCAAATTCATTCTAGAATTATATAAAAAACATAAAAGATTATAAAACCATTAAAAATTTTAAAAAAGTATTAAAATAAGTAAAATAATAAATTTTATAGAAATATTAAAATTAATTAAAAATAAAAATAAAAATCATATATTGCATCTTTTCCATATAAATTGGACATTAAAGAGTTAATCAAAACTAAACAAACGAAAAGAGTTATTAGGTTTGGTGTATTCTATTGTTTATTTATTTCTTTCTTCGAAAACACATGTGCAAAACAGATTACCTAACAAACATGTTCTTTGGTATTTCAAATCAATTAATTTTAATATAATTCAAAATTGAGATGCAACATTTTCAATTGAAATATAATAATATGGAAGGTAAGTATAAATTAATGGCATCTAAGTACACATAGCTATATAACAAGTTAAAAACTCCTAAAATATGAAGAAATAATGAAGCGAAAAATATTGAATGCTTTTAAATTGAAATAGACGATTTTTTAAAAGATTATTGTTCGATTGTAAAATTAAAGGTTCTTTTAATAAATTTAATGATTTTAAAATTTTATAAATTTTAAATCTTTTAAAAATAATTTTATGATATTTATAATTTCAGAATGAATTGGACAAATAAGTGTCCAAATTCAAGATTCAAATTAATTTGGATAACAATATATCTTGATCCATTCTAGAATTAATCTTTTTATACCACTAAGCCTTGTTTTTATCGTATTGAATTTTTATGTTTACATTAAAGTATAACTAAATTATTGTTAATAAGATTTAAATTATTACTAATGTTGCTTATTTATTGGTATATAATATATTTTTATATGTGACGAGGTATAAAACTATTATTGTATATTATTTTATTAAAATAAAACATTTATTATTTTATTTATTATATTATGATGACTAATGTAAATTGTTAAATGATTATTTTAACAAAATTAACTATAGATTAATATTTTATATTTAAATATAGAAAATGTAATGTAATGAATAAACTATTTTATTATTTCAAACACAAATAAGAAAAATATCATTCTTTAAGCATTTTAACAAAAAATATAAATTATAATAAAATTATTTTAGTCATTACATATATTAGCATGCTTATCACGTTTTGATATGTTGGAAAAGATTATATTTGTATGTAAAAGAAAATTCAAGCAGACTTTATTTAGAAATATTAGCTATTCTAAATAATGAAGAACATTTATAATGTAATTGAATTATAACAAAAAAAGATGATAGATTTTCAAAATGGTGACTGGAGAGACACCTTACAAATATCTATTAGATATGGTTGAAGGAAGTTTTCTAAAGATAGGATAGATGTTTTTCGTGCTAAAATGCATAAAACCGGGGAGGCAAGATACGTTGCAAATAAGTTGAATAATTTTTTTATTTTCTAATCATCGTGATCACGCTAATATGACCAAGTTTTATTGTTCCCCTTTATATTGGAAGAATGTTGAAATGAGATATGGAACCAACGCGCAATGCCCCTCTTTCTGGAGGCGAGGTTAAGAAAACCTCACAGTAAGCTTGAACACACTGACAACAATCTAGAATAGGATGGTATAGACGATATGACTAGCAAATCTATACTTATGGCTAGTGATAGACATAAGCAAATTTGTTATTGCAATCTAAGAAACTGGTTGTTGGTTTTGTTGGTAAAGGTATGTATAGATAAAAGAAATGTTTAATTGCAACTACAATGAGAAAGACATTGAAATGCTTCATTATAAGGAGAATTTCAGCAAGAAATTTCTTCTTGAGTTTCAAATGATGGGAAGAAATAAATGTTTCTTAAGTGGGAATGGGATTGGATATCAAGAAAGATTAAAGAGGTGGGACCATGTATGCATTTGGAAATTTAGATCTTCCTAGGTAATGGTGATGGGAGTCTCTCTTTACACTTGGCATCTGATAACTTTTCAAGACATTATTGATTCATGAGAGAGGTAGTCTAGATGGAAGAATCACTTATGGAAAGTTTCAGAATGTAAAAGTTTAGTAGCTATGACAACCAAAACTCACAAGATGGAAATAATTATCCGAGATAGGAGTAGGAACTTTGAGAGAGAAGAATGAAACGTGGAATGTCTAGGCCTCCACCTCCAACAAATTTCAAGAAGCCTAGAGATCAAACTTTTTCATCATCAAGAAGAGAATCACAACCTATGAGCTCACTACAGCAAAACAGACTTTTAGCGGCATTTTTTTGGGCATTTAGCGGCGTTTATAAGCGCCACAAAAAGTCTTTTTGGTGCTTTTCTAAGCATACAAAAACACCGCCAATACAACCACGGAAATTTTTATGGCATTTATGAGCAAAAACGCCGCTAAAGACCACGACTTTTAGCGGCGTTTGTGATAAAAGCCCGCTAAAAGTCGGTCTTTAATGGCGCTTTTAAAAAAATGCCGCTAAAAGTCAGGGCCTTTAGCGGCGCTTTCCCAAAAAATGCCGCTAAAAGTCATGGCCTTTAGCGGCACTTTCCCAAAAAACGTCGCTAAAAGTCAGGGCCTTTAGCGGCGCTTACTTAAAAACGCCGCTAAAGGTCAGGGCCTTTAGTGGTGCTTTTCCAAAAAACGCCGCTAAAAGTCAGGGCATTTAGCGACGCTTTTCAAAAAACGCCGCTAAAAGTCAGGGCCTTTAGCGGCGCTTTTCCCAAAAACGCCGCAAAAATTTCTTGACATTTAGCGGCGCTTTTACCAAAAACGCCACGAAAATTTCTTGACATTTAGCGGCGCTTTTGTACAAACGCCGCTAATTTGTACTGATTTCAAAAGTACAATTTTTTCAATATTATACCCTCTCAAAGACTAAAACCAACCAATAACAATATATAATTCCAACGAAAAGCAAAAATTTAGCATAAAAATCACAATCAATACATTAATTCTAAATGATACTTGAAATTTAATAAATAAAATGAATGATAATCGAAAATATTGTAACAATAATGTTAAATGTAATAATGTCAAAACTTCTTACAACGAGAAACTAAATGTCTAAGATGGCGGTTTCGCATCATTTGAAACATCTCGCATCATATCTCAAGTCGGTCTTGGAGCTCTTCGTATTTTTTGTTCTCGCTAGCATCAATCTTGCCTCTGCCTCCCTCGCATTGCCGTTGCCTCTCTCATTCTGCTTCTTTGCCTCCTTCTTCTTCCGCTTCCTGAGATCCGCTCTAAGTTGCTTTGAGTTCTTCATATTTTTTTGAACATCGACAATTTGTCGCCTCGCTCAATCGTGCTCTCTTGCATTTGAGCTATCTGGTTTTGTAGCCTCGAACTTCAAAGACGAGATTGACCTCTAAGGCATGTCTTCTTTGGAGGCGGATCCAAAATATTGGGTCGGGTAACACGGATCCTTTAAATCGAACCCACCATACCTTTCAAGACCAAAACATCGGTGATAATTCTATTAAAATATACTAAAGATTAGCGAACTATCGGTCAAAGCGATCGTACCTTTCAGGACCCAAAACATCTCGTAATAATTACATTATCAATCTCCTCAAGATTAACAGAACTATCGATCAAGCACCGCTTCATACTCGCCTTTTCTCCTTTAGTTTATCCTAATAAATCAATGAAAGAGTTAGAAACGAAATATATAAATAAGAAAGAATGCAACATAATTTAACATTATAAATTTAAAACTATAAACGATGAATTAAACTATTATAATTAAGCGGTAGAAATATTTATAAAAATAAAATTTTATTAAGTAAATATACCAAAATTTACAGCACTTGGATGTCATCGGAGATCCATCCTTCTTTCTATACGTAATGTCAAAAAGTGAACGCGTCCAACTTTTTGACCATCAAAGTTTCCTACATTTTAGCGAGAAAAATATAATTTAATAGTATAAAGTAATTAATATTTGATGAAATTAATAAATTATAATACCTCTGGTCACTACACAAGCAAAACTTTTAGAACCCGCCGTGCATAAGTGAATTTACTTTACGTCTCGCTTATTCCAACTCGCTCACGGTCCTACATAATGCAATTTGAATTATATATATAGTAAATACTATAAACCAAATAATTTATACGATTTTAGAAGTACGTAATACCTCTCCTTTTTTGAATTCCAAAATCTAACTTGATCTTCCCATTGGTACCTCAACATTCCGGTGGAACATTTCTTAATATTTCGTCGAGGCTTATGTCTTTCTTAAAATATTGTTTTTTGAGCGTGCTTTTATTGTCTCTCCATTTTTACCCAATGTCTTCTTAACATAGTCATCGAGACCTCTAAATTAAATCTACCTCAAGAAAAAAGTATAAAAGTTAATATAAATGAAAATTAAATTAAAGTATTATAAATTACATTCACGTTTTATTACCTTAATATTTTCGAGAGCCTGATTTTTGTTGGCATCAGGCATGTGATGCCATGATTCGTAGTTAATGGGCAACATATTGGGATTTCATGCTAAAATGCCCAAATAGCCTCCTAACAGTCGAGCTTCAGATCCAACAGGCTGGCCATGATTGTTTCTCCTTACTTTAACACGATCGGTAGGCTCTAAGTCGTATAAGTCTTTAAGTAATGTACGTCCCCTACCTCTAGCGTCCCACCACCTTCAAATTGAAAAATGATATATTATTATATTAAAATTGAAAATGAATCAAAATAAAATTCAACATGCATGTAAAATAAACTTAACATTACTTTCAAATTCTCCAGGCTCGTCATCTATGTCTGGCAGAGTAGAAGATCCAACAACTGTTTGCTGTTCACTATTATTAGCTTCTTCTGGATTTGGAGTTTTGCGGATAATATTTAAATCTCGTAATCGTCTTCTAGGCATTTTTCCTGCAATACACATAAAATAGTTCAAAATTTTAATAACAAATAACAACAATAATAGGACATTTAAAATAGTTAAATTATATAACATGACCAACATGAAAATTATAATATTACATATAAATAATAAATCGTTAAATCTTACTACATCATATTTCAGTAAATATCTTCATCCACATCCCGACGAACCCATTGAAATTGTTGACTAGTACTAGGATATTTTCGCTTAAGTCTTGTTCGAAAAGGCAAAGTTTCGATCTTTCGACTATGTCATCTCTACTTCCACCGCCAATATCGAAGAAGTCTCTAGGGGTGTTTCGAAGTACAACGTACCAACCCTCATCAATTGGATCTTCCGAGTAAAAAACTTGTTTAACTTTAAAAGAAAACACATACGGCTCGTCCATCAGTTGTTCTCCGGTGTGAATTAATTGAGAGAAATTCACATTGTAAAGCCATATTGATCGTTTTTAATTCCGCGAGCCATATTCACATCAGCCCAATCACCTCGAAATAAGACAACTTTGCATTTTCATTAATAATCCAACTCAATGATGTCAGTAATAAGTCCGTAATATTCCAAATTCCCCTCGACTGGATTACTGTCCCTAGCACTAGCATAACTTGTAATCGAAGAATTAACAACAATTCCACAATTTTGGGTTCTCCTCAATCTCTCGCGATACCTTGTATGAAATCTGTATCCGTTGATGAGGAATCCACTATATCTTTTAACTATTCTGCTTTGGACCTTGTGAAAGCCATTTAACGTCATCATTTACTTTATTCACTCCAAACCTATTGAGTCGAAAGTAAATCGAGTAATTATGAATGTTATGGGAAAATATTATTACTTGTCAATGAAAATTTAAATTGCATACCATTTGGCTTAACCATTCATGGAAATGATTCTGCGAACAACTTATTAATTTCTAGTCGATTTAATCTTGAGATCGTGAATGAGCTCTCAATATTTGTTTGTACTCACTACGGTAAAAAGGTTTTACTTTGTTAGAAGACAAACAAATCATAATTGATGAGTATTTATCAAATTGTAGAATGTACTTCAAATGTTTCCATTGAATCATGATGAAAAAGAACGATGTCGATGTGCTTGGACCCACGATCTATCGTCTAATCTCGTAATTTTGACTCTGCCGATCGGTTCTCAAAACTTTGAAATAAATAAGTTTCACCAAATTATGATCTGTGAGCCCAAAGATTTCTACTTGGTCTGTTCATTCTTGTTTCAACATCTTCCAAATACCTCGAAGAAAGTCATACATTCCTCGCCAAGTAGCCCTCAAGAATTGATCCTTCCGGATAATGCTTATTGTGGCGAGATGACTTCAATTTGGAAAGGAACCTAAACACGATATACAACATTATCAAAAGTTGGAAATAAAGGCATTTAGCTGAATGAAGGAATATTTTGCAAATAAAGTAAGACCTTTCAATGGGATACATCCATCGATAGAAAATGGGTCCACCAAGAAGTGCTTCATGCGGGAGATGAATTAACAAGTGCACCATGATAGTGAAGAAGGAAGGCGGGAATATCTTCTCCAGATTGCATAAAGTTAATGCGGCTCAATCTTGTAGTCTCTCAAGTTATTGAACATTTAAAACTTTACCACAAATGCCTTTCATTATATTTGACAGTTTAATTATAGGAGCCGTCACCTTTTTCGACATACAACACCGCATAGCAACTGGCAGTAAGTCTTGCATCAATATGTGATAGTCATGCGATTTTAAGCCATATAATCTTCGATCCTTAAGACTCACACATCGCGATATATTTGATGCATACACATCCGGGACCTTTATATCCTTCAACACCGTACAGAACACTTCTTTCTTTGTCTTCGACATTGAAAAAATAGCAGGCGGTAACTGATATTTCATATTTGAAAGTGCTCGGGGATGAAGCTCACGCCGAATTCCCATGTGGACTAAATCAAGTCGACTCTGAAGATTATATTTCGATTTTCCATCGACATTCAAAATAGTCCCAATGATGTTCTCGCAGACATTTTTCTCTATGTGCATGACATCAAGGTTATGGCGTAAAATCTGATGCTCCCAATAAGGCAACTAAAAAAAAATACTTCTTTTTTTCCACAAGTCCGCCTCATTAGGACATCCTCTTCATCAGATTCATCCCTAGATCTTTTATTTCTATGCGGGTTTGCCGGTTGATTCATCTTCCCATAAATGAAATTCATATCTTTCAACATTAACAATATTTCGGATCCACTAGTCTGCGAAGGAGCTGATCTGAACTCTTGATACCATCAAACCGAGCACTCAAATCTAAATGTATGATTTTTCGGTAACCACCAACGATGCCCCATGTAAGAAAACTTCTTCCCATTATATAACCATTGCGAACATGTCTGCGCAGCACAACACGGACAAGCATAACGTCCCTTGGTACTCCAACCAGATAAATTAGCATAAGCCGGAAAGTCGTTAATAGACATATTAATACCGCAAGTAAATTAAAGTTCTCTTTTCTCATTGCATCGAATGTCTGAACACCAGCCCATAGTTGTTTTAACTCATCAACAAGTGGCTGCAAATAGACGTCAATATCATTCCCCGGCCCTTTCTCTCCAGGTATAATCATAGACAAGATAAAAGAAGATTGTTTCATGCAAACCCATGGAGGCAAATTGTAGGAACAAGTACCACAGCCAAGCATCAGACGTTGTGCTCATAAGTTTGTAAGGTTAAATCCACGGATGCTAGCCCAAGCCTCACACTCAGGATCGCTTGCAAAGCTTGGAAATTTAGAGTCAAAACATTTCCAAGCTAAAGAATCTGCAGGATGCCTTAACAACCCATCATCGGTTCGTCCATCACGGTGCCACGTCATTGATTCGACTGTCTTCGACGACATGAAAAACCGTTGAAGCCTCAATATTAGGGGAAAATACCGCAAAATCTTAGCTAGCTACTTCTTTGATTGTGTACCGTGTTCATCCTCGTTACCGTCCTCTGTATTTCTATTAATCTAACGGGATTGGCCGCATACATGACAGCACTGTTGGTTTATGCGGTCGCCCCAATACAACATGCAGTCATTTAGGCAACTGTGAATTTTGTTGTATCCAAGGCCCAAATCCTTTATCAATTTCTTCATGTATTTGGAAGATCGAGGGATTTTTGCAAACGGGAACAGTTCTTGCAGAAACTCTAACAGCATTGTCAACGAGTTTCTAGTCTACCCCCCAAACATTTCAAGTGAAAAAGACGAATACAGAATGACAGTTTGGAAAATTTTGACCCCTCATACAGTTCTTCATTCATTTCACCAAGTAACGTGTAGAACCTCACCGCTTCTTCATTTGGATGTTCATCCGATACACTTCTTTCCCCTTCGATGAAAGTATTTCCTCCAAAATTATGATCATCGGTTGCACCCAAGTCAGGTGGAAATGACCCGAAACCATCACTGCGCATATTAAAAGCATCCCGCAACATGTTTTCCATGTTATCATCACTAACATTCTGATTGAAATCACTATGAGGATACCCCAGATTCATCGATGAAGATGCTCCACTAGATGTAGACTCGCCATGAAAAAATCATATTTTGTACCCCCGGACAAAGCCATCAACAACTAGATGTTCGTAGACCACTTCACGATAATGCCAGTTAATATTGCAACACTTCTTACACGGGCAAAGAATCATATTCTCTTGGCTTGCATTTTGAAATGCGAAATTCAGAAAAGTTTCTACTCCGTTTCGATAGCCATTACTTACCCTTGACAATTTCATCCAACTCATATCCATTTCGTAGTTGTTGAAGTCTAAAGTTGATAATAAATTATACGGCTAAATTGTTAATTAATAATTTATGTAAATAATGCTATGGAATTTGATCTTAAAATTAGGTAAGTTATGTATTCTATAAGATCCATCATACGTGGCATTGTTACACCTAGGGAGGATCCATTATATCTAATAGTGAGATATAAGGCAACCCGTCAGGTTTTCAGCCTATATACTTTGAATCCTTTTTTTTTTAAAAAATTATACAAGTATTATGTAAGTTATGAAGTTTGATCTTAAGGGAAAATTATGTAAGTTATGAAATGTAATTTATGAAATTTGATCTTAAAATTAGGTAAGTTATGTATTCTTTAAGATCCATCATACGTGGCATTGTTACACCTAGGAGGATCCATTATATCTAATAAAGTGAGATATAAGGCAACCCGTCAAGTTTCCAACCTATATACTTTGAATCATTTTTTTAAATTATACAAGTATTATGTAAGTTATGAAGTTTGATCTTAAGGAAAATGATGTAAGTTATGAAATTTAATCACAACTTATGTAATTTATGAAATTTGATCTTAAAATTAGGTAAGTTATGTATTCTTTTAGATCCATCATACGTGGCATTGTTACACCTAGGGAGGATCCATTATATCTGACATTGAGATATAAGGCAACCAGTTAGGTTTCCAGCCTATATACTTTGAATCTTTTTCTTAAAATTATACAAGTATTATGTAAGTTATGAAGTTTGATATTAACTTAAAATTAGGGGTTAATGGTTATAGGTTAGGGGTTAAGGGTTAGAGGTTAAGGGTTTAAGGTTTAGGGTTTAAGGTTTAGGGTTTAAGGTTTAGGGGTTTAGGTTTAAGGGTTAGGGGTTTAAGATTCAAAGGTTTAAGGGTTTAGGGTTTAAAGCTTAGGGTTAATGTTTAAGGTTTTAGGGTTTTAAGGGTTTAGGGTTTAAAGGTTTAATAAATGTTATATTATTTTGATATTTAATTTGGTATTTCGTTTAGATCCATCATACGTGGCATTATTACACCTAGGGAGGATCCGTTATATCTAACAATGAGATATAAGGCAACCCATCGTGTTTCAACCTATATACTTTGAATCTTTTTCTTTTATCTATACAAGTATTATGTAAGTTATGAAGTTTGATATTAACTTAAAATTAGGGGTTAAGGGTTATAGGTTAGGGGTTAAGGGTTAGTGGTTAGGGTTTAAAATTTATAAGTTTAGGGTTTAAGGTTTAGGGTTTAGGGTTTAGGGGTTGAAGTTAATGGTTAGGGGTTTAAGATTCAAGGGTTTAAGGGTTTAAGGTTTAGGGCTTAAAGGTTAGGGTTTAAGGTTTTAGGGTTTAAGGTTTTAAGGTTTTAAGGGTTTAAGGTTTAGGGGTTTAATAAATGTTATATTATTTTGATATTTAATTTGGTATTTCATTTAGATCCATCATACGTGGCATTGTTACACCTAGGGAGGATCCGTTATATCTAATAAAGGAGATATAAGGCAACCCGTCAGTTTCAAACCTATATACTTTGAATCTTTTCTTTTATCTATACAAGTATTATGTAAGTTATGAAGTTTGATATTAACTTAAAATTAAGGGTTAAAGGTTATAGGTTAGGGGTTAAGGGTTAGGGGTTAGGGGTTAGGGTTTATGGGTTTAAGGTTTAGGGTTTAAGGTTTAAGGGTTAGGGTTTAAGGGTTAAGGGTTAAGGGTTTAAGGGTTTAGGGTTTAGGGGTTAGGGTTTAGGGTTTTAGGGTTTTAAGGTTTTAAGGGTTTAGAGTTTAGGGGTTTAATAAATATTATATTATTTTGATATTTAATTTGGTATTTCGTTTAGATCCATCATACGTGGCATTGTTACACCTAGGAGGATCCGTTATATCTAATGATGAGATATAAGGCAACCCGTCAAAGTTTCCAACCTATATACTTTGAATCTTTTTCTTAAAATTATACAAGTATTATGTAAGTTATGAAGTTTGATATTAACTTAAAATTAGGGTTAAGGGTTATAGGTTAGAGGTTAAGGGTTAGGGTTTAGGGTTTAAGGTTTAAGGTTTAAGGGTTTGGGTTTAAGGGTTAAAGGTTTAAGATTCAAGGGTTTAAGGGTTTAAGGTTTAGGGCTTAGGGCTTAGGGCTTAGGGTTTAGGGTTTTAGGATTTTAAGGGTTTAAGCTTTAGGGGTTTAATAAATGTTATATTATTTCGATATTTAATTTGGTATTTCGTTTAGATCCATCATACGTGGCATTGTTACACCTAGGGAGGATCCGTTATATCTAACAGTGAGATATAAGGCAACCCGTCAGGTTTCCAGCCTATATACTTTGAATCTTTTTCTTTTATCTATACAAGTATTATGTAAGTTATGAAGTTTGATATTAACTTAAAATTAGGGGTTAAGGGTTATAGGTTAGGGGTTAAGGGTTAGTGGTTAAGGTTTAAGATTTATGAGTTTAGGGTTTAAGGTTTAGGGTTTATGGGTTAGGGGTTAAGGGTTAGGGGTTTAAGATTTAAGGGTTTAAGGGTTTATGGTTTAAAGGTTAAGATTTAGGGTTTTAGGGTTTTAAGGTTTTAAAAGTTTAGGGTTTAGGGTTTAAAGGTTTAATAAATGTTATATTATTTCGATATTTAATTTGGTATTTCGTTTAGATCCATCATACGTGGCATTGTTACACCTAGGGAGGATCCGTTATATCTAATGATGAGATATAAGGCAAACCGTCAGTTTCAACCTATATACTTTGAATCTTTTCTTTTATCTATACAAGTATTATGTAAGTTATGAAGTTTGATATTAACTTAAAATTAGGGGTTAGGGGTTAAAGGTTAAGGGTTTAAGATTTAAGGGTTTAAAGGTTTAGGGTTTAGGGGTTAAGGTTTAAGGTTTAGGGTTAGGGGTTAGAGATTAGGATTTTAGGGTTTTAAGGTTTTAGGGTTTCAAAGGTTACAAATTTAGGGGTTAAAGGTTAGGGTTTAAGGTTTAGGGTTTAAGGTTTAAGGTTTAAGGTTTAGGTTTAGGATTTAGGTTAACCACAAATACAACTTAGCAAATAATTCAATTATTACAATTTAAATATAAAATAATAGAATTCAAAAACATGAAAAAGTTATTACTATCTTTTAGATAAGTTTTGTATTCTTTTAGATTACGTAAGTTGAGATGTTGTGAGGTGCTTAGAAAATAAATATTATTAAATATTATTATTTACTATTATATTGGTTGAAATATGCTATAAGTATAATAATAGTTTTATATGTATTAATATTTTTAGGAATAATTATATGTTATATTTTGTGTTAGTAATACTAATACATTATAATACATTATTGTATTATGTATTAGTAATATATCAATTTAGTATTGGTTTAAGGTCGGGTTTAGGTAATCGGTTTCAATTTTTGATAATAGTTATATAATATATTACTATATTATTATTAAAGCTTAATTTTATATATTTTAATAATTATTATTTTTATATATCTTTTATACATATATAATTATAGTATTCAAATTATTTGTATTAATTTGATGTTTTTAAAAATTATTTCACTTTATAATTTAATATAATAAAATTATTATTAATTAATTTTCCTATTAATTATATTAATTATTAATACTTATTATGATCGTAATGAGTTCAAATTGGTACAGACGGAAAAATTATATTAATTATTAATACTTATTATGATCGTAATGAGTTCAAATTGGTACGGACGGAAAAATTATATTAATTATTAATACTTATTATGATTGTTCAGTTATAATTTTCAAATACATGAAAAGTATAGAGACTTATAGCATATTTCAACCAATATAATAGGTTTTGCAGACACCATAAAGTCGACAGTTGTATGATATAGAAAGCATCCATATATAATAGCAAGCATAGACATAAAAAGATGGTCATGGGAATGAGAAGGGTACTCACGAATTTATCCTAAAGTGCTGAGGACTCCAATATCCGGGATTTCAACAGTTGTTATCGTAATCTGATTGGGTTCGCTATTAATCAGTCCCAATACAGACAAGTACACAATGACCCTGCAGCAAAACAAAACTTCATATTCAAGCACAATACAATTTGCAGCAACACAAAACAATTGAATAAAAAAAAAGGAACACACTACAATTTGCAGCAATTTTATGCAAAAAGGAACACAAGTTTTGTTCAAGGAACACAATTTTATGCAAAAAGGAACCAATTTAAGTATGATAATTTAAGTACAAAAACAATTTAAAAAAGGAGCAGAGGAAACGAAATGGATACACTCCTGTACCCATGCTTAAGTGGATAAGACTTGAGTCATGTTCAAGGTTGACAAGTTTTTGTGTGGGAAGTATTACCCTGAATGAATATTAAAGGTTCAATAAAATCTAATAAGTTAGATTAATTCATTGAAAATCGTAATGTAATTATTCCTTTAGCGTGTGTTTCGGAATACGACACAAACCGGTTTAGACCGACTCTTGTGGACTATATGAAAATACTAACTAATCTTTGAATCATGGCATGCTATATGGAATGTGTGTGTATATATATGTGAGTTGTTATGAAGCGATTCGTGTTGTTATTGGAAATAAATTAACATGGAAACCTTGGTGTATCTCGCCAATGAAAACTCATGCATTGGCATCAAGAAATGGTGGACCATATCACGTAACATAAAAATAGCATGCATGCACCAACTTGAGTAGTCACATTGTTGTGCGATGAATATCCAGATCTAAGCACATAACTTAAGAAAGCCTTTACAATTTTGTCTTGGGTGGAGAAGCATGAATAAGATGCTCTTGAGCTATAAAATCATATATGTAATGATACGTCATATCAAACATAATCTAAAATAAAAACTTAAGCTGCTAACATGGAATGTTTGTCCTCTGCATCAATTTGGATTAGAGTTCAATGAAGATTAAAGTAGAGCAAATAAATTGGATCATAGCAAAGAAAAAAAAAAAACAAAAGCAAGAATACAAAAATCCCCCCACACATATCAAACAAACATTTTTCCTGAGGGCACGTCAAGTTAACAGACAAAAACTCGAAAGCTCGAACGACAATAAACTATAATCTAAACCCAGAAAAAGAAAAACACCCAGCTTTGTTCTTGAACTTCAAAAAGCCTAAAACGATTGCATTTTCTTAAAAAGTAATCAAAACCCGAACTTAATCCGATTAGTAAAAACCTGATTCCAGAAAATTCCTAAACCCGCCTCAATCAAATCATTCGTTAACACAGAGACAAAACTCACCTCAATCTTCTTTGTGGCGTATCGTAATCCGAAATCAATCGAATCTTGGCGTCTACCTGGAGTCCTAACAGCAGCAAAAATATAGAACAAAATTAATCACACAGTACACAATGAATGAGAATTACCAAGAGCAAAGAACAACCAAAGGGCACAAATTCAGCAAACAAACCTGGGTTGTTCTCGGTCCAGGTACTGAAAATAAAAGAAAACTTGTCGAGGTAATCAAATTGGGGAAGAAATTGCACCAGAATCGAACAAGAAATTAGGGATTCGGAGGGGAATTGGAAAGGGGATGAACAAATTAGGGCTTTCGGAAGTTAGAAAAAATGGGGAACTGTCGAAATGAAATAAGGTTTTTGCTTCCTTAATTTGGCTGTAAAAAGAACGACGCCGTTTATGAAAAATTAAATCCCTTTTACGGCGTTTTTTAAATAAACGCCACAAAATAAAATACAAAAACGCTGTCATTTGTCCCCAATTTGCGGCATTTTTATAAAAAACGCCACTAATAAAATATACCAAATCGGCGCCATTTTGGAAACTCTTGATATATTAGTGGCGTTATCGGGCTAAAACGCCGGTAAAACATAACTTTTGCGGCGTTTTAACTAAAACGCCACTAAACTGAAAAGTAGACATGGGTAACTTGTTAGTATTCTTTTAATTCATTAGATTTATTCTTTAATAAATAAATTTCATTTTAAAAAATTGAAAAGTAGACATATATAAATATTCATTAGATTTGTAACTCAGAACCAAAACAAAGATGTCTTTTTACTAAAATAAAATAAATTTTTGTATGCTTTTAATAAACGCCGCTATTTCTTACCTTTTACGGTGTTTTTAACAAAAACGCGCTAAAATTTTGATACTAATATATATTTAAAGATTTAATCCTATTTTTTATTTATTTTAAAGTTTAAGTAATATTTAAAGAATTGGATAAATTTTAAAATCTTTAAAATTTATTTAACACTTTAATATTTTGAAATCTTCAAAATTTTTAAAATTTAAGACAATAGTATTTTAATTTTTTAATTTTTAACATATATTTTTAATGTTATTAGCTCTAAATTTTTGTACATGTCATTAATTTTTGAATATTTCAAAATTAAATTACAAATAAATTTTATTTTAATTAATTAATATAAAAATTAGTTGAATAATAATAGATCAAAGAGGATGAAAGAGTACTGCATGAGTTTTCGAAAATAATACATGATGACAACTTGGATGATGGATCAGATTGTAAGGAGCAATACAACACCGGTTTGTTTAAATCCAAACCCTAAGTCCGCCTAAACCCCTAAAACCTATAAAGCCCTAAACACATTACCACAAACTCTAAACCCTAAAATATTATAAACCTCGAAACCCTAAACTATAAACCTTTATAAACTCTAAACCTTGAAACACCATAAACCACGAAGCCTCAATCATAAACCCTTATAAAACATATAAACCTTAAAACCATAAATACTAAACCTTAAATCCAAAACTCTAAACCACTAAACCCTTAAACTATAAACATTAACCCCTAAACCCTATGACCCACACCTTACACCCTAAATGCTAAACCCTTAACACTAGGGCAAAAAAAT
This sequence comes from Gossypium rotundifolium, assembly GCA_025506655.1. Taxonomy (NCBI): domain Eukaryota; kingdom Viridiplantae; phylum Streptophyta; class Magnoliopsida; order Malvales; family Malvaceae; genus Gossypium; species Gossypium rotundifolium. The sequence goes on from CP106731.1 coordinate 121,698,041, forward strand.
TAAATAGTAAACATAAATTAAAAATGAATTATTATACAATGATCAAAACAACGCTTTTTTTTTTCAAATAGGTTGAATAAAGGCTACCCTTAGTGGCGTTTTTGATAAAAACACCTCAACTTTTTTACACTTTTTATATTTACATGAAAACGATGTCGTTTTTGTTTTTAAATAAAAAATATTGTTATTAAAACGAAGTCGTTTCTATTTTGAAATAAAAATTATTTTGTGGTATTTTTTTAACAAACGCCGCTATAAGTCACCTTTAGCGGCGTTTTTTTAAAAAGCGCTAAATTTTTCCAAATTTTATATTGGTATCGAAACGACGTAATTTCTGTTTTGAAATAAAAAATTATTTTGTGGTGTTTTTGCAACAATCGCCGCTATAAGTTAGCTTCAGCTGCGTTTTTTTATAAAGCGCCGCTAACTTTTTCCAATTTCTATACTGTTATTGAAACGACGTAGTTTCCGTTTTGAAATAAAAAATTTATTTTGTATGCTTTTTAACGAAATAGCGCTTATAACGCATCTCAGAAGCGGCATTTTTTAAAAGCGCGCTAAATTTTTCAAATTTTATATTGTTATTAAACGACGTAGTTTCATTTTGAAATTAAAAATTATTTTGTATGCGTTTTTGAACAAGCTACCGCTATAAGTTATCTTTAGCGACGTTTTTCTAAAAGGCGCTACTAACTTTTTCCAATTTTTATATTGTTATTGAAACGACGTAGTTTCGCTTTTGAAAAAAAAATTACATTTTGTGGCATTTTTCTAACAAGCGCCGCTATAAGTCTTCTTTAGCGTTTATTTAAAAAACGCCGCTAACTTTTTTCAATTTTTATATTGTTATTGAAAAGACGTAATTTTCGTTTTGAAATAAAAAAATTATTTTGTGGCATTTTTTTAACAAACGCCGCTATAAGTCATATTTAGCGCTTTTTTTAAAAGCGCCGCTAACTTTTTCTAATTTTTATTTTGTTATTGAAAAGACACCGTCTCTGTGTTGAAATAAAAAAATATTTTGTGGCGTTTACTGAAAAAATGCCGCTATGAGTCATCGTTAGCGGCATTTTTCTAAAAAATGCCGCTATAGCCCAATCTTTTGCGGCGTTTTTATAAAAATGCCGTTATAAGTCATCTTTAGCGGTGTTTTTTCTAAAAAACGCCGCTATAGCCCAATCTTTTGTGGCGTTTTCCTGTTAGCGCCGCTAAGGTCTAAATTTTGCGGCGTTTTGGATAAAAATGCCACTAAAAACGCCGCTATATGTCTGTTTTGCTGTAGTGGCTTCAGGCGTGATGGGAATAGTAGATTGACTGTTTCGATGGCAAGAGGGATCTAGAATAATGAGAATTTCTAGTTGTGAGCACTGTGGAAGAAGTCATGGAGGAAAATGTTGGAGACATTCTGGAGCATGTTTTGGATGTGGATCCAAGGATCATATGGTTAAGGATTGTCCTTCCAAGATAGAAGTAACTATAGAGTAGTCTATTCGTGGGCCTTAGAAGTGTCAACAAGAGGCCAGGTCTTGAGAGTAGCAAAGAAAGTCTGGCTCAGTGTAGGGGATACCAAGGACAAGTTTTACTAAGCCAAAATCTGGAGTATCCGCCCGAGCGTATGTAATGAAGGAAAAAGAATATGTTGATCTACCAGAAGTTATAACGAGTAAATTTTCTTTCCTCGATGGCAGTATTTATGCATTGATAGATCTAGGATCAACTTATTCTTATATTTGTACTAAAGTTGTAGAGGGTCTAAGTCTTGAGGTTGTGTATTCTTAAACGAATGTGTTAGTGACTAATCCTCTAGGTCATAGTACTATGGTTAATATTTAGCGAGTACACATTCTTAGCGGACTTGTTACTACTGAGTTTCCATGAGTTTGATGTTATTTTAGGATTAGACTGGTTGACTAGACATAATGTTGTGGTAGACTGTCGGGCTAGAGGTGTGTGTTTGTTGACTACTAAGGGTAAGGAGGTATTAGTGCCCAACGTACAGACTGGTTTGGCGAATAATGTAATTTCTACTATATCCGCCAGAAAGTTGTTAGTTAAGGGCACAGACAATTATTTGACATACATTATGGATTCATTTGAGTCGAGAAAGAACATTAATCAAGTTCCAGTTGTAAGGTATTTCTCATATGTGTTTCCAGGAGAGCTTCCAAGAATACCACTGTTGGAACATTTTCAAATATTTATAGTTTTCCAATAACTATAAATGAATGGGTATAATTAATTAAAAGATTATATCTTTTGATTTTTGAAAAAGAATTATAACTATTTAAATAATATTATTTGAATAGTTATAATTAAATGAATAATAATGTTTTATTTTAAAAATATTATTATTCAGAAAGGTACCTATTGATTAAAGATGTCTCTATGAAGAGACATGAAAATTCCTATAAATAGGAATCAAATTTCATTTGGAGACAGACCACCAACAAATTATAATATTCTTTCTTTCTTCCTTCATTTTCTAATATTGTTAGATTGTTCTATAAAGTATTACAGCAGAAATCCTTTATAGAAATTGAGTTTCTTGTCATACTTTGCTAAGTGCGTAGTGGGCTATTCTCGTCAGTGCAAAACGCAAATAGCTATTGGCTTCATTGTATCCTCGAGGTTAATTTGCTTGGAACTCGTTTGCACACCAAGATAGGTGGGGGCAAATATAACCTTAAAGATAGTGATTTGATACACGCATTGAAACCTTTTCCTATTTCTTCTTCTGTTCGAGTTTCGTTCGTGTGTTCGAGATTTTTCTCACCGGAGTTTTATACTAACAATTTTAAGGTTATAATTCATGATGACTTCAACAAGTCGTGAAAGTGGAACACTAAGGGAGTTGGCTTCCAATTTTGTCAAACTTGATTGGTTTGATGGTGCAAATTTTGGGCGATGGCAGAAAAAGATTTGAAGATTGCTTATGTTTTGGATACTCCAAAACCTAAGGAGACTGAAAACGAATCTGTTGCTACAACCCGAGAAAGACAAAAATGGGACAATGCTGATTACATGTGCATGTGCCACATATTGAATGGTTTATCTGATAGTTTGTTTGATACCAACCAAAACGAGGTCACTGCTAAAGAATTATGGGACAAATTAGAGACAAGATACATGATCGAAGATGTTACAAGTAAGAAATTTCTTGTCAGTCGTTTCAATAATTATCAAATGATTGATGGTCGTTCTGTTATGGAATAATTTCGTGATATTGAAAAGATGCTGAATCAATTTAAACAATATGATATGAAAATGGATGAAATGATTGTTGTATCCTCCATAATAGACAAACTTTCTCCATCTTGGAAAGACTTTAAAAGAAGTCTAAAACATAAGAAAGAGGAAATATCTCTTGAGGCTTTGGCAAATCATCTTCGTATTGAAGAAGAATATCGAAAGCAAGATCAGAATCTAAATTCTGAAAATGCCAATGTGCATGTTACGGAGGAAATACAGACTACTAAACCATTCAAGAGAAAGTTCAAACAGACTGATAGAACACCTAAGTTTAAAAAGAAACAAAAGGGCTCATGCTATCATTTTGGTAAGCCGGGACATTTCAAGAAAGAATGTCGATTTTTAAAGAAAAGATCATCTTCTAAGGTGATAATAACGAAAAGTTTGTTGCAATGATATCTGAAATTAATATGGCACAAGATGATAATACATGGTGGATTGATACCGGAGCAACCAAACACGTGTGCAAAGATAAAAGCATGTTCACAAAGTTCACACAATGTGAAAATGACAATGTCTTGTACATGGGAAATTCTTCCTCCGCAGTAATCAAAGGCAAAGGGTTTGTTGAACTGCAATTCACTTCTGGAAAGGTTTTAACCTTAAATGATGTATATTATGTACCAAAAGTTAGAAAGAATTTAGTGTCTGGAAGTCTGTTAAATAAGTTTGGTTTCAAACTTGTTTTTGAGGCAGATAAGTTTATTCTATCTAAGGGAGGAATTTTTGTAGGGAAAGGGTATAATAAATAAGAATAAAAATACTATTTCTGCTTATATGGTTGAATCTTTTTGTTTATGGCATTATAGATTAGGTCATTTGAATTATAGGAAATTAAATGACATGTATAAGTTAGATTTAATTCCTGTTTTTAATAATAATATTGAAAAATGCAATACATGTTTGTTGACTAAAATTATAAGAAACCCTTTCCTAAGGTTAAAAGAAAAACAAAATTGCTTGATTTGATACATAGTGATTTATGTGACATGCATAATTCTCCTACATTAGGTGGAAAGAAATATTTTGTTACTTTTATTGATGATTGTTCTAGATATTGTTATGTATATTTATTGCATTCAAAAGATGAAGCGCTTGATAAATTTAAAGTTTATAATTCGAAGTTGAACTTGATGTGAATCATTTATCAAGTGCTTAAGATCGGATAGAGGTGGAGAATACTATAATCCAAGTTATTTTGAATCCAATGGATTGTCCATCAAGTTTCACCTCTTACACACCACAACAAAATGGTGTAGCTGAAAGGAAAAATAGAGTATTGATTGAAATGGTAAATTCAATGTTATCATATTCGTGTCTTGGACAAGGTTTTGAGGAGAAGCTATTCTAACAGCTTGTCATATATTGAATAGAGTTCCTAATAAGGAAACTAAAATAACCCCTTATGAACAATGGAAGAAAAGGAAACCAAACCTTAATTATTTGAAGGTTTGGGGTTGTAGAGCTATTGTCAAAGTTCCAACACCTAAAGGTAAAAAATTAGGTGAAAGAGGAATTGAATGCATATTTATAGGATATGCACATAATAGCAAGGCATATAGGTTCATTGTAACGGACTGAATTTGACCCTAGTCGGAATGGTGGTTTCGGACCACGAATCCGAGTCTGAGAAATATTTTAATATTATATTTTGAGTCTATTAAATGTGAATTAATGTGTGTGAAAGTTTCAGAGAAAAATTTTATTGTTTAAGTGCTTAATTTGAAAAAAGGACTTAATCGCTAAAAGCCTAAAAGTAGCATGCTAAGGTGTAATGTACTAGATTGCTTGTGGCTTTTAAGTGGGTGTCCCAAAGGGCAATTAGCCCATTGACCATATTAATGGACGGCAATGGGCCAAGTTAGCTACCTATATATGTTAGTTTAATTATATAAAATTTTATTATAAGGTTATGTTATATATTATAATAATGTTAATGCATTTATATAAAATAAACATAAAAATAAAGCCATCATCTCTTTTATTCTCTCCTAGCCGAATGTTAGGATAGAAAACACCATTGTTAAAGCTTCAAGTTTGACAAGTTAGAAAGCTTGATTAAGGTATGGTCGGTTTTTAGTTTTGATAATTTTTACGTTTTTGAGATCGTTGCTTCAGATATTACCCAACCCATGTCTAAATTTTTGAAAATACTATGTATATAGGATTCGGCCATTAACATGCTTGGATAGTTTTGATGTTTGATGATTTTAGATTTAATATATGTTAAAGATTTATAAGTTTTGTGTTGAAGTTTTTGGAGATTTCAAGTAAATAGGTTAAATTGAAAAAAATAAATTTGTGAAGGGTTAAAATGATAAATAAATGAAATGCATGGACACATATAGCTATGGGAAGATTCGCCAAGCTATGGTGTTGGTAAATTTTGCATATTTTGTGTTTTGTGTAAATAGGACCAATTTGTAAAATGGGAAACATTAGGGGCAAAATGGTAATTTGCCCATTTTGTGTTTTGGGACTAAATTGAGATGAAATGCGATTAAATGAGCTAAATTCTAATGTGTTTTAGATCAAGAGCAAAGAAAAAACGGAATTAGACCGGGGAAAGACGAAGGTTCTCGAATAGCCGATTCGCACGGACTATCGACAACCGAGGTAAGTCCTTAAGCAAGTATAGGTTATCGAATTATTTATGAATGTGTTAAATGATGTTATTCAATAAAATTTTGTATAAAACCTTGTGTTAGCGAATGTGAAAGTATTGGTATGGATTGGTTGGAATTTTATTTAAAGTGATGTGAATAAGTGTTTTGGTTTGTTATTCGATATAATACGTGAATTATAAGTGATAGTGAATTTGAAATGAAATGTTGTTATATCTCTAAACGAGTTGGTATGTTAAAGTGATTTGAATGATGTGTGATTTATGTTATTTTGGGCAGATTCTTGTAATGTTTATGAGATGATAATAATATTGTTTGAGCTTTGAGCCTAGCGAGAGCTTCGTCTTGATGATTTATTTCGGGCTATAATGCCTAGCGAGCTTCGTGCTGATGATTTATTTCGGCTATAATACCTAGCGTGCTTTGTGCTTGTGATTTATTTCGGCTATAATGCCTAGCGTGCTTCGTGTTTGATTTATTTAATGCCTAGCGTGCTTTGTGCTTGATTTAATTCGCTTAAACGCCTAGCGTGCTTCGTCTTGATGATATGCCATAAGTGGAGTTTTGAGGATCAAACAAGGAGAGATATATATGTGGTTATGTACTAAATGTTCGGTAAGAATTTGCCTACTATATTAGTAAGGAAGAAAGTGAGTTAAGTTCTTTTGTTATGAATCAATTTGATGTGAATATACATAGCATATATGTGAAGTTGATAAAGCTTATGATCGAGTGATATAGTGATGAAAATAGATACAAATGTGACCTTAGTATTCGGCTAGTGTATTTGATATATATATATATATATATAGAAATTTATGTGCAATATTATTAGTTTGAAAAGTTAAGTGTTTAATTGTATGTTCATTGTAAGTATATGTGCTTAGGACTTACTAAGCCAATGAGCTTACTCTGCTTATGTTGTGTTCTATTTTATAGATCAATATTTCAACTACGAGCTCAGGGGATCACCAAGACAGTCGACCACACTAACACTCTCTTTGGTATAGTTTTGTAAACTTTTGAATCAAAGGCATGTATAGGCTTTATTTTGATAAATAAGAATGATGTCGGTTTGTAAATATAAATATGGCCTTGCGAATAAAATTTGTTGCTTTTGAGTTTTTGGTTAAGTTTAGGTTTCATATATGATATGGTTGCTTGCATTAAAATGTCAAATGATAATGCTTAAAGATGTATGGCTTTGTGGTAAATATTAGAGTAAAACTTTTATATTTGATAAGAGTACTTATAGTACGCATAAATGCATGTAATCTATGTTGAATTAGGTATATTTTATAATTAAGAATTGGATGAACATAGATACCACTAATTGCATGTATTGTATATTAAATGCATAAATAAATAATAATAGGTTATGAGTAGAACTTGTTGGTGTTTAGGTTTACATATGAATGCTAACCATATTCGGTTATGTGAAATGAGGATTAAGGTATGGTTATGTGGTTATATTTACATAGGTATATATGTATATGTACGTAGGAAATGGTCATGGCCGAATGGGGTGAATGAAAATGTGAATTGATGAATCGGTTGATATTTATAAACATGTTATGTTATAATGAAAAGATGGTTACATACACAAATGGTATGATATTAAATGATAAAGAAATGAGGAATTTATGAAATCCATAATGATGTATGCTTATTTAGTCCTTGTTGGTGAATGATTCAATGAGTAATGTGTCACTAGTTGTAAATGATTTTATTTGTGAAGTATTATTGAATGGCTTGATATTCGACTAGGGATATTGCCCTTTCTTCAATAATATTATTTGGTATACTATATTTAAATGGTAATAAGTATAAAAGTGCATTTAAATGGTATGATATATGTGTATTATATTATAAGCTTGTTTAAATATGATTGAATTGATTGAATAAAAGTAATGATTATCTGGAAATGCCCGTAACCCTAATTCGGCGACGGATATGGATTAGGGGTGTTACATTTCATTGGTATCAGAGCTACGATTTAGTCGATTCTAGGACTACCGTAGTGCGTAAGAGTCTAGCTATACATGCCTTTGAATTTTATATGTGATAGTGTGGTGACTTCTGACAATTTCAATTGTATTTTATATAGTAAATGGATTCCGATCCCGATAGAGTCAGTAGGTGATGATGTGGAGAGTGTTACTTTGGTCTTGTACATGGATCGGCGCCATTAGACTCTCAACCGATTCACGGGTAACCACGAGGAGAGGCTAAACAAGCCTTCTACCAAATGATGAATGAATGATTTACCCAGTTTGTTCGAATAATCCTACTGTACAACAACCTCCACCCCGAATAATCCAACTCCGATACCTTCAAAGACTTCGATGATAGATCCAATGAGATCTAGTAGGCCCCTGTTGATAAAATCAAGAAATTTAGGGTCAAGAATTCAAGGCTAATGATGATGATGATGCGAGTGAGTGAAATGTGGCTTGATAACACTATTCGGTACTTGATGAGTTATCTTGCACTCAGATTTAATGTTTGAAATGTGCTATATCATTACTTGACACCGCCTATCATTGGTGGAATACACTAGTATCGTGGTTCCAAAAGAAAAGTGACATGGGATTTCTTCCGAATGAATTCAGAAGAAATATATCGATCGAGGTTCATCGACCGAAACGAAAAGAATTTCTTGAATCAAACAAGGGAAAATGACCGTGACCGAATATGAGCGAAAATTTGTCGATTGAGCGAGATATGCTCGGAGTGTGTATCAACCAAGCCATTATGTGCAAAAGGTTTGAAGACGGTTTGAATGAAGATTTAAAGTTGCTAGTTGGCATTCTTGAGATCAAGGAGTTTGTGACACTAGTCGAGCGAACTTGCAAAGTCAAGAGCTTGGGAAAGAGAAAAGAAAGGTTGAGACGAAAGCTAGAGATACTCGTAAAAGACCGTCGGGCAAGAATTTTCACTCCACATCTAAGAAGTTTAGAGATGACTTCACCGACATAAAGCTACTTGATTCACCTAGACATGATCGACCTTCCGTGGGCTCCCGAGCTACCTCGATGGCGGTGTCGATAACGTTCCATGAAATCAAGTTGAATGCAAACATTGTGGAAAATGGCATTCTGGGAGTTGTAGAGTTCGTGATCGGTCCTGCTTTAAATGTGGATCCTCAGACCATTTTATTCGAGAGTGCCCGATGTTAGCTGAGCAAAATACGGTGCAGAATTCTAGACCGAGCAGTGCATTAGCCCGGGGCAGACCACTCAGGCATTCTGGCAATGTAGGTGGTAGTCAGAGAGGGACGAAAAACACAGTAGTTTGATCTGAGGCTAGAGCTCCCGCTTGAGCTTATGTCACTCTAGCTAGGGAGGATGCTGCTTCTCCAGACGTCATTACCGGTACTTTCACCCTTTATGATACTACTGTGATTGCATTGATTGATCCTGGTTCGACTCATTCATATGTATGTGAAACTCTGGTATTCAGTAAGACTCTACCAGTTGAGTCTACTGAGTTTGTGATTCGCGTATCCAACCCTTTGGGTAGATGTGTGTTTGTTAATAAAGTGTGTAAAAGTTGCCCATTGATGATTCGGGATTTTGCTTCCCATCGATTTAATCTTTGTTGCATTTCGATGAGTTTGATATAATTTTGGGAATGGACTGATTAACTTCTCATGATGATGTGGTGAATTGCAAAAGAAAGCTTATTGATTTGAGACACGAGCGGTGAGTTCATTAGAATTGAATCCATGATTTAGGTGGGTTTCTCGCTTATATCCTCAATGTTAGCCCGAAAGTATGTGAGAAAAGGTGCGAAGCTTATTTAGCTTATGTCTTTGGATAATAAATTATCCAAAAATAGATTGAATCTGTCATGATAGTACGTGAATACTCAGATGTGTTTCCTGAAGAACTATCGGGTTTACCCCCAGTACGAGAGATTGAGTTTGGCATTGAATTAGTACCGAGAACAACTCCGATCTCAATAGCTCCATATCGAATGGCACCTACTGAGCTAAAAGAGTTGAAAGCACAGTTGCAAGAGTTAACAGATAGGGGCTTTGCACGACCAAGTTTCTCTCCTTGGGTGCACCATTCTTTTGTGAGAAAGAAAGATGGAACGATGCGAATGTGTATTGATTATCGGCAATTGAATAAGGTAACTATAAAGAATAAGTACCCGTTACCTCGGATTGATGATTTGTTTGATCAGTTGAAAGGGGCTTCAGTATTTTCAAAAATAGATTTGAGATCGGGTTATTATCAGTTGCGAGTCAGAGATACAGATGTGCCAAAGACTACATTCCGGACGAGGTACGGACATTTTGAGTTTTTGGTTATGCCTTTTGGACTCACTAATGCACCTGCTATTTTTATGGATTTGATGAATCGGGTTTTTAGACAGTTTTTGGATCGATTTGTGGTGGTGTTTATTGATGACATATTGATCTACTCCAAAGATGAAATTGAACACGCTGAACATTTGAGGTTAGTGCTACAAACTTTGCGAGATCATCAGCTGTATGCGAAGTTTAGTAAGTGTGAGTTCTGGATGAAAGAGGTCAGCTTTTTAGGACATGTTGTTTCAGCATCAGGCATTCGAGTTGATCCGAACAAAATCTCGGCTATACTTGATTGGAAGCCACCGAAAAATGTTTTCGAGATTCAAAGTTTTCTGGGACTTGCGGGTTACTATCGACGATTTGTGAAAGATTTTTCTATGATAGCTACCCCGTTGACAAAGTTATTGCAGAAAGATGTCAGGTTCGAGTGGTCAGAAAAGTGTCAGAAAAGTTTTGATCAGCTGAAAGCCCTTTTGATGAAGCTCGATATTAGTTCATTTAAATCGGGTAAAGAATTTGTTGTTTATTCTGATGCTTCTTTAAATGGTTTGGGCTGTGTTTTGATGCAGGAAGGCAAAGTTGTAGCCTACGCTTCAAGACAATTGAAGCCGCATGAAAGAAATTACCCGACGCATGATTTAGAGCTTGCAGCCATTGTGTTTGCACTGAAGATTTGGCGTCATTACTTATTTGGTGAGAAATGCCATGTTTACTCGGATCACAAAAGTCTGAAGTATCTAATGACTCAGAAAGACCTGAATTTGAGACAACGCAGGTGGCTAGAACTGTTGAAAGACTATGAATTGGTGATTGACTATCACCCAAGAAAAGCTAATGTTGTTGTGGATGCGTTAAGTCAGAAATCATTATTTGCTCTTCGTGCAATGAATGCACAGATGGCTATGTCTAGTGATGGTTCGATCATAGCAGAGTTACGAGCAAGACCGATGTTTATTCAGCAAATTTGTGATGCACAGAAAGTTGACAAAAATTTGATTGCTATTCGGATTCGATGAAAAGCAGATGCGAATCGATTTTCAGATTGATGCAAATGATTGTTTGAATTATAAAAGCCGATTGTGTGTTCCAAAGAACTCAGATTTGATACAGGTGATTTTGAGTGAGGCCCATAGTGGTCGACTATCGATACACCCGGGTAGCACTAAAATGTATAACGATTTGAAACAGTTCTATTGGTGGCCTGGCATGAAACGAGATATATCTGAGTTTGTTTCCAAGTGCTTAATCTGTCAACAAGTAAAAGCTAAGCATCAGGTACCGTCCGGACTACTTCAACCAATCATGATACCTGAATGGAAATGGGATAGAATTACAATGTATTTTGTATCCGGTCTTCCTATGAAACCGAGTAAGAAAGATGCTGTATGGGTTATCGTTGATAGACTGACTAAATTAGCTCATTTTATACCGGTACATACCGACTATTCACTTGCTAAGCTTGCCGAATTTTATGTGTCGCAGATTGTAAGGTTGCACGGTGTACCGAGTTCCATTATTTCAGATAGGGACTCAAGATTCACATCGCGATTTTGGAAGAAATTGCAAGATTCTCTAGGTACTAGACTTCATTTTAGTATAGCCTTCCATCCGCAAACAGACGGTTAGTCTGAGCGAACTATTTTGATACTTGAGGACATGTTGAGGTGTTGCATTCTCGAGTTTGAAGGTACGTGGGAATGATACCTACCTTTGATTGAATTTGCTTACAATAATAGCTTCCAATCTAGCATAAAATGGTGCCTTATAAAGCCTTATGCGGCGAAAATGTCGCACGCCGTTGTATTGGTGAACTCGGTGAAAATAAGATACAAGGGTTGATTGGATTAAAGAAACGTAATGTAAAGTGGTTGTTATTAGGAGTAATTTGAAAGCCGCTTCGGATCGTCAAAAGTCTTATGCCGATTTGAAACGTAAGGACATTGAATTTCAGGTCAGAGATCGGGTGTTCTTAAAAGTTTCTCCATGGAAAAGGGTACTCCGATTTGGTCGGAAAGGCAAGTTGAGTCCGAGATTTATCGGACCGTACGAAGTCATTAAACGTATTAGGCCGGTTGCTTATAGATTGAGATTGCCCTCTGAGTTAGAAAAGATACATGACGTATTTCACGCTTTGATGCTTCGTAAATCTGATCGATCCGTCTCATGTGATCACACCGCAGAGATTGAACTCCAATCTGATTTAACATATGATGAAGAATCGATCCGTATCTTAGCTCGGGAAATAAAAGAGTTAAGAAACAAAAGAATTTCGTTAGTGAAAGTTCTATGGAATCGTCACGGAGTTGAAGAGGCTACGTGGGAGCCTAAGGATTCAATGAGGCAACAATATCCGACCTTGTTTAACGGTAAGATTTTCGGGGACGAAAATCCTAAAGGGGAGAGTTGTAACTGATTTGAATTTGACCCTAGTCGAATGGTGGTTTCGGGACCACGAATTGAGTCCGAGAAATATTTTAATATTATATTTTGAGTCTATTAAATGTGAATTAATGTGTGTGAAAGTTTCAGAGAAAAATTTTATTGTTTAAGTGATTAATTTGAAAAAAGGACTTAATCGCTAAAAGCGTAAAAGTAGCATGCTAAGGTGTAATGTACTAGATTGCTTGTGGCTTTTTAAGTGGGTGTCCCAAAGGGCAATTAGCCCATTTACCATATTAATGGACGGCAATGGGCCAAGTTAGCTACCTATATATGTTAGTTTAATTATATAAAATTTTATTATAAGGTTATGTTATATATTATAATAATGTTAATGCATTTATATAAAATAAACATAAAAATAAAGCCATCATCTCTTTTATTCTCTCCTAGCGAATGTTAGGATAGAAAACACCATTGTTAAAGCTTCAAGTTTGACAAGTTAGAAAGCTTGATTAAGGTATGGTCGATTTTTAGTTTTGATAATTTTTACGTTTTTGAGATCGTTGCTTCAGATATTACCCACCCATGTCTAAATTTTTGAAAATACTATGTATATAGGATTCGCCATTAACATGCTTGGATAGTTTTGATGTTTGATGATTTTAGATTTAATATATGTTAAAGATTTATAAGTTTTGTGTTGAAGTTTTGGAGATTTCAAGTAAATAGGGTTAAATTGAAAAAATAAATTTGTGAAGGGTTAAAATGACAAATAAATGAAATGCATGGACACATATAGCTATGGGAAAGATTCGGCCAAGCTATGGTGTTGGTAAATTTCGCATATTTTGTGTTTTGTGTAAATAGGACCAATTTGTAAAAATGGGAAACATTAGGGGCAAAATGGTAATTTTCCCATTTTTATGTTTTGGGACTAAATTGAGATGAAATGCGATTAAATGAGCTAAATTCTAATGTGTTTTAGATCAAGAGCAAAGAAAACGAAATTAGACCGGGAAAGACGAAGGTTCTCGAATAAATGATTCATTTGGACTATCGACAACCGAGGTAAGTCCTTAAGCAAGTATAGGTTATCGAATTATTTATGAATGTGTTAAATGATGTTATTCAATAGAATTTTGTATAAAACCTTGTGTTAGCCGAATGTGAAAGTATTGGTATGGATTGGTTGGAATTTTATTTAAAGTGATGTGAATAAGTGTTTTGGTTTGTTATTCGATATAATACATGAATTATAAGTGATAGTGAATTTGAAATGAAATGTTGTTATATCTCTAAACGAGTTGGTATGTTAAAGTGATTTGAATGATGTGTGATTTATGTTATTTTGGGCAAGACATTCTTAATGTTTATGAGATGACAATAATATTGTTTGAGCTTTGAGCCTAGCGAGCTTCGTGCTTAGGTGATTTATTTCGGCTATAATGCCTAGCGTGCTTCGTGTTGATTTATTTCGGCTATAATGCCTAGCGAGTGCTTTGTGCTTGATTTATTTCGGGCTATAATGCCTAGCGAGCTTCGTCTTGGTGATTTATTTCGGCTATAATGCCTAGCGGGCTTTGTGCCTAAGTGATTTAATTCGCTTAAACGCCTAGGTGCTTCGTCTTGATATGCCATAAGTGGAGATTTTGAGGATCAAACAAGGTGAGATATATATGTTGTTATGTACTAAATGTTCGGGTAAGAATTTGCCTACTATATTAGTAAGGAAGAAAGTGAGTTAAGTTCTTTTTGTTATGAATCAATTTGATGTGAATATACATAGCATATATGTGAAGTTGATAAAGATTATGATCGAGTGATATAGTGATGAAAATAGATACAAATGTGACCTTAGTATTCGGCTAGTGTATTTGATATATATATACATATATAGAGAAATTTATGTGCAATATTATTAGTTTGAAAAGTTAAGTGTTTAATTGTATGTTCATTATAAGTATATGTGCTTAGGACTTACTAAGCCGGTGAGCTTACTCTGTTTATGTTGTGTTCTATTTTATAGATCAATATTTCAACTACGGCTCGGGGATCACCAAGACAGTCGACCACACTAACACTCTCTTTGGTATAGTTTTGTAAACTTTTGAGTCAAAGGCATGTATAGGCTTTATTTTGATAAATAAGAATGATGTCGGTTTGTAAATATAAATATGGCCTTGCGAATAAGGCTGTTGCTTTTGAGTTTTTGGTTGAGTTTAGGTTTCATATATGATATGGTTGCTTGCATTAAAATGTCAAATGATAATGCTTAAAGATGTATGGCTTTGTGGTAAGTATTAGAGTAAAACTTTTATATTTGATAAGAGTACTTATGGTACGCATAAATGCATGTAATCTATGTTGAATTAGGTATATTTTATAATTAAGAATTGGATGAACATAGATACCACTAATTGCATGTATTGTATATTAAATGCATAAATAAATAATAATAGGTTATGAGTAGAACTTGTTGGTGTTTAGGTTTACATATGAATGCTAACCATATTCGGTTATGTGAAATGAGTATTAAGGTATGATTATGTGGTTATATTTACATAGGTATATATGTATATGTACGTAGGAAATGGTCATGGCCGAATGGGGTGAATGAAAATGTGAATTGATGAATCGGTTGATATTTATAAACATGTTATGTTATAATGAAAAGATGGTTACATACATAAATGGTATGATATTAAATGATAAAGAAATGAGGAATTTATGAAATCCATAATGATGTATGCTTATTTAGTCCTTGTTGGTGAATGATTCAATGAGTAATGTGTCACTAGTTGTAAATGATTTTATTTGTGAAGTATTATTGAATGACTTGATATTCGACTAGGGATATTGCCCTTTCTTCAATAATATGATTTGGTATACTATATTTAAATGGTAATAAGTATAAAAGTGCATTTAAATGGTATGATATATGTGTATTATATTATAAGCTTGTTTAAATATGATTGAATTGATTGAATAAAAGTAATGATTATCTGGAAATGCCCGTAACCCTAATTCGGCGACGGATACGGGTTAGGGGTGTTACATTCATGGTAATTGAACCAAATGATTCAATTTCAATTAATACTGCTATTGAATCAAAAGATGCTATTTTTGATGAAAATAGATTTAATTCTATATCAAGACAATTACAGCCACAACAATTGATTCATTCTTCAAATGAGAATGAGATTCCATTGGAACAAATTGATAATAATGATGGATCTTGTCAAGAATTAAAAAGAAGTAAGAGGATTAAAAAGGTCAAAGATTTTGGACCAGATTTCATGATGTTTCTTGTAGAAGGAAAAGGTGAAAGTATATGCAATAAGATACCTTATTGTTATAATACAGAATCTAATCCTATTACATTTGAAGAGGCAATGAAATCTCAAGACTCTGCTTTCTGGAAAGAAGCAATAAATGATGAGATGGATTCAATAATGGGAAATCAAACTTGGATCTTAGTTGATCTTCCACCGGGTTCCAAACCAATAGGTTGTAAATGGATCTTCAAAAAGAAAATGAAGGTCGATGGAACCATTGATAAGTTTAAAGCAAGGTTGGTAGCCAAAGGTTTTACACAAAAACAAGGTATTGATTACTTTGATACCTATGATCCAGTAGCAAGAATTGCTACAATTAGACTCTTAATATCACTTACCTCTATATATAATTTGGTTGTTCACCAAATGGATGTTAAAACTGCATTTTTAAATGGTGAATTGGAAGAGGAAGTATATATGGAACAACCGGAAGGATTTGTTGTTCCAGGACAAGAGCATAAGGTATGTAAGCTTGTTAAATCTTTATATGGACTTAAACAAGCACCAAAACAATGGCACCAAAAGTTTGACAATGTTGTTTTAGCTAATGGCTACAAAATAAATGAATCCGATAAGTGCATATATAGCAAATTTGAAAATGGAAAAAGTGTCATAATTTGCTTATATGTAGATGACATGCTCATTTTTGGCACGAATTTGGAACAAATAGAAAACACAAAGAAATTCTTGTCAAACAACTTTGCTATAAAGGATATGGGTGTAGCAGATGTTATTCTTGGGATTAAAATAACCCGAGATGAAAACACTATAGCATTATCACAATCACATTACATTGAAAATGTGGTTAAAAAGTTTGATCTTTTCCACTGTATACCAGCATCTACACCCATGGATCCTCAAGTAAAATTAATATCTAATGCTGGTAGGAAAATTGATCAATTGAAATATGCAAGTCTAATTGGCTGTCTTATGTACATAATGACTTGTACAAGACCAAATATTGCATATGCTGTTGGAAAATTGAGTAGGTACACAAGTAATCCAAGTAGTTTGCATTGGCAAGCATTGAATAGAGTACTTAGGTACTTAAAGAAAACTATTAACTATGGATTGTGTTATAATGGATATCCTCTAGTTTTAGAAGGGTATTCGGATGCTAGTTGGATTACAAGTTTGGAAGATCATGCATCTACTAGTGGATGGATCTTCATTCTTGGTGGAGGAGCCATTTCTTGGGGTTCCAAGAAACAAACATGTATTACTGATTCCACCATGGCTGCAGAATTTATAGCATTAGCCGCTACATCTAAAGAAGCAGAATGGTTAAGAAATTTACTTTATGATGTACCTTTATGGCCTAAGCCAATTTCACCTATTTCTATCCGTTGTGATAGTGAAATTTGCTCTAGCAAAGGCATATAGCCAAGTATATAATGGAAAGTCTAGACACATTGGATTAAGACATAGTTATGTCAGACAATTAATCTCTGATGGAGTGATCACTATTAATTATGTGATGTCAAGTGAAAATTTGGCAGATCCTTTGACAAAAAGTCTTGCTAGAGATGCAGTAAAAAGGACTTCAAAAGGGATGGGACTCAAGCCCATTAATTAGAGTTATCCATGATGGAAACTCGACTCAACGCTTAGTATAACGTCAAGTCTTGAGTTCATTGAGACAAAGTACATCATTAGTATGTGACTGTTAGCACTATAAATAAATCCATCCTAAGATTAAACTGCTAGGTACCCGTAATGATAAGGGAAGGATGAGTAATGTACTCTTAATGGACCCATAACATAAATATGTTAGAGTGTTATAATTACGGGAACACTTTTGATGGGATCTACCTATGTGAGTGGAAGTGTGGCCGCTTCTAGGAGCTCAAGGGCTTGGCTCTGATAGCACTCATGAAAAGAGGACACAGACACATAGCCATAATAGTGTCCCTAGATACTATGCATTGACCGATGTTGAAATCATTGTGTGAGATGTGTTTCGTTAATCAAATGAAATAGTTGGTTCAAAGCTTAGTCTACCATGCAATTTCAATTAACTTTAACATGTTTTCACTAAGTGAAGGTTCAATCGTAAGATACCTTCATTTATGCAAATTGATTTCAAGAATATCAAAATCTAAAATATTTTGAAAATGGGGGGAGATTGTTGGAACATTTTCAAATATTTATAGTTTTCAATAACTATAAATGAATGGGTATAATTAATTAAAAGATTATATCTTTTGATTTTGAAAAGAATTATAACTATTTAAATAATATTATTTGAATAGTTATAATTAAATGAATAATAATATTTTATTTTAAAACATTATTATTCGAAAAGGTACTATTGATTAAAGATGTCTCTATGAAGAGACATGAAAATTCCTATAAATAGGAATCAGATTTCTTTTGGAGACAGACCACCAACAAATTATAATATTCTTTCTTTCTTCCTTCATTTTCTAATATTGTTAGATTGTTCTATAAAGTATTACTGCAGAAATCCTTTATAAAAATTGAGTTTCTTGTCATACTTTGCTAAGTGCGTAGTGGGCTATTCTCGTCAGTGCAAAACGCAAATAGCCATTGGCTTCATTGTATCCTCGAGGTTAATTTGCTTGGAACTTGTTTGCACACCAAGATAGGTGGGGGCGAATATAACCTTAAAGATAGTGATTTGATACACGCCTTGGAGCCTTGTCTTATTTCTTCTTCTGTTCAAGTTTCGTTCGTGTGTTCGAGATTTTCCTCACCGGAGTTTTGTACTAACAACCACCTGATAGAGAAATTGATTTTTCAATTGAATTGGAGCCTAGTACAACGCCCATTTCTTGTGCTCTTTATAGAATGGCATCGTTAGAATTGAAAGAGTTGAAAGCATAGTTGCAAGATCAGTTAGATAGGGGGTTTATTCACCCAAGTGTTTCACTATGGGGTGCGCCAATTTTGTTTGTGAAGAAGAAAGATGGAACACTTTGCCTATGCATAGATTATCGTTAGTTGAATAAGGTAACTATAAAGAATAAGTATCCACTACCTAGAATTGAAGATTTTTTTGATCATCTGAGTGGGGTTGCGATATTCTCTAAGATTGATCTATGATCTGGTTATTATCAAGTGAAGATCAGAGGTGATGACGTTCTTAAGACTAATTTCATTCAAGGTATGACCATTATGAATTCTTAGTGGTGCCTTTTGGCTTAACAAATGCACCTGTAGTATTCATGGACTTGATGAATAGATTGTCTACCTGGTGTATGATATGTATTTACTTCTATGTTTTCATTCCTTCTATCTATCATTTTTAACAATGGGGACATTGTTCATCTTAAGTAGGGGGACCAAAAATTGAATTTTTCTTTTCAAGATTTCATTTTTCCTATCAAATTGTGATTAAGTTATATTTTGCTTAAAAATCTGAATTTTTGTTGATTATACTAAACTTTAGTATAAATAAAGTTCTATTATCTCAATAATTGTTATGTTTGCTAAATTTTGACATAAATGTCAACCTTGATAAAATATATAAATCAAACCATGAAATTTTAAATTCCTTAGAAAAGCTAAGCATGCATGAAAGTTTAAGTCTCTAGAATTGACTTAGTAATTTCTTGAGGCAAAATCCTAGGAGGCATGAAATTTTGAAAATGATTTAGGCAAACATTGTTTGGACCGTCTGAGCCTTTCAAGCCAACCTTAACGAATATTTATCCCTTGAAACCCGACTTTGAGACTATATGGCCTGATTTTATTTGAACCTTGCATTAATAAGTCATCCCTTCTCTAATATTTATCTTTAAATTATCTCAAATACTACACTTAGTTTATCCAGAATATTCTTTGAAAATAAGTTTGAGGGAGTTGAAAAGAGGTATCGAATGCTTAAAAATATTGCAGTACATGTGACAGTATACTCATTGAAAAAAAAAGAAAAAAGAGAGCATATGTACTCAAAAATAGATGTATAAGGAGCATGTATACTCAAGTTAAAATACAATTGGTGAACTTGAGGTTATTTATTCTGAAGGTCGATGCTAGTAGAGTTTATGGGTTTTAGCTTAAAATTATCTATCTTTTTACATACCCCTAGCCAAGCCACGTTACAACGTACTTAAAAGACCCATTGAATCATATTTCTATGCCGACTACATTAGTGGAGAGAAATTGCTAAGCTCAACTTATGAAGACAAAATTGAACTTAAGGATTGCAACTTAGTCTTAAATGAAGGAATAAAAGTTAATTGATATGAATTTAGTATATATTTATTAAGAAAAAGCATTTAGTCTATATTCTTGCTGTCATGATAATAAGTGAGAATAATTGAGCAATATGTATACTTAAGTTGCATAATTTTAGAATTTTTGTTCTTAAGCATAATTGCACTAAACTCTTAATTGTGGGCAGAAATAATTTTTGAAGTAATTTTTCAAAGGTGATTTTCTTAAACTTCTTTTGCAATTTGTGCATTACTTGGGACGAGTAACGAATTAAGTTTGGAAGTGTGGAAACACTAAAATATATAGACTTTTTCAGCATCTTTTGAGCATTAATTCATGCAGTTTCTAAGTAAATTTCATCAGATTTTATGCTTTTATTATAAAATAATTAATTTTAATTTTAATTATTTTTATTTTTATAATAGATTTGCATAATTTGACCAATTTTGAACAATTTGTACAATGGAAGAAAAATCAGCGCGGTAGACACCTTAAGGAGACTAGATTGCTAAAGCATCCTTCGGAGCATCTGGCATATGAGGATGGCTGATTCTTTTACAGCCATGGACACCCCAAATCAGCTTCTTGGAAAATGTAATTAATCCAACAAAAATTGGGTCGAATTAATTTTTAGTCTGATATCGAAGAAAGGACACAGAGTGTCCAATTGAAGGAGGATGGAGCATGAGCTTAAGGAGCAGCCCAAAATTCATCCAGCCCATATCCAAATAATCTCCTAAAGCTAATTATAACATTTGCAAAATAGCCTTTAAATTTTTTTCAAACCTGTTCCAATTGTGGCATTAAGCTAAATTTAGTAAAGCCATCTCAACCCCTCTTTCTATTATCAAGGGCTGACCATGGAATGGGGGATTGATTGCTATTTTTAGCCAATACAAACTGCGCTTTTCAAGTGTAAATACCACCCCTCACCTCTTCTCAAATCACTCATCCATTTATTTACCACTCTTTTCTCTCATTCTCTCATCTCTTTTTTCTCTCCTTTTGCCTTTCCATTTTCTTTTCTTTCCCTTGCCTTCTTCCCTTCTTGAGAAGGAGCTAGCAAGCCTCTTAGGTAAGTAGCAATCAAGCATGTTGAAGGCCTTTTATCGACAGAACAAAACAGAGAGAAAGAGACGCACGCTAGTCTGTCTTCGAAAAAAACACAGGATTTGTCTTCTAGCTTCCCTTTCCACTTCTTTTTTAGTTTATTTTGTGATCATAAACATGAATGCTTATTGTTTTGATGCTTATAATTTAATTAAGATGACTTAAATTATGTTTGTGTTAGATTGATTGCATTCTGTCCACTTAAATTATTAAAATCATGTTTGTGTTATTATAGACCTTAGTAGTTTGTTTAATTAGATAAAATCATGCCTGTGTTATACTTGCATTATAATTGTAACGTAACAATTGAATTAATTATTAATCGGACTGAAATGGTAATTAATTGACAAAATATCTAATTGGTGCATGTTTAATCTTCTTAAGTGTAAAAGTGGGTTAAATTAGCACTAGTATTAAACAATATTCTTGCCTTGCATAACTTGTAAGATTGTTATGGTTAAATTTGTTTCAATACATGAATGTATTGTTACTTCACGCCATCATATACTTGCTTATGAAAACTGATTAATTAATTTAACATAGGAATATGTTTGAAAGATTGATTAATTGAGAAAGTATGTATGTTCATTAGTTAACAAAAGACCAAGTTGCCATGAAATTATTCATAGTAACATGAACATAGTTTTAATAATTCTAAGTTAAAGGAACGAGATTTATCTAACACACTTATGTCATATTGATTAAAACCTATTAGAAATTGTGCTTGGAATTATAGTTTAATTTTAATTGTTTACTTAGATTTAATTTATAGCTCACCTTTTCAAAAATATATTTTTCCTCTTCCAAATTGCTTAAATTTGCATTTCATAAATACTTGCTTTTACAGTCTCTGTGGATACGATAACTCGGCATACATGTCACTTTATTACTTGTTACGGTTTGGTATGAATGAAAGTTATTAATGGTTGATGCTTGGTCAAATTGTTTGAAGATATAAAATGTGGTACCAATGAGGGTACATTGGTTAGGCACTTAAGATGGTTGTTTTGGCTTGTTTTAAGCATGCTTAATCATGTTTTAAATAGGTTAAATGGCTAGTTATTGAGTTTCTTAGTGCCCAAGTAAGTAGGAAATGGTAAATTTGAGTTTTAAGATACATTTAGGTGCACACGGCCTGAGACACGATTTGTCACACGACCGTGTGTCACACACGGGCAACACACACGGGCATGTGCCCTGAATGTGTAGAATAATAGTATAATGTAGTTTCTACATGGGCTGACACACGGCCTGCGGCATGGCCGCGTGACCCAAGTCAGTGAGTTACACATACAAAGACACGGCTAGGGACACGGCCATGTGTCTCAAGTTAGTGAGTTACACAGGTAGAGACATAGGCTGGGACACGGTTGTGTGTCCCAACTTGGAGAGTCACACGGTCTGGGGCATTTTACACGGCCGTGTGTCCCTATTTTTTGGTATTTTTGAAAATGACCTAAACTTTCAGTATTGTTCCAAATTAGTCCTTGCCTATTTTTAGGGTCCCGTACACTCGTAATAGGGCTGTAAGAGCAACTTTCACTCTGAATTGGAATGAGTTAGCAAACTTGAATTGGGTGAAGTAGGTCATTCTACTAATATCATCGAAGATAGTAATAGTCGGAGTATGGACCAATACTCTAATGCTAATAATTGGAATAGTCTTCTTATGTATCCAACTTCTAGCTTTCAAGAGGGGATAAATAGTGATAAGAGTGTAGACAATGGAAGACCAAGTTTAGCACTATATAGTATGATTCATTATTAGGTTGAATAAGACACTATTACGTAAATATTAAATCATATATATTGCCCTTGTATGATATAATATTAATAGTTGGCTTGCACCTTCGATTTTAATGGAATTAAATGTTCTGATTGGTTAGTAATGCTTGTTACCCTAATCAAAGACGGAGAGGGGTTAGGGGTGTTACAGCTTATGTGTTAAAAGATGATTTTACATGGCATGGAAAAATTGATTCTTAATTCTTGAAATAGCATGTGATTTTATGGTGAAATGTTAACATGTCGTGACTAAAAAATTGTTGCTTAATTGCTTTGATTTATGCATGATTGGGTGCAAATTAGTTGATGTTTTTACTATCATTCACTGAGCCTTTTAAGCTCACACCCTCACATTTTGTGCAGATAAATTTTTGGCATAAGGAGTCGAGAAGCGAGTGCAAGGGCGATCCATGAATAAGGCTTGGTACTGGCTTAAGAAATTTACTTTAGAGACTATATAGGGGCATTATGATGCTTTTGGGAATAGTGTTATTTTACTTGTAATGGACATTGGACATTAAATTTTGGACTTTAATTTTGGTGATTTTATAATTGTTTTAATACATGATTTTATGTTTAATTGATGATTAATTTATGGTATGTTGATGAGTATTCGTACGGTGGTTGATAACACGATGTATGAAGCATGTATTTTATACTAATAATGTTTAATTAAGGCTTACCATGGAGTGGATTGCTTGCGACTAAGGTATGTAGCTTGTGTGAATTAATTGGTGTTTGCTAAGCGTATAATTGGGTGTTAAATTTTGATTAATTGTTGCATATTTGTTGTAAATAAATTAAATTGGAGATGTGTGGATGTTTATGGTAATTAAATGTAGCTATTTCAATTTTAATGGGTAAGTAAAATATGTACAATAGGGAAATTAAAACGATTTTTTTTGAAAAAATAGGTGCAGTGGTTTGCACACGGGTGTGTGGGCTTTTGGGGGTTTAATTTTTGGTTTTTGTAATCTAGTATTCTAATTTACTTAATTTATAATTTAGTCTTAAAACTTGATTAGATTAATTGAAGCCTTAAATGATAGGGAAACTTGATAATATTTTAGGATTAGACTTATAACTATTAGTATTTGGTAGAAACACTCTTAATTTTTAATTTGGAAAAGGTACTAAAAGTTTGTAAAAGTTACAATTTAGTCCTTAATAATAAAACTTGAATTAGACATAGTAAATGAACTTGAATTAAGCTGAAATTTTTAGGGCTTGCATAATTTACTAAAACAAGATCGATAACTATTTAGAAATAAAATCGAGATAGTTTAACCTTAGGTGGTAAAATAACCAAAATACCCTTAGGTTTAAATACATAGAAAAAGTTTAAAAATGGTTCACAAATTGCTTGCGCATTAATAAATGATAGTTAATTAGTCAAAAATGAGGTGTTATATGGTTGGAGTGTGTGTCGGGTGGTCGTTTGTTGGAGAGTCCTTCGGTAGCTAATGTAAAGCTTCGAGTTTGAGCTGGTCCGTCCTGGTCGGGTTTGAGGTGTTACATGAAACGTATATAAACATTGTTTCAACACCAATCGATTAGCCATATACTTTGTCGCATAGAGGTTACTAACCTTTTCCATAAGGTGAATGCCATTTTCTCTATCAAAACCTCCTACAACACATTATTTGTTAGACATAATTGAATCATGGATAGAACCATTTTATGTAACCTATCCCATTCTAATTTATTCATGTCTGAAGGCTACTTCTTTATAAGGACCTTCTTAAGATTGCTTTGAATCAGGATTGTCATCATCTAAACTTGCCACCGATTAAAATCTGTGATGCCATCGAACTTATCACTATCAAACCTTTTTATTATCATCTCTAAACGAGTTGAATGTGGAAGTCGAACTAGCCCTGACACCAATTTGTTGGGGATAAACTCTATTAAGCAATGAACAAGTAAAATAACTCAGAAAAAGATTAGATCAAACACAAATATTTTACGTGAAAAAACCCCTCCGAAGAGGATAATAAAACACGAGCAAAGATAATTTCACTAAAACGGAAAAAATGAAGATTACAAAAGATAGAGATAAAACTAAACCCCAAAACCCAAAATAAGAACCCTCAAAACGTAAACACAAAATTCTCTGAAAGCTTGTAAAAGCTAATACCTAAATGTGTAATTAGGTCAAATAATATTAAAATAACCTACACTAATCAAAGTTTAAGTAGGAAACTAAAAACAAAGTTTAAGTAGGAGAAAAAAAGCTGAAAAATATGAGGCATCATTTCAGATTGTGGAAAGTTAAGGTAGTGGAGTAGGAAATCAGGGCCGAACCACTATATATCATTGTGTTTGTTGTTTCTATTTATTTTCTTTGCTTCCACACATTTTTAAAAGGTCAAATCACCCATTCTTGGCTATTACGGTTTGATTAATCGAACTAAAAAAATCATATTCAATTTTATCTAATTACTCTTGTATTCCAGACTTGTTGGATTATTCTCTAACATTAAACATATACTTATTCTTACCATTGATTGCCCTTAACCAAATACAAATAATTAATAATAAGTTCTATGTAATTTAGTTTTATTTAGTATAAATAAATTATAATAAATACTATATAATTTAGTTAATTATTTAGTAGGTTAAAATGTATATAAAATTATCTCCCTCAATAAAAACTTAAAATTATTTAAATAGGAGGAGTAAAATAACATAAAATTATATTTTAAAAATAAAATACTATTATTATTGTATAGAAATAAAATTTAAAACTTAAATAGTGTAACATGTTTGGAAAGCCATAAAATAATTGGTTTTGAGTATAATTTTTGTAATTACTACAATTCTCGCCTTCCTCTTAGGAATTGGAGAGTATAATGAATGTAATTAGGATGCTTTAATTACATCCAATTCAAAGAAACTCACTAATTATAATAATTATCTAAATATATCATAAATTTATAATTACAAATTATTACATCTAAATTGAATTACAATAATTACTGAAATGGAAATTCGGTATACAATGTTATATGTAATAACTTATTATTTATTATCTATTAACACAAAATTATCGGATTACGCCGATGTTGACGTATTATCTAATTTGGAGTTAAAATTTTTATTTTTATTAAAATATCTCGGTTTTAAATATTTTCAAGTCCGTTTGATTTGCTTTCAAATTGATGTAATATTTTTTTCTTGTGTAACTATCACATTAATTTCACATAATAAGACTTTTGATAACCTTCGTAAATAATACTAAGGTCACGCGACCTTTTATTTAAATTGAATGATAATTTTCACTTATATCAATGAATGTTTTAAATATTACTCATATTTTACTCAACTTTAATTATTTTTATTTTAATTTTATCCCAATTCAATAATTACGAGTGGTCCTAATTTTTTTTGTCTTCTTAACCCAAAAGTTGGAAGTAATTGTTGTTTTTTCTTAATTATTAGATTTAAATTGTTTCAGTTTGTTTCTTCTCTCATTGCTACCTTGATTCAATTTTTTATTATTTTAAATCTTGTTTTATTTTACTTTCAGTATAACTTGAAATGGATTTTTGAAGTTTATAATTTTTTATTTTAATTTTTAAATTGATTTTAGAAATTTCTATTAATATTTGGATTGCTTTTAATAGCTTGGATTTTTTTCGTTATAGGACTACTATCAATATATTAGAGCACCAATGTTTTGTATTGCTTATACTTGAACAATCTATTCTGTGGTGTGTGCCTCCCATCTCGAATGAAACAGAGCCGACGTCCCAACAACATGACATGCCACATCCCAACGAGAAGAACCCATCGTCCCAATGACACGATGCTTGGCGTCTCAACAAGCCGAATATGATGTCACAAAGTGGCAACTTGTTCCCCATTCAAATGGGTTTCTTCTCCTAGTTAAACACTGTGTTAAGATTGAAATATACCAAGAGAGGAGTGAATTGGTGTTTTAAAAGGTTTCCGAGAAATTGAAAAAATCAAATGAATCAAGAAATTATAGTGGTTCGGCCTCAATTGCCTACATCTACTACCTTATATTTCCCCAGCTAAGGATTTCTTAAATCACTAGATTTGAACCTTCAAGTACAAGGTTTAACCTTATAAAACCCTACCTTTTCAAAGGTAAGATAGAACCACTTCCCCTTAAGGTTTTCTACCCAAAACCTTAAGGAACACGTCACAAATGAGAGAAAAATAATGATGAATAAGATGATACCTACAAAAGGTAGATAATCAACAATTAAGAACTCTCACACAAAGTTACAACACTTCAAAGAATGATAGAAAACTTAACCCACAAGTGTGTACAAGAAATATTTAGTGAAAAATTGAGAAAGATTGGAAAATTGAGTTCTTGGAGGTTAGCTACTTGTTTCTTGTCTTTTTTTTTTTTTACTTTAATGGAGAGCCTTGACCTTGTATTTAAGTCCTCTAAAAACCTTGTGGTTGTTTGTAGTTGTTAGAAACAAAATGGAGTCGTCGCAACCATACAAATAAGCATTAAATGCAGTCTGCAACTTCATTGTATCGGTAGAAGGAAACTTGTATCGATAGAAGTATTTCCAAAATATGACCGTTGGGCTTGTTTTATCGATATAAGTTCTTTTTATTGGTAGAACTTTGAAGGTTTCATTTGGTATCAATAGAACCTATCAGTGTACCAGTAGAAGTGCAGGGGATGTTGAACTTTGTCTATTGACTTGACTTGACTTGTTTCGGTAGAAGTCTTCAAGGTATCGGTAGAACTCTGAAGATATCGGTAGATCTGACTAGGGTATTGATAAAAGTCCCAGGCCAAAACAACCTTGCTTATTGAAGAACGTTCTACTAGTAGAAGTCTGGGTTGTATAGGTAGAATCTAGAGTTGTATCAGTAGAACTTCCAGTTCTACTAGTAGAATTTTGTAACCTTTTCAAGGTCATTTTCATCTTGAGTTCTATCGACACTTGTCCACCTAAATATCGGTAGAAGCCCTTCAGACTTCAAAAACTCGTTAAAAATCAAGTTAATTTAAAGCTCTTTTTTTTTAGAGTTTAGTTTGTCCAACACTTTGAAACTAATTTTTAGGACTTATAAATAATTTTTGCAAATTTAAGTAGGGGATTTTTAATAATCTTTTTGTTATATCAAAATACTTGAAAAAACTAGAGCTAACAATCTCCCTCTTTTTGATATAACAAAACATTTTAAAAATTTGTTCCTTTTTTGAAAAAAAATATTTTAGGCATCATTTCATTTAAATTTTCAATTTAAAAATTTGGCTTTAAGATTAAGTTGAAAGAATTTGTTGTGAAGCAAATTTTGCATTGTTCTCCCCCTTTTTGTAATATCAAAATGAATGTTTGCTTGAAAAAATAGGGAATAATTGCACAATACGTAAACATTTGACGACTTTAAGAAAATATGAAGTAACCAAAGGAAAACAGAAGAAAAATAAACAATGGCAGTACATTTCAAACAAAATCATCCAAATGCAATGAAAAAAAAATCCCAAATATCCAAAGGAAGACAACCAAGCAACCCAAAAGAGTGATATAATCCAACCAAAAAGCATATAAAAATCAACCAAGAAGTGAGGTCTTAATCGTCCAATAATGGAGGAAATCGAGAGGCCAACTTATTGATACGCTTGTCTAATTGATTGTAGCGATCGTCTAAATGAGCAATCAATGCATTAAAGCATGGACAGACTTGCAATGACAGCCCATTGATCGCCTTGAGTAAACGTGCTGTGCACGGGGATGTAATGGGGTTTATGCAAGTGTATGTGGTCATTCAAGTAACAAGTAAGTAAAAATGGGTTATCATCTCCACAGGGACTGTATATGCTTAATCAATTAAGTGAAAAATTATAATTAACAACTTGATGTAAAAACTCAATAAATTTGGATAGTGATGATTTAGTTAATTGAATGCAAAGAGTGATCCCTAACACAATTTAATCTAGATGCAATTTAACTAAATGTATGAATGAATGCTTTAGCAACAAAAACAATCAACATTAAATGGGCTAGGATAATAATATTAATTAATTCAATTCACTTTCATCATGCTTAACATGTTCAGAATTACTTCCATGGCAACTCGATCTCTTATGGGTTTGGAAACCAAATTAAGTCCTCTTAGATCTTTTACTTAGTGAAATACGCATGTTATTGATCATATTAGACTAAGGGTTTCTTAGAATTCTTGTAAGGTCATAGGGACATTTACATTTGCAATAGTTTAATTACATAAACCTAAAAACCATGCAAGATAATAAAGCTAACTAAAGATATTACGAACCTCAACTTAGTCAGATTTAATGACCTAAACTGAGCATTGCACTTTTCAATTATGTGTCTACTAGTTGTCATTTGGTTAGGATCGCTCAGCTAATCTGAGTGCACCCAATCACGTATGAATGAAATGCATCATGATGTTGATTGAAAACATAATCGACTGAGGCACAAAACATGTTAATATGAATTAAATAAATCTCATTAAATTAATATAATCATCCTAGCATATAGGAATTAAAACTTCATTTTTGATGTCAAAAACATAAAACTCAAAGCAAACACATTTAAAATAAATAACAAGAGGATAGAGTAAACTCTGTTCAGTTCAGCAGGCTTTCGGATCTATTTTGACTGACTCAGTTTAGCAACCTTTCAAATATATTCTGATCGAAGTGCTCCTCCATTCTGATTGATGCTTCGTTTGCTAAGTGTTTAAGGGGTAGCTGGCTAAGGGGTGCTTTTGACAAAGCTTTTGAGGCTAAAGAATGAAGGGGAATGGACGGCCATGCAAGGGAAAAAGGAAAAAAGAATTGATACACAACTATTGAAAATGAGAGAGGGATGTTGAGGGATAAGGGATGAATGAAGGATGGCAAGGTATTTATAGGTGAAGGTAAGGGTTTGAGTTTACTAAAAATAGGTTTAAATTTCCTTCCTCCCCTCTCTCATGTGGCTGGCCATGCTTCAAGGAACAAGGGATGATCAAGTATTCTCCATTTGAATTTCAAATTCAAGCTAAAAATGGCTAGAGTAGACGATTTCAAAAAAGAAGTTGTTGGGTTGAATTTTGATTATTTTCCAACTGTAACAACCTTTAATTAACTATCCCAAAACATATTTTGAGCATCCACCTTTTAAGTGCCAAATTTGGGCTCTTAGTTCCCCTTGTTGGACGATTCTTTAGTCTAAAAACTTAGCAGACATGTCAATCTTTCATCACCATCTTTATTGGGTCAAGTAGTCAACCTCATGCCACAAATTGCCTGGTCTTGCCGTCCACATGGATAACTTGTACATGTCCATGTTTTATTTAAATCAATGTCTCCAATGGACCTCCTACATAGTGAAAAATATATACATTAATAAATTAACATGAATTAATATAAAATATGCATAAAATTTATGTAATTAAGCATAATTTCACATACTTTCTAAATTCATGTATAAAATTACTAATTAAGCAAAATTCACTTATTTCAATAATAATTACTCAAGATAAACACATTTATTAAGTAAAAAGGTGGTAAAAATATATAGAAAAACCTTATATGATTTCGAGTTTACATGGGATAGCGGAGCGAGGAAAGCTGGATATGTAACACCCCTCACCCGTATTCACCATCAGAATAGGGTTACAAAGCATTACCAAACTTTCAACACCATTAAATATACATTTCATATACAGTTTATCAATTCAAATACAATTCAATCACAATCAATCATAGTGTCCCTTAAATAAGACTACGAGGCCTTAATCATGCAGTAGTAGTAATTCGGGACTAAACCGATAATTCAGAACAATTTGGGAAACTTAAAAATTTTTTGCTTCAAACATGGGACACACACTCGTGTGGATAGACACACGGCCACTTGACACGTCCGTGTCACCAGCCGTGTGAAAACATGAGGTACATATTGACTTAGTCACACGGCCGACCACACGCCCATGTGTCTAGCCCGTGTGCTCTTCGAAGTGGCCTAGCACGCCGTGTGCTAGGCCATGCCAAACCTGTAGGGTATACTAAGTTATGCAACACGGCCAAGTCACACGCCTGTGTGCTAGGCCGTGTGCCAATTAGAGGGTATACTGACTTATGCCATACGGCCAATCACATGCCCATGTGTGAGACCGTGTGGAGCATACTGACTTCATCTTAATTTCAACACTAGGGTACATACAAATGTGTAACATAACTGTATGTCACACACGGCTAAAACACACGCCCGTGTGGACAAAAATAGGCTATTTGCAAAGCCATTTTGCCACCCTAATTTTACATACCTGGACAAACATATTTTGCAACATTTTGTAACTCAATAGGCAGCCAATCCATAACATTTCATACACATATTTGAATGCTTATATTCTACCAAAGCATTATACCAAATTAAGCCAAATCAAATGGCTTTATCTTATACCACAACATGTACCAAAATCACTAGCTCAAGTAACCATAACTATCATCTTTAAACTAGCTTATACATGCCATATTTACATATATCCATGAGTTCAAAAGTACCAATCAATAATTGGATAGTGTGATACGTAACTCTAACTTTATTCGAATCGAGTGAGCTATCGAACCTCTATAAAACACAGAAAAAGAAACAGAGTAAGCTTTATAGCTTAGTAAGCCCATATAATTCAGAATTTAACTTACCATTTATACATAATCAAACAATTAAACAAAGTATATCAAATTCACTTGCCAAAAGCCTATACACAAGCATTCATCAATATGTTAGTCTCATAAGTACATATATAATCAACCTTTATCTCAATTTCATACATCAATGTATTATATCATACCAAATTCATATACATGTATAACATATGTAACAATTCATCCTCATTCATATAATCGACAATCCATTTATATAATCAATAATTCATCCGTATAACCATTAGTAGAATTATGCCCGTTGAACCTATTAGAATATCGATAGATACACGGGTGATACACACTAAGTGTATTAATCGGTAATCCGTCAATTCATCATCGTATTCACTCTTTCAAGCTATGATCGGTGAACTCCTCTTGACCTGATGAACAGTAAGCTCTGACAAGCTGAGAACAGTAAGCTCTTACGAGCTAATATATCGGTAAGCTCATACGAGCTGCAGTGATTTTGCAACACATGCAGGATCTCGACCTAAACGACAACCCTAGTGACATGTCACTCGTATCCTATGAATTCCTAAGGTTCAAATGGGGCTCGGTAACCATTAAACTATGTCAGTAAGGCATTCTAATTTCAAGTAGATCATTTTCTCAATTACATACATTCATTTCAAATAATTACAAGTATGTAAAAGTTTGATTCTGATTATACGAACTTACCTCGTATCGCTCGGATAATAAATATTGGCTAATCGTCATCCTTTCCTTTTCCCCGATCTAGATTCAATCCTTACTTATCTGGATCTATATATAATCAAAATCAACTTATTTAATTATCAATCCATTCAATTTAGGCCAAAAATCACCTTAAGTAAAATTACACTTTTGCCCCTATTATTTTGACATTTTTACAATTTAGTCCTGAGCTCGTAAAAATGCAAATTCATGAAATTAGGACCTAAACTATGCTAGAAAATTTCTCTTATATACATAGCAGCCCATACTTTTCATTATTTCACAAATTTTCCACATACATTTCATAATTCACAATTTAATCCCTATTTCACATTTTTATCAAAAATCTCTTAACAAAAGTTGTTTAACTAACAACAAATATTCACAATTCATCATAAATCATCAAAGAACACATATATACTTCAATGGAAACTCTCACAATTTTTAACAGCTTTGAAATCAAAGGTATAGGCTAGTTAGATTGAGCTACAAAGAACTCAAAAACATAGAAATCACTAAAAATTGGGTCAAAAAATCACTTATAATTGAAGCATGCACTAGCCAAACCTTCTAAACTCAACAATGGCTTCTTTTGTTTCTTATTTTAGGTGGGTGAAGATGAAGATGAAGCTTTAATTTGATTTTTATTTATTTATTATTTGTTTAATTACCAAATTACAAATATAACCTTAATGATAACCTTTAATAATCACTTCATATTTGTCCATATATGTCCACTCAGGCTATTTTGGTCTAATTACAACATAAGGACCTTTACTTTAAGGTTCTATAGCTATTAGATACCTTTAGCTATTAGAACTCAAGTTTTACGCTTTACGCGATTTAGTCATTTTTACCCAATTAAGCATTCAAACAGTAAAATTTCTTTACGAAACTTTCACACAATAATTATATCATGCTGTAAAATTTAATAAAATAATAAAATAAATATTTTGACTTCAGATTTTTAGTTTCGAAACCACTTTTTTTATTTAACTAAAAACGAGCTGTTATAGGATAAGCCTCGTGCGAAGACCTAGGAGCATCAGATGATTGTAGAGCAACCGGTAGAACCGTCGATGCCTGAGCTACCGAGGATTTTTTTATCAAACTTGTAGACCCAATTTACCTCATCATCAATCTTACAATTGTGACTATGCGCAGTCGAGATATCGATAAAAGGAGTTCATGGCACGATCGGGGTTTACACTTACGTTAATTCTAAGAATACAAAAAAATATGAGAAAGGAAAGTATCGTAACGTAAGGTTTTGTTGCTAAACATCAATAACCTAAAAATCTTGAGAAGGTTCAGAAAAATTATAGAAGCTAAGTTGACGGGGTGGTTGGTTCTAAATTAATGCCAAATTCCAATAATCGGTGCAGTGAAATCTGAAATGTTTATTGGTAAGGGCAATGATCCAAGTGAAAATAAGATGGAGGATACCATCATGAATGTCTATGTCGTAGCTGACATAATCATTGGGCTTAGTTAAATAAGTATCGTATGAGTCGGTATGATGTTCATCACCCTTATTAGATAGAAAGGTAAGAAGAGAGGGTTTCAACCGAGATAGTAATCTCTTAGCCCATGATAGAAGAAGTAATAGATTGAACTAGGTGGGTGTTCAGGTTGTGTTTAAGTTTGGTGTTGGAGTAAAATGCCCAAATAAGGTTTTAATAGTAAGGACCCCTAAATTGGAGACATTCGAGCCAACCCCAATCGCGGAGTTGGTCGAGGTATTTGAATTGACGATTATTTGCTAAAAAGTTAAGATTGACGGGACCAGAGATTTGAACAGCATGGGTTGCAAAATTGGTGTTAAATTTTTTGAGGGCATCGCTGTCCTCGAAACATTCAATTAGCAAAGGGTGATCTAAGGGAGCGAAACAGGACTCACCTCTAGCGCATTTAGGTGCGAGATGCTTACGAGATGTCCGGGGAGGTATGTTATCTAAGGATTGGTAGACTAAGGTTTAAAGGGTCGATTTAAAAAGTGTACCTCTAGAAGAAAATAGTAATACAAACAAATGATATCCCCAATAATAGTAGATGCAAAATTTTAAAAAATTTGATGCATGTGATAAATTTATTTATTTATTTTACTTTTTTTTAAATAAAAACCTAAAAAATAGTATACAATATTTATAAAAATATAACTAAAAGGACTAAGCCCCAACTATGTTCTTCTAAAACTAATATATATAATAAAAAATTAGGGTCTACCTTAAAAATGTGAGAAATAAGGAAAATGCGGTAACTTTTGGTAGAAAGCTTGTTGAAAATGAAGTGGGAGGCACGTGGGAGACAAGATTAAGTAAAAAAATAAAGAAAATGGTGGAAAGTGGGGTTAGAGAAGTAGGGATCTAAAATGGGGGAAGGTGGGGTTAAGAAAGAAGATGAGACTTTAAAAAAATAGGGTTATCTATTTTTAAAAAAACCCTGTTGGGGTATATATATGCTTGCATCTACCGATACTTGTCCTTTTCTATCGATAGAAGTCTACATGTTCCGATAGAAGTTTACTTCTACCTATATCTCATGAACACAAACCCAAAAATACCATTTTGGCACTATTCTATCGATACATCTTATGTACCACTGAAACAACTAATCAAAAAATGAAAAATTACACAGAAAAATGTAAAAAAAAAATAGATAACATAGGTAAAATCACATAATACCATTTTTAAACAAATATCTACAGGAAAATCAAATAAAAATATGCTTGAGTGCAATCAAAAGGTGAAAGATACATTTACTCACATACTCAAATTTTGATCTTTGATTAAAAAAAATGTCTGACTTAATTATATCACGTATAAACAATATTTCAAACAAGGAATTTACAAGTTTACAAGTATAATCAAGTAATGTACACAAAGCATGCATAAAACAAAACAAGTGTCCAAGAATGTCAAAAAGATTATATAAGAAGCTTATGAAGGCATGTTCATTAGTCCTAACTCTCCCCTAATTATCCAAAATCTCTCATTATCTAAAGTTTTTGTAAAAATATCAATTAGTTTATGCAAAGTATCTGCAAATTCTAGTACTATATCACTTTTTTGCACATGATCTCTAATGAAATGCTGTCTTATTTCTATGTGCTTTGTTGTAGAGTGTTGGATGGGATTTTTGGTTAAGCAAATAGCACTAGTGTTATCACACTTTATAGGAATGTGATCCATATCAATTCCATAGTCAACTAATTGTTGCTTCATCTAAAGAATTTGAGCACAACAACTACCTACAACAACATATTCTGCTTCGGTTGTGGACAAAGCTACACTATTTTGTTTTTTAGAGAACCAAGAAACAAACATGTTTCCTAAGAATTGACATGTTTCGGAAGTGATTTTTCTATCCAACTTGCATCATCCAAAATCCGTATCAAAGTAAGCATGTAAACTAAATGATGAATCTTTAGGATACCAAACCTAGGTTTGGAATGTCCTTAAGGTACCTAAAGATTCTCTTAATGGCTTGTAAATGTGACTCCTTAGGAGATGATTGAAATCTAGAGCATAAACAAGCACTAAACATTATATCCAGTCTATTTGTGGTAAGATAAAGCAATGATTCTATCATAAACCTATAAAGTTTAGTGTCAACACATTTACCCATGTCATCTTTATCAAGCTTTGTTAAAGTGCTCATTGGTGTTGATTGAGGCTTCAAGTCCTCCATTTTAAACTTCTTGAGCATTTTCTTGATGTATTTGGCTTGACTGATGAAGATGTCATTTTGATTTTACTTTATTTGGAGCCCCAAAAAGAAGTTGAGCTCACCCATCATGCTCATATCAAATTAGCCATACATAATCTTAGAAAATTCTTGACAAAGGATTTCATTAGTAGCACCAAATATGGTAACAATTCAGTTAGTACCCTAGTCAGAACAGTGGTTTCGGGACAACAAATCTGAGTTTGAATAATATTTTAATATTGTTTTTGTGCCGTTGATATGTGTTTTTGCATTTGTGAAAGTTTCGTAAGTTAATTTGTCCGTCTGTGTGCTTAATTTGAAAAAAGGATTGAATTGCATTGAAATGCAAATTTGCATGTTTTATGAAAAGATGCCTATTTGTTATGTCTTTATAAGTGTAAATTTTTCATATGGAAATTAAGCCAATTATAAGATAGTGGGTAATTAAATGACAAAATAACCTTATTGTTATTTGTCTTATATGTTTAATGAAAGGATAAAATAGTAAAATGTATAATAATATGTTTGTAATAGAATAAAGAAATCAAAAGATGAATGTTATCATCTTTGTGGTGCCGAAAGTTTGAAGAAAAAGAAAGAAAATATCTAAGCTAGGTTTCGGTTATTAAAGTCTTTGATTCAAGGTAAGTATGATCTCGGTTTTTGATAATTTCTATGTTTTTGTAATCGTTGCTTCGTATACTCTAAAACCCATGTCTTAATTTTGAGAATTGATGATGTTTTTGAAATGAGACTTTGATGAACTCATATGATTTATGATAATTTATGGTGTTAAATAAAAGATATGTGTTAAATGAACATGTTTTGTTCTTGAATTTTTGATGAATTTAGCTAATTAGGGCTAATTGAGAAAATGATAAGTTGAGGGACTAAATTGTGAAATAAAAGAAATTTTTGGACTTATATGATATATATGAGCATTTGGCTAAGCATGGGTATAGGGTGATTTTTGTATTTGATGTTTTGAGAAAAATGGACTAAATTGATAAAATGTGCAAATGTAAGGGCTAAATTGCAAATTGCTCTAAATGTGTGTTCATGGATTAAATTGAATGAATTAGTGAATAAATGGATTACATTTGAATATGTATAGATCAAGAGCCAAAGAAAACGGACTTAGATCGCGAGAAAGTGAAAGTAGTTGAATAACCGAGTTAGAACGAATATCCGAATCTGAGGTAAGTCATTATACAAATAAACGTATTTGTGTCGAATTATGTATATTCATATGACTATTGATAATGATGAATGATTACGAGATATTAAGTACATGAATTTTGAGATAGGATCGATATAGTGACAATATCCAAAAGCTCCGTACGAACCTAGGAATAGATAAGATTAGCTATTTCATGACATAAGTGTCTGTTAAGTGATATCATGTAAGACCATGTCTGGGACATTGGCATTGATTTATGATTTCGTGTAAGACCACGTCTGGGACGTTGGCATCGATATGAGATTTACATGTAAGACCATGTCTGGGACATTGGCATCGTATTGACTCGTGTAAGACCCTGTCTAGGACAGTGGCATCGATATTTGAGTACATGCAAGACTTCATCTGGGACGTTGGCATTGTACGACTATTTTGATCATTCTGAGTATCCTATTAGATTCCGAATGGTTCAACGAGCAAATCAGAGATACGAAATGACTATGTGATCTGTTAATCAATTCTAGGTTCATTTGATATGGACACTAAGTGTGTATAAAAGGTAAGTATCTATATGAATTTACTATGATGAAATGTGTTATTGAATACGAGAATGTGAATGTGATACAAGAATAGAAATATGCTTGAATGAGCTAAGTACATATGTGATATGTGAATAGAAGTTGTGGCAAGCTTTGTGTAAGCAAATGTGCCAAATATCATGTAATGAATTGGATATGAGAACTATAAGTACCAATGTATTAATTTGGTTATATGCATTGTATGTTATGTTTAATTGTATATGGCTTACTAAGCTTTTGAAAGCTTACACTGTGTGTGTGTTTTTCTGTTTTATAGATAGTTAAAGCTACTGAAGGCTCAGGGATCGTCGAGGATCATCATCACACTACTTAACTTGTTTTGGTACTTTGGGAATATGTATATAGCTAGATATGGCATGTATAGGCTAGTCATCTTGTTTATGTTTGAAATGTGTATAATAGCCATGAGACGTGGCTATATAAATATTGGTAAAATGTTTGAGCAAATATGAAAATGATGTATGTTTTGGCATGACTAGATGGCTTATGAAATGGTTAAAGATTTGGTAAGCATATATGTAACAGCCAGGTTTAGACCCTAGTTCGAATAGTGGTTCGAGACCACAAATTTGAGGTTGTAAAAATATCTGAATGATATTTTCTGTGTGAAGGATATGTGACATAGCCTGTGTAAAAATTCTGTGTGATGATTTGATCGTTTAAATGCCGAATTAAGAAAAGGGACTTAATCGCATAGAGAGTAAATTACTGTGTGCTGAATGGTGAGTACTCAAATGTTGATGGCTTCTTAAGGAGGAGGCCTTATGTTGCTAATGAACCATTTTTAAGTTAGTGGAGTGTTAAATGACAAATTAGTCTTAAAAAGTGTTTGTTTTATATGCTTTATAAAGGGCAAAATTGGAATTTGATTAATAAGTTATTATTAATGAAAAATAAAACAATTTGATGGCCATTTTTATTTCATATTTCTTCCACCGAAACTAGAGAAAAGAAATAGCCAATGAGGCTTTGAGATTTTCGGCACTTACTTGGCTTAATTCAAGGTATGTTTGAGCTCGAGTTTTGATAATTTCTACGTTTTTGTAATCGTTGTTGCTTCTACTATCAAGCCATGTTGTAATTTTGTGAATTGATGATGTTTTTGTGATGAGACATTGATGAATATGTGAGCTATGTGCTAGATGATAGTGATATATGAATACTTGGTGTTGGATTAACATGTTTTGTCTTTGGATTTTTGATGAAATTGAGTATTTTGGGCTAAATTATGAAAAGTGTAAATTGAGGGACTAAAATGTGAAATAAATGAAATGTGTGGACTCCTATGAGACTAAGGAGAATTTGGCCTAAGCATAGTGTAATGAAATTTTAAGTATTTGATGATTTTGTGAGATAGGGACTAAAGTGTCAAAATGTGAAAATGTGAGGGCTATTTTGTAAAATGCCCTAAATATGTGTGTTTGGATTAAAATGAATGAGTTGATGATTGAATGGATTGAATTTGAATGTGTATAGACTAAGAGAGGAGAGGTTCGGATCGAGATCGAAGCAAAGATAAAGTGCTCGATTAATCGACCGGATCGATATTTCGACTTTTGAGGTAAGTTCGAATATAATATGTGTACTTAGCTGTGTTTAAATGTTGTGAAACGAATGGTTATGATATTATTGATTTATAAATGTTATGTGAGAAATGAATCTATGTGGTACTAAGTGTGCGCATTTGGGAGGGTAACCGAGAAGATTAGCACTTTGTTTGCGAAATAATAGAAGTTTCGGCTTTGTGATTGGCACTGTGTGTGCGATATCAAATCGAGTTCTATTTTGTATTAAGGCACTGAGTGTGCAATTATAAGAAATGAATAGCACTGTGTGTGCAATGATACGAAAGCTTCGGCTTATTGAATTGGCACTGTGTGTGCGACATCGAGGCAAGTTGAATAAAAGAATAGACAATAAGTGTGCGATTATAATTAATGACTAGCACTGTGTGTGCGAAACAATAGAAGCTACGACTTTAATGAATAGCACTGTGTGTGTGAAACGATCGAAGTTTTGGCTCATCGAAATGGCATTGTGTGTGTTACCGATATAAGTTCTGTTTAACATATCGGCACTAAGTGTGCGATGACAAATAGGCTTCGGTTGTCAAATTGGCACTAAGTGTACAAATTCATTTGAGTAATAGCAGAGGTTGAAATAGAGGTAAAATCGAGGAATTGAGTTGTATGAATGGTGAGTAACTACGTGTTGATCAAGGTATGTTTGAATCTATGTGGTTGATGATAGATTTAAGAGTTGAATGAATAGTTAATTAAGCATGTGGTTGAGAGTGATATTGTGCTTAGTTGTGTCATTATCTATGTGATGGTTGGATAGTATGATTAGTGATTAACTAAATGTTGGCAAGGTAAGTATGATACCTATGTGATTGGTAAAATTTGAAGTGAAAGAATGGAATGCTATGTGAGTATTGAATAAAGTTGAACTTGTGTACCATTGATAAAATATCTATGTGATGGTTAAATGTGTATATTGTCTTGGTTCATTGAGTTAATTGTTTTATAATTCGAACTTACTAAGCTTTGGAAAGCTTACTGTGTGAATTGTTTCTCTGCTTTGCAGGGTCAGTAAAGCTAGCTCAGATCTGGGATCGTCAGCTTCTCAATCACACTATAGACATTTTATTTTGGTACTCTTGAAAGGATGTATATAGTTGTAATATGGCATGTATAGGCTGGTCATTTGAATCATGTTTGATTTTGTAAGTAGCCATGGTATGTGGGTAGATATGTGCTAGTTTTAGCGTGAATGGTTTTGGTATATGTGATACATCTTTTGGCATGATTTATGAATTGAGATATTTGCTATTGAATGGTAACTTTGTGTTGATAAATGCTAGTAGGGGTAGTGAGATTGGGAATGAATTATGCTTGTGATAGAATAAGTATTGATATTGAATTGGGTATGATTAGAGTTGGTTTTGATTTCATGTTTCGAATTGCTAAATTGGTATGTTTTTAGATGGAAATATGTGCATGAGATGTTTGGTTGATTGGCTTGTAGGTTTGACCCTAAGTGGGTGGCATGTTGGCCTTGCAAAAATGGCCTATAATGTCACACGGTTGGGTCACACGGGCGTGCCTCAGACTGTGGGTAAATTGGCCGAATGTGGCTTAAACTGCATACGGCCTCAACACGGGGGTGTTATCTAAACGTGGTGCACAAGTCAATAGCTGGCTTTAATAGTACATGGCCATGGCACGGGCGTGCCTACAGGTCGTGCGAGAAATGGTAGTATATGACCTTATAGGACAAGGCCTTAGCACACGGGCATGCTTGTTAGCTGTGTTAAATTTGGCAGTATGTAACCGGGTAGGTCACACGGGTGTGTCATGTAGCCGTGGGAGAGGCACGGCCTACCCCCACGGGCGTGTCTTCCCTGTATTCTAGAAGAGTATCAATTTTTCATAAAATTTATATGTGTTTTGGTTTAGTCCCGACTCGATTTATAAGCATGCTTAGGGTCTTGATGACTCGTTTAAGGGACACTATGATTGTATATTAATGTGTTTGATGATGATTGACTTTGTGTCATGAATGCGAGGTAAAATGATCCTATTGTTCGGTAATGTCTCTAAACCCTATTCCGACGACGGTCGCGGGTTAGGGGTGTTACAATATGAATGCAACATGAGCATGTTTGATTGATCAAAGGAATGGATATATGAATGAAAAAGATGGATGAATTATGCAATTGCATATGTGTTAAGTTGTACAAATTGGCATGGTTGGAGTTGTAATTGTAGGTGAAGAATTGATGATTCTTTGATATGTTTTGGTTGCAAAATTATGCATGAAATGATTAGGTAATTTGATTGTAGAGATTGACCTTTGTAAGGATAGCATTATGGCCTTGACAATGGCCTGTTTTGCCTACACGGCTATGGCACACGGGCGTGCCTAATGGCCGTGAGAAAATGGCAGTATCTAACTAAGTATGTACGGCCTTGGCACATGGGTGTGCTTGGTAGCCATGTGATTTAGTCAGTATATGGCCTAAGAGCACACAGCCATGGTACACGGGCGTGCCTAATGGCCGTGTGGAAAAGTCAGTATACATGCCCTGATTTGGCACGACCAAGATACATGGGTGTGTTTGGTGTCCGTGGGAGACACACGGCCTGCCCACACGGACGTGTGTCCTGCATAACTTAGAAAAGTTTAAAATTTTCAAGAAAATTCGTAAGTGTTTGGCCTAGTCCCGGCCCTACTTTAAAGCATGATTAGGGTCTCATTGACCTATTTAAGGGACACTTTTATTGCGATTAATGAATGATTGAATGTAATGTCTGTAAATGTTTTTGATCTATTCAGTAATGCCTTTAACCCTAATCTGGCGACGGATACGGGTTAGGGGTGTTACATTTGGTTGGTATCAGGGCTATAGTTTAGTCAATTCTTGGATTAACGTAGTGTGTCAGAGTCTAGCCATACATGTCATATATTTGAATTGTGATAGTGTGATGAATCTTGACGTGAAAAATGTGATTTTTATATAGTAATGGATCCCGAAAGAGTCGTGGTTAATGACATAGAAAGTAATGCGCCTGCTCCGTGCTAGGGAGATCACTTTCGATCTGAGACCGGTTCACGAGCGGTCAAGAGGGAGAAGCTAAACAAGCTTTCTTCCAGATGATGAGTGAGTGGTTCATTCAATTTGTAAGAAATAACCCGACTGTTTCACAACCTCCGCCTGGTTAGTCTCCCTCAAACTTCAGTTGTACCCCCGGCTATGTATCCAAATCTATTGAATAAGCCTCCGTTGACAAAATTCGTAAGTATGGAGCTGAAGAGTTTAGGGCTACCAGTGATGACGATGCCGAGAAAGATGAGTTCTAGTTAGAAAACACTATCCGGGTATTCGATGAGTTGTCTCTGACTCAGGAAGAAAGCATTAAATGTGTTGTTTCGTTGCTAAGAGATGCGGCCTATCAATGGTGGGAAACTCTAATTTCTGTTCTTTCGAAAGAACGAGTTAAATGGGACTTCTTTCAGATTGAGTTCCGGAAGAAATACATCAGTGAGAGATTCATCAATTAGAAATGGAAAGAATTTCTAGCATTGAAATAGGGTCGTATGTCAGTTACTAAATAGGAACGAGAGTTCATGAGATTAAGTCAATATGCCCAAGAATGTATATCATCTGAAGCAATAATGTGCAAAAGATTCAAAGACGACCTTAATAAAGATATCCATTTGTTAGTCAAGATTTTAGAGATAAAAGAGTTTGTTGTACTCATTGACCGAGCGTGCAAAGCTAAATCACTTGGAAAATAAAAAAGAAGAGCTGAGTCTAAAGCTCGAGATGTGAGAAAGAGATTTTTGAGCAAATCATTTCAGTTTGTCTCGAAGAAATTCAGAGATGAACAAAGCCGATCAAGAGATAATGTGGGACATTTGAATAGAAATCGAGCTAGATCACAAATGAGCTCCAAAACTCCAGCAACTTCAGTAGCAAATGTTGGAAATGGTCGATCCGAGAAACTTGAATGTAATCATTGTGGAAAAAGGCATCCGAGAAGTTGTAGATTAAATGACAAAGTTTGCTTCAGATGTGGATCACTTGATCATTTTATTCGTGATTGCCCTGAATCTGTTGAGCCAAAAACGGTTCAGAATCTGAGATCCGATAATGCACCTGTGAGAGGTAGACCTTCCCGAAATGTAAGAAATGTCAGTGGTAGTCAGAGAACTATGAGAGATACTGTTGCGAGATCCGAAGCTAGAGTGCCTGCCAGAGCGTATGCTATTCGAGCTCGGGAGAAAGCTTCAACTCTAGATGTTATAATAGGTACATTTATACTTTATGATACTTTTGTGATTGCATTTATAAACCATGGTTCTACTCATTTGTATATATGCATGAACTTATTATCCAGTAAGACTTTGCCTGTAGAGTCTACTGAGTTTGTTATAAAAGTATCGAACCCCTTTGGTAAAAGTGTTTTGGTTGACAAAGTATGCAAGAACTGTCCGTTAATGTTTCGTGATATCTGTTTCCCTGCTGATTTGATGCTTTTGCCATTTGATGAGTTTGATATCATTCTGGGTATGGACAGGTTGACATTACATGATGCTGTTGTGAATTGTAAAAGAAAGACTATTGATTTGAGAGGTTCGAATGACAAAATGGTTCGGGTTGAGTCTAATGATTTGAATGGATTACTTGCTGTAATATCTGTATTGAAAGCTTAGAATTATGTGCAAAAGGGTTACGAAGCTTATTTTGCTTATGTGACTGATTCAAAGGTGTCTGAAAAGAAAGTTGAATCAGTGCCAGTTGTTTGTGAGTTCTTTGATGTGTTCCCTGAAGAATTGTTGGGATTGCCCCCGATACGTAAAGTTGAATTTGGTATTGACATGTTTCCTAGTACAACACCTATTTCAATAGCTCCGTATAGAATGGCACCAACATAGTTGAAAGAGTTAAAGTCACAGCTACAAGAATTGATTGACAGAGGGGGTTCGCTAGACCAAGTTTCTCACCTTGGGTGCTCCCATTTTGTTTGTGAAAAAGAAAAATGGCACGATGTGAATGTGCATTGATTATCGTCAGTTGAACAAAGTAACTATAAAGAACAAATATCCGTTGCCCAGAATTGACAATTTGTTTGATCAGTTAAAAGGAGTTACCGTATTTTCTAAGATTGATCTGAGATCGGGATACTACTAGTTGAGAGTGAAACGTTCAGACATTCTGAAAACTACTTTCAGAACGAGGTACGGGCATTATGAGTTTTTAGTTATGCCTTTCGAACTAACGAATGCTCCTATTGTTTTTATGTATTTGATGAATAGAATTTTCAGACCGTATCTAGATCAATTTGTTGTTGTATTCATTGACGACATTTTGATTATTCACGGGATGAAATTGAGTATGCTGAGCATTTGAGGATTGTGTTGCAAACTCTGAGAGAAAAGCAATTATATGCAAAATTCAGTAAATGTGAATTCTAGTTGCATGAATTCAATTTTCTGGGACATGTAGTATTAGC
Organism: Gossypium rotundifolium; assembly: GCA_025506655.1. Taxonomy (NCBI): domain Eukaryota; kingdom Viridiplantae; phylum Streptophyta; class Magnoliopsida; order Malvales; family Malvaceae; genus Gossypium; species Gossypium rotundifolium. Next base: position 121,742,884 of record CP106731.1, read on the forward strand.
TTCTGGAATACGAGTCGATCCGAGCAAGATTTCTGCTATTATGGATTGGAAATCTCTGAAGAATGTGTCTGAAGTCCGTAGCTTTTTAGGACTAGTTGGTTATTATCGTCAATTTGTAAAAGGCTTTTCAATGATTGTAGCTCCATTAACAAGATTGCTTCAGAAAAATGTGAGTTTTGAATGGTCCGATAAATGTCAAAAAAGCTTTGATCAGTTGAAAGTTTATTTAACTCAAGCTCCGATTTTAGTATAGCAGAATCGGGTAAAGAACTCGTGATATACAATGATGCTTCGTTAAATGGTCTGGGAAGTGTTCTGATGCAAGAAGGCAAAGTCATAGCATATGCATTGAGGCAATTGAAGCCATACGAAAAGAACTATCCGACATATGATCTAGAGCTTGCTGCAATTGTATTCGCATTAAAGATTTGGCGTCATTACCTGTTTGGTGAGAAATGCCATATATTTTCAGATCATAAAAGTTTGAAATATCTTATAACCTAGAAAGATTTGAATCTGCATTAGAGAAGATGGTTAGAACTGTTGAAAGACTATGAGCTCGTGATTATCATCCGGATAAAGCTAATGTTGTTGCCGATGCACTGAGCCGAAAGTCATTATTTTCTTTGTGTGTTATGAATGCTCAATTAGAATTGTCTGATGATAGTTTGGTGATAGCTGAATTGAAAGCAAAGCCATTGTTTGTACAGCAGATTTGTGAAGCTCAGAAAGTTGATAATGAAATAATAGCGAATTGAGCTTAGTGTGATTCAAATTCTAATTCTGAATTTAGAGTTGTTGATGATTGCTTAAGATTTCGAGATCGTATCTGTGTTCCGAAAAATCCAGAGTTGATTTAGTTGATTTCGAATGAAGCACATAACAGTCATTTATCTATTCATTCGGGAAGCATAAAGATGTACTATGATTTGAAACAACATTATTAGGGGTCTGGTATGAAGCAAGACATTTTTTATTTTGTTTTGAAATGTTTAGTCTATCAGCAAATTAAAGCTGAATATTAGGTTCTGTCGGGTTTGTGACAACCAATTTTGATTCCTAAGTGGAAATGGGATATGGACTTTGTTGCGGGATTGCCTCTGACTCCGAGAAAGAAAGATACGATTTGGATCGTAGTTGATCAATTGATGAAATCTGCCCATTTTATTCTTGTACAATCTAATTATTCACTTGATAGATTAGTTGAGCTTTATATTTCTGAAATTGTGAAATTGCACGGGGTGCCACTATCAATTGTATCGGATAGAAATTTGAGATTTACATCGAGACTCTGGAAGAAATTGCAAGAATCTTTAGGAACGAAACTGCATTTTAGTACAGCTTTTCATCCACAAACGGATAGTCAATTCGAGCAGATCATTCAGATTCTTGAGAATATGTTAAGATGCTGTATTCTTGAATTTGATGGTACGTGGGAACAGTACCTACCATTGGTTGAATTTTCTTATAATAATAGTTTTCAATCAAGCATTAAAATGGCACCTTATGAAGCTTTGTATAGACATAAATGCCGTACACCTCTGTATTGGACTGAGCTTAGTGAAAATAAGCTACACGGGATTGATTTGATAAAAGACACAGAACAGAAAGTGAAAGTAATTTGTGATAGTCTGAAAGCAGCATCTAATCGTCAAAAATCTTATGCGGATTTGAGAAGAAAAGATATTGAATTTGAGATCAGTGACAAAGTGTTTCTGAAAGTGTCCCCGTGGAAGAAAGTACTCCAATTTGGACGTAAAGTCAAGTTGAGTCCAAGATTTTTCGGGCCATATGAGGTTATAGAGCGTGTTGGACCAGTTGCATATAGATTATTGTTGCCCTCCAAGCTTGAAAAGGTACACAATGTATTCCATGTTTCAATGCTCCGAAGATACCGTTTTGATCCGTCACATGTGATTGCTCCATCTGAAATTGAAATTCGATCTGATATGACATTCGAGGAAGAACCAATCCGTATCTTAGCTCGTGATTTGAAAAAGTTAAGAAATAGGAAATACCATTAGTGAAAGTGTTGTGGAATCGACAAGGAATAGAAGAGGCTACGTGGTAGCCTAAAGATTCAATGAGACAACAATATCCAAATCTATTTAATGGTAAGATTTTCAGGGACAAAAATCCCTAAGGGGGGAGAATTGTAACAGTCCAATTAGTACCCTAGTCAGAATAGTGGTTTTGGGATCACAAATTTGAGTCTGAATAATATTTTAATATTATTTTCTGTGCCATTGATATATGTTTTTGCATTTGTGAAAGTTTCGTAAGTTAATTTTTCTGTCTGTGTGCTTAATTTGACAAAAGGATTGAATTGCTTTGAAATGCAAATTTGCATGTTTTATGAAAAGATGCCTATTTGTTATGTCTTTATAAGTGTGAAGGCTTTATGTGGCAATTAAGCCAATTATAAGATAGTGGGTAATTAAATGACAAAATAACCTTATTTTTATTTGTCTTATATGTTTAATGAAAGGATAAAATAGTAAAATGTATAATAATATGTTTCTAATAGAATAAAGAAATCAAAAGTGAATGTTATCATCTTTGTGGTGCCAAAAGTTTGAAGAAAAAGTAAGAAAATATCTAAGCTAGGTTTCGGCCATTAAAGTCTTTGATTCAAGGTAAGTTTGATCTTGGTTTTTGATAATTTCTATATTTTTGCAATCGTTGCTTCGTATACTCTAAAACCCATGTCTTTTGGAGAATTGATGATGTTTTTGAAATGAGACTTTGATGATGATTTATGGTGTTAAATGAAAGATATGTATTAAATGAACATGTTCTGTTCTTGAATTTTTGATGAATTTAGCTAATTAGGGCTAAATTAAGAAAATGATAAGTTGAGGGACTAAATTATGAAATAAATGAAAATTTTGGACTTTTATGATATATATGTGCATTCGGCTAAGCATGGGTATAGGGTGATTTTGTGTATTTGATGTTTTGAGAAAAATGAACTAAATTGATAAAATGTACAAATGTAAGGGCTAAATTGTAAATTGCCCTAAATGTGTGTTCATGGATTAAATTGAATGAATTACTGAATAAGTGGATTACATTTGAATATGTATAGATGAAGAGCCGAAGAAAACGGACTTAGATCGCGGGAAAGCGAAAGTAGTTGAATAACTGAGTTCGAATGAAAATCCGAATCCGAGGTAAGTCATTATACAAATAAACGTATTTGTGTCAAATTATGTATATTCATATGACTATTGATAACAATGAATGATTACGAGATATTATGTACATGAATTTTGAGATAGGATCGATACAGTGACAATATCCGAGAAGCCCTGTATGAACCTAGGAATAGATAGGATTAGCTATGTCATGACATAGGTGTCTGTTAAGTGCTATCATGTAAGACCACGTCTGGGACGTTTGCATTGATTTATGATTTTGTGTAAAACCACATCTGGGACGTTTGCATTGATATGAGATTTACGTGTAAGACCATGTTTGGGACATTGGCATCGTATTGACTTGTGTAAGACCCTGTCTGGGACAGTGGCATCGATATTTGAGTACATGTAAGACCTCGTCTGGGATGTTGGCATTGTATGGCTATTCTGATCATTCTGAGTATCATATTAGATTCCAAATGGTTCAACGGGAAAATTAGAGATACGAATGGCTATGTGATCTGTAAATCTATTTCAGGTACGTTTGATATGTACACTAAGTGTGTATAAAAGGTAAGTATCTATATGAATTTACTATGATGAAATGTGTTATTGAATACAAGAATGTGAATGTGATACAAGAATAGAAATATGCTTGAATGAGCTATGTACATATGTGATATGTGAATAGACGTTGTGGCAAGCTTTGTGTAAGCAAATGTGCCAAAGATCATGTGATAAATTGGCTATGAGAACTATAAGTACCAATGTATTAATTTGGTTATATGCATTGTATGTTATGTTTAATTGTATATGGCTTACCAAGCTTTTGAAAGCTTACACTGTGTGTGTGTTTTTCTATTTTATAGATCGTTAAAGTTACTAAAGGCTCGGGGACCGTTGAAGATCATCATCACACTACTCAACTTGTTTTGGTACTTTTGGAATATTTATATAGCTAGATATGGCATGTATAGGCTAGTCATCTTGGTTATGTTTGAAATGTGTATAATAGCCATGAGACGTGGCTATATAAGTATTGGTAAAATGTTTGAGAAAATATGAAAATAATGTATGTTTTGGCAACTAGATAACTTATGAATGGTTAAAGATTTGGTAAGCATATGAATGGAACGTGAGCATGTTTGATTGATCAATGGAATGGATATATGAATGAAAAAGATGGAAGAATTATGCTTAATTGCATATGTGTTTAGTTGTAAAAATTGGCACGGTTGAGTTGCAATTCTAGGTGAAGAATTGATGATTCTTTGATATGTTTTGGTTGCAAAATTATGCATGAAATGATTTGGTAATTTGATTATAGAGATTGACCCTTGTAAGGATGGCATTATGGCCTTGACAATGGCCTGTTTTGCCTACACGGCTATGGCACACGGGCGTGCCTAATGGCCGTGGGAAAATTGCAATAACTAACTAAGTATGTACGGCCTTGGCACACAGGCGTGCTTGGTAGCCTTGTGATTTAGTCAGTATATGGCCTAAGAGCACACGGCCATGGTACATAGGCGTGCCTAGTGACCATGTGGAAAAGTTAGTATACATGCCTTGATTTGGCACGGCCAAGACACATGGGTGTGTCTGGTGTCCGTGGGAGACACATGGCCTGCCCACACGAGTGTGTGTCTTGCATAACTTAGAAAAGTTTTAAATTTCTGAGAAATTCCGTAAGTGTTTGGCCTAGTCCCAGCCTTACTTTAAAGCATGATTAGGGTCTCATTGACCTATTTAAGGGACACTTTTATTGCGATTGATGAATGATTGAATGTAATGTCTGTAAATGTTCTCGATCTATCCGGTAATGCCTTTAACCCTAATCCGGCGACAGATATGGGTTAGGGGTATTACAAATATAATATCATTAACATGAATTTTTACTACTAAAATGTCTTTGTCTTCAGTTTTTATGAGCAATGTGGTGTCTACTTTGCCTCTTCTAAAGCAATTTTTAATTAGAAACTTTGAAAGCCTTTCATACCAAGCTCTAAAAGCTTTCTTCAAACCTTATAGAGCTTTGGACAATTTGAAAACATGATTTGGAAATTTTTGATATTCTAAACAGGGAGGTTGTTTAACAAAAACTTCTTCATTTATGAAACCATTTAAAAATGCACTTTTGACATCCATTTGAAAAGGTTTAAAATTGTTTAAATGCAAAAGCTAATAACATCCTAATGACTTCTAACCTAGCTACCTATGCATAGGTTTCATCGTAGTCTATACCTTCCTCTTGGCTATATCCTTTGGCAACTAATCTATCCTTGTTTCTAAAAATATTACCATTTTCATCGAGTTTATTTCTAAACACCCATTTAGTTCCTATATTTGGATGATCACTAGGCCTATCTGTAACATCCTGAAAAGGGCCTATGCATTTTCAGTTTAATTGTATGAAATGACAAGTTTAAGCACTAAGAATAAATTTTTGATACTTTTGGAAACCTAGAAATGGAAATGGAAATGGAAATGAAAATGGAAACGAACATTTTTGGAAACTTGAACATTTTGGAAACCTGAACATTTTTGGAAACTTGAACATTTTGAAAACTTGAACATTTTGGAAATTTGAACATTTTTGGAAACCTGAACATTTTTGGAAATGATTCAAAAAATGGAAAGTAAACATTTCTGGAAACTTGGAAATGTAAGAAAATGGCAAGTTTACAGAGCCGATCGAAAATTTTAGGAAACTTAGAAATGATGCAGGAATGTCAAATTTTAAAGTTCAAAATAGGAAATAAGGGCAAGAGGGCCTTAAAAGAAAAAGTTGGAGAATTTTGACACACAAAGCAGCTTGGAAAAGTGGCTCAAGATGCCACTTAGGGCCTATGGAAATGGCGTCACATGCAGGGAAATAGGCCTGAGTTTGAGTCATTTGAAAAGCAAATAAATAAGTTTTATTTTTGCTTCCAGAAGGCTGAGGTGGACGGCACTGGTTTCTAGAAAAAGAGGTGTTTTATTTGCATAAATATGTGAATAATAAGTGATAAATAAAGGATTTTCTTTAATTGGATTATTTGAGGATATAATTGATGGATTAAAGGCTTTTATTTTAAATAAAAGAGATAATATTATCAAAGGAAGATTGGTGGCCAAGTCAAGGACTCTTGGCCTAGCAATTTCGGCTAAAAGAGGAGAATTTAGGCTATTCTCTCATCTTTTCTAGGCTTTGCTGAAAATTCCATAGCAAAACTCCCTCTGCCGAATTTTGTTTTCATCTTTTCTTCTTCTCTTTTCTTCATCTGTCAAGCCAAAACCTTTTCTTTTGATCTCTGATTAAAAGTCCATAGCCGAATCTCTGTGACTCTAGGCAAGGAAGCAATCGATTAAAGGCATTAAAGGTAAGGTTAAGCATTATTCAAATCCTTTTCTTTTCTATTTTGCCGAAAGAGAAGGATCTAATCCCTATTCTTGTTCATGGCCAAATCTGCAAGGATCTCTCATGATTTTTTTACAACTGTCGAATACAAGGGGGAATCTTTCGGGAAATCTGAGGATCTAAGGTAAGATGTATGAATATTCGGTTAAGGGTGATGATTCATGTTTTCAAAGTTAGATTTAATCAAACATGAAGTTATAGGGGTTTCGACAGGCATATAAAGGAATCCTCTTGATTTGGAATTTGTATGGTAAGTGATATTCGCCAAGGCTTATTTTTGATATTTGGAATTATTTTCATTATTTCAAAAGTGGAAACTCACATGGTTACATGATTTAGTGTTAGCCGATTTCAAAGAAAAGGGATACTAGCAATTTTGGAACTTGGTCAATCAAATCGGCAAGCAAGGTAAGTATTAGTAATACCATTCCTATTAGGATTTGGTTTTAAAAGAGAAAAGGTTATTAATGTGTTTTATATGATGGGCGAATATAGGAATTAATGATCTAAAGTTAGATCAGATTTTCGAGATCTCAAGGAACCTATTAAGCGGATCGGTGTGTACTCACACTAACTTCGATATATCATATAGCAATTATTTTAATATATGAATATGCATAAGAATGTGAATGTGGCAAAGTACCACAGATGTGGTAAGAGTACCCAGGTACGTTTCCTACTTCTGATAGGATTACGAATATGATATATTTTGAACCCATGAATAGTAACATGAATGAGAATTAAGTATGTTATGCATGATATAAAATTTATGGGGCATTCGGGATCTATGTGAAAGGGGAAGAAGGTGTTGACTTCGGTCTCACCAATGGAATATGGTGACTACGGTCACAAAATTTGAATATGGTAACTCCGGTTACATTATCTGAATTTGGTAACTTTGGTTACATTATTTGAATATGGTGTCTAATGACACAAATTATATAGGCGATGAGCACGCCGACGCTTCGATGGTGTGTGTAGCGGATGGAGGTTGACTTAGTAGTCCCATGGTGTGTAGCGTGGTGTGTAACGATGGTCAAATAGGCTTGGGTTTGGGTTGCATCATCATTTTATATGAATATGAACGTGTATGCTTGATCTGTTGAATGTTAGTATTGTGCACACATTGAGTCTGTTGACTCACCCCATTGTGGGACTTTTTTTCGGTGGTGAACAAGTGGTCTAACAGGACGGTGAACCTTGAGGTGGCCATGCTTCATTTGAAGATTTTATTTAATTTGGACTTTGTTTCTTTTTAGTACCTTTAATTTTATTTTTTTTGGGTTTTACTTGATGTAATAAGGCCATAAGGCCCAGTGGATTTTTCTTATTTTGCTTTACTCTTAACTATTACGTTGCGAACTTTTTTTTAAGACTAAAGTTTAAGATATGTATTTTTTTTAATAAACCTGAAAAATTATTTTGTCACCTTAATAAAAATTTGATTTTCAAATAGATTAAATGGGTTCCCAATCTGAGCCCAATCCACAACAACATTTTTCCAAAAATTATACAAATTTTGTCTAAGTAACAAAGAACTTGAAAATCGGTTAACTTAAGAAACAAACCAGATCCGGTTCAGGCTCGTGGGCCTAGTGTGGGGTGTTTTAGTTTGGTATCAGAGCCCAGTTTTAAACTCTCGGCCTGTGGGCTAAGGCCCAAAACATTTTCAAAGCGAGCCAAATGATTATCTTTGAAAAATAAGCAGGTTTTCTGGCATGGCACCTAAGTCTCCGACCCGCAGTCCACCAGGTAAGTACCCCTAACTCTATGTGTGATTCTGTGATTTATGAACTGTATAAGGGTAGAAAAGGCATGGAACGTAGAATAGAATGATAGGAACTTGAACCCTAGGACTAGTTTACTCAAACACAAACACATAAGACTTAATGCACTAAACAAACCTATGGCTAAGTCACTGAGCTAGGGTGTGGTAACCCCAGACGCATGTCTAGGATTGGATCCAAAGAGCACGGTATTTAAGCAGCCCTAGTGACTCACCTCCTCTTCGCAGAATCCTACAGTGCGTAGCTTCGGTTCACCCTAACTCGGAGGGCTCAATGGTGTGGCAACCTCATGCATGTCTAGGAATGGTTTCGTGGGAGCTTGGTATTTAAGCAATCCAGCGTGACTCACCTCCTCTCCACACGAATCCTGCACTGTGCGTAGCTTTGGTTCACCCCGACCAAGAGGGCTCACCATAGGCTAAACATAATGACTAAAACCCGAAAGGAACTAGCCATATTTTAAAAAAAAAGGAAGAGAGAACAAAACAACAAACCCTAGTTTTTCAAACTTTTAAAACTTTTTTAAATCGAGAAAATTATTTTTACAACATTTTCGAAAAACTCTTGATTTATTGAAAATTACAAAAATGCCCTTGGTGGTAAAATTACCAAAATGCCCTTGGTTTATAAAATGTTCAACTACTCAACAGCTTTACCAAAATTTCATTATTTTATAAACATTCAAAAACCTAATTTGTAAAATATCAAAATACCTTGATTTTGGAAAAATTACAAAATTGCCCCTAACTTACAAAATTACCAAAATGACCCTGATTTCTAAAATTTTTGCAACATCCCCATTTTTGAAGGAACAATTTTCGAAAAGAACCCTCAAAGTTTTACAACTTTTGAAATACCCCTAATTTATTAAATTTACAAATTTACCCTGATTTGTGAAAAATTACCAAAATACCGCTAAGGTAAAAATTACCAAATACCCCAGGTTTCAAATTTTTCCAAATTACCCGAGACTTTGAAATTTTCAAAATAATTTTGACAAAACACCAAGGAACATTTTCTTCCGAAAATTACGAAAATGCCCTCAGAGGACAAAATTACGAAAATACCCACGGTAGTGGAAAACAACAACAAAAAACTACAACGTTTCTCGAATGAACGAAAGTTCATACTTGTCCGATGGATGAATGAATGAATGGAAAAGACTATGTGTTTGTATGAATCTGAAAGAACCACTCTTAAATCCTTTTCATAAAACTCCTTCGCTGGTAAATAAGTGGAACAATGACTAATCCATAAAATTCCTTAATCAGATCTCGACGCTAGGAAATGAGCTCTAGAGGACGTGGTCGCCATGGACGAGGTAGAGGAAGGATGACTGTGTCAGAACCCATCAGATCGGGTCAGGGATCTGATAATGAAATACCACCGCCACCACCACCCCCAGCTGTTAATGTTGAGCAGCAGGCTCAGACGGGGGAAGATGCTGTGTCGCAGGTTGTGCTGCGAGTTTTGGAATTGGTGGTAGGTGCAGGAGGAAATTCAGGAAATCATAAGTCTATGCCTAAACGGCTCTGAGCTAATGGAGCTGAAATGTTTCGAGGAGTATCTGGAGTGGCACCCAGTACAGCTGAGTACTGGTTGGAAGCAACGGAGTGCATCATGGATGAGCTGGACTTGACCCCTGAGGAGAAGTTGAAAGGGATGGTGGCGTTGTTACGCGATAAAGCGTATCAGTGGTGGTTAACTGTTCGGGATGGTACCACGGCGGAAAATTTGACCTGGGAGTATGTTAGAGAGGCATTTCAGAAGAAGTATGTGGGAACCGGTATCTGAGATGAACAAAGGAAGGCTTTTCTAGGGTTGGTACAAGGGAGTAAGTGCATCGCGCAGAATATGAGGCGTAATTCACGAGGTTGAGCCACTATGCTCGAGGGGTAGTGGCAACTGAGCATGAACGCTGTGTCCATTTTGAGGACGAACTGAGGGACGATCTGAGACTGTTGATAGCACCGTATCAAGAGTGGGAATTCCCTGCTTTGGTGGAAAAGGCCAAGGTGGCTGAGGGGATTAAGGATGCTACCAAGCAGACTGTGGATAGGAATAAGGCCAAAAGAGGATTTGGGCCATCTGGAAAGGGTCATAAGAGGCCTAGGGTTGACGGGCCACGAAATCAACAAGCTGGTACGGGCTGGCAGTATCGCCCTTGTGAGCATTGTGGAAAGAGGCACTTGGGGGAGTGCTGGAGAAAGACGGGAGGATGTTTCAAGTATGGGTCCAAGGACCATATGCTTAAGGATTGTCCCAAGCAACCAGATGAGAGCCGATCGGCAGTACAGAGGGCTAGCCAGATTGGAAGAGGTGGGCAGCAGCCTCAACGGGGTCGTGGTTCGGCTAACAGAGGTAGTGGTGCTGGCAGAGGCCATGGAACACAGGGCTGAGGTACTACTAATACCGATGCAAGGCAACCGGGTTTGGTTTATGTGGTTCACCGGAGGGAAGATGGTGACGCACTGGATGTAATAACTGGTACGTTCTTTATTCATGACAAGCCCTATTTTGCTCTTATTGATGTGGACTCGACCCATTCCTATGTTGCATGTAGTGTAGTGGAAACATTAGGCCTAGACTCTGAACTCTCTGATAGGCAGATGATTGTAGTAAGCCCATTAGGCCAAACTGTAGTGGTAGACAAGATCTTTCGGAATGTACCCCTAGAGATTCAGGGAGTGAACTTTCGGGCAGATTTAATGGAGTTACCCTTCGGAGAATTTGAACTTATACTCGGCATGGATTGGCTAGTAGAACACCGAGCCGTGTTGGATTGTGCGATTAAACGGATGGAACTAAGAACCCCGGAGGATGAAGTGGTAGTAATGATAGGAGAAAGGAGGAACTACTTGTCTAACGTAGTTTCGACGAAGGTCGAAAAGATGGTTAAGAAAGGTTGCAAGGCATTCCTAGCCTTCATAAGTGCGATAGGTGGAAAGGAAGAAGGTATTAATGGAGTTAGGACGGTAAGGGACTTCGTGGATGTGTTTCCAGAGGAATTACCGAGAATACCCCCAGACAGGGAGGTAGAATTTGGAATTGATTTGCTACCCGGAACAGCTCCTGTGTCAATCGCTCCATGCCGAATGGCGCCAAAGGAGTTAGTGGAGCTCAAGGCTCAAATCCAAGAACTGTTGGATCGTGGGTTCATCCGACCCAGTGTGTCTCAAGTGGGAGTACCGGTCTATTTGTGAAGAAGAAGGATGGAACTATGCGTATGTGCATAGATTATCGCCGATTGAATAAGTGACCATTAAGAACAAATATCCTTTGCCAAGGATCAATGACCTGTTCGATCAACTGAAGGGAGCCGCAGTGTTTTCAAAGATCGACTTAAGGTCGGGATACCATCAGTTGAAGGTGAAGGAGGCTGATATCCATAAGACCGCTTTTAGGACAAGATACGGCCATTTTGAGTTTGTGGTGATGCCATTTGGGTTGTGAACACTCGGTAGCATTCATGGATATGATGAATCAGGTTTTCCAACCCTACTTGGATAGGTTCATCGTTGTGTTCATCGACGATATTTTGGTGCACTCGAAGTCGGAAGAGGAGCATGATAAGCATCTCCGAGTTGTGTTGGAAGTGTTAAGGGAGAAGAAGCTTTATGCCAAATTCAAGAAGTGCGAATTTTGGCTTAAGGAGGTGGCATTCCTAGGACATGTGGTATCCATGAAGGAATAAGAGTGGATCCTAGGAAGATCAAGTAGTGTTGGATTGGAAACCACCTAGGTCCGTGGTGAAATCAAGTTTCCTTGGCTTGGCAAAGCTATTACGAAGGTTTGTAGAGGATTCTCGTCAATAGTCGTGCCTTTAACAAAGTTGCTAAGGAAGGAAGTACCCTTCGAATGGACTAATAAGCAGCAGGAGAGCTTTGAAAAGCTTAAGAAGGTCTTGTGGAAGCTCTAGTGTTAATTCAAATTTGGAGGTAGGAAAAGATTTTGTGGTGTACTGTGACGCTTCGCATACGGGGTTAGGCTGTGTGCTAATGCAAGATGGCAAAGTAGTCGCTTATGCGTCACGGCAGCTAAGGCCTCATGAGGTTAACTACCCAACTCATGACTTGGAACTGGCAGCAGTGGTTTTTGCCCTTAAGGTTTGGAGGCACTACCTTTATGGAGAAAGGTCAGTTATCTACACAGACCACAAAAGTCTTAAGTACTTGTTGACTCAGAAGGAGTTGAACTTAAGGCAACGAAGGTGGGTGGAATTGTTGAAGGACTACGACTGTTCGATAGAATATCATCCGGGCAAGGCAAATGTGGTAGCCGATGCCCTGAGTAGGAAGGTTGTGTTAGATCTAAGGGCTTTGTTCGCTCATTTAAGTCTGTATGATGATGGAAGCCTGTTGGCAGAGTTACAAGTCAAGCCCACCTTGCTGAAGGAGGTGAAAGAGGGACAGTTGGCTGATAAGGACTTAAGTACTAAGTTACAGCAAGTACAGCAAGGAGGATTAAGGGACTATAACGTCACTGATAAAGAAGTATTATGCTACAAGGGAAAGGTCTGTATGCCGAGGGATAAGGAGTTGAGACAAAGGATTCTTCGGGAAGTGCATGGTAGCCCTTATGCTATGCATCCCGGAGGCATCAAGTTGTATAGAGATCTAAGGGAACAATTTTGGTGGCCTGATCTGAAACGAGAGGTGACTGAATTTGTGGGAAAATGTTTGACGTGTCAGCAAGTTAAGGCTGAACACCAGGTCCCATCAGGATTGCTTCAATCAATCGAAGTTCCCCAATGGAAATGGGAAAGAATTACCGTGGACTTCGTTAGTGGGCTTTCCCTTACGCCTACTAAGAAGGACTCGGTATGGGTGATAGTGGACCGTTTGACCAAATCCGCGCACTTTATCCCAGTAAGAGTTGATTATTCCCTTCAGAAGTTGGCCAAGTTATATGTGGCAGAGATTGTGAGGTTTCATGGAGTACCAATATCGATCATCTCTGATAGAGACCCAAGGTTTACGTCTCGATTTTGGAAGGCACTTCATCAAGCCTTAGGCGATGGGTTGGACTTCACCACGGCGTTTCATCCACAATCCGACAGGCGATCTGAATGAGTTATCTGGTGTTGGAGGATATGTTGAGGGCTATGTAATGGATTTTGAGGAAGTTGGGAAGATTACTTGCCTTTACCCGAGTTCGCCTACAACAACAGCTATCAAGCTAGCATTCGGATGGCACCATACGAAGCATTGTATGGAAGGAAGTGTAGAACACCTACTTGTTGGACCGAGTTAAGAGAACGCCGAGTTTTGGGTCCAGAATTAATGGCAGAAGCTGAAGAGAAGGTTGAGTTAATTCGGGCACGGTTGAAGGAAGCCTCTGATAGGCAGAAGTCGTACGTAGACCTTAAGCGGAAGGAAATAGAGTTTGAAGTGGGAGACTAAGTATTCCTAAAAATCTCACCTTGGAAGAAGGTAATGAGGTTCGGTCGAAAAGGGAAGTTAAGCCCAAGGTTTATAGGGCCTTATCGAGTACTGAAGCAAGTTGGGCCGATGGCATACCAATTGGAGTTGCCACCAGAGTTGCAGCAGATGCACGACGTATTCCATGTATACATGCTACGTCGCTACAGATCGGACCCATCTCATATGGTACCTGTTGAAGAGGTGGAACTAAGGCCAGACTTATCCTACGAGGAAGAGCCGATTCAAATCTTAGAACGTGATGTGAAAGTATTACGAAGGAAGTCCGTACCTCTAGTCAAAGTGTTATGGCGTAATCATGGAACGGAAGAAGCTTCGTGGGAGTCAGAGGAGACCATGCGACAGCAATACCCTCAACTATTTTAGTTAGGAAATTTCGGGGATGAAATTTTGTTTAAGGGGGGTAGAACTGTAACATCCTGAAAAGGGCCTATGCATTTTCAGTTTAATTGTATGAAATGACAAGTTTAAGCACTAAGAATAAATTTTTGATACTTTTGGAAACCTAGAAATGGAAATGGAAATGGAAATGAAAATGGAAATGAACACTTTTGGAAACTTGAACATTTTGGAAACCTGAACATTTTTGGAAACTTGAACATTTTGGAAACTTGAACATTTTGGAAACCTGAACATTTTTGGAAACCCGAACATTTTGGAAATGATTCAAAAATGGAAAGTAAACATTCTGAAACTTGGAAATGTAAGAAAATGGCAAGTTTACGAGCCGATCGAAAATTTTAGGAAACTTAGAAATGATTCAGAATGTCAAATTTTAAAGTTCAAAATAGTAAATAAGGGCAAGAGGGCCTTAAAAGAAAAAGTTGGAGAATTTTGACACAAACAAGGCTTGGAAAAGTGGCTGAAGATGCCACTTAAGGCCTATGGAAATGGCGTCACATGCAGGGGAAATAGGCCTGAGTTTGAGTCACTTGAAAAGCAAATAAATAAGTTTTATTTTTGCTTCCAGAAGGCTGAGGTGGACGGCATTGGTTTCTAGAAAAGGAGGTGTTTTATTTGCATAAATATGTGAATAATAAGTGATAAATAAAGGATTTTCTTTAATTGGATTATTTGAGGAGATAATTGATGGATTAAAGGCTTTTATTTTAAATAAAAGAGATAATATTATCACAAGGAAGATTGATGGCCAAGTCAAGGACTCTTGGACTAGCAATTTCGCTAAAGGAGGAGAATTTAGGCTATTCTCTCATCTTTTCTAGGCTTTGCTTAAAATTCCATAGCAAAACTCCTCTGCCGAATTTTCTTTTCATCTTTTCTTCTTCTCTTTTCTTCTTTCAAAGCCAAAACCTTTTCTTTTGATCTCGATTAAAACTCCATAGCCGAATCTCCGTGACTCTAGGCAAGGAAGCAATCGATTAAAGGCATTAAAGGTAAGGTTAAGCATTATTCAAATCCTTTTCTTTTCTATTTTGCGAAAGAGAAGGATCTAATCCTATTCTTGTTCATGGTCAATCTGCAAGGATCTCTCGGGATCTTTTACAACCGTCGAATACAAGGGGAATCTTTGGGAAACTCGAGGATCTAAGGTAAGATGTATGAATATTTGGTTAAGGGTGATGATTCATGTTTTCAAAGTTAGATTTAATCTAACATGAAGTTATAGGGATTTCGACATGCATATAAAGGAATCCTCTTCAGATTTGGAATTTGTATGGTAAGTGATATTCAGCCAAGGCTTATTTTTGATATTTGGAATTATTTTTCATTATTTCAAAAGCTGGAAACTCACATGGTTACATGATTTAGTGTTAGTCGATTTCAAAGAAAAGGGATACTAGCAATTTTTAGAACTTGATCAATCAAATCGGCAAGCAAGGTAAGTATTAGTAATACCATTCCTATTAGGATTTGGTTTTAAAAGCGAAAAGGTTATTAATGTGTGTAACACCCTAAAAATCCGAGTATTGATATATTGCATGATTTGGTGTTTAGATTATGAAGGAAAATTTTCTTACTCTTATTTTCGTGTTTATTATAGTCCTAAAGAAGAGTATAGCATAATTTGGGTAAGGAATAAATTTTATATTTGAGAATTTATTGAAGAGAAGCAAGTGTCATTAATACTTAAGTTAATTTAAGTGTTAATAAGTGACACAAGATGAGTACATGGCATGGTGGTGTTGGCGCATGAATTAGTGCATGAGGGAAGATGTTGAATCCTTAAATAGCATTTAGACAACTTTTATTTTGGTCTTCTATGGTAAGTGTCGGCCAAGCTTATTTATGGTAAGTGTTGACCTTGTTATTTATGGTTAATATATCAAAGGAATAAGGTAAGAGTGAATTTAAGGTAGGGAATCAAGAAAATATGGAAAGATATGGAGACATAGGGCAAGTATCAAGGAAGTGTTCTGGAAACAAATTCATGGTCATTTGACCAATGAATTTCGACGGCAATATGGCTAGGGGAGAGGTTGGCCGAATTTTGCTAGTAGCTTGGTAAGGGTTAGGAGTTTACTTTTGGTCATTTTTAGTTTTTGTGCAAAGTTTTGCAACTTTTCTCTCAACCTCTTTTCCTTTAGCCGAAATTGATCCTTGGTAAGCCATGATTATATTGACCAATTGGTCATTTTTGCTTTTCACTTTAGTGTTCAATTTTGTGCCTTTCTCATAGTGCCGATTCTACCAACACAAAAAGGCCATTCTTTTCTTTTCTTCTCCCCATTTCTGAATATACACCTCTCCCAAAAACTCATCTCTTTCTTCTTTCTCTTTTATTCTCTTTGAAAATTTAAACAACATCATCATCATTCTTCTCTCATCTTTTATTCTTGACACTTATAATTTCTCCATTATTTTTCTAATGGCGAATGTTGATGTACCCATAGCGAATCATTTTCTATTTCCTTTGGTCATATAGCGAATCCTCTATCTTTCACAAACATCATTTTCAATCCTTTCTTTTCAACCGTAGACAAAAGGGTAAGAAATTTTTTAGTTTCGTTTAGTTAGAAGTAGTCATGGCCGAATATTGATGGTGGTATGAAGGCTTTCTTAGATCGAAATAAACGTTCATTCTATTAACGTTTATTTATGTTATACTTTAGTGCGATAATGGAAGATCGGAAATCAAGTGGTCGCGAGTGACATAGAACGTTTGGATCGATTCTCCTTGTGGAACAAGAATATTTGTGGTAAGGAAATCTCACCTTTAAGATCTTTAGAATTTTATTTCGATATATTATTAGGATTAACGATCTTTTGATATTGAAGATCTTCAAAATAGGGAAGAAAAGGCGGTGTTTAGTTATCGTAAGAGGCGGATCCACTATTCCCCTAAGTATAAATGAAGGCGATGTCGGTAGTCAGGATTTTCCATCGGGTTGCGGACCATCTACCAAGGAAATCAATTATTTGAAGTAGTAAGAACTCCGAGCCTTTGTGCGTTAGTGGATTCTCATTAATAACGAATCGATAAGCGAGGAGAAACTAAAAATTGAAGTGATCCAAAATCAAGAGGGTAAGGTTTTGGATCAAATATCTATAACATATTTTGTTCATGATAATGTCCTAATAAGATCGTATTATGTTTAGGTGTTGAAGAGCGGGAAGGGTTAGTACTCACGATATCGAGGTGTGTAACTTCACACTTTTCTCGGGTTGGATGTCAATTGCGGTATTGAGTAAAATCGTAAAAACTACTAGATCGGTATAAAACATAATAACTGGTATTTCGACGAAAATACATGAAAATGACTAAAATTGTGAAAATTACAAAATGCCCTCGAGAAATTAATTGTTAATGTGTAAATTGTATGTCTCGTATAAATGGGCCAAAAAATATGCTAGATCGTTAAATGGGCCTAAAAGCCTGATAAATTGATAAATGGGCCGAAATCTCTGTTAGATTAATAATTGGGCCGAAATCTCTACTAGATCGATAATTGGGCCGAAATCTCTGTTAGATCGATAATTGGACCAAAATCTCTGCTAGATCGTAAATGGGCCGTAAACTCTATTAAATTGTTAAACGGGCTGAAATCCTTGCTAGATCGATAAATGGGCCGAACCCTTGCTAGATCGTAAATTTGGGCCTAAGATGTTAAATAGCTAATTGGGCCAAATGTTATTTTTGGGCCTTAATAAAAAAATAGAAATATTGACTCTTGTTAATGGGCCTTTTTAATAAAAATCATTGTATGATCATAGACTAGTTTGCATACATATTGCATGGGTTGGGAAATTGATGAAGAGAAGAAGGCCTGTTGCCAAAATCTAGTTCGGTGGCTCTGCCACAAAATTATGGCTATTTGCCTCTAGTTCGGTGGCTCTGCCACAAAATTATGGCTATTTGCCTCTAGTTCGGTGGCTCTGCCACAAATAATAATTGGCTCAATGCCTCTAGTTCGGTGACTTTGTCACAATCTAGTTTGGTGGCTTTGCCACAAATATAAAAAGGCTTAATGCCTACGATTGGTGTGACGGCGGGGTGGGTTGACTTGATCCCCACAGGTGTGTTGGTTGGTACGGGGGTGTGTAGCGGATGGAAATTAGGTTTGGGAGGGAAAAATTCATTTTTCATGCACATCATTATTCATGTTGTTAATTCTGTTAATGGGCTCAAGCCCAAATCCATAACTTGATAATCTGGCCCAGTGAACAAGTAAGTAAGTTATACACTAAGTTCTAAGTAACTCACTCCCTCAAAATTTTCATCTCAGGTAATGGAAACTGACGTGGACTTGGGCCGAGGATGACTTCGTGGAGGCCATCTGCAAAACATGGTTTATTAAACTTCAAACTTATTAATAAGTATTTTTACTATTTTGGGTTGATGTAATAAAGACCTCTATTAATACTTCATGGATTTTTTTTATGTGTGGTTGGATTAAACTATATTTTGGACATTTTATTATGGGCTGATGATTATATGATGTTTTTCTTAAAATAAATTGGGTTTTCAAATATACAAAATTCTTTTATAAATATTTTTAGTATTTTATCTTTTATATAATTTACTTAAGGATTTTTGATAATACAATATTAATGATGTTTTCAACTAATGTTTTCTCATATACATCAAATTTAAAATACTCTTTTGATTTTTACTAAACCTTGTACTTTAAAAAAATAATGTTGTAGATTTCGACTTACTGTAATTTTTAAAATAGCTCGATTCATGTAACAAACCAAATCTAGTCTTAATGCATAGACCGGGTTTGGAGTGTTACATTTAATGGTATCAGAGCCAGTTTCAAAAACTCGGTTGTGGTTTGGGTTCGCAAATAATTTCTGTATGAAATCGTTCAATTATATTTTAAAGATCAGTATGGCACCACAAGCATCCAGCAACAAGTCAAGTAAGTATTTATTGCTTAATGATTACTATGATGATCATAGGAACACTCTAGAACTTCTAGTTTTAGATGTGAAAAAGATCGTAGAGATTGAGACTATAGGATATGTTGCGAAAAATAACTTTATCTCTCAAATATCATAAAACATCATTAATAAACACCAAACAAATTTTTGATTCATAAAACTTGTAATCGATAAAACAAATAAGCCATCATGAGCACTAGAGGACGTGGTCGTGGGCGCAGAGACGTGGCCGTGGTAGAGGCCGAGGTGCTACAACTGAATCACCAAATCATATGCTGGAAATGGATGCACCTGCATCAATTGAGAGTGAGACGGGATCACGCGATCACATGGAAGAAGACAATGCTTTGACACAAGCCATGCTGCGAGTCCTAGAAAGGGTCGCTGGAACTAGAATTGGGCCAACAACTCGTGGGTCAATTTCGGAACGACTCAAATCCAATAATGCAGAAGTTTTAGAGGAGTCTCCGGTGTAGCTCTGAATGTGGGTGAATACTGGCTCGAAGCTGTGGAACGGATTATGGATGATATGGAATGCACTGTTGAGCAAAAACTAAAAGGAGTTGTGTCTTTGTTAAGAGACGAAGCATATCAGTGGTGGCTCACTGTTCGAGAAGGCACCAAAGCTGCACTGATTACTTGGGAATTCTTTAAAACCGCCTTCCAAGGAAAATATGTTGGAACGAGTTATGTAGACGCCCGAAGAAAGGAATTTCTGAATCTTGTCCAAGGAAGTAAGACAGTGGCAGCATATGAAGCTGAATTTTTACGTTTGAGCCGTTATGCTCGGACAATTGTATCAATAGATCATGAACGTTGTGTGCGTTTTGAGGATGGGCTTAATGATGAGCTGAGGGTTCTGATTGCCCCACAGCAAGTTAGAACTTTTTCCACGCTTGTGGAGAAGGCCAAGATAGTCGAAGAGGCTAAGAATTCAGAATGGCAAAACTAAGAAAGATTTAGAAACAAGAGAGAGACACAGCAGTCTGGCTCTTCAAAGAGATTCCAGAAGAGACCTCGGAATGATGAACCAGTTCAAGGTAGAACACCGGTAACTAATAATCAAAGTCGAGATTGTGCTGAATGTGGAAAAAGACATTTTGGAAAGTGTTGGAGGAAAACGGGCGCTTATTACAAATGCGGTTCAATGGATCATCAATATAAAAAATTATCCTCGACGTATGGATACGACTCAAGAAGTTCGTAATAATGATGTACAACCGGCCAGAGGTACTCAACAACCACCGAGAGGTCGTGGACCAGGTCGTGGTGGTAATGGGGCTGGTCGTGGTCAAGGTGCACCGGGTCGAGGCAATGGTCCCAGAGGGAATGCAAATGCAAGACGACCTAGATCGGTTTATGCGGTTAGACGCATGAGGACGAGAATGTACCGTATGTGATAATCGGTACGTTCTTCATCTTCGATGTACCTGTTATTGCTTTAATAGATATTGGCTCTACCCACTCATATATTGCTAGTGCCATATCTGAAAACCTGAATTTAGAATCTAAAATTACCGATAGTGAGATGACAGTAATTAGTCCTTTAGGACAGTCGGTAATTGTTAATAAAATGTTTAAAGACGTGCCCTTGGAAATTCAAGGAGAGGTATTCTTGGCAAACTTGATGGAACTGCCTTTCGGCGAGTTCGATCTCATTCTAGGTATGGATTGGTTAGTTAAACATCGAGCGCAATTGGATTGTGCTGAAAAACGAATGTCAGTAAGAACCTCGGATGAAAAGAAAGTCATAATGATTGGTGAACGAAAGAACTACTTGGCAAATGTGGTATCTGCATTAAAGGCAGAGAAGTTGGTTCGGAAAGGATATGGAGCATTCCTAGCCTTTATCTGTGCTTTAGATGCCAAAGAGTTATCTGTGAATGATGTGAGGACGGTGAAGGAATTTCCCGATGTATTTCCAAAGAACTTCCTGGTATACCTCCAGATTGGAAAGTAGAATTTGGCATTGAGCTTTTGCCTGGGACAGCTCCAGTGTCCATTGCTCCTTATAGAATGGCACCAAAGGAGTTGGCTAAGCTTAAAGCTCAAATTCAAGAATTGCTAGATCGGGGATTTATTCGACCAAGTGTGTCTCCACGGGGAGCACCAGTTTTGTTTGTCAATAAGAAGGATGGATCGATGCGTATGTGCATTGATTACAGACAATTGAATAAATTGACGATCAAGAATCGGTATCCTCTGCCGAAATTGACGACTGCTTGATCAATTAAAAGGAGCTTGCTTTTCTCCAAAATTAATTTGAGGTCGGGTTATCACCACTCAAGGTGAAAGAAGCGGACATTTATAAGACGGCATTTCGGACTCGTTATGGACATTATGAGTTTGTTGTGATGCCGTTTGGATTAACCAATGCACCACCGTATTTATGGACATGATGAACTGAGTCTTTCAACCATATTTAGATCGGTTTGTGGTAGTGTTCATAGATGACATATTGGTTTATTCAAGAAGCGATGAGGAGCATGACACGCATTTGCGGATAGTATTACAGCTACTTCGTGATAAGCAACTATATGCCAAATTTAGTAAATGCGAATTTTGGCTAAAAGAAGTGACTTTCCTTGGTCATGTGGTATCAGCTGAAGGAATAAGGGTGGATCCTCAAAAAATTGAGGCTATTCTGGATTGGAAACCACCAACGTCGGTAGCTGAAATTTAGAGTTTCTTGGGTTTGGCTGGATACTATAGACGTTTTGTAGAGGGGTTTTCGTTGATTCCTGCACCCCTAACTAAACTGTTGTGGAAGGGAGTTTTGTATAATTGGACTGAAAAGCAGCAAGAGAGTTTCGAGAAATTGAAGAAAATCCTGACGGAAGCTCCAGTTTTGATTCAGCCGAAGGCTGGAAAAGAATTCATTATTTATTGTGATGTGTCTCACACGGGTCTGGGTTGTGTGTTGATGCAAAATGGAAAGGTGGTGGCCTATGCTTCTCGTCAATTGAGACCGCACGAAGTAAACTACCCTACTCATGATTTGGAGTTAGCTGCTATGGTCTTTGCTTTAAAGATTTGGAGGCACTATCTCTATGGTGAGAAATCTATAATCTACACGGATCACAAGAGTCTTAAATACCTCCTTACCTAAAAGGAGTTGAATTTAAGACAAAGAAGATGGTAGAATTATTAAAGGATTATGATTTCTCAATCGAATATCATCCTGGAAAGGCTAACGTGGTAGCTGACGCGTTAAGTCGTAAGGCAGTATCTAGTTTGAGAGCATTGTTTTCTCATTTGAGTTTGTATGAGGATGAAAGTTTGTTAGCAGAACTTCAGGTGAAGCCACTGTGGTTGGAACAAATCAAGGAAAAACAGACATCAGATGAAAAATTGGGACCTTTACTTTAACAAGTCAAAAATGGTGAAATCGAGGAATTTGGAATAAACACGGAAGGTGTGTTGTGCTTTCGAGGAAGAGTATGTATGCCTAAGGACTCAGATCTGAGGCAAATGATTCTACGGGAGGCACATAGTAGCCCTTATGCTATGCATCCCGGAGGAAATAAGATGTATCGAGATCTCCGTGAATGATTGGTGGCGTGGTTGAAGCGGGAGATTTCAGAGTTTGTGGGAAAATGTTTGACTTGTCAGCAAGTGAAGGCAGAACATCAATTATCGTCTGGATTGTTACAACCGGTAAAAATTCCTCTTTGGAAATGAGAACGGATAACTATGGATTTTGTTAGTGGGTTACCTTTAACACCTACTAAGAAAAATTCTGTTTGGGTAATTGTTGATAGTTTGATAAAGACTGCTCATTTCCTACCGGTTAAATCGGATTATTCATTGCGAAGTTGGTGAAGTCGTATGTATCTGAAATTGTGAGGTTGCATGGGTACCAGATCTATTATATCGCATGAGATCCCGATTTACATCACGATTTTGGAAAGCTCGCATGAAGCCTTAGGGACAAAGTTGAATTTCAAGATCGGCTTTTCATCCTCGGTCGGATGGTCGATCGAGAGGGTAATTCAGATATTGGAAGATATGTTAAGGGGATGTGTAATCGATTTCAAGGGTAGTTGGGAGGATTTTCTATCACTGGCAGAATTTGCATATAACAACAGTTATCAGTCGAGCATTCAGATGGCACCTTACGAGGCATTGTATGGTCGTAAGTGTCGCTCTCTCCTATTTGTTGGACCGAGTTAGGCGAATGATGATGTTAGGTCTGAGATGATATCTGAAACAGAGGAAAAGGTAAAAGTTATTCGAGCACGGTTGAAAGAAGCCTCAGATAGACAGAAGTCGTATGCAGACCTGAAGCGAAAGGATATCGAGTATGATGTGGGGGATCAGGTTTTCTTGAAGGTCTCACCTTGGAAGAAAATTTTCGGTTTGGGAAGAAGGGCAAGTTGAGCCCTAGATATATTGGACCATACCGTGTGGTGAAGCGAGTTGGTCCAAAGGCCTATCGATCGAATTACCTCCTAATTGAGCCAAATTCATAATTTTTCATGTTTCCATCTTTGAGGCGCTATAGATCGGATCCTTCGCACATAGTACCTAGTAGAAGAAGTGGAATTGAATTGATTTGTCTTTTGAGGAGGAACCAAGGGAAATCTTAGGCCGAGATGTTAAAGTGCTAAGAAAGAAAATCGTGCCATTGGTCAAAGTTCTATGGCGAACCACGAGTGGAGGAAGCTACGTGGGAGCTGAGGATGCAATTCGGCAACAATACCCTCACCTCTTTCAACTGTAAATTTCGAGGACGAAATTTTCTTTAAGGAGGTAGAGTTGTAACACCCTAAAAATCCGAGTATTGATATATTGCATGATTTGGTGTTTAGATTATGAAGGAAAATTTTCTTACTCTTATTTTCGTGTTTATTATAGTCCTAAAGAAGAGTATAGCATAATTTGGGTAAGGAATAGATTTTATATTTGAGAATTTATTGAAGAGAAGCAAGTGTCATTAATACTTAAGTTAATTTAAGTGTTAATAAGTGACACAAGATGAGTACATGGCATGGTGGTGTTGGCGCATGAATTAGTGCATGAGGGAAGAGGTTCGAATCCCTTAAATAGCATTTAGACAACTTTTATTTTGGTCTTCTATGGTAAGTGTCGGCCAAGCTTATTTATGGTAAGTGTTGACCTTGTTATTTATGGTTAATATATCAAAGGAATAAGGTAAGAGTGAATTTAAGGTAGGGAATCAAGAAAATATGGAAAGATATGGAGACATAGGGCAAGTATCAAGGAAGTGTTCTGGAAACAAATTCATGGTCATTTGACCAATGAATTTCACAACAATATGGCTAGGGAGAGGTTGGTAGAATTTTGCTAGTAGCTTGGTAAGGGTTAGGAGTTTACTTTTGGTCATTTTAGTTTTTGTGCAAAGTTTTGCAACTTTTCTCTCAACCTCTTTTCCTTTAGCGAAATTGATCCTTGGTAAGCCATGATTATATTGACCAATTGGTCATTTTTGCTTTTCACTTTAGTGTTCAATTTTGTGCCTTTCTCATAGTGCCGATTCTACCAACACAAAAAGGCCATTCTTTTCTTTTCTTCTCCCCATTGCCGAATATACACCTCTCCCAAAAACTCATCTCTTTCTTCTTTCTCTTTTATTCTCTTTGAAAATTTAAACAACATCATCATCATTCTTCTCTCATCTTTTATTCTTGACACTTATAATTTCTCCATTATTTTCTCTAATGGCCGAATGTTGATGTACCCATAGCCGAATCATTTTTCTATTTCCTTTGGTCATATAACCGAATCCTCTATCTTTCACAAACATCATTTTCAATCCTTTCTTTTCAACCGTGGATAAAAGGGTAAGAAATTTTTTAGTTTCGTTTAGTTAGAAGTAGTCATGGCCAAATATTGATGGTGGTATGAAGGCTTTCTTAGATCGAAATAAATGTTCATTCTATTAACGTTTATTTATGTTATACTTTAGTGCGATAATGGAAGATCGGAAATCAAGTGGTCGCGAGTGACATAGAACGTTTGGATCGATTCTCCTTGTGGAACAAGAATATTTGTGGTAAGGAAATCTCGCCTTTAAGATCTTTAAAATTTTATTTCGATATATTATTAGGATTAACGATCTTTTGATATTGAAGATCTTCAAAATAGGGAAGAAAAGGGCGGTGTTTAGTTATCGTAAGAGGGGTAGATCCACTATTCCCCCTAAGTATAAATGAAGGGCGGTATCGGTAGTCCGGGATTTTCCACCGGGTTGCGGACCATCTACCGAAGGAAATCAATTATTTGAAGTAGTAAGAACTCACGAGCCTTTGTACGTTAGTGGATTCTCAGCGAATAACGAATCGATAAACGAGGAGAAACCGAAAATTGAAGTGATCCAAAATCAAGAGGGTAAGGTTTTGGATCAAATATCTATAACATATTTTGTTCATGATAATGTCCTAATAAGATCGTATTATGTTTAGGTGTTGAAGAGCGGGAAGGGTTAGTACTCACAATATCGAGGTGTGTAACTTCACACTTTTCTCGGGTTGGATGTCAATTGCGGTATTGAGTAAAATCGTAAAAACTACTAGATCGATATAAAACGTAATAACTGGTATTTCGATGAAAATACATGAAAATGACTAAAATTGTGAAAATTATGAAAATGCCCTCGAGAAATTAATTGTTAATGTGTAAATTGTATGTCTCGTATAAATGGGTCAAAAATATGCTAGATCGTTAAATGGGCCTAAAAGCCTGATAAATTGATAAATGGGCCGAAATCTCTGTTAGATTAATAATTGGGCCAAAATCTCTACTAGATCGATAATTGGGCCGAAATCTCTGTTAGATCGATAATTGGGCCAAAATCTCTGCTAGATGGGCCGTAAACTCTATTAAATTGTTAAACGGGCTGAAATCCCTGCTAGATCGATAAATGGGCCGAACCCTTGCTAGATCGTAAATTTGGGCCTAAGATGTTAAATAGCTAATTGGGCCAAATGTTATTTTTCGGCCTTAATAAAAAAATAGAAATATTGACTCTTGTTAATGGGCCTTTTTAATAAAAATCATTGTATGATCATAGACTAGTTTGCATACATATTGCATGGGTTGGGAAATTGATGAAGAGAAGAAGGCGTGTTGCCAAAATCTAGTTCGGTGACTCTGCCACAAAATTATGGCTATTTGCCTCTAGTTCGATGGCTCTGCCACAAAATTATGGCTATTTGCCTCTAGTTCGGTGGCTCTGCCACAAATAATAATTGGCTCAATGCCTCTAGTTCTGACTTTGTCACAATCTAGTTCGATGGCTCGCCACAAATATAAAAAGGCTTAATGCCTACGATTGGTGTGACGGGGGTGGGTTGACTTGATCCCCACAGTGTGTTGGTTGCTACGGGGTGTGTAGCGGATGGAAATTAGGTTTGGGAGGGAAAATTCATTTTCATGCACATCATTATTCATGTTGTTAATTACATTAATGGGCTCAAGCCCAAATCCATAACTTGATAATCCGCCCAAAGAACAAGTAAGTAAGTTATACATCGAGTTCTAAGTAACTCACTCCCTCAAAATTTTCATCTCGTAATGGAAACCGACGTGGACTTGGGCCGAGGATGACTTCGTGGAGGCCATCTTGCAAAACATGGTTTATTAAACTTCAACTTATTAATAAGTATTTTTACTATTTTAGGTTGATGTAATAAAGACCTCTATTAATACTTCATGGATTTTTTTTATGTGTGGTTGGATTAAACTATATTTTGGACATTTTATTATGGGTGATGATTATATGATGTTTTTCTTAAAATAAATTGGGTTTTCAAATATACTAATTCTTTTATAAATATTTTATTATTTTATCTTTTATATAATTTACTTAAGGATTTTGATAATACAATATTAATGATGTTTTCAACTAATGTTTTCTCATATACATCAAATTTAAAATACTCTTTTGATTTTTACTAAACCTTGTACTTTAAAAAAATAATGTTGTAGATTTCGACTTACTGTAATTTTTAAAATAGCTCGATTCATGTAACAAACCAAATCTAGTCTTAATGCATAGACCGGGTTTGGGGTGTTACAATGTGTTTTATATGATGGGCGGAATATAGGAATTAATAGATCTAAAGTTAGATCGGGATTTTCGAGATCTCAAGGAACCTATTAAGTGGATCAGGTGTGTACTCACACTAACTTTCGATATATCATATAGCAATTATTTTAATATATGAATATGCATAAGAATGTGAATGTGGCAAAGTACCACAGATGTGGTAAGAGTACCTGTGCGCTTCCTACTTCTGATAGGATTATGAATATGATATATTTTGAACCTATGAATAGTAACATGAATGAGAATTAAGTATGTTATGCATGATATAAAATTTATGGGGCATTCGGGATCTATGTGAAAGGGGAAGAAGGTGTTGACTTCGGTCTCACCAACGGAATATGGTGACTACGGTCACAAAATTTGAATATGGTAACTCCGGTTACATTATCTAAATTTGGTAACTTTGGTTACATTATTTGAATATGGTGTCTAATGACACAAATTATATGGGCGATGAGCACGTCGACTGTAGTTACTGCCTTCGATGGTGTGTAGCGGATGGAGGGTTGACTTAGTAGTCCCCACGGTGTGACTGGCAGGTACGGGTGGTGTGTAGCGGATGGTCAAATAGGCTTGGGTTTGGGTTGCATCATCATTTTTATATGAATATGAATGTGTATGCTTGATCTGTTGAATGTTAGTATTGTGTACACATTGAGTCTGTTGACTCACCCCATTGTGGGACTTTTTTTTCAGGTGGTGAACAGTGACTGACCGGGACGGTAGACCTTGAGGTGGCCATGCTTCATTTGAAGATTTTATTTAATTTGGGCTTTATTTCTTTTTAGTACATTGAGGTGGCCCAGTGGATTTTTCTTATTTTGCTTTACTCTTAACTATTAACGTTGCGAACTTTTTTTTAAGACTAAAGTTTAAGATATGTAATTTTTTTTAATAAACCTTAAAAATTATTTTGTCACCTTAATAAAAATTTGATTTTCAAATAGATTAAATGGGTTCCCAATCTGAGTCCAATCCACAACAACATTTTTCCAAAAATTATACAAATTTTGTCTAAGTAACAAAGAACTTGAAAACCGGTTAACTTAAGAAACAAACCAGATCCGGTTCAGGCTCGTGGGCCGGGTGTGGGGTGTTTCACTATCAACTAAATCCCACACTTGATTTCTTTCAAATTGATTTAATTCTTCTTGCATATCCATTATCCAAAATTCGTCATTTAAAGCATCATCAATGTTTGTAAGTTCTATTCAAGAAAGTATTTCTAATTGAAGATCTAATAATTACCCATTTAGATGGATCACCAATGACGTGTCCATCCTTAACATATGAAAGCTCTCTTGAGTGGTTAGATTCTCTTTCAACATGAGTTGGTTCTAGGAGTTCAACTCACTTACGCCTTGATCTACATGTGATGCTTGATTTTTCTCAACTTGATGTATTTTTACATCATTAAAATCAATAGTTTCCTTTCTAGAAGGAGAGTTAGATTCATAAAAAA
Organism: Gossypium rotundifolium; assembly: GCA_025506655.1. Classification (NCBI taxonomy): domain Eukaryota; kingdom Viridiplantae; phylum Streptophyta; class Magnoliopsida; order Malvales; family Malvaceae; genus Gossypium; species Gossypium rotundifolium. Next base: position 121,771,531 of record CP106731.1, read on the forward strand.
TAACATGTATAGATTCTTTTACAACAATGGTTCTCTTGTTATAAATTCTATAAGCTTTAGAATTTGTGGAATATCTAAGAAAAATACCTTCATTACTTTTGGCATCAAATTTTCCTAAATTTTCTTTTCCATTATTCAAAACAAAACATTTGCAACCAAAAGGATGAAAGTGGCTTATGTTAGGCTTGCTTCCTTTAAAAAGTTCATAAGGTGTTTTATTTAAAATAGGCCTAACCATAGATCTATTTATAATATATCAAGAAGTGTTCATGGCTTTCGCCCAAAAATATCTTGGCAAATTATTTTCACATAACATGGTTCTAGCCATTTCTTCTAAGGTCCTATTTTTCCTCTCAACAACTCCATTTTGTTGAGGAGTTCTAGGTGTCAAAAAATTGTGACTAATACCATGTTCATTACAAAAATTATTAAAGCCAAGGTTTTCAAATTCTTTTCCATGATCACTTCTTACACTTGAAATTGAATATCCCACTTGGTTTTGAATCATTTTACAAAAAGTAATAAATATTTCTAAAAATGCATCTTTTGAAAACAAAAATAAAACCCATGTATATCTACAATAATCATCAACAATAACAAATCCATATTGTTTACCTCCTAAACTCTTAGTTCTAGTGGGTCCAAAAATTTCAGTATGAATAAGTTGGATTACTCTAGATGTAGAGACTATATTTTTAGACTTAAAAGATGCTATTCTATGTTTACGCTTTAGCACATGCATCACATACTTTATCAAAGTCAATAGGAAAGTTAGGGATGCCAACAACAAGTTCATTTTTAATAAGCTTTGAAATAACACCCATGCTTGTGTATCCTAATCTTATATGCCATAGACAACATACATTTTCATTATTAGCCATAAAGAAAATATTAGAGGAAGATATGTCACCAAGATGCACCATAAAAATATTACCTACCCTATGTCCTACAAAAAGTATCATATTATTTACAATATCTACAACTTTGCACCCATTAGACTCAAATACTACTTTGAATCCCTTATCACAAAGTTGATTAATACTAAGGAGGTTATGCTTAAGACCATTGTCATAAAGCACATTCTTAATGAGAGTGGAAGAATTTGTGCGTATAGAACCAATACCTTCAATAAGCTCTTTGGAGTTATCACCAAATGTAACTTCTCCTCCATTCTTTGGCATTAGTTCCATGAAATGGCTTTTGTCATTGGTCATGTGTCTAGAGCATCCACTATCAAGGTACCATGAGTTCTTCTAGATTTTCTTACCTTGAAGCAATGCTCTTCCTCCTACAAGCACAAAGTTAAAGTTTGGATTTTTGTACCAAAACTTTCTTGGGTCCATTAGCATTAGTCTTAACAACTTTTTTCCCATTAGGAATCCACTTTTTTAAAGCATACTCATTTTGAGATGTGTATAATTCTTTTGGAATCCACACACTTTTAGTGAGTTTACTTCTAGATGTGAGCTTCCTTATAGAACATACTTGTCTATAATGCCCCTTTTTTGTGACAATGTATGCATGAGAGTGAGACAGCATAAATATAGATTGGTTTCTCAAAGAAATTTTTAAAATTTCTTTCTCTTTGTAAATTTACAAAACCTAAGCCACTCTTGTCAAAGAAGGCTCTTTGAGATTCAATCATATCATTTAGTTTTTGTTGTAGAACATAGAAAAGAAATTATGCAAGTTCTTATTATTTAAAATCAAATCATCAAATTGAGCTTGCAAATCGTTAATTTCTTTTGTATTTCCTCTTTAGTTATGATTAGAGAATTATTTTCCTCCTCTAATTTTGAAATCATTTTCTTATATTTGGAGTTCATAGTTTCGAAATCTATAGCTAATTCATCAAAGGCATCTTGTAATTCTTCAAAAGTATATTCATTTAATTCACTAGAAGTTAGGATTAACTTTGGTTCTTCAATAGCCATAAGACATGGGTTGGCAACTTCATTGTCCTCATCACTACAGATGAATCGCTATCACTCCAAGTTGCCATCATGGATTTTTCTTTTCTTTTAATTCCCCTTTCTTCTTCAATTGTGGACAATCAAATTTAATGTGACTCAACTTTTTGCACTTATAGCAAATGATTGGGTCCTTTTCCTTCTTGCTTGGTTCACCCTTGATGATGTCTCTTCTTGGGAATCTTTTGGCTTTGTTGAAATTCCTGAATTTTTTGAGTTTCTTTGCAAACATAGCCTTATCCTCCTCATGATTATCATTACTAGAGTCTTCATCCTTCTCACAAGTTGTTGATTTAAAGGCAAATCCCACTTTCTTTGGAGCTTCTTTGATTTCTTATGTATTGTGATTGATCTTTATTTCATATGTCAACAAGGGACCGATGAGCCCATCAAGGGAGAGTGAGTTGAGATCTTTTGATTCTTCTATTGTCGTCACTTTAGGTTCCTAATACTTTGGAAGACTATTCAACATCTTCTTCACCATCTCCTTGTTAGGATAGATCTTACCAAGGGCTTTGAGATAATTGATGATATGGGTGAAGCGATTGGACATCTCTTTGATTCCTTCTTCCAGTTTTTCCTAGCAACTCATAATCAAGGGTGAGAAGACTTATCTTGGACTCTATAACTCTATTTTTCCCTTCATGGGTATCTTCAAGCTTGTCTCATATCTCTTTTGCATTGTCACACAAGGAGACTCTATTGTACTCATTTGGACCAAGAGCACAAAATAGAGTGTGCATAGCTTTTGCATTTAATTACACCTTCTTGATATCATTATCATCCCATTCACTCTCTTCCTTTGGGACAATAACACCTTTGACCCTCTTCCTTGGAATAGATGGCCCATCTGTAATTATCCTCCAAACTTCATAGTCATTAGCTGGGATGAATATCTTCATTCTTGTTCTCCAATAAGAGTAGTTGGTGCCATTGAATAAAGGAGGCCTCATGGTGAAATGCTATAACAGTCCAGTTTAAACCCCAGTTGGATAGTGGTTTCGGGACCACAAATCTTACTCAAAAAAATATTTTAATATTATTTTTAGTGTCTACAGCATGTTAATTTACGTGTGTGAAAGTTTCGTGTGAAAGTTTTATCGTTTGTGTGCTCGATTTAGTTAAAAGGACTTAATCGCGTAAAATGAAAAATTAGCATGCTATATGTAAATGTATCTATTTGCTATGGCTATTATTATATGGAGTCCTTAAGTTGTAATTTAATCATTAGAATTATGCATGGACGAAAATAGACAACCATTAAATAGTTTTCTAAATAAATCATTAAGGTTAAAATTGTAAAATGTATATTAACATGTATTAAATAAACATGTGTTCATCTTTCTTGGCCGAATCTAAGAAGAAAAATAAAGCTTTGGAAGCTTTAAACATTTGACACCTTTGGGAGCTTAATTCGGGTATGTGTTTTGCTCAATTTTTAATAATTTTTATGTTTTTGAGATCGTTGCTTTGTAATCTATCAAGTCCATGTCTCAATTTCTGAATTTGATGATGATTTTGTGTTTTTTCATTGTTGAAAGTTTGATGAATCTTGTTTTTGATGATAGGAAATAAATATATGTTGTTAGATTAATATGTTATGTATTTGAATTTTTGATGACTTTGAGTAATTTGGGCTAAATTGTGAAAATAATAAATTGAGGGACTAAAATGTGAAATAAATGAAATGTGTGGACTTATATGAGCTTAGTGAACATTCAACCAAGCTATAGTATGGTCAAATTTTGAATATTTTGTATTTTGTTAAATAGGGACTAATTTGTGAAAAATGTGAAATGTAGGGGCAAAAGTGCAATTTGCCCATTTATGTGTTTTTGGATGAATTTAAATGAATTTATGAATAAATAAGTTAAATTTTTATTAATTTAGATGAAGAAAAGAGGAAATCAGAATTGGATCGAGGGAAATCTAAAGTTGTCGAATAGTCGTCTCGGTTCGTTCATCTTCGTCCGAGGTAAGTTCATAAGTAAATAAATGTCATTAAATTTGATTGTATATATTTTATTTGTGCCGAATTGAATTATTACTTGTATATATATGTTCAAGTCGAATTTGTATAAGTATGGGAGAAGTATTTACAAGCCTGAATTGATCGAGTTACGACGTTCGAAAGCCCTGTACGAACCTTAGGAATAGTTAGGATACATATGTCATGACATAGGATTTTCGATATGTGATTTCGTGTAAGACCACCTCCGGGATGTTGGCATCGACTTGTGATTTACGTGTAAGACCCTATCTGGGATAGTGGCATCGATGTGTGATTACATGTAAGAACACGTCTGGGACGTTGGCATTGTACGAGATTTTTGACTATCAGAGTATCCTTTTTAATTTTGAATGGTTCAACGGGCAATATCGAGTTAAGATCGAATGTGAAATCGAGCTAAAAAGTCAAGTATGTGCTAAGTTAAATGATTGAAAAAGTAAGGTAAGTATATGCTTGAGATGAATATATGAAATATGCAATATGAAAGTGAGAATTATATATGCTTATGAATATATTTGTATTCACCAAGTTAATATATTTTGATATTGTTCATTGATGGTATATGAGTTCCAAGTATGAAAAAAATGTGTATTTGATTAAAGATTGCTTGATTTGGCCTAGTTGATTTAATGTTAATGTTCAATTATTTGCTTATGACTTACTAAGCTATTCAAGCTTACTGTGTGTGTTCATTTATTGTTTTATATATTTTGAAAGCTAGTTACGAACTCGGGGATCGTCAAGGAAATCTATCACACTATCAATCGCTATTTCGGTACTTTTAAAGCTTGAATTTCGAATCTATGTCATGTATAGTCTAGTATTTGTTTTGGTTAGTTTTGAGGTTGTAATTATAAAGCCATGCAAAAATGGCTAAATATGATGTTTAAGTTTATGAAATTTTGGTCATGATATATATGTATGATATGCTTGGTATGATTTGCCATGGTGGTTTGATATAATTTGATTCAAGTGAATTAGGGATGGTTAATGAATGAGTTTTATGTGATGGTTAATATTTACGTGTATTCGATTGTGATTTAAATTGTTTTAAGGTATGTTTCATGGTTTATATACTTGAAATGGTTGGTTTATAAGTTGGTATTGAGTAGTGAATGGTATTAAGGTTATTCGGCTATGTAATTAACTTATTTGGAAGTGCATTTTGTGGTATAGTTTGTGTGTGAGGATGAACATGTGTTTCGGTTTGAATAATATGATATTGGATGGACAATTCTTGGATTTATGTTTCATGTATCTATAAGCTACGGGATAACTTTGATATGAATTGGGAAAATTAGTATATATATATATATATATATGTGTGTGTGTGTATTTTATGTTCGGCTATGCTATTTGACCAATTAGGTTCGGTTTATATAGGCATGAATGTATATGTTTTGAATGTTATCAAGCGAAAATGAAATAAATAAGTTTGGTATAAGGTTCAAATTTTATATGTGGTTGGTCTAGTGATTGATTTTGTAATGGTATATATGATGAATTTAGTTGATGGTATAATGGACATTTTGATTTAGTTTGTATTGGTTTAGTATGCATATGTTTTATGCTTGATTGGTTGATCATTTTGGGTTTCGTTTTTAAATAGCACAAAGAATGGTTAAAGAGGTTAATGTTATGACATTGTTGTTAGCTTATAAACTAGACATGAAATATGTTATAATTCATACGCAAAGATGCCATAAATTCGATGTGATTAATTGCACATGTGATTATGATGTTTAAAAGCATCATTTGATCCTTTTTTATGAAATTGACCTTGTAACAGCCCAAACCCGGCCCAAACGCTTAGACCGAATTTGGTTTGCTATGGAGAAAAACCTTTTGAAATCTTTTAAAACCGGTTTAAGTTTTTGATATAAGAAAGCGTTTTGTTAAAACAGTTGAGGTGTACAAATCCCATACTTGAATTTACTTTGAAAATATTTGTTAAGTCAAGTTATTATGTATATTTTATATGTACCCGATGGTACTTGAAAACCCTTTACGATTGCTTTGGAAAAACATGCGAATTCATTCTTATAAACAAAAAAAAAAGTTTAAAACGAATGTTCAAGCATATAACAATAATAAAATAATTTTAGGAGGCCTTATTACAACCCAATTAAAATCAACCAAAAATAAAGAAAATAAATGTAAGAGAATCAAAATTTAAGTCTAGTAAACTAAAATCCCACTGCATGGCCACCTCAAGTCCCTCCGGCTCCATATCCGCGAACTACGTGTCACCTGAAAAAAAATAAAGGAGAAGGTGAGTCACCAAGACTCAGTATGTAACCCTTCCCCGTAAATACCACATCATACACAGCTTTATAACATATTAACATGCATTAAGTCATGTACCCAACCTAGCCAACCAAACGCCTGTCTACCCCATTGTGGTACCAAACCACTTTGGTGGTGTCAAACCACGGTGACGATAGTCACGATGTGATACCAAATCACTTTGGAGGTGCCAAACCTCCGTGTCCGAAGACACAAATCGGTTGATGGGGCCAACCCATCGCGTGATACCAAATCACTAGCGTCAATCCCATATCTCAAAGTGGGGCCAACCCACGGTGGTGCTAAGCCACGGGACGAGACGCTATGAGGTGCCAAACCTCTGAGGTACCAAACCTCCGGTGACCGTAGTCACAGCAGTGTTACCAAAACACCGTGTCCGCCGACACAATGTAACTGCCCCTTCACTCATCAACCCATATCAAATCATTGTATAACAAATTTCATGCCATCAGATATTTAAGTTACAACTAAATTCATGCCATGCTTCCCAAAAGCATTAAATAGCAACACATATTAACAGGTACTTACTTGAATCGTCACTTATACCAATACGGTATTAAATCCAATGCTACATAAACCAGAGTTAGCATTCACAACATTTAGCAAAGTTAATAAGTCATAACGTGTGTATGTACACACCTGTCGCCAATGAGAAGTCTAAATCCCGAAAAGAGAAGTCGGCCACCCTAGATCTATTGTCCCTATATTCGGCCAAAACATGAGTTAGTATTATGGCCTATTCGGCCAACCCAATTTAATTCCAAAGAGTTATCATTTGAAACCCGAGATCTTACCTTGCTCTGACTTGGTTTCTAACAACCCGAATCCTTATACGGGTTCCCTAGCAATCGGCCAACCTTTAGTACCAAACAAGATTAGTTTCAGCTTTTCCAATTATCCACTAAAAGGTTTAGAAAGATTTGACTTACCGTCAACTTACCAAATTCAGTTGATAGAGAATGGAGACTTGAACCGATTACTTCAAGATCTCAAAACACCTAGACAGAATCGGTTTCAACATAGGAAGTTAATACCTTTTCAACAAGTGCCGAAATCAGTTCTTACCCTCTAGAAGTCGACAAGTACAAGAGAACCAATAGAGAAAGCACTCGGTCTTGGACACTCACCTTAGAACCGATTGAAGAAATAGATAGAGGAGAACACCTTGTTTGAGATTCGGCCAAGACTACACCAAATAGGGGAAAGAAATTCGGCACACCAAGGAGGAGTATATTCGGCCAAGGGTGAATTTAATAGGAGGAACAGAAGTTTCAGCTAAGAGCTTTGAGAAGAGGAAAGAAATAGATTAGTGGTGAGGGTGTAGAGGATTCGGCCAAGGTCTAAGAAAAGGAGAATGGTTTTTCGGTTTTAAGAGATTGAGAAGAAAAGGAAAATCAAAGATGGGAATTTCGGCTACTTGCAATTTGGAGGAAAAGAAAACAAAAGATGGAGAATATGCCTAAAGAAAATTCGGCACTCCCCCCCTTCAACTAGTCCTTGCCATCCACTCCTCCTCAACAAGGAGTCCAAAATTCCACCAATTCCTTAATTCACTCTAGGCCACCCATTTGAATTAACTCAAAATAATTTGAATTAATCCCCAAATAATCATTTAATAATCTCTTAACAATTCAAGTAATATCCTTATTTATCTTCTATTAACTTATTATCTAAATAGATAATAAAAAGAGTTTCAAAGAGAGAAGATCTCTCCCTTCCTATGCCGTCCCTTCCAAGAGCAAAAAGAGAGAACTCTGTGACTCAACCAAGGCTCTCCTTATCCTCTTGTGGCGTCAACTTCAGCTCCTAAGTGGCCTCCCTTTTGCCACTTTTCCAAGGCTTATTCTATGTCAAATGTTCCTTCATTTATTCTTATAACCCCTATGTACTAAGGCTCCCTACCTTGAAAGCTTCCAAATAACATTTCTACTAACTCGAGCCAACTTAAGACCCTTAATTAAATCTTATCACTTCATAAATAATTCAAACACAAAGAAAAACATTTAATCACAAATAGCCCCGGTTTTAGGATGTTACAGACCTTTTTGCCGTATATGCTAATGGTATTAGTAGGTAAAAAAAATGCATTGTTTGATTTATCATTTGCATGGTATATGAAATGAAATATATATATATATATAAGTCAAATTTAGGTGTTTGAATATCATGGAATTAATGACCACATTGTTTTAAGTATGTTATGTTGATTCAATGTTTGGATGGGGTATCGAATTGAATTGGTTAATGTTAAATATGCAATATTTGTGAGTCATGTTTAGTAATGAACTATTGATTTGGTTTGAATTATTGACTGTTATAATAGAAGTAGTTAATCTACAATTATATGTTTTAATTTAGTGCATGAAAGGTGTCAAATGAATGTGCTGAGCTATGTCTTACGGTAATGCCTCATAAACCTAATCTGGCGACAGAAACGGGTTAGGGGTGTTACAAATGCTCTTTCCCAATATGTTGAAAATTTTCTCCAATGCCATGAAGCAAACTTCTTGACTTATCGCTTCTAACTTGGATAACTTGTGTAATACCCCTAACCCGTATCCGTTGCTAGATTAGGGTTACAAAGTATTACCAGAAGAACTTAACTTTCATATGACCAAGTAACCACATAAATCTCAATAGCAATCTCTTTATGATTTCCACCTTTGTTAATTTCACCTATGAATCATAAATCAAAACTCAATCAAATTCCATTTCAAGCAAATATCACGTTTACTATCCAATTCACATGTCCATACCTAAATAGCCATGATATAAAATTTAACATCATTTAAGGTTATGATAATTCAACTCAAAACATACTCAAGTCATTAACACACTAGTTTGTAAAATAACATTTCAGCCTTATCCTTTCTCGACAGATTTGCCACCTTTAAACCACAACACAACCACCACAACTTCGTGTAACATTAAAATATATCATATGTACATATACCATACCCGAATTATCATGTCTAACATTCAAATATTTAATAAAGAGCATTACAAATTAACTTATAGCAAAGCCGAATATTAACAACATTAATACCAAAATTGACTTTACCAAAATATACTCAAGCACAAAAACATAGCCATTTTCGCATGGCATATGTGTACATATAATTACAAGTTTTTCAAACATGCTCCAAAAGTGTTAAAATTGTACATGCCATAATAGACAAAAGTGAAATATCGACTAAAACACCAAGGTAAGTGATAGTATGGTAATCTTCCAAATTGATCCCCAAGCGCAGCCACGCTCCAAAAGAGAGAACTACAAATGCAAACAACCAAGAACAAAATAAGCTTCTGCAGCTTAGTATGATTAATCAGTTTATACACTTAGATATATATATATAAGTCTATTCAGGATTTTGTATTTGACTTACTAATATTATCCATACCAAACTTTACCATCAAGTAAAATATTTCAAACCAAAACATATCCACAAAGTAAGTTTATAATAACTTCCATAAACCATTGTCTCATAATAGGTAATCTAGCACACATATTATAAGATTTCAGATTCTTCTACTTAGTTTCCAAACCATTAAAAGTCTTAAGATAATAAGTATAGTACATACCTTTAATTTAACTTTCCTTTCCAGACTTAACTGTTCAAACATAACAAATAACAATATACTTATAAATACTCATATACTTATTATCACTAATAATAAAAATTACCCATCGAATCTCATACCTGCACGCTTAGTAATAATGTTTAGTAATGTATCACTCACATAAAGTCGTTACTTGTGCCTCTCGTAACGTATCGCTCACATAGAGCCGTTACTAAATACAACCCGTAACGTATCGCTCATTGGAAACACGAAAATTTATATACTGTTTCATGCCCTTTTTGACCCAAATCCATGTGGTTTCAAGTAAATTCTTGTCAAAAAATAATTAAATATTATAAAATAATTAAATTTTGTTAAAAATATGAACATGATGAATTTTAATTAATTTTGTAGAAAATTTTGATTTATTTTGACTATTTTCGATAGATGCTATTAAAGGGCGAAATCACTTCGGCAGACAACGTCAAGAACAAAACCAAGAATAAATTTGGAATATCAAGGCGAATTTATTTTCAGCCCAAGACGGTCCAATTATGAACATTTAATCATAATATAATTAATTTTAATTTATTCCCAATTTAATTTGGGTTAAATAAATTAATCTTAATTAATTATGAAAAGGCCCAGATTGAACCATGATCACCGAACCAAACCGGTTGAGCCGAACCAAGTAAAGAGTTGGGTAGACAAAACCGTCCATAGGCTGGTAAAAATCAGCTTGTTAGCTGATTAAATGTGTTGCAAAGAAGCCCTTAAAGACTTCTTAAAATCCAATTCAAACCCCTCCAAAATTCAAGGCTTTAAAGATTTGCCCATGCTAATTTTAGCAAAGTTGAATCCATCAACTTTGCTACATGGGATGGCCAGCCAAGTGGGACTCCTTTGCTGCTGATTTTTTTCTATTTTTAGCAGCCCCTAACACCTATAAATACAGCCCCTAGCTGCTCATTCAAAACACACCTCAAGCATCCAACATTCTCCTCTCTCACTTTCTGTCAATTCCATTTTCCCTTCTCCCTTTTTGGTGTTCTTGTGCCGATTTCCCCTCTTGGAAAAGAGGTGGTTTCCAGCCATTCTATGCAGCCATTTAAGTGTTTATAAGCCCCCTTGATAGCCGAGGACAACGAAGAATGAATAAGGGATCAATCAGACAGGCCACGGAGAGCCACCGGATTTGTTTCTTGTTTTCTATCACTTTAAATTATTTGTTGTTGTTTTGACAAACATGCTTATGAATATTCATGCTTTTGAAATGTTTAATTTGATCAATTTAGCTTGAATTTAATTCGTGTTGGGTTGATTTCATTTCGCCCTCTTAGATTATTAAAATTGTGTTTATGCTGTTAAAGGCCTCGGTGAAATGTTTGATTAAGTAAAATCATGTTAAGTTATCTTGCATTATAATTATTTAGATAGCTTATGAGTTAATTATTTAAATGCATTGAAATTGTAATTAATGGACACAATACTTAATCTGTGCATGTTTAATTCTTCTAAGGTAGCTCAAGATTAAATTAGCATTGTATTTGATTTATATGTATGCCTTGCATAACTTGCGTGATTTTTGTGATTAAATTGTTTCAAGGTAAAAATACTTTGTTACTTCACATGATCTTTTATATGCTTATTAGGTTGAATTAATCGCTTGAATTGAAATAGGAATATGTGAAAGATTGTTTAATTTAATAAGTATGTATGTGCAATAACATGTTTACTTTTATAAATCTGCTTTTATCGGTTTAATTGAGATAGGAATATGTACAAGAGATGAACGGATTTTTATTTGTAAGTATGTTCATAAGTTAGCGATTACCGAGTTGCCATATTTTAACGAGTATAAACACAAGCTTAATAATTCTAAGGTAAGAAATGTTATTAATCCAACATAATTATATCATCTTGATTAAAATCAGTTTTTGAAATCGTGCACTAGAACTTTGTTTTATTTTATTTTTACTTTGTTTTTCTTTTCGTTTTTAAATATTTCTCAAAACCAATTATTTTCCGTCACCAAAGTGTTTGAAATCATTTCATAAATAATTCTTTTACAGTCCCTGTGGGTACAATAACTCGACATTTACTTGTCACTTTATTACTTGTTACGATTGTGTACACTTGCACATTTCCACCGTTCCAAGTTTTTGGCGCCGTTGCCGGGGACTGTTTTCAAAGCTATTATTTGTGAATTTTTTTTACATTTTGGTTTATTTATTTTTATTGAAATTTTTATTTACTCAACTTTTCTATGATTATTTCAGGTGTTGATGAGTATTGATCAGATTATTGACGTACTCCCTGTGGACCCTGAAATAGAATGAACCTTTCGACAACGATGGAGACAAGTGAACCAGAGAAGGACCGAAGAGATGAATTTTGAGAATATGAACCAAGGAAACAGAGCAAACCTTGCTCAGAATCCTATCCTTATTGCTGATGATAGGGATAGAGCCTTAAGACAATATGTTGTGCCAGTATTTAACGATTTTAATTCGGGTATTAGGAGACCCAAAATCGAGGCACAACAATTCGAGCTGAAGCCAGTCATGTTCCAAATGCTTCAGACAGTGGGCCAATTCAGTGGAATGCCTACTGAAGATCATCATCTTCACTTAAGACTATTCATTGAAGTAAGCGATTCTTTCTAGTTAGCTAGAGTTTCTGAAGATGCCTTACGATTGAAGTTGTTCCCATATTCGTTAAGGGATAGAGCTCGTGCCTGGTTGAATTTATTGCCACCGAACTCCATTTCTACATGGCAAGAGTTAGCCGAGAGATTCCTTATGAAGTATTTTTCGCCTAGCAAAAATGCTAAGTTGAGGAACGAGATCACTACTTTCCACCAAATGGATAACGAGTCCTTGTATGAGGCATCGAAAAGATTTAAAAGTTATTATGAAAATGCCCTCATCATGGAATTCCTCATTGCATTCAACTTGAGACATTCTATAATGGTCTCAATGCTCACACAAGGATGGTAGTGGACACCTCTACTAATGGTGCTCTTCTTTCTAAGTCTTATAATAAGGCTTATGAAATTATCGAGAGGATTGCCAGCAACAACTATCAATGGCTAACCAGTCGAGCAGCAGCAGGAAGACGAGTCACTGGAATTCATGAAGTAGATACTCTTACTTCACTCGCATCTCAGATATCATCGATATCCTCAATGCTTAAAAATCTTACTACTAATGGGTCTACTAGTTTTGTAGCACAGACGCCTAATCAATTTGAGAATATAGCTTGTGTGTATTGTGGGGAGGGACATTTGTTTGAAGAATGTCCGTCGAACCCAGAATCTGTGTACTACATGGATAATCAAACCAAAATCGAGGAAAGCAAGGGCTGCAATCAAATTTTTATAACTCGTCGTGGAGGAACCACCCAAATTTTTCCTAGAGTAACCAAGGGGCTAGAACCAGTACCACTTACACCCAACCCAGACCGACCCAGCCACCTAATTTTTCGCAACATGTTCAGAAACCAATTCAAGCTGAAGCATCTAATAGCCTAGAAAGTTTTCTAAAGACATATCTAGCAAAGAATGATGCTTTAATCCAGAGCCAAGCAACTACATTAAAGAATTTGGAAAACCAAGTGGGCCAGCTTACGACTGAACTTAGGAACCAACCACAAGGTGCTTTACCTAGTGACACAGAAAATCTGAGAAATCCGGGGAAGGAACATTGCAAAGCATTGCAATTGAGGAGCGGAAAGATAGTAGAGCCTAACACTATCGAAGTTCAAAAGGAACAAGCTGATGTTCAAGACTCAGAAGTTCAACCAAGTGTTGAAACCCCAGTTTCACCATAACCGATATCTGTAAAACCATGCAAAGTAACCTCAGGACTAGTCAATTCTAATCAACCAACAATGTCATTAGATGCAAAATTACCACCAAAGGCAAATCAACCAGAACCAGTTCCAGTAATGAAACCACCACCACCCTATCCTCAAAGACTTCAGAAGCCGAAGCAAGAGATTCAATTCGGGAAGTTCCTTGACGTACTCAAGCAACTACACATCAACATCTCATTGGTCGAAGCACTTGACCAAATGCCGAACTACGTCAAGTTCATGAAGGATATTTTGTCAAAGAAACGAAGACTTGGAGAATTTGAGACGGTAACTCTGACGAAGGAGTGCAGTGCATATCTTTAGAACAAACTACCCCCAAAGTTGAAGGATCCTAGATGTTTCACCATACCATGTAACATTGGATCAACTTATTGTGGTAAAGCATTATGTGACTTAGGTGCAAGTATCAACTTGATGCCTATGTCAATATTTAAGAAGTTAGGGATAGGAGAAGTTAGACCAACTACTATTACACTTCAACTAGCAGATCGATCCTTAGCGAATCCAGAAGGAAAAATCGAGGACGTATTGGTACGTGTAGATAAGTTTATCTTCCCTGCTGACTTTGTAATTCTAGATTTTGAAGTAGACAAAGAAGTGCCAATCAATCTAGGAAGACCATTCTTAGCAACTGGAAGGACCTTTATTGATGTGCAGAAAGGCGAGCTGACTATGCATGTTCAAGATGATCAGGTAACATTTAATATTTTTAAGTCAATGAGATTTCCTGACACAATGGATGATTGTTCTGCAGTAGCCGATTTAGAGGAACTAATAGTAGAGAAGGAACTTAACTGCATTGAGGACCCGTTGGAAAGAATTCTGGCATTGGATCCCCCAAATAAGAAAAAGGAGGACGAATACTCAGCTTTCCTAAAGCTAATCAAAAGGGATTTAATCCACAATCCCATTTTGAATCTTTGGAGTTGGAGAAAAGTGATTACATGTAGCCAAAAGCATCAATCGGGGAGCTACCTAATTTAGAACTCAAGGTATTACCTTCACACTTAAAATATGTTTATTTAGGGAATGCCTCTACTCTGCCTGTGATTATTTTAGCAGAATTAACTATGGAACAAGAAGAGAAACTTATTATAGTTTTGAAACAATTCAAGAAGGCTATCGGATGGACCATAGCCGATATTCGTGGTATTAGCCCATCTATATGCATGCACAAGATCATATTAGAAGATAGCGAGAAAGGAACAATTGATGGATAACAAAGACTGAACCCCATCATGAAAGATGTAGTAAAAAAAGAAATTATCAAGTGGTTGGATGTGGGTATAATTTATCCCATCTCAGATAGCTCATGGGTGAGTCCACCCGGTCAGTCATCAAGAAAAGAGGTATCACGGTCGTGGAGAATGAGAACAACGAGTTGATACCAGCTAGGACAGTTACGGGATGGAGAATCTGTATCGATTACCAGAAGCTGAACAAGGCGACTAGGAAAGATCACTTTCCTCTATCATTTTTGGACCAGATGCTGGATAGACTCGTAGGACGAGATTACTATTATTTTCTCGATGGATACTCAGGGTATAATCAGATTACAGTAGCACCAGAAGATCAACATAAAACGACATTCACCTGTCCGTATGGTACATTTGCATTTAGACGCATGCCATTTGGTTTACGTAATACACCAATTACATTTCAAAGATGTATGATGTTTATTTTTACTGACATGGTTTAGAAGTATTTGAAAGTTTTCATGGACGAATTCTCAGTATTTAGAGATACTTACAAGGATTGCTTAGTCAATCTAGTGAAGGTACTAAGGCGATGCGAAGAAATGAATGTTGTACTCAAATGGGAAAATGCCATTTTATGGTACAAGAAAGAATTGTTCTAGGTCATCGGATAACGAGACGTGGGATCGAGGTAGACAAAGCAAAAGTAGATGTTATCGAGAAACTCCCACCTCCAACATCTGTAAAAGGTGTTAGGAGCTTTTTGGGTCACGCCTGTTTTTATTGAAGATTTATCAAAGACTTCTCCAAAGTGGCTAAACCCTTATGCAAGCTCTTTGGAGAAAGACTCAATATTCAAGTCTAATGAGGAATGCTTAAAAGCCTTCAATGATATGAAGAGTTGATTAGTCACGGCACCCATAATTGTCACACCAGACTGGGATTTGCCATTCATATTGATGTGTGACGCAAGTGACTTTGCCATTGGAGTTGTCATGGGCCAGCGAAGGAACAAAGTTTTTCATCCTATCTACTACGCAAGTAGAACTCTAACCGAAAATCAAATGAACTATACGGTAACAGAAAAAGAGTTACTTGCTATTGTGTTTGCTTTCGACAAGTTTCGATCTTATCTTATAGGTACCAAAGTGATCGTCTATACGGACCACTCCGCGATTAAGTATTTATTAGCGAAGAAAGATGCTAAGCCAAGATTGATCCGGTGGGTACTTTTACTTTAAGAGTTCGATCTAGAAATTCAAGATCGAAGGGGAGTACAAAACCAAGTAGCGGGTCACTTGTCCATATTGGAGCCGTAAGAGGAAAATTCTCCGCTTTTACCCATCTAAGAGACATTTCCAGATGAACACTTACTGAAGGTAAATCATGCCTACAATACTCCTTGGTTTGCTGATTTTGCTAACTATTTAGCTTGTGGTTTGATGCCGATTGATAAAACATATCAGCAAAGAAAAAAGTTTTTTCACGATGTGAAGTACTATTTTTGGGAGGAGCCATATTTGCTCAAAAGGAGTGCAGATCAGATGATTAGAAGATGTGTGGCCGAAGATGAAATACTGAAGATTTTATACCACTATCACTCAGCTCCTAGTGGGGGACACTTTGGAGGTACTCGTATAGCAACCAAAGTATTACAAGCTGGATTCTTTTGGCCAACACTATTCAAGGATGCATATGCCTATGTGAAGAGTTGTGATCGATGTCAGAGGGTTGGAAATGTCTCTAATAGAAATGAGATGCCTCGAACAAATATCATTGAGGTAGAATTGTTCGATGTTTGGGGTATTGACTTTCTTGGTCCTTTCTCTCCGTCTTTTGGTCACAAGTACATATTGGTAGCAGTAGACTATGTGTCCAAATGGGTCGAGGCTGAAACGTATCTGACGAACGATGCCAAGGTTGTGATGAAATTCTTACAGAAACACGTGTTCACAAGGTTTGGAACCCCTAGAGCTATTATCAGCGATGAAGGGACCCACTTTGTGAAAAAGTGGTTAAAATGGTTGCTAGATAAACATGGAGTGAAACACAAGGTTGCTACAGCTTACCATCCGCAGACAAATCGGCAAGCTGAGCTAGCAAATAAAGAGATCAAAGGCATACTTGAGAAGGTAGTTTGCCCAAACCGACGAGATTGGTCCAAGAGACTAGATGATGCTTTATGGGCTTACAAAATAGCATATAAGACACCCTTAGGAATGTCACCCTACAGGTTGGTCTTTAGGAAAGCATGTCATCTACCTATGGAGTTAGAGATAGAGCTTACTGGGCTCTTCGACAACTCAATTTGGATCTCAAGCCTGCTAAAGAGAAATGAATGCTCCAACTCAACGAGCTAGAGGAATTTTGAATGTTCTCATATGAAAATGCCAAATTACTCAAAGAAAGACTCAAGAAATAGCATGACAAGCATATCCGAGTTCAAGAATTTGAAGCAGGTTAGCAAGTCTTGTTATTTAATTCCAGATTAAAATTATTTCCTGGAAAGTTGAAGTCACGTTGGTCCGGTCCATTTACAATTCATCACGTCTATCCATACGGAGTTATTGAACTCCAAGGTAAGAGAGGTAATTTTCAGGTCAATGCTCAGCGTTTGAAACATTATTACGGAGAAAACCCTGAACGGGATAAAATCTCATTTAGTTTATCTAACCCTTAGTTTTTATCGCTTCCAATAAGTTACTTATGGAATATTTCCGGGTTTATTATGCTCAAATACATTCTGTCTAGGAGATTGGAACTTAAGCGGAACCACTTGTGACCCCTCCAATCTTTCTTGGGAATTGATTTTTGCATAATTTTCCAAAGAATTAGCCCCTAAATAGCAAAATAAATTTTTAGTTTTTCAAATAAAAAGGTCAATTTTGACCCAAGTCTTAAATTGCAACTCAATTTCTAATTTTCATTAAGTCTAAGGACTTAATTGAATTATTTTCAAAATTTGGTTGCTATTTTCGTAAATAATAAAAACTAGGTGCCTCCTGTTGTAAATATTTTTAAAAGGCATCTAAAATAAATATTTTTTCTTTCTTTCAAATTATTGATAAACTTTAATATATAATTATATTTATTATAATTTATATATTAACTTTTATCAACTTAGCTTAGGATTAGAGTTAATTTTATTTTATATTTATCTTGGCAAATAAATAGCAATTGATAATTCGTATGTGTTTATTTAATTATTAATTGTTGTTTACCATGAGTAAAATTAGAAGGGACTCTTATTTTAATGCTTTAATTATTCTAAGAGTTCTATTCTAATTTATACTCCTCCATCTATAAATTGCATCATTGATGCACCCCATTCACTCATCACTCAACTTCCCATCCACCAAAACACCAAATGCCACAAGCCCCTAAGTCCCTAAGCCTCCATTCGCCAACAACAAGAGAGTCCAGCTCCAAAGACACGCCAACGCCAGACTCACGCCTGTGCCAAGACCCGACACCTTTGCACCCCATTCTTTCCACCACTTTGCCTTGTGCGCCTATGCGCACATCTCCTTCCTCCAACCTAAGCCAACCCTCCTTTAAATTATCCTTTGATTCATTAGTTTTTATTTATTTTAAGAGTTCTTAAATTCTACGAGGAAGGTGGTAAGAATAATTTTATTTCTTAAGTTTAATTTTTATTCAATTATTTAATTTTAATTTATTGAAATATTAATAATTTGCATTAATTAAATTTTTAAGAGACTAATTTTTTTTCTTTCCATCTTATGTTCAGGTTAATTATGACTCGCAAAAGAACTCGTGCCTCCACTCAAATTGACAAACCACAAAGTAAATTTTACTGTGAAAAAGCCAAAGTAAGATACGAGTGTATCTTCAAAAATCAACAAATACATCCAAAGAAAGGCTTCACTTTGAAAGAAAGCAACTACAGAGACTTTATGGCGCGTATTCGTCAAGTTGCTGAAGCACTCAATTGGGAATTGTTTTGTGAAAAGAGACCAAGTGTGGATGAAGAACTAGTTCGTGAATTCTACGCGAACTTAACTTCAAGTGAATTGACCAAAGTTTCAGTCCACGGAATCAAGGTGCCCATAAATTCTAATGCTGTTAACGAGTTCTTTGAATTACCTGATTTTGACAACGATGAATATTCCTCTCTGTTGAGCAATATTAAGCCTAAAAATCTTCAAGAAATCCTCGAGGAACTCACAGTGCCAGGTTCTAAATGGACTGTGTCAAAGCAGGGAATCCACACATGTCGAAGAGAGTATTTGACACCACTTTCGAAGGTTTGGTTCTATTTCATTCGTTTCAGCCTTATGCCTAGTTCGCATGGGACTACAATTTCATTAGAACAAATGGTCCTGTTATATTCAATTTTAACTGGAAAGACCATTGATGTGGGTAAAATCATTCTAAGAGATATGCAAAATTGTACCGTTAGACGTTCTGGCCCTGCCTATTTCCCCTTTACGATCACAATTCTGTGCTTAAAAGCAAAACTCCTTGCGGACGTAAAGAAGACAGAGTATAGTCAAGGCACAATCACCGATTGGGCGAGTGGCTGGAGATTTTGTTCTTCAGCAAAGAATTAAAGAAAGCGAGGATCCCGAAGAGGCAGAAGATGAACCCACAGAAATCTTGCCAGAGCAATCAAACGAAGTCCCTAATGAGGCAGAATCAATGGAACCAGAAGTTGAACCTAATATCGAACCCTCAATGTTTAGAGCTCCACCGCCTAGCCTAAATCGTCGTGATGAGCTATTGAAGCTAATGGACTTGATGCAACAAGTGCAATGGCAGCAACAAGCCTACTAGAGATATGCAAAAATAAGAGATGATTCGATGAGGGGTGCCCTCAAGAAAATTTATAATGACCCATTTATTTTTGTGCCTGGGTTTCCAGATTTCATATTTGAACCATGGGTTTCATCATTAAAGAAGGAGCAAGGCGATTCATGCAGAGGCAATACTAATGGAGCAAAAGATGAGTCAAACTTGGAAGGATCAGCAAATAAATAAAAGGGGAGGACTTCAACTTTCATTTTTTTTATTATTTGTTTTTTTAGGATTAGGTTAATTAGGAATTTTCATTTTCGCACAATAAAACAAGAGATAGGAACAAGTCACAAAGGCTAAAGTGTGGCAATAGATATATACATGTCTAGGATTGGATTTTAGAGAGAGCTTGGTACTTAAGCAGTCAATTTGACTCACCTCCTCTTGTCTAAATTTCCTACCTGGTGTATAGTATCTATTCACTTTAAACAATGAGGACATTGTTCACTTTAAGTAGGGGGACCGAAAATTTGAATTCAGAATAAAATTTTCTTTTAGTAATGATTTAGGACATATTTTTTTTCAATAATTTGAGATTTTGGTAATTATGCTAAACTTCAATATTAATAAAGTTCTATTATTTCAATAAATTATTATATTAGCTTAATAAAGATATGAATGTAATTTTAATGAAGCATGTAAATTCGTACCATAAAATTTTTAATTCCCTACGAAAAAAATTAGGCATGCATGAAAGCTTAAGTCTTTAGAATTGGCTTAGTAATTTCTTGAGGCGAAATCCTAGGAAGCATGGAATTTTGAAAATGATTTAGGCAACTGTTGTTTGGACCGTTTGAGCCTTTCAAGCCGACCCTGATAAAATTGTCCTTTGAAACCCAATTTTGAGACTATATGGCCTAATTTTATTCGGACCTATGCAATATTTAGCCATCACTTTCTTTTCATTACTTCTAAAATTGTCCCAAACACTAGACTCAGTACTATTCAGAAGATCGTTTGAAAATAAGTTTGGGGGAGTGGAAAAGAAGTATCAATTGCTTGAAAAACTATAGTACATGAAGCAAGTGCTCGAGTTTGAGCTTGAATTTAAAAAAAAATGTACTCAAAATGAAATAAGTGATCGAAAGAGCACAAGTTGGGTATCAAGGGTGGAGGTTCCAAAGGTTCAATCTTAAGCTGAGTCTAGAGTTTTTAAGCCAAAAATTTAACTATCTTTTATCTACCCCTAAGCCCAGCCACGTTACAACCTTATTAAAGACCTATTGATTCAAAATTCCAACGTTACCTACATTAGTGGAGAGAAATTACTCTGTTCAACATATGAAGACACTAGTTAAGCTTAATGATTGCAGTTTACTTTTTGAATAAGGAATTAAAATCAAATTGGTAGCAAGTAACATGTCTTTATTAAGAAACATTTGGTCTGAGTTTGCTAGTATAATAGTTGTAGAGAGTAATTTGAATGATATGAATGCTTATGTAGCATAATTATCGAATTTGTTATTTTTGAGCTTAAGGATATCCAATTCATAATTTTGAGAAAAGAGTTGTTCTGAAGGAAGGTGTTTCCAAGAAAATTCTTTTCAAATTTGTGCATTACTCGGGATGAGCAATGAATTAAGTTTGGGGGTGTGGAAACACGAAAATTTATACACTTTTTCATGCCCTTTGGACCCAAATTCATGTGGTTTTGAGTAAATTCTTGTCGTAAAATAATTAAATATTATAAAATAATTAAATTGTGTTAAAAATATGAACATGATGAATTTGAATTAATTTTATAGTAAATTTTGATTTATTATGACTATTTTCGACGATCTTGCAAAGGGCGAAATCATTTCAGCAGACACCTTTCAAGAACAAAATCGAAAAGCAATTTGGAATATCAAGGCAAATTTATTTTCAGCCCAAGACATTCCCATTATGAAAATTTAATCATAATATAATTAATTTTAATTTATTCCCAATTTCATTTCGGTTAAATAAATTAATCTTAATTAATTATGAAAAAAGCCTAGTTGAACCGCATCAACTGAACCAAACCGGTTGAGCCGAACCAAGCAAAGAGTTGGGTAGCCCAAACCGTCCATAGGCTGGTAAAAGTCAGATTGGTAGCTGATTAAATGAGTTGCAAAAAAGCCCTTGAAGACTTCTCAAAATCCCATTCAAACCCCTCCAAAATTCATGGCTTTAAAGATTTGCCCATGCTAATTTTAGCAAAGTTGAATCCATCAACTTTGCCACATGGGATGGCCGGCCAAGTGGGACTCCTTTGCTGCTGATTTTTTATATTTTTAGCAGCCCCTAACACCTATAAATACAGCCCCTAGCTGTTCATTCAAAACACACCTCAAGCATCCAACATTCTCCTCTCTCACTTTCTCTCAATTCCATTTTCCCTTCTCCCTTTTTGGTGTTCTTGTGTCGATTTTCCCTCTTGGAAAAGAGGTGTTTTCCAGCCATTCGAAGCAGCAATTGAAGTGTTCATAAGCCCCCTTGATAGCCAAGGACAACGAAGAACGAAGAAGGGATCAATCAAACAAGCCACGGAGAGCCACCGAATTTGTTTCTTGTTTCCTATCACTTTAAATTATTTGTTGTTGTTTTGACAAACATGCTTATGAATATTCATGCTTTTGAAATGTTTAATTTGATCAATTTAGCTTGAATTTAATTCGTGTTGGGTTAATTTCATTTCGCCCTCTTAGATTATTAAAATTGTGTTTATGCTGTTAAAGGCCTCGGTGAAATGTTTGATTAAGTAAAATCATGTTAAGTTATCTGTCATTATAATTGTTTAGATAGCTTATAAGTTAATTATTTAAACGCATTGAAATTTTAATTAATGGACACAATACTTAATCGGTGCATGTTTAATTCTTCTAAGGTAGCTCAAGATTAAATTAGCATTGTATTTGATTTATGTATGCCTTGCATAACTTGCGTGATTTTGTGATTAAATTGTTTCAAGGTAAAAATACTTTGTTACTTCACATGATCTTTTATATGCTTATTAGGTTAAATTAATCATTTGAATTGACATAGGAATATGCGAAAGATTGTTTAATTTAATAAGTATGTATGTGCAATAACATGTTTACTTTTATAAATCTATTTTATCGATTGAATTGAGATAGGAATATGTACAAGAGATGAATGGATTTTCATTTGTAAGTATGTTCATAAGTTAGCGATTCTGAGTTGCCATATTTTAACAAGTATAAACACAAGCTTAATAATTCTAAGGTAAGAAATGTTATTCATCCAACACAATTATATCATCTTGATTAAAATCAGCTTTTGAAATCGTGCACTAGAACTTTGTTTTATTTTATTTTACTTTGTTTTTCTTTTCATTTTAAATATTTCTCAAAACCAACTATTTTTCCGTCACCAAAGTGTTTGAAATCATTTTCATAAATAATTCTTTTACAGTCCCTGTGGGTATGGTAACTCGACATTTACTTGTCACTTTATTACTTGTTACGATTGTGTACACTTGCACATTTCCACCGCTCCACTCACATAGAGCCGTTACTCAATCATTTGCACTCAGGGTGCTTAATACAACTTGTCAACCATTCAAATATAAAACTTAATGTACACATCCCGTCTACCTTATCTTCACACATATACATATTCCTATGCGAATAACATTTATGCTTAAGCAATCAAATTTTTATATTACATTTGGCATAGGCAATATCAAATCATCCACAAACCCATATAGTCTATTTTCATTATTCAACTTCAATATTTCACCTATCTAAAAGCATCACAACATGTAAACATATATATCATGCCATATCCTTAGCACCCATATATCCACACATTCGGCTAAAGCACAATAAAACCATTTGTACATTCGGTTATGCATATTTTATACACTTATTACCATTCAAAATAAAGCATATAATAAGGTATAAAATTCAACTTAATTTAATTGCTTAAATCATACCTCAAAAAGCGATGATTCAAGGTTTCCTGGCTACTCGTTTAGTTTCACCTTTCCCCAATCTAAGCCCATTTCTTTATGATCATGATCTAGAATGTCAAATTGAACCTTTTTCAATTACATTTTCATTCAATTAAATCCAAATATACAAAACTATACAATTTACCAATTTACCCTTGACATTTACAACCTATTCAATTTAATCCCTAATGCACCAAAACACAAAATACAACTAATTGAGATTACTCCTCAATGGCCGAATGATCACTAAATCCCTACAAGTCTCCATAAACCTTTCTTCCAACATTTTAACCCTTCCACTATTTAATTTATGCAATTAAACCCCTAATACTTAATTCAATCAATAACCACATTAAAATATAAACATTCATCCATGGCCAATTATACTATTTCACTATATATATATATAACCAAATAATTAAGAAAGAAAAACCTCATAAATGGTCATCTCAACATTCGGCCGAATGAAAAAGGGCATCTTCATGCTCAAATTGAAACAACCTTCCTATCATTCATACAAGCTTAAATTACTACTCTCTATTTCATCTAAATTTTCTATCTCCATTCATCTCATATTCATTAACACAACAAGCTATAATTATTTCCCATGGCCAAATCTCAACATGCCTAACTTCAAAATTTCAACATGCTTTCGGTAATATTCAAAGTAACCAACTCATTTACATATAGATTTTCTAATTTAAAACTCAATTACTCACCATACCACCACATGCAAGGCCGGATGAGGGAGGATGAATTTCTTCTTTCCTTTGAAGGAAATTTCGGTGAAGAAGATGAAGGAAAGAAAGAGAAAATGGATTTTTCCTATGTTTATTTTATTCTATCCATATAATACATATTATCAAATTCATAAAATATAATATTAACATTATCAAATACTAAAAGAAATCCTCCCCCATCATCATTGCCGTCCACTTACAAGAAATGTGGAAATTTGACATGCAAGTCCTTGCATTAAATGAAATAATTCAATTACCTTTCTAATTTCATGCACACTACTTTTACTACTTGTCTATTTAATCCTTTTATTAAATTAAACATCCAAACATTTAAATTTTTCCACGATATTTTTACTTATGCACAAGCACTTAACATAGACATCAAATAAATCAAGAAGATATTTTTCTAATTCGGATTCGTGGTCCGGAAACCATCATTCCGATTAGGGCCAAATTTGAATTGTTACAACTCTCCCCCCTTGGGGATTTTCATCCCTGAAAATCTTACTGGAAAAGAGGTTCGGATAGCGTTCTTTCATCACATCCTCCGATTCCCAAGTTGCTTCTTCGACTCTATGTTTTTGCCATAGTACTTTAACTAAGGGAATTTTCTTATTTCTCAATCCTTTTATCTCACGGTTCAAGATGCGAATTGGTTCTTCTTCGTAGGTCATATCAGATTGAATCTCCACTTCAGTCGGGAAAATCACATGCGATGGATCAGATCGGTATTTACGAAGCATCGAAACATGGAAGACGTTATGAATCTTTTCTAACTCGGCTGGTAATGGTAGTCTATAAGCAACTAACCCGATACGTTCAGTGATTTCATACTGTCCAATGAATCTTGGACTTAGCTTGCCTTTACGATCGAATCTGAGAATCTTCTTCAAAGGTGAAACTTTCAAAAATACCCGATCTCTGATCTGAAACTCAATGACTTTACGTTTCAAATCGCCATAAGACTTTTGACGGTCTGAGGCAGCTTTTAAACTATCCTGGATCACCGCCACCTTCTGTTCAGTCTCTTTAATTAAATCAACCCCGTAAATCTTATTTTCACTGAGCTCGGTCCAGTACAATGGTGTACGACACTTACGACCATACAAAGCTTCGTAGGGCGCCATTTTGATACTAGATTGAAAGCTATTATTGTAAGAAAATTCAACCAAAGGTAAGTATTGTTCGCACGTACCTTCAAATTCGAGGATGCAACACCTCAAGATATCCTCAAGTATCTGAATGACTCATTCAGATTGACCATCAGTTTGCGGATGAAAAGCTATGCTAAAATGTAGCTTAGTACCTAAAGCATCTTGTAATTTCTTCCAAAACCGCGACGTGAACCTTGGATCCCTATCCGAAACAATAGAAACAGGTACTCCGTGCAACATCACAATCTGTGATATGTATAGCTCCGCTAGCTTATCAAGCAAAAAGTCAGTACATATCGAAATGAAATGAGTCGATTTTGTCAATCTATCCACAATAACCCAGATTGAATCTTTCTTACTCGGTGTCAGTGGCAAACTCGATACAAAATCCATCGTGATTCGATCCCACTTCCACTTAGGTATCAAAATCGGTTGAAGTAGCCTCGACGGCACCTGATGCTCAGCTTTCACTTGTTGACATACTAAACACCTTGTCACATAGTCTGAGATGTCTCGTTTCATACCATGCCACCAGTAATGTTGTTTCAAGTTGTTATACATTTTTGTACTGCCCGGATGTATCAAAAATTTGCTATTATGAGCTTCTTCACAAATCATTCGAATCAATTCAGAGTTCTAGGCACACATATCCGATTCTTAAACCGTAGACACCCTTCGTCATCTATTTGAAATTCAGAATCAGCATCTGAATCACACAGGCTCCTTTTTGCTCTTAAGTCGTCATCAATCCCCTGAGCTTCTCAAATTTGTTGCAAAAATAATGGTTTCACCTTTAATTTAGTAATGAGTATATCATCATCGGTCATAGCTAGATTTTTATTCATCGCATGCAGAGCAAATAACGATTTTTGACTAAGCGCGTCAGCAACTATGTTGGCCTTTCCCGGGTGATAATCAAGTCGTTGTCTCAAATTTAGATCCTTCTGAGTCATTAAATACTTTAGACTCTTATGATCCAAATAGACATGGCATTTTTCACCAAAAAGATAGTGTTGCCATATCTTCAGAGCATATACTATAGTGGCCAATTCAAGGTCATGCGTTGGATAATTTTTCTCGTTCGGTTTCAACTGTCTCGAAGCGTAAGCTATAACTTTACCCTCCTGCATCAGTACACAACTCAAGCCATTTAAAGATGCATCGCTATAAACAACAAACTCTTTACCTGATCCTGGCTGAACAAGCACTGGAGCTTCTGTTAACAAGGTTTTTAGCTGATCAAAACATTCCTGACACCGTTCTGACCACTCAAATTTAACATCTTTCTGCAATAATTTTGTCATCGAGCTGCTATCATAGAAAATCCTTTCATGAAGCGTCTATAACATCCGGCAAGTCCCAGAAAACTACGGATTTCAGAAACATTCCACGGGGGCTTCCAATCAAGTATGGTCGAAACTTTACTCGGGACAACCCGAATACCTGATGCCGAAATAATATGCCCCAGAAAGTTAACTTCACTTAGCCAAAACTCACATTTGTTGAATTTCGCGTATAATTGTTTTTCACGCAAAATCTGCAACACCAATCTCAAATGCTCAGCATGCTCAAATTCTTCTCGCGAATAAATTAGTATATCATCAATGAACACAACTACAAACCGATTTAAATATGGTCTGAATACCCGATTCATCAAGTCCATAAAAATACCAGGAGCATTAGTGAGCCCAAACGGCATTATTAAGAACTTATAATGACCGTATCTCATTCGAAAAGTAGTCTTCGGTATGTCAATTCTCTAACTCACAGCTGATAATATCTCAACCGCAGATCAATTTTTGAGAACACAGATGCTCCCTTAAGCTGGTCAAATAAATCGTCAATACGCTAGTTGGGTATTTGTTCTTCTGATCACCTTATTGAGCTGTCGATAGTCAATGCACATTCTCAAGGTTCCATCTTTCTTTTTCACAAAAAGAATGGGAGTACCCCAGGGAGAGAAACTCGTCGGGCAAAACCTCTATCTGTTAACTCTTGTAATTGAGTTTTTAATTCTTTTAATTCAGTCGGTGCCATTCTGTACGGAGCTATCGAAATTGGGGTAGTTCCCAGCACTAACTCAATCCCAAATTCTACCTCACGAACTAGTGGTAGTCCTGGTAATTCCTCCGGAACACATCTGGATACTCATTGACAATCGGTATCGATTTGATCTTTTTCTCAATTACCTTCTCATCAATCACGTACGTAAGATAGGCTTCACAACCCTTCCTCAAATACTGCCGAGCCAACATTGTCGATATCACCTTAGGTAGTCCGTTTAAATCTGTAGACTCAATTCGGATTATCTCTTTATTTTGGCATCTCAAATCAATAGTCTTTCGTCTGCAATTTACTACTAGCATCATACATCGTCAGCCAATCCATACCGAGAATAATGTCAAACTCGTCGAATGGTAATAGCATCAGATCGGTTGGGAAACACATATCCCGAATCATCAAGGGACAATTTTTACACACTTTGTCGACTAACACATATCGACCCAGGGGGTTTGAAACCCTAATCACAACATCAGTAGACTCAACAGGTAAAGTCTTACTGTATAATAATGCTTCACACATATACGACTAAGTTGAACCGGGGTCAATCAAAGCAGTTACATTAGTATCAAAGAGAATGAAAGTACCGGTGATGACATTTGGGGATGAGGCCTCCTCTCAGGCATGGATGGCGTAAGCCCTAGCTGGTACCCGGGCATCAGATCGAACAATCGTGTCCGAGGCTCCTCTCTATACACCACTCCTACCTCCCCAAAAGAGATGATCTGCCTCGAGCTGTAGTGCCACTCGGTCGCACACTCTGAACAGTACCCTTCCCAGCATTCTCCGGGCAATCTCAAACAAAGTGATCATGAGAGCCACACTTATAACAAGTGCGGGAAATAGATTTACCCCAACACTCTCCGAGATGTCACCTACCACACTGCGGACATTTTGGCTTGCTCAATCTCTCATTGCCAAAACTTACAACTGACGTAGCCCGAGAACTTATTTACGGCCTTTCTCGTATAGAAATCTCGGTATTGGGTTTGGATCGACTACCGTCATTCTTGAACTTCTTTATAGCCATCTGTGAAAACTGACTTGCAGATCTCTTTCGAATGTCTTTAGATTCAAGTTCAACTTTCTATTTTTCTTTTCCCAATTCTTCAGTCTTACAGGCTCGTTCGACCAGTACAACAAACTCGTTAATTCCAAGAATACCAACCAGAAGCTTTATATCTTCATTTAAACCATCTTCAAATCTCTGGCACATTGCAGCTTCTGATGAAACACACTCGTGAGCATAGCGACTAAGTCGCACAAACTTGCACTCGTATTCAGACACAGTCATACGACCCTGTTTGAGTTCAAGGAATTCTTTTCGCTTAGAGTCAATAAAACGTTGTTTGGAAGAAGTCCCAAGTAACCTTTTGTTTCGGGACAACTGATGTGAGTGTATTCCACCAATAATAGGTAGGATCCCGTAATAATGATATAGCACACTTCAAACACTCATCGGGTGTGCAGGCCAGCTCGTCAAAAAAATGAACAGTATTGTCGAGCCAAAATTCAGCTCGCTCCGCATCGTCATCATCCTCAGCTCTAAATTCTTGAGCTCCGTGTTTTCTAATACGATCAATCGGAGGCTTACTTACTTTTTCAAAATTTACGATCGGGGGTATTACCGATACTATAGGGGGAGTATTCTGATTCAAGGATGGTTGTACAACAGCTGGATTGGCTCGAATATACTAACAAAACCAATCATTCATCATATTAAAGAAGGCTTGTTTAGTCCTATCTTCAGGATCACTCGCAGTGGGTCGAGATTCTTTCGGCACGGCCCTCTTACGCAGGAGCAGGTGCCACACTCTCAACATCATCCACTAAGGCTTGCTCGAGATCAAGATCCATCACTAACATTTAACTGTCAGAAGTTATCATACTATCACAATGTAAATTATGGCATGTATAGCTAAACTCACATACACCGCGTTAGTCTGAGAAACGACTAAACTTGGCTCTGATACCAATAAAATGTAATACCCCTAACCTATATCCGTTGCTGGATTAGGGTTACAAAGTATTACTAGAAGAACTTAACTTTCGTATGACCAAGTAACCACATAAATCTCAATCGCAATCTCTTTATGATTTCCACCTTTGTTAATTTCACATATGAATCATAAATCTTAACTCAATCAAATTCCATTTCAAGCAAATATCACGTTTACTATCCAATTCACATGTCCATACCTAAATAGCCATGATATAAATTTTAACATCATTTAAGGTTATGATAATTCAAATCAAAACATACTCAAGCCATTAACACACTAGTTTGTAAAATAACATTTCAGCCTTATCCTTTCTCGACAGATTTACCACCTTTAAACCACAACACAACCACCACAACTTCATGTAACATTAAAATATTTCATATGTACATATACCATACCCGAATTATCATGTCTAACGTTAATATATTTAATAAAGAGCATTACAAATCAACTTATAGCAAGGCCGAATATTAACAACATTAATACCATAATTGACTTTACCAAAATATACTCAAGCACAAAAACATAGCCATTTTCGCATGGCATATGTATACATATAATTACAAGTCTTTCAAACATGCTCCAAAAGTGTTAAAACTATACATGCCATGGTAGACAAAAGTGAAATATCGACTAAAATACCAAGGTAAGTGATAGTATGATAATCTTCCAAATTGATCCCCAAGCGCAGCCAAGCTCCAAAAGAGAGAACTACAAATGCAAACAACCAAGAACAAAATAAGCTTCCGCAGCTTAGTATGATTAAGCAGTTTATACACTTAGATATATATATATATATATAAGTCTATTCAGGATTTTGTATTTGACTTACTAATATTATCCATACCAAACTTTACCATCAAGTAAAATATTTCAAACCAAAACATATCCACAAAGTAAGTTTATAATAACTTCCATAAACCATTGTCTCATAATAGGTAATCGAGCACACATATTATAAGATTTCAGATTCTTCTACTTAAATTCCAAACCATTAAATGTCTTAAGATAATAAGTATAGTACATACCTTTAATTTAACTTTCCTTTCCATACTTAACTGTTCAAACATAACAAATAACAATATACTCATAAATACTCATATACTTAATATCACTAATAATAAAAATTACCCATCGAATCTCATACCTGCACGCTTAGTAATAATATTTAGTAACGTATCGCTCACATAGAGCCGTTACTTGTGCCTTTCGTAACGTATCGCTCACATAGAGCCGTTACCTAATACATTTCGTAATGTATCGCTCACATAGAGCCGTTACTAAATACAACCCATAGCATATCGCTCACATAGAGCCATTACTCAATCATTTGCACTCAGGGTGCTTAATACAACTTGTCAACCATTCAAATATAAAACTTCATGTACACATCCCATCTACCTTATCTTCACACATATGCATATTCCTTTGCGAATAACATTTATGCTTAAGCAATCAAATTTTTATATTACATTCGGCTTAGGCAATATCAAATCATCCACAAATCCATATAGTTTATTTTCATTATTCAACTTCAATATTTCACCTATCGAAAAGCATCACAACATGTAAGCACATATTTCATGCCATATCCTTAACACTCATATATCCAAACATTCGGCTAAAGCACAACAAAACCATTTGTACATTCGGTTATGCATATTTTATACACTTATTACCATTCAAAATAAATCATATAATAAGGTATAAAATTCAACTTAATTCAATTGCTTAAATCATACCTCAAAAAGCGACGATTCAAGGTTTCCGGCTACTCGTTTAGTTTTGCCTTTCCCCGATCTAAACCCGTTTCTTTATGATCTTGATCTAGATTGTCAAATTGAACCTTTTCAATTACATTTTCATTCAATTAAATCCAAATATTCAAAACTATGCAATTTACCAATTTACCCTTGACATTTACAACCTATTCAATTTAATCCCTAATGCACCAAAACACAAAATACAACTAATTGAGATTACTCCTCAATGGCTGAATGATCACTAAATGAAACACCCCAAACCCGGCCCAAAAAGCCTGACCAGATTTGATATGTTCCTCGAATAAAACTTTAGCAATTTCTCGTTTTGTTTAAGAAAAACTTGATGAGTTTGTATAAAAGCAGTTAACTTAATGTTTAGGTTGAAATCAATTTAAATAAATTTGTATCTTCTTAAAACATTATTTTAAGAGAAATTTTAAGTTAAAAGAAAACCAAATTTAATGAAAATTTTACTTATTATTGTAAAACATATATATATATATAGTGTCAAAAAGCAGTTTAAATTATTTATCGAAAACCATTTAGTTATTTAATAAATATTGTTCATGGCGAATAAAAATCCAAACGCAAAAATTAAAAAAGTTCATAGTGGCCTTATTACAAAAATAACAAAACCCATAATAAATTCTAAGTAATAAAAATAAGCTTAATAAGTTTAATTAGGAGAAACTCAAAATACTTTGTTGAGCAATGGCCACCACGTAGTCCTCATTGACCTGCTCCATCACGCTATGAGTCATCTGAAAAATTATCCCACAAAGGGTGAGTCATAAACTCAATGTGTAACAAAAACACTAAAAGCCCAATTGATCATGGCACATAAGCCCATTTAATAACACATATAGCCATAAGCCCAATTAAGTCATATTTAGCCATAAGCCCATTTTATAGCAAATCAAATAAAATCATTTAGAAATCACATGGATATATATATATAATGAAATGCAAACCCGCCTACCTAAATATCCATCCGCTACACACCACCGTACCAACCAATCACACCGTGGGATTACTAAATCGACCCTCCATCCATTGCACACCATCGAAGCGATTCTTTGCGATCAACATGCACATCGCCCTTATAATTTTGTGGCAAGGCCATCGAGATAATTGTGACCAAAGTCACCGGATTCAAATATGTGACCAAGTCACCAGATTCACATATGTGACCAAGTCACCAGATTCAAATATGTGACCAAGTCACCGGATTATGTAGTAAAAACCACCTGAATACTTCCGCTTATCAATAACACCCATATGCCCATGCACATACATATTATTTAGTTTTCATGCCATTTACCCCAAAATCATAGCAAAATCATACTTATTTCACATTTAGGCATATAGCAAAATTAGCGAAGTATTAGGGGTAAACATACCTGAATATCGCATACCACTGAATGGTACCCACAATCATTATCAAACATATTTTCATATAAATCTTATTTATTTTAGATCTATGAGAATTTAGTATAATGTTACACACCTTATGACAGTGAGAACGATACCTTCCCGCTCGTCAACACCTAATTAATTATCATACTTGATTAGAACACACTAATACTTATAATATACACTATTGATGTGAGATCTAAATCCTTACCCTCAGAATCTTGAACAACCGTTATATGTGGTTTCTCTCCGATAGATGGATCAAAACCCGATGACAACCCACTAATGAAAAGTGGCTCAGGTGTACACACGACTTCAAATAATCGATCTTCGTTAGCAGAGGGTCCACAACCTAGTGGAAAATCTCGTATCCCCGATACAGCCCTTCGTTTGAAGTTTGAGGGTATAACAGAGCCTCCCCTCTTCTAAACACTCCTTACCACTCTTTTCGATCCTATCTTGTTCGTCTCGAACTCTCCCCTAAAATAAAGTCGATTAATAATCTATCTAAAAGAAACGATATAACCGAAAATGATAATCCTTACCTTGGATGATTCCGAATGATCTCTCCTAAAAAGTTGGCTACCAAAAAGGATCCTTAAAATCCTTCCAAAGATTCAGCCTAGGAGAAAAATGTGAGAATTAGATTTCTAAAATCGATAATTCCGAAAAAAATAAAAAGAACGATTGGTAGAAAATCCTTACTCGTATACGGAGATTGATTCACCCTTACTTACACTATTAGGAAGATTCGGCCTTAATGATTTAGAAAAAGAGAATTGGTGATTCGGCTTGCACAAAAAGAGAAGAGAAAAGATAGTGATTTTTAGCTATAGTGGATTTCAGTTTTCAATAAAAGAAAAGAAAGAAGAAGATGAAAATGGAAGATGATTCGATTTGACAAAAGAGAGGAAAAGAATGGTGGTTTTGGTTTTGGTAGAAGATGGTTTGGTTGAAAGTGAAGAAGAAAGAAAAAGAAAAGAAAAGAAAGAAAGGGAAAGAAAGAAAATAAGAATGCCCGTTGATGCTAGATGATTCGGCACTAGAGAGGGAGAAAAGAGAAGAAAATGATCATTGATAATTTGGTATTTTCGGTTACAAAGAGAAGAGAAAGAAGAAACTGAAATGGTAAAACTCAATTGACTAAAAGAAAGAAAAAGGTTTCTCTTTTGTGTAATAGGCAATCGGCGAAGAGACAAAGTTTGGAGAAAAGAAAAGATACACAAATTGGTTAAAGTTTTGGCCAACCTTCACCCCTAATGCCTATGCAAAATTCGGCCAACACCCTTTGCCAACATGATCCCCTTTTTCCTCCTCATTTCTTCCCCATCAATCCCTTGATTCTATCACAATTAAACCATCCCCCTTAGCCCCTTATGTCGTCTAGGTTCATGGTCAAATGACCATGAAAAAGCTTCCAAAACATCATCCCCTCTTCAAGCCCTTTGTCCCCCTATCTTACAATAACTTCATGATTCCATACCATAATTCCTAACTTGCCTTTTTCCTAAGGTGTACTAACCAAAAATAAAAAAGATGTCCATCCATTCTAGATAAGCTTGACCAGACACTATAGGAAAGAAAACAAAAATTAAAATCCTTCCACTTGCTAGCTAGGGGATTCAACCTCTCCCTCATGCATTCATCCATGCGCCATTACCACCTTGCCAATTGACTTATTATGCTTAAAACCTCTTGTCAATATTTCTTAAAGCCTATCTTGCTTAGCTCCATCTTAAATATTAAAAATTTAATATTTCTCTAAGCATTCACTTACATATTGAAGTTCCTAAAACTTCCAAAACACACTCAATTATACTTAGGCATGCAACAACGTTCAATTAAGTAAAGATGCATAGCCCCTTTATTCAGGATGTTACACTAAATCCCTACAAGTCTCCATAAACCTTCCTTCTAACATTTTAACCCTTCCACTATTTAATTTATGCAATTAAACCCCTAATACTTAACTCAATCAATAACCATATCAAAATATAAACATTCATCGATGGCCAATTATACTATTTCACTATATATATAACCAAACAATTAAGAAAGAAAAACCTCATAAATGGTCATCTCAACATTCGGCCGAATGAAAAAGGGCATCTTCATGCTCAAATTGAAACAACCTTCCTATCATTCATACAAGCTGAAACTACTACTCTCCATTTCATCTAAGTTTTCTATCTCCATTCATCTCATATTCATTAACACAACAAGCTATAATTATTTCCCATGGCCGAATCTCAACATGCCTAACTTCAAAAATTTCAACATGCTTTCTGTAATATTCAAAGTAACCAACTCATTTACATATAGATTTTCAAATTTAAAACTCAATTACTTACCATACCACCACATGCAAGGCCGGATGAGGGAGGATGAATTTCTTCTTTCCTTTGAAGGAAATTTCGGTGAAGAAGATGAAGGAAAGAAAGAGAAAATGGATTTTTCCTATGTTTATTTTATTCTATCCATATAATACATATTATCAAATTCATAAAATATAATATTAACATTATAAAATACTAAAAGAAATCCTCCCCCATCATCATTGCCGTCCACTTACAAGAAATGTGGAAATTTGATATGCAAGTTCTTGCATTAAATGAAACAATTCAATTACCTTTCTAATTTCATGCACACTACTTTTACTACTTGTCTATTTAATCCTTTTATTAAATTAAACATCCAAACATTTAAATTTTTCCACGATATTTTTACTCATGCACAAGCACTTAACATAGACATCAAATAAATCAAGAAGATATTTTTCTAATTCGAATTCGTGGTCCCGAAACCACCATTCTGATTAGGGTCGAATTCGGATTGTTACAACATGAGGATCTTTTCTTTTGGTGATAAAATTGTCTCTAGAGTCCTAGCTTTAATACCAGTTTTTGAGATCGAAATACACCAAGAGGGGGTGAATTGGTGTTTTAAAAAGGTTTCTAGGAAATGGCAAAAATCAAACGACTCAAGAAATTATAGTGGTTTGGCCTCAATTACCTACATCCACTACCTTAGCTTTCCTCGACTGAGGATTTCTCAAATCTACTAGATTTGAACATTAAAGGATAAGGTTTAACCTTACAAAACACTATCTTTTCAAAGATAAGATAGAACCATTTTCCTTTAAGGCAACCTTAAGTAACACCTCACAAATGAGAGAAAAATAATGATGAATAAGATGAAACCTCTAAAAAGGTAGATAATCAACAATTAAGGACTCTCACACAAACTCACACAAAGTTACAACACTTCAAAGAATGATAGAGAACTTAACCTACAAATGTGTACAAGAAATATTTAGTGAAAAATTGAGAAAGATTGGAAAATTGAGTTCTTGGAGGTTAGGTACTTGTTTCTTGTCTTCTTCTTCTCTTTTTTTTACTTCAATGGAGAGCCTTGACCTTGTGTTTAAGTCTTATATCAACCTTGTGGATGTTTATAGCCGCTAGAAACAAAATGGAGTCATTGCAACCATAAAAACAAACATAAATGCAGCATGCAGCTTCGTTGTATCAATAGAAGGGAACTTGTATCGGTAGAAGTCTTTCCAAAATATGATCGTTAAGCTCGCTCTATAGGTATAAGTTCTTTTGTATTGGTAGAACTTTGAGGGTTTCATTTGGTATCAGTAGAACCCATCAGAGTATCAGTAGAAGTGCAGTGGATGCTGAACTTTGGTTGCTGACTTGACTTGTTTCTATAGAATTCTTCAAGGTATCAGTAGAACTCTGAGTATATCAGTAGATCTGACCAAAGTTTTGATAGAATTCCCAGGCCAAAATGACCTTTCTTACTAAAGTGCGTTCTACCGATAAAAGTTTGGGCTATATCGGTAGAACCCATAGTTATACTTAGAGTTGTATTAGTAGAATTTCCAGTTCTACCGGTAGAATTCTATAGCCTTTTCAA
This sequence comes from Gossypium rotundifolium, assembly GCA_025506655.1. Lineage (NCBI taxonomy): Eukaryota > Viridiplantae > Streptophyta > Magnoliopsida > Malvales > Malvaceae > Gossypium > Gossypium rotundifolium. Next base: position 121,808,265 of record CP106731.1, read on the forward strand.
GGTCATTTTCATCTTGAGTTTACCAACACTTGTCCACCTAAGCATCAGTAGAAGTCCTTTAGACTTCAAAAACTCGTTAAAAATTAAGATAATTCAAGGTACAAGAAATATTTAGTGAAAAGTTGAGAAAGATTGGAAAATTGAGTTCTTAGAGGTTAGGTACTTGTTTCTTGTCTTTTTTTTTTTACTTTAATGGAAAGCTTTGACCTTGTATTTAAGTCCTATATCAACCTTGTGAATGTTTATAGTCGCTAGAAATAAAATGGGGTCATTGCAACCATAAAAACAAACATAAATGCAGTCTGCAGCTTCGTTGTATCAATAGAAGGGAACTTGTATCAGTAGAAGTCTTTCCAAAATATGACCCGTTGAGCTCGTTCTATAAGTATAAGTTCTTTTTTATTGGTAGAAATTTGAGGGTTTCATTTGGTATTGATAGAACCCATCAGAGTATCGGTAGAAGTGTAATGGATGCTGAACTTTGGCTGCTGACTTGACTTGTTTCTATAGAAGTCTTCAAGGTATCGGTAGAATTCTGAGTATATCAGTAGATCTGACTAGGGTATCGATAGAAGTCCCAGGCCAAAATGACCTTCCTTACTGAAGTGTGTTCTATCGATAAAAGTTTGGGTTGTATCGGTAAAACCTAGAGTTGTACCTAGAGTTGTATTAGTAGAATTTTCAATTCTACCGATAGAATTCTATAGCCTTTTCAAGGTCATTTTCATCTTGAGTTTTATCAAACTTGTCCACCTAAGTATCAGTAGAAGTCCTTTAGACTTCAAAAACTCGTTAAAAATCAAGATAATTCAAGGTACAAGAAATATTTAGTGAAAAATTGAGAAAGATTGGAAAATTGAGTTCTTGGAGGTTAGGTACTTGTTTCTTGTCTCTTTTTTTTACTTCAATGGAGAGCCTTGACCTTCTATTTAAGTCCTATATCAACCTTGTGAATGTTTATAGTCGCTAGAAATATAATGGAGTCATTGCAACCATAAAAACGAACATAAATGCAGTCTGCAGCTTCATTGTATCAATAGAAGGGAACTTGTATTGGTAAAAGTCTTTCCAAAATATGACCGTTGAGCTCGTTCTATAAGTATAAGTTATTTTGTATTGGTAGAACTTTGAGGGTTTCATTTGGTATCAGTAGAACCCATCAGAGTATCGGTAGAAGTGTAGTGGATACTGAACTTTGGCTGCTGACTTGACTTGTTTCTATAGAAGTCTTCAAGGTATCGATAGAACTCTGAGCATATCGGAGATCTAACCAGGGTATCGATAGAAGTCCCAGGCCAAAACGACCATGCTTACTGAAGTGCGTTCTACCGATAAAAGCTTGGGCTATATCGGTAGAACCCAGAGTTGTACCTAGAGTTATATTAGTAGAATTTCCAGTTCCACTAGTAAAATTCTATAACCTTTTCAAGGTCATTTTCATCTTGAGATTTACTGACACTTGTCCACCTAAGTATCATTAGAATTCCTTTAGATTTCAAAAACCCGTTAAAAATAAAGATAATTCAAGGCTCTTTTTTTAAGTTTATTTTGCCTAACACTTTGAAAATAACTTTAAGGACTTATAAACAATTTTTACAAATCTAAGTAGGGGATTTTTAATATTCTTTTCGTTATATCAAAATACTTGAAAAAAACTAGAGCTAACACACTATTATATTTTCCTAGTCGAACTCTAATTATTCTAGGGATGTTTTAGAAATATTTGTATACAAAATTCAGCCTATAAATAGGCCTTTTAGAAACCTTGGATAGTTTAGAATAACAATAAAAGTTAAGAGAGATTTTGTGGGAATTTTAGGGAATCTTTGTATTTCGAGTCAGTGTTTATTTGTTTCTTCATCTTGTTTTCCCCTTTTTGATTTTTTTATTTTATTGAAGTGAATTTTAGGGAATCTTTGTATTTCGAGTCAGTGTTTATTTGTTTCTTCATCTTGTTTTCCCCTTTTTGATTTTTTTATTTTATTGAAGTTTTCTTTACTCATGGTTTTTATCCTCTTCGGAGGAGTTTTTTCACATAAATATTTGTGACCAATTTTCTCAATTTTCGTTCGTGTTCGTTGCATAATTTAGGTTCGACCCCACAAACTAATATCAGAGCTTGGTTCAATTTTCGCTTTCAACCCGTTCAAAGATGGCAATGAGGTATGATATCAAGAAGTTCGATGGGATTACAAATTTTGGCTTGTGGCAAGTTTGGATGATGACAATTCTAGTCCAGAAAAGTCTAAAAAAGGTCATTAGAGGAAAAAAAAACCCGTGGATATGAATAAAACCAAGTGGGAGGAACTTGATAAGAAGGCACTGTGAACAATTCAATTGTGCCTCACTAACAATGTATTGCAGGAGGTATTTTTGATGAAGACGATAGCAGCCCTATAGAGGAAATTGGAAGCCATGTATATGACAAAGTCCTTCGTAAATCGCTTGGTATTAAAACAAAGATTATTTACGTTCCACATAGCAAAAGATGAGTTTATTAGGGAAAACATCAATGAATTTTTAACTCTCCTAAATGACCTAAAGAATGTCGAGATCAACATAGATTGCAAAGATCAGACTATGTTACTATTTTGTTCTTTACCCCCTCTATACAAAACTTTCAGGGAAACCCTGATTTATGGTAGAGAAACTCTCGTTTGAGGACATGAAGGAAAATATTTTGAGTAAGGATAAACTCAAAAAAGAGTTAGGCTCAAAGAACAAGTCATATGGGAAAGCCTTAGTTTTGGTTACAAGAGGAAGGCAAGAATCTTAGGACTCGAGTCAAAGACGATTAATGGCAAGATCTAAGTCAAGGAACTACTTAAACAAATTCTCAATGATCCATTCAGAATAATACCAAACTCTTAGTGGTATCGCACATAGCCCTCCATTTAATAATTTATAAGGTGGTATCGCACATAGCCCACCATTTAGCAATATTGGCGATGTATCGCACACAGCCCATCGCTAACAATTAATAAGGTGGTAACGCACACAGCCCACCATTTAGCAATATTGGCAATGATATCGCACACAGCCCATCGCTAACAATAATAATGTGGTAACACACATAGCCCATAATTATTACACATTCACGGATATTTATCCACATACATTTCCCTATTTCAAATGTTCATCCGGGTACATCCTCGCACACTATCATTCTTAAATAGATTTCTAAAATAATCATTTGCATTCATGCAATGCATTAATAAATATAACATATGCAATCAAGATGCATCATTTACACATAATTCATCATGGGTTCATCATATACCGAATTCACCTCAATTGAGTTCTGGCACATACTTGTAACTCTCATGGTATAACCATATACTTTCTCATTTTTAACATACCTGTTGAATTGTTCAAAATACTAAAGGATACTCTTGTGTCTCACACCTATAGTATCATAGCAACATCGTACCCCCTATAGGTTCTTACATGAAATATCATATCGATGCCATGTCCCTGACATGGTCTTATATGAAATCTCACACCGAGGCCATATTCCAAATATGGTCTTACACGGGACCTTATTTATCACAGTATCATCATATTTGCATTCACTCTATTCTTATATTCAATTTAAGACTTTCATTTCTTGACATCCCGTCAAAACGTATTTAATATATACATGGAGGCAATATACAATTCATTCAACATTGAAATATTAAATACCTCACATAAGATTGCATTAATTGTACACGAACTTACCTCGATACCGAAAAGGGTAGAAAGGAACCTATTTGTCCATGTTTCTCTTTTCTCTCGTTCTAGGTCTAAATCTCATTTTCTTTGATCTAGAACAATAAATTTACTCATTCAATCACTTTATAAATAATACTTCATAATTTATACTTAGGCAAAAATGACTATTTTGTCCTTACACTTTGATAAAATTATGATTTTGCCCCTAGGCTCGTAAATCATTTTTCATCACATTTTCTTATTAAACAAGGCTAGCTAAACATTTATTTCTCTTACAACTACTCACAAATCCAACTATTTCATGCATTTATTACCAAATTACAACATTTACAACTTAGTCCATTTAGGTGTTTTTTATGACAACACCTTTCACAAAAGTTGTATCTCATCTCCCTAACATTCATTTTCTTCCATAAAACTCAGAAAACAACATAAACTCTCTCATGGAAAGTCTCTATACTTTCAACCATATTGCAAATTAGTCCCCTTATTAGCTAGCTTAAGCTTTGGGGGTTCCAAAAGTATAAAAATTATCAACTAAAACCACCAAAATCACTTACTCGTGTGAGGATAAGTTGCTGAAATTTCAAAGCTTTCAAAACCCCTATTTTTCTTGCTATTTTCGGTGCAGGAAGATGAGTAAAAAGATATATATCATCTTTTCTTTATTTTAGTAATAAACAATCAATTTAGTCACCAAACTTACCAACTTTGACCAATTTGTCTCCTATGGCTGGTCACCTTATACGTAGGGGTGTAATTGCACTTTAAAGGCCTCCAATTAATTTTCTTTAGCGATTAAACACCTTTAGCTTATAAAATGGAACTTTAGCACTTTATGCAATTTAGTCCTTTTTCGCAATTAAACATGAAATAGCTAAAATTAAAGCACTAATATTTTCATGCACTTATATAATCATGCTCTGACTCATGAAATATCATGAAAAAAAATTTCTTCAACCTCAGATTAGTGGTTCTAAACCACTGTTTTGACTAGCCCCTAAATCGAGTTGTTACAATTCTCCCCCTTAGGGATTTTCGTCCCCAAAAATCTTACCAGAAGAAGTTGCTTTCAACATTCAAGAAACGTTTCCACCAACTTTTCAAAATCATAAGTCTATGTACCCTCAAATCTCTCTCTTGCCAAAAACCTTTAAGCCATAGGATACCAGGTTGAAGCACAACTTTAAAATTTAAATTACTCTTTCTCTGGGGCATATATACCCAATAATCTGACAAATGTGAACTCTGCACATGCTAAAACGATCATTCAGATCCTTATCAAATAATTCACTACAACCCAGATGACATCCCTCTCATTGGGAAATCATGTCAATCCAAATTCGAAATATATAGTATTTTATCACGCTTTCTCACTAGGATCTTCACCGACTGTAATAGTCCTGACTTTGAACACTCTGAATATTCAGCTTTTACCGGTCAACTACTTTTAAACTTAAACTCAATCATATTGTGATGTGTACTCAATTGTCAAAACATTTATACATATAACTGTGCCTTTTCTTATTCTTGAATGAGTAGACATGCTACTACTCGAGCCTCATACCAAAACTTCTGCATAAGTTTTAGATTCATCAACATGCAAATTCTATCTCAAGGTAACAATAATAATAGAAATCTTATCCGAACTGAATTTTAACATTGAAAACAAACTCATCCTGAACTTACTTCAAATGTCACTCACTATCTCACTTCTGAACTCCTTTATCTAAAACGAAAACTGGCTTTAGCCATTAACATCACTAAAACTAGGAAATTATCAACTAAGGTCAATCGAGTAACTAACTTGCATTGATTAAACGGGAATTTTTCTATCCAGATATATGTACTATGTCCACTGTCAGAGAAGTATTTCAATAACTACACATACTCTTGTAATAGTTCAAGCCATTTTCACTGTCTCACATTCAAAATTTTCTGTAACATTCGATACTTTAACTCATCAGGATTCAGAAAGCACATATCATTTTTCCATGAATCATATTATATCATCGAGTTCACGACACAAACATAAAAGCGATCGTTTCTAAAGCGCCAGTCCAACAATTCTTTTTTTATGTAACTCTAACCATCTAAAGATGTAAACTATCTCTTTACACTCTGGTATGGAAACATTTTTCCATTTATTCATTAACGCATCAATAAATACCATAAATTCTTTTTCTCGATTCAGACTGAACTCAGTACTAGAACTTTCAATTAATAGTACCTTCAATAGCTTTCGACTTTACCATTTTGCAGCAAACCATTTAAACTTTCATAAATGTGATAACTTTTCAATCAGAACAACTTCAACTTGGAATTAACGTTGCCCGGTTAGAATTTTCAATAAGCATATCTCAATACATCAATCTACTCTTTTCTCCACACTGAGAATACATTTCAAACACACAATCATTTGAAATTCTCTAGTTACGTTGCTCAAAAACCTTTACTATCGTCTTAGGATAGATTAACAGGGATATCTCTATTGAATGCATTAACTTTATTTGGCTTACCCGAAAAAAAATCCATCGCACAAATTGAAACTTGTGATTTCACTTCTTATACTTTTGTTGATATTAACATCTTATACGAAAATCAGAGATATCCATATATTAGAATTATCACCTTTCTATGATCAAATTAAAAATGCAATCATGGTAGATATAACTATCACAACCTAAAGAACACACTTTAAAGATAACCATGATCAGCAGAAACATAAGAGTAGTCTCACATAAAATTTTTATTACCAACTTTATCCTCAAAATACCAAAATAGAATTACAAAGAGATAAAGGAATGTCGATTGCAATCAACCAAATCGAAAACCATTTCGTCTGACTTTACAGTCATCTAACATTCTCACATGTCACAATTTCGAAAAAAGAACAACCATATAACCCCTGAAGGGAAATGGATATCCATACAGAATACTCAAAGAGGTCATCATAATCTATTCAACCATGATTGTCATGGTCAAACATTTTTATAACTCAAATATTGTTTCTCTAACCATTTTCGTCATCATAAACCCTTTTATTAGTCCTTTCACTAATGAACATCAATTCGGGAAGATCTCGATAAGTACACACCTCAGGCTTCCTACTCAATTGAGTCAAACAGCTGAGGCCAACTTTCTGTTTGCTCGTAACATTGCATAATCAGTATAATCTTTAAAACATTCAGATATTCTTCCCAAAACTATTCTCACCTTCCAACTACCTTTATCTCTATATACATTACTAATTGTTTCGCCACTGAACTCTTTTATTTCATACTCATGAACTTATTTAACTTGACTCTTGTAAAAATCTCATTATAAATCAACTGTGGTAAGGGGGTGAGGTCGTAAAGCATCTAACTTGGCTCTCACGACTACACACATATGATTTAACATTCATCATTAATGAAATATCATCATAATTTCACAACTAGCACCAAGTGAGTTTTCACACTTACTCATGTTACAATTATTTCTGTCACCCATATTTTCGAATAGTGATTTTACTAACACAGGCTCCATATTAATATCTATTCAAGTACTCAACATTTAACTCTGATTTCTCTTACCATCACTTATCAAATTAGAGAACGTCTTACGAGTTTGAGTACGTCGTTTACTTGATTGCCATAGTCCAACTATGGTCAATCACAATATCATAGCCTAGTTATAATCTTACATGTCGTCACGATGCCATAGCCTCGCTATGGTCTTACATGAAATATCATATCGATACCAATGCTATAACCCAGATACAGTTTTACATGGAAACATATGTCAATGTCGATACCATATCCTAGATATGGTCTTGCACGGGATCTTATATCGATGTCAACACCATATCCCAGATATGGTCTTACACAATTTCATACCAAAGCCAGGTCCAAGACGTGGTCTTACACAGAATCGCTATTCGATGCCGACGCCATATCCCAGATATGGTCTTACATGGAATCACGTATAGTTGCCAATGCCATGTCTCAGACATGGTCTTATATAGGATCACATGTACTGCCATGGTCCAACCATTGTCTTATTCATCAATTTATCATTGAACGATCATACTCATCTCCTTCGTTCTACTTAATTTAACTTATCAGTTTAACTCTCACACTATCATAATATTTGTGGCTTCATAACAGAGTCATAATTCAAAACATTATACATCCTCTACTTTAACAGTCGCACATGAGATTCAACTATGTGGACATATTGATTATACATCATTCAAATAGTGGTACATACACACATATCTCGTTCACTGGGTAAGTTTACTCACCATATTCACTTAACCAAATAGGTTGAGTATATAACACCGTATGCACATCGAACCAACATGGATACGCTTATCACCTTATAACTTTCATTTCATTCTTCAACCTAAGATTTTCTCATTTCATACCTTATCACACACATGTCATGAACTTCTATTCATACATTTCTGAATTTCATCACTGCATAAGCACATTTCAATTACCTCATTATCACTTACAACATTATTGAAAATAGCTCGGTTGGGAATCATCTCTATCTTAACAAAATAATTTCGTTAGAGCCGAGAGATATCACACTATCATGAGTAGTAATATGGCATGCATAACTAAACTCTCGTATGCTAGGTTAGTCCGAGAATTGACTAAACCATATCTCTGATACCACTAAATGTAACACCCTTTCCGTATTCAACTCCAGAACTGGGTACGAGGCATTTCCAGACTTGACTTGCTTGAGCATTCAACTTTGGGCTATAAAATTTGTTCCCATTTAAAACTTTTTCATTTACAGTCGTAACGTCCCTATCATGGGTCTACGAGACCCTTTATATATACTCGGGATGCTAAGGGACCAAACTGAAACTTTTAAACACTTTAAAAGTTTTGACATAAAACAGGGCCACATACCCGTGTAAAGAGTAGGACACACCTATGTGATATATCACACACCCGTGTTCCAAGCCCGTGTAAAATTAGTTTCTTTTCGAACCTATAGGGGTTTTCACACGGCCGGACACACACCCGTATGCTTGGCCCATGTGCTCCACACGGCCTAGACACGCCCGTGTCCTCGCTCGTGTGTAAAAACCTGGGTATTCTGTTTGTGACATCAGCAACCTTATAAGGGCCACACGGCCTAGGCACATGCCTGTGTAGCTAGCCCATGGACGACACTAACTTGCAAGGCTAACATGCAGTGGACACACGACCAAGTCACATACCCATGGAACTGACCGTGTGTCACACACGACCTAGACACACGCCCGTGTGTCTACCCATGTGGACCAATTCAAGGCTATTTTCCAAGCCATTTAGCCACCTTCACTTGCACACATTCACACATTATCACATCATCAATTATAACTCTTAATTTATCACATTTGAATAATGAAAGTCAAACTATCTTCCCATATATGAGGGAAAACTATTACTAACATCATTATAATCGACATGAACCATCATCCATGGCTATACACAACCAACCCATAACTCTTTTAGGCCAACACATTTGGCTACCTTAACTACGACTTAATTAAACCAAAATAATATCTCTGTACATGCCATATCTTAAAAAAGACTTGAAACCTCATACCCAAATGATTGCTTGATAGTGTGAAAACATCTCCAGCGGTCTCCAACCCGACTAGATTAGTTAACCTATAAGAGATAGAAAAGGAAGAGGAGTAAGCAATAATGCTTAGTAAGTTCATATAAAAATAATAATCAACTATTGACATTCATTAATTATACCCCACCACAAGGTATTATAATGAGATTTACTCTTAAGCTCATGGTTACCCATTCAATCATTCATTATGCTTACTTATTCTGTCTCTTACCACATTCTAACCATGTGAAACTATAGTACTCTCATTTAATAGCACACAATCCCTGCATTCATCATCACAACAATCCATGAAATATATACTTAAACAATTTCTCAATGATCCATTCAGAATAATACCAAACTCTTGGTGGTATCGCACATAGCCCACCATTTAACAATATTGGCAATGGTATCGCACAAAGCCCATTGCTAACAATTAATAAGGTGGCAACGCACACAGCTTACCATTTAGCAATATTGGCGATGGTATCGCACACAGCCCATCGCTAACAATTAATAAGGTGGTAACGCATATAGGCCACCATTATTACACATTCACGGATATTTCTCCACATATATTTCCCTACTTTGAATGTTCATCCGGGAACATCCTCACACACTATCATTCTTAAATAGATTTCTAAAATTATCATTTGCATTCATGCAATGCATTAATAAATATAACATATGCAATCAGGATGCATTATTTACACATAATTCATCATGGGTTCATCATATACTGAATTCACCTTAATTGAGTTCTGGCATATACCTGTACCTCTCATGGTATAACCACATACTTTCTCATTTTCAACATACTTATTGACTTGTTCAAAATACTAAAGGATACTCTTGTGTCTCACACCTATAGTTTCATAGCAACATCGTACCCCCTATAGGGTCTTACATGAAATATCATATCGATGTCATGTCTCTGACATGGTCTTATACGAAATCTCACACTGAGGCCATATTCCAACTATGGTCTTACACGGGACCTTAATTATCACAGTATCATCATATTTGCATTCATTTTGTTCAATTTAAGACTTTCATTTCTTGACATCCCCTCAAAATGTATTTAATATATACATGGAGGCAATATACAATTCATTCAACATTGAAATATTAAATATCTCAAATAATATTGCATTATTTGCACACGAACTTACCTCGATACCGAAAAGGGTAGAAAGGAACCTATTTGTCCATATTTCTCTTTTCTCTCGTTCTAGGTCCGAATCTCATTTTCTTTGATCTAGAACAATAAATTTACTCATTCAATCACTTTATAAATCATAATACTTCATAATCTATACTTAGGCAAAAATGGCTATTTTGTCCTTACACTTTGGCAAAATTACGATTTTGCCCCTAGGCTCGTAAATCATTTTTCATCAAATTTTCTTATTAAAAAGCCTAGATGAACATTTATTTCTCTTACAACTACTCACAAATCCAACTATTTTATGCATTTATTACCAAATTACAACACTTACAACTTAGTCCATTTAGGTGTTTTTCATGACAGCACCTTTCACAAAAGTTGTATCTCATCTCCCTAACATTCATTTTCTTCCATAAAACTCAGAAAACAACATAAACTCTCTCATGGAAAGTCTCTATACTTTCAACCATATTGCAAATTAGTCCCCTTATTAGCTAGCTTAAGCTTTGGGGTTCCAAAAGTACAAAAATTATCAACTAAAACCACCAAAATCACTTACTCGTGTGAGGATAAGTTGCTGAAATTTCAAAGCTTTCAAAACCCCTATTTTTCTTGCTATTTTCGGTGCAGGAAGATGAGTAAAAAGATATATATCATCTTTTCTTTATTTTAGTAATAAACAATCAATTTAGTCACCAAACTTACCAACTTTAATCAATTTGTCTCCTATGGCCGGTCACCTTATACTTAGGGGTCTAATTGCACTTTAAATACCCCCAATTAATGTTCTTTAGCTATTAAACACATTTAGCTTATAAAATGGAACTTTCGCACTTTATGCGATTTAGCCCTTTTTCGTAATTAAAAATGAAATCGCTAAAATTAAAGCACCAATATTTTCATGCACTTATATAATCATGCTCTGACTCATGAAATATCATGAAAAAAATTTTCTCTAACCTCGGCTTAGTGGTTTTGAGCCACTGTTCCGACTAGCCCCTAAATCGAGCTGTTACAAAGATATTTAAGAGGGACTTCCAATACTTATTTGGAATTCGGAAGAGGTTCAGAATGTCTAGTCGACTATGTAGATTTAGATTATGTTGATTACATGGCAATCACAAAAGCTATGAAAAAAGTTATTTGGTTGAGAGGTCTATTCAGTGAGCCGGTTGATAAAAAAGACAAAATTGTCGTATATTGCAATAGTCAGAGTGTCATAAATCTCATGAAAGATCAGATGCATTACGAAAGAAAAAAGCATATAAATATTCGGTATCACTTTGTTCAAGAGGTGATCGCTCAAGGAAATGTTTAAATTCTTAAAATTGGCACAGAGAACAATACAACATACATAATAACGAAGAGTTTTCCTATTTCCAAATTCAAACTTTGTTTAGACTTGGTAAACATTCGATGGAGATCGGGTTAGGCTCTTGACAGGGCTTGACAAAGAAGGCATTTTGAAAATACGAGTTAAGATAGAGATTTGTGGATTGTGCCTTTTATTTTGGATAAAACAGAACTGATGTCTGACGACATGACACACCACGTCTCGATGAGAAGAACCAATCGTCTCTGCCACGCGATGTCTGGCGTCCTGACAAGTCGAACACGGCGTCATGACGTGGCAATGTGTTCCTCACTCAACTGGGTTTCTTCTCCTAGCTAAACTCTATTATATTTTTCCAATCTAACTCTGATTATTCTAGGGATGTTTTAGTAATATTTGTACACAAAATTCATCCTGTAAATAGGACTTTTAGCAACCCTAGATAGTTTGTGGGGATTTCAGGGAGTCATTGTATTCTGGGTTCAAGGTTTATTTGTTTCTCCATCTTGTACTCCTCTTTTTAGTTTTTTCGTTTTAGTGAAGTTTTCTTTGCCTGTAGTTTTTTATCCTCTTCGGAGAGGTTTTTTCATGTAAATATTTGTTTCTAATTTTCGCTATTTTTGTTCGTGTCCGTTGCAAAATTCGAGTTCGACCCATGTAAAAATTGTTGAAATTATTTTTTTAGAATTTTTTATATTGAGTGAGCTTTTTTTAATCAAATTATATGAAATTTTGGTCAAAATTATGAGTCATTTTAATAATTTGATGAAATCTTATAAGGTATGTAATTCAAGTTGTTTTTGTTTTTAATTCGGTGAAATCGATATTATATCATTTTTAATGAATACCAAGAAAAGAAAACAAATGCTAAAAGTAGGGAAAAACCATAGAAAATAGGGTGAATATTTGATGTATTATTAATACATAAGTTTTATGTATTATTGGTGAATAATAACATGACACCTCATTCTTCAATAAAACAAAAATAATGGAGAACTTATAAATAAATATAATAATTTTATTTAAACATAATTAAACAATAATTAGTTATAAATGAATGCTAAAACTTTAAATCCTAGACCTTAAACTTAAGACCTCATGTTCTAGACCCTTTTCCTTAAAATCAATATCTTAAATCCGATAGTTATTAATATTTATTTATAATAGTTATGATTAATGTTTAATTATGTTTAAATAAAATTATTAGTATCTATTTACAAGTTTTCCATGTTTTATTTAATTTAATAATGATATATTATATTATTATTTATTGATTGTGTATAAGACTTATGTTTTAACAATGCATCAAATATTATTCTAAAAAATAAAAATAATATGATATATTAACAAATAACACATAGATTTTAACACATAACAAAATTATGATACGAAAAATAATAAGATATATCAAAATTTTCAACAATCAAATACGTTGATGAAATATCATTTATTTTGTCGTTTATTATTTGAAACTTGAGTGTTATTTAATACAATATTGTTTTTACATCAAGGGTATCAAATGTGATTCCCAGCTGTGAAACCTGTGTGATAAACTGTTGATGGCAAGAAATATGCACGACTTTTTGTAAACTCTTCCATTGCGATGGTGCAATGAATGTTTGATTAGAAATGTTAGAAGTGTTGCAACCTTAATAATCTAGATGACTTTGTTTTTAATTAAAAGAACACATAATATGGATTAAAATTTATTAAAGGTCACATTTTAAATGTTGAAATTAATTAATTTGAGATGGTTCTAAATGTTGAAATTGCATTGCCCCCACTTCATTTACTTTTTCTTCCGACCAATTTCTCTCCCTTAACTTTTGTCGTGGGAGACATTTTTATTAGGTAATCTATGGCTTTAGGGAATTTTTGGTCAGGGCGTAGAGATCTTTAGGATTTTTTTTTTCTCATTTTATATTTAATAAAAATTATTTTGCCTCATAGTTCTTTCATCTCAATGTCCACCATATAACCTTTTTTTTTTTTTATTTCTCTCATCCTTGATAATTCTGGATAAAAAATTTAGACTATTTTAAATTTGAAATTAAATAAATTGGTCTCTTTTAAAAAATAAAACAATTTAATCTTTATTAAATTTTAAATTGAGCAATTAAAAATAATTAATTACGATATTAATATTTTTCTTCAATTATAAATGATGTTGATTGCTACAATAACAAATTTAACATTCAATATTTTATATTTTTCCATTTTGCCCTTAATTCTAAAAAGTTCAATAAATTGTCCTGAATATTTACAAATTTACACAAATTTTGCTGGGTAAATTTATTAAATTAGGACCGATATAAAAATATGTAAACTTTGAAGACAAAATTTATTAGTATATCAATCAAAATCATTTATATTTAATAAAAATATTAATATTGTGATTATTTATCTTTAATTACTTATTTTTAAATTAATAATAAAATTAAATTTTTAATTTTTTAAAATTTTAATTTACTCAATTTTAAAATTGAGAAATACTGATGCTTAATAAAAAGCGATGATGCTGTTATTAGTGCTTGAAACTACAGGCACCCAACTTTGACCTTTGCCCAAAAAGTGGATTGATTCGGTCGTTTAGCACAGGCACGCGTGGGACTGAACGGTGCAAACGTGCAAATCTGTTAATCTCTCACCTTGAATTTGGGCAAAAGGGAAACTTCTTAAATGTCTTGTTGTTATTCCCTTCCTAGCAGAAATAGTGGACCATTTATTATTAAAGTTAAACATCCCCCCATTTGATTATTGACTCTTGAGGCCCTTTATGTGTCCTTTTTGGTTTTTTTCTCCAAAGGTACACTTCTTTTTGGATTCTTTCTTTCTGGGAGTGCCTGAATTTTGCTTCCAAACTGTATTAAAATTAAAACAATGTGCTGACAGAAAAATCAGTCTGGTAGGGTAGATCTGTTAAACCGGAAAAATGAACCACCGAATATACCAAAACTTGAATGTCCCCTTCCATTAGAATTTACATAGTGTTGAATGTCGGCTTTGTGGATTTTAATCAAACAGATGGTGGCCACCATCTCCAAAGTGGAAACTTTTTTTACTAAAGTTATTTTGCATGATGGTCCCGAAACTACCCAAATTAGTTAATTTAATCATGAGATTAAATACTATTCAAATGTTGTAGCTCGATTCAAATTGTTACAGTTAAAACAACCTAAAAGATTTTATTTGAACCCACGTACAAGTATAATATCTTTCACTGTTATTAGTAATTTAGAAATTATATTAAAAAACAATGATAGGGAGGTAAAGTAGAAAATGAGATGTAAATTAGATAAGAATGCTCTTATATTAAAATAATATGTGTATAAATATAAATATGTATTATACTTGTGTTAAGTAATAGTTAAAATAATAAAATTATATGTATATTTTATTATCATATTGGGGTGAGTATCTATGTTAAACACTTAAATAAGTGTTTGCAATAGTTTTAATCACCGTTACATACAAATCAAGACAAAATTATATTTATATTAGAACATAGCATAATAAACATATGGATAATATTTTATTCACAGGTGATGTGTGAGTTTCATGTACTATTAGTGAATAATAACATAATATCTTATCATTAAATAAACAAAAAATAATTAAGTATTTATAATGAATATTAATAAAAAATTTAAATATATTTTTAAAATTATTTAAACATAATTAAATATTAATTAATTATAAATATTATAAATAAATATTAATAAATTCAGTTATTAATACTTATCTATAAATATTATTATTTATTATTATATTTAATGATGAGAGAGCATTAAATTTTCACTATAAACATAATAAAAAAAATTAAAATTGGAAGGTGTAGAATGAAAATGATCTTCCACTGAGGTCACAGTATCTTTACCCATTGAGCCCCGGTTAAAAATTAGGAGTTCGGTCAGGCATATTTGCCACACTGGAGGCGTGCCAAAATTTTATTTCAAAGGAGAAGATTCAAACTTTGAATTTTAATTTATTTTTATGAGGTGAAAATTGCTAAAAATTAAAGTATGATTTTTCCCCTAGTTTATATTATAAAGGAGGTTTTCAAATTTTTATTCCGCTTTTCCTACAAAGCTTAAAAAAACATATCATAAAATAGTAGATTCCAGTCTAAGTTTAAATTATTTAAGCAATTAGATTCGATATTATTTATTATATATGTATATTATGTATTATATATGCAAATATATATATTAGATTATGACATCTCGGTGAAAAAATTATGTAATAAACTTATAAAAGTTAAATGTAATTTTAGGTGAAATTATAAAGTTAAAAGTAATGAAAAATAAGTTATTTTGAGTTTAAATTTTATTAGATGTATATATTCTTTTAAGTTTATATGAAAATATAAAAACAAAAATATTTCCAAAATATTTTAAGTAATAATATAGATAAATATTTATATTAGAACCCATGTAGTTTTTATTGAATTATATACATATAATCCATACCCGCTATTTGACATCTCTGAAATGCAAAGATATCTTTGATTATGGATAACAAAAATGATGTGGAGATTGAATTCGCATCCATATATACCTGTTTCAGCCTACTTCCATTGCCTTCCACTTTTACCTATCTATTTATCTACATGTATTACACATTGTATCAGGTATAAAACATTTAAAGAAATAAGCATTTCGCTTAGTCATGAGTGATAGAGAATTGATCTAATAAATTCTTACTTTCAACACCAAACTATCTAGCAAATCAGATCACCCTCCTAATATCAATTTTTTATAGTTATGAAGATTCAACTTCTGCAACAATTTCAAGTTCACGTTGAGTTTCGTACTTTTGATTTTGAGAATCAATGGAACCATTTAACCTAACAATACTTTTATTATGGTTAAAAGTTATTAAGAAATTTAGATTAAGATTTAAAGTGCATTTATTTCATGGAAAATGACTTACAAAAATATTATTATTTTTGTCTATTTTGAAAAACAACTTGGTCAATAAAAATTATTTACATTATAAGACAATGTCTAAAATAATTCTTTTATAAATATTTTTATTTTATATAAAATTAAATTGAATCAAGTTTAATATAAATATTATTATAGTAATAATTAATTTTTATTTTATTTTTCAAAATTAAAAATATTATAATATTAAACTTTTATATTAAACTCAGTCTACGGTAATTCAAAATTTTTGAAATTATAGTTGATTTTCTTATCTAGAAAACAATTTAAATATTTTATATTAATATTTGTATATAATTTTATAAGTAAAAATGATTTTAGCATTAAAAATTAATTCAAACTAGTACATCAAAATTTGGATAAAGACAACTTCGAACTCAAAGATGGGTAATCCGAGCTTTGGATAGACTTGGGAAAATTGAGATTGACAAAGAAATATCAGTTAATTGTTAATGCAATAATTATGCCATTATTGACACTATTTTTCATCGATTGAGATGCTTACATATGATTTTTTAACGGATTGAAGGCTTTGGAATTTGAATCCCAAACATTTACTGGTGATTACACAAACTAAGCTGCTAAATTTGGTTTAATTGATATTTGCTGCACAGAAACAAAGTGATAGAGGGAAGTGAATCCAACACACAACATATGTACTGTAAGACCCGACAAACAGATATGATTTGTCCTAAAAAACATGATGTTATTGCTCCTCGTCCCACTTGGACCTCAACAGTTTGAGCAATGTTCTTGCCTTTGATTTTATCCTACAACTACACTGGCTCTGTAGCAGCAACAGCAACTGCGTCAACACTCCAGCACCTATTGCCTTTTCCCTTGCTTCCAACGATTCATAACACACCATTATCAATGAGTTCAAAGCGCTTTCACTCCCTCCATGATCCGACACCCTGAAAACCATCTTAACCACTGCTTTAACCCCTCTGGGATCCTTTATCAGGGCCTCTTTTCCTGACCTCTCACTCCCCACAAGTTGTTCCAGTGTCGCCATTGCTGTTCCAGCCGAGCTTCTGTCCTTCGTTTCCGTGTTCAAAATATACGTTATCAGGCCATTGATTAGGCCTTCTCGGACCAAATTTTCCCTGTTTAATTCCAAGCAACACAATGCTGAAATGGCCTCGATTCCGGCCTCCGATGTCTCGAAATTCTGCTGAATAAGATGATCAATTCCTTGTAAAAACCGGTGATTTCTTCCTATCATTGCGGAAAGTTCCCTGGTTTCCGGGGATGATGAGATTGCCCCAACAAGACGACACAAATTTTGCTTCATCATGCCACTCCCATTTTCAAACAAAACTAGGAAAGATTCCAACTTAGACTCTTCTTTAAGCATATTCAGACACTGGAATTCGCCGAAGGGGATCAACTTCAGAATACAGGAAAGCAACTTCTCCTCAAAATCCGCATACTTTTCGGAGAACTGAGGGTCTAATTTTCCGAAAAGTAGTTGTGAAAGTAAAGGCAAGAAACCCATTTGCAGCAGAAAGGGAGTTTTAGACGGAGTTTCATCTATTAGAACTCGGATTTTTTCCAGCGTTTGAAGCTTGTCTTGTAAGGTGGAATGGGGAGATTCAAGATTGCGCTTCAGGTGGAGTAAAGGGTCGATGGTCGTGGAGTACTCAGGGTGGAAGTGATGACCCATTTGACGCCATTGTTCGATCAAATGGCGAAGATTATGATTGGGAACAAGGGATGGATCGTGGAGCTTTTGCATTGTAACGGGGCAAGTGAGATTACCAAAAGCAAACCACTTTTCGATGCTTGATCGGTCGTAAGTTTGACCTGTAGAGAGAGTGACAGGATCTGAGAACAAATCCAAACTGATTGGGCATCTAAATAAGTGAGGGATTGTCATTTGAGCTTCTTTCATGGAAGAACCCCCCCAAAAACAAACAGAACTGACCAACAACAATTTTCAAAAGAATAAATGAAAAGTGAAATGATAGAATCTGTTAAATTGAGAATCTTGGGGAGCTGATTGCTGAAGAAATGGAATAAATAATTTGAAAGCAAGTGTGTGAGAATTGATTTCTTTTGCAGATTGCAAGATGGGAGGGTATTAAAAGACAAATACCACAAGGCACTTAGAAACAAAAAAGAAAGCAAAACTCAAAGGTTACCGTGAAAGGGATACGTGAGGAGAAGAATGAGATGAAACAGTGAGGGCTAAGGGCCAAAATAACAGGGATACCCTCAGACTGAAACCAATGACATCAAATAATTGTATTTGTGGGAGATGGGCCCCATAAAACTTTCCATCCTCTTTGCTCAATCCTCATATTAATTATATTTAATGAATGCAGTCAAACTGACCTAATTAGCTTACTAAAGAAAGCAATTACTTAATTGTATGTCTTTCATGTTAATAGTTGAAAAATCTTAAGGTTGGGTTGGGCGATAACTACATCTATTAATGGCTTGGATACCCGCTCTGGTAGGAAGGTTAACTCAAAATTCAAAAACATTTCAACACAAATATTATATCATTTAGATAAAAAAAATTAGATCAATCTAAAATATAAATCAAGCTTGAGCTTGAGCTTGAATATTCAAAATTCGAGTCTAACTCGACTCGCTTTTTAAGTTTGTAATATTTTATATTATGTTATTTTTATATATTAAATATGTAGTAATATATGATCCTATAACGTAAACATTAAAAAAATCAAGATGACTATATAAAAATTATAATCAATAAAAATATATAAATTTATTAAATATTAAAAATAAAAATAAATATATTTTAAAAATTAAAAAATAATATAAGCGGACATAAAATAGGCTTGGGTTAATCATTTACAAATATGAGCAGATTTGAATAAAATTTTAGGCTCATACTTCAAGTCCGACCGAGCTTAGGCAAGCATAAAATGTGTTAATATCATACTTAGGCTCGACACAAACCCACCCGATCTATGAACACCTCTAACGAAAACCTGATAATATTGTATGCAATACAATATGGGTTAAAATATACGTAAGTTTTTGTACTCTTTGTGACACTTTTAGTTTTAGGAATTTAATCTTTCTACTTTTTAAATTTTAAAATTTAAGCTTAACCATTAATATCATTAAAATTATTTTGTTAAACTCAGCTTCATTATGACATTATTTTTAGTTACATGACTATCAAGGGAGGTTCTTTTATTTCAAACTGTTACATCAACAAATGTAACAAATTTTTTTAACAACGTTAATAATTGGACTTGAATTTTGAAAAATGAAAAGTAGAATGACTAAATTCTTAAAAGAGAAAAACAAACACTAAATTTTAAATTTGTGAAGAGGATATAGATTTATAACATATTTTAACATATGATAAAATAAACATAAAGATAAATTAAAAGTACCATTTTCTATACGCATGAAAAAAGATAAATATAATACAAATACATGTATACATAAAAAATTTATAACAAAAGTTATTTATATTATTATTTAAATATAATATTGAATTGTTACAAGTCAATCTAATATTAATTTAATTGAAAAAATATGAAACGGCCAAAATTTTAAAATAAAAGTGATCTATTATAAGAGTTATATAAGTAATTTATTTTATTTTAAAAATAAAATAATCACTATTTAAGGATTTAAACTTGAATGTACAAAATTTAATATCTTAAATTTTTTGGTACAATGATTATTCAAACCTAAGTTAATTTTGGGGAAAATGAAAACACAGCCAATAGACCACAATTTAGGTTCATATCTCAACTTTGTTAGCATAACTAAAATCTAATTAACATAACACTAATATAAATGAACAACTTGGAGTTCATATCTCAACTTTGTTAGCACAACTTGGGGAAAATGAACACACGATCAATGGTGATTTGCAGGTCAACCAATTTTATGTTACTCTCCGAACTGATATTTTGATTGATTTTCTGTTCAACTAGTCCAACTGACCAGTCTAATCTAATTTAGATAACACTTTGTACCATAAGACTAATATAAATAAAAAATAATTTACAAGAAAATACAAAATCAAGGTAAGCTCTACTTTACAAAATCAAGAGAGCATTTATATGATACAACCCACCAGATATATAGCTAAAGGAAATGAGTATAAAATTTGCAAATTGCTTAGATCAATTTATGGATTGTAACACCCCTTACCTGACCCGGTTGTCGGGTCCGAGCAATAGGATGCCACATTCATTGCTAGAGTAATTACTGACAAGTTCATAGTAAAATCATCATTTCACATCATCAATCATGAAATCAACAATAATACAACCTTGAATAACAAGAACATTCTTTCCGGATCTTATATGAGCATATGAATGCTTTAAAGTCAACCTGAGATCAAATAGGAACTGTTTTGTATCATTTTTAAAATGTCAAAACAAATTCACCATAAATAAATCTTTCAAATATTCAATCCTATCACAAACACATGGATATTATGATTCACAATCAAATTTGAACCTTAGTTGAGCATACAAAAGCTCTTTTTAATGAACCAAACACGAATTAGGACCAAATTGTAAGGTTTTGAAAGTTTGGGCTTAACGCCGTGATGTCACTATCTCCACGTCGTGACATCACCAAACAGTTTGTCACGTCACGACGTCAGACTACATGACGTTGCAACATCACAAACTATCAGTCAAAGTTGCAATGAGGGATATTCCACATCGTGACAAGGACCCTGTCTTTGATAAATTTTGATAATTTGATACCTATTTCGTGTCAAATCAAACCATTAGCCAATTTGGTGCATAAGTGCACACTTAAACCTATACAAAATCAATCCAAAACATGTACCAAGTTATCCATTTAATCATTCTCAATATCATTCAAGCCAATACACATTAATTAGACATTTTACTAAGGTATATCAACATATATGAAATTATCCACCATTCAAACTTGTGATACTACTCAATTACATCATCCAAATCAACCAATTCAATATCTATATGATCACTTATATGCTTCAACTATAGCTAAACATATTTCCAAAATGCACATTTTCATACACAACTTAAAACCATTTCAGTTAAACACCATTTAAGGTCCAAAATCATCAATATTCAAGATGAACACATATACATAACCAACCTATATACATGCTACATAAATCGAGTCCAGAGTGATTAAAAGACTACAGAATAGACGGTTAGATAGTATGAGCTCTGAAGCAATCCGACTGAAACGTTCCTCTAAACCAAATATCTACAAGGAAAATAGAGATAACGAGTAAGCATTTTAAATGCTTAGTAAGTCCATATAAGCATTTTAAATGCTTAGTAAGTCCATATGAAATTTACTTAACTTACCTTAACATTTCAAAAATTAGGTAAATGTACTACATTGAAATTAAGATTAAAATTCCTTTGGCATCACATTACTCTATATACAATTCAATAAACACATCAATGTTTAGTTCAATTCCATAACATAAGTTGATATCACAATCATATAGATGCATAATTTCCATCACATAACATATATAAACTATCTTATATTAAAAACTTTAAACATGTATAATTCCATTTACATATGTCTTCATTTTTGTTTTCGCTTAGAGAACCCTAGTAAATTAAACTCGGATACACGGGACCGATTTGATTACATATGCTGACATTATCAGGCTGCTAACACTAGCTTTGGATCAGGGTTGCTAACACTAGTTTGGTTTGATTTTGCTAACACTAGCTTCAAAGAATCCGCAACATATGCTAGACCTCAAGCCATTGAATTAATCCCTAATCACAACACCCGTTTTCATTCTTTTCGATTGAACCATTTCCTTTTTCCGTTTGGACCCTAATGGCATACCATTCGTATCCTAATTATTTACTAAGTTCACATGAGCTCAATTACGATATTCAATTCATTTCAATCCATGTAATTCCATCATATTCATATCATCCATCCATATATACATTTCAATTCCATTTAGTACGTCATATCTATTTGTGATAACCATATCATTCATTCTTTATGGTTTAGTCCTTTAGATGCCAAAATCACCAAGATTACATAACTATTCAAACTAATATGTAAATGAATATAATACAAACATATCATGAATTGGGTTAAATATAAAATTAGTGCCCAAACTTGTCCACTTCTCCCCAATTGGTACTTATTGTATTTTTTTGGTCCCAGATTAGTACCCGAACTTTTTTTCCGTTAACTAAAATGGTACATTGGTCTAACGACATTAAGTCTAGGACACATGGCAGAATAAGATTGTGACACTTAACATAAATGATGTAATAATCTAAAAAAAATTTAAAAAAATTCTTTTGACTTTTCTCCCTCAATTTTTTGTCGTTCCTTTTTTTCCCTTCTTTATTCTTCTTCTTCTTCTTCTTCTTCTTCACTCAACCCAAGTTTCTTCTTCTTCTCGTAGAGGTTTTTCTTGGATTTGTTTCACTAGGTAAAATTGCTCCACACTAGACGTGAAACAGTGGAAGAAGACGACCACTATTACATCTTTAGGAAAAGTTTTCAAAGCATTGAGTAAAGCAATATCTTCCCCTGAATTCCAATTAACCTTTATCACTGCTTCATTTTCATCATTGATCCTCATATCAATTGGTTTCCTATTCTTCAAAAATTGAGCATATGAATCACTATCATCCATTTTTTTCTCACCTAATTCCTTTTCTTTTTTTTTTAATCACACTATCTATTTTGTATTTCCCTTTAAATGCTGAAACTATAGTTTCCCATCTATCTGGTTTCCCTAATGAGGTTTTCACCATTTGTTTCTTCAAAATCTCAATCTCAATTTCAGCTTCACTCCATTCCTTTCTTTCTTTATCAAAATTTCTCCCCAGATCTTCTTTTTTCTTCAACTCTTCACTTTTCACCTTTGAACTTGAAAACCCATTTCCTTTTTCAGCTAAATCCCCCTGATTTCTAATTGGTTCGTCGATTTTATCAGGCTTTGAACTTTTTATATAATTTTTCCTTAGATTCAATCTTGGGTTGTGGGTCTTGTTTAATGCGATCAAGGACTGTGGGGCCAATGTCGACACGGATGTCACTGCCGATGAGGGAAGGAGAGGTGAATAGGTCGAGGAAAATGGAGAAAGAGAGCCAAAATAAGAGGGATTTGAAGGGTTTAGATTTAATGGAAAATAGGGAAAAGGAGAGGATAATGGAAGAAATTGAAAGGGAAATGAAAAGGAAAAAACTCTACGAGAAGAAGAAAAAATTTGGGTTAAGTGAAGAAGAAGAAGAAAGAAAGAAGGGAAAAAAAAGGAACAACAAAAAATTGGAGGAGAAAAGTCAAAAGAAAAA
Source organism: Gossypium rotundifolium (assembly GCA_025506655.1). Taxonomy (NCBI): domain Eukaryota; kingdom Viridiplantae; phylum Streptophyta; class Magnoliopsida; order Malvales; family Malvaceae; genus Gossypium; species Gossypium rotundifolium. The sequence continues at coordinate 121,832,323 of CP106731.1, forward strand.
TATTTTTTTTAAAAAAATTTGATTATGATGTCACCATGACATCATTTATGCATCACAATATTATTCTACCACGTGTCATAGGCTTAACGACATTAGACTCGGGTGCCGATTTAGATGACGAAAAAAAAATTCAGGTACCAAACTTAGACAAAGAAAAGCCATAAATACCAATCTAGGAGAAGTGGATAAGTTTGGGTACTGATTTTATATTTAACCCTCATGAATTAAATAAGTCCCATATGAACTTACTTGATGAAAACAACAACAGAGCAAGGTGTCAGGGACTAATTTATAATTTTTCTTTTTTCTCGATTAGTTTTTGATTGATTCAAATCTTGATCTATAATGCTTCATTTCAATTTATCAATTCAATTATCTTATAACAACCTATTATAAGAATTTATCAATTCAATTTTGTTCTTCAGACATCCCCTAAAGTTTTGCATTTTATTCAATTTAGTCTTTAAAACCGAAATTATCATATCTTTCAAATTTGAGATTAAAATTTGAAATCAATCTCAATTACATCATTCTACAGCCATCTAATATTTATAATTATAGAAATTTCATAACAAGTTCAAAATATATACACTTTAACACTATGTTCAAAATTATCAACTTTCACTTTACAAATTAGGTTTTTTTTTTTCACATCTAAGCTTAAAATCTAACAATTTAGCACCAAAATCTTAAATATTCAACAATGGAAAATTTTAGAAACTTTAACAGTTTTACAAATTGGTACACAAGTTAGTTAAATCAAGTTCCCAAGGCCTCAAAAATATGAAAATTACAAGAAACGGACTTGAAATTGCTTACCAATTGAAGGACTAAAGCTTGAAAAGTATGAAACCCTTATTTCTCCCCTTTGTTATGGTTGAAAAAGAAGATGAGTGAAAATGTTTATTTTTTTCATTTTAACTTTTATGCTTGGTTTAAATTATAATTAACCTAATTAATTATAATTAACTAACCTTCATTGTAATTAACCAATTTAGTGGACATTAGGTGTCATCCACAATCGTTTGTACACTATAAAATGGTAAAATTACTTAATTGGTCCTTAAACCAATTAAAAATTCATAGTTGTTAAATTTTTACCACTTTTACAATTTAGTCCTTATACTCTAATTAACTATCTAAACGAAAAAATTAATGGACCAAACTTTAATCAAAATTTATACTAACCTCGTAAATATTAACTAATAATATTTACAGACTTGCTCATTAGAAATAGGGTTCTGAAGCCATCATTTTCGACACCAATGACTTTTGGGTAAAAACACTTGTACCTTAACTAACTATCTAATTAGCAAAATAGGCAGACCAAAATTCAATATGTTACTAAAATTAACTTATAAATATTAATTAATAATATTTATGGACTCAATCATCAAAGAATGGGGTTTCGAAACTACTATTTTTGGTATCACTCAAAAATGGGTTGTTACATGGACTTAAGCAAACATCTTGCTTATGGAATCAAAGATTTAATCAGCGACAAAAAATTTTGTATTTGAGCAAAACATAGATGAACCTTGTGTTTATAAACGTATTGAGGATCAAAAGGTAGTCTTTCTCGTTCTATATCCTAAAGACATTTTACTCATTGGAACTGATGTAGGGACATTGTCATCAATTAAACTATGGTTAACTCAACAGTTTAGCATGAAGGATTTGGGAGAAGCTAACTTTGTTCTAGGTACTTGAATCTTAAAGGAGTGAAAGAAAAAAGTGATAGCATTATCACAAGCTTTATACATAAACAAGACATCTGAACGTTATGCAATGACTGTTTCGAATAAGGGAACTCAACCTTATATATCGGGATTTCATCTTTCTTTGAAGGGCTGTCCTAAGATAACCGAAAAAAAACATGAGAAAGGTTCTTTAAGTTTAGCTGGTGACTCAACCTTATGTATGCTATGTGATGCATACATCTAGATCTATGTTTCTCAATTTAAGTGGTGAGTCGATATCAGACGAATCTCAGTCCAAGGCACTGCAAGTAGTTAAGCATATATTCAAGTATTTACAAAGAACGAGATATTATATGCTTGCGTATTCTAGAGGAGATATAGCTTCTATTGGATCCACTGATTTTGACTTCCAAACATGTCAGGATTCAATGCAATCGACATCAGGCAATGTCTTTATCCTAGGCGGCGGGTCCATAGTGTGAATAAGTGTCAAGCAAGGTTACATTGCTAACTTAAGTATGGAGGGCTGAATATGAGGTATGGAAAAAGACATGGCATTATAACAATGTGGATATAGCTAACCCCTAAAGAAACCACATGAGGAAATAACACATTGATAGAAAGTATCATAAGGAAAACGATAGTGATTGACAGAATAGTGGATGTAGTCAAAGATTGCATCTGAGGACAAACCCTATGATTTGTTTACCAAGAGTCTGTTAGCTAGAGAGTTTTTAGGAAACATATGGAAGGTATGCGAACGTGAAACATGACTCATCTACTTCACTAGGGCAAGTGGGAGACTATTGGATTTGGTGCCCTAAATGTAGTATTTTTATCTATGTACACTTGTAATTTTTTTGAATAGATTGGTTAATAAAATAATTCATGGATTATATTAATACACTTTGTATAATGTCCTCACGAGGTTTTTTCATGCAAAGCAATATAGAAGCAAACATTGGCTCATTAGTTGTCTAATGTTTAAACTAATACAAGGAGTATTACGTGGTCGAGTTGTAATATGAAAAGACAACTTATATTAGTAGAAAAACCTAAACATGTCCTTAGTCTAATAAAAAATGAGCAAACCAATTGAAATACTAATAGGTTGTTTATCAAGCCCAATTGGGGAGATGCCTTATATTGGGTGTAACACCCGTTACTCGAGTTCTACGCCGGAGCTGGGTTTAAGGCGTTACCTTAACAAAATCCTCACGGTTGCCACTCAGGCTCATCGACTTCTCTCAAAAGTCATCTCAACAACCTCATTCTCAATTTACAAGGCCTCATTCATACATACAAAGGCTCTCGAGACTATTCCGGAACTTTTTCAAATCTTAAAAAAAATTATCTTTTGTACAGGGCTAACACGCCCATGTAAGAAGAGACACGCCCGTGTGTAGTCACACACGCCCATGCCTTCAACCCGTGGTGAACACTGACTTCACCCACACGGCATCAAACCTTAGTCACACGCCCGTGTGACTAGCCTGTGGTCTATCCTAACTTAAAAGATTAACCTGCAGGGGACGCATGGCCAAAGCACGCACCCGTGTGCTGACTGTGTGTCACACATAGCCTAGACACATGCCCGTGTATCTATTCACATGACAAGAACAAAGCTATTTGCTAAGCTCTTCTCACCCTTATGGCATTCACAACATGCACTCATAAAACACATCCATAATCAACTTAAATTTAAAAGAAATCTCACATAGAAAACTACATCTTTTCATATAATATGATAGCCAACAACTATGCCATTATACAAAATTCACTATCCATCTAAAGGCCAACACATCTTAGCCATATACAACAAAAATTCACTAACTTGTCTAGCCCCTATACATGCCATATACAAAACATTGAATCTCATATACCAGAGTGTGTTGATATATGGGCTATCTTCCAATGATCCTTGTATCTCGGTTCACCATTTTTACTCTATAAACAAAGGAAAATAAAAGAGAGTAAGCTTTGAGCTTAGTAAGTTTACACATAAACAATTAAGCATTATAATATAAGCTAAACAACAATTAGCATTATACTAACATATAATGTACAACTATGCTTACTCTTTCTATTCCTTACCATATTTCCCACACATTATGAATCACATACTCATAACCATTGGAATGCACCCCTGCATTCAATATCACATTTACACAATATACAACACATCGTTATTTCTCTATAACACATCCACACAGATATACTACTCACTACTACCACCACACAGCTAATCCACACAGCTAATTCACACTACTAATCCACACAGCTAATGTCTTGGTGGTTTTACACCTAGCCCACCACAATCAATTAATAAGGTAGTATTGCACTTAGCCTGCCGCAAAGGTAATCATAGTGGTCTCGCACTTAGCCCACTAGACGATATACCTAACGATAGCATCACACATAGCTAGCTCATCGTTAATAGGCATTAGGATGGCATTGCACTTAGCCCACCATCTAGCATTATCAATACACATTCACATGTTTACTTACTCTATCATTCATTCACAAATTCTAACACATTCATCCCACATAGGTTCTCAATCATTCTCAACCATTCTCAATCATGCTACACACTATCTAGCATTAATAGATTTGTAAGTATAAATGCTTTGTTTATGCATAGACTTACCTCGATACTCAAAAGTATAGAAACGTGCAATTTAGTCCACCACCTTGCTTTTGCCTCGATTTCGATCCGGGCTTTGTCTTTCTTGATCTATAATAAATAAATCAGCTTATTCAATACACACATTGACTAAATTGACTCACATCTCATACTTTAGCAAAATTACTATTTTGCCCTTAAACTTTCTCATATTTACACTTTAGCCCTAAGGCTCGTAAAGTGATTTTTATTCAACTTTCTAGCCTTTCATGCTAAACCGAACCACTTACTCAACTAAAGTATTCATCAATTCTCACTAAATCACACATGTATGACCAAACTAAAGTTTTTCACAAACTAGTCCCTACATGCATTTTCATGGAAAAATCACTTAGCAAAATATGTTTCTACTACATCAAGCTTTCATATTCTTCCATAAAACATCAAAATACATGAATTTCATACATATGTACATTTTTTAACATCCATCATAGCTCACCAAATAGCTAAAAATAGCTTTCTCATGTAAATAGGACTTCAAAATACGAAGAATATCAAAAATGGGACTTAAATGCACTTACTATCAAGCTTGAAAAATTTGAAGAACCCTAACAATGACTTCCCAAATTTTCGAAAGCCTTGGAGAAGAATATGAATGAATTTTGTCATCTTTTCTCCTATTTTAATCATTTAATAACCAAATGACCAAAATGCCCTTTTTGATAAACTTCCTATTTTAACTTATCCTTGCCCAATTTTGTCCAAAAACTAAAATTTGGGAAAAATGTTCATTAAGGACCTCTAATTAATATTCTAAAGCTATTTCACACAAATAGCTTCTAGAATCTCACATTTTACAACTTTTGTAATTTTGTCCTTTTGGACAATTTAATCGAAATTTCTCAAAATTGCTTCATGAAACTTTCACACTAGCATGCATACATAGCATAAACCTCAAAAACTCATTCATAACCCTCATATTTGTGGTCTCGCACCACTATTCTGACTAGACCCTAAACCGGGATGTTACATTGGGCATCAGAGTGGATGACTCCCAGAAGATAGAGACATAGATATGATAGATTGGTTAAAATTCAACCCAAAATTTTATAATTTAATTCAACCCAATACATATTTAATAATATTTAGAAAACACTTATAATTGGACTCGATGCAGAGGAGGCCCAAAATGTAACAACCCGATTTTTAGTGGTACTAGAAATGGTGGTTTTGGCACTCCATATTTTGATGATCGAGTTATTAAATATTATTAAATAATATTTACTAGTTTATTATAGTGTTTTATTGAATTTTGATTTGATAAATTTTGTTAATTGGCCAGTTAGTCAATGTACAAGTGGTACGTACTAAGAGTCAGTGGTTTTAAAAATTGAGGTATCAGGACCTTCTGTTCATAAATCGAGCTCATAAATATTAGTTTTGAATATTTACAGAGCTATTAGATAAGTAGATTAAAGTTTGGTCTGGAAAGTTTGATGATTTGATAATTAATTAAGGAAAAAGAACTAAATCGTAAAAGTCGTAAAAGTTAATCGATATTGATTATTATTAACTAAAGTGGTTAATTAATAAATATTTGAGGATTTAAAAGGAAATTAGACCTTGTTAGTTAATAGTGGACGATTTGATCATGATTTTGGGTGGAAATTTTGAATTAATTAAAAGGGTAAATTGGTAATTAAATAATTAATTAACAAAACAAAAGGGAAAAGTGATAATCTTCTTCCCCATTTCATTTTTAAACCAAAAAACCATGGGAGAAGAGCTTAGAATCGGCCAAACCATTTTCCTCTTGCATGGTAAGCAAATCAATCTTGTTTCTTGTAATTTTTATGTTTTTGATATCGTTACAACTATGCTCAGCTAACCCGTATCTTCGTTTTCAAAATTTTTAAAGGTTTTAAAAGTAACCATTGATGAATTCTAGATTTTTTTGTTAGAAAATAGTAGATTTGGGAGTTATGAAATGTTTAAGGATTATTTGGTAAAGTAAATTTTGATAATTTTGCATTTAGGGACTAAATTATGAATATATCAAAAGTCACATTAAATTTCTATATATTTGAGTTTTAGGGTTCTAGAAGGACAAAATTGAAATTGTAATGAAAAAAGTTCAATTGTGAAAGTTATACTTGTTTCATTTTTAGGGACTAAATTGAAAAAATGAAAAATTTAGGAAATTGTGAAAAATGATAATAAGATGTTATAAGTATTAAATAAGTTTTTGTAAGGTGTTTATAACTGATAATTGAAAATAAATTATTGTATAGACCAAGAATCGAAAGATAAACGGAAAAAAGAAAAATTGCCTAAAAATTCTTGGTGTCGTATTCATTGTCGATTTTGATTAGGTAAGTTTTGTATAAGACTTAATTTGTAATGATTGTTTATTATTTTATTATTTAATTGTTTGGTAGTTAATTGTTGTAATATAATAATTTTGGCATCGAAAGAAAGAACTATATTGCAAAAGTACGATATATATAGCTAATACTGAACTATTATATGGTATGGAATGGTAATGAAATATTAATTGGTTTAAGTTACAAGTATATGGTTATTTCATACGTGAATGAAAATGAGTAAGTGTATGGTCATTTGATATATGTACAAAAAATTTCAAAAGAATGGAATGATTAAATACGTGATGTACGGCCCTTGTGAACTTAGTGAATAGCTAGGATACAAATGACATGTCATTAAGGCCTTTTATAGCAAATACTATGTATTGGTGGTGGATACCTTATCAATGGCTAAGATCCTGCATCTAATTTCAGATTCTTCACAGCTCGTGTGAGCAGCATCGTGTAACGGTTAATGTCTCGACTTCCTAGATACCTTATCAATGGCTAAGATTCTACGTTTGTTGTGGATTCTTAACAGCTCGTGTGAGCAACATCGTGTAACGGTTAATATCTGATTCACAGCTCGTGTGAGTATTGTTATCTTGTGGATCTGAGGTATACTCGTTATAGTTCTTCGGGCAATGAAATTAAATGTGATCTGAAATGAAATTGTTTAAATAATGTGAATACTAAATTTAAGATGGATGCATGAGAATGGAATAATTTAAATATTGTACTTTTTGAATTTTTTATATAGATTTTGAAATGTTTCTTGATTCATGTATGATAATCTCACTTATTGCTATTAAATTGTGATAATAGAGAACTGTATAGTAGTTAGCCCATTTAATTAAATGCGAACCGAGGTGAGTTATATTGTTTTAAGTTGTGATTGATAGGTAAGCAAAAAATGAATTGAGTTATAATTGGTCAAATGTGTTTTGGATCGTATTAAAGATGAATGGTTATATTATAAGATTGTGTAATCTAATGTATTAACTTATGGAAGTGTTAAGTGATGTACTTGTGAATGTAACAGGATGACAAATGATATTCGTACTTGTTACATTAGGTTTTCATAATTTAATTGTAAACTTATCGAGGTACATTAAATTAGTTTCATACGAGTTTACTAAGCATTTGTAATGCTTATCTTATTTGCTTTTCTGTCTTTGAAAAAGTTATTTTGCAGAACATGTCGGTCAAATCAACTCAGAGCTCATACTATCTAGGCTCTGATTTGGTAATCTTTGTTTATTCCAGATTCGGTTATGTGGTATGTATATAGGGTTGTATTTGTGTTTAAGTCATTTTGGATGTTCATGATCTTAGTCTAATGATGTTGATGATGTTGGATGATTTAGTATTATTATGAGAAATGAAGTGGCAAGTGAATAGCCTACTTGAAATATCATTTACTTAAGCTAATGGATATGCACATATGATCGCTGAAATCAGAGCTTTAAAATTTATAAAGAATGTGATCGAACCTGAAAACTAACTCTGACAACGATTAAAGGCAAGTGTACCTATCGAACAGTATAGCTTAGGCAAGACTGGATTATCGAACCCAAAAGAACTAAAAGTACTAATACTAACTTTCTTTTTATTATTTAGCCTAGAATAAAGTGAAGTTGCTTTAATCTAAATTAACAACTACTAAACTAAAGATACAAAGACAAACAGAATGGCCTAGAAAATAACTTGAAGAAAACTTAATTGATCACGATGATACCCTCAGGAAGAATCCATCTAGACTTCACTTGTTACTTAACACTGAACCATATGATTTATTCACTTAGTTTGATCTATAAGACTCCCTAACGTATATTAAACCCTCTCTCGAGGCGAATAATATCTAACCCTTGATTAATTAGTGGAACTCTCGTTCTCTTATAATAACCCCCTAGAATAGCAGTAAATCGATCTATGGACTCCCATATTAGGTTTCACCCTAATCTGACAAAATCTCGTCACCCTATCTCTAGGCGTGCGATCAACTCCGCTTGATTAAGCTAGATCTACTCTTAAGCAGGGTCTATTCCTCCACCACCTAAGCACATCAGATTTGGATTAAGTATGCGTAATTAAGAACAAACTAAGTATTTATCATATAATTTAGAAATCAATAACAAGATTCATCTAGATTTCATCCCCTTCAGGTATCTGAAGGGTTTAATTCATAATGAATAAATAAAACATCTCAAGAGAAAAGATAAAACAAAACATAAGAAATCCCTTAAACCCCCTGAAGCAATTGAAGGGGAGATCCACCATCTTGAGTAGAATTCTGGCTTTTTGAGATGGATTAGCTGGCTATCTTCGAGTAATTCTCACAAATCTGGCCTTCTGGCTCGGCTCTTTGGCCTAGCTAGCCACCTAACGCCCCTTTCAGGTTACACTTAGGGTGTTTATATAGACTTTTAGAATGCTTTACTTGGCCTCTAAGTGTCCCAATTCAAGTATACTTCCTACTCGGTGTTTGAATAGGCTTTGGAATGTGTTTTTTGCCTCAAAGTATCCAAATCCGAGTGAAATTGCTCTCTCTCGCAGTAGGGGCACGGCCATGGTACACGCTCGTGTAAATCATTTTCGGTAGTGTCTCAATTTTGTCGATTAGAGACGCACTATTTGTAAAATCGTGGCATGGCCGTGTCTTAGTTAATTGTCAAGGCACAGCCGTGTGGCTTGAAGTCCAGGTCGTATCGATTTCCTCTTTGGCCCAAATTGGCCCGTTTTAAGCCCATTTCTTGTTATTTTTGTCCTCGGGTGCTTTCCTGAGTAAAAACATGAAAAGAAAGGATTAAGAGCACCTTTTTACATAAAAGAAAGGCTAAATCATCCAAAAGCATACTAAATGTGGGCCTAAAATATGTTGTTCTTACGGTTTATCAAATACCCTCACACTTAAGCTTTTGCTTGTCCTCAAGCAAAATTCTCAACTTATAATTAAAACAAACTTTCTATAATTCACAATTCCTATCAACAATGCCTCATCATAATTCACAGATAATTCATACATGGATAATTTAACTCAAAGACTCCTAAAGATTCAAACAATTATAAGTCATATATTTTGTAGCATGAAAACATAGGTGTCTCCCCTTATCTAAATAATTACCTTTAATTCAAAATGGACAAGGATTGATGTCCTCACTAAAGATTCACTCAAATCACTCGAAGTGTTTAAGTTTCAAGAAAAGCACTCATAAGTCGAACATGAAAAGTTAATCCCATGCTTGCATGAAAATCAAATCTCCACCACTGTAATATAAGATGATACACAAATCAAAAGGTCTTTTGACGTGGTTGTAACGGGGCTTAGGTTAAAGGTGTGGATAAAGGCTGAATTAGAAGATTTGAAATCGAGATTGCCCTGACCAATTACCTAACAAGAATAATGAACTAGAAGATAAATGATTGCTTTGAAACTAGTAATACTACTATTGATAATACTTTTAATACGAGCTCTTCTTCAACAATTGGAATTTAAATGCATAAACTCCTTTAATCATATACTAATGGTTGAATATACTTTGGTTTTTTTTAAGAACAAACTAAGTAAATACATAATAAAGAAAGAACTTTATCAACTGAAATAAACTAATTCGGTAACTGATCAAATCAATTGTCGATAGAAGGGTAGTCAAAAAGAATGGTGATAATAAATGCAAAGGGTTTTGGGTTAATATTAAGCGGCTAGTTCAATAAAACAAGCTCGTTAGGATCAAATGGGTTCACTAAGGGTTAATTTGTGAAGATAGGCTTTTTAGTGGAGTGAATGGGTTAAAACCTAGGTGCCTTTATCATCTCAGTATATCAAATCATTAATGTGGTCTCGATATGTATAATCTAGGCAAGTTCTAGAATAATAATTCAGTGTTGACACACTCATAATCAATAAAGTGAGCATGAAAAAGAATATATGCTCTATAAGGATCAAATCTCACAAAAATTATGGGTATTTGACATAAATCTTGTAAATTCCAAACTTCAAGGTAATATTCAAATTCAGTTCAACAACCTAGAAAATTTTTTATTCTTGAAAAATAGACTTATCATGCTTGATTCTCTAGTATTCTTCAAGTATAAATCATCAATGAACAATTATCAATGACTTACTCAAAAACAAATCAATAAAAATCATAAATCATCAGAAATTTCACCCTATTTAATAATATGAGAAAATTTCTTAAGGACAAGACTAAAATTCAGGATTTTAGAATAATGCAAAAATTTAGGTACTTTTACCCCCACACTTAAGATGTACATTGCCCTTAATGTACAAAGATAGATAAACAATTATGTAATAAAATAATCAAAAGAGAAGTGGGGAAGTAACACTTCTTGAATTTTGGATGATTCTGGGAGTTGGTAGAGTCGTGGTGAAAGATGGGTGGAGGAGGCTGTGGTGGCGTTTTCTATGGGCCTGATAGGTGTCTACCGATGAGCTTTGTGCTAGATAAAGAAATTGGGTAGCCTGCAAAGGTATAGCCAAGAAATCTAAAGAAACATTAATAATGTACTAATACTAATATTAAAGACAGAGGAAATAAAAAGAAGGAGACTAAGAAGAAAACTGAAATTAAATGAAAAGACTAATGGACTAAGGAGTCCTTATTGTTGGATGGTTTGCGAGGTGGGTGTGACCTCTAAGGCTGTGGTGCATGATTCCCAAGTAGCCTTTAGAACCTAAAACCAAGAAACTAAAAGAATTTAAAATATATTAAGCAGAATAGAATTATAGATAAGTAGGATAAAGGGGAAAATAAACATAAAGAAGAATTTAAATGGTCTAAAAGACCCTTGGCTTGGTGTTTGGATGAAGCGGCCGGCATGAACTTATGTTTTGGGGTCTCCTTTAAGGAGACAATTCTTGCCTTCTTACGCTTCTTCGGCATAATTCTAGTGCAGCTCAAGAGTCTGGACACTTTTTCTAAAGAAAGAAAGAAAAGGAAGGAAGAAAAATGAGGTGAGAAGGAGGAGGGCTGTGGGGTTTAAATAGGGTCTCAAATCTAGCGCGTTCCCACACTCGTGGACCGAGGGTGTGTTGAATTACACGGCCGCATCACACGGCCGTGTGTCTAGGCATGTTTGCTCACCCACGCGCGTTTTCAGTGCCACGCCCGTTTCTGAAAAGGCAGTGTGTTGGCTCGATTGGGTAGCATGGGCATGTTTGTCCTATGTCTAATAGGCCAGTGGCTTTACATGGTTGTGGAGCATGGCCGTGCCAATTTACTGGTGCCCATGGGGGAGTGGTTGGATTCGTGACATCGTGGGGTGGTTGGGATTGATTCGCACGGCCTCTGTTGTGTCAGTACGGTGGTTCTAGTGGTCCACACGATCACGAACATGGCCGTGTGTAAGTCCATGTGGTCTGAGAATCTACACTTTCAATTTATTAAAATTCTAAAAGAGAAAATAAAAACAAAAGAAAACAAAAACCACAAAATAAAAATTTAGTGTTCGGGTTGCCTCTCGAGAAGCGCTCATTTAAAGTCTTAAGCTAGACTTTTCTTGACATTTGAAAAAGATCAGGGAGGTTTAAAGGTTTGAACATCTTCCTTTATGCTTATAGTTTTATTTTCTTGACAAAGTTCAAGTCGAGAAGCTTTTACCTTAGAGGTGTCGAATGTTGGGTTGCTTACCTCGACTGTTCTGTGTGGAAGATATGGTGTGCCTTAAGAAGGATTTCTCCCTTTGGCTTTAGGTCTGTTGTGATGATGTACGGATCTACTTTGTATAATAGTACCTGATCTCCTATTTTGTAGTGATTGGATGTTCCTAGGAGCTCTTCTAGATGCTCCTTCGGTTCTACTTTGTTTGGTTTTCCTTTGTCGTGTGTCTTCTGTTCTTCTAGTCTGTCGACCTTAAGGTTTTGATCTTTTTCTTTATCGGTTTGGGTGCTATGATTTGGCTAAGGTTTGTCTTCAGGTGGTGTTTCCTGTGATAAAGGTTGAACAATTTGATTATCATCTGTATTGACTTTCTTACCTTCATCGATTGTTGTCCTGCCGAGTCAAGAGCTTGAAGACTGATTGATTCGTCACTGACACAAGTATGAGTTCTCCTGTGGCAACATCAATTTTAGTCTTAGCAGTTGCTAGAAAAGGTCTTCCTAAAATTAAGGGGATTGTATTATCCTCATCCATATCTAAGACAACAAAATCTACTGGGAAAATAAATTTATCTATTTTGACAAGAACATCTTCAATAATGGCCTTAAGAATTCTAATAGTTTTATCAGCTAATTGTATACTCATCCTAGTTTGTTTGAGCTTCCCTAGACCTAGTCGTTTAAATAATGTATAAGGCATGACATTTATGCTTGCCCCTAAATCAGCTAACGCATTATCAATAGCTAAACTACCAATTAAACATGGGATTGTAAAACTCCCTGGATCTTTTAGCTTTCGTGGTAGTCTATTCTGTAACATTGATGAGCATGCTATGTTCAATTCCACGTGGTGCTCTTTATCTAATTTGCGTTTGTTCGTCAAGAGCTGTCTTAAAATTTTCCTCGAGTCTGGCATCTGAAAAAGAGCTTTGAGAAGAGTTAAGTTAATATGTAATTTCTTTAAGAGTTTAAAAAAATTACTGAACTGTTCCTCTGAATCGTCTCTTTTCATCGCTTCGGGATAAGGTATGCGAGGTTGGTACTCCTTGATTACCGATTTTGGCTTTTCTTATGTTACCTCTATCTTACCTTCGTCTACCTTGTTTTCTTGTATTGGATTGGGTTCATCTAACCCCTTACTATCATGAGCTGAGATGGCTTGAATTTGCTCCTTTGGATTAATCTTAGTGTTACTTGGTAGACGTCCTTGTGGTTGTTCTAACATTAGCTTTGCGAGTTGTTCGACTGCATTAGTGGCTGCCTTGACTGACTTAGTAAGTTCCCCGATTCGACTCTCGTTGCTTTTAATTGTTTTCACAATTTTTTGGAAGCGATTTTCTGTGTTTGCCATGAATTTTGTTAGCATCTCTTCGAGGTTTGGCTTCTTCTCTTGGGGTATAGCTGATTTTGGAAATTTGGAGGAGGTTGTTGTCTTTGATTTCCTTGAATTCCTTGGCCTCCCCATAAAAAATTTGGGTGGTTCCTCCAACCTGGATTATAGTTGTTACTATAAGGATTATTATTGGATCTGAAATTATTACCTATATCGTTCATCTTTTCGCTCTCTGCGTCCGGTTGGTAGGGTGGGTACTCAGGATTCGCCACAGTTTCACTTACGTTGCATTGCATGACTGGATGTAGCTACGAAGAACACAAACTATCAAGCTTTTTATTCATCGTCTCTACCTGTGTTGATAGCATGGTCACTGCATCGAGGTTGTAAACTCCGGCTGATTTTTTCGATTTTTTCCTTGTAACTTGCCAATAATAGTTATTTAGTGACATCTCTTCAATGAACTCGTAGGCTGCTTCAGGAGTTTTATTATTTAGGGCTCCACCGGTAGCTGAATCGATTAGTTGCCTCGTTGAGGGGTTTACACCGTTATAGAAAGTTTGGATTTGTAGCCACAAGGGTAGACCATGGTTTGGACACCTTCTCAAGAGATCCTTGTATCTCTCTCATGCGTCGTATAATGTCTCTAAATCCATCTGCACAAAATAAGAGATATCATTCCATAATTTAGCCGTTTTGGCCAGTGGAAAATATTTTAATAAATTTTTTTTGGTCATTTGGTCCCATGTAGTGATTGACCCTCGAGGTAACAAGTACAACCACTGTTTGGCTTTATTTCTTAATGAAAAGGGAAATAACCAAAAAGAATGGCATCATCAGAAACACCATTTATTTTGAAAGTATCACAGAACTCTAAAAAATTAGCTATATGAGTGTTCGGGTCTTCGTCCTGAAAACCATCAAATTGAACAAACTGTTGAATCATTTGTATTGTGTTAGGCTTTAATTCGAAATTATTAGCAGCTATAGCAGGCCTAACAATACTAGATTTTGCTCCTGTTAAATGAGGTTTAGCATAATCATACATAGTACGTGGAACATTGTTTTCTTCCACATCTCGTGGTGGATTATTCTCATCCATCCTTTCAGTAGGATTGGATCTGTCTTCTCGCTCTTCTTCCGTGTAATTTAGGGCTCGCCTAATTTCTCCGTGATTTCTCTGAGCGGTAGCTTCAATTTCACTATCGTATACTAGAGGTCCTGTCGGGTTCCTTCTAGTCATAAACTAGAGGTACCTGCTAGGAAAAGAAAGAAAGAAAATTTAGTAAGTAAAATAAAATAAATTGAGAAATTTAAAATAAAAAAATGGCTAAAGTAATAAAAATAGAGTTTTCTTAATATTTTAGTTCCCCAGCAACGACGCCAAAAACTTGATCGCTGAAATCAGAGCTTTAAAATTTATAAAGAATGTGATAGAACCTGGAAACTCTTTGACAACGATTAAAGGCAAGTGTACCTATCGAATAGTAGTATAGCTTAGGCAAGACCGGATTATCAAACCCAAAAGAACTAAAAGTACTAATACTAACTTTCTTTTTATTATTTAGCCTAGAACAAAGTGAAGTTGCTTTAATCTAAATTAACGACTACTAAACTAAAGACGTAAAGACAAAAAGAATGACTTGGAAAATAACTTGAAGAAAACTCAATTGATCACGACGATACCCTCAGGAAGAATCCACCTAGACTTCACTTGTTACTTAACACTGAACCATATGATTTATTCACTTAGTTTGATCCATAAGACTCCCTAGCGTATATTAAACCCTCTCTCGAGGTGAATAACGTCTAACCCTAAGTTAATTAGTGAAACTCTCGTTCTCTTATAATAAACCCCTATAATAGCAGTAAATCGATCTATGGACTCCCATATTAGGTTTCACCCTAATCCGGCAAAATCTCGTCACCCTATCTCTAGGCGTGCGATCAACTCCGCTTAATTACGCTAGATCTACTCTTAAGTAGGGTCTATTCCTCTTTCACCTAAGCACATTAGATTTGGATTAAGTATGCATAATTAAGAACAAACTAAGTATTTATCAAATAATTCAGAAATCAATAACAAGATTCATCTAGGTTTCATCCCCTTCAGGTATTTAAAGGGTTTAGTTTATAGTGAATAAAGAAAACATCTCAAGAGAAAAGATAAAATGAAACATAAGAAATCCCTAAAACCCCCTAAAGGAATTGAAGGGGAGATCCGCTGTCTTGAGTAGAATTTCGGCTTCTTGAGATGGATCAACTGGTTATCTTCAAGTAATTCCCACAAATTTGGCCTTCTGGCTCGGTTCCTTGGCCTAGCTAACCGCCTAACGCCCCTTTTAGGTTACACTTAGGGTGTTTATATAGACTTTTAGAATTTTTTACGTGCCCTCTAAGTGTCCCAATTCAAGTATATTTCCTACTCATTGTTTGAATAGGCTTTGGAATGTGTTTCTTTGCCTCAAAGTATCCAAATTCGAGTGAAATTACTCTCTCTCGCGGCAGGGGCACAGCCATGGTACACGCCCGTGTAAATCATTTTTAGGCCATGTCTCGATTCTGTCGATTGGGGCACGGCCGTGTAAATCGTGGTATGGCTGTGTCTTAGTTAATTGTTGAGGCACGTCCGTGTGGCTTGAAGTCCAGGCCGTGTTCATTTCCTCTTTGGCCCAAATTGGCCCGTTTTAAGCCCGTTTCAAGCCCGTTTCTTGTTATTTTCGTCCTCGGGTGCTTTCCTGAGTAAAAACATGAAAAGAAAGGATTAAGAGTACCTTTTTACATAAAAAAGGGCTAAATCATCCAGAACCATACTAAATGTGGGCCTAAAATATGTTGCTTTTACGGTTTATCAACATATAAATAGGTGTTACTGTTTCATATGTATATATGCAAATTGTGTTTTGAAATGGTACATGTTTGTTCAAATGGTATTTTGGTTATGTTGGTAGTCTTGTGAATATGAATGTCTATGTATATATGTAATGTTTTGGCCTTGTTTTATAGGTTACATTTTAATGAGTTAAAGAATGGATAGGTATGGTATGTGTGTTCAATGGATGTTGTATGTTTGAGCTTGTATGCAATACTTAAGATGAAATAGATTTTGAATTGGTAAGATATATCTTTTTGGTCTTTAAGGTAAGGTTAATGGAAGTACTTGAAAATGCTTTGTTGGTACATGAAATGATTGTTATATAGAAATGTTTAGGTGATAGAAGTATGGATGAAATGTATTGAAGGTTAACTTGCAAAATTTTGAATTGAGGTGGCAATTGTGGCATATTGATTAGGCACTTAAAATGTTTGAAATAAGTGTTGTTTTAAGTATGTTTTGATCATTATTTGGACAGGTTTGAATGTTGGTGTGATGTAGCTTGTAACCTAAGTGAACTAGGTTCAGGTGACTTGTTGAAAATGGGTCATTTAGATGCACATGGGCTGAGACATGGCTTGACACACGACCGTGTCCATACATGGGTATATGGCACAGTCGTGTGCTCTGTTTGATTTAAGTTTCAATTAGCACAGACGACCATAATTTGTTACACGGTCTGGAGACACGATCGCGTGACTCCACCTACATGATTTCTGTAATATCCGGGATTTATGGCTTATGCATTTTTGCTTAAGTATGTGTGAAAGCATGTCTATGTGTTTTGAATTGTGTGGCGTGAATTCTGGAAACTTTAAAGTGTAGTGAATGCCTTATAAATTAATCAATTTTAAGTTTAAAAAGAGGGAGCTAAGCCTAAGAGTCCTTAAGAAAATTAGTAAGGGAAATAAGACACAAAATGGGCTTGTTTAAGTGGCATGAAGGCGCCACTTAGGGCCTTAAAGTGTGATGCCACAAGCAAGGGAAAGGGCCTAGGTTAGAGTCACAAGGGAAGCAAAAGGGAGCTTTTATTTTGCTACAAGGATGAGCAATGAGTGGATGACATATGGACTCGGAGGAAGGAAGTATAGATTGGGTTGGAGTGTTAAGGATTCGCTAAGGTAGAGTGAAATAAGGGATTTGATAGTGAGAGGAGGAATTGGTGAATATGGGACTCCTTAAGGAGATTTTCGGTCAAGTTAGAGGGAGATGGCAGAATTTTGTTAAGAGGTTTATGTTTTTCTTCTTTGTCGAAATTCATTCTTTTCTCATCTCTCTCCATTGAGCCGAAAACCTCTAATTCAACTCATTCTTTTTCCTTTTCAATTCTTCAAAAGCCGAAAGTGGGATTCTCCTAGCCATTGCCGATTCTTCCTTTCCATTCTCGTTAAAACCAAATCCATAACTCTTTATCTATTATTCTCTATAGCTTATTTGATCATAGCTCTAAAAGCTGAAAAACCTAACATTCTCTTCTTCTTGTCGACATTCTAAGTTGGTGAACAAAAACGTTTTTGACCACTCCATTCGGTAAGGATCTCTTTTGATTTATCTGTTGTTTTCTTTCTATCGAAAATTAAGACTCTAATCTCATTAAGGTTCTTGGCCGAAACTATGAAGGAAGTTTCGGGATTTCTGTTGTAGCCGATTCTAAGAAGGGAACTTTCGGGACTTTTAAGATCTAAGGTAAGCTATGGGTGATATTCGGCCAAAGGCCACTTTATTGTGCTTAAGTGTTAGAACCGAATCTAACATATATCTATAGGGATCTCGACATCACCAAGAGCAAGTAGCAATTTTGGGATTCAGATCCACAAGGTAGGTGACTATGTACATTCGGCCAAGTCCTATTTAGTGACTTAGATCTATTTCTTATTTATTCAAAAGCTGAAAACTAATCTGTGAAGTGATTTATTGCTAGCCGATTGAAAGAAGGAAACACAACAAAGTTTCAGGATCTGATTAGTAATCAAATCGGCAACAAGGTAAGATTTTGGTTGCGATAATCCTTCGGGATTTTATCATTTGGCCGAATGGCCTTTAGCTAAAATGGTTAGTGTTGACCGAATGTAGGAACTTGAGATCTAGAGGATTAGATCGGGACTTTCGGGATCTCAGTGAACTCGCTAAGTAAATCAGGTGTGTAACCCACACTGAATCTTAATAGATTTACGGATTTAATTTAATATATGTGTTAATAAGAATGTGAAAGATATGGCTTAAGGTACCATTCAATGGTACAATGATTCAGTCGTTATTCTCTAAAACTATGTTTACAATGTTACGAATACCTGTTATGACACATATGTGAATATTGGTAAGAATGTGAAATAAAGAATAAGGCATGTTATTGCATGAATTGTATGACATGGGGCATATGGGTGATATGTTAAGGGGAAGTGATCTGGTGGTTTTATACCACAATATCTGAATGTGGTGACTCATGTCACAAAATCCGAATGTGGTGACTTATGTCACAAATAATTATCTGGTGGCTATGCCACAATATATATAAGGCGATGAGCATATACGCTGTTTGCCTTCCGATGATGTGTAGCGATGGAGGGTTGACTTAGTAGTCCCCACGGTGTGATGGTTGGTACGGGTAATGTGTAGTGGATGGTTATCTAGGTTTGGGTTCGGGTTTGCATCATTGATTATATATGATTATTATGTATGATTTGACATGCCTAAATTGATTGAGACTTGTGTTGGTTGTTACACACTGAGTCTATTTGACTCACCTCGTTGTGGGATATTTTTCAGTGACACTCGATAATGGACCGGCCGGAGAGCTCGATGGTGGCCATGCTCAACTCGAGATTGTTTTATTTTATTAGTTTTAATATTCAAGTTTTGAATTTATTTATGGTTTTCTTTGATGTAATAAGGCCACTAGTATGAAACTATCTACGCATGCATTTAAATTATTCTAGTAAGATACGATTTTTATCACTTTAAAGTTTAAGTAACTTTTATTAAAAATAAATGTTAAATGTTTTGACACCTAATCAACACCGTTTAAAATTTGAACCCAACACAAATAAATTGTTTTTTCAAAAACACACAAATATTCTTCCAAAATTCAAATAAGTTTCGAATAGTTTTTCCCTAGAAGCATGCCAGATCCGGTCAGGGCTTGTGGGCCGGGTTTGGGGTGTTTCGACTTAGTATCCGAGCGAGTTCAAAACTCGAGACTTGAGGGCTTTTAGGGCCCAAAATGTTTTCTTTCTTTTGAAATTGGATTTTTCTAAGAAATAGCGAGGTTTTACGGCATGGCTTTGAGTCTCCTACCAAAGTCCACCAAGTAAGTACCCTAACTCCCCTGTGACTTGTATGGGGAAATCATAGGGGCGTAGATTAGTAGATTAGGAAATATTAAACCCAGGATTAGTGCTTCAACACCAAGTTACATAAAACTTAAAGTCTAACCAAACAAACACATGTCTAAGTCATTTGAGTTAAAGGTGTGGCAACCGTTGTGCGGATGTCTAGGATTGGATTCGATGGAAGCTTGGTATTTAAGTAGTCCTAGTGACTCACCTCCTCACCGCTCGAATCCTACAGTGCAGTGTGAATGTTCACCTTAGCCAAGAGGACTCAAACACAGCTAAACTCAATAATTAAAACCCGAAAGGGACTAGCCATATTTTATAAAAACCCTAGTTTTAAAATCACCAAATTACTCCTTTGATGTGTAGGAAAACTATTTTGAAATTTTACAAAATATTCTCGATTTACAAAATTACCCAAATAACCACAGTTGAAAAATTACTAAAATGCCCTTGGTTCATAAAATTTTCATTACTACCACAGTTTTATCAAGATTTTCTTACCTTATAAATGTCCAAAACCCTATTTTCCAAAATATTAGGATACCGATTTGGAAAATTCTGAAATACCACGATTTGTAACTTGACCAAATTACCTAATCCGTATAAATGACTAAAATACCTCGGTGTGGAAAGTTACCAAAGTACCCTCAAAATTAAAATTTCTAAAATACCCTTGTTTTGAAAAGTCACGAAACCATATTTTGCAAAAAATTATCGAAATGCCCCTAGTTTGAAAAATTACAAAAATACCCTTGGTGTATAAATTACCATTCTACCCTTGAAATTTACTTACCAAGTATTTCAATTTTGAAAAAAAAAATTTCTACTTTATGAAATTTTCAAATACCCTAATTTGGAAAATTACCAAAATACCCCTTATAGGATAAAATTACGAAAATACCCCTGGGTAGTGGAAAACAACAAACAATGACAACTACAACATTTTTACGTAATGAGCGTAAGTTCATGAATGTGATTGAATGAATGAATTGAGGCGTATGTGTATGAAATCGAAAGAACTACTCCTAGAACTATTGAACATAAGATCGCTGTGATAAATCGGTGGAACAAAGCTAATTCATAAAATTCTTTAATCGGATAAATGCGATTGAAAGCATGAACTCTAGGGGATGTGGTCGTAACGTGCGAGGCCGTGGTAGAGGCCGAATGACCGTGTCGGAGCACGTTAGATCTGGACAAGGGTCCGAAAATGAGATGCCACCACCACTAGCCGCTGATGTGGAATATCGAGGATCGGGGATGATGGATGATCACGATATCACGAAGCGATCTTTGCGAGTTTTGGAAAGGGTGGTGGAATAGGTAGAGGCGTGGGAGCTCGAAAGTCGGTACCTGAGCGACTTCGAGATAAGGGAGTTGAGTTTTTTCGAGGAGTATCTGGTGTGGCACCCAATACGGTTGAGTATTGGTTAGAGGCAACAGAACGGATTATGGACGACTTGGATTTCATCGGCGAGGAGAAATTGAAATGGGTAGTGTCGCTATCCGTGATGAGTCATACCAATGGTGGCTCACGGTGCGGGATAGTCTTTGCATGACGATCTTACTTGGGAATATTTCAAGGTGGCATATCGGAAGAAGTACATTGGAACCCGTTATGTGGATCTTGTGAGAGGAAGGCGTTTTGAAATTGGTTCAAGGAAATAAGTTAAATGGCGAAATCTGAGGTCAAATTCTTAAGGTTGAGCCGTTATGCTCGAGGTATTGTGTCGACGGAGCATGAGCGGTGTGTCCGGTTTGAGGATGGACTGAGGGATGATCTGAGGTTGTTGATATCTCCACAGAAGGAGCGATAGTTTGCCGTGTTGGTGGAGAAAGCTAAGGTAGCCGAAGGGATTAAGGACTTAGTGAGGCAGAATATGGACCGCAATAGGCAAAAGAGAGGTTTTAGACCATCAGGGTCATCGGGGAATACCCAAAAAAGGCCTAGAGTTGATAGGCCACGAGGTCAACAAGCTACTACAGGAGGGCAGTATCGTACTTGTGCCCAATGTGGGAAGATGCACCTTGGAGAGTGTTGGAAAAAGACGGGAGGATGCTTTAAGTGTAGGTCTAAGGACCACATGATTAAGGATTGTCCAATGAAAATAGAAGGGGGTCGACCAGTAAGCCAAGGTCCTAACCAGGCTGGAAGAGGAGGACAGTAGCCTCAGCGGGGCCATGGTCTGAATGGCAGAGGTAACGGTGCTGAAAGGGGACGAGGAACACCGGGCAGAGGTGTTAATAATACAGAGGTGAGACAACCGGGTTTAGTGTATGCGATTAAATCGGAGGGAGGATGAGACGCACGGACATCATAGCAGATGCGTTCTTTATATTTGGCAAGCCTTACTTTGCTTTGATTGATGTTGGCTCTACCCACTCTTATGTTGCATGTAGAGTAGTTGAAACTCTAGGAATAGCCTCTGAACTTTCTAGTAGGGAGATGACTGTAGTAAGCCCATTAGGTCAAACTGTAGTGGTGAACAAGATATTTCGAAAAGTACCTTTAGAGATTCAGGGAGTGATATTCCCTGTCGACTTAATGGAACTACCCTTCGGAGAATTTGATCTTATTCTTGGCATGGACTAGCTAGTGGAGCATCGGGCTGTATTGGATTGTACAGCTAAACGAATGGAGTTAAGATCTCTAGAGGATGAGGCGGTAATTATGATAGGAGAAAGAAGAAACTACTTGTCTAACGTAGTTTCGGCATTAAAGGCTGATAAGATGGTTCGAAAAGGGTGCAAGGAATTTTTGGCTTTCGTTAGTACTTTAGATACGAAAGAAGGGGGAGTTAGTGGAGTTAGAACCGTAAGGGAGTTTGTGGATGTCTTTACGGAGGAATTACAGAATACCCCGGATAGGTAAGTGGAATTGAATTGATTTGCTTTGTCGAATGCGACTCACATGTCAATTGCCCCATACAGAATGGCACCCAAGGAGTTGGTTGAGCTCAAGGCTCAGATCCAAGAATTGCTTGACCGTGGGTTTATCCGACCCAGTGTGTCTATATGGGGAGCATCGGTCTTGTTTGTGAAGAAGAAGGATAGAACTATGCGCATGTGCATAGATTATCGTCAGCTGAATAAGCTGACCATCAAGAATAAGTACCCTTTGCCAAGGATTGACGACTTGTTCGATCAGCTTAAGGGGGCCGCGGTATTCTCAAAGATAGATTTGAGGTCTGGATATCATCAGCTTAAGGTGAAGGAGGCTGATATCCATAAGATAGCTTTCTGAATAAGGTACAAGCACTATGAGTTCTTGGTAATGCCGTTCGGGTTGACAAATGCCCCAGCCGCATTCATGGACATGATGAACCAGGTTTTCCAACCCTGTTTGGACCGATTCATTGTTGTGTTCATAGACGATATATTGGTGTATTCGAAGTCTAAGGAAGAGCATGATGAGCATCTTCGGATAGTGTTGCAAGTGTTAAAGGAGAAAAAGTTATATGCCAAGTTCAGCAAGTGCGAATTTTGGCTGAAGGAAGTTACGTTTTTAGGACATGTGGTATCTGCTGAAGGAATAAGGGTGGATCATCGGAAGATTGAGGTAGTTTTGGATTGGAAACCCCCTAAGTGCATGGCAAAATTGAGTTTCTTGGGATTGGCAGGCTACTATAGAAGGTTTGTAGAAGGATTCTCGTCAATCGATCGCACCTTTGACAAAGTTACTAAGGAAGGAGGTACCTTTCATATGGACCGATAAGCAACAGAAAGCTTTGAGAAGCTTAAGAGAGTCTTGGTGAAGCTCAGCTTGATTCACTGAGGCGGGGAAGGATTTTGTGGTGTCTTGTGATGCTTCCCATACGAGTTGGGAGGTGTCCTTATGCAAGACGGGAAGGTAGTTGCTTATGCGTCTCGACAACTAAGGTCACACGAGGTTAACTACCCGACGCATGACTTGGAATTGGCAGTAGTGGTCTTTGCTCTTAAAGTGTGGAGGCACTACTTATATAGAGAAAAGTCAGTGACCTACATGGACCACAAGAGCACAAGTATTCTTGACTCGAAAGAGTTGAACACGAGGCAGTGAAGGTGGGTAGAATTATTGAAGGACTACGATTGCTCTATAGAGTATCACCCGGGCAAGGCGAATGTGGTGGCAGATGCCCTAAGTCGAAAAGTAGTAACAGAGTTAAGGGTAATGTTTGCACATTTAAGCCTCTATGACGACGGAAGCTTATTGGCAGAATTGCAAGTTAAGCCGACATGGCTGAATGAGGTGAAAGAGGGACAGTTGGCAGATGATGATTTTAGTACTAAGCTACAGCAAGTGTAGAGGGGGGAGTTGGAGGATTATGGTGTTAATAGCGATGGAGTATTGTGTTTTAAGGGTAAGGTCTGTATGCCGAATAACGAGGAGTTAAGGCAGAGAATTCTTCAGGAATCGCATAGTAGTCCTTGTGCTATGTACCCTGGAGGCAGTAAGATGTATAAAGATCTAAGGGAACAATTTTGGTGGCCTGGTCTTAAGCGGGAAGTTACCGAATTTGTAGGGAAGTGTTTAATGTGTCAGCAAGTTAAGGCTGCACACCAAGTTCCGTCAGGGTTGCTTCAGCCAATACAAATTTCGCAGTGGAAGTGGGAGAGAATTACCATGGACTTCGTTAGTGGGCTTCCCTTTACGCCTACTAAGAAGGACACAGTATGGGTGATAGTGGATCGGCTAACAAAGTCCGCGCATTTTATTCCAGTACGGGTTGACTATTCTCTGCAAAAGTTAGCAAAGTTGTATGTAGCTGAGATCGTAAGGTTGTATGGAGTGTCGGTGTCGATTATCTCGGATAGGGATCCAAGGTTCACGTCTCAGTTTTGGAAAGCTCTACATCAGGCTTTAGGCACTAGATTGGATTTCAGTACGGCTTTTCATCCACAGTTGGACGGCCAGTCTGAACGAGTGATCCAAGTGTTAGAGGATATGTTAAGAGGCTGTGTGATAGACTTCAGAGGAAGTCGGGAAGAATATTTTCCTCTAGCAGAATTTGCTTACAATAACAGCTATCAAGCCAGTATTCAGATGGTGCCGTATGAAGCGTTGTATGGTCGGAAGTGTCGCACTCCTACATGTTGGACAGAATTGGGAGAACGTCAGATTTTGGGTCCAAAAATTGTGGCAGAATCCGAGGAGAAGGTTAAGATAATCTGGGCACGGTTAAAGGAGGCATCTGACAGGCAGAAGTTGTATGCCGATCTCAAACGGAAGGAAATAGAATTTGATGTGGGAGATCAAGTGTTTCTTAAAGTTTCACCTTGGAAGAAGGTGATGAGATTTGGTTGCAAAGGGAAATTAAATCCAAGGTTTATAGGACCTTATCGGGTATTGAAGCGAATTGGACCGGTAGCATACCAGTTAGAGTTGCCTCCGGAATTGAAGCAGATGCACGACGTATTTCATGTTTCCATGCTACGTCGATACCGATTGAATCCATCTCACGTAATTCCGATTGAAGAGGTGGAGCTGAGACCAGATCTGTCTTATGAGGAAGAGTCGATTCAGATTCTAGAACGAGATGTGAAGGTGCTTCGGAGGAAGTCGGTCCCTCTGGTCAAAGTGTTATGGCGTAACCATGGATCGGAGGAAGCCTCTTGGGAGCCAGAAGAAGCAATGCGACAGCAATACCCCCACCTATTCTAGCCAGGTAATTTTGAGGTTGAAATTATTTTAAGAGGGGTAGAACTGTAATATTCAGGATTTATGGCTTATGCATTTTTGCTTAAGTATATGTGAAAGCATGTCTATGTGTTCTGAATTGCGTGGCATGAATTCTGGAAACTTTAAAGTGTAGTGAATGCCTTAGAAATTATTCGATTTTAAGTTTAAAAAGAGGGAGCTAAGCCTAAGAGGCCTTAAGAAAATTAGTAGGGGAAATAAGACACAAAAATGGGCTTATTTAAGTGGCATGAAGGTGCCACTTAGGGCCTTAGAGTGTGATGCCACAAGCAAGGGGAAAGGGCCTAGGTTCGAGTCACAAGGGAAGCAAAAAGGGAGCTTTTATTTTGCTATAAGGATGAGCAGCAGTGGACGGCATATGGACTCTAGAGGAAGGAAGTATAGATTGGGTTGGAGTGTTAAGGATTCGGCTAAGGTAGAGTGAAATAAGGGATTTGATAGTGAGAGGAGGAATTGGCCGAATATGGGACTCCCTTAAGGAGATTTTCGGTCAAGTTAGAGGGGAGAAGTAGCCAAATTTTGTTAAGAGGTTTATGTTTTTCTTCTTTGCCAAAATTCATTCTTTTCTCATCTCTCTCCATTGAGCCGAAAACCTCTAATTCAACTCGTTTTTTTTCCTTTTCAATTCTTCAAAAGTCGAAAGTGGGATTCTCCTAGCCATTGCCGATTCTTCCTTTCCATTCTCGTTAAAACCAAATCCATAACTCTTTATCTATTATTCTCTACAGCCGATTTGATCATAGCACTAAAAGCCGAAAACCCAACATTCTCTTCTTCTTGTCGACATTCTAAGTTAGTAAACAAAAACGTTTTTGACCACTCCATTCGGTAAGGATCTCTTTTAATTTATCTATTGTTTTCTTTCTATCAAAAATCAAGACTCTAATCTCATTAAGGTTCTTGGCCGAAACTATGAAGGAAGTTTCGAGATTTCTGTTGTAATCAATTCCAAGAAGGGAACTTTCGAGACTTTTAAGATCTAAGGTAAGCTATGGGTGATATTCGGCCAAAGGCCACTTTATTGTGTTTAAGTGTTAGAACCGAATCTAACATATATCTATAGGGATCTCAACATCACCAAGAGCAAGTAGCAATTTTGGGATTCAGATCCACAAGGTAGGTGACTATGTACATTCGGCTAAGGCCTATTTAGTGACTTAGATCTATTTCTTATTTATTCAAAAGCCGAAAACTAATCTGTGAAGTGATTTAGTGCTAGCCGATTGAAAGAAAGAAACACAACAAAGTTTCGGGATTTGATTAGTAATCAAATCGACAACAAGGTAAGATTTTGGTTGCGATAATCCTTCGGGATTTGATCATTTGGCCGAATGGCCTTTAGCTAAAATGGTTAGTGTTGACCGAATGTAGGAACTTAAGATCTAGAGGATTAGATCGGGACTTTTGGGATCTCAGTGAACTCGCTAAGTAAATCAGGTGTGTAATCCACACTGAATCTTAATAGATTCTGGATTTAATTTAATATATGTGTTAATAAGAATGTGAAAGATATGGCTTAAGGTACCATTCAATGGTGCAATGATTCAGGTATGTTATTCTCTAAAACTATGTTTACAATGTTACGAATACCTGTTATCACACATATGTAAATATTGGTAAGAATGTGAAATAAAGAATAAGGCATGTTATTGCATGAATTGTATGACATGGGGCATATGGGTGATATGTTAAGGGGAAGTGATCTGGTGGTTTTATACCACAATATCTGAATGTGGTGACTCATGTCACAAAATCCGAATGTGGTGACTTATGTCACAAATAATTATCTGGTGGCTATGCCACAATATATATAATGGCAATGAGCATGTCGTCTGCAACGACTACCTTTGATGATGTGTAGCAGATGGAGGGTTGACTTAGTGGTCCCCACGGTGTGATGGTTGGTACGGGTGATGTGTAGCGGATGGTTATCTAGGTTTGGGTTCGGGTTTGCATCATTGATTATATATGTTTATTATGTATGATTTGACATGCCTAAATTGATTGAGACTTGTGTTGGTTGTTACACACTGAGTCTATTTGACTCACCCCGTTGTGGGATATTTTTCATGTGACACTCAGTAATGGACCGGGTCAGCAGGAGCTCAGTGGTGGCCATGCTCAACTCAGAGATTGTTTTATTTTTATTAGTTTTTAATATTCAAGTTTTGAATTTATTTCGGGTTTTCTTTGATGTAATAAGGCCACTAGTATGAAACTATCTACGCATGCATTTAAATTATTCTAGTAAGATCGATTTTATCACTTTAAAGTTTAAGTAACTTTTATTAAAAATAAATGTTAAATGTTTTGACACCTAATCAACACCGTTTAAAATTTGAACCCAACACAAATCAATTGTTTTTTTTTTCAAAAACACACAAATATTCTTCCAAAATTCAAATAAGTTTCGAATAGTTTTTCCCTAGAAGCATGCCAGATCTGGTCAAGGCTTGTGGGCCGGGTTTGGGGTGTTTCAATTTCTGCCCTTGCACACGGTTGAACAACACGACCATGTTCCATAGCTTCCCACGGCCTCAACCTGTCACACAGCTATGTAACCCTTGTTTTTTATTTTTTCCTTCTTTTTTTGAAATGTTTCAAATAAGTCCCTGCTTCATTTTAAACTATTTTAGAGCTTCCATCTGCTTCGTTTTAACCTCGATAATATATGAATATCATGTTTTTATTATACATTTGATGATCACTGATCATTTTGAGAAATTTTACATTGATATAACATGATTCTGTTCTGTTATGTGTGGTAATATTCAGTAACCCTAATCCGTCCATGGAGATGGGTGAGGGGTGTTACACAAAACCCGTCATAGCAAACATGAGGGGCGAAAACCCTAGTAAAATGACTAGGGTTAGCCACCCCTCTCTCTTCTAGTTCAGCTAGGGGATTGTTTTTCTATTAAATATGCATTAAATGTATTCTACTAATTCAATTAGGGTTTCACTTCCTCTCCTTATAAATAGATGACACCAGTAGAGATAAAAACACAAGAAGATATATACAACTTTGAGATATTATTATTCTACCTGAAAACAGTGAGAATTTATTTCTAATTATAAATTCTATTTTTTGGGAATAACAATTCTACCGGTTTCTATAAGAGGGAGACTTACTTTCCTACTAAAAGTAAAGAAATTATTTTTGGTTCCATGTTTGATTCGAAGTTGTTCAAGCTAACACTCGAAGTAGTTTGTGGTACGAGAATAGTGGACAAGGTCATTCAGTTAAAACTTGAGAATGTTTAGGATCCATCTAGCCCAAAACATAGGTACTTTTTGGGAAAAATTTTATTGCTATAATATCACAAACCAACTTGGTTTTCAAAATTTTAATTTTTTGTTGTGTAAGAAAACCGTTTTCAAAGTAGATATTTCCAACATTTGTAACCATTACATATTCGTTCAATAAAAGTAGTTTTTTGTCTAATAGTAATCAAGTAATTTATCTTAAACACAAATGACCATGACCACGTTTACTTTTCATCTATCATGTAATATCGATAAGAAGATATTATTTACCTTTTATCGAGGCTATTAATTTGGCTATTATGGAACGATGTTACATATTGTAGAAGTCATATACCCAATGTATTAGCTTTCAGTTATTTATATATTTGAACTCAAGTTTTTACCTACATCAAAGAATACGAGTCAATCATACATAATCTGTTATCCCCTCAGAATTAAGGTACATCACACTATGAATGTACAAGTGAATAAATCCATAAATAGAGCTAGGATCTATTCTTCTTGGGTCATGTCTAATGTACTGTCAGTCTAGTCACTCACATCTATATCTCTATCTTCTAAGAGTCATCTGCTCCGATGCTCAAGACAAAGCATGTAACACCCCTTACCCGTATTCAACGCTGGAACAAGGTACGAGGCATTACCAGACTTACAACACAAGCATTCACACAATTTCGAGACATAAATTTTGCATCCAAATTAAAACCATTCATATTCGATAATAAAGTCCCTAATACGAGGCTAAGTGTAACACCCTAAACCCAGCCTAAAAGTTAAGGCCATATCTAGCAATGTCACACAATAGTGTTTTTGAAACCTCGTTGTTACGATGAAAACATTCAATGTTATTATCTTTAGTAAACCTTTGTTAGAACTTAGGAAGTCGTCTTTATTCATTTAAAACATTTGTTTTGAAACATCCCTCATTGCTGAAGCTTTAATAAATCAATCTAGTTGATCAAGCGCTTAGAAAATACTTGAACTTTTTTTTTGAAAACCGAATTTCCTATAACCAGTAGGTATAAATCCATAAATTAAAATAAATAAATAAATAAAACCCAAATTTAAAACCGAAGTCCCAGTGGGTCCTTAAATTACACCCCAAATAATCAATAATAAACAAATCATAACTCGTAAATTAAAAACCATGAAGTCTAAAAAGTACTGTGCTCATTGCTGAGTCCTCCGTCGCACCGATCCGCCTAAGTCTGGGGATTACCTGTGCACATTAAACAAAAAGGGTGAGTTTAAGTAAACTTAGTGTGTAATCCCGCAAAAACAAACAAACAATCAGTATTCATAGTGCACATTTGAATAGTCTTGGGCCTAAGCCCTTGTCACTATCAGTGACAGTTTGGGCCTTAGCCTATCTAAATACAGTGTCAAAAATGTAGTAGGGCCTTAGCCCATCACAGTATCAGTAGCAGTAATAGTTATGCAGTAGCAAAATCCTACCCAACCAGCCTCTACATACCATCTCCGTCCAACCCTACACTCCATGTGGGGATATAATCAACCCACCCATCCCAACACTCCAAGTAGTACCAAATGCGGCATAAAACAGTAGTTTGCTGCTGAGCTGCCAGTAAATTAGGCTTAAAGCCTTTCAATACTCTTCCTCCGAATAACAACCCCAAACCCAATGCAATGTAACGTACAATGGATGATATGCTATTATGCAATTTCAGTACATATATTCAGTTCAGATATTAACATGCTCAGTACAGATATCATTCAGTCAATTTCACACATTTAGGGGTCTAAGTAGCGCTTACCGACCCTACAGTAGGTGCATAGTCAACTTGGGCGACCCCTGCAACCTTAAAAACATTTCGGTAAAAATGGGCCTACATGCCTATGTGATCTGCCCGTGTCGGCCCACACGCCCATGTGGCCCACTTGGCCCAAATTGGCCTTGGCTATGTGATCCATTTTTAAAGTAACCCATGCTAGCTCAATACTCATATATGTTTTCACTATTTACTTATGTGTTCATTCAAAGCTGTCTACTTGAGTCATTATCACTAATTTATTTATATCTTGAGCTACAGAATTCCAAATTAAGATACGCTTGATGTTTTTGAAACTAGATTCAAATACCTTTCTACCATAAAATTTTTAGAATTTATATTTTATCAAATAATTACATTAAAATCTTTAAAGTTATCCCTATTCTGCTGTTTGACAGCTTCATCCTTTCCTTACTAAAAATTATTTATCTCTTAGTATGGAATTTAGATGATGTTTTTGTTGGTTTTTCTTGAAAATAGACTCATATAAATTTAAGTCCCTAATTATTTTTTTACAATTTTTGATGATTTTCCTAAGTCAGAATAGGGGAACCCAGAATCATTCTGACCTTGTCTCACAAAATTTATTATATCTCATGATTTACAATTCCATTGCTTACACTGTTTCTTTCATGAAAAACTAGACTCAATTAATTTTAATTTCATATTTTATTCAACCTCTAACTCAATTCCCACTATTTTTGATAATTTTTCAAAGTTATACTGCTGCTGCTACCCAAAACTATTTTAGTGCAAAATGTTTATTTCCAAGTTTATAACACCCTTAATTCTTTTCTCTACAATTTTTCGCATCATTTTCTCTTATTTCTCTTATTTCTCAACAGCAAGCAATTTTGGCTTATCTCCAAATCCCATTTTCTGCATTTCGGTACATACCTGGTATCAATTCGCTATGCAAAGTAATCCGAGCCTTCAAAAACCTATATTTGGCCAATATGTCCCTTAATTAATCACTTGAATCATCAATCAAACCAAATATCACCAACATAAAATTCGAGAAACTAAACCAATGACGATTCAAAAAATTACTGTGATGAATCTGATAACCAGTCGTCTCCACACACTGGAATATCCGCTTAAAACCTTTGAACAGCACCTAAACGAGAGTAAAACGAACCCTTTGTTAATTGCCTACTCAAAATACAATAACTAAGGGGGAAAATTTCCACTTACCGAAACAGATGAAGTAAAAAGTTGCAGCCAAAGAGATGACTCACAAAAAATACAGAAATGAAAAGAGAGGGGAAAGAGAAGAAACAAGATTCGGCCTAAGAGGGACAAAAACCAAAAGTGAACAAGAAGGGAGAAGAAACGATAGAGAAACAAAAGTCTAACGTCATAAAATTTGTTGGGAAAAAAAGAAAATAGAAAACTAATAAGAAGAAAATATTATTTTGATAACTTCTCCCCAATTAGCTCCTAAAAACACTCCCTATTAACCCACTAAAACACAACTACTCAGCAGTCCAGTTTAATTTGAACTCCACCACTCCACATGCCTCAAACAAAAATTAGTTCCCCTACTTGCGTAGGGACTCGAACACATGACCTCCTACACACTAACACTCTACTTAACCACCAGACCAGCAGGCCCATTCTGATATATTTTTACCAACAGTCAAATAAAAACCTACTGAACAAGAGTAAGACCTAATTCATTCAAAATACCAAAATTTGCCCAAGTGAAGGCTTGAACTTGGGACCTCCCAAACACTCCTAGAACACATAACCACTAAAGTTTATAGATATTTGTGTCATATTTTCACAATAACGACATTAGAAATTTTAGGGTGTTACACTACGAGGCTCAAAACATGCATTGGAAGTGGTTCGGGACTAAACTGAGAACTCAGGAAATTTTTACAAAACTTAGAAAATTTTTGCTAACTGCAGGGCTCACACGCTCTTGTGACCCTGGGACACGCTCGTGCTTCAGGCCGTGTTCAAGTTAGGGTGCTCTCTGACTTGTGCCACACGCCAGTGTACTAGGCCGTGTGGTTAATTAATTTAATTTGAATTAAGTGCAGGTTTTACACGGCTGAGACACACACCCGTGTCTCTGCCCGTATGCTATATTCTAGAAATTCTATTTTTCAATATTAAGGTATAGGGGACACACAGCCGGAACACATGCCCGTGGGGTAGATCGTGTGTCATACACGGCCTAGACACACACCGGACAAAAATAAGGCTATTTATCAAGCCATTTGCCACCCCTTTAATGCACACACCTACATAACATAACATAGCACCAATTCTAGTTTATACATACAACCAAATCATCTACAACCAAGATATCAACACATCATTCACAAGCAAACATCTATCATACATAAACATCACATAACTTATCAACTCAAAATTTGCAAGTTTTCACATCCATGAAAGGCATCATCATATGAATATACTTATACCAATGTTAGCCAATTTCAAATGGCCTTATACAAAATGAACTCCTAACCAACATAAGCTAACACATTTGGCCAAATCAATTATGACACATAACAAAATGACCAAGTCCCCTATGCATGCCATAACTCAAAATGTTGAATTCATTGATACCAAAATAATTGTTGATAATGTGTATGGATCTTCGACGATCTCCAAACCCTGAGCTAGCTTGGTGACACTATAAGATAAGGGAAAGAAAATGGGAGTAAGCTATATAGCTTAGTAAGTTCCTATGCAAATAATAAGCATCATAACCACACATTTAACATACAATTTACATGATAAAAATTAGCATGAATGTTATTAAAATCTTATAATCATAACTTACTCAATCACCACCTTATCGAGCTCATTACTTATGAGTTTTACGTACATACCTGTACCAACTCGCATCATAACCATGTCCTTTCACAACTTTCACATTCTCGTTGAACACTCAGAATATTAACGGATACTCGAAATCTTGTACATAAGTGCCATATATGTAGCTAAAGCTACCTCATATCTCATAATACATATAGGCTTGCTTCGAGCTATTCACGGGCTTGCTCACACAATCTGTCAGTCAGGACGTAGCTACACAGTGCTGCTCACACAAACTGTCAGGTATCCGCAACACATGTCGGACTACCCAGCCACTGGTAGGATGTACAAGACTAGCACCTGGATCACATAATCACATATACACATGGGTTCCTAGTTGTAACATCCCGAATTTGGGCCTAGTAGATTTGGGCCTATTGGGTTGTAACGTCCCAAAAATCTTAAAACTTTTAATTTCTGTGCATGGGAGTTAATATGTATTTGTAGCACTTAGAATAATAATATTAAGGTATTATCGGGATTATTTGAAGCCTTAGAGTTAGGGGAGACCATAGTAAAATTTATGTTCTTACTTAGTGGACCCTAGTCTCGAGCATGAGGCCTCATAAGCAGATTAAGAAAAGAGAGGACACAAAATGGGCTCGGGTTTGGGTTGAGGCCCTAATTAAGTTTTCTGTTTGGGCACTATAGGGTTAAAAGGGTAGCATCGTGTTTAAAACACCAAAGTGGGCGGTGGCCCAATATTAAGTGATCTTTGCAAGGGAGCTAGAGGTGGCGTCACTAGCAGTTGAAAGAGGCCCAAGTTTGGCATGAGAGCCCATTCTTAGGCCAATTTTGGCACTTAAAAGAGCAAGGAGGAATGGGCGACATTAAGGCTTATTTTTAGGAGGATTTAATGATAATATTGTCTTGATAATAGAAGAAAGAGGTGGTGTTATCTAGGAGTCTTTTGAATGTGTAAAGAGATTTAGATAAATGAGAAAAGTTAGGAGCTATCTGCTGAGAGCAGAGTTGGCCGAAATTCCATCACCTAAAGGAGTAAAGAAATCAGTTTCTAATTGCCATAGGGGGTGCCGAAATTTCTATAAATAGGGGTGGAATCTCTTCAATTCCGGCATTTGAACCCTATTCTTTCCCTCATTCTCTGTGCAGAAACTTTTAGTCTTTCTCTGCAAGTTCTTTTCTTTTGATTCTTCAAAAGCCAAAACCTTCTGATTTTTCTCAACATCTTTTCTTTCAAAAGCCGAAACTCTAAACTCTCTTCTCATCTCCCTAACCGAATACTTCCTTTTTTTTTTTTGCCGATTTCTTCATCAAAGCCGAATCTTCATAGATTTCTTGAGATTATCTTCCTCGTTGATCATCTCAAAAGCCGGAATCCTCTAGGAGTAGCCGAATCTTCTCTAGTAAGGAGATTTAATCGCATAGGTTTCTGAAGCGGTAGCACTCAAATCACCTTACTTTCGAGATGCAATCGATTTAGGAAGGCCTTATCTTCGCGTTCTTCCGGCCTTTGAGCAGAGTTGTAGGAAAAGGGCAATAGATCCGAATAGCGAGGGTATCGGCATAAAGGGTAGTCCTACGTATTTATCAGGTGTGTAACTTTTCACACTATTCAGATTTATTTGTTAGTACATGTATATAAATCTTCTATATTCTGTTAAATGTCGAAATCCCGGCATAACGATTGAAACCCGAAGAGGGTAAAGGCGAATCACCAGGTTAGTGATTTCTGTCATTCATAAATGAATGTTTCTATTGAGATGATATGTTTTATAAGTATGCGATTTCGTGATTGCACGGGGTTGGGTGATTGATGAAAGGGAAAGTGTTCTGTTGTAGTGGCTTTTGCCATGATCTGTTGTAGTGGCTTTTTCCATGATCTATTGTAGTGGCTTATGCCATGATCTGTTGTAGTGGCTTTCTGCCATGATCTATTGTAGTGGCTATTGCCATGATTTGATGATGACCAGCATGACTACTATCGATGGTGTGTAGCGGTGTGGATTGATTGTAGAAATCCCCAATGGTGTGATTGGCAGGTAAGGGTGGTGTGTAGCGGATGGAAACCTAGGATTGGGTTAGGCTTTGCATATTTTCTGATATATTATGCTCTGTTATCTGTTCTGTGGGCTAAGGCCCAATCTGATGGTGCACAAGGGTTGCACATTGAGTCTCGCGACTCACCCTATTATTTAACATCTTTCAGGTAGCACCTAGCGCATCAGACCGGGCTAGAGAGGAGCGCAAGGTGGCCATGTGAGAGAATATTTTGATCCAACAAAAGACTTTACTTAGTTTATTTATTTTTATTATTTTTAATTAGTGGGTTTTAAATTTCATTGTAATAAGGCCACGGGCCACTAACTTCACATTTTTCTTTCTTTTGATTTATTTTGGTCTTTTATTATTACTAGGCATTTAAATTTTACGTTTTAATTAAACTAAGGCATTAATATAAAATGTATATATTTTACAACTTATTCAACCATTTAGTTTTCCCGAATAAAAGGTTAAGTTCAAGAAAAATATTTTCCCGAAATTGCGACATCTTTCAAAATCTCCTTAGTGACATGCCAGATCCGGTTATAGTGTTTGGGCCGGGTTTGGAGTGTTACACTAGTGACATGTCACTCGTATCCTATTCTATTCCTAAGGTTCAACTGGGATTTCTCGTTTGCCAAACTTTGTCAAATATGTCCAAAGAGTTAATCAAAATTTATACAATATTAAAACATTTAAAACATAAATATAACAATGCATTATTTACATACGAACTTACCTCGGTACAAAAATAGTAGAATTGGAAAACACTTTATTTTTCCCCCAATCTAGGTCTGAACCTCATTTTTCTTGATCTATAATAGAAAATTTAACTCATTTAATACTCATATTATTCAATTTAGCCCAAAAATTATATTATGGAAAAATTACATTTTTCCCCTAATGTTTAACATTTTTACAATTTAGTCCCTAGGCTCGTAAAATAAAATATAGTCAATTTCTTCAAAACCCAAGCCTAGCCGAACCATTTTCTTACTCATAACAGCCAAAATTTTTCATTAAATTACACTTCTACTACATATTTTACAAATTTTTACAAATAGGTCCTTTTAGGCACTTTCATCAAAAATCACTTGGTAAATGTTTTTTTTATCTAAATCAAACATACATTTTCTACCATTAAACATCAAAATAAACAAATATCTAATATGGGTAAAATTTTATACTTTTATTTTCTTTCAAATTAGTCCTTGAAATAGCTAGATTAGGTTGAGACAGCTTCAAAAACATAAAAATCATGAAAAATGGGGCAAGAACGGACTTACAATCAACCTTGAAAGCTTGGAAAAACCCTAGCTATGGTGACCCTTGAAATTTGGATATGGGGGATGAAATTAGAAGGATGAACATATTTTATTTGTTTTATTTAGTCATTATTTACCAAATGACCAAAATGCCCTTAATGCTTAACTTCAAAATTTCACCTAACCATGTCCATTTTTTTCCATATTATGGTATAATGGTCTAATTACCATCTAAGGACCTCTATTTTATGATCTCAGAGCAATTGGACACCTTTAACATATATAACTCAATTTTTGCACTTTTTGCAATTTAGTCCCTTTAACTAAATTGAGTGCCCAAACGTCAAAATTTTTAAACGAAATTTTTCATGAAATCATTCCATAAAACTGTAGACCATAAAAATATAATAAAAATAAATTTTTACTGTGTCGGATTTGTGGTCCTGAAACCACTATTCCGACTAGACTCAAAATCGGGCTGTTACAAAACATCTTCCCAATTGGACTTGATAGACACCATATTATTCTTTTAATCGACTTGCTCATTTCCGATTAGACTAAGAACATTTAAATTATCTACTAATACAAATCGTCTTTCTTTATTACGGTCTGACCACGTAATTTCACTTAGTATTAGTTAAATGTTAAATAATTAGTGAGCCAATATTTTCTTCCATTTTGCTTTGCGTGCAAAAACCATTGAGCACCATACATAAAGAATATTAATGTAATCAATGAATATTTTATTAGACCAATTTGTTTGAAATATACAAGTATACATTGACAAAAATACTACATTAAGGGCACTAGATCTCCATAGTTAAAATTTTATATTTTTGTTTAAATTTTAGCTTTGTAGTAAATAAAGGAGAAAATATAGAAAAATAAAACAAAGATATACTCCATAATTTTAGTTCTTTAGGAACTAATTGTTAATGATGTTTTGTTGTATCTTCTTTTAAGTAAAATGTATCATTATATAAGATTTTTAATCATAAGATTTTTTAATCCATTGATATAACAATCCTTGTAATATATATGAATTTAAAGAGAATCTTAATAATGTTAAGAATTATTAAAATTTATATAAGTGTTTTAGTAATAAAATATTTAGACTAATTAATGTTATTATAAAAATTACGATATCAAATTATGTCAAAATTAAAATATAAAATTAAATATCAAATTTAAGCGTAGTATAATAACTAAAACTAAAAATTTACTATTATTATACAATTGAAAACCAAAAGATTCTATTGACTTGTGTTTGGTAAGGAGCCAGTATAGCCTTCCTTTCATATATAGATTATTGTAGAAAAAAAAAAACATTGTATTGTATATGGGCAAAATAAGGCCTAAAGGTTGTTTTTTTTTTAAATTAGGCTATTGGGCGATTTTAAATTTAATTAGGGATATAGGTTAGTTTTGTTGGAAAGCGCGACCAACTGGACGCGGTTTCCAGTTCTCTTTCCTAAGGTTAAGGTTTTTATTTTATTAGGGTTAGGATTTTTTTTATTAGGGTTTAGGGTTTTAGAGAAGCGTTTAGGATTTTTAATAGAAATTCTTAGGTAGTTTTGAGGGGTCGGGGATGTGATAACGCGTCTCAACACACATACATTTCAAATGTCATGGCGAGATAGGACCATGATCTTAGAAACCCATCATGGGGAAATCTGATTTCGGGGTAATAATGCTTGATATGATCATAGGTCGAAGTCAATGTGAAGGTCTAGTCGGCGATCATGATGCGATCACGGGTTCGAATGTAATCGGAGGGCCAGATGATGGTCGTTACGATGTCAAGAGTTCAAGCTTTTTGCATACTAGCAAACAATGCCTTATATATACTATACATAAGATTGAGGCCATAATCATACAGAAAAAAATCTGGGATTTTGGTTTTATCAACATAATTTTTTTCTCTATTTCAAAGTAGTCGATAGCTTTAACCTTTCATTCTTGTCTAAAGGTTGACACTGAGGTAAACACAAGAGCGTTGTTAGGAGGAAAGCGGATGTTTCAACACAGTAGAGGTCAAAATTGAGTCGGCGCGGCAACATTATAGTTATTAATAGGTTGTGTAATAACGACAACTGTTGCCGCTCTGAAAGGAGCAACACTTTTACTGCACCGTAATAATCGCTCCCTGCCTGAGAGTCCTCTTGTGTCAACAACGGTGTCGACCTTCAACAAGAATGAAGGTTAAAGATACCGATTGCCTGGAAATGGAGAAAAAAATTACACCGATTATAGCTAGAAGCCCCAGAGTTTTTCCGTATAAATATGCTCTCAAACTTCTGTATAGTATTTATAGGGCATCATTTTCAGGTATTCGAAAAGATTGAGCTTGTGGCCACGTAACAACCGTCAACTAGCTCCCCCTTTATACCCTGATCCATTACTACATAACAGTCATTGATTGAGACCTCCCCGCCAACTTCCACCCTTGACTGCATAAAGCAAAATCACCCCATAACTGAATTTCCTAGGATATATTAAATGTGTACGGCTCGGAGCGATATTGCATCATCGACGACTCAAAAATACCTCAAATGTAAACAAAATATCTTTCACGACCATAATTTTTAAGACCGAGAAATGGTTTATAGTGGAGAAATAGAAAGGATTGGAGAGAACTTATATGAGTGACGGATGATGAAGCTTGGTATGTGAGAGTCTTTTTATAGGCGCATGGAAGGGTCTGTTTACAAAGAGTCTGTTTACAAAGGATCACATTTAAAGTGCGCCAGAACATATCCTAAACGTGTTGAGGTGTTTAAATCGTCTGAAATATTCGAAGCATCAGGCTTTTCAGTTAGGTGAGCTTTCTCTAACAAATTCACTATTCCCCTAGCAAAAAGCACATTTTCGTATAAATTTTGTACACGTTATGAAGCACAGAATCTAGATAAAATTATATGAGTTGTGAATGTGTGATGAAAATTATTTGCACTATACACTATGCAACGAATGTGTGTATTCATAAAAATAATTCATATCACGTATTTTCTTTCTCTCTACAGAATTCTCTTATAAAAATGGCATAATTTTCATAACATTTACACAAATCAAGTTAATTCAAACAACTCTCTACTTATTTTTTGCTTTTATTCATCCAAACCGTGACCGATATTGAAATGAATCGACGAGTGAAATCCATTATATGCTACAATGGTCAAAGCTGTAATATAGATTTCGGGGTGGTGTTTGTAAGAGCGAAGTTCATGAAATTATCATTCAATAGTACCATTCAAATGCATGAGCTATAGACCAAAATCAGGAGGAAAGTAGGGTGATCAAGCTGGGGAAGAATTACGAGGTTGTAACGCAAATTTCTAACATCTGTTGACCCCTATAAGTATGAGCTATTCGATATAATCAATGAGACGTGTCTTGAGACGATCATATCATCACACATCTCAAGGGAAAATGATGTTATTAAGTTATATGTTGAGTTCACCGAAGCTGATGGATCTGGCCCATCTTTGACCTCCGTCATGGCGAATACGGGTACTGAAGTTCAAGCAGAAAGTCTTGCTACACAGTTGTGTGGTGGGTTTTCTGGCCTCCTTCAAAGTGGCTATTACGATGTTCCCAAACATCTATGGGCAAACACTCATCGGTCTTGACATTGATCTAAACTTCGGGGATCAGTTCTAGTCGAGGTATCAGCGTAATCCAAATGTAGACACTCGAGCTTAAAATTCAAACAGTGCATTTGATTCAACTTTAGTACTGGATTAATGGGCAAAAAAAGTTATACTGGGGATCATCGATGTACACTGGTCATCAACCGGAAGATTATTCTGGCGAGCACATGGGTTACAGGAGAATCGATGACCTACTCTTTTCGATAGAAGCTGGAGAGGGTATATCCTGCACCGTGCTCGAAGGTGACAATAAAGGCATGGACGAGGAATGAGATGCATGTGAGGAAGAAGGGGTTACGGATGCAAACGAAGGGGAGGAGTCAGAACCTGAGCCAATCTGGCAACGGGGTCCGAATGGTTCACAAGTGACACTATTTTTTGAATCGGATCCGGTTACAACAGAGCCAGAACCTTGCAAGTCTAATGATGAAGAATCACACAATGCTCCCGACCCAGATGATGAACATCGACCTATCGATCCAAGGTGGTTTAAAGTTTTCTCTACTTCTGCCCAGAACACCAGGTCATGCAAGCACAATTTATGATGTACGAGTACTTGAAGTTGGAAAGGAATGCCCCTACAAATATGCTTTTCTTATTGCAGTAAAGTAGTGCAGCATCAAGAACGATGTGAATTACTGCGTCACGAAGTCCCACTATGAGAAATTCGAAGGAAAGTGTGCAACGAAGGATAGAAGGTGTAAGTGAAAAATCATGGCGTCGTACTAAAAAAAATCTGAGATATAGATGATAAAGAAGTATTCTGGCCTCCATACGTGTGTTGCGATGGGTGCAAGTCAGTACTATCAGAGATTAGACTCGGACATGATTGCTGACATTGTTCTATCGATGGTGAAGGCCAGTACCTAGGTTGAAATATCAGTGTTTATTACGAACATATGTAGCCAGTGCCAGTACACTCCAATGTACTACAAAGGATTGGTTGCAAAAAAGAAGGCTATGTAGAAGTTGCATCATGGGTGGGAGGGGTCGTATAACTATCTTTAGCAATGGTGTCAAGTATTAGATTGGTACGTACCAGGTTCTTTAACCGATCTCGAAATGCATCTAGGGTACCGCGGCAATCAGATAGTCCTTGAGAAAAGAGTATTTCATCGGTTCTTTTGGACCTTCATGCAATGTATAGAGGCATTTTAGTAATGTAAGCCTATGGTCCAAATTGACGACACCTGGCTATCCGGAAGGTATAAGCAGCATCTATTGCTTGCCGTAGCGCAGAAAATAATCGAAAGATTCTCCCTATAGCGTTTGCAATAACTATCGAAGAAATGATAGATGATTGATATTTTTTTCCTGAGCCGATTGTGCCACTTCGTTTGTCGATAGCCTGTCATATGTGTCATATCGAACAGAGGACTCAAAATACTATTGGCGATTGATCGTCACGGATCCCTCTGTGATCGCGCTCATTATTGGTACTGCATACAACATGTGGGATCCAACTACTACCAAAAATATCCTTCGATGAGTGAGCGATATCTAGTGACATAGGTTTGTAGTTCCCACTATGTATTCACTACAAACCAAATTTTCAATTACAAGTTTATTTCATTGAACTAACTAGTACCTATTTATCGACAGGTTACGAGCTTGTCCAACATGTTTTTCATCAAAAGTTGAACAGCTTGAGAACCATTAACGCATACGGTGGGCTTATGTTTTGAATACACCGTTCGAACAGTGGATGCAGTCATGTAACGGAGGTCTACGATACGAGTACATGACATCAAACTTGGCGAAGTGCATCAATTTGGTACTGAAGGGGGCACGTCATTTGCTAGTAACATCGGTTGTCAAAGAGACATACTTTCGACTGGCCGCCTTGTTTCCTAAAAGGGAGTCGACGTATGCTGGAAAAATTATGAGTGACAGTACATTTTGTGATGACCGGATGAAAGAGATTTGGCGAAGTATAGTGAGAGCGAACATGATGTATTGTAACAATATTAAATGAAAGAGATTTGGCGAAGTATAGAGATATCTGGGTACCTAGGTACGACGGCAAAAAATCCAAATAAATGATTCGAAGGATGATTATTTGTGTGGTATGGTCATGAATAAAGAATAAAAGAATATTGTAAAAAAACAAAAGAATGTACAATATTAAATGGAAAGAATAAAAGAATATTTGCTTAAAAGATGCATTTTATTGAAATAAAAATTTCGGACATGAGCCTATTTCACAAGAGGATTCTTATTGCCTCTAGGCTTAAGGCAAAAAGAATGTTTTGAATTTTACTCTAGATCAGTTCTAAAAATACAGGGATCTCTTCCACAGTCCCATTATTCAAAACACTCCCAAGTACGTAAGGGCTCGGAAACTTCATTCCCCGATTCCCTCTTCAGATATGTCATTGGTGTTTAGATTCCCACTATTAGGTCTTGCACTAAAGCCCTGAACTTGATGCATTCTTGAATCTCATAAATCTCACCCCTTTACCTAGATGGTTGAGTGACAGATTTTCTACCCCAGAGGGATCATCGAATTTGACAATACCCATTTTGACAAGTCTTTCGATCATATTTTTGAAAGCAGTGCAGTTCTCGATCGAATGTCCTATGATTTCGCATGGTATTCGCATTGAGCGTTTGTGTCGTACCATTTAGGGTATGGAGGTTGTATAGGTTTTGGGTAGAACGGGGATACTACATGTGCATCAAAAAAAATTTGGTACAGCTCCCTATA
The DNA here is from genome assembly GCA_025506655.1 of Gossypium rotundifolium. Classification (NCBI taxonomy): domain Eukaryota; kingdom Viridiplantae; phylum Streptophyta; class Magnoliopsida; order Malvales; family Malvaceae; genus Gossypium; species Gossypium rotundifolium. The sequence goes on from CP106731.1 coordinate 121,875,370, forward strand.
CGTGATTGGGATGGGCGAGAATTAGGATTTTTCTGTGTTCAGTCTTGGATTGGGTTCTTGCCCTGAGGTGACCTGATGTTGTTGGGATCTGATAGTAACGGGTACCATTTTTGGATATGCGTCTGGTTGAGTCTGAATGCCTTTTGGGGAATAAATAATTTCTTCATCATCATCCATACTATTGTCCACTAAGCCACTCCTTTTTTTCAAGTTTTTAGGCTAGTAACTGACTTAACTGGCCAATCACATTCTTTTGGAATTCTAACATTTGATATGCATATCTTGTTGAATCTTAGTCAATTGTCCCTTTATCTATATTTGCATATGCTCTATTCTCTCCAACCTTTGTTCCATGTTTTCCAGGTTAACTGAAATATTTTACCTAATTAAGGTCCTTTTGTAAAAGTCTAATGCAAATGATATAATGCAATGCAAATGCATGAATGCAATGCAAAGGAATGAAATGCAAAAAGAGAGGTGTTGGCTTTGAATTCAATTCCATTAAAAGAAATTTTCTAGAAAATAAATTTCTTTACATAAAATAGATTACATATGCGGCCTTGCCCTCATATTCCAAGTAAAAACATCAATCCCCTTCTTCGCAAAGGTCAAATCTTGCAAACTTCTAATAGATGCCTCCATTAGCTCCTTTTTGCTTGATTTGGGCTGCGAGTCACTGCTCACTTATTTCCATAATGCTCGTTAGCCTCTTCAAGAAAGCCGAGATGTGGTGATTCTTGAATAGTCTTTGTCAGCTTGAATCCTTGGGCAATAAAGTCTTGTATTCGTTCACGGACTATCAGTCTTTCCTCGTTGTGTTTACTTGGACCATATTTGGACGACCGTATTATAATTCACTTTATCAAGAAATCCATTTTCTCATGACAAACTCTTCTATTTAGCAATCGAATTTGAATCAACACCTTTTTTTTATGATGTGCATGTAATGCAATCAAAACAAAAGAAAACACGTTAGTACAAGAGAAATTAATACCAAAATAGGGTACCTATCTAGGTGACCACTACGGTTCAATATAACTCTATCTAGGGTTGGCTCTTAAGGATCACTATATGTGGCTTAGTTCTAAATGGTAGGTACCTGAACCAGCAGATTCCTCAATCCTCACCCATTATAGGCTCATATGGATTGAGTTTAGTTCAGGGAATACATTTCCCTATGGCCATACAAAGGTGAAAACCTCACGAAGACATAGGTACGGATGTATCCCGAAAGCAGTCCACTAACCCATGCGGAGGTGAAAACCTCACGAAGGCATAGTTTCTTACTCCTACTTAAAAGGTATGACCACAACGGTCGTTCAATATAATTGCTAGGGTTAGGCGTAGTTCTACCTAGGGTAAGCTCTTAGGGCTTTCTATATGCTGTTTAGCTCTAAAGTTGAGGCACTTGAACCAGCAAATTCCTTGATCCTCACCCATTATAGGCTCATATGGACCAAGTTCAGTTCAGGGGAATACATTTCCCTATGGCTGCATGGAGATGAAAATCTCACGAAGACATAGGTACAGATGTATCCCGAAAGCGATTCACTATCCTGCACGGAGGTGAAAACCTCACGAAGGAGTAGCTTCTCACTCCCACTTAGAAGGGTGTGACCACAACGGTCATGCAATGCAATGCAAAGATATTTTTAAAAAAATTAGAACCACATGCAATAAAAAGGATCATAGTTTTTTTTTTCAAATAAATTTGGGCAAAAGGACAGGAAATAATCAATTTTACGGCTTGACTCTCTTATTGTCCCCAGTGGAGTCGCCAAGCTGTCAAAACCATTTTTGAGGTTTTTGCAAAAACGGGGATCGACTTTAAAGAACGAAAATGGAGTCACCATCAATCCCTTTTTACTTAGGTGTGATTGGATCACCCTATAAAACACTTTATTTTAAAATGTTGATTTTCATCCACAAAGTACAAGAAAACGGGTTCAGGAGTCAGTTACGATCGAAAAGGATTAGCACCCTCGTAACGCCCAAAAATTGGTACCTAATCAATTAATTAATGTCCTTATGTCGAGGATTTGAAAAGATTTTAAAATAGAATTCCTTTTAAAGAGTGTTTGTATAACCTATTTTGGGATATTAAGACTCCTTTATTCCAAAAGGATAAAATATCACATCCAAAGACGTTAGGGTGCGACATTTTAACCCCAAACTAAGATCATCCCTTAACTTCCAAAAATCTAAATTTAAAAGGATATTTAGTTATTTTACTAACGAAAAATAGAAACCAAAGACATTAGGGCACAATTTCTAACTTCCAAACACGAAACATTGCCTTGTTTTCAAAGCCTTACCTCGAGATAACATAATGTCACATCCAATGTGTTAGGACACGACATTTTGAATTCCCGAGAATAAGTTTTTATTTAACTTTTTAAAAGGAAAGTAATAAGTTCTTTGAACTCGAAGAAGAAAATCAAAACCCAGGAAGTTAAGGTAAACCTCTTTGACATCTTCAACTTCAGCTTTCTCAGAGGATTCTACAACTTTGTCCTGCAAATCTATTGGAACATGTTCTTTAACTGGTGAACTTGTTATCTCTGTGTTTTCAATCGGCTCTAATTCCACGGAAATCTATTATCCGAACCCTTGGTGCCTTCGGATCGACTTTGGTAATTCTAAGCTTGGTTCCCGATAAAAGATGAAATAACTCAGGTAGATTTTATAATTTAAGTAGTGTGAATGTCCAACACCAGGAAACGTGTTCCAAATACTTTGAAAAAAACTAAAGAATCCGAATAACATAGACTACTCTCTTGTATTTATCTCCCATTGAATCTAATTCTTTTTGCCTTTGCCTTTTAAAAACATCATTTAGTGCAAAAGTTCGAACCTCTTGTACCACTTTTGTGGTTTCTATCTTTGCAACTAAAGCTTGGGCAGGATTTCCAACAGTTTTATCCTCACAAACAATCTGCTTTTCAGCAATCTCATTTTCACTCATCTTTTGAGCTTCCACAATGTGCTGTTACAGATAAAGCTTCAATATAGATAGATATATAGAGAATCAAGACAAGAATAAGATTTAACACATTTGAGTTTTCTATTCTTGGATGACAAAATATATGGTACAATGCAACTGCTTTAGCGCTGCGATTTCCTTTTTCTAGTAATATCTCCTTGTCATTAAGGTTAAAACAACTCAGCAGTGGTTTTTTTTTTTTTTTTTGTAGTAGCTAAATAGATCTCAATAGGAATATCCATTTGTAGTAGCTGGCATCAATATTTCATTTATGTTGGTACAGATGTTGGATCTGCAATCAGGTAATGGAAATTTAGAACTGCTTAGATGTTGAATTCTCAATACCGCCTTTAGATGCTAAGATATTTTGCTGGCATTACTTGAACAAAGCCTGGACCTATATTAATAGTTGGAGATGTCTGAATTTTATGAGTACATTGTCAATTAGCTGCTGTTGATTTTCAGTTAGAAGCAAGTAAAACTTGTTGGAAATTTGAAGAAATGGTTCTATAAAATGGTTGTTGTTGGATTATGGTGTGAGTTTAATTCATTTCTTTCTTGAATGGTTGGTTGTACTCTTATGTTGGTGAGTGTGATGAAAATTAAGGGAAATGTCTTGATGATTCTTAGTTATTGAGTGAGCTGCCGCGACATGCAAACTCCATGCATGGTTTTTTTTCTTATTTTCAAGCTCTTAACTGTGATCTTCTGGATTTGTAGGATTGAATCCAAGTGGAAATATTGCTGTTGTATTATGTAGCCAAGGACAAGAAGGGGTTTCTGTCGAAAGAAGCTGTTAGAGGGTGTTGGAGCAGTTTTCCAAAATGTACAAGGACCCTGACAGAAAGACCCATCAACTTTCATTTCCTATTGATATCCCCAAAATAAAGCATTTGTATTTCATACATTATTAATGTTTAAGTTCATACATCAACTTAAAACAATGCAAAATTTGGTCTTTGTCCATCTGTAAATGGGATGAATAAAAAGAAAAGCTCAAGGATAGAAGATATTAGGTGCCACAAAAATTTGGTCTTTGCCCATCCCTACTGCCCCTGTAAATGTGAGTGCCTAATATATAATTATCTCTTTAGTGTAGCCGAAAATTCTTGTTTTCTTTTATTGGCTTCTATTGATATTTGTTGTATGGTTGTTGTTTCTTCCTTGTAGAAACATAGATGAATGATTATTAACACGAACAAAAATGTAGGAAAGTAGTATCATTTTTTAGATATGATTTTATAATATGTTTGTAAACAAAAAAGTGGTTTTGAAATGGAATTAACAAGAGATGCTATAGCTTCTAGTTTAATGAATTCACTTTAAATTGTAAATGCTATTGTAAAATTTTTGAAACTTTAATCCAAATATATGTAATATTTTAATTTGTTACGTTTATGTTTTCTATGTTATATTAATATCTAATATGAGTTTTACAAATGTGTTAAAAGCATTAAAAATAAAAAATAATTTTAAAATAATACAATTGTGTCAATATCTAATTACAAATATTTAATTATTATATTTAAATATTTAAATATAGTTTATATATTCTAATTAAATTTAATAAATACATAATATTAATTACTTAGGAATATTTAAAATTAATATTATTTATTAAAATATTAACAATAAATTGTAATAAATTATTTTTATATTTTTGCTAAAATATCATAATATTAACTAATTTGAACATTATTTAAATACATATTTGTTACTTTATAATATCATGTTTAAAATAGACATTTTACTTCTCAAAAGTACTTTTTGACAGCAATGCCAAACACTTAAATTTTTTAAAAGCACTTCTCAAAAGCACTTCTCAAAATCACTTCTTAAAAGCACTTCTCAAAAGCACTTCTCAAAAGCATTGTCAAACTGGCCCTAAGACTCATTTTCTACCATAAAAATGCAGTAAACAATATATTTTCTCTCATGGAAAAACCCTAGACTCTACCATTTTGCAAAATAGTCCCCTCATTAGCTAGTTTAAGCTTTGGGGGTTCCAAAACTACAAAAGTTTTAAAAAAAGGTCACCAAAATCACTTACTTGCAAGGAGGAAAGCTTGGATGAAATTTTGGCTTCCAAAACCCTTCCTTTGCTGATATTTTTGGTGGGAAAAGATGAATAAAATTGGGTGATATCATCTTTTCTTATTTTATTTATTTCTTCCAATTTAATCCACTTAACCCACCCAATTTTGACCAATTTGAGTCCAATGTCCCCCCTATGGCCGGCCATCACTTAAAACAAGCCTATTTGCACATTAGGGACCTCTAATTAATATTTTTTAGCTAATTGGCACCTCTAGCAATAAAAATAGAACTTTCGCACTTAACGCGATTTAGTCCTTTTTCGCGATTAAGCATGAAATCGCTAAAATTAAAACACCAAAATTTTCATGCTCCTTTATAATCATGCTATAACCCATAAAATAAAATTAAAATAAATTTTCTCTGACCCCGAATCAGTAGCCCCGAGACCACTGTTCCGACTAGCCCCTAATTCAGGCTGTTACATGTATGTAGTGTGCCACTCACATTGAAACCTCGATTTTTGAGTCATTGAGCATGCTAGGCCTGACCAGCAAATGTGAGGTGCATCGTATTGTGTGAACCTAACGGAAGGGACATGTGATTATGGGAGTTTCCAAGCACCTTGGTTCCCATGCACACATGCAATTGTCGCATGTGAGAACATACAGATTAGTACGCGCCTTACATCAACCACGTTTACCGACTATAATGCATATGAAGAAGGTGGAGTTTTGAATTCCCACCCATCCTAGATGAGAGTTTGTGGTCGCTTGTGTCCAGCGCATTGTTCGAGCTGGTGCCAAACAAGGATCTGCGTCGCATCCCGAAAGGTTTCCCAAACTCCACCCAGATAAGGAACAATTTTGGGAAAAGCATGATCAACAAAAATTATGCAAGTTTTGTAGAAACTCAGGGCATACAAAACCTACTTGTTCTCTATACAAGGAAACGTTGGGGCCCCAGCATCGATAACATTACTTTCAACCAAATTTCATATGGTCCTAAGTGTTTGTTGTATTCAGTATAACTACAAAGGTCGATGTTCCGTATTGTAATTGGTTTTAAGGACATAAAATTTATTTAGTTGTTGATAACAAGGTAAATCCAAAAAATTTCATATTCAAAACAATATGTCGATAATGAAATTTGACATTTGTTATTTGTCGATGAAACATAGATAGTAATAATGACAAGTGGATTGTTTGAATGAATAACCTCGATTTTTTATTTTTGACATGTCTATATATACATTAAAAATTAAAATAAAAATATATTCAATGGTGTTAATGTATTTTATATATATTATATATATTGTTTTTAAAAAATAAAAATAAAATAAAATATAGAAAACAAGATTCAAATAAAAATAAAAAATAAAATAAAACAACACCTCTGTTGATTGGGTTATTTTTGCTTTTGTATTCTCTGAATCTGTAAGTATATTTGTGTATTCTCTTGTATATTCTCTTTGTGTTTAGTTACAAAATAAATCAGGCTTTTGTAGTCTTGAAAAATAAAAAAGGAAAACATTTTTTGCTGCCATTCTTGTTGATGTTTCCTTTCTTGTGCAGGAGAGTGGCATCGATCTCGGCGGTGGAGTGATTACGGCGTGAATGGTAGCCTGGGTGCGTGGAGTCGATTTGCGGCGTGATTGGTGGCAGGGGTGCTGCGGCGCCTAGGGTTTCAGAAACCCTAGGCTAAAACTATTTGGTATTTGGGCTCCTTTGGTATTGGGCCATTTAGTTGGGTCTGAGTGTTGGGTCAATGGGTAGTTTATTTTAGGTTTGGGTTTAAGGGTGTAATTGGGCTAATGATGTAATGGGCCACTGGGTTGTCTGTTTGTAAATAGACTGTAATTATTTGGACTTTGGTTTTATTATTTCGTTTCTGAATGGGCCCGGGCAAAATGGGCTGACTACAACTGCCCCTCTTTGCTTATTGTAGTGAAATGAGAATAGAGCAAAGACAACAGAAGGTCCAATTTTGCCCGGTCTTAGCCAATCCTTGACTTCCTGGCCCTTGTCTTCTTCAAATGGCTTCAAACTCCACTACAACTTCGACGGTATTGGAGCTTCATCTTTATTTCAATAAATTTGATGGCTTTAATCTGCTTCCTGCAACTTTAAAAATGGTAGGTCTACTATTTTAATCTACTCCTTGCAAACTCAGGGATGCCAGACTGATGTCTTCGATCTGCTTCCTACAAATTCAGGATGCCAGATCTGCTACCCTCAATCTGCTTCCTGCAAACTCAGAAATGCTAGACTGATGTCTTTGATCTACTTCCTACAACTTTAGGAATGTCAGATATACAATTTCCAGTCTACCCCACTACTATCTTGAGAGGACAAAATCTGAACTTTTCAATTTGCTTCCTTACTATCTCAGGAAGACTTCAATCTTCAGTTTGCTCCACTACCATCTCGAGGGAACAAAATTTGAACTTTTTAGTTTGCTTCCTTACTATCTTCAGGAAGACTTCAATCTTCAGTTTGCTCCACTACCATCTCTAGGGAACAAAATCTGAACTTTTTAGTTTTCTTTCTTACTATCTTCAAGAAGACTTCAATCTTCAGTTTGCTCCACTACCATCTCTAGGGAACAAAATTTAAACTTTTTAGTTTGCTTCCTTACTATCTTCAGGAAGACTTCAATCTTCGCTTTTCTCCACTACCATCTCTAGGAACAAAATCGAACTTTTAGTTTGCTTCCTTACTATCTTCGTGAAGACTTCAATCTTTAGTTTGCTCCACTACCATCTCTAGGGAACAAAATCGAACTTTTAGTTTGCTTCCTTACTATCTTCAAGAAGACTTCAATCTTCGCTTGCTCCACTACCATCTCGAGGAACAAAATCGAACTTTTAGTTTGCTTCCTTACTATCTTCAGGAAGACTTCAATCTTCAGTTTGCTCCACTACCATCTCTAGAGAACAAAATCTGAACTTTTTAGTTTGTTTCCTTACTATCTTCAGGAAGACTTCAATCTTCAGTTTGCTCCACTATCATCTCTAGGGAACAAAATCTGAACTTTTCAATTTGCTACACCATCCTCTAAGGGACATGTCCTATAGACTCAAATACATTATGGATGACATTTACATGAATGCAGAATGTCATGAGAATGATCCCATTTTTTAAATGTATAATGATTAGGATGCAATGATCAGAATGAATCTAAGGCTCCTAACTGGAAGTGTATGAATGATATTAAGGATGACATTTGCAGAATGTCATGAGAATGATCTCTCTCTTTTTTTCTTCTTTTTTTTATATATAAAACAACGATTAGGATACAATGATTGAAATGAATCAAATGCTCCTAATTGCAAGTGTATGCATGAGAATAATCCCTTTTTGTGTTGTCACTACTCATAGTTCATCAAGGTTCTAACACTGATGCGTTTCCCTGTTTTCTCGTTCAACTGGTATCTTTGACAGAAAACCCAAAGAAACGATCATATTCTGCTCAACAAGTTTGCCCCACTGCAATTTCAGAGTCTCTTCCCTTGAACCTTAGGACATAAAATTTATACCTCCCACTGTAACTTCAGGGGAATAACATATGGCTTCTTCCATCCATCCAGTTACCACTCGGAGGTATGGAAATTGTATCAATTTGATCACCATTCCCTGGGTATAATGACCTGATGTATGTGCCTGAAATTTGCAAGGTATCATTTTTTCTTTTCCTAAGAATGATCCCCTTTTACACCTGGGTTATCCAATAAAAATCTGAAAAGATAATCATTTTTTCAAAATTTCCAACCCTTAAGCTTGGTGAGTTCTAAACAATAGTCCTGTTTTAGATTCTCATATTATTTAGAAGCTTCTAGAGTAATATGTGAAACTTCTTTTATAAAAGTATTATTAGTCCAATAATCATTATTTCAATATAAAATTTTTGAAAAAGATCACAATAATGGACAAGAAAGAAATTAATCAAGAGCATAGCTCGAAACAAATAAGTTAATCAAAGATAACTAAGGCAATAAAAGAAATTGATTTGGGATCATCTTGAAAAGAATAAAGCAATCAAAGATAACAAATTCAAAAAATGGATAAGATAGAAGCTAGGTACCCCAAATATCGCAGCCTGAGCTTCTCTGTTCAAACTTCTTAAGGACCATTTTAAGCTCAATATGTTTTTAGGGGATCCGGAGTACTTTGTCAATGCCCTAAGGCGTAGCATACTTCCTCGCTGTTAATTCAGGCATAGCAAGACTACCACATCCCTATCTTTGATCAAAATTTGAGCTGCCCTTTTCGGGTTTTCGGTTCAAAACCCCTTTGGTCTCAAAACACCCTTTGCGGGTTTTCGCCTTGGCCTCTCCCTTTTTTTTTTTTTGAATGAATGAATTTGAGCTCAAGGCTCCCTTTGCGGGTTTTTACCTTAGCCCTTCTCTTTTCAAGTAAAATCCTTCTTGATTGAACTTGAATTCTTCAAATTAGGTAAGTCTTTGGCATCTATCTCGGTTAATATCAATGCTCCTTTAGAACAGGCTCCTTCTTACTACATAAGGTCCTTCCCAGCATCTGTCTTCCTCTAAAGATCTTTTGTATAAGAAGGGTCTTCCTCAACATCAGGTTCCCTCGTGGAATTCACTAGGATGAACCTCTTTGTCGTAAACTTGCATCATCTAACCGTGATGGATAGCTTTTAACCTTTTCTTCGATTAGGTTTAATTGGCAAAACTGTTTCTATTCCAATGTGTTGCCCCAGTGAAGGTTTTAGCCTACGTTCGATAAGACAGAGGGTAAATGGTAACTTCTTCATACCAATCTTTACAAGTCCCAGTCATCTTTTCTACAATCCTTGTTTTGTTTTTTTTTATTTTTTTATTTTTTTGGCTGCCTTTGTTGCTTTATGATATGGCGTCTGCTCTTTGAACAAACTACAAACTTTTGACTTTGTCCTTTTTGGCATTCTTTGTCGGCGTTTGATCTTTTTTTTTTTTTGAGAATTTGATGACTTTGGCCTTGTAAGATTGATGTATGAAGCTACTTCCACCCTCTTAGTAAAGTAAACAACGACCATGACGATGAGTTGATATTGGCTAAAAGCTTTTGACGAGATTGGCCCCATCACATCCATGCCCCACATATGGAAAATTTGTGAAGAAATATATGGCATTTGCGGTATAACTGATGCAATCCACTTCTATGGTAGACCAACAATGCCCGATCCTCATGTTTAGCCCGCGTCTTATTAACACAGGCACGTCCTGATATGATCGTTTGAAAACATCTTTGAATTCTTGAAAATAACTCAATAATGTCGCGCCTTAGTTCCCTTTTTCTAGGCTCAAAATATCCACTGACCTTTTGTAGAGTAGGGTCTGTTTTTCATCTTGTTCTATCATCTTTAACAAATTAGAAGATAAGTTACAATCTCTGTCATCTTCAAAGTCTTTAGATCCCTAGACCCATATCTCATCCAAAAAGGGAGTTAGTAACAACATCGCTCATGTCGTTGATATCTGGGTACCTAGGTACGACGGTAAAAAATCCAAATAAATGATTCTAAGGATGATTATTTGTGTGGTATGGTCATGAATAAAGAATAAAAGAATATTGTAAAAAAGCAAAAGAATGTACAATATTAAATGGAAATAATAAAAGAATATTTGCTTAAAAGATGCATTTTATTGAAATAAAAATTTCAGACATGAGCTTATTTCACAAGAGGATTCTTATTGCCTCTAGGCTTAAGGCAAAAAGCATGTTTTGAATATTACTCTAGATCAGTTCTAAAAATACAGGGATCTCTTCCACAGTCCCATTATTCAAAACACTCCCAAGTACGTAAGGGCTCGGAAACTTCATTCCCCGATTCCCTCTTCAGATATGTCATTGGTGTTTAGATCCCCACTATTAGGTCTTGCACTAAAGCCCTGAACTTGATGCATTCTTGAATCTCATAAATCTCACCCCTTTACCTATATGGTTGGGTGACAGATTTTCTACCCCATAGGGATCATCGAATTTGACAATACCCATTTTGACAAGTCTTTCGATCATATTTTTGAAAGCAGTGCAGTTCTCGATCGAATGTCCTATGATTTTCGTATGGTATTCGTATTGAGCGTTTGTGTCGTACCATTTAGGGTATGGAGGTTGTATAGGTTTTGGGTAGAACGGGGATACTACATGTGCATCAAAAAAATTTTGGTACAGCTCCTTATACGTGATTGGGATGGGCGAGAATTAGGATTTTTCTGTGTTCAGTCTTAGATTGGGTTCTTGCCCTGAGGTGACCTGATGTTGTTGGGATCTGATAGTAACGGGTACCATTTTTGGATATGCGTCTGGTTGAGTCTGAATGCCTTTTGGGAATAAATAATGTCTTCATCATCATCCATACTGTTGTCCACTAAGCCACTCCTTTTTTTTCAAGTTTTTAGGCTAGTAACTGACTTAACTGGCCAATCACATTCTTTTGGAATTCTAACATTTGATATGCATATCTTGTTGAATCTTAGTCAATTGCCCCTTTATCTGTATTTGCATATGCTCTATTCTCTCCAACCTTTGTTCCATGTTTTCCAGGTTAACTGAAATATTTTACCTAATTAGGGTCCTTTTGTAAAAGTCTAATGCAAATGATATAATGCAATGCAAATGCATGAATGCAATGCAAAGAAATGAAATGCAAAAAGAGAGGTGTTGGCTTCGAATTCAATTCCATTAAAAGAAATTTTCTAGAAAATAAATTTCTTTACATAAAATAGATTACATATGCGGCCTTGCCCTCATATTCCAAGCAAAAACATCAATCCCCTTCTTCGCAAAGGTCAAATCTTGCAAACTTCTAATAGATGCCTCCATTAGCTCCTTTTTGCTTGATTTGGGCCGTGACTCACTGCTCACTTATTTCCATAATGCTCGTTAGCCTCTTCAAGAAAGCCGGGATGTGGTGATTCTTGAATAGTCTTTGTCAGCTTGAATCCTTGGGCAATAAAGTCTTGTATTCGTTCACGGACTATCAGTCTTTCCTCGTTGTGTTTGCTTGGACCATATTTGGACGACCGTATTATAATTCACTTCATCAAGAAATCCATTTTCTCATGACAAACTCTTCTATTTAGCAATTGAATTTGAATCAACACTTTTTTTTATGATGTGCATGTAATGCAATCAAAACAAAAGAAAACACGTTTGTACAAGAGAAATCAATACCAAAATAGGGTACCTATCTGGGTGACCACTATGGTTCAATATAACTCTATCTAGGGTTGGCTCTTAAGGATCACTATATGTGGCTTAGTTCTAAAGGGTAGGTACCTAAACCAGCAGATTCCTCAATCCTCACCCATTATAGGCTCATATGGATTGAGTTTAGTTCAGGGGAATACATTTCCCTATGGCCATGCGAAGGTGAAAACCTCACGAAGACATAGGTACGGATGTATCCCGGAAGTAGTCCACTAACCCATGCGGAGGTGAAAACCTCACGAAGGCATAGTTTCTTACTCCTACTTAAAAGGTATGACCACAACGGTCGTTCAATATAATTGCTAGGGTTAGGCGTAGTTCTACCTAGGGTAAGCTCTTAGGGCTTTCTATATGCGATTTAGCTCTAAAGTTGAGGCACTTGAACCAGCAAATTCCTTGATCCTCACCCATTATAGGCTCATATGGACCAAGTTCAGTTCAGGGGAATTTCCCTATGGCTGCACGGAGATGAAAATCTCACGAAGACATAGGTACAGATGTATCCCGAAAGCGATTCACTATCCTGCACGGAGGTGAAAACCTCACGAAGGAGTAGCTTCTTACTCCCACTTAGAATGGTGTGACCACAACGGTCATGCAATGCAATGCAAAGATATTTTTAAAAAAATTAGAACCACATGCAATAAAAAGGATCATAGTTTTTTTTTCAAATAAATTTGGACAAAAAGACAGGAAATAATCAATTTTACGGCTTGACTCTCTTATTGTCCCCAGTGGAGTTGCCAAGCTGTCAAAACCATTTTTGAGGTTTTTGCAAAAACGGGGATCGACTTTAAAGAACGAAAATGGAGTCACCATCAATCCCTTTTTACTTAGGTGTGATTGGATCACCCTATAAAACACTTTATTTTAAAATGTTGATTTTCATCCACAAAGTACAAGAATATTTTAAAATGTTGATTTTCATCCACAAAGTACAAGAAAACGGGTTCGGGAGTCAGTTACGAACGAAGAAGGATTAGCACCCTCATAACGCCCAAAAATTGGTACCTAATCAATTAATTAATGTCCTTATGTCGAGGATTTGAAAAGATTTTAAAATACAATTCCTTTTAAAGAGTGTTTGTATAACCTATTTTGGAATATTAAGACTCCTTTATTCCAAAAGGATAAAATATCACATCCAGTACGTTAGGGTGCGACATTTTAACCCCTGAAACTAAGATCATCCCTTAACTTCCAAAAATCTAAATTTAAAAGGATATTTAGTTATTTTTACTAACGAAAAATAGAAACCCAGCACATTAGGGCACAATTTCTCGAACTTCCAAACACGAAACATTGCCTTGTTTTCAAAAGCCTTACCTCGAGATAACATAATGTCACATCCAGCGTGTTAGGACACGACATTTTGAATTCCCGAGAATAAGTTTTTATTTAACTTTTTAAAAGGAAAGTAATAAGTTCTTTGAACTCGAGAAGAAAATCAAAACCCAGGAAGTTAGGGTACGAATTCTTTCGAATCCTTAGAACGTGAAGAATTTACTTATTTTTAAAATCGAATAAAATGTGATGTGATTTTATAATAAAATGGGGAATGAATTATAATACTCATGCATAATAGAGTGAAATGAGGGAAACAAATATAAATTACAATAAAATTTAAAACAAATAACCTATATAAAATAATAAAAAATAACAAAATAAAAACGAAAACAAAGGTTAATAATAAATAAATAAACAAATAGATACTATGTACAATAATAAAAAGAAATAAAATAGTAGTAATAATAAATAATAATAATAATAATAAATTATAATAGAAATATATTAATAAATAAATAAATAAATTAGCAATTATAAAATAAAAAGAATAATGAAAATAATGTTAAGAGTAATAGCAAAAATAAAAATAAAATAATGTAAGGATATTAAAATTAATAGTAATAATATAAAAATAATTATAGTAGTAAAATAAAAGTATATTAATTATAAAAATCATAATATATGTTAATATACAAATAATTAAAAATAATAAAATAGTAATAATAATGGTGATACTAAAATAACAATAATAATAACAATGCTAATATCGATAAATATAATTTAGCTATAATAAAAAATAGTGGTCACCATAAAATATAAATGAATATAATAATAATAAGGTTAATAAAAAATAAGATAAAAAATAACAGAGTGTAATGCTAAAATAATAGTAAAAGCAATAATAATAATATTAACAATAATAAGAATTTAAAAATAAAATTAATAATATATATATAAAAGGATAAAATTGAACTAAAATAAAAATTTGGGGCGAATCTGAAAAGAAATAAAAGGAAAAAGGACATATTTAAAAGCGCGAATAATATAAAAGGGCTAAAAGGAAAAATATTCCCTCCTTTCAAAACAACACCGTTTATTTAAAGGATTAAATTGAAAAAAAATCAAAATTACGCGGTAAAATTACAAGCAAAAATAAAGAAAGGATTTAATTGAAAATAGTCAAAAAAGAGAAAGGGTTAAAAGTGCAAATAACCCTTTCGCTTTAAAACACACGGATCCTTCGGGTCAAATTGGGTCGGATTTCGGGTAAAAGTCAAACGGCACCATTTTGATGCTTATTGCCTTAAGCCAAAACGACGTCGTTTTGATATTACTATATAAGTTAAAAAATTTTAAAATTTTCATTTTCCCTCTCCAGCAAAAAAAAAAAAAATCGAGAGCCTTCAAATGCTCTCCACTGTGGCATTTCTGCCAGCTCGTGAGGTTCGATCATTGTCTCCGCCACTTACACGCAGTGGCGTAATTTTAAAAAGTAAGTTTTTTTTAATGTATTTTATATATATTATATATATATATGGTTTTTAAAAATAAAAAATAAAATAAAATATAGAAAAAAATATTCGAATTAAAAAAATAAAAATAAAAATAAAACAACACCTCTGCTGATTAGGTTATTTTTGCTTTTTTATTCTCTGAATCTGTAAGTATATTTGTGCATTCTCTTGTATATTCTCTCTGTGTTTAGTTACAAAATAAATCAGGCTTTTATAGCCTTCAAAAATAAAAAAGGAAAACATTTTTTGCTGCCATTCTTGCTGTTATTTCCTTTCTTGTGTAGGAGAGTGGCACCGATCTCGGTGATGAAGTGATTGCGATGAGAATGGTGACCTGGGTGCGAGGAGTCGATTGTCACGATTGGTGGTCAGGTCTTCATGCCTTAGGGTTTCAGAAACCCTAGGCTGAAACTGTTTGGTATTTGGGCTCCATTGGTATTGGGCCATTTAGTTGGGTCTGAGTGTTTCAATGGGTAGTTTATTTTAGGTTTGGGTTTGAGGGTGTAATTGGGCTAATGATGTAATGGGCCACTGGGTTGTCTGTTTGTAAATGGACTTTGGTTTTATTATTTCATTTCTGAATGGGCCCGGGCTGACTACAAGGCCAATAGAGGAGTGCTGGCCGGCCTTATGGTATAGGGAGACAAGAGTATTTAATTTTTGGTCAAATTTTGGTGAATTAGGTGAGAAAAGATGAATAAAATATTGTAAAAAGAAAATTGTAATCTTTCACTATTCACTCTTCATCTCTACCAAAAATTTCATGCTTAGAGGGGTTTTGAAAGCTTGAAAATTTCATCAACTCATCTTCTCTGCAAGTAAGTGATTTTAGTGGTGTTATTTAATATTTTTTGTACTTTTGGAGTCCTCAAAGCTTAAACTAGCTAATGAGAGGACTAATTTGTGATATGGTTGAAAGTCTAGGGACTTGCCATGAAAATGTTTATGTTTTTAGCTTAGTTTTTATGGAAGAAAATGAATGTTAGGGAGATGAGAAACAACTTTTGTGAAAGGTGTTAACATGAAAATACCTAATAAGGACTTGAATGCAAAGAATGAATTTGTGTCATAAATGCATGAAATAGGTGGAATTGTGAGTAGTTGAAAGAGAAATAAATGTTCAACTAGGCTTGCCTAATGAGAAAATGTGTTGAAAAATGATTTACAAGCTTAGGGGCAAAATCATAATTTTACCATAGTACAAGGGCAAAATGGTCATTTTTGCCTAAGTGTAGATTTTGATGCATTATGATCATAGAATGATCTAAATGAGTGAATTCTATTGTTATAGATCAAGAAGACCACGGGATCAATCTTGACCATGGTAAAGGCAAGTGATCGCTGAAATCAGAGATTTAAAATTTATAATGAATGAGATCGAACCTTGAGACTAACTTTGACAACGATTAAAGGAAAGTGTACCTATCGAACAGTAGTATACCTTAGGCAAGATCAAATTATCGAACCCAAAGGAACTAAAAGTACTAATACTTACTTTCTTTTTATTATTTAGCCTAAAATATGGAGTGATTGGTTGATTTAATCTAGTTTAACGATTTCTAAGCTAAAGATAAAGACAAAAAGAACGAATAGGGAAATAACTCGAAGAAAACTCAATTGATCACAACGATACCCTCAGGAAGAATCCACCTAGACTTCACTTTTTATTTAATACTAAACTATATGATTTACTTAGTTTGATCCGTAAGACTCCCTAACGTATAGTAAACTCTCTCTCGAGGTGAATAACGTCTAACCCTAGGTTAATTAGTGGAACTCTCGTTCGCTTATGATAAACCCCTAGAATAGCAGTAAATCAATCTATGGATTCCCATATTAGGTTTCACCCTAATCCGCAAAATCTCGTCACCCTATCTCTAGGTGTGCGATCAACTCCGCTTAATTATGCTCAATCTAGTCTTAAGCAGGGTCTATTCCTCCTCCACCTAAGCACATCAGATTTGGATTAAGCATGCATAATTAAGAACAAACTAAGTGTTTATCATATAATTCAGAAATCAATAACAAAATTCATCTAGGTTTCATCCCCTTCAGGTATCTAAAGGGTTTAGTTCATAACAAATAAAGAAAACATCCCAAGAGAAAAGATAAAACAAAACATAGAAAATCCCTAAAACTCCCTGAAGGAATTGAAGGAGAAATTTACCGTCTTGAGAAGAATCCTGGCTCTTCGAGATGGATCCACTTGGCTATCTTCGAGTGATTCCACAAAACGTAATCTTCCTGGCTCGGCTCCTTGGCCTAGCTCACTACCCCTTTCAGGATGCACTTAGGGTGTTTATATAGACTTTTAGAATCCCTTACTTGGTCCCTAAGTGTCCTAATTTAAGTCTACTTCCTACTCGTTGTTTGAATAAGCTTTAAAAAGTGTTTCTTTGGCTCTAAGTATCCAAATCCGAGTGAAATTACTATTTCCCGTAATAGGGGCACGGCCATGGTACACGCCCGTGTAAGTCGTAGTTAGGCCATGTTTCGATTCTTTTGTTTTAGGCATGGCCGTGTAGATCAGGATTCAGGCCGTGTCTCGAAATTTGACGAGACACGGCCGTGTGGCTTGAAGTCCAAGCCGTGTCATTTCCTTTTTGGCCCAAATTGGCCCGTTTTAAGCCTGTTTCTTGTTCTTTTCGTCCTCAGGTGCTTTCCTAAGTATAAACATGAAAAGAAAGGATTAAAAGCACCTTTTTACATAAATTAAGGGCAAAATCATCCAAAAGCATACTAAATATGGGGTTAAAATATGTTACTTTTACGGTTTATCAAATACCCCTACACTTAAGCTTTTGCTTGTCCTCAAGCAAAATTCTCAACTTATAATTAAAACGAACTTTCTATAATTCATAATTCTTATCAATAATGCCTTATCATAATTCATAGATAATTTATACATGGTTAATTTAACTCAAAGACTCTTAACGATTCAAACAAGTCTAAGTCATAAATTTGTAGCATAAAAACATAGGCGTCTCCCCTTATCTAAATAATTACCTTTAATTGAAAACCGACAAGGATTGACATCCTCACTAAAGATTCACTCAAAGCACTCGAAGTGTTTAAGGTTCAAGAGAAAGCACTCATAAGTCAAACCTGAAAAGTTAATCCCATAGGCTTACCTGAAAATCAAATCTCCACCACTGTAATATGAGATGATACACACATCAAAAGGTTTTTGACAATGTTATAACAGGGCTTAGGTTAAAGGTGTGGATAAAGGCTGAATTAGAAGGTTGAATCATCGAGATTGACCTGATAAATTATCTACTAAGAATACTGAACTAGAAAGTAAATGATTGAAACTTTGAAACTAATAATATGAGCTCTTCTTCAAAAATTGGAATTTAAACACATAAGCTCTTTTAATCATATATTATTGCTTGAATATACTTATGATTGGTTTTTTTTTCAAGAACAAACTAAAATAGAAACATAATGAAGAAAGAACTTAATCAACTGAATTAAACTAAGTCAGCAATTGATCAAATCAATTCTCAATAGAAGGGTAGTTAAAAAGAATGGTGATAACAAATACAAAGGGTTTTGGGTTTAAAATTTAGTAGATAAATAAAAAAAAAGGTCGTTAGGATCAACGGGGTTCATTAGGGGTTGCTTTGTGAAGGTAGGTCTTTTAGTGGAGTGAGTGGGTTAAAACCTAAGTGCTTTTATCATCTCAGTATATCAAATCATTTAATGTGGTTTCGACATGTATAATCAAGGCAAGTTCTAGAATAACAATTCAGTGTTGACACACTCATAATTAATAAAGTGAGCATGAAAAAGCATATATGCTTTATAAGGCTCAAATCTCACAAAAAATTATGGGTATTTGACATCAATCCTATAAATTTCAAACTTCAAGGTAATATTCAAATTCAGTTCAACAACCTAGGAAATTTTTAATTTTTGAAAAATAGACTTATAAGCTTGATTCTCTAGTGTTCTTCACGTATAAATCATCAATGCACAATTATCAATGACTTATTCAAGAGCTTTTCAATAAAAATCATAAATCATTAGAAATTTCACCTTAATTAATAATATGAGAAACTTACTTAGGAACAAGATTAAAATTTAGGATTTGAGAATAATGCAAAAAGTCAGGTACTTTTACCCCCTCACACTTAAGATGTACATTGCCCTCAATGTACAAAGATGGATAAATAAAAGTTATAAAATATCAAAAGAGAAGGGGAGAAATTAACACTTCCTAAATTTTGGATGATTCCGGGAGTTGGCATTGGTCGTGGTGGTGGTGGATACTTTGAAGGCGGTGTCTTTTGTGGTGGTGATGGTGTTTTCTATGGGCCCGGTGGGGTGACTACCGAGAATCATTTTGCTAGATGAAGAAATTGGGTAGCCCAGGAATATATAGCCAAGAAATCTAGAGAAACATTAACAATATACTACTAATATAATTAAGGACAAGAAAAATAAAGAGAAGGAGACTAAGAAGAAAACTGAAATTAAAAGAGAATACTAATAGACTAAGAAGGCCTTATTGACAGATGGTTCGCGAAGTGGGTTTGACTTCGAAGGCTGTGGTGTGTTGGTGATGGTGGAAGTGGCATGATTCCTTAATAGCCTTTAGAACCTAAAACCAAGAAACTAAAATGAAGGAAATTAAATTAAGCAGAAGAGAAGTACAGATAAGGAAAATAAAGGAGAAGAGAAAGGAAAAATAGAACCAAAAGGTTTCTAAGGCCCTTGGCGTATCGAATAGCTGAAGCTACTGGCATGAGCTCATTTGAATCGGTATCCTTCGAGGAAACTGTGGTTAGCCTTTTACGTTTCTATGGCATGGCTTTAGTGTAGCTCACGAGTCTTGGACACCTTTTCTAAGGAAAGAAAGAAAAAGAAGGAAGAAAAAATAAGAAAAGAAAATGGGGATAGGGGTAAGGGTTGTGAGGTTTAAATAGATTTTAACCTTTGACGCTATCCCACGCCCGTTTATCTAGGGCATGTTGCTTTACACGGCCACATCGCACGGCTGTGCTTAGAAGTAAAATGCCCGTGGTTGATAAGTTAGTGTTTTCACACGGTCGCATCGCACGATCGTGTTCTGGGTGTGTTGGTATGCCACAGTCGTTTTTCATAATGCCACGCCCGTTCCTAAATTGGAAGTGTTTTGGCATGGTTGGGCGGCATGGGCATGTGTTCCCGTGTCTGATAGGACAGTAGATTCACACGGCCTTGGAGCACGGCCGTGCTAATTTTCTAGTTCTCGTGGGAGAGTTGTTGGATCCGTGATGTCAAAAGTGGTTGGGATTTGATTTGTACGGCCGCTGCTATGTCAGTATAGAGATTTCAGTGGTCCACACAGCCATGGGCACGGCCTTGTGTAAGGCCGTGTGTCCTAGAAATCTGCTCTTTTGGTTAATCTATAAAGATAAAGAGAAAAAGAAAAAATAAAATAGAAACTAATGTAAAAAGAAGTAGGGTTAGTGCTCGGGTTGCCTCTCGAGAAGCGCTCATTTATAGTCTTAAGCTAGACTTTTCCTTCTACTTGAATCAGGGCGGTTTAAAGGTTTGAATATCTTCCCTCTTGCTTAAAGTTCTATTTTCTTGACAAAGTTGAAGTCGAGAAGTGTTTACCTCGAGAGTATTGAATGTTGGGTTGCTTACCTCTACTATTTCGTGTGGGAAGATATTGTGTACCTTAAGAAGGTTTTCTCCTTTTGCCTTTAGGTCTGTTGTGATGATGTGTGGATCTGCTTTGTCTAACAATACCTGGTTTCCTATTTTGTAGTGGTTTGATGTTCCTACGAGCTCTTCTGGTGGTTCCTCTGGTTTTACTTCATGCAGTTTCATTTTTTTTTACTTGTGTCCTCTGCTATTCTAAATTGTCGATCCTAAGGTCTTGTTCCTTATGTGATTCCTCTTTGTCGCTTTAGGATCTATGAGTCGGCTCAGGGTTGTGCCTTTGTGGTGTTTCCTGCGATAAAGGTTGAACAATTTGATTATCATCTGTATTCACTTTCTTACCTTCATCGATTGTTATCCCGGCCGAGTCAAGAGCTTGAAGACCGATTGATTCGTCACCTACACAAAGTATGAGTTCTCCTGTGGCAGCAACAATTTTAGTCTTGGCAGTTGCTAGAAAAGGTTTTCCTAAAATTAAGGGGATTGTATTATCTTCATCCATATCTAAAAAACAAAATTTACTGGGAAAACAAATTTATCGATTTTGACAAGAACATCTTCGATAATGCCCTTAGGAATCCTAATAGTTTTATCAGCTAATTGTATACTCATTCTAATTTGTTTGGGCTTCCCTAGACCTAGTCGTTTAAATAATATATGAGGCATGACATTTATGCTTGGCCCTAAATAAGCTAACGCGTTATCAATAGCTAAACTACCAATTAAACATGGAATTGTAAAACTCCCTGGATCTTTTAGCTTTCATGGTAGTCTATTCTGTAACATTGCTGAGCATGCTGCGTTTAATTCCACGTGGTGCTCTTCGTCTAATTTGCGTTTGTTAGTCAAGAGTCGCTTTTAAAATTTCCTCGAGTCGGCATCCAAAAAGAGCTTCAAGAAGGGTAAGTTAATATGTAATTTCTTTAAGAGTTTAAGAAACTTATCGAACTGTTCTTCTAAATCATCTCTTTTTATTGCTTCGGGATAAGGTATGCGAGGTTGGTACTCTTTGATTACTGGTTTTGGCTTTTCTTGTGTTACCTCTACCTTACCTTCGTCTACCTTATTTTCTTGTATTGGAATGGGTTCTTCTAACCCTTTACTGTCATTAGTTGAGATGGCTTGAATTTTCTCCTTTGAGTTGATCTCCATGTTACTTGGTAGACGTCCTTGTGGTCGTTCTGACAGTAGCTTTGCAAGTTGTTCGACTGCATTAGTTGCTTCCTTCACTGACTTCGTAAGTTCCCCCATTCGGTTCTCGTTACTTTTAATTGTTTTCTCAGTTTCTTGGAACCTATTTTTTGTGTTTGCCATAAATTTTGTCAGCATCTCTTCGAGGCTTGGCTTTTTATCTTGCGGATATGGCTGATTTTGGAAGTTTTGAGGAGGCTATTGTCCTTGATTCCCTTGATTTCCTTGGCCTCCCCATGAAAAATTTGGGTGGTTCCTCCAACCTGGATTGTAAGTGTTACTATAAAGATTATTATTGGATCTGAAATTATTACCTATATAGTTTGTCTGTTCAGTTTCTACGTCCGGTTGGTAGGGTGGGTACTCAGGATTCGCCACAGTTCCACTTATGCTGTAATCGCATGACCGGTGTACCTATGAGGAACATAAACCGCAAGCTTTTTATTCATCAACTCTACCGATTTGACAAAGATGGTCATCAGATCAATATTGTAGACTCCGGCTATTTTTGTCGATTTTGTCCTTGTAACTTGCCACTGATAGTTATTCAGCGACATCTCTTCAATGAACTCATAGGCTGCTTTAGGAGTTTTCTTATTTAAAGTTCCACCGGCGGCTGAATCAATTAATTGCCCTGTTGAGGGATTTACACCGTTGTAAAAAGTTTGGACTTGAAGCCACAAAGGTAATCCATGGTGTGGACATCTCCTCAAGAGATCCTTGTATCTCTCCCATGCATCGTATAACGTCTCTAAATCCATCTGCACAAAAGAAGAGATACCATTCCGTAATTTGGCCATTTTGGTCGGTGGGAAATATTTTAATAAAAATTTTTCATCATTTGTTCCCATGTAGTGATTGACCGTGGTAACGAGTTCAACCAATCGCTTGGCTTTATTCCTTAATGAAAAGGGGAATAACCGAAGACGAATGGCATCATCAAAAGCGCCATTTATTTTGAAAGTATCACAGAACTCTAAAAAATTAGCTATATGAGTGTTTGGGTCTTCGTCCTGCAAACCATCAAATTGAAGAAATTGTTGAATCATTTGTATTGTGTTAGGCTTTAATTTAAAATTATTAGCAGCTATAGCAAGCCTAATAATACTAGATTCAGCTTCTGTTAAATGAGGTTTAGCATAATCATACATAGTACGCAGAGCATTGTTTTTTTCCACATCTCGCGGTGGATTATTCTCGTCCATCCCCTCAGTAGCATTGGATCTGTCTTCTCACTATTCTTCTATGTAATTTAGGGCTCGCCTAATTTCTCTACGATTCTTTTGAACGGTAGCTTCAATTTCACTATCGTATTCTAAAGGTCCTGTCGAGTTCCTTCTAGTCATAACTA
Source organism: Gossypium rotundifolium (assembly GCA_025506655.1). Lineage (NCBI taxonomy): Eukaryota > Viridiplantae > Streptophyta > Magnoliopsida > Malvales > Malvaceae > Gossypium > Gossypium rotundifolium. The sequence continues at coordinate 121,898,602 of CP106731.1, forward strand.
GAGGTACCTGCTAGGAAAAAATGAAGAAATAAAATTAGCAAAAGATACTAAAATAATAAAAATAGTGGTTAAAGTAATAAAAATAGAGCTTTCTTAATATTTCAGTTCCCCGGCAACGACGCCAAAAACTTGATCGCTGAAATCAGAGCTTTAAAATTTATAATGAATGAGATCGAACCTTGAGACTAACTCTGACAATGATTAAAGGCAAGTGTACCTATCGAACAGTAGTATAGCTTAGGCAAGACCGAATTATCAAACCCAAAGGAACTAAAAGTACTAATACTTACTTTCTTTTTATTATTTAGCCTAAAATATGGAGTGATTGGTTGATTTAATCTAGTTTAATGATTTCTAGGCTAAAGACAAAGACACAAAGAACGAATAGGGAAATAACTCGAAGAAAACTCAATTGATCACAACGATACCCTCAGAAAGAATCCACCTAGACTTCACTTGTTATTTAATACTGAACCATATGATTTACTTAGTTTGATCCGTAAGACTCCCTAACGTATATTAAACCCTCTCTCGAGGCGAATAACGTCTAACCCTAGGTTAATTAGTGGAACTCTCGTTTGCTTATAATAACCCCTTAGAATAGCAGTAAATCGATCTATGGATTCCCATATTAGGTTTCACCCTAATCTGGAAAAATCTCGTCACCCTATCTCTAGGCGTGCGATCAACTCCGCTTAATTATGCTCAATCTAGTCTTAAGCAGGGTCTATTCCTCCTCCACCTAAGCACATCAGATTTGGATTAAGCATACATAATTAAGAACAAACAAGTATTTATCATATAATTCAGAAATCAATAACAAACTTCATCTAGGTTTCATCCCCTTCAGGTATTTGAAGGGTTTAGTTCATAACAAATAAAGAAAACATCTTAAGAAAAAAGATAAAACAAAACATATAAAATCTCTAAAACCCCCTGAAGGAATTGAAGGAGAAATTCACCGTCTTGAGTAGAATTCTGGCTCTTCGAGATGGATCTACTTGGCTATCTTCCAGTGATTCCACAAAACGTGATCTTCTTGGCTCAGCTCCTTGGCCTAGCTCACCGCCTCTTTCAAGATGCATTTAGGGTGTTTATATAGACTTTTAGAATCCCTTACTTGGTCCCCAAGTGTCCTAATTTAAGTCTGCTTCCTACTCGATGTTTGAATAAGCTTTGGAAAGTGTTTCTTTGGCTCTAAGTATCCAAATCTGAGTGAAATTGCTCTCTCCCGTAACAGGGGCATGGCTATGGCACACGCCCGTGTAAGTCATGGTTGGGCCATATTTCAATTTTGTTATTTTAGGCACGGTCGTGTAGATGAGGATTCAGGCCGTGTCTCGTAATTTGACGAGACACGATCGTGTGGCTTGAAGTTCAGGCCGTGTCGATTTCTTCTTTGGCCCAAATTGGCCCGTTTTAAGCTCGTTTCTCGTTCTTTTTATCCTCGGGTGCTTTCTTAAGTATAAATATGAAAAGAAAGGATTAAAAGCACCTTTTTACATAAATCAAGGGCTAAATCATCCAAAATCATACTAAATATGGGGTTAAAATATGTTACTTTTACGGTTTATTAGCAAGGTTACGAATTAAATCGCAAATCAAAACGTTTTGCACCGATGAAAGTTTATATATCAACGATGCATTTTATATATACACATTGTTGTTGTTGATAGGTGCATAACATGATTGAGAACATGTATGATTCAAGTGGATTGGATTTGATAGTTATTGTATAGTTTCGTATGAATGACGAAATAGCTATGTAAATGTGTAATAATAACACTTGACGGTGGGCTAAGTGCGATACCACCGTATTACTTAACTACGATAGGTTGTGTGCGATACCATCATTTATAACATTATTTAGTGGGTTGTGTGCGATACCACTATAATTACCCTTTTTTGGTGGGCTTTGTGCGATACCACCCTATTAACGATTGATGGCGGGCTAAGTGCGAAACCACCGAGTGATTTGGTATTGTGGTAGGAATAGTGAGAAATTATGATGTGTTGTATCATGAGAATTTGTGGTGTTAAATGCAGGGTTGCAAGTGAATGAATGTAAGCATTAAGCTTGTGACATAGTTGGGATGTGGTAAGGGATAAAATGAGTAAGCATGATTGTGAATGTGGATTGTTTTTGTTTAGTATAATGCTATTTGTTGTTTAGCACATACTATAATGTTATTTGTTTAAATGTAAACTTACTAAGCTTAAAGCTTACGAAGCTTAAAGCTTACTCCCCTTTTCTTTTCCCTTGTCTTATAGAGTTAAAGAGCCGTGTCAGGATACAAAGATAATTGGAAGATCGCCCACACTATCAGCTTACCCCGGTATATGTAGACTTAGTACATTTGAGTACGGCATGTATAGGGGCTAGACTAGATAGATTATTTTGTTATTTTGGCCAAGAGTGTGTTGGCTCTTTGATAATAAACTCTTACGTATATAGCCATAGTTGTTGGCTCTGTGTTATATATATGAAAATATGAAGTTATTCATGAAAGTCTATATTGCAAAATATGAGTTGTTTAGTGATATGTTGAATGGATTCATGTTATTTGACTTAGGGTGGCGAAAAGAGCTTGGCAAATAGTCTTGTTCTTGTCCACATGGGTAGGCACACGGGCATGTATCTAAGCCGTATGTGACACATGGTCAGTCCCATGAGTGTGTGACTAGGCCGTATGTCCCCTGCATGATAGTTTTTCCAAGTCAGTAAGCTTTGTAGTAAGCACACGCAGAGACACGGTCGTGTGTCTCAGCTGTGTGAAAGGCATAGCCACGGACATGGGCGTGTGCCCAGGCCGTGTGAAGTCTACACCTTGAATTTGAAATTTAAATCGCCATACGGTTGAAGAACACGGGCATGCGACAAGCCGTGTGGATTAAGTCAAAGGCGACCACGGGCTAGCCATATGGGCGTGTGATGCAAGTCAGTGTCGACCACTGGTGTCGACAGGAGTGTGAGATGGCACACAGGCATGTCATGCCTTCCACACGGACGTGTGGCCCTTGTTTGGGCAAAATTTTCCTAAGTGCATAAAAGTTTTTGATTAATTCCAGAAACATTCCGAAAGCCTGTTTAGGACCTCGAAAGTCCATTATAAGGATATTAGAGGCGTGTATGGAAAAGTTCTAATTTGAAGTGGAATTTGATAGCCCAAAGTTGTATGACCATATGAATTAAGTTCGGTAACGCCTCGTATCCGGTTCTGACGTAGGATGCAGGTAAGAAGTGTTACATTTAGTGGTATCAGAGCTACAATTTAGTCGGTTCTTAGACTACCGTAGCGTGTATAAGAGTCTAGCTATACATGCCATAAGCGTATAATGATAGTGTGGTGGCTTCTGATGATTCTAAACTTTTTTTATATAGTATATGGATCTCGATCAATTGGCTATTGATAACGTAGCTAGTAATGCGTTAGCTCCCGCAAGGGACCGCACCTATTCAGAGTAGACCCGAGACTAGGGGTTAAGAAGACGAGGTTCGGGAAGCCTTTCTCCAAATGATGAGTAACTAGTACACGGAATATGTACGAGCAAACCCTAATACTCAACCTCCTCCACCCCCTCCTATACCTCAGCCAGTTCCTATGGCTCCTCAAGGTGTAGATGTAGTGAGAATAACCAAGCCCCCAGCAGATAAGATTCAGAAGCAAGAGGCTGAGGAGTTCAGATCTAATATAGACGATGACCCTGAGAGGGCGGAGTTCTGGCTTGAGAACTCGATAAGGGTGTTTAATGAACTCTCATGTACACTTGAGGAGAGCTTAAAATGCACCGTGTCCTTGCTGAGAGACTCCACATACCATTGGTGGAAAACGTTGACGTCGGTGGTCCCTAGGGAGAGAGTGACATGGGACTTCTTCTTGGAAGAGTTCCGAAAGAAGTATATAAGTCAGTAATTTGTTGACTAGAAATGGAAGGAATTCCTTGAGTTAAAGCAAGGAAAAATGACTGTGGCAGAATATGAGCATGAATTTGTTAGGCTCAGTAAGTACGCGCAAGAATGTGTGTCAACAGAAGCTATCTTATGCAAGAGGTTTGAAGATGGGCTGAATGAGGATGTCAGACTTTTAGTCGGGATTTTAGAACTAAAAGAATTTGTGGTATTGGTGGGTATGGCCAGTAAGGCCGAAGAATTGAGTAAGGAAAAGAGGAAGGCCGTGAGTGAGGCCCGAGATGCAAGAAAAAGGCCGATGAGTAAATCCTATCAAGTTCAATCGAAGAAGTCCAAGGAAGCAAACCCTCGGACGACTGCATTAGTGAGATTTTCACAAAGAGAGCGAGGTAACACGTACTCGGGTTCAAGAGTTCAAGCCACCTCGATGGCAAGTGTGGGCAATCCAAAGTCCAAACCAAAGTGCCCAAGTTGTGGCAGACATCACACAGGGGAGTGTTGGGGAAACAACCGGAATTGTTATAAGTGTGGTTCCCCTGACTATTTCATCCGAAATTTCCCTGAGAGGGATGACAAGGAGAGGAAGCAAGAGATAAGATCAAGTAATGTATCTTCTAGGGGTAGGCTACAAAAGAACTCTGAAGGTGGGACTAGTGGTAGAGGTGCATCACGAGACTCTGCTGTGAGACCGGAGGGTCGGGAACCTTTAAGGACTTATACCATTCGTGCTCGCGAAAAGGCATCATCTTCAGATGTGATAACAGGTACTTTTTCTCTTCATGACACCTCTGTTATTACTTTGATTGATCCGGGTCTACCCATTCTGACATTTGCATGAGTTTGGCATCTAGTATGAGCATGATTGTTGAGTCTACGAAATTTGTGGTAAAGGTGTCAAACCCGTTAGGTAAATATGTGTTAGTTGACAAGGTGTGTAGGAATTGTCCTTTGACAATTAGAGGTTATTATTTTTCGACAAACCTCATGTTGTTGCCGTTTGATGAATTTGATTTAATTCTTGGTATGGATTAGTTGACTACTCATAGTGTTTTAGTGAACTGTGGTGTGTTTTAGTGAACTGTGGTAGTATATTTATTGAATTGAAATGTGAAAATGGAGATGTAATTCGGGTCGAACTAGGTGGGTCAGATAATTTACCAGTGATGATTTCTTCCATGGTGACTGAGAAATATTTGAGGAAAGGGTACGAGTCTTATCTCGCCTGTGTTAAATACTCAAGAGTCTGAAGTAAAGATTGAGACAGTGTTGGTGGTAAGTGAGTATCCGGATGTATTCCCAGAAGAATTACCCGGATTACCTCTCGTTAGAGAGGTCGAGTTAGGGATTAAGATAGTTCCGGGAATGGCACCTATTTCGATTGCTTCGTATAGGATGACACCATTAGAGTTGAAAGAACTGAAGGTTCAATTGCAAGAATTGACGGATAAAGGTTTTGCAAGACCGAGCTATTCACAATGGGGTGCTCCAGTGCTTTTTGTGAAGAAAAAGGATGGGTCGATGAGATTGTGCATAGACTACAGACAACTCAACAAGGTGACGGTGAAAAATAAGTATCCTTTACCAAGGATAGATGATCTATTTGATCAACTGAAGGGACCTACTGTGTTCTCCAAGATAGACTTGAGGTCTGGCTATTACCAGTTGAGGGTTAAGGAGCAAGATGTGCCGAAAATTGTATTTCGGACGAGGTATGGCCATTATGAGTTTCTGGTCATGCCATTCGGTTTAACAAATGCTCCTGCCATTTTTATGGATTTAATGAACCGTGTCTTTCGACCTATTTAGACAAGTTTGTGGTTGTATTTATTGATGACATGTTGATTTATTCTCGGGATGAGAGTGATCATGTGGAACATCTAAGAATTGACTTACAGACTTTAAGAGACAAGCAGTTGTATACTAAATTTAGCAAGAGTGAGTTTTGGCTCTGAGAGGTCAGATTTCTAGGACACATTATGTCGGGTGATGGGATTAGAGTTGATCCGGGAAAGATCTCGGCTATTATGGAGTGGAAACCGCCAAGAAATGTGTCGAAAGTCAGGAGCATTTTGGGTTTAGTAGGGTACTACAGATGGTTTGTGAAGGGATTCTCCATGATTGCTACCCTGATGAGGAAACTGTTGCAAAAAGATATTAAGTTTGAATGGACTGAGAAATGTTAACAGTGTTTTGAGAGATTGAAAAAATTGTTGATTAAGGCACCGGTTTTGGTTCAACTAGAATCGGGGAAAGAGTTTGTGGTCTACAGTGACGTGTCGTTAAATGGTCTCGGTTGTGTGTTGATGCAAGAGGGTAAAGCAGTCGCTTACGCCTCGAGGCAGCTAAAATGCACGAAAAAAATTATCTGACTCATGATTTGAAGTTGGCTGCGATTATTTTCGCATTAAAGATTTGGCGACATTATTTATATGGTGAGAAGTGCTGAATCTTCACGAATCGTAAGAGTTTGAAGTACTTGATGGACCAAAAGGATTTAAATTTACGAAAATGGCGGTGGCTTGAATTATTGAAAGACTATGAGCTGGTAATCGATTACCATTCGAGGAAAGCGAATGTGGTTGCAGATGCCTTGAGCAGGAAATCCCTGTATGCTTTGAAAGCTATGAGCACAAGCTTAGCATTGTCTGATTATGGTATTATATTGGCTGACTTGAGGGCTAGACTGCTATTTATTCAACAGATATGTGAGGCCTAGAAGAATGATGATGAGATACAAGCTAAGAAAGCTAAGTATGAATCGGGAAATGATTCTAAATTTTGGGTGAGTTCGGATGGTTGTTTAATGTTCCATGACAGGATTTGTGTACCTAAGGATGGTGAGTTGATTTGGAAGATATTGAATGAAGCACATAGTAGTTATTTGTCAGTACATCCAGGCAGTACGAAAATGTACAATGATCTAAAAAAATTTATTGGTGGCCGGGTATGAAAAGAGACATCTCCGAGTTTGTGACCAAATGTCTGATTTGTCAACAAGTGAAAGCCGAACATCAAGTACCTTCGAGATTGCTTCAGCCAGTGATGGTTCCTGAGTGGAAGTGGGATCGGATCACCATGGATTTTGTGATGGGTTTGCCTATGGCTCCGAAAAAGAAAAATGTCGTGTGGGTTGTCATTGATAGACTAACGAAGTTGACTCACTTTATACCTATACATATCGATTATTCACTGGATAAGTTGGTTGAGTTATATATTGCAGAGGTGGTGAGATTACATGGAGTGCCTGTATCTATTATCTCGGATAGAGATCCGAGATTTACTTCGAGATTTTGGAAGAAGTTGCAGGAAGCCTTGGGTATAAGGTTAAATTTTAGTACTGCATTCTATCCTCAAACTAACGGCCAATCTGAAAGAGTGGTCAAGTTCTTGAGGATATGCTCCGATGCTGTGTGTTAGAATTTAAAGGTAGTTGGGAAAGATACCTACCTTTAATCAAATTTGCATACAACAATAGTTATCAGTCGAGTATACGGATGGCACCGTATGAAGCCTTGTATGGTCATAAATTTTGGACTCCCTTGTATTGGACAGAGCTGAGTGAGAAGCAAATTCATGGGGTTGATTTAGTTAAAGAGACTGAGGAGAAAGTGAAAGTGATTCGGGATAGTCTGAAAGCTGCTTCAGATCGACAAAAGTCGTATGCTGATTTGAAAAGAAAGGAAATCGAGTTTAATTTAGAGACAAGGTATTTCTGAAAGTGTCTCCGTGGAAGAAAATATTGAGATTTGGGCGAAAGTGGAAATTGAGCCCGCGATTCATAGGGCCGTATGATATTATCGAAAGGATTAGACCAGTGGAATACCTATTGGCTTTGCCGATGGAGTTAGAGAAAATACACAGTGTGTTCCATGTATCGATGTTAAGGCGTTATCGCTCCGATCCTTCGCATGTGATTCCTTCAGCAGAAATTGAGATACGATCGGATATGACATATGAGGAGGAGCCGATTAAGATTATGGCTCGAGAGGTGAAATAGATGAGGAATAAGAATATAACCTTAGTAAAAGTGTTATGGTAAAAACACGGTGCAGAAGAGGCTACGTGGGAACCGGAAGAAGCCATGAGAGAGCAATATCCAAACCTTTTTACTGGTAAGATTTTCGAGGGCAAAAATCTCTAAATGAGGGGAGAGTTGTAACAACCCGATTTTAGGGCTAATCGGAACAGTGGTTTCGAGACCACTAACCCGATGTTGAGGAAAATTATTTTCATATTATTTCATGTGTTGTAGCATGATTATATGGATGCATGAAAATTTTGGTGCTTTAATTTTAACAATTGTATGTGTACTTGTAAAAAATGACTAAATCGCATAAAGTGTGAAAGTTTTATTTTACAAGGTAGAGGTACCTAATAGCTATAGAATGTAAAAATAGAGGTCTTTAAAGTGAAATTAAGCCAATAAAGGAGTGTTGGCTGGCCATATGGTATAGGGAAACAAGAGCATTTAATTTTTGGTCAAAATTGGGTGAATTAGGTAAAAAAGATGAATAAAATATGGTAAAAAAAAAACTATCATCTTTCACTATTCACTCTTCATCTCCACCAAAAAATTCATGCTTAGAGGGGTTTTGAAAGCTTGAAAATTTCAGCAACTCACCTTCTCTAAAAGTAAGTGATTTTAGTGGTGTTATTTGATAATTTGTGTACTTTTGGAGTCCTCAAAGCTTAATCTAGCTAATAAGAGGACTAATTTGTGATATGGTTGAAAGTCTAGGAACTTTCCATGAGAATGGTTATGTTGTTAGCTGAGTTTTTATGAAAGAAAATGAATGTTAGGGAGATGAGAAACAACTTTTGTGAAAGGTGTTAGCATGAAAACACATAATTATGACTTGCATGCAAATAATGAATTTGTGTCATAAATGCATGAAATAGATAGAATTGTGAGTAGTTGTAAGAGAAATAAATGTTCAGCTAGGCTTGGCTAATGAGAAAATATGTTGAAAAATGATTTACGAGCCTAGGGGCAAAATCGTAATTTTGCCATAGTACAAGGACAAAATGGTCATTTTTGCCAAAGTGTAGATTTTGATGCATTATGATCATAGAATGATCTAAATGAGTGAATTCTATTGTTATAGATCAAGAAAAGCACGGATTCAATCTTGATCGTGGTAAAGGCAAGGTTGCGGATTAAACCGCAAATCGAAACGTTTTGCACCGAGGTAAGTTTATGTGTAAATGATGCATTTTATATATACACATTGTTGTTGTTGATAGGTGCATAGCATGATTGAGAACATGTATGATTCAAGTGGATTGGATTTGATAGTTATTGTATAGTTTCGTATGAATGATGAAATAGCTATGTAAATGTGTAATAATAACACTTGACGGTGGGCTAAGTGCGATACCACCTTATTACTTAACTATGATGGGTTGTGTGCGATACCATCGTTTATACATTATTTAGTGGGCTGTGTGCGATACCACTATAATTACCCTTTTTTGGTGGGCTTTGTACGATACCACCCTATTAACGATTAATGGTGGGCTAAGTGCGAAACCACCGAGTGATTTGGCATTGTGGTAGGAATAGTGAGAAATTATGATGTGTTGTATCATGAGAATTTGTGGTGTTAAATGCAGGGTTGCAAGTGAATGAATGTAAGCATTAAGCTTGTGACATAGTTGGGATGTGGTAAGGGATGAAATGAGTAAGCATGATTGTGAATGTGGATTGTTTTTGTTTAGTATAATGCTATTTGTTGTTTAACACATACTATAATGTTATTTGTTTACATGTAAACTTACTAAGCTTAAAGCTTACGAAGCTTAAAGCTTACTCCCCTTTTCATTTCCCTTGTCTTATAGAGCTAAAGAGCCGGGTCAGGATACGAAGATAATTGGAAGATCGCCCACACTATCAGCTCACCTCGGTATATCTAGACTTAGTACATTTGAGTATGGCATGTATAGGGGCTAGACTAGGTAGATTGTTTTGTTATTTTGGCCAAAAGTGTGTTGGCCCCTTTGATGAGAAACTCTTGCGTATATAGCCATAGTTGTTGTCTCTTTGTTATATATATGAAAATATGAAGTTATTCATGAAAGTCTATATTGCAAAATATGAGTTGTTTAGTGATATGTTGAATGGATTCATGTTATTTGGGTTAGGGTGGCGAAAAGCGCTTGGCAAATAGCCTTGTTCTTGTCCACATGGGTAGGCACACAAGCGTGTGTCTAAGCCATGTGTGACACACGGTCAGTCCCATGAGTGTGTGACCAGGCCGTGTGTCCCTGCGTGATAGTTTTTCCAAGTCAGTAAGCTTTATAGTAAGCACATGGGCATAGACAAATCGTGTGTCTCAGTCGTGTAGAAGGCACGGCCACGGTCATGGGCGTGTACCCAGGCCGTGTGAAGTCTACACCTTGAATTTGGAATTTAAATTGCCACACGGTTGAAGCAGATGAGCGTGTGACAGGATGTGTGGATTAAGTCAGAGGTGACCACGGGCTAGCCATATGGGCATGTGATGCAAGTCAGTGTTGACCACGGGTGTCGAACACGGGCGTGTGAGATGGCACACGGGCGTGTCATGCCTTCCATAAGGGCGTATGGCCCCTATTTAGGCAAAATTTTCCTAAGTGCGTAAAAGTTTTCGATTAATTCTCGAAACATTCTGAAAGCCTGTTTAGGCCTCGAAGGTCCATTATAAGGATATTAGAGGTGTGTATGGAAAAGTTCTAATTTGGAATAGAATTTGATAGCCCAAAGTTGTATGACCATGTGAATTAAGTTCGGTAATGCCTCGTATCCGGTTCCAACGTAGGATACAGGTATGGGGTGTTACAATGACTGTTCTAACACGGGGTTTGGCATCAACATCTGTGTAGGGGTGTAGTATGTGGAGGACGTCGGAGAAGTGAAATATGTACTCGTGGGAATAGAATAATCAGCCACGTGCAACAACAGTGCTTGTGAATGAAACACAGGGTTAGTTAATTGAATAGGAATACCTGAAGGGAAGTGACCCGGATATTGCAAAGCCATACATGGCGCATCTTCTGCTGGAATGGGTGACGAACCCGCCATGCGACCGCATCCCCTCCTAGTTTGCTGTGGCAGTCGACGTAACCTATTCGCCCAAATTTGTCGACTCATCTCCTTCGGTGATAGTAGATACAGTTTACCGACTGTTCTGTTCTAAACCATGTTAATTAACCATGTTAATTATATGCAAAAAGGTATGGATTGCAACCTACAATTCCACACTTGGATGTACTTCTCGTGCCGTACTGACCAGTTGATGTTGTTTTTCCCCTGCATGTCCACCTTGTGCAGTTCCTTCAGGTATTGTGGTGGCGGCGAAATTCGTTACCTCTACCCAAACAAAATGAACACCCAGTCTGATTCGTGCATTTCCACCGTCGCGTACACTATCAAGGGCACCTTCGCATCCTACATCCATGATTTCCCAACACTTCCAGCGGGATGCAGGATATGACATCGGTGTCGGCGTATGACATCTATTCAAACTAAAAAGCAAAATTTTAAATATCATTATTTATGAAATTTGTTTTATGAATCATTACATATTTAATATAGGTTCAAAAGAATAGGTAACTAACCTCGGCTTCTGACCGTTGATCTAACAATAGCCTAATATCTTCTAGAACCTAGGGCAGTCCTACATAGTTCGGCCCATGGTTCCACCTGTACAAGTGATATGTTAGTCGAAACGTATAATAATAAAATTCATTATACAATTTATGTATTTGTTAATAAATTATGTTTACCTCGTCACCAACGAGAACATATATGGGTCGGTCACATTGAGATGTAGAAATGATAGTCGCCACCAAGCCCAAGACTGCAGCAAGAGCAGACAACCACCAATCGACATTGACCTCAGGTTCGTGGCCCGACACATCTTCTGGTATAACAAGGACAATACGACAGATCCCCAACTTAGTTTCTCGCAATCATTGAAGCCCACTAGATGTAGTATCCACCTTATGTGCACCAAATTTTGGGATTTACCGGGCATTAAAATGCCCCCGATTAACCTCATGATGTATGCTTGGGCGTATTGTTGTATCACCTCCTCTGTTCGATCTTGAGGGTCTTTAAGGAGCTCATCAAAATTATCTTTAAACCAGTTCATCGGTATCCAACCACCTTTGAACTTGTCCAAGACCTTCCCTAATAATGATCGGCAGAGGGTCACTTTGTCTGAAACGATCTCAAATATCGTGATGACTGGCCTATCCTCTGGCAGACTAAGTTGTAGTGCTACATCTTCCAGTGTGATTGTACACTAACCGCGTGGAAGGTGAAAAGTGTGTGTTCCGGGCTTCCATATTTCCATCAATTCGTTGATTAGTTGCAAATCGAGTTTGCAGCCCCTGGACATGTGAGACGCATATAAGAATCCAATCACTTGCAAGTGGCCACGAATTTTAGGAATCGCATACTTTCCCATATTATGGATGAAGCACTCTAGAACATGATCATCCGCCTATTTACACATAAAAAAATATAATTATAACAAAAAATTAAATTTAACATTATTGAAATTAACAAAATTTAAATTTCGATCTTACCATTACAAATTGGACGACAAAAATATGCTTGTCGTCGAAGCGGATTAGGGAGGTGACCATTCGTGAGAAATTGATTTAAAAGAATAAAACGATATAATTAAAAATAATAATATTTTTTTAAAAATATCAAAATTATTAGAAACAAGATACTTGAGAGACTTGAGAGGATTTGAGAGAATTTGAAAGAATTGAGAGAGTTGAGAGAAGGATGTGAATGAAAAAATAAAATTTAAGAGATATTTATAAGGTAAAAGAAGGTTACCGTTAGGGATTTTCTTTTACCATTCGCAGCAACATTCAAAAAAACCGTTGAGATTTGACTGTTAGCTGAACAACAAAACCAACTTATATCTATAATTAAATTTAAAATCGCCCAAAACCTTAATTTTAAAAAATGGCCTTTAAGCCTTATTTTACCTTGTATATAAATTTTAAAAGAATTTTAATGATGTTTGTAATTTTAAAATTCACATTAATATTATATTTATAAATAAATATTTATATTAACGAATGATATTATAAAATTAAATTACGCTAAAAATTAAAAATATAAATTAAATATAAAATCTAAATGTAATATAAGGACAGAAACTAAAATTTAATCATTATTATATTTTGTAAAAACAAAACATTTTATTGATACGTGTTTGGTAAGGAATGGCTTATGCCTTCTTTATTTTATATATAGATAGCATAGATTAAAAAAAAAAACCCAGAAGTTATATCCTTATCCAGAAAAAAGAAAACAAGAAATTCTATATATGTATATCGGACTTTGAACACTATCTTGTCTGCCATTTCAACTGTTCAATTTCCCACTACTTTAGATATTTTAATGACACTGTATAATATTAGAATCTGCTGGTCAATATCATTATTTCTTTAAGATAAAAAAAATACTTTTTAAGTTGCTAATTGATACACGTAATTTGAAAACTTTATTTTGTATTTATAATTTTAGACACTTTGGACAAGGTAAAAGAAACTTAGTTAAATACACTATTCATCCAGTCAAATTGCAAAATAATTTTTAAACTTAATTACTCATTTGGTCTATAAATTTGATACTTCCCCAACCTAATATTTATGTTCTTTTCTACTTATTTTTTTCATCTACTATTTTAGTGTTTTTTTTTTCCTATAATAGGGTTATGAGATTGGACAGAAAATATTGACTCCTATTATCATAATTTTTAAATATATATATATATATAAAACTTTAAAAAATTAAAAATGAATTATATTATTATTTTAAAATTCAAAATTAAATATCTAAATATATACAAATCTAAAAGATTCTCAAAATAAATAAATAAATAAATAAATAAAATTCATCACCATCGGTTTTTTCCCTTTTGATCCGTCAATTCATCCTAAATTTTTATCAAGCAGAGTTCTAAGTTTTTCATCTAAGTTTTATTGTTTTTAAGTCGCAGAAAAGATACACAACCCTGTCCAAGGAATACTAAAAACTAAAGATTATTAGAAGAAACAAAGACTCAATGGGATGTGTTTTTCGGCCAACTTTTTTGGGAAACCAGACAAAAAGTTTCGACTATTAGGCCCTGTATTTGTATAAATTATGAATTTAGTATCTACACCTTAATTTGATCAATTTTAGTTTTTATATTTTTCAAATTTTAAAATTTTAGTCTTAACTTAATGGTAACAGTTAAATTTATTTGATTAAATTATGTTATTAGTCCTTTTATTCATAAAGTATATATTTAGTCCACGCTCACTAATTGAATTATTTTTATGGCTATATTTTTAATTTTAAAATTCTAGTATTAATGCAAATGAGAGTCATTAAATCTATTAACTGAGTTTTAGTAATATGTGAAATGAACAAATAGACATAGCATTACACATGTGATAATATGTTTGGCACATCAAATTTTAAACATAACTTATCTTAACTTAATGAATTTAATAATTATCATTTAGTTAGGATTGAAAATGACCAAATTAAAATGCAAGTACTAAATCCATAACTTACTCAAAGTATGAGATCTAATAGCATAATTTGACTAAAAGTTTCTCACCCATGCAGTTCCCTTTTCCCTCCCAATGCAGTTCCAACTCATCAGAAGCAGCCAAAACAGATAGAGAACACAAAGGGCAAATATCCCAAAATACCAAAAAATACAAAATTACCGGAAAGGACGGGTTTCAAAATATTGACCGGAAGGGCAATTTCCCAAAAAGCGTCCACGTCGCCGCTGTTTTTGGGAAATCGACTAAAAGCGCGTCCATGGGGAGCGCTTAGGCCATCTTCAAAAAAGCGCTTCCACGAGGCGCGCTTTTCTTTGAGTTGGCCTAAAGCGCTCCCCCATGGACGCGCTTTAGGCGAATCTTTCCCGTCCACTTGCAATGTGAAAAATGAAATAATTTTTTGGACAGTAGTCTCCGGCAAAATAATTTTGAGGAGACGTTTCAGAACAAACCGTGGCCGAAAATGCTCTCACGTGGACGCGCTTTTGCTACAGTGGTCTCCGGCAAAATTATTTTGAGGAGACGTTTCTGAACAAACCATGGCCAAAAACGCTTCAAGCGAGGTGCACTATTACCCGGAGCGTGAAAAGCGCCCCACGTGGACGACTTTTGCTACAAATTCGCATGCAAAATTAGGCTATAATCACCAAATTGCATTCTCGGTTAGCGAAAGCATTCAAGCAAAAAGAAAAAACCGAAAATGAGTGAACGTATTAATAGTGTTATTTACTACGATGGTGAAGTGCGTGACAATCGAAAATGGTGTTGTTTTCTTATCGAGAACACAATGCGATTGAGTTTTAATCGAAACATCGATTTGGTGGAACTTCGCAAAAGAATTAGGCGAAAATATTCTGAACAACGCCAATGAAAGTTCGGTCTATTAAGTATAGATTTTGGCGCTTGTCGATCCGGTGAGATATGACGATTCGACATCAAAGGTCCCTGAGCCTTGAGGCAATGGTGGAGACTCATTTTGTCGATGGATCGCCTATCTCGAGTTATATGTAGAATTTTCATCTCCAAGTGATCTCGTCACGACCTCAACATCTAGTATCGTTCGAGGGGAATACACGACCCGTGTCGACACTGTAAGTGGGAGGCAAAACATAGAAGTGCCCGTGTGCGGTGGTAGTATGGAAAACATAACCCCGCACGACACTTTGGTTGGTGGATGGGACATGCATATTCGCCAATCGACGCCGGATGACGTAAATACGCATTGGGGACGTCATCAACTTCTAGTGGATGGCAATCCACATACGATTGGAATCTTTACGAAAGATGTTTAAGGAGGGATGATGTATTACCGACGGCATCCACCAGCGAGGGGCCCTCGTTTGTTGCAGGTTATGGAGGATCGGACGATGAATCCGATGTGGATCCACCTCGGGAGCCAGGGCCTGACGGTGCAGAAGTTGGACTATTTTCTGAACCGGAGCCCGTTCCAATTGTACCTGAAGATGTTGAGGGCGGTTCAAACGAAGAAGAAGAAGATCCGCTATTCAGGGCATACTCGCCTCCAGCGCACATGCATAATGTCGATCTATCTCAAGATGATGCATTGGAGTTTCTTGAACTACCACACCGGACGCGTGGTGCGACAAATTCTTCGTTGGATTCGGACCAATTAGAAGTTGGTAACCGCTTTCCAACAAGAACACTTTTCTTGGTGCATTGAAACAATACAAGATCGAACGGGTTAACTACACCATGGTTAAATCAAAGCTCGATAGGTACGAGGTGAAGTGTCTTTGTGCAAGACGGCAAGACATGTGCATGGAAAATCATGGCGTCGTTGAGGAAAAGGACGGGATGTGGGAGGTGAAGAAGTACAAAGGTCCGTACATGTCTTACTGCAAGACAGTACCACTATGTGTTCAATGATTTCAATAACACTAATATTATGTAATGTTGCATTATTTAACGACTTCGCTGATGTGTGTAACACAAGATCATCCGAGGATGGATTCGACATGTTGGTGATTTAATAATCCCGACGGTGAAGGCCGATCCCAAAACTACGATTACCCACCTTAATTGGCAATATTCGTAGCTAAATGGGGTACACGCCTCTTCTGTAAAGGCTTGGATAGCCAAGCGTATATGCTGGAAAAGTTGCACTGTCGGTGGACGCTTCATATAATGAAGTGTGGAAGTGGTGTAAGTCTTTGGAGAGATATGTCCCAGCAAAGACAATGTACATTGAAATGTAACCCACAGATTACAATGATCGCTCTTTCCGTGGATGCGCGGTGTTCAAGCGCTGTTTCGACATTTAAGCAATGCCGAGATGCTTTTACATACCGCAAGCCATTGGTACAAATTGACGGTACCTTCATGTATGGTAGATATACGACGGCTATTGCTAGCGTGGCACAAGACTACGTGGAGAATCCTTCCGATTGCATTCGCATAACACCGGGAGTCACCGATGATCGGACTTCTTCCTATCTAGGTTAAGGAGGCATGTCCGCCTCAACCCGACATATGCGTTATATCGATCGGGGCCCGGAATACTTGCGCAATAGAACGATAGGAAGCATGTGGCATCGCACACACCATCAATATTGCACGAGGCATGTGGCATCCAACTACTATGGGCAACACCGATCTAAAAGATGTAAACGGCAAGTGACCGATATGGGTATGAAATTTCTATTAATATAATTTCTTTTGAATTTTGATTTATTCGCAATTTGAATAGTGGTATGTAATATTCGATATCAACGATATATTGGCGGTACGAGATCAATAAAGACCGCTTTCACGAGATGTTGGCCATTTATGCCAAGATAACGCCGGGAAGCAGACTACTCGCAATATTCCTTTTGAACAAGGACACAAGCGGACTACCTCTGAATTATCGCCTCAATTTCGGATCCTCATACGGTGTCCATTGAAACTATATTAACATTACCAAAATATTAGTTATATACATAAATACTAAATTATAATAACGAAATTGACACTTACTTGTGATTCGACCGTTGTTCCAATAGGAGCCAGATATCCTCAAGCGAGTCGTATTCCAACATGACTTCTGATGGTTCCACCTAATTAAATAAACTCTTAGCATGCAATTATACTATAAATCTACGACATAATTGAAAAATATAATATTAAATTTACCTCGTTATCAATGGGAATGAATATGGCTGGTCGAGTCGAGGACGTAAAAATGGAAATCGAAACCATGCCCATGATCGCAGAGTGATAGGCAACCTCCGATTTTTGCTTTATCCAAGACCGCCGCCCGCGACATCTCCGATACAACCTCGATAGCACGCAGACCCCAAACCGAATTCACCGTTGCTCTCGAAATCAACAAGTTTCAGAGCCATCTCGTGGACGAGGTTTCTAGAGACGTCCGACATCGATAGCCTCCAATTATCCAAGTATGTATGCCGTGCATACCGTATTCTTTCATCTTCATCGAATCTTCATTCGCTGCGGAATGTGTCTCGTAACCAAACCATATCGATCCGACCTCCTTGCAATTTATCCGAATGGCACCCAGAGCTCGTAGCATACGGCCATCCAATCGTGAGATGTTACGGTCCCGATGACTTAAAAATAATAATATTTTTTAATCCCAATCAGAATCGCACATCTTCTAAGGTGATGCTACACTCTCCGCATGGCGAAGGATGTGATGGAAAGTATTTATAAGGTAAAAGAAGGTTACCGTCTCCACCTTTCTATCAACGCGCTTATCAAAACCGGGTCCAACTTGAACCCCAAAACTATCGTATATCTATAATTAAAAAAAATCGCTTCCGCAAGTAATTTTAATCAATGGTGATGGGGACCGTGCATGTTGTATATAACATTGCAACAAGAATCTAATGATGTTTGTAAAAAATAATAAAATTTAAAATTAATTAAAATTGCATAATTAAAAATTTAATAATATTGAAAAATTAAAATTCAAATTAAATATAAAATCTAAATTAATATAAGGACAGAAACCAATGTGATTGTTGTATTTTGTAAAAACAAAACGATGTAAATCTCCTTCTTTATTGTACTATAGATAGCATAGATTTTTATATCCTTTCCAGAAAAAAGAAAACAAGAAATTTATATATATATCGGACTTTGAAACTATCTTGTCTGCCATTTCAACTGTTCAATTTCCCACTACTTTAGATATTTTAATGACACTGTATTATTAGAATCTGCTGGTCAATATCATTATTTCTTTAAGATAAAAAAAAATACTTTTAAGTTGCTAATTGATACACGTAATTTGAAAACTTTATTTTGTATTTATAATTTTAGACACTTTGGACAAGGTAAAAGAAACTTAGTTAAATACACTATTCATCCAGTCAAATTGCAAAATAATTTTTAAACTTAATTACTCATTTGGTCTATAAACCTAATATTTATGTTCTTTTCTACTTATTTTTTCATCTACTATTTTAGTGTTTTTTTTCCTATAATAGGGTTATGAGATTGACAGAAACATTTTTTAGAGAATATATATATAAAACTTGAGAAAATTAAATATCTAAATATATACAAATCTAAAAGATTGAAGTGTGAAAATAAATAAATAAATAAAATTCATCACCATCGGGTTTTTCCTTTATAGATCCGTCAATTCATCCTAAATTTTTATCAAGCAGAGTTTTAAGTTTTTCATCTAAGTTTTATTGTTTTTAAGTCGCAGAAAAGATACACAACCCTGTCCAAGGAATACTAAAACTAAAGATTATTAGAAGAAACAAAGACTCAATGGGATGTGTTTTTCGGCCAACTTTTTGGGAAACCAGACAAAAGTTTCGACTATTAGGCCCTGTATTTGTATAAATTATGAATTTAGTATCTACACCTTAATTTGATCAATTTTAGTTTTTATATTTTTCAAATTTTAAAATTTTAGTCTTAACTTAATGGTAACAGTTAAATTTATTTGATTAAATTATGTTATTAGTCCTTTTATTCATAAAGTATATATTTAGTCCACGCTCACTAATTGAATTATTTTTATGGCTATATTTTTAATTTTAAAATTTCAATATTAATGCAAATGAGAGTCATTAAATCTATTAACTGGAGTTTTAGTAATATGTGAAATGAACAAATAGACATAGCATTACACATGTGATAATATGTTTGGCACATCAAATTTTAAACATAACTTATCTTAACTTAATGAATTTAATAATTATCATTTAGTTAGGATTGAAAATGACCAGAACACAAACACTAACACAAGGTTAAAAATTCCGTAATCATCACAAATTGAAATTTAATATTTTTATTTTTATTTTTATTTTTAAGAATTTAATATTTTATTTTTCAAATTTTCAAATTTAAGTTTAATTATTAATATTATTAATTTTTTAAATTTTAAATGTGACATTTTAAAAAATTATTTAATAACCATATAATTAAAAATAGTATTATAATAAACTTAAATTTAACAAAATAATTTTAACAATGTTAATAATTAGACTTAAATTTCAAATCTAAAAATAATGACTAAAATCTTAAAAATAAAAATATAAAGACTAAATTTTAAATTTATAAAAATACAAAATTTATAACATTTTAACTCTAAAACACACATTTAATTTTCGGTAAGTAATATATATTAAAATATACAAAATTAAAAGAAAATCCGGCCATCGTTTTTGTTTTTAACTTTTGACCAAAAATTTCAGTAGAAACTTTTTAGAAGAATTTTATACGGGTAAACTATTAAAATAGTCACTTATAATTCTCTCAGGTTATATTTTAGTCACTTATTTTGAAATGTTACATTTTAGTCACTTATATTAACATGTTGTAACATTTTAGTCATTGTTAATTGTCATTAACGGTGTAACGATAAGCTAATGTGGCACGTTAAATCATCATTTCAAACAAAAATTTAGATTAATTTATATAATTGGTCCTCATATTTTTTCGTTTTAAGCAATTTACTTCTTTTTCTTCATGGCCTTTTAACTTTCCCTTTTTTATTATTTATTTTTCATTCTCTTCTGCTGCTCCCTCTATTTTTCTCCATTCTCCATCTCTTTTAATGTAAAAGGAAAAAATTAAATTGCTCAAAATAAAAAATTTAAGGACCAATTGTATAATTTAACCTAAAATTTTCATTTGAAATGATGATTTAACGTGCCATGTCAGTTTACCGTTACATCATTAACAAAAATTAACGCTCAGTAACTAAAATGTTACAACACGATAACGTAAGTGACTAAAACGTAACATTTCAAACATAAGTTACTAAAATGTAACCCGAAGGAAACAAAAGTGACTATTTTGGAAATTTACCCTTTTTATATTCCTCATGCGAGAACAAGTTGAAAAAAAAAAAAACTTTATGGGTTGTTTGTTTTTAGGTTAAATTATTTTTTGGGTTTGAATTTGGTAACTATTTTGATATTGGGCTTGAATTTTTTTGTTCAAGTTAGTTTTTTAACTTGACAATTATTTCTTTATAGAGTTGTTCAAGGAATAGGCCGGGCTCTAATAGAATTTTAGGCTCGGGCCTGACTCGAAAAATAAGCCTAAATTTTTACCCAAGCTCGACCTAGATAAAATTTCTAAAATTCGAGCTTGGCCCGAACGTAGTAATTTTTAAAAAAATTTAATATAAAAATTTAAAATATATAATACATCAAATGCATTAAAAACATTAAAGTAAATGTTTCCCAACAAATTGAAATTAAATTAAAAAGTCTTTATACTTAAATAATATTAAGATAAGTGAAACTTAATAAACAAAATACCTCTAAAATAGTAGCAAAATTAACAATAAAATAAGAGTTATATAGTATCCAAATAATAACAACATAATAGTAAAATGATAGTAAAAAAAACTTACTCGAGGCCCATCCCATTTTCTGAACGAGCCATATGTTTTTGCCCAAGCCCATTTTTGGACCTATATTTTTACCAAAACCCTCCCATTTTTCAAGGGACTGGTTCATGGACAATTCTATTCCCGTATTGAGATCTAAATTTTTTCATGGTCCAAGTTAATCTTTAATATTTCTTTAAAGACTCTAAAGCCCAAGTTCAGTATAAGAACAATTGCTAAGTTTAGGGCTCAATATGAAATTAATTGTCAAGTTCATGAATTAATTTCGATAAAAAAAATTCAAGCCCCATTGTGGTTACAATTGCTTAGTTGAGACCCCAATGTAGGAGTTGTTGTCAAGCTCAGACTCCAAATAGTGATTTAACACTTTATTTTTTTTAATTTTTTAAATTTTTTTAAGTTTTAGTTACATGATTCTTTTTAAATTTTAAATTTTAATTTTTTATAAAATTTAAATTTTTTTTTTGTTTTTATCGAGTTATGATCTCACTGTTATAAATAAGCTTATATCATGCACAAGTCATAAACCCAACATACTAGCTTTTTGGTTACTACCTGAGAGTATATGTTTTCAATATTAATGTACATGAGTCGTGCACACATGGCCATTCATTTAAGATTAAGAAAAGTCAAACTATGAATGTCACCAACAAATTAATTCATAAACAAATCTAAGAATAATCTAATTTTGGTCTTGTCAAATTTATTATCAATTCAAACAATCACTTCTATGTTTTTTATTTTTTAGAGGCAATCCAGCTTCAGTAGTCAAGACAAGTTATCTTCCCAAAAGAATTTGTAAACGACATAATAGTTTTAACATGAGTTATTTGCTCAATCTGATCCTATAGACTATGAACTATTTAAACTGCCTACTAATATACATTGTCTTTTGCATTATAATTGATCCATGTAATACAACTTAATATTAATTAAAGCTTAGGTAATTAGTAAATTAATATTTTCTTATTTATTATGTTTTGCATGTAAAAATCATTGAAGACATCCATAAAAAATATAAAATAATCATTTGAAAATTTTATTTATTCAATGAGTTTGAAAAAAAATTACAAGTAACCAATGACGAAATAGTTACATTAATGACACAAATCCTAACATAAAGAACATTAAATCCTTTAAACCATCCTTTAAACCGGTTAATTTATTAGGCTAGTAATCACAAAGTATTCAAAACCTATATTTGAGCTAAGTAATTTCCTTTGGGATTTGATCATTCGAATACTTCCTTATAGGGTATTTATTGTTGTTGAATATATCTTATATTTCAATCAAATTTAATAGATAATTTTTAATTAAATTCTATTCATTTGTTTTAGTTGTTTTGATTGGTGTAGATTATTTTATTATTATTTGACTTACAATTTTTTCTATAAATAGATTTCTTAACAACTTTAGACTCATAAAATATTAGAACTCATAGCACTTTTAAAGAAGGTTGTGTTTATATTTTGAGGGTTTTTTATTTTTGGGTTTCGAGGTTTAGTTTTTATCTCCATCTTTTGTACTTTTCGTTATTTTGTCATTATAGTAAAATTACATTTACCCATGGTTTTTTATCCTCTTTGGAGTAATTTTTTCACGTTAAATTTGTTGCTCAATTTCTCAATTTCATCTGCTATTTTTTAGTTGTTCGTTACTTAATCGAGTCGATGCTTAACAATTGTATTATAATTTAGTGATAACTGTGTGTGTATGTTGTCCTAAACAACAATTTCTTTGAATATATTTTTTTATTAAAATTAAGGTATCCACTATCTGTAATGGTGATTAACTTTTTAATCTCAAGAGCTCTTTAAATAAATAAATAATTGATCATAAAATATATTTTATTTTTATGAATAATTATCAATCCCTAACCACATAGTTAAGGAACTAATTGAACTATCATCATGCCACATTAGATGGTTGTTTGAACAACTTTTTAATACACGCTTGGGCATTATCAATAGGATGGAGGAAAATATTTTGGAATTTAAACTTCAGAGCTTAGGAAAATGGACTAAATTTTAGGGTCAGTAAGGTTAGGCTTTAGGTCAATGGGTTTAGGAAAGGAGTTGGAGATTTGGGTGTGTTTACGGGCGGAACTGACCTAAGAGGTGTTGAGTTGTAAGTTAATTTGAACAAGATTCCATCAAGAACCTCTGAAGCCATAAAAATGATTCCCCAGAGTTTAGCAACCGTGTTGGTGGCGTGTCCAGAACTAATAGGAGCGCTGTTGCCTTTTTATGCAAGGGCGTCGACACATCTATTTCATTTACGAATGGCATGAAGCACCTATTTATGGTGGAGATCATTCAACGCAGTCTTCAAATCAGAGACCAAAGGATTAAGCATAAATTTATGAGAAAGAGAGATTGAGAGAAGGTTAGCAATCGTGTTGGTAGTATGGCCAATAGGTCTATGAGAAACAATCACCCAAATACCGTTATGATCGCGAATGATAGCCCCAACACCAGCTTGAACCATCCTTGTTGGGGGAATGTCTTTTAACAGGGATAAAAGTAGGGTAGGGAAGTCCTAATTTGCTTGTAAGGTTGAAGAACTCCACGGCCAAGAAGATAGCCCTTTGAGGGATAATAGCATAATTGAAATCCTTGCTAAACATTGTTTCTTGCAAGCCAAATAACCCTGATAAAGTAGATGAAAACAAGATTGAAGGGCAAGATCATAAGCAGAGCTTCGAGTAAAGGCCTCATTGCTAGACAAGTTGCAGAAAATAGAGTCAGAACCATTATTAAAAGTGGAGAATGAGATTACGAAAATTGAGTTTAATCTCATAAGCAAGATTAAAGGATATATCAAGGGCTCCAGTGTTATTGAGGGTTGAATGGAAATCCTTTTACACTGAGCCTAACCTCATCTTTGCTGAAGAGACCAGAGACTAATGATGGAATGGGTCCTAAACCAGAATTTTGTTCTGTCATCATTATTTTCTTTATCCTACTTTAAAATATTTTATATTTATATAAAATCCAATACATTAATATTTATTTTATATAGATTTTGAGATAATCATATATTGTTTTTATATCTTATCATGGTTTAATTATTTTTCACATATCCTATTTGTGTTGTGCAACCGTATCTCGTTTAATATTTGCTTGGTTAGAAAAATAGATAGACTAGCTAGCTTGGCGTGGTAGAACACAATGCTGTGTAAAAACCCTGTCAACATGAATTTAGTTTTTCATTAATATTTTGTGTCCATTCGATTTTTTTTACTATTTTATATACAAATATCCATATATTTTAATTTTTATATGTTTTAATATAATTTCTTAATTTTCACAGATTTTATAACATGTATTTCGTTTTCTAAGAAATTAGTATAGTACAAAATGTTATGTAAAATTACGGGACATGTCAAGAAATGGTTGTGAAAATCATTTTCCCGGTTGGAGTATTATATCTACAATTTTGCAAATTTTGAATCCAAATTCAAAAATATGCTTTAAAATCCAAATTTAATTAATATCTACATTAAATTCAAGTATTATATTTTCAATTTAGATTAATTAAATTATCTCTAGTTAAGTATTTGAATTTAGTAAGTCTAAAAATTAAAATAAAAATTTAATGAGTAAAGCCAATAATGGATATCAAAGGTGATGTTTTCTTTTTGTTTTCAAGAAAACTCAATTAATTATTTTATATTTAGGTATAATTTATATATATATATATATATAATAATTTTACCTACGGTATAACAAATTCTAATATTATTCTTTAAAAAACAAATTTAAATATTATAAAATTAAATAAATATTTTAAGTAACATTATTTTTCTTACAACTAAATTTTAATATTATACATATTTTAGAATGTTTATAAATAAAGCAATTGTTTTCAATTAAAAAAAAACTAAAGTAGTTGTTATGAATAAAAATAAGGTTTTTTAATTTTTATTTATTTTTAATTGAGGAAGAGAAATGAAGTTACATTAGATCAAACTCAAACTTTCATACCTATGACATAATGCTCCTTTTTTGAGTTAAAAGTTGTTAGCATTTTGTAACAAATGCTTCTCAAAACATACTTTTATATCACATGGAAGTCCAGTCAGAAAAGTAATATTATTTAACTAAATAAATAATGGACTATGTCAATCCCTTCAAGTTTTTTAATCATGATATTGGGAAGAAAAATTTGTCTATTTTTACCATTCCTAATTAAAGTACAAAATTAAAATTGAGTCGTAGTGGAATAAAAAATAAATACATAAAAATTGAAGTGAACTTAAATATTTATATATAAATAGGGTGTCTATAAGTATAAATAGGGTGTCTGTAAGGGTTAAAATTATGACACTTGGGATGACCTTTTGTTGCTTGGATTGTTTCTCTATATTAGAACTATCTTAAATGATTTTAGGATAAATTACATTCAAGGTCACTGTGTAACACCCCTTACCCGTATTTAACGCCGAAACAGGGTACGAGGTGTTACCGGACTTAAAATTTCTTGAACATGTAAAACCAGGTCATAAAATTTCGTCAAATTTAAAGCTTTTCTAACACATGCATTTTGTCCCTTATATTGGCTTATAAAGCTCAAAACATCCTTTAGGATGGTTCGGGGCTAAATCGAGAACTTTGAAAACTTTTGAGAAAATTTAGAAAATTTTGTCAAAACAGGGGTCACACGCCTGTGTCCTTAACCCGTGTAACTCTCTGTTTATGACATCATCATCAAAATAGGGTCACACGACATTGGCACATGCCCGTGCTCTTAGACCGTGTCTGTCACATGGCTGAGACACATGGCCGTATCTCTACCTGTGTGGCCTGGAAGTTGGCTATTTTCCAAGCCAGTTCCCCACTCTAAAACACAAACTCTGTTGTATCCATTTCAACAACATGTATCATGCTATACTTAGACATCCGAATATCCAATTTTGCATACACATTCCCATACACATCGTCATTCATGAAATCATTTGTAAACCACATCCACAACATCTCAATTATGCAATTACCACATACATGAATAACCACATCACAGGCGTATAGCAACCACCAATATTGGCCATCTCCAAATAGCCTTAATCAAAATGAACTTTTCTTAAATAAGGGCCAACATTTTAGGCCATAAGAAATATGATATATATGACAAAACGATCAAGCCTACTATACATGCCATAACCCAAAAGTTAATGTATCTAGATATACCAAGTGTTCCAATTGATAGTGTGAGCGAATCTCCGACGTCCACCGATCCCTGAGCTAACTTGGCGATACTACAAGGCAAGGGAAAAGAGAGGGGAATTAAGCATAAATGCTAAGTAAGTTCATATGCAAAAAAATAAGAAATTAATAAACTTGTGTTGATAGATCCTCACAATAATTTCTTAAGACGATATAATCATTATATCACATGCTTACACCTTATTACTCATGTTCACATTAATCTGTCTACTTGAGTCCCTGTCACTAAATTATTTATTTCTCGAACTACAGAGCTCCGAATGAAAAACCATAAATTTTCAATGAAACTAGACTCACATAACTTCTTACCATAGAAATTTTAGAATTTTTGGCCTACCAAATTAGTACAGTTTATTCATTAAATTTACCCCTGTTTCACTGTCCAACAGTTCTGACACTTCTTCACTACGATAAATTTTCTCCTCGTATAAAATTCATATGATGTTCTCGTTTATTTCAATTGAAAATAGACTTATTAAAGATTTCAAGAATATTATTTTGTACAATTTTTACTGATTTTCCAAAGTTGGAACGGGGATTCCGAAACTCATTCTGACCCTTCCTCACTAAAATTCAAATATCTCATAATTCATACTTCTTTTGCTTACTCTGTTTCTTTTATAGAAAAATAGACTCATCAAGATTTAATTTCATACCTCACCCAGACTTCAATTCAATTTCCGCCATTTTTGGTGATTTTTAAAAGTTATACTAATGCTGCTGCCCACAACTATTTTAATGTCAATTTCACTCATTCATTAATTCTTTGTGTTCACTTTCATTTATACACACTTACACCAAAGCATATTATAACTTGGCACATAACAACCAAGTGATCATAGACACATCTTACTCGTTTGCATCCTTATCAATAATGCATCATAATCCGAGCACATTATTTATGAGTCTCGTATACATACCTGTGCCTAGTCATAATACTCACATATTCTACTCTTACTTATCTTGAGCATACTCCTTGAATTTCCCATTGAACTACTTGTAATATTAGGGATGTTCAGGATATCTCATACACCTAGTAGGACGCCAATGTCATATCCCAGATATGGTCTTACATGGGATCACATATCAGTACCAATGCCATGTCCCACACATGGTCTTACACTGGCACACTCACTGCCATGGTCCAACCATGGTCTTTTCCGTCAAATCATCACGAGTCGTAGTACGAATGTACATGACCTTGAATTTCTCACGAGCGATCCTTCAATCCAATCTCGTACTTGCATAAAGTCACGATTAGATAAGAAACATATATAAAATAATACATCATCGCACTTCAAATTTAATAATCATTCACTATAGACTAACCATATGAACTTACCTCGACGCGAATCGGTCATTTTGATTGACATTTCCCCGTACTTGGTCCAAATTTCGATTTCTTTGATCTAAAATGTCACATATCACTTAATTATCACTCAAATTACTCATTTTAATACAAAAATCATACTACAAAAATTTACAATTTTGCCCCTAAACTTTCTCATAATTACGATTTTACCCCTAGGCTCGTAATATGATTTTTATTCAATTTCTATAAAACTAAAGGTCAGCCTAACCTTTTTCTCTTCCAAAGCAACCTCAAATTCTTATTATTTCACACTTTTAGGATCATTTATAATTTTTACTAATTAACCCGTTTTAACCATTTTCAACGAAAATCACTTAGCAAAAATCGTTCTCCTAACCTCATGCACCTTTATTCTACCATTGAACATCAAAATGCACAAATATCTAGCATGGGTCAATTTTTAAACTTTATTTTTCATGCAAATAAATGGTAAAAATAGAAAGGTTAAGCTTCTAAGATCTCAAAATACGAATAACATTAAAAACAGGGCTCAAATGCACTTACAATTGAGCTTTGAAAAAGCTTGAAACCGTAGCCATGGCTTCTTGAAAATTACAGCAGCATGGAGAAGAGAATGAGCAGATTTTTTTGGGTTTCAATTTTGTCTTTTATGCCTTAAAACACCCAAATGACAAAAATGCCCTTTTTACTAAACCTTTAATTTTTACCCTTCCATGATTAGTTTTGTCCACAACAAAATATGATGGTCTATTTTCCATTTAAAGACCTCTAGTTTAAACCCCCATTTAAATCAAGTATTTATGTTCTAGAACTCATATTTTGCAATTAATGCAATTTAATCCCAAAAATAAAATTGGGCACTTTATCGATAAAAAATACTTAACAAAATTTGTACACCATCACCCAAACATATCATAGACTCTAAAACAATCATAAATTAAATATTTTTACTTTGAGTTTGTGGTCTCAAACCATTGTTCCGACTAGGCCCTATTTTGGGCTGTTACAATTCTCCCCCCTTAGGGATTTTCGTCCCCGAAAATTTTACCAAAAGATAAACTTAGGATTGATTTTGCAAAGCACTGTCAAATTCTCATACAGGTTTGGCATCCTCAACATCTCACTTCTTAAACTAAGATTATGAACTGTACTTTCTTATCCTGGGCATAAGAACCACATCACTGAATTTTCTCAAGTTCTGACGAAATACACACAATAAGTAATTGGCCTCATTCTATCAATAGTCTTATACTCTTCGATGAACCGTAAATCACTTTTCTTTACTTACCAAATAAAATAAATAAAAAAAAATTCTGTCACAAAGATACTTTTAGAAGCACTTGTCACTTATCTAAGTTTCAATACTTTTACCTTTCGGTTCTGTATGCAATTTCTGATAATCTATAATTGATTTCTTGGTACACAAACTCTGTCTCGAAACAAAAAATATATGTTTGGTTTCCGACCTAGTGTTCTGAATCAGAAGTTAGTTCCTATCAAACACTTCTAACTTACCATTTACTGAAAAAATTCTAAGTTTCACAAAATCATGGAATAAACATCATTATTTCTGAATAATAATCAATTTCTAATTCACATCATAAGATTCCTTTCATGCAGTATTAACTGAGTGCAAGCATAAGCTACCATTTTCATGTTCTTGTATCAAAATACACTTCAAACCAATAAACTATCTAGACTAAATAATTGAATTGGTCTTGGCTATTTCAGAGTACCTTTCTAAAGGAACCATGTTCATCTAGTTGCCATGATAACTCAGACATGTATCCTATTGCAATTCTTTCCGGTTACGAATCAATGATCCTTAAATCAACTATACAGTTTCAATGATACATAACAATCTCATTTTAACTCATTGAGATATATCAAATTACTCAGAAATAACAACCATAGCGTGAATTCCAGCTCGATCCTTCACTGTTTACTCTTTTATCAATGTTGATTCCTTTCCCAAAATCTAAAGATAGATCACATCTAATAAAATTCATTTTACTATTAATTCTCAAAATACTGAACCGCATTGGAATTGCATCTCTCTGACAATTAAAATCATAGCGCCATTTCAAGGCTAACATCTCAGTCACATTGATAAACAATATTTTAACCAATGCAAAAGCACAGTCTTTACACATCTGACAACAATAACACTGTACATTCACTATCAAACTAGATTTCATAATCACAAAAGTATGATTACTTCCAATAAAGGAATATCTCTTGCACAATTCACAAAATAATGATAAGATATCTGAGATAAGGAAATCCAAGATTTGATACTCTACTAGAAGTCCTAGAATATAGATCATAAGAGAAATAATACTGACTTCGACAATTCTCAGAAAATTTCCAGAAGGAAAACAATACTTATAAGCACTGAACGATAACAGAAACATAGTCTTCATATACACATTTCACAGAATGACAATCAGTGGAAACTGAATTTCAACATCATATGAACTTTACTGTCACTTTTCTATCGACTCATTTTAATAGAATACCAGAAAAGATAGAGTAATACCAATCACGGCCCAGATAGATTAACACTGCTTTCATCTATCACTGAAATCGACTAGCATTCTCATATGATAAGAACCCCGAATGAGTCGATTAGTCAATATTAACTTTTTTCTTAACTGTAACATTGTGAAACCCAGATGATTTTCATAAAAATTCATCATAACTCCCCAGTTATTTTAGGCCATTTAACACACATATTCACGGTATCCATCCGTATCCTTTGTCTCTTCCGAAGGTTCATCCGGGAATTTCTTCATTTTCCATCATTTTAATAATTATCAATAATATTCACTCACATTTCACATGATACATTAATATGTAAAAACATAAGTAAAAAAGATGTATCATTTACGTATAAACTTGCTTATTTTAAGTCTTACCACTTCCCAACCATCTCACAAGCATAATATTCACATTTATTAACATACATCCCTACACTTATCACTACATGATCTTATGAGAAAACACTTAACAATTTCACAATAAACCATTCAAAATAATACCAAAAACTCGGTGGTTTCACACATAGCCCACCATTAATCTTTAATAGGGGGTATTGCACATAGCCCATCAACAAGAATATTTACGGTGGTATCGTACACAGCCCATCATGAATAAATAATAAGGTGCTATCGCACATAGCCCACCAATAATAATAAATACAGTAGTATCGCACATAACCCACCAATAATAATAAATATGGTGGTATCGTACATAGTCCACCAATAAAAAATATGGTGGTATCACACAAAGCCCACCAATAATAATAAATACGGTGGTATCGCACACAACCCACCATTAATAAAATATGGTGGTATCGCACACAACCCACCATTAATAATAAATATGGTGGTATCGCACACAACCCACCAATAATGATAAATAGGGTGGTATCGCACACAGTCCACCAATAATAATAAATATGGTGGTATTGCACACAGCCCACCATTAATAATAAATATGGTGGTATCGCACACAGCCCACCAACAATGATAAATACGGTGGTATCGCACACAGCCCACCAATAATAACATATTCACATGCTGCCATGGTTAACCCATGGTCTTTATCGTCAATCCATCATAGGTCTTTAAACAAAATTACTCATTTCCAGCGTTCTAGTCGGTTCACACGTTTAATTCCTTTTTCATAACTTCTCAACATTTATAATATTTATGCTTAACTTTCGATTTGCAATTATCACACGTCATTCATTATCATATACACCATCATGAATTATCCCCCATACCTTCCCATGTTTGGCTCATAAAAACACTCTTTCTGTACTATCGACTTAGCTCGATTGGAAAGTGCATCTGCCTAATAAAATAATTATGATCAGGGTCCAGAGTCGTCACACTATCACAGTTCAATATGGCATGTATAGCTAGACTTATACTCATGCTAGGTTAGTCCTAAAATCGACTAAACCATGCTTTGATACCACTAAATGTAACACCCATTACCCGTATCTAATGTCGAACAGGGTACGAGGTGTTATTGGACTTAAAATTTCTTGAACATGTAAAATCGGGTCACAAAATTTCGTCAAATTTAAAGCTTTTCTAACACATGCATTTTGTCCCTTATATGGGCTTATAAAGCTCAAAACATCCTTTAGGATGGTTTGGGGCTAAATCGAGAGCTTTAAAAACTTTTGAGAAAATTTAGAAAATTTTGTTAAAATAGGGGTCACATGCCCGTGTCGTCTGGGACACGCCCGTGTCCCTAACCCGTGTAAGTCTCTGTTTATGACGTCATCATCAAAATAGGGTCACACAGCCTTGGCACACGCCCGTGCCCTTAGACCGTGTCTGTCACATCGCGTGTCTCTACTCGTGTGGCCTCGAAGTTGGCTATTTTCCAAGCCAGCTCCCCACTCTAAAACACAAACTCTGTTGTATCCATTTCATCAACATGTATCATGCTATAATTGGACATCTGAATATCCAATTTTCCATACACATTCCCATACACATCGTCATTCATGAAATCATTTGTAAACCACATCCACAACATCTCAATTATGCAATTACCACATACATGAATAACCACATCACAAGTGTATAACAACCATCAATATTGGCCATCTCCAAATAGCCTTAATCAAAATGAACTTTTAATTAAATAAGGGCCAACATTTTAGGCCATAAGAAATATGATATATATGACAAAACGACCAAGCCTACTATACATGCCATAACCCAAAAATTAATGTATCTAGATATACCAAGTGTTCCAATTGATAGTGTGAGCGAATCTCTGACATCCACCGATCCCCGAGCTAACTTGGCGATACTACAAGGCAAGGGAAAAGAAAGGGGAAGTAAGCATAAATGCTTAGTAAGTTCATATGCAAATAATAAGAAATTAATAAAATTGTGTGGATAAATCCTCACAATAATTTCTTCAGATGATGTAATCATTATATCACATGCTTACACCTTATTACTCATGTTCACATTAATCTGTTTACTTGAGTCCCTGTCACTAAATTATTAATTTCTCGACCTACAGAGCTCCGAATGAAGAACCATAAATTTTCATTGAAACTAGACTCACATAACTTCTTAGCATAGAAATTTCAAAATTTTTAGTCTACCCAATTAGTACAGTTTATTCATTAAATTTACCCCTATTTCATTGTCCAACAGTTCTGACACTTCTTCACTATGAATAAATTTTCATCTTGTATAAAATTCATATGATGTTCTTGTTTATTTAAATTGAAAATAGACTTATTAAGGATTTCAAGAATATGAATTATACTCCATAATTATTTTTGTACAATTTTTACTGATTTTCCAAATTTGGAATAGGGGATTCCGAAACTCATTCTGACCCTTCCTCACTAAAATTAAAATATATCATAATTCACAATTCTTTTGCTTACTCTATTTCTTTTATAGAAAAATAGACTCATCAAGCTTTAATTTTATATCTCACCCAGACTTCAATTCAATTTCTGACATTTTTAGTGATTTTTAAAAGTTATACTAATGTTGCTGCCTACAACTGTTTTAATGTCAATTTCACTCATTCATTAATTCTTTGTGTTCACTTTCATTTATACACACTTACACCGAAGCATATTATAACTTGGCACATAACAACCAAGTGATCATAGACATATCTTACTCATTTGCATCCTTATCAATAATGCATCATAATCCGAGCATATTATTTATGAGTCTCGTATACATACCTGTGCCTAGTCATAATACTCACATATTCTACTCTTACTTATCTTGAGCATACTCCTTGAATTTCCCATTAAACTACTTGTAATAGTAGGGATGTTCGAATATCTCATACACCAAGTAGGACACCAATGTCATATCCCAGATATGGTCTTACATGGGATCACATATCAGTGCCGATGCCATGTTCCAGACATGGTCTTACACTGGCACACTCATTGCCATGGTCCAACCATGGTCTTTTCCGTCAATTCATGACAAGTCGTAGTACGAATGCACTTGACCTTGCATTTCTCACGATTGATTCTTCAATCCAATCTCGTACTTGCATAAAGTCATGATTAGATAACAAACATATATAAAATAATACATCATCTCAATTCAAATTTAATAATCATTCACTATAGACTAACCATATGAACTTACCTCGACGCGAATCGATCATTTTGATTGACATTTCCCCGTACTTGGTCCAAATCTTGATTTCTTTGATTTAAAATGTCACATCTCACTTAATTATCACTCACGTTACTCATTTTTATACAAAAATCATACTACGAAAAATTTACAATTTTGCCCCTAAACTTTCTCGTAATTATGATTTTGCCCCTAGGCTCGTAATATGATTTTTATTCAATTTCTATAAAATTAAAGGTCAGCCGAATCTTTTTCTCTTCCAAAGCAACCTCAAATTCTTATTATTTCACACTTTTA
Organism: Gossypium rotundifolium; assembly: GCA_025506655.1. Taxonomy (NCBI): domain Eukaryota; kingdom Viridiplantae; phylum Streptophyta; class Magnoliopsida; order Malvales; family Malvaceae; genus Gossypium; species Gossypium rotundifolium. The sequence goes on from CP106731.1 coordinate 121,932,929, forward strand.
GGAGCATTTATAATTTTTACTAATTAACCCGTTTTAACCATTTTCAATGAAAATCACTTAGCAAAAATCGTTCTCTTAACCTCGTGCACCTTTATTCTACCATTGAACATCAAAATGCACAAATATCTAGCATGGGTCAATTTTTAAACTTCATTTTTCATGCAAATAAATGGTAAAAATAGAAAGGTTAAGCTTCTAAGATCTCAAAAATACGAAGAACATTAAAAATGGGGCTCAAATGTACTTACAAGTGAGCTTTGAAAAAAACTTGAAACCCTAACCATGGCTTCTTGAAAATTTCGGCAGCATGGAGAAGAGAATGAACAGATTTTTTTGGGTTTCAATTTTGTCTTTTATGCCTTAAAACACCCAAATAACAAAAATGCCCTTTTTACTAAACCTTTAATTTTTACCCTTCCATGACTAGTTTTGTCCATAACAAAATATGATGGTCTATTTGCCATTTAAAGACCTCTAGTACCCTCATTTAAATCAAGTACTTATGTTCTAGAACTCATATTTTGCAATTAATGCAATTTAATCCCAATAATAAAATTGGGCACTTTATCAATAAAAATTACTTAACAAAATTTGCACACCATCACCCAAACATATCATAGACTCTAAAGCAATCATAAATTAAATATTTTTACTTCGAGTTTGTGGTCTCGAAACCATTATTCTGACTAGGCCCTATTTTGGGCTGTTACACACTGAACTATTAATAAATTTACATTCTGTTCATTCAATTTCAAAAATTACAAAACAGTCAATGAACTATTTGAAAGCTTTCATTTAAGTTATTGGGCTATTAGGTCTTTTTTGTAAGTTCAATTAGCAAGCTCCAAGCAACAATTCAATGGTCTATATGGTGGAACAGTACCCATTAGCAAGTAGAAGAACATGCCTTATGTAACACCCCATACCTGACCCAATCGCCAGGTCCTAGCTATAAAGTGCATATTCATTATCGAAGCAACTACAATTGAACTACCAACAAACTATACCATTAAATGTTTAATTATAGTCAATACATGCATACAATACATTATACATTTATTTTTGGGTCTTAAGCGAGCTTACGAAAGCAACAAAGTTAAATTGGGATCGATTTGGGACTAGAATGTAATGTTTCAAAAATTCAAATTGACGTTGCAACGTGAAGGAGTTCCTCGTTGCGATGTGACAACTGTTTAGGCCTCATTGCAACAATCGTCCTCGACATCGTGCTGTGGCATAGTGATCAGATCTTGTCGCGATGACATACATTTGACGTCGCAACGTCACATACTATTTCTACAATCTCTAAATGAATATCAACCCGCAACTTCTCAAATCAACTACTAAACACAAGCAATTCATAATTCAACCAATATATATGCAACTTTCCAACATCAATTTAAGCAGTTCAATACCTTATCCACACTATGCAAATGCCTTATTTGTAACACCCCTTACCGTATTAAACGCCGGAACAGGGCTCGAGGCATTACTAGACTTATAACACAAGCATTCACACAATTCTGAGTCATAAATTTGCGTCCAATGTAAAACCATTCATATTCAATCATAAAGTCCCTTATACGAGCCTACGAGGTCCAAAACATGCTTTGGAGGTAGTTTAGGACTAAACCGAGAACTTTAGAAATTTTTACAAAACATAGAGAATTTTTGCTAGATCTAGGGCTCACACGCTTCTGTGGTACAAAGAACACACCCGTGCTTCAGATCGTGGTCAAATTAGGGTGCTCTTTGACTTGTGCCACACGGCCGTGCCACACGCCCGTGTGCTAGGCCATGTAGCCCACACGACTGAGACACACGCCCGTGTCTCTGCCCGTGTGCTCAATTCTGGATATTCTATTTTTAAAAATTAAGGTGCAGGGGACACACGACCGAAACACATGTCCGTGTGGCAGACGCTGTGTCATGCACGGCCTAGACACACACCTGTGTGTCTATTCGTGTGGACAAAGTAAAGGCTATTTACCAAGCCATCACTACAGCAAAACAGACTTTTAGCAGCGTTTTTTTTGGGCCTTTAGCGGCATTTATAAGCGCCACAAAAAGTATTTGCGGCGCTTTTCCAAGCGCCACAAAAAACGCCGCCAATACTACCGCCAGAAATTTTTGCGGCGTTTATGCGCAAAAAACGCCGCTAAAGATCCTGACTTTTAGCGGTGTTTGTAATAAAAGTGCTGCTAAAATCATGGTCTTTAGCGGCGCTTCTTCAACAAACGCCGCTAAAAGTCAGGGCCTTTAGCGGCGCTTATAAAAAAACGCCGCTAAAAGTTAGGGGCTTTAGTTGCGCTTTCCCAAAAAACGCCGCTAAAAGTCAGGGGCTTTAGCGGCGCTTTCCCAAAAAATGCCGCTAAAAGTCAGGGGCTTTAGCGGCGCTTTCCTAAAAAACGCCGCTAAAAGTCAGGGGCTTTAGCGGCGCTTTCCCAAAAAATGCCGCTAAAATTTCTTGAGATTTAGCGGCGCTTTTGTACAAATGCCGCTAATTTGTACAGATTTAAAAAAATGAAAAATTTTCAATATTATACCCCTCCTGCACTAAAAACCAACCAATAACAGTATATAATTCCAACGCAAAACAACAAATTTAGCATAAAAATCACATCGAATACATTAATTCTAAATGATACTTGAAATTTAATAAATTAAATGAATGATAACGAAAATATTGTAACAATAATGTTAAATGTAATAATGTCAAAACTTCTTACAACGAAAAACTAAATGTCTAAGATGGCGGTTTCATGCATCATCAAACATCGCATCATATCTCAAGTCGGTGTCTTTGGAGCTCTTCAGATTTTCTCGTCGCTCTCGCTAGCATCGATGTCCTCGCCTCCCTCGCATTGTCGCCGCCTCTCTCATTGCTTCTTCTTGCCTCTCTTGCTTGTGCCGCTTCGCATCCGCTTTAAGTCATTCTTTGAAGTTCTTCATATTTTCTTTGAACATCGCAATTTCTCGCTCTCGCTCAACCGTTCTCTCTTGCATCCGAGCTATCCGGTTTTGTAGCCTCTAAACTTCAGCACGAGATTGACCCCCTAAAGGCATGTACTGCTGGGAGGCGGATCCAAAATATTGGGTTGGGGTAACACCAGATCCTTTAAATCGAACCCGACCATACCTTTCAAGACCAAAAACATCAGTGATAATTCTATTAAAAATATACTAAAGATTAGCAGAACTATCAGTCGAAGCAGTCGTACCTTTCAGGACCCAAAACATCTGTAATAATTCTGTTATCAATCTCCTCAAGATTAACAGAACTATCAGTCGAAGCAGCCGCTTCATACTCGACCTTCTTCTCCTTTAGTTTATCCTAATAAATCAACGAAAGAGTTAGAAACGAAATATATAAATAAGAAAGAATGCAACATAATTGAATATTATAAATTTAAAACTATAAACGATGAATTAAACTATTATAATTAAATGGAAGAAATATTTATAAAAAATAAAATTTTATTAAGTAAATATACCAAAATTTCTACAGCTTCGGATGTCATCGGAGATCCATCCTTCTTTCTATAGTAATGTCAAAAAGTGAACGCGTCCAACTTTTGACCATCGAAGTTTCCTACATTTTAGCGTAAAAATATAATTTAATAGTATAAAGTAATTAATATTTGATGTAATTAATAAATTATAATACCTCGGTGTCGACTACACAAGCAAAACTTCTAGAACTCGCCGTAATGCGTGAATTTTTGTTTCGTCTTGCTTATTCCAACTCGCTCACGGTCCTACATAATGCAATTTGAATTATATATATAGTAAATACTATAAACCAAATAATTTATACGATTTTAGATGTACGTAATACCTCTCTTTTTTTAATTCCAAAATCTAACTTGATCTTCCCATAGGTACCTCAACATTCCGGTGGAACATTTCTTAATTTTTCATCGAGGCTTATGTCTTTCTTAAAATATTGTTTTTGAGCGTGCTTTTATTGTCTCTCCATTTTTACCCAATGTCTTCTTAACATAGTCATCGAGACCTCTAAATTAAATCTAGCCTCAAGAAAAAAGTATAAAAGTTAATATAAATGAAAATTAAATTAAAGTATTATAAATTACATTCACGTTTTATTACCTTAATATTTTCGAGAGCTCGATTTTGTTGGCATCGGGCATGTGATGCCATGATTTGTAGTTAATGGTCAACATATTGGGATTTTGTGCTAAATGCCCAAATAGCCTCCTAACAACAAGGCTTCAAATCCAACAGTGGCCATCATTGTTTCTCCTTTAACACGATCGTTAGGCTCTAAGTCGTATAAATCTTTAAGTAATGTATGTCCCGAACTCAAGGCGTCCCACCACCTTCAAATTTGAAAAATGATGTATTATTATATTAAAATTGAAAAATAAATCAATAATAAAATTCAACATGCATGTAAAATAAACTTAACATTACTTTCAAATTCTCCGGGCTCGTCATCTATGTCCGCAGAGTAGAAGATCCAAAACTGCTTTCTTTCACTACTATTAGCTTCTTCTAGATTTGGAGTTTCATGGACAATATTTAAATCTCGTAATCGTCTTCTCGGCATTTTTCCCGCAATACACATGAAAATTATATAACATGACCAACATGAAAATTATAATATTACATATAAATAATAAATTGTTAAATCTTACTACATCATATTTCAGTAAATATCTTCGTCCACATCCCGACGAACCCATTGAAATTGTTGACTAGTACTAGGATATTTTCGCTTAAGTCTTGTTCGGAAAAAGGCAAAGTTTTGATCTTTCGACTATGTCATCTCTACTTCCACTGCCAATGTCGAAGAAGTCTCTAGGGGTGTTTCGAAGTACAACGTACCAACCCTCATCAGTTGGATCTTCCGAGTAAAAAACTTGTTTAACTTGAGAAGAAAACACATACGGCTCATCCATCAGTTATTCTCCGATGTGAATTAATCAAGAGAAATTCACCATTGTAAAGCCATGTTGATCATTTTTAATTCCGCGAGCCGTATTCACATTAGCCCAATCACCTCGAAATAGGACAACTTTGCATTTTCCGTAATAATCCAACTCAATGATGTCAGTAATAAGTCCGAAATATTCCAAATTCCCTCGACCGGATTCATCGTCCCTAGCACTAGCATAACTTGTAATCAAGAATTAACAACAATTCCGCAATTTTGGGTTCTCCTCAATCTCTCGCGATACCTTGTATGAAATCAGATCCGTTGATGAGGAAGCCACTATATCTTTAACTATTCTGCTTGGACCTTGTGAAAGCCATTTAACGTCATTATTTACTTCATTCCGACTCCAAACCTATTGAGTCGAAAGTAAATCGAGTAATTATGAATATTATGAGAAAATATTATTACTTGTCAATGAAAATTTAAATTGCATACCATTTGGCTTAACCATTCATGGAATGATTCTGCGAACAACTTATTAATTTCTCGTCGATTTAATCTTCAAGATCGTGAACGAGCTCTCAATATTTGTTTGTACTCACTACGATAAAAAAAGTTTTACTTTGTTAGAAGACAAACAAATCATAATTGATGAGTATTTATCAAATTGTAGAACGTACTTCCGAAATGGTTCCATTGAATCGTGATGAAAAAGAACGTATCGATGTGCTTGGACCCACGATCTATCGTCTAATTCTGTAATTTCGACTCTGCCGATCGGTTCTCCAAAACTTTGAAATAAATAGGTTTCAGCCAAATTATGATCTGTGAGCCCAGCATTTCTACTTGGTCTGTTCATTCTTGTTTCAACATCTTCCAAATACCTCGAACAGAAAGTCATACATTCCTCTGCCAAGTATCCCTCGGCAATTGATCCTTCCGGATAAGACTTATTGCGGCAGTATGACTTCAATTTGGAAAGGAACCTAAACACGATATACAACATTATCAAAAGTTGGAAATAAAGGCATTTAGCTGAATGAAGGAATATTTTGCAAATAAAGTAAGACCTTTCAATAGGATACATCCATCGATAGAAAACGGGTCCACCAAGAAGTGCTTCACGCGGGAGATGAATTAACAAGTGCACCATGATAGTGAAGAAGGAAGGCGGGAATATCTTCTCCAGATTGCATAAAGTTAATGCGGCTCGATCTTGTAGTCTCTCAAGTTCTTGAACATTCAAAACTTTACCACAAATGCCTTTCATTATATTTGACAGTTCAATTACAGGAGCCGTCACCTTTTTCGACATACAACACCGCATAGCAACTGGCAGTAAGTCTTGCATCAATATGTGATAGTCATGCGATTTTAAGCCATATAATCTTCGATCCTTAAGACTCACACATCGTGATATATTTGATGCATACGCATCCGGGACATTTATATCCTTCAACACCGTACAGAACACTTCTTTCTCCGTCTTCGACATTGAAAAAATAGCAGGCGACAATCGATATTTCATATTCGGAAGTGCTCAGGGATGAAGCTCACGCCGAATTCCCATGTGGACTAAATCAAGTCGACTCTGAAGATTATCTTTCAATTTTCCATCGACATTCAAAATAGTCCCAATGATGTTCTCGCAGACATTTTTCTCTATGTGCATGACATCAAGGTTATGTCAGAAATCGATGCTCCCAATAAGGAAACTCGAAAAAATACTTCTTTTTTCCACAAGTCCGCCTCATTAGGATCATCCTCTTCATCGATTCATCCGATTCAGATCTTCTATTTCTATGCGGGTTTGTCGGTTGATTCATCTTCCCATAAATGAAATTCATATCTTTCAATATTAACAATATTTCGGATCCACCAGTTTGCGAAGGAGCTGATCTGAACTCTTCAGTACCATCAAACTGAGCACTCTGAAATCTAAATGTATGATTTTCCGGTAACCACCGACGATGCCCCATGTAAGAAACCTTCTTCCCATTATATAACCATTGCAAACATGTCTACGCAGCACAACACGGACAAGCATAACGTCCCTTAGTACTCCAACCAGATAAATTAGCATAAGTCAGAAAGTCGTTAATAGTCCACATTAATGCCGCACGTAAATTAAAGTTCTTTTTTCTCATTGCATCAAATGTCTGAACACCAGCCCATAGTTGTTTTAACTCGTCAACAAGTGGCTGCAAATAGACGTCAATATTATTCCTCGGCCCTTTCTCTCCAGGTATAATCATAGACAAGATAAAAGAAGATTGTTTCATGCAAACCCATGGAGGCAAATTGTAGGGAACAAGCACCACATGCCAAGTACTGTACGTTGTGCTCATAAGTTTGTAAGGGTTAAATCCATCGGATGCTAGCCCAAGCCTCACACTCCGAGGATCGCTTGCAAAGCTTGGAAATTTAGAGTCAAAACATTTCCAAGCTAAAGAATCTGCAGGATGCCTTAACAACCCATCATCGATTCATCCATCACGGTGCCACGTCATTGATTCGACTGTCTTCGACGACATGAAAAGCCGTTGAAGCCTCGGTATAAGGGAAAAATATCGCAAAATCTTAACTGGCTGCTTCTTTGACTGTGTACCGTGTTCATCCTCGTTACCGTCCTCTGTATTTGAATTAATCCAATGAGATTGGCCGCATACATGACAGCACTGTTGGTTTATGCGGTCGCCCCAATACAACATGCAGTCATTTGGGCAACTGTGAATTTTGTTGTATCCAAGGCCCAAATCCTTTATCAATTTCTTCATGTCTTTGGAAGATCGAGGGATTTTTGCAAACGGGAACATTTCTTACAGAAACTCTAACAGCATTGTCAACGAGTTTTCGGTCCACCCTCCCCAAACATTTCAAGTGAAAAAGACGAATACAGAATGACAATTTGGAAAATTTTGATCCTTCATACAATTCTTCATTCATTTCACCAAGTAACGTGTAGAACCTCGCCGCTTCTTCATTTGGCTGTTCATCCGGTACACTTCTTTCCCCTTCGGTGAAAGTATTTCCTCCAAAATTATGCTCATTGGTTGCACCCAAGTTAGGTGGAAATGACCTGAAACCATCACTGCGCATATTAAAAGCATCCCGCAACATGTTTTCCATGTTATCATCACTAACATTCTGGTTGAAAGAACTATGAGGATACCCCAAATTCATCGATGAAGATGCTCCACTTACCCCCGGACAAAGCCATCAACAACTAGATGTTCGTAGACCACTTCACGATAATGCCAGTTAATATTGCAACACTTCTTACACGGGTAAAGAATCATATTCTCTTGGCTTGCATTTTGAAATGAAAAATTCAGAAAAGTTTCTACTCCATTTCGATAGCCGTTGCTTACCCTTGTCAATTTCATCCAACTCCTATCCATTTCGTAGTTGTTGAAGTCTAAAGTTGACAATAAATTATACGGCTAAATTGTTAATTAATAATTTATGTAAATAATGCTATGGAATTTGATCTTAAAATTAGGTAAGTTATGTATTCTATAAGATCCATCATACGTGGCATTGTTACACCTAGGGAGGATCCATTATATCTAACAGTGAGATATAAGGCAACCCGTCAGGTTTCCAGCCTATATACTTTGAATCTTTTTTTTTTAAAAAAATTATACAAGTATTATGTAAGTTATGAAGTTTGATCTTAAGGGAAAATTATGTAAGTTATGAAATTTGATATTAAAATTAGATTATTTTTGTATTCGTTTAGATTCATCATACGTGGCATTGTTACACCTAGGGAGGATCCATTATATCTAACTGTGAGATATAAGGCAACCCGTCAGGTTTCCAGCCTATATACTTTGAATCCTTTTTTTTTTCTATACAAGAATTATGTAAGTTATGAAGTTTGATCTTAACTTAAAATTATGTTAGTTATGAAAGCTGATCGTTTAGGGCTTAAAGGTTTAGGGTTTGAGGTTTAGGGTTTAAGGTTTAGGGTTTGGAGTTTAGGGTTTAGGGTTTAAGGTTTAAGGTTTAGGGTTTAGGGTTTAAGGTTTAGGGTTTAGGGTTTAAGATTTTAGGTTTAAGGGTTTAGGGTTTAGGGTTTAGGGTTTTAAGGTTTAAGGTTTAGGGTTTTAAAGTTTAGGGTTTATGGTTTGGGGTTTTAGGGTTTAAGGTTTGGGGTTTGGGGTTTGAGGTCTAAAGTTTAGGGTTTAGGATTTAAGATTTTAGGGTTTCAAGTTTTTGGGATTTTAAAGTTTGTGTTTTGAGGTTTGGGGTTTAATTTTTTTGGTTTTATGGTATAGTGTTTAGGGTTTAGCATAAACCACAAATACAACTTAGCAAATAATATTCAATTATTACAATTTAAATATAACTTAGCAAATATTACGACTGAAAATGATGAAAGCATAGAAACCTATAAAAAGTTTACTTGCTTTATGTACCGCTTCTTAACCAAGCTTGGAAACAATAGACGCTTTTTCCCCTGTTATTGTTCAAGTTTTGATGATTGACTTGAACTAGTTGGCACCATAAGATGTCGATAAATTAACAAATCTGTTCATTGAGAATTAACATGCAACTAAGTCAGAATAAGAATATAAAATTTTTATCCCCCTTGAGGAAATGAATATACAATAGTTGCTAAGTATAAACATATATAACCTAAGTATACTTTTTGAAGTATAAATGGCCAATAACAAATAACATCACAAAGAATCAATAGATAGCAAGAAAAAGATAGCATGAAAAAACTAACTAATGGCATGCATTAAGCTCATATCGAGTCAATTTTTGTAACCCTAAAGCGCACACCAAAGACATGAAATCAACGTGGATTTGCCTTAAAAACATCCAATCTCCTTTCTTTCGATTATTTAAATAATTAAAACACACCAGTCCCTCAACCAAGCAAAGGCTTCAATGCTTTCTTATGACAAATAAGAAACTTATGGATGGAATTAAGTCTTAGACTATGCAATTTTCATCTTAAAATTATTGGAGAGGGGATAATCCAAATCCAGTTCTTAAAAATTCTTAAACTAACTCAATAAAGATACCAGCTTCACTTTCAATTCAAGAACTAAACTCTAATTCATAAAAAAATTTTCAATAGCAACCGTAATTAAGATCGAATCAGTAACATACCTCTTAAGGATGAAACACTATGTTCCTCGATCAACAAGAAAACTCGATTCCTCTTCCCAAGCTACAAAAAAGGGAAAGCGTTGACTAAAATTAACCCCTAATAAATATTTGAGCAAACAAAATAAATATAAACTATTAAATACTCAGTCGAGAATTTGTTCCTTGAAATTGACCAAAAAGAAATAGATTGAACAAAATTTCGGATAAAAAATCAATGAAATAACATTAATGTAATAACATCAATGAAATTATTAAGAGCTTCGTCTAACTCGAAATTATTAAAGATTAGATTGTACAAAAATTATTCAATGAAACTATTCAGATAAAACCATCAATGTAAATGAAATAGATTGTAGAAATATTTCTACCTCGAAATTATTAAAGAAGAGATTTGTGCCTCAAAACTTACCTCAAATCGATTAAACCGTAGGATTTATTAAGAGATTCTTCTTCATCTTCTTCTCTTGATGAAAATCTTTGTTTGAGTCGAAATGAACCAGAACAAACCAACAGAAATAGAAATCGAAGAAAGATTTGGGGATTGGGGATTCAAGAAATAAGAAAACAGGAAGAGACTGGAAATCAAAGCAATAGAAACATATTTTGGGAGATTGGGGAAGTATTTAGCACCAGAAATAGAAGAAAGATTTGGGGATTGGGAGGGGAAATGCGAAAGGGGATTAGGGATTAGGGATTTTAAGAAATTAGAAAATGGGAATTAGGGATTAGGGATTACGGATTACGAATTTTGGGAAATCAAAGCAACAGAAAATATTTAGGGAGATTGGGGAAGTATTTAGCACCAGAAATCGAAGAAAGATTTGGGGATTGGGAGCTTCTTCTCTTGAATCTAAACGCTGTTTCAGAGTCGAAATGAACCAGAACAAAGCAGCAACAGAAACAGAAGTCGAAGAAAGATTTGGGGATTGGGGATTCAAGAAATAAGAAAACAGGAAAATCAAAGCAACAGAAACCGATTTAGGGAGATTGGGGAAGTACTTTGCACCAGAAATCGAAGAAATATTTGGGGATTGGGAGGGGAAAAGCGAAAGGGGATTAGGGATTAGGGATTTCGGGAATTTAGAAAATGGGGGAACAGAATAGTCTTAGGCAATTAAACTGGATGGAACAAGAACGACGCCGTTTCAATAGAAACTTTAACCCTATTGCGGCGCTTTCCAATAAACGCCACTAAAAATTTCCAGAAAAAACGCAGTCGTTTTTCTTCCAGGTTGTGGCGTTTTGGGCTAAAATGCCAGCAATACATGGACCAATTTTACGGCGTTTTCTTAGAAAGCGCCGGCAATACATAGTTTTTACGGCGTTTTCCATTAAACGCCACTAATGATACTAACTGCGCCATAAAAACGATGTCGTGAAGCTTAATGAAAATATCTATTTGCGGCATTTTTTAAGAAAACGCCACTAAATATAGACTTATAGCGGCGTTTTATGACTAGCGCCACTAAAAAAAATGTTTAAACGGCGCTGTTTTGCATTATACTGATATGTTTTTGTGGCGTTTTATTCACAAACGCCACTAATTCATACAACAAATTTTCAAACGACATCGTCTTTTAATCTATTGATGGGTTTTGTATTTTTGTATAAAACGCCGTAATTTTAATATAATTTAATCTATATATTTTATACTATTATTAATTAATCCAATTACTTATTTTTATACTATTATTAATTAATCTATGTATTAATAGATGTTAACCTTGTTAGCACACACTCTCTCTATATACATATTGAAGTTTTATGTATTTTAAAATAGAAAAATATATTGCAGAAATGTTAAAATTCTATAGAACCCAAATTCCCAACTTCTCAAATTACCTGAAGAAAAAGGCCCAGACTTTGCTTTGAGATAGTTTATTGGTTAAGCCCATAACCTAAATGGGCTTCTTTTTATTTGGGGAAGAAATATGATCTCTTTTCTCTTTTACAAAAATGAATAAAAAAAGGAGTTACAAAAATCGAAATTAGAATTCAGAGATGCTATTCGACCATGATAGATTGTAGCTAAAGAACAAACTAAAGTAAGCCCTAACTTCAGAAAAGTAAAAAACTAATCTTCTCCAACACTAAAAAGGATGATAACATGAGAAACAATTCATTGTTGAAAACTGCCTAACCTTTGCTATTAGGTAAGTAAATGTCATTTCAACCCATTGGTTTTAAGATTAACTTTGACGCCAAGTGCAGGGAGTTTACTTGCAAGATTTGCAGTCCATGCCAATTACTCACTCTTTAATAGTTTACACCTACACATCCCCACACATTTCTAGCATTGAAAGCTTAATTCATTTAGTTTTGATGTGTTGTTCCACCTAATCCGACTAATCCTTCATTAAATCATAACTCGATTTTGAAAAACTCTTCATCTACATGGAGTAGGTAAAAGTGTCCCCATAACCCATATTTATAAAGGAAAGCACCTCATTGGCAATAGCCAGTGGCTACCCCATCAATGCTAGTTATTTGACTTGCTTGATTATCCAGTTCTGATTCTAGGATTTGAATTAGAAGAAAGCGATTTCAAGGATTTTGGTTTCGGAATTGAGGGTCACATATGTCTTAAACCCTACACCCTAAAACCCTAAGACCCTAAACCCTAAAATCCCAGACTTTAAACCCTAAATTCCAAACCATAGACCTTAAACCCTAAACTTTAAACCCTAAACCCTAAACCCTAAAGCCTAAACCCTTAACCCTAAACCATAAACCCTAAACCCATAACCCTAAACCCTAAACCCTATATCATAACTCCTAAACTATCATCCCCTAACCCTTAACCCTTAACCCCTAACCCCTAACCCTTAACCATTAACCCTTAACCATTAACCCTTAAACACATAAAACCCTAAACTTTAAACCACAAACTATACACCATAATCCCTAAACATTTAAAACAGTAACACTTAATTAACCTTACACCATAAATTGTATATGCTAAACCATAAACCCTAAAATATAATGATAATTAATTTGATATAATAAAATTAATATACCTATTTTACAATTATGTAAAAATTATTTAATATATAAATTAACAGAGACTAATTACTCTAACTTAAACCTCTATCCTATATATCTTATAAACCCTAAATCACACAACATAAACCCTAACCCCTAACTCTTAGCCATTAACCCATGAAACCCTAAACTTAATTTAAACCACAAACTACACGCCATAATCCCTAAACATTTAAAATAGTAACTACTAAACCTTACAAGTAAATTATATATGCTAAATCATAAACCTTAAACTATAATGATAATTAATTTAATATATTACAATTAATATATCTATTTTACAATTATGTAAGAACCCTAACCCTTAACCCATGAAACCCTTAATAGTCAATCATATATACCCAATAAAACTTTAACATTATTTGCGGCGTTTCCCAAAAGCGCCGCTAATGCTCAGAACTTTTAGCGGCTTTTCCCAAAAGTGCCGCTAATTCTCAGACTTTTCGAGGCGTTTTCCAAAAGCGCTGCTAATGTTCAGACTTTTAGCGGCGTTTTACAAATAAACGCCGCTATATCTCATTTTTAGCGGCGTTTATTAGCAAAATGCCGCTATTGATCTTTTTTTTGCGGCGTTTCTTTTCAAACACCGCTAATGTATAATATTTGCGGCGTTTTTATTTAAAACGCCACTAAAAACGCCGCTAAAAGTATGTTTTGGTGTAGTGCATTTGCCATCCTTGTTCACACATACACTTACCAATTCAAAGGCACAAAACATAACATACTTAGGCAACCAAAACATCCACAATTATGACTAACACATGCCAATACAATATCAACATCTATCATACTCACAACATTTATTAAGCCACAATTGAATACTTTCAAGATACCTAATTGTACATCACTTTATCATCTCATCAATAGACCACATTGCCAAACATCTCACATTCATGTCATAAATCACATTTCTATCATTCACCAAGCATACCATGACCATATCACCAAAGACATTAGCACATATATATATACTTAGGCTTACAACCATGATAGCCCAAATAAACCAATCTACATGGCCAAATATCAAAACAAGCCTTTGACAATCAAAAGCCAACATATTGGCTACAATCACAATGACACATTTAACAAAATGATTAGGTCCCTATACATGCCATAAACTCAAAATACTTGAACTCATCAATACCCAAAGTGATAACTTGATAGTGTGATAGGATCTTCGGCGATCTCCAATCCAAGCTAGCTCAATGACACTATAAAACATGGGAAAGGAAGGGGGTAAGCTATATAGCTTAGTAAGCTCGTATGATAATAACTCATCTCATCAAATAAATATATTTTAAGCCATTATAAATACTATAATATAACTTGTATAATTCCACCATTATGCCATGTATTCGTTCACATAATTAACCAATAATTTCACAAGTTTATTCATTTCAAGGCTTACATGGTTTGAATACTTTTTATCAATTCATTCATAAGTACCTAAGCATAAGCAAATAGAAATAAACTATATTCAATTCAATAGCCATCACATTTATGAATATTCAATTGAACCATATGAATTCTCATAATTTTCCACTTACTCATCATATGAAATTCATTTTCAACACTTGTCGATTTTTGTCACTAGTACCTTTACTGAGTCGTACCATCACTTGTAACCACATTTCGTCAACATTTCCCATTGAACCATTTGGAACACTAAAGGATACTTAGGAATCTCTACACATAGTATTGTATCAATGTCGTATCCCAGATATGGTCTTACATGTAATCTCGTATCGATGCCAACAGCCCAGCTATGGTCTTATACGAAGTCTCATATCGATGCCATATCCAGATATGGTCTTACACGTAATCTCAATAACCCTAATGTCATGACATTTGTATCCTATCTATTCCTAAGGTTCAACCGGGACTTTTGCTGTATCGAATCTCTATCGATCATTTCCGTAGTATCATACTCAATAGCATTCACATTTCATTTCAATAATGTAGAATTTACCACAATTATATCAGTTAAGCATTTATACATATATAATTTAATTCTTATTAAACATACGAACTTACTTCGATATAAAAATAGCGGAAATGGACCTAATCGTCAAACATTTTGGTTTTCCCCTGATCTAGTCCCGGACTTTATTTTTCTTGATCTATAATACCAAATTCATCTCATTTAATCATCACATTATTCATTTCAGCCCAAACCTCACATTATGGAAAAATTACATTTTTGCCTCTAAACTTTTGACATTTTACACTTTAGTCTCTAGGCTCGTAAAATGAATTTCATTCAATTTCTTCACACCCAAGCCTAGCCGAAACTATTTTCATACTCATAACAGCCCACATTTTTCATTTATTCACATTTTTCTACTCATTGTATAGACTTTTACAATTAAGTCCTTTTTAACATTTTTACCGAAATTCACTTAACAAAATTCGTTTAACAAACAACAAACATGCATTTTCTACCATCAAACATCAAAATACTCACATATTCAACATGGGTAAAACCCTATACCTTGATCATATCTTAAATTAGTGGTAGAAATAGATAGATCGGGTTACAATGACTTCAAAAATGTAAAGAGCATTAAAAATGGGGCAAGAACAAACTTACAATCGAGCTTGGAAGCTTGGCAAACCCTAGCTATGTCTTCCCCTTGTAAAATTCGGCCAAGGGAGGAAGAAGATGGAAAAATTTTGGCTTTATTTTGGCTTTTTAATTCATTTAATTACCAAATTACTAAAATACCCTTAATGAAAAACTTTAAAAACATACCTAACCATGTCCATTTTTGTCCACCAACTTAACCAATGGTCTAATTTCCATTTAAAGACTTCCAATTTAAAATTTCATAACAATTGGATACCTTTAACCTATAGAGCTCACATTTTGCACTTATTACAATTTAGTCATTTTGACTAAATTGAGTGCCCAAACGTCAAAATTTTTGAACTAAAATTTCACGAAATCATTCCATAAAATTGTAGACCATAAAAGTATGATAAAAATGAATTTCATTGCATCGAATTTGTGGCCCCAAAACCACTGTTCCTACTAGACCCAAAATCGGTCTGTTACAACTCTCCCCATTTTAAGGATTTTTGTCCTCGAAAATCTTACCAGAATATTAATTCAATTTCGCTAGACTCCTCTATCTTGTGACACTGCCAAAGAACCCTCACTAAGGTTATGCTTTTATTTTCCAACTTTTTAATCTCTCGTGTCAAAATTCTGATCGATTCTTTGTTAT
This sequence comes from Gossypium rotundifolium, assembly GCA_025506655.1. Taxonomy (NCBI): domain Eukaryota; kingdom Viridiplantae; phylum Streptophyta; class Magnoliopsida; order Malvales; family Malvaceae; genus Gossypium; species Gossypium rotundifolium. Next base: position 121,949,225 of record CP106731.1, read on the forward strand.
ACAACATATCGGCTGAATCTTAATCCTTATCGGAGAATTCATACTCAAAGAGTCGAATCGATACCATTGCAACATAGATACACAAAACACATTTTGAATCTTTTTCAAGGCAATACTTTCGGAAGCATGCTATCGCTGAACAGGAATTTCATATCCTCATGTTTCAAATCCACATACATTTTCTGACAATTTGAAGTGGATTCTAAACTGCCACGAATCACTTTTACTTTCCGTACGATTTCTGATCGGATAGTCTCTGAAACATATAACTCAACTAATCTATCATGTTACATACCCGATCACCAGAACATCTATTTCAAATAACTGTACATTTCATTACTCCTTGAATGAACAAATGAGCTACTATTGAGCTTCATACAAAATTTTCTACATAAGCTCTAAATTACTCAGTGCACAAATTCTATCTCGGAATAATGATAATAGTCATCAGGTCTAACTTGAAACTCAGAATCAAAAGCCGTCTCACACTGTACTCGTTTAGTTTACCACTCACTATCACATTCTTGAGGTTCTCAATCTTGCAAAGAAAACATCGCTTTAGCTTCTAATTTAGCTAGATTCAGACCATCATCAAATAAGATTAATCATGTATCCAATACTCATAAAATAATCAAAGGTTTTCCATCCAAGCATTTGCAACTATAACTGCTTTCCCAACAAAATAATCAAAGGTTTTCCATTCAAGCATTTGCAACTATAACTGCTTTCCCAAAGGTTAATCGCTAACTGTTCATAATATTTCAATAGTTCAAGCTATCTATGATGTTTTAAATTTAGATTCCTTCTGTGACATTAGACACTTAAACTCTTGAGATCAAGAAACATACGACATTTTTCGTCGGACAACTGATGTCATCAAATTCTCATCATAGACATAAAAAGTGGTCGACTCTAAATCACCCATCCTTTTATATGACTTTAACTGTCTGAAAGCATAAACTGTCACTTTACATTCTTGTATTAAAACACATTCCAAACTGTTCGATAGTGCATCGCTGAAAAATCACAAATTCATTACTCAATTTAAACTGGACCCAGAATCAGTGCTTCGATTAACAATACCTTCAACTATTTTCAACTTTGCTAACACTCAACAGACCATTCAAACTTTCACAAATGTGATAACTTTATCAATCAAAATAGCTTTAACTCATAATAAAATCACCCAATTAGAATTGATCTAATAGGTAAGTCCTTGTATCACACCCTTCTTTGAATATAAATTCTTCATTCAGACTGTTCGTCAAATTACCCATGAATGTACAAGATTTTATCCTCTTACCTGAGGATAAACTTAAATGCATATAACTCAAATTACCTTTCAACTAACTAGCTTGTTCAAGTAGAAAAAACTGAGTCGATCTCAACAATCAAATAATATCTTATCAAAATACTCCCTTCTTCATGCTGTTAAAACAACTCAAACATACAATCTTTCAAAATTTCTTCACATGTTAGTCAAAGATCTTTACAACTGCACTAACTTAAGGAAACAAGATATCCTGATTGAACTCATTGACCTTAATCAAACTTACCTAAGAGAAGAAAACCATCGTACAATTTGAGCTTGAGCTTCTACTATCTATACCTTTGCCGATGTCAATTCTTTTCACGAAAATTAGAGAAATCCTGGCACCAGAATCACCACGTTCCTATGATCAAACCAGAAATATGACCATAATAGACATAGTTATCACAAGCCAAAGAACACACTTTAAAGATGAGCCATGATTGATAATTTACGAAATAAAGATGATAAGAAAACTAAGATAAAGAAATCCAAGATGCGATATCATACTGAAAGTCTGAGAACATAGCTCATAAGAAAATAATAAAGATCTTGATGATTCCTCAGAGAAAACCAGAAGAAAAACAATGCTTATACGCTCTGGAATCAATTGTAACAGAGATAATATATTTTCCATATATATATATATATATATAAACAACATCTAGTAGAAACAGAAGAATAGCCTCACATAAATTTTCACCAACAACTTTTATTCCAAACATAATAGAATAAAATCCCAAAGAAAGATATAAGAAATTCTGCTCATCAACCAACCAGACCAACAGTGCTTTCATCTAACATTATAATCAGCTAGCATTCTTATACGATAAGAATTTCATTAGAAAACAAAAATCACATATATCTCTGAGGATAAATGTATATATAAAATACCCAGGAGAGATCATCATAATCTATTCAATTACTACTGTTACACTCAGACATCTTTACGATTTAAATATTATTTCTCTGACTAATTCTGTCATCACTAATCCCGTATTATTCCATTCATTAACGAAAATTGATCCGAAAGAAATTCCAGCAAATACATACTTTAGACATCATACCTGAATGAGTCGATTGGCCGAGATTAACTTTTTCTTTAACCGTGACATCGCAAAATCCGAATGATCTTTAGAATAACCTGGCATCTTTTCTAGAACTGTATTCACTTGCCAAACTATTCTTAACTCTGACCACATTATTAGCCATTCCGCTACTGAACTCTTTAGTCTCTTACTTGTGAGCTCATTCAACTTAAATCTCGTGAAATTTCGTTATAAAATACCACATTGGTAAGAGAGTGAGGTCGTAAAGCCTCTAACTCAAATATCATAAATACACACATATAACTTAGCATTCATCATCAACATAATATCTTCACAATCATATAATTCACTTCAAGCTAATTAACATACATATTTATGTTACAAGAACTTTCCGATTATCTTTATTCAAACAAGTGTACTTAAACATACATTCCCTAAATTTTGAGTAAGTATACTTGTCACATTCACTTAATCAAACAAGTTAGGCACATAACATCATATGAATGCCAACCAAACATGGATGAGCTTATCACAATATAAACTTTCATTTCATTTCACCTTTCCATATTTCAAGAATGATTCCCATTGAACTATTGTAATTTCAATGGATACTCGGGTGGTATACTCAAGGTATGCATGTCAACAATCCGTCAATTCATATTCAAAAGTGCCCTTTTGGCACATATTCATAGAGCACACTCTCGAGCCATATATGATATAACAGGATTGCCAGTCCAGGTTAAATCCTTTTAGTAACGTATGCTCTAAAGGGCTTACTCTGGATTACCCGTCTAGGCTAAATCCATTTCATAACATATGCTCGAGAGGGCTTAATTCAGGATTACCCTTCTGGGCTAAATCCTTTTTGTAACATTTAAAACATTTTATCCGTTTCATAAAATCACCATAATCTATCGAAATACAACGTTCAACTGGAATAATGATATTTTATCCATATTTCTCAACTTATGGTTATTTCATTTTGTACATCATCACATACATATCATGAACTCTTATTCATACCTTTCCAAGTTTCGACTCATCACAAACACATTTTCAAATATCTTAGTCTCACTTTCAGCGATTTCAAAATAGCTCAGTTGGAAAGCATCTCTCTTCCTTAACAAAACAATTTCATCAGAGTTGGGAGATATCACACTATCACAGGTAAGAATATGGCATGTATAGCTAGACTCATATAAACTACATTAGTCCGAGAATCGAATAAATCGTAGCTTTGATACCACTAAATGTAACACCCCTTACCTGTATTCAACGCAGGAACAGGCTCGAGGCATTACCGGACTTATAACACAAGCTTTTACACAATTTCGAGTCATAAATTTGCATCCAAATAAAAAATATTCATATTCAATCATAAATTCCCTTATACGAGCCTACGAGGCCCAAAACATGCTTTGGAGGTGGTTCGAGACTAAATTGAGAACTTTAGCAATTTCTACAAAACTTAGAAATTTTTTGCTAGATGCAGGGCTCACATGCTCATGTGGTCCAAGGGACACACCCGTGATTCAGAGCGTGTTCAAATTAAGGTGCTCTCTGACTTGTGCCCGTGCCACACACCCGTGTGCTAGGCTATGTAGCAAACATGATTGAGACACACACCCGTGTCTCTGCCTGTGTTCTCAAGTCTGGACATTCTGTTTTTAAAAATTAAGGTGCAGGGGACACATAGCCGGAACACATGCCTGTGGGGTAGACCGTGTGTCACTCACGGCCTAGACACACACTCATGTGTCTACCTATGTGGACAAAATAAAGGCTATTTACCAAGCCATTTGCCATCCTTGTTCACACATACACTTACCAATTCAAAGGCACAAAACATAACATACTTAGGCAACCAAAACATCCACAATTATGACCAACACATGCCAATACAATATCAATATCTATCATACTCACAACATTTATTAAGCCAAAATTGACTACTTTCAAGATACCTAATTGTACACCACTTTATCATCACATCAATAGACCACATTACCAAACATCTCACATTCATGTCATAAATCACATTTCTATCATTCACCAAGCATAGCATGACCATATCACCAAAGAAATTAGCACATATATATATATACTTAGGCTTACAACCGTGATAGCCCAAATAAACCAATCTACATGGCCAAATATCAAAACAAACCTTTGACAATCACAAGCCAACACATTGGCTACAATCATAATGACACATTTAACAAAATGACTAAGTCCCTATACATGCCATAAATTCAAAATACTTGAACTCATCAATACCCAAAGTGATAGCTTGATAGTGTGATAGGATCTTCGGTGATCTCCAATCCGAGCTAGCTCAATGACACTATAAAACACGGGAAAGGAAGGGGGTAAGCTATATAGCTTAGTAAGCTTGTATGATAATAACTCATCTCATCAAATAAACATATTTTATAAATACTATAATAACTTGTATAATTCCACCATTATGCCATGTATTCGTTCACATAATTAACCAAGAATTTCACAAGTTTATTTATTTCAAGGCTTACATGGTTTGAATACTTCTTATCAATTCATTCACATTTACCTATGCATAAGCAAATAGAAATAAACTATATTCAATTCAATATCCATCACATTTATGAATATTCAATTGAACCATATAAATTCTCATAATTTTCCACTTACTCATCATATGAAATTCACTTTCAACAATTGTCGATTTCTGTCACTAGTTCCTTGACTGAGTCGTACCATCACTTGTAACCACATTTCGTCAACATTTCTCGTTGAACCATTTGGAACACTAAAAGATACTCAGGAATATCATACACACAGTATCGTATCAATGCAATATCCTAGATATAGTCTTATATGTAATATCGTATAGATGCCAATAGCCCAGTTGTGGTCTTATACGAAGTCTCATATTGATGCTATATCCCAGATATGGTCTTACACATAATCTCAGTAACCCTAATGTCATGACATTTGTATCCTATCTATTCCTAAGGTTCAACCGGGACTTTCATTGTATCGAATCCCTGTCGGTCATTTTCGTAGTATCGTACTCAATAGCATTCACATTTCATTTCAATAATGTAACATTTATCACAATTATATCAATTAAGAATTTATACATATATAATTTAATTCTTATTAAACATATGAACTTACCTCAATACAAAAATAGCGGAAATGGACCTAATCGTCAAACACTTTGATTTTCCCATGATCTAGACCTAAACTTTATTTTTCTTGATCTATAATACCAAATTCATCTCATTTAATCATCACATTATTCATTTTAGCCCAAAAGTCACATTATGGAAAAATTACATTTTTCCCTAAACTTTTGACATTTTACACTTTAGTCCCTAGGCTCGTAAAATGAATTTCATTCAATTTCTTCAAACCCAAGCCTAGTCGAAACTATTTTCATATTCATAACAGCCCACATTTTTCATTTATTCACATTTTTCTACTCATTGTATAGACTTTTACAATTAAGTCCTTTTTGACATTTTTACCAAAATCACTTAACAAAAGTTGTTTAACAAACAACAAACATGCATTTTCTACCATAAAACATAAAAATACACACATATTCAACATAGTTAAAACCCTAGACCTTGATCATATCTTAAATTAGTGGTAGAAATAGGTAGATCGGGTTACAACGACTTCAAAAATGTAAAGAGCATTAAAAATGGGGCAAGAACGAACTTAAAATCGAGCTTGGAAGCTTGGAAAACCCTAGCTATGTCTTCTACTTGTAAAATTCGACCAAGGGAGGAAGAAGATGGACAAATTTTGGCTTTATTTTGGCTTTTTAATTCATTTAATTACCAAATTACTAAAATGCCCTTAATGAAAAACTTTAAAAACATACCCAACCATGTCCTTTTTTGCCCACCAACTTCACCAATAGTCTAATTTCAGTTTAAAGACTTCCAATTTAAAATTTCATAACAATTGGACATTCTTTAACCTATGGAACTCACATTTTTCACTTATTACAATTTAGTCTTTTGACCAAATTGAGTGCCCAAATGTCAAAATTTTTGAACGAAATTTTCACGAAATCATTCCATAAAATTGTAGACCATAAAAATATGATAAAAATGAATTTTATGAGTCGATTTGTGGTCCCAAAACCATTGTTCTGACTAGACCCAAAATCGGACTATTACATTATACCTTCATACTTATTTCACCAAAATCATTAACATTTAAAACATTTCATACCATTCAAACCATTTGTGTGCATTGCATTCATATATTCTTTTTCATATATCAAACTTCTAGTTCAAAAGTTTACCTAGACATAGTTTCAACACCTAAAACCAATTCAACTAGGTACATGTCACACTTTAACAAAACGGAAATATATAAAATTTGTTGGGTCGGGGATTGATTGTTGGATGCTAGATCAATTGTTCAAACAATTGAATATCTTCTATTCCTACACACAAAGAAAACAAACTGTATATTGAGCAAATGTGCTTAGTGTTAAATCTATTATTCAAGTCAATAAAATACAAGTTAAAGCCACTATGCATTTATTCATTTCAAGTCCAATTCATAGGCAATTATTATACATTTCCATGCCAAAAAGTATTAATACAATGTAAACACACATATTCATGCTAACACTCTAATTCACTAAATATGCATATTAACTTACTCTTTATCATTCATTTCATAAACAACTAAATCAATTCATTTCATCATTTATTATTACATGTACATATTCAATTATCAACATAAAAATTAAGCATATATATTCCATTTCATATTGCCATTTCAACCATTTTCGAGCCTCATGACTCTTTCATACTTATTCAGCCATTAAGGCTAAATTTTGATTTTTTTTCGCATTCTGTCATATATCTCATAGCAAATTCAAGTCATATATCATTTAATCGATTCGTATGTTCATAACCCTATTAACTAGATATGGACTTGAAATGGATACACAGATCTGTCACCTTGGGTTGCTCGGTAATGATGGCATTATACATATACATAATACCAACTCAAATTGCCCGACAATGATGGCTATCTCAATTTGATTAAGTTGTCACCCCAGGTTTCTCAACAATGATGACTCACTATGAAAAATATACCACCCCGGGTTGCCTGACAACGATGGTTTTCAATCTATAATCTGACCCTATTGCATACCAATTATATCTAACTCAGTCCGAACAATTAATAGGGTAACCAATTTTTGATTCAATATATAGTAGATCAATTCAAATTATTTCAATATCAATTGATCATTATTCATCAATTTATCATGTAACTCAATTTCATATCGATTTTCAAATATCAATCAAATTATGAAACTTTTATTCTATTCAATTTAGTCATTGTCTCGATAATCAATATTAATCACATCAATTCAGCTCAAATTGTAACATCCTGAAATTGGACCTAGTAGAATTGGGCCTAATAGGCCTTGAGAATGGGAACATTTAAAATTTTTGAGATGCATGTAGCACTTAGAATGTTATGGTAAGGTATTAATGGGCTTGTGCATTGTGTGTAATGTTATGTTTAATATGTTAATTTGAGGTTCAGTTGGGCCCAAAGAATTGGGTCAAAATTTTGGCAGCCAAGGTGAGCTAATGGGGGACGGCACAAGGCTGTAATTTAGGGATTATTTTTGTTTAATTAATGAGGATAACAAGCTGATAAAATAAAGGGAGAGTTGGTGCAAATGTAGCCTCTTATGGATGAGTGTTTTGATGGGGATAAGGGATAGAAGGATAGAAGAGAAAAGATAGGAGTTATCTTCTGAGTACAAAGTTGGCCGAAATTCCATCTCCGGAGGGTGCCAAATTCCTATAAATAGGGGTACCTCTTCAATTTGGCATTTTGAACCCCATTCTCTTCTCTTATCTTCTGTGTCGAAATTCTCAGTTCTTCTTGGTAATCTCTTTTCTTTTGATTTCTTCCAAAGTCAAACCCCTAAGTATTCTTTCTCTCCACTTTCTTTTCACTTTCCTTCTAAGCCGAAACACTTCACTTAGTTTTTCTAAAAGCCGAAAATGCATCAGTTCATCTTTTTTGGGATTTTCATAAAAGCTGAAATTGCTAGATCTCATCTTCTGTGGTTGCCGAATCCTCTTTAATGGAGTCTGCTTGTGCCGGAATCTAAAGGAAATAATAGGTAAGTGTTGATTTCGATTTCAATGTTCTTTCGACTTTTCAAAGTCCTTAGTCGAATCGCTATTAGAAACTAATCTCTTATTTCACACTTCTTTTCGGCATTCCGAGATTTGAAGAAGGAGGCCAATCGCATAGATCTCTAAGTTATATAATCGTGTTACTTTCGGGATTTCAAGGTAAGAGGATTTGTTTATTTATATAAAAACTTGGGTAGAATACTAACCATGGCCGAATATAGGAGAGGGCATATTTTCATAGTTTTCCCGGCTTTTAAGCAAAGTTATAGATTGAGGATAATAGATCCGGATAACAAGGACATCGATTAAGAATATTGGATTTCGCATTATCAGGTGTGTAATACTTCCCCACCATCTAGATCTGATTATTAATATATATATATATGTTCATAAGTTTTATATGTTACGATAAAAGCCAAAATCTCAGATTTAAACAGCGGACCACCAGGTTAGTAAATAATTTCATTATATGTGTTACAAGTAAATTGTTGTACATGTTTGCATGGGTTGGGTGATGAAAGGAGGAAGTTATATGTATATGTATATGTGTAGCGATTTTTATCGTGATTTGCTATAGCGGCTAATGCCGTGATTTGTTATAAGGGCTTCGACCAATATATGTTGATGAGCAGCATGACTGCCATATTGGAGTGTAGCAGTGTGGGTTGATTGTAGAAATCCCCAATGGTGTGATCGGTTGGTACGAGGGCGTGTAGTGGATGGAAACCTAGGCAATTTGGTTGGGTTTTGCATATTATTTGTTTCCATGTAAATGAAATTATTATTATGTTTTATGAGGTGCAAATCTAGTGGTGCATGAGGGTTGCACACTGAGTCTCGCGACTCACCCAATTAAACTAACCTTTTAGGTGACAATTAGTGCATCGGACCGGGCCAGAGTGGAGCGTAAGGTGGCCATGCAAAAGCACATGTGGATCAGGTAAAAAGTTTTCCTTTATTAGTTTTTTTTTAGTATTCTATTTTATGGATTTAAACTACGTTGTAATAAGGCCATGGGCCAATAGTTTACATTTTTAGTTTTATTATGGGCCTTTATTATTTATTCTCATTTTAATTTCTTTCAAAGACATGTAATTCAGTTTTGGGTTTTGATTATTAAGGCACATTTTATATAATTTTCATTTGGGTTTTCCGTCGACACGATTTGTTTTACAAAAATTTCCTTAGTGACATACTAGATCCAATCGTGATGTTTGGGCCAGGTTTGGGGTGTTACAAATTGGTATCAGAGCCCGGTTCAAAACTCAGCTTTGGGTTTTGGGCTCAAAACATTTTCTAAAAATGGTTTTTTTGAAACATGCATGTTTAAAAATGGTACAGGGTTTGTTTTCTCGGCATGGCACCTACGCCTCCTACCAAGTCCGCTGTAAGTATTTAGAACTCCTTGTGTGATATATATGAATATGGGCTTGATGGGTTTTATGGGACGTAGGTTAGATTAGTTAGACTTTGATGGACTATAGGATTAACTTAAACAACTTCTTAAATTCCAGAAGACTTAATTTACCGAAACAAATCCTGTGAACTAGTCACCGAGTTAGGGTGTGGCAACAGGCATACGCATGTCTAGGAGTGGATATAGGGAGAGCTGGGAATTTAAGTAGTCCTAGTGACTCATCTCCTCTTCACTGGAATCCTACCTGGTGCGTAGTGACTGTTCACCCTAACCATGAGGATGTGTTGACAGGCCAAAACCTATAACTAAAACCCGAAAGGGACAAACCACCTTATTTTGTACAACCCTAAAGTAAACCTTGGTTTTGAAATCACTAAAGTACCCTTGATTTGTAAAAATTTCCCGATTTGAAAAATGACCAAAATACCCATGATTTGCAAATTGACAAAATTACACCTAACTTGTAAAATTACTGAAATACCCTCGGTATGAAAAATTACCAAAATACCCCTGAGTTGAAAAAATATACCAAAATACCTTTATTTTGCAAAATCACCCGAAACCATATTTTGAAATTTTTTTATGAAAATACCCCTGTAGGTTAAAATTATGAAAATACCCCTGTGTAGTGAAATGGCAGAAATACCCTTAGGTGATGGATGCTATTTGTATGTTGGTGTGTATGGATGTTGAATGTGCATGGTTCCTAGAATTAAGAAGACTGAAACCTATAGATAGGTTTGAATTCAAAAGAACTACTTTTAAAACTATTTTTCATAAGACTGTCCGTGGTTAATCAGTGGAAGAAAACTAATAATTCATAAAATTCTTAATCAGATAAACACGAATCGGTAGTATTAGTACAAGGGGACGAAGACGCTCCAGAAGTGAATAATGGTGCGTATCCTACCATAGTATACTAAGTGTTTATTTGGCTTTGGAATTAGAGTGCGCAGCGAAAGCATAGTGATGAGACTTGGGTAGTACGATTACTACTTAGTCAGAAATTTCGAGGATGAAATTTCTTTAAGGAGGGTAGATTTGTAACATCCTAAAATTGGGCCTAGTAGAATTGGGCCCAATAGGCCTTGAGAATGGGAACGTTTAAAATTTTTGAGATGCATGTAGCACTTAGAATGTTATGGTAAGGTATTAATGGGCTTGTGCATTGTGTGTAATGTTATGTTTAATATGTTAATTTGAGGTTCGCTTGGGCCCAAAGAATTGGGTCAAAATTTTGGCACCAAGGTGAGCTAAGGGGGACGGCACAAGGCTATAATTTAGGGATTATTTTGTTTAATTAATGAGGATAACAAGTGATAAAATAAAGGAGAGTTGGTGCAAATGTGGCCTCTTATGGATGAGTGTTTTAATAGGGATAAGGGATAGAAGGATATAGGAGAAAAGATAGGAGTTATCTTCTGGGTACAGAGTTGGCCGAAATTCCATCTTCTGGAGGGGGTGCCGAAATTCCCTATAAATAGGGGGTACCTCTTTAATTCTGGCATTTTGAACCCCATTCTCTTCTCTCATCTTCTGTGTCGAAATTCTCAATTCTTCTTGGTAATCTCTTTTCTTTTGATTTCTTCTGAAAGCCGAAACCCCTAAGTATTCTTTCTCTCCACTTTCTTTTCACTTTCCTTCTAAGCCGAAACACTTCACTTAGTTTTTATAAAAGCCAAAAATGCATCAGTTCATCTTTTTCGGGATTTTCATAAAAGCTGAAATCGCTAGATCTCATCTCCTGTGGTTGCCGAATCCTCTTTAATGGAGTCTGCTTGTGCTGGAATCTAAAGGAAAATTTAGGTAAGTGTTGATTTCGGGATTTTAATGTTCTTTCACTTTTCAAAGTCCTTAGTCGAATGGCTATTAGAAACTAATCTCTTATTTCACACTTTTTCTAAGATTCCGGATTTGAAGAAGGAGGCCAATTGCATAGATCTCTAAGTTATAGAATTGTGTTACTTTCGGGATTTCAAGGTAAGAGGATTTGTTTATTTATATATAAACTCGGGTAGAATACTAACCATGGCCGAATATAGGAGAGGGCATATTTTCACAGTTTTCTCGACTTTTAAGCAAAGTTATAGATTGAGGATAATAGATCCGGATAACAAGGACATCGATTAAGAATATTGGATTTCACATTATCAGGTGTGTAATACTTCCCCACCACCTATATCTGATTATTAATATATACATGTTCATAAGTTTTATATGTTACGATAAAAGCTAAAATCTCGATTTAAACAATGGACCACCAGGTTAGTAAATAATCTGATTATATGTGTTACAAGTAAATTGTTGTACATGTTTGCATGGGTTGGGTGATGAAAGGAGGAAGTTATATGTATATGTATATGTGCAGTGATTTTTACCGTGATTTACTGTAGCGGCTAATGTCGTGATCTGTTATAAGGGCTTCGGCCAATATATGTTGATGAGCAGCATGACTTCCATCTTGGAGTGTAGTGGTGTGGATTGATTGTAGAAATCCCCAATGGTGTGATCGGTTGGTACGGGGGCATGTAGCGGATGGAAACCTAGGCAATTTGGTTGGGTTTTACATATTATTTGTTTCCATGTAAATAAAATTATTATTATGTTTTATGAGGCCCAAATCTAGTGGTGCATGAGGGTTGCACACTGAGTCTCGCGACTCACCCAATTAAAGTAACCTTTCAGGTGACAATTAGTGCATCGAACCGGGCCAGAGTGGAGTGCAAGGTGGCCATGCAAAAGCACATGTGGATCCGGCGAAAAGTTTTCCTTTATTAGTTTTTTTTAGTATTCTATGTTATGGATTTAAACTACGTTGTAATAAGGCCATGGGCCAATAGTTTACATTTTTAATTTTATTATGGGCCTTTATTATTTATGCTCATTTTAATTTCTTTCAAAGACATGTAATTTAGTTTTGGGTTTTGATTATTAAGGCACATTTTATATAATTTTCATTTGGGTTTTCCGTCGACACGATTTGTTTTACAAAAATTTTCTTAGTGACATACCAGATCCGATCGTGGTGTTTGGGCTGGGTTTGGGGTGTACACAAATAATCATCAATAACTCACCTCAATCTCCATATAATGCAAAATGACATTAACATGCAGAAAATAAATGTTTCTCAAATCATAGAAATACAAATCAAAATTTTGAGTTATTCATTGTCGACTTTCTATTTTCCTTTCCTTCTCGATGATTTTCTGTCAACGTTATCTAGATAAAATCATAAAACATATAATATTTTCAAATTCCATTCAAATCAGAACCAATCACAAAATTAAGTAAATTTTACAACTTATTCAATTTAGTCCCTAAACCTGAGACAAACATTACTATCAACCCAAACCTTTGGATTGAAATCTGATTTCAAAATTACTCATTAGAGACCTTCTATTTCTTATTCTTCTGTAAGTCTCATCTCAATTTTACATTTTACTCAATTTTGTCTCTAATGTATGAAACTAACAATTAAGCTTTACAATTTAGCCATTTTCTTAAAATAAGTTGAATTTCCATCAATTTAACACCTAAATCATTCAATTCCCAATAATGGAATCTTTTAAAACTTAAAAAATTTTACAAATTGGTATATGGCTAGCTAATCAAGCTCCCATGACTTGAAATCTACAAAAATTACAAGAAAAGGACCTAAATGAACTTACCAATTTATGACCGGATGCTTCAAGATTGAAAGGTCTCTTTTGTTCAATAATGGTGGTTGGTTTAGGTGAAGAAGAAAGGTGTTTGGTTTTCTTAAGGTGTTTGGTTTTCTTTCCACCGAATTTTCACTTTTATACATGACTTAATGTTTGATTAATTTAGTTAATTATGTTTTACTTATAATTACTCTTGATTTCACTTATTTAGTTTAATAACATCATATCATCCACAAAACCTCAATTAAATATGGTTTAATTGCTATTTTGAACATCTGGTTAATTACAATTTAAGTCCCTAAGCCATTTTTGTAATGCCCCAAATTTGGGCCTAGAGGAATTGGGCCCAATGGGCCTTGGGAATAGGAGCGTTTAAAATTTTTGGGAAATGTGTAGCACTTATAATAATAATATTAAGGTATTGTCGGGATTATTTGAAGCCTTAGAGATAGGGGAGACCATAGGGAAATTTTTATTTTCTTACTTAGTGGACACTAGTCTTAGGCATGAGGCCTCTTAAGTTGATTAAGTGAAAATAAGACACAAATGAGCTTGTGGTCCAATGGCAAGTGGTGTTATATAGAGGCAATGAGGTGGCATGTGTAAAATCTGAAGAGGTCCAAGGTTCGAGCAGAAGGAGTGTATTTTGGAGTGTTTTATTTTGCATAGGTGGACGGTAAGAGTTGTGTTTGTTTTGTACTCTTGCCATGGAAGTTTGTAGTAAGCAGGACTGATGATATGGAGGAGATTTCGGATAAGATTAAGGTGTTATCAAGGAGAAAAGTTAGGAGCTAAGAAGTGTGAAGAGTTGGTGCCGTTTTGGGAAGTGGAGAGTGTATAAATTCAGCTTAGGAGGGTAGATGAGTGCCGTTTTGGGGGCTTTTAGGGGGTATTACGAATTTTCATTGTGGCTTTCGGCATTTGGAGAGTTTTGCAAATAGGTCAGTCTTTCTTTTCTTTGCCGAATTCATTGAAAGATTCGTTGGGTTCTATTATTTCTTCCTATTCTCCCCCTCAGCCGAATTCTTTCATTTGCCGAAAATAAAACCCATCATCCTTTTTGCCAAAATTCCCATTAGAGTTGTGTTCTTCTTCTTTCTCTGAAAGCTGAAATCCCCTAAAGCTGAATTTCTTTTTGTCGAATTCTCTCTTAGCCAAACCCCTCTATTGCCGAATTGCCAACATCTTCTCTTGTCGAAATTTCTATTTTTGCCAAACCCTTGTTGTTTCCTCCATCACAAACCGATTGTGATCCACTTTCAGTCAAGATTAAAAGCTGAATCTTGTGCGGTAGTTATCTAGGCCGCAAGATCTAAGGTTGGATTCAAGAAGTATTCGTTAACTCCCTTAGTACGCTTTTGTTAAAAGTCGATGGGTGATCTAATTTTTCATTATCGTTGATCTTGTATTGATAATGGTAAGGTTCGGAGATTGCAAGCGTGGTAGGATCATTAGCAAGGGTAAGTATACTCAAATCCGTTATGGTTGAAGTGAATGGCTGAATATGTGGATGACTTGTGTGGATTACGAGTCGCTCAGATTTTGATGGTGTACGTGTGAGTGCAGATCTAGGGAAAACTTGAGATTAGTAGCTAAGGAAAGGCTATTAGAACCCGATAGCACACGGTAAGGTTACGGTAAGGTTTCGGCTTTTGAGTAAATATTTTGATTAAGTATGAGTGGTTGATTAAAGGTTGATTTGTTGTAGGATCAAGGCTAAGGATAGGATAGCACATCGCAGTAACCAGGTGTGTATAAACACTACACACACGATATCGGCAATGCCGAAAAGCCAAAAGTGGCTAAATGGGCCTGGTGGGCCCTAAGGCTAAGATTGATGAAATGGTTTGGTTGGTTATTCAAATTGAATTAGCCATGCATGATACATGAATTGGATTTGTTTTGGGCCTAATGGACCGTAAGGGAGTGATTTGGGCTTGATGGGCTTATGAGGACGTAGACATGTATGTTAGGGTTTATGGACCTTAGGCCTAGTTTAAACAACTCTTAAATTCCATAAGACTTAATTTCTTTAATTAAACATGTCTGTGAACAAGTCGCTGGGTTAGGGTGTGGCAACGGGCATACGCATGTCTAGGATTGGATCTAGGGAGAGCTTGGTACTTAAGCGGCCCTAGTGGCCCACCTCCTCTTTTCTGGAATCCTACCTTGTGCGTAGTGTCTGTTCATTTTAGCTGCGAGGACTTGTTGATGGGCCAAAGTTCATAGCTAAAACCTGAAAGGGACCGGAATACCTTTGATTTGCGAAATTACCAAAATACCTTAGGATTGTAAAATTACTAAAATACCCCTATTTTGCGAGAGTACCAAAATACCCTATTTTGCGAAAGTACCAAAATACCCCTATTTTACAAAATTACCAAGATACCCTTATTACCCCTGGTTTGTAAAATTACCGAAATACCCCTAGTTTGCAAAATTACCGAAATACCCTTGGTTTGTAAAATTATCAAAATACCGCTGGGTAGTGAAATGATGAAAATACCCCTAGTTTGTAAAATTATCGAAATACCCCTAGTTTGTAAAATTACCAAAATACCCTTGGTTTGTAAAATTATTGAAATACCCCTGGTTTGTGAAATTATCGAATTAGCCTTGGTAGGTAAATTATTGAAATACCCTTGGTAGGTAAAATTATCGTTATACCCTCAGGGGTTGATTAGCGTGATTGTGTGTAGATCCTTAACACATAAGTATTGTTGTAATATATGTGTATGTTATTGGCTAAAAGCCGAAAAGAGAGGCTGTATGAACAATCGTATTACCCAGAAGGGGTAGGCAAGAGATGCCAGGTACGTAATCATAGAAACTTTTCTATGTGTATCGAAGCATGTGAAAGTATGAGATCTGTTTAGATGGCTTAATATTTTGATTCTTGTATGTATGTATGTATGCATGGGATGAGATTGATGGTTTGATTACGGAAGGGGAGCAGGTCGCGAGGCGATCGATGGTTTTGCCACATAGGTCACATAGTGATCGGTCTTTATGACAGGCAGCAAGGCTGTCGAATACTATAATGTATTACTGATGTCGCATAGCGATCGGTGGCTTTGCCACATAGGTCACATAGTGATCGATATGGTGCGTAGCGGATGGAGGGTTGATTGTAGAAATCCCCACGGTGTGATGGTTGGTACGGGGGTGTGTAGAGGATGGACTCTTAGGTTTTGGGATGGGCCATATTTCATGAATTATTTTGTTACCTTTGTGTATGGGCCAAGGCCCATAATGTGTTTGTGGGCCCAAGGCTTTTATGTGATTTCGGGATTTACACACTGAGTCTTTGTGACTCACCCTTTTATTTTTCCCACTTTTCAGATGAGTAGTAATTCATGGACATGGGAGCCGAGGCAGACTCGAGGGGCCATTAAGACTATTATCTACATAGACATTTTTTTCGATTTTGTTTTCATTTAAGTTTTAATTTTTGGGAATATTTTTTGTAATAAGACCTCCATAACTTAGGTTTCGAATTATTTCCTTTATGTTGGGTTTTTACAAACTTATGTTTTCTTTTCAGAGTCTTAAATATACATTGAAATGATAAATGGGCTTTTCAAACTCAGTCAACGCAAATATTAAAGTTATTTTTAAAATTTCACATTTAATTGATTATTTGGCTATAATAAACTAAATTTTTCCAAAACCCTTCAGAGTAAAGTTTTCAAGATTCAACCCGTAGCATACCAGATCCGGTCATAATGCATGGGCTGGGTTTGGGGTGTTACATTTTTGGTATCAGAGCCTAGGTTCGGGCTGTGAAATGGGCCTATTAATGTTTTAAAAATTTGTTAGGAATATTGAGAAAAATATTTTGGATGAAGATATGACCTTCGAGTCTAGCGGCACCCGATCCACGCAGGTAAGTATTCTAACTCTTGATGTGGTATGTATGTTGGGTTTGAATGGAAAAGTTTTATGTATGAGTGTTAAATATCTGTTTGCTTCTGCATTAGATATTTGATTATGTGAAAAGGTTCCAAGCTTAAGTTAGAAAGTGTATTACTGTTTTAGAATCAGAGTGCGCAGCGTGAGTGTAGTGTTGTAGGTTAGGATGTGCGACTGTTTCTATAGTTGGAAATTTCGGGGATAAAATTTCTTTAAGGAGGGTAGAATTGTAACGCCCCGAATTTGGGCCTAGAGGAATTGGGCCTAATGGGCCTTGGGAATAGGAGCGTCTAAAATTTTTGGGAAATGTGTAGCACTTAAAATAATAATATTAAGGTATTTTTGGGATTATTTGAAGCCTTAGAGATAGGGGAGACCATAGGAAAATTTTATTTTTCTTACTTAGTGGACCCTAGTCTCGGCGTGAGGCCTCTTAAGTTGATTAAGTGAAAATAGGACACAAATGGGTTTGTGGTCCAAAGGCAAGTGGCGTTATATAGGGGCAATGAGGTGGCGTGTAAAATCAAGAGGTCCAAGGTTCGAAGCAGGAGGAGTGTATTTTGGAGTGTTTTATTTTGCATAGGTGGACGGTAAGAGTTGTGTTTGTTTTGTACTCTTGCCGTGGGGAGTTTGTAGTAAGCAGGACTGATGGATGTGGAGGAGATTTCGGATAAGATTAAGGTGTTATCAGGGAGAAAATTTAGAAGCTAAGAAGTGTGAAGAGTTGGTGCCATTTTGGGAAGTGGAGAGTGTATAAATTCAGCTTAGGAGGGTAGATGAATGCCGTTTTTGGGGCTTTTAGGGGGTATTACGAATTTTCATTGTGGCTTTCGGCATTTGGAGAGTTTTGCAAATAGGTCATCTTTCTTTTCTTTGTCAATTCATTGAAAGGTTCGTTGGGTTCTATTATTTCTTCCTATTCTCCCCCTCAGCCGAATTCTTTCATTTGCCGAAAATAAAACCCATCATTCTTTTTGCCAAAATTCCCATTAGAGTTGTGATCTTCTTCTTTCTCTGAAAGCCGAAATCCCCTAAAGCCGAATTTCTTTTTGTCAAATTCTCTCTTAGCCAAACCCCTTTATTGCCGAATTGCCAACATCTTCTCTTGTTGAAATTTCTATTTTTGCCAAACCCTTGTTGTTTCCTCCATCACAAACCGATTGTGATCCACTTTCAGTCAAGATTAAAAGCCGAATCTTGTGTGGTAGTTATCTAGGCTTCAAGATCTAAGGTTGGATTCGGTAAGTATTCTGTTAACTCCCCTTAGTACGTTTTGTTAAAAGCCGATGGGCGATCTAATTTTTCATTATCGTTGATCTTGTATTAATAATGGTAAGGTTCGGAGATCGCAAGCATGGCAGGATCATTAGCAAGGGTAAGTATACTCAACACCGTTATGGTTGAAGTGAATGGCTGAATGTGTGGATGACTTGTGTGGATTACAAGTCACTCAGATTTTGATGGTGTACGTGTGAGTGCAGATATAGGGAAAACTTGAGATTAGTAGCTAAGGAAAGGCTATTAGAACCCGATGGCACACGATAAGATTACGGTAAGGTTTCGACTTTTGAGTAAATATTTTGATTAAGTATGAGTGGTTGATTGAAGGTTGGTTTGTTGTAGGATCAAGGCTAAGGATAGGATAGCACATCGCAGTAACCAGGTGTGTATAAACACTACACACACAATATCGGCAATGCCGAAAAGCCGGAAGTGGCTAAATGGGCCGGTGGGCCTTGAGGCTAAGATTGATGAAATGGTTTGGTTGGTTATACAAATTGAATTAGCCATGCATGATACATGAATTGGATTTGTTTTGGGCCTAATGGGCCGTAAGGGAGTGATTTGGGTTGATGGGCTTATGAGGACGTAGACATGTATGTTAGGGTTTATGGACCTTAGGCCTAGTTTGAACAACTCTTAAATTCCATAAGACTTAATTTCTTTAATTAAACATGTCTGTGAACAAGTCGCTGGGTTAGGGTGTGGCAACGGGCATACGCATGTCTAGGATTGGATCTAGAGAGAGCTTGGTACTTAAGCGGCCCTAGTGGCCCACCTCCTCTTTTCTAGAATCCTACCTGGTGCGTAGTGTCTGTTCACTTAGCCGCGAGGACTTGTTGATGGGCCAAAGTTCATAGCTAAAACCCGAAAGGGACCGAAATACCCTTAATTTGCAAAATTACCAAAATACCCTCAAATTACAAAATTCCTAAAATACCCCTGTTTTGCGAAAGTACCAAAATACCCCTGTTTTGTGAAAGTACCAAAATACCCCTATTTTACAAAATTACCAAGATACCCTTATTACCCCTGGTTTGTAAAATTATCGAAATAACCTGGTTTGCAAAATTATCGAAATACCCTTGGTTTGTAAAAATATCAAAATACCTCTGGGTAGTAAAATGACAAAATACCCTTGGTTTGTAAAATTATCGAAATACCCCTAGTTTGTAAAATTACCAAAATACCATTGGTTTGTAAAATTATCGAAATACCCCTGGTTTGTGAAATTAACGAATTAGCCTTGGTAGGTAAATTACTGAAATACCCTTGGTAGGTAAATTACTGAAATACCCTTGGTAGGTAAAATTATCGTTATGCCCTCAGGGGTTGATTAGTGTGATTGTGTGTAGATCCTTAACACATAAGTATTGTTGTAATAGATGTGTATGTTATGGGCTAAAAGTCGAAAAGAGAGGCTATATGAACAGTCGTATTACCCGGAGGGGTAGGCAAGAGATGCCAGGTACGTAATCATAGAAACTTTTCTATGTGTATCGAAGCATGTGAAAGTATGAGATCTGTTTAGCTGGCTTAATATTTTGATTCTTGTATGTATGTATGCATGGGATGGGATTGATGGTTTGATTACGGAAGGGGAGCAGGTCGCGAGGCGATCGGTGGCTTTGCCATATAGGTCACATAGTGATCGATCTTTATGATGACGACAAGAAGGCATTAATACTATAATGTATTACTTAGGTCACATAGCGACCGGTGGCTTTGCCACATAGGTCACATAGTTATTGATATGGTGTGTAGTGGATGGAGGGTTGATTGTAGAAATCCCCACGGTGTGATGGTTGGTACGGGGGTGTGTAGAGGATGGACTCTTAGGTTTTGGGATGGGCCATATTGCATGAATTATTCTTGCCTTTGTGTATGGGCCAAGGCCCATAATGTGTTTAGGGCCCAAGGCTTTTATGTGATTTCGGATTTGCACACCGAGTCTTTGTGACTCACCCTTTTATTTTTCCCACTTTTCGATGAGCGAGAGTTCGTGGACATGGTAGCCGAGGCGGACTCAAGGGCCATTAAGACTATTATCTACATAGACATTTTTTTGGTTTTGTTTTCATTTAAGTTTTAATTTTTGGGAATATTTTTTGTAATAAGGCCTCCATAACTTAGGTTTCAATTATTTCCTTTATGTTGGGTTTTACAAACTTATGTTTTCTTTTCAAAGTCTTAAATATAAATTGAAATGATAAATGGGCTTTTCAAACTCAGTCAATGCAAATATTAAAGTTATTTTCAAAATTTCACATTTAATTGATTATTTGGCTATAATAAACTAAGTTTTTCCAAAACCCTTCAGAGTAAAGTTTTCAAGATTCAACCCGTAGCATACCAGATCCGGTCATCACGCATGGGTTAGGTTTGGGGTGTTATAATTTTCTAATTAAAACTCTACAATGGTTGGACTTTACAATTAGTCCCTGAGCATTAATTAACCAAAATTTTGACTAAATTGATTATCCAATTTTCAATTAATCTATAATATAACTCCGTACATATGTTTATTTAATATTTACAAACTTAATTTATGGAAAGAGATCACAAAACCTCAATTCCGATATTATTAAAAATCGGGTCGTTACAAGTCTCCCTCTTTGACCTTCGCCAGACGTACGAACGTCTATACTGGAAATATTGCAAAAAAAAAAAGAAAAAAAGAAGAAGAGATAATTAATATAACAATGTTGTTCACAAGTGTATGGGTCAAATTGTAATATAGTAAAGAATGTTACAAAGAAACACTTCGGGAAGCATTCCGAGGATCGTACTCAAGGGAGGTTGAATTAAACTTAAATTAATTTTCTACACTAAAAGGTTAAATAGTACAAATCTAAAATTATATTATGAATAAAAAAATTAAAAATGAAATAAATTATCTAAAATTAAGACAACCAAACAACAATTGAAATTAAATCGAGTTAAGCAGACAAAAGATTAACTCACTTCAATGTTCCTCGTTAACTTCAGAACTCAGATTTTATTGAGTTAGCAATTAATTAATCAGTTATTATCTATCAGCCTCTAACTAATTAACTAATCGACCAATGCATGCTTATCTCTTGACTTCACTTTCTTATCAGGATAAATTATGATTTACTCGGTAAACTTATCTCTCGATCTTGTTTATCCTAAATTACTTCCTAGGGTCGTCACTTCCTAGGCTTTAATTGCGCATAATTTAAACCAACTAACTTAGATCTAAACCCTAATTCATCCGTTAATTAGTCACACATTTGTTTATTAATCTGCCTAAGGAAATTAGCCACTCATAGATCTAGATGCAATAATCTCTAAACTCATATTCGACATACAAAATAGTAAATTAAATAAAAGAAGGGAATAAGAAAATAAATCCGTTTTGATGTCAATTTGTGCACGAAAGCGTGATTTCCTTCAACAGTTGCAAAGATAATTTTTATTGCTAGTGGAAAACGAAAAGAAATAAATAAAAACTAGTTAATTGAAAGCTTGGATTGAAATTGAATCCAAGTTAGACAAGAACAAAAACTATTTTTATAACTAAACTGGAAGAAAATAAAAACCTAAAACTAACTAAGTGGCTCACTTGGCCAAGCCCTCCTAAAATGAGACTAAACATATCTATTTATAGAGTTTTTTATTTAACCCAATTATGGTTGATTAGCAGCCCAAAAATCTTATTACATTACATTGTGTGGACTAAAATACCCATAATTAAAATTTCTAATCATCGTCCAGTGTCGCGACACCACCGGGTCAGTGTTGCAACACTGCCATTCAAATAGGAATATTATGGCTTCGAAGTCTAGTGTTGCGATACCATTCCTTGGTGTCGCAATGCTACAGTCATCATTTGTCTTCTAAGCCCGAAAACAGTCTCCTACAAACTAAATGAAGCTGTTAAATCATCTTTAGGCCTGTATTGGCCCATAAGGTCATAGCATACTCAAAATTGCGTAAAATACTTATTTTGCATAATTTGAACCTAAGATAATAAAAATCGAAAACAATATAAAATATATAAAAACACTCAAAAAAAAAGCTCTTTAAGTGCCGAAAAGACCCTAATTTTCCACAATGAATTATGACAGATCTCATTGCCTTTTTCGATTCCCAGGTTGCTTCTCCCACGCTATGACTGGGCCACAGAACTTTCACTAGAGGCTCACATTTGTTTCTCATCTCTTCCACTTCTTGAGCCAGGATTTCTACCGCTTCTTCTTCATACTATAGATTAGACTAAACTTCAATTGCCTCAATCAGTATAACATGAGATAGATCAGACCGGTATCGTCGGAGCATAGTTACATGGAATAAATCATAGATCTTTTACATGCAACTGATCCAACTCTTTTGATGCTCTCATATGGCCTGATACACTTTAGACTCAATTTTCCCTTGCGACCAAAATGCGAGATCGTTTTCCACGGAGAAACTGTTAGAAATAACTTATCACCTACTAAATATTAAATATCTCTTCATTTCAAATCCACGTAAGAACTCTCTCTAAACTCTCACTATATAAAAAGAGTATGGGTAATTATTCTCACATACTTGTATTCAAGAAAATTTGTAGAGAGAAAAGTCTCTAAAGAAATGTAACACCCTTTACCCATAATCCCCGCTGGAATCGGGTACGAGGCGTTACCGTACAAATCTACCTGACTACCGCTTAGGCTCAATGCCACTATTTCCCTTAAGATACCACAACAACCTCATTCCCGCCTTACGAGACCTCACTCGTACCTAAGAGGGCTCTCGAGACTATATCGGGAACTCTTACGATCCGTAAAATTTTTTCCCTTCTAAACCGGGATTACACTCCTGTGTACATTTCACACGCCCATGTAAAATGAAGGCATGCCCGTGTACCCTCACAACCTACCCATGTCTTCCACCCGTGGTCGACACTGACTAATTTCACACGGCCTGGACATGCCCGTGTCTTCAAACCGTGGGAAGCTACTGACTTGATCCACACGGCCTGGGCACACGCCCATGTCCTTACCGTGTGCCTTACATGGTTCATGCAGACGGCTGTGGGATCTACCCGTGGCCTATTCTAATTAATAATAATAAGGTGTAGGGTTAACACGGCCTAGACACACGCCCGTGTGTTTACCCGTGTGGGCACATGAAGGCTATCTACCAAGCCTTATGCCATTCACACTTGCATACATTCATAACTTATCACATAATTTCACATAGCATTAACATTACTCTTGAAATAAAACATTTGATTATAAAAGATTAAGGTTTTCATCCCATAAACTAGGGAGACTAATTCCCATATAATTACAAACAACTTGAGCCATCATCTATGGCTGTACACAATCAAGATATAAACTCTCTTGGGCCAACACAATTTGACTACATCAACAAGGACTTGATCAAACTTAAGTACTAGCCCTATACATGCCATGACTCATAAGGACTTGATACCCCATACCAAGCATCTGCCGATAGTGTGAAAACATCTCTGGCGGCCTCCAACCCAAGCTAGTTAAAATAACCTACAAGAGATGGGAAAAGAAAAGGAGTAAGCAATAATGCTTAGTAAGTTCATCTGCATAACTGATAAATATTGATATTCATTAAATATGGATAACTACCAGGTATTACACTAGGTTTTTCCAATTAACTCATGGTTGCTTACTCAACCACTCTTGAAGCTTACTCATTCTATCTCTTACCACATTCTTACCGTGCCACAAGCCAATTGCACGTTTAACTAGCATACATTCCTACACTGATTGTCATGTAATTTCATAAAACAATACATCAAGCATTATCAATAAACTACTCATCTCTCGGTGGCTTCGAACTTAGCCCCCCATTAACTCTCTAATAAGGTGGTCTCGCACACAGCCCACCAATTATTATACTTATGGTCTTTTCGCACTTAGCACACCAATCATTTATAAGTGATGGTATCGCATACAGCCCATCGATTATTAGTTACTCAGGTGGTAACGCACACAGCCCACCAATAATAATATGGTAGATGGTATCGCACACAGCCCATCATTACCATCAGTAAGATATCCACTCAGCCACTTCCCTCAATAACGTAATCACATAGTTAATTCACCTAGCTATTTCACACACAGTTAGTCCACATAGTCAATATCTTAGTGGCTTTGCACTTAGCCTACCATAATCAATTAACAAGATGTTATCGTACTTATCTTTCCATCTAGCATTATTACAACACATGCACAACTCTACCACTTTTACTCTACTTGAGCCACATAGATTCTCAATCAATATCAACCATGCATCCAATATCAAATTCTACTACATTCATTCCACTCAAGAGTTTATCATATATCGAATCCATCTCAATACAGTTCTATCACATACTAGTGCTTCTCGTGGTACAACCACTTACATTCAACATCCCCGTTAAATCATTCAACTTATTACATAACTCTCTTGAGTTTCATACACATAGTTCTCATTAACATCACACCCCAATAGGTTCTTACATACTTTAACATGTCGATGCCATGACCCCGGCAAGGTCTCATACAAAAGATCACATCGTTGCCACGTCCTTGACATGGTCTTACATGAAACCTTAACTAACATCGTTTTATACTATTTACATCCCTTACTATTCTTATATTCAATTCTCCTGACATCTCATCAATTGGCATTTCAACATTTATTGAGTATATATATACATTCCATACAATATCGAATATTAAACTAGCTCGTACGTCCTTACAACAATTGCACATGAACTTACCTCGATGCTGAAATAGCCGAAAATGATTATTTGCCCACATCTCTCTTTTTATCCGTTCTAGGTCCAAAACTCGATTTCTTTGATCTAAAACAATGAAATATACTGATTTATTCATTTATAAATCATAAAATACCATAATACACTCTTTAGGCAAAAATGACCATTTTGCCCCCATACTTTGGCAAAATTATGATTTTGCCCCTAGGCTCGTAAATAAATTTTCATCACATTTTCTTGTTAAATAAGCCTAGCTGAACATTTAATCCTCCCATAACTATCTCAAATTCCAACTATTTCATGCTTAAATGAACAAATTACAACCTTTGCATTTTAGCCCAAATTAGGTGTTTTCACCACAACACCTTTCACAAAAGTTGTTTATCATCATCCTACCATTCATTTTCTTCCATAAAACTCAACAACCAGCATAAAATCTATCATGGTAAGCCCCTAGAATTTCAACCATGTTGCAATATAGTCCCCCCATTAGCTAGATTAAGCTTTGGGGACTCCAAAAGTACAATTTTTATCAAGAAAAGTCATCAAAATAACTTACTTGTGTGGAATAAAGCTTGCTGAAATTTTGAGCTCTCAAACATCCCGCCATGGCTGATATTTTCGGTGGAGAAGGGAAGAAAAATAGAAAGATGATTGCTTTTTACCTATTCATCTTATTTTATTCATTTATTCCACCAACTTTGACCAAATTAAAAGTTCTTGTCCCCTCTTGTCTACATGGTGGCCATCACATTCAATATAGTCTAATTGCCCTTTAAATACCTCCAATTAATAACCCATAGCCATTTGGTGCCTCTAGCAAATAAAATAGAACTTTCGCTCTTTATGTAATTTAGTCTTTTTTCGCGATTAAGCATGAAATCACTAAAATTGAAACACCAAAATTTTCATACATCTTTATAAACATGTTATAACTCATAACATAACATGAAAATAATTTTATCAAACCTCGAATTAGTGATTTCGAAATCATTGTTTCAACTAGCCCCTAAATCGGTCATTACAATTCTCCTTAGGATTTTCGTCCCCAAAATCGTCAAGGAGTTGCTACTATCATTCTTAGAATATTTCCATAAACTCTTCAAAATCACAAATTCATTTCCACAAGTTTCCTTTGTCAACAATCTTTAAGTTATCATACACAAGGTCGAAGTACCACTTGCAACTTAGATATTTCTTCCTCTAGGGCATACACTGAATGATCCACTAATTTGGAACTCTGCACATGTCCAAATGATTCATTTGGATCCTTACTGGTTGATTTACTACAATTCGAATAACATTATTCTTCTAGGAAATTTTATCAAACCGAATTTAAAATCTATAAGGTTTTATCTCACTTCCTCATCAAAGCATTCACCAACCGTAATAGTCTCAACTTGTACGCTTTGGAAACTCAGCTTCTAGTGGTCAACTACTTCTGAACATAAACTCAATCATATCATAAAATGTACTCTATTGCCAAAACATTTATGCTCGTAACTGTACTTCCTTATTCTTACATTAGCAGATATGCTACTATATCCCATACCAAAGCTTTTGTATAAGTTCTGGCTTTCTCATCATTCCAATTCTATCTCGAGGAAAACATCAACAACAGAAATTTTATCCAACATGGATCTTTCATCCAGACATCTGTGCTATGTATATTATTTGAGAACTATTACACTAACTATACACACCATTGCAATAGTTCAAGCCATTTCCACTATTTTATTTCAAATCTTTTGCAGCATAAAACACTCCCACTCATTAAAATTTAGAAAATACACATCAAGTTTCCCATAAATCATTTCATAACACCTAACTCACAACGCAATCACGAAAGTGATCATCTCAGGATCACTAACCGGTCAACTCTTTCTTCGATTCAGACTGAATTCAGTACTGGAACTTTCAATTAGTAGTTCCTTCTATAGCTTTCAACTCAACCATCATGGTTTGAACACTTTGATGAGCATATCTTTGTATTATGCTTCCTACTCACGCACACATAGAATTTTATTCTCTTCATTGATTCACGTGCCAATATACATAGAACTTGAATAATATCTCGGTACGTTAAACTACTCTTTTCTCCATACAAAGAACATATCTTAAGCACATTCTCACCCAAGTTTCTCTTGCTATGCTAATCTAAAACCTTTACTATCGTCATATCTCACAATAGCAGGGACATCTCTATCAAATTCATTAACTCTGTTTGGCTTACCCGAAACTCATCCCTCAACGTGAAACTCACGATTACACTCATTATACTAGAATCGTCACAAACTTCCTCCTCAAAGTACCCGAATAAGGTTACGAGGAGATAAAGGAATGTCAATTCCAATTACTAAATCGACAACCATTTAATCTGATTTCACAATCAGCAAATATTCTCACATGATTTCGATTCATGAAATAAACAACTACATCATCCCTGAAAGGCGAAAGATATTTACACGTAATACTTAAAGAGATCATTATAATCCATACAACTATGGTTATCATAATTGAACACTCTCACAATTCAAACATTGTTTCCTTAACCATTTCATCCTCAAACTCCTTAACAAGTCCTTACTTTAATGAACATCAATTTAAGAGATCTCGATAAACATACACTTCGGACCTCCTACTCACCTGAGTCAAATAGCCTAGGCTAACTTTCTCTTTGTTTTTAACATTGCATAAGCAATACAATCATCAAAGCATTCAGACATACTCATTTACAATTGCCTCTAATGAGCACATACAGTGCCACACTCTGTACTCATTTCCTTGCGACTCGTTCACGAGTGCCTGTATTCACTCATTCACATGACTTTAGTACAATTCTCTATTTTACCTTTAGACTTATCTATCTATCCCAATGATCACCAGGGATACAAAAAAAATGCATAATATCATCATTAATACAAATTTAAAGCCAATGCCACATTCTATAGGTGATCTTCTATGGAATCACTTCTAAATGCCAATGCCAATGCCATATTCAAAATATGGTCTTATATAGACTGCCACATCGAGTATCGATGCCATATTCAAAATATGGTCTTATACGATTATCATATTCATTACCGATGCCATATTACAGATATGATCTTATACGGGACCTTATCTATCCCATATCTCCCTGATAACCTTTTAATTTTAGTCCTCTAGGACTTCAACCTGATATTTAACAATAGTTACTCTATCTAGTAGAGTTTTATGTATCAATGTGATACAAAGCATTCCCATAATGCTAACATAAATACTGTGTTAATCACATACAAACTTACTCAAATTGACTCTTATAACATCTCATCATAATTCGATAGTGGTGAGGAGGGTGAGGTCACTGAGCCCCTTAACTTGACTCTCGTGACTACATACATAAGATTTAAATTTTCATCATCAATGAAATATCATCATAGTCACACAACTCATCCCAAGTAAGTTTTCACATTCATCATGCTACATTTATTTCTATCCTTCATACTTCGGAATAGTGATTTCAATTACTCAAGTTCCACATTACTATCTACTTGAGTGATCAACATTTACCTCTACTTTCTCTTGCCGTCACTTATCAATTAAAGAATGTCTTATGGGTTTGAGTATGTCATTTACTTGGTTGCCACAGTCCAACTATGGTCTTACTCGTATCACAGTATCTTAGCCCAGCTATTTCTTTACGTATCGTCACGATGCCAAAGCCTCACTATGGTATTACACGAACTCTCATATCAACACCAATGCCATATCCCAGATATGGTCTTACATGAATTCTCGTCTAGGTACCGATGCCATGTCCCGGATAGGGTCTTATACTTCTACTTATACCTCTTTGAATTTCATCAATGCATAAGAGCATTACAATTACCTCATTATCACCTACAACATTATTGAATTTAGCTCGGTTGAGAACCATCCTTGTCTTAACAAAACAATCTTGTTAGTGCCGGGAGACATCACACTATCACAGTCCACCTATGGCATGTATAGCTAGACTCTTACTCACGCTAGGTTAGTCTGAGAACTGACTAAATCATGTTCTGATACCACTAAATGTAACACCCCTTACCCGTATTCCTCGCTGGAATCAGGTACGAGTGTTACCGTACAAATCTACCTGACCGCCACTTAGGCTCAACACGACTATTTCCCTTAAGATACCACAACAACCTCATTCTCGCCTTATGAGACCTCACTCATACCTACAAGGGCTCTCGAGACTATATCGGGAACTTTTACGATCCGTAAAATTTCTTTCCCTTCTAAACTGGGATTACACACCCGTGTACATTTCACACGCCCATGAAAAATGAAGGCATGCCCGTGTACCCTCACAACCTGCCCGTGTCTTCCACCCGTGGTCGACACTGACTAATTTCACACGGCCTGGACACGTCCATGTCTTCAAACTGTGGGAAGCTACTGACTTGATCCACACGGCCTGGGCACACCCCCATGTCCTTACCGTGTGCCTTATACGATTCATGCACACGGTCGTGAGATCTACCCGTGGCCTATTCTAATTAATAATAATAAGGTGCAGGGTTAACACGGCCTAGACACACGCCCGTGTGTTTACCTGTGTGGGCACATGAAGGCTATCCACCAAGCCTTATGCCATTCACACTTGCATACATTCATAACTTATCACATAATTTCACATAGCATTAACATTACTCTTGAAATAAAACATTTGATTATAAAAGATTAAGGTTTTCATCTCATACACTAGGGAGACTAATTCCCATATAATTACAAACAACTTGAGCCATCATCTATGGCTATACACAATCAAGACATAAGCTCTCTTGGGCCAATTCAATTTGACTACATCAACAAGGACTTGATCAAACTTAAGTACTAGCCCTATACATGCCATGACTCATAAGAACTTGATACCTCATACCAAGCGTCTGCTCGATAGTGTGAAAACATCTTTGGCGGCCTCTAACCCAAGCCAGTCAAAATAACCTATAAGAGATGGGAAAAGAAAAGGAGTAAAAATAATGCTTAGTAAGTTCATCTGTATAACTGATAAATACTGATATTCATTAAATATGGATAACTACTAGGTATTACACTGGGTTTTTCCCATTAACTCATGGTTTCTTACTTAACAACTCTTGAAGCTTACTCATTCTATCTCTTACCACATTCTTACCATGCCACAAGCCAATTGCTCATTTAACTAGCATACATTCCTGCACTGATTGTCATGTAATTTCATAAAACAATACATCAAGCATTATCAATAAACTACTCATCTCTCGGTGGCTTCGGACTTAGCCCCCCATTAACTCTCTAATAAGGTGGTATCGCACACATCCCACCAAGTATTATACTTATAGTGTTTTCGCACTTAGCATACCAATCATTTATAAGTGATGGTATCGCACACAACCCATCGATTATTAGTTACTCAGGTGGTAACACGCACAACCCACCAATAATAATATGGTAGATGGTATCACACACAACCCATCATTACCATTAGTAAGACATCCACTCAGCCACTTCCCTCAATAACGTAATCACATAGTTAATTCACCTAGCTATTTCACACACAGTTAGTCCACATAGTCAATTTCTCGGTGGCTTTGTACTTAGCCTACCATAATCAATTAACGAGAAGTTATCGTACTTATCTTACCATCTAGCATTATCACAACACATGTACAACTCTACCACTTTTACTCTACTTGAGCCACATAGATTCTCAATCAATATCAACCATGCATCCAATATCAAATTCTACTACATTCATCCCACTCAGGAGTTTATCATATACCGAATTCATCTCAATATAGTTCTATCACATACTAGTGCTTCTCGTGGTACAACCACTTACATTCAACATCCCCGTTGAATCATTCAACTTATTACATAACTCTCTTGAGTTTCATACACATAGTTCTCATTAACATCACACCCCAATAGGGTCTTGCATACTTTAACATGTCGATGTCGTGACCCCGACAAGGTCTCATACAAAATATCACATCGTTGCCATGTCCTTGACATGGTCTTACATGAAACCTTAACTAACATCATTTCATACTATTTACATCCCTTACTATTCTTATATTCAATTCTCCCGACATCTCATCAATTGGCATTTCAACATTCATTGAGTATATATATACATTCCATACAATATTAGAATATTAAACTAGCTCGTACGTACTTACAATAATTGCACATGAACTTACCTCGATGCCAAAATAGCCGAAAATGATTATTTGCCCACATTTCTCTTTTTATCCGTTCTAGGTCTGAAACTCAATTTCTTTGATCTAAAACAATGAAATATACTGATTTATTCATTTATAAATCATAAAATACCATAATACACTCTTTAGGCAAAAATGACCATTTTGCGCCCATACTTTGGCAAAATTATGATTTTACCCCTAGGCTCGTAAATAAATTTTCATCACATTTTCTTGTTAAACAAGCCTAGCTGAACATTTAATCCTCCTATAACTATCTCAAATTCCAACTATTTCATGCTTAAATGAATAAATTTCAACCTTTGCATTTTAGCCCAAATTAGGTGTTTTCACCACAACACCTTTCACAAAAGTTGTTTATCATCATCCTACCATTCATTTTCTTCCATAAAACTGAAAAACCATCATAAAATCTATCATGGTAAGTCCCTAGACTTTCAACCATGTTGCAATTTAGTCCCCCCATTAGCTAGATTAAGCTTTGGGGACTCCAAAAGTATAATTTTTATCAGGAAAAGTCATCAAAATCACTTACTTGTGTGGAATAAAGCTTGCTGAAATTTTGAGCTCTCAAACACCCCACCATGGCTGATATTTTTGGTGGAGAAGGGAAGAAAAATAGAAAGATGATAGCTTTTTACCTATTCATCTTATTTTATTCATTTATTCCACCAACTTTGACCAAATTAAAAGTTCTTGTCCCCTCTTGTCTACATGGACGGCCATCACATTCAATATGGTCTAATTTCCCTTTAAAGACCTCCAATTAATAACCCATAGCCATTTGGTGCCTCTAGCAAATAAAATAGAACTTTCAAACTTTATGCGATTTAGTCCTTTTTCGCGATTTAGCATGAAATCGCTAAAATTAAAACACCAAAATTTCCATACATCTTTATAAACATGTTATAACTCATAACATAACATGAAAATAATTTTATCAAACCTCAAATTAGTGATTCTGAAATCATTGTTCCGACTAGCCCCTAAATCGGGTTGTTACAAGAAATTATTTCAAAAAATTTCTGGAGATATTTTTTGTTATTTACAACTTGATCTTAGGAGTTTTGAGAAATTGTGAAATTTCCCCACTGGTAATTTTTTGAAATTTTTATGATTCGAAGTGAGCCCACACTCTGTAGACGTGAGCTTGAGGATAACAAAAAAGACCACTCGGTCGAAGCGTTTATCCTCGACGAATAAAAAATGTGTGAATTTTGATTAAGTGTTTATTACTTTAGATAACACAACCAATTTCTTTTTTTGGAAAAAAAATTTAAACTCTGGTTTTCTCTTAAACCTATTTTCCATTGCGTTTTCCAAACTCAATCTTCTAAGAAATAAATGGTTTCCAAATCATAGAAATACAAACTGAAATTTTAAGTTATTCATCGTCGACTTTCGATTTTCCTTTACCTCTCAACGGTTCCGTGTCAAAGTTAGCTAAATAAAATAATAAAACATAATATTGTCAAATTCCATTCAAATCAGAACCAATCACAAAATCAAGCATATTTTACAATTTATTCAATTTAGCCTCTAAACACGGGACAAACATAATTTTCAATCCAAAGCCTCAGGTTGAAATCCGATTTCAAAATTACTCATTAGAGACATCTTATTTCTATGATTGTATAATTGTGGAGACTGTAAAAAATGAATTCCTAATAAAAAATAAATTTGTAGATAAAAATTAGTAGGTTGAATACATAGAGACCGATGATAATTCTACTTCTTCAATAAAAATAAATAAAATAAAGATGGGACTTTTAAAAAAACTTAAATTTACAACTAAAATTAAAGAAAACTTAAATTTAAAACTAAATTTAAAACTTAGCAAGAAAAAACAATAATTAAAAGGTTGAGAGAAAATAAATAAGAAGAAGCTCTAGTTAAAGGTAAAATCTTCGTTTGATTTAAGAGTTCAATCATCGATGCAAAGATAAATTTTAGTGTTCTAATAAACTAGTTATATTTGTTGATGTCGTGCCTAGCAACCAATCTTTCCTTACCATTTCGATAACCAAGGACAACCTGTTTGAAATTATTTTCCATACCAATAAACTACCTTATAACTTCACGTTTATGTTTAGTTTAACGACAACATTAAGGTCGAGAGAGACTTAGCTCTAACCAACATACAAAGACTAGTGAGGTTCATTTAAGTTATATTACATGCCTACATAGCATAGAATGCATATCTCCATCAGACACACCTATGGTGTTCATCACAAATATTTGAATCAATTAAAAATTACAAATTTAATAATTCTAATGGACAATAAAAATATTTTAAGCAATTGAATACGATCCTTATATTCAACAAACACGAATATTTGTAATTAAACCAAAAGACATGCAAAACTAAAGAATAAAGAAAAGATTAAGAACAAATAGATCTCAAAAATTTGTAAAATCAAACTTTGAAATTCATTTTACTAGATAAACATGTTTATCCATCTTTAGAATAAAAAGCGTGAAAATAATAAGTTTGCAATAAGTTAAAAGTTCAATGCAATCAAAAGTTGTCTAACCTTCTTAAAAATATCCTATTTATAAAATTTATTTGACCTAAATTAGGGCTATAATATTTGGTTAGAATTTAATATTTGAAAAAAGAAAAAAACAACCTTGGGTCTCGAGTCAAAACAACGAAGAAATCTTGTGTCATGCAAACTTGGCATCGTGGCTCAGCAACACGATGCTGAGGCTTACGGGGGTTGTGAGATTGGGTGCTGAGCAAGGAGCTGGGCGTACGGGCAGTTGAGGTTGGGATGCCGAATCTAGGTTGAGAAATTGAGTCTAGATGAGTGGAATTGTACTATCCACGCTAAGGAGTAGATGCTTTGGGTTGTGGCCCACTCGTCCTCATACGAGCCTTTCTATAATCGTTCAATTTCACTCCAAATAATTCTCAATATTGCATCCGAAGCTCGTATGTACCTAATGTTAGAGTATTCCCAAGACCAATCATGAGATGATTGTAATCACATACTCGTTTTACCTTGTTTGTTAATATAAGACATTGCGATTGTTATTTTGATTTCTTTTCTATGTGTATAAATAAACTAGCTAATTATAAAGTCCTAAGAATAATATGATTATTCTTAAAAAGGTCCTTAGTTGAGTAATATTGTGAGCTTGGACAATGATAATGCATTGAGACTAATGTGTAGTTGATTGATGACAAAGTGTTGTCATTGACATAGGGATGTCAAAATCAATACATGAGTATGTGTTAGAGAACAACATACTGGACTGACTTGCCATGCGTATGTTTCTTGGACTATTATGTAATAGTCACAAATATTACTTATAGTGATAACTATGTATATGATCCTTGGACTTGAGATCATCATTGTTTCAACATCGCGAGTCGTATATTTTAATACAGTCAAACGTATACCGTAACAGATTGTACCATAAAGACTGATGTTAGATATACCACAATCCATGTTGTAACACCCCAAACCCAGCCCAAACACCACGACCGGATCTGGTATGTCACATGGAAATATTTAAAAAAAAAACTTCGTGATCATCTGAAATAAAATGTTAAAATCTCTTTCCAAAACTTCTAGATCAGTAGTTCGTCTGAAAACTCCGTGTTCTTTTTCAAAAAAATTGTGATTAGCCCCTTTCTTTGCAGTTAGGTGACATTTGAAAACACTTGACGTCTCATTATGTTAACTCGAGATTTGTTGTCTAGTTTCGTTTATCAAATCATTGGTTATGTTGTGAGAAAAGCTTTTATTTACATTTTTATAAAGAAATCATTTTACCACATAATTTATAATTAAAGTGTCTAAAGTTTTAAAACTAAAATAAACCAAAATATTAGTGGCCACCTCGAAGTCTGCTCTGGCCCAAATCCAAGAACTAAGAATCACCTACAAAAGTTTAAGCAGAAGGGGTGAGTCACATGGACTCATTGTGCAATTATCTCACATAAACCACAACTGGGCCTAAGTTCCCATATTTCAATCGGCCAAAGCCCAACCAATATAGCATAACAACTAGTCAATATGATAAACCCCACCCATCCTAATATTCCATCCTCTACACTCCACTCCATATATCCAACCTCAGCACTCCTGTGGGGATTTCTATAATCAACCCTCCATCCTCTACACTCCTCTTTGGCAGTCATGCTGACAATCATGCTGCTCAAAGCCCATATAATGTGGCCTAGCCATTGATATAATGTGACCAAGTCATCGATATACAATATGGCACCAAGCCATCATAATAGTGTGACAAAGTCACCGATAAACAATGCATCTTCACATAATTATCATTTCCCAAATCCCATGCACATGCAAACATAGTGAAATGAACACATCATATAACATCATACATAAATTATATAGAGCACATGCACATTCATGCTAACGATAGTAAGTATAAGGCGTATATAAGAATAACTAACCTGGTGTTACGGTTTTACCCTCCATGGGTAACTCAAAAGCCATTACCGAATTTTCGGCTTTCAACCAACACATATACCATTAATTAATATATCAAACAAAAGAAGGCGTGGGAACTACACACCTGTAAACGTGAAGGATAAGACTCTCGATATCATCGATATTCTAAGAAGAAGAAACAATCGCAATCTACCTATCCCAAGCAGATGTCGGCTCCCTACCACACCCTGGCGAAAAGTCTCGAACCGTTGATACTGCACGCTTTCTAAACATAGGAATCGAGATTACAGTTCCACTCACCTCCTTAGCTTGACTGACATCCGTATCAATGAAAGGATATTGATCAGGAAACTGAGTTAAGGCATTGAAAAAGAAAGAGAGAATAGATACCCAAATCGAAGAAGTTCCTTACCTTGATTAACAGAAACCGAATGTTAAGAGGCTTGGCCTAAGAAACCAGAGGAGTCCCTAATCAACTCCAAGTTAGAGCCGATTCACAAGAATAAAATAAAGGAAGTGGCTTTTCGGCCAAACAAATCGATAAAGACCCCTTTCCATACATTCATCCACATCCAACTTACCAAGATTCTCTCGAAAGTAGGCCACATGATGAAGAGATGATGGAGGTATGCCCCTCTACAATCGGTCAGTGCCCAAATAAGTGAGTCAGAAACTTCGGTTTAACCAAACCATAGAGAGAAAGAAAAAGAACGAGAAGAAAAGAGAAGAAGGCTCCTTACCGAAACAAGAGTATGATGAATGGAAAGTCTATATTCAGTATTAGCAAAGTCAATAGAAAGGGTGCCTACACTTGACGCAAAAAAAGGATTTGGCTTTCACAAAATATGAAATAAAGAGGAAAAGAGAGAGCATAAAAACAAAGAATGAGATTCGGCTATGGCACTTACAGGTTCGGTTATGAAGGGGAAGCAAATAGCAATTAGAATAGGGAGATTTGGCTATGAAGCGAAACAACTAGCAAATGGAGGAAGAAGAAAAAAAGAAAGCACAAGAACCACTCTAATATTTGCCCACTTTTCAAAGAACAAGAAAATGAAAGATGATGCAAAAAGGTGTTTTGGTTTTTGGTAGGAGAGAAATGAAGAAAAAGTTCCAAAATGGAAAAGAGAAAAGAGAGTGTTTCTAAGATTGATTTGGCTACACTATACTCAAAATGGCCACTTGAAGAAAACGGCACACCCTTATGACCAAAACTGCTCAACAAAAATGCCTAAGAGCTACCAATCAAGGTTCGTCCCCCACGCAGCCAAGCTAAACCGTCCACACACCCCCAAACCATCCCAAATTCGGCAACCTCTCTCCCTCTCTCCACATCCCACAACTTCCTCCG
Source organism: Gossypium rotundifolium (assembly GCA_025506655.1). Classification (NCBI taxonomy): domain Eukaryota; kingdom Viridiplantae; phylum Streptophyta; class Magnoliopsida; order Malvales; family Malvaceae; genus Gossypium; species Gossypium rotundifolium. Next base: position 121,986,790 of record CP106731.1, read on the forward strand.
CCTTACACTCTCCACTCCCCATTCAAAAATGTTGACCGATTCTTACTCCTCCAAATCCTCTCCTCCTTTCATTCAAATGTGTTGACTCATTCAACTCCCACACACCAAAGTCCTAGCCGAATCTACCTCTCCTCCATCCTGGCGCCAAAAGGAAACTCCAAAATGCAAGCTGCGCGACTCAAACCTGCTCCCCCCTCCTCCAAGCTCCCCTTGAGGAGTCATCCCCCTTGCTTCCTAGGTGTCACCTTGCCACTTTACCACACTCCACCTTGTGTTATCACTTGCACACAAATATATATAAGACCTACCTCTACAAGCTTCCCCCCTAAAGTGCCCTAAAACAAAAATTTAACCAAGAATCCAACTTAAACCCGGGCCTTCCTAAGACCCCCAAACACATCCAAATAGCAAGCAAGACAAGCCAAACACATAGAAACATGAAATGCAGAACCCCCAACTTGGGATGTTACAGTTCTACCCCCTTAAAGAAATTTTGGCCTTGAAATTTATCTAATCAAAAGAGATGATGGTATTGTTGTCGCATTGCATCCTCTAGTTCCCACGTAGCTTCTTCTGCACCATGATTTTGGCACAAAACTTTGACCAAAAAAACTGATTTCCTCTTCAGTACCTTAACGTCCCCATCTAAAATATGCACTGGTTCCTCTTTGAAAGACAGGTTTGGTCTTACTTCAATCTCCTCCACTGGCACAATGTGAGACGGATCCGAATGATAGCGCCTCAACATCGAGACATGGAATACATCATGCATCTGTTTCAATTTCAAAGGTAACTCAAGCTGATACGCCATTGGTCCCACACGTTTCAGTACCCGATAAGGCCCAATAAACTTGGGACTTAGCTTGCCTTTCCGTCCAAACCTCAATACCTTCTTCCACGGTGAAACCTTCAGGAAAACTCGGTTACCGACCACAAATTCTATTCCCTTGCGCTTCAGATCTGCATACGATTTTTATCTTTGGAAGCTTCCTTCAACTAAATTTGAATTAACTTAACCTTCTCCTTCATCTCTGAGATCAATTCCAGACCCAACAACTTCCGTTCACCCAATTTCGTCTGGAAAGTAGAGGTACGATACTTACGACCATATAACGCTTCGTAGGGTGCCATCTGAATGCTGGATTGAAAACTATTGTTGTATGAAAATTCTGCCAAAGGTAGAAAATCCTCCCAACTACCCCTGAAGTCGATAACACAACCTCTTAACATGTTTTCCAAGATCTGAATTACCTTCTCAGACTGACCATCAATCTGTGGATGAAATGCCGTGCTGAAATCTAATCTCGTGCCCAAAGCCTGATGCAGTGCCGTCCAAAATTGTGACGTAAACCTAGGGTCTCTGTCCGATATGATAGACACTGGTACCTCATGCAACCTCACAATCTCTGCCACATACAGCTTAGCCAGCTTCTGCAATGTATAGTCGATACGAACAGGTATGAAATGGGCGGACTTTGTCAACCGATCAACAATTACCTATACCGAATCTTTCTTAGTAGGCGTAAGAGGTAGCCCACTAACAAAATCCATCATTATCCTCTCCAATTTCCACAGTGGAATCTTTACCAGTTGTAGTAACCCCGAAGGTAACTGATGCTCTGCTTTCATCTGCTGACATGTCAAGCACTTACTCACGAACTTGGTCACTTCTCGCTTTAATCCTGGCCACCAAAATTGTTCACGTAGATCTCGATACATCTTACTCCCACCAGGATGCATAGCGTATGGGCTACTATGCGCCTCCTGAAGAATCATCTGTCTCAACTCAACATCCTTCGGCATGCAAACCTCTCTCGAAAACACATACCCATCACTGTTCAAACTATAATCCTCTAACCCACCATTCTGTATTTGCTAAAATCGAGCACTTAACACATTATCCGATAACTGCTTCTCTTTGATCTAGCTTACCCACGTCGGTTTCATCTGAAGTTCAGCCAACAAACTTTCGTCATCGTACAAGTTGAGATGAGAAAACATTACCCTCAAATTTGATATTACCTTCTGACTTAAAGCATTCGCCACCACGTTAGCTTTACTCGGGTGATACTCGATCGAGCAGTCGTAATCCTTCAATAGCTCAATCCACCTCTGCTGCTTTAAATTTAAATCCTTTTGAGTGAGGAGATATTTCAGGCTCTTATGGTCGGTATAGATAATGGACTTATCCCCATACAGGTAGTGTCTCTAGATCTTCAGAGCAAACACTACCGCAGCTAGCTTCAAGTCATGCGTGGGATAGTTCATCTCATGCGGTCTTAACTATCAAGACGCATACGCAACTACCTTCCCTTATTACATCAACACACACTCTAGCCCTGTGCGCGAAGCATCACAATAGACAACGAACTCTTTCCCAGCCTCAGGCTGAATTAAAATTGGAGCCCTTGTCAAGATCCTCTTCAACTTCTCAAAGCTTTCCTACTTCTTATCGGCCCAAACAAATGGTACCCCTTTCCGTAATAAATTAGTCAAGGGTGTCGCAATCAAGGAGAATCCCTCAATAAACATTCTGTAGTATCCAACTAACCCAAGAAAACTTCAAATTTCTACTACCAACTTCAGTGACTTCCACTCTACAACAGCTTCAATTTTTTGTGGATCCACCCTAATCCCCTCTACAGAAACGACATGCCTCAAAAAGGTCACCTCCTTCAGCCAAAACTCACACTTGCTGAATTTGGCATACAGTTGCTTCTCCCTTAATACTTGTAGAACAACCCGAAGATGCGAATCATGCTCCTCTTCCATTCTTGAGTAAATCAGAATATCGTCCATGAACACCACAACAAACAGGTCTAAATAGGTTTGGAATACCCGATTCATCATATCCATAAATGCAGCTGGTGCATTCGTCAACCCGAATGGCATCACTAAAAACTCATAGTGACCATAAAGAGTTCGAAACGCCATCTTATGAATATCTACCTCAAATTTGAGCTGATATAACCTGACCTCAAATCTATCTTTGAGAAGACTGAAGCCCCTTTAAGCTAATCAAACAAATCGTCAATCCTCGGTAGCGGGTACTTGTTCTTAATCTCAACTTATTCAACTGGTGATAGTCAATGTACATATGCATCGACCCGTCCTTTTTCTGCATGAACAACACCGGCGCTCCCCACGGAGATACACTTGGTCGAATAAAACCATGATCCAACAACTCATGGATCTGAGCCTTAAGTTCTACTAGCTCCTTCGGCGCCATCCTATATGGGGTGATGGACACCGGAGCCATACCAGGAAGTAATTCAATTCTAAATTCCACCTCACGATTTGGAGGCAACCCCAGAAGCTCTTCAGGAAAGATGTCCACTAATTCCTTCACTGTTATAACCTCCCCTACAGTCAATTCCTTTGCATCCAAAGCACCGATGAAAGCTAGAAATGTCCTGCAGCCTTTTCGAACCATCTTAACAACCCTTAATATAGAAACCACGTTAGACAAATAATCCCTTCTTGCTCCTATCACAACCACCTCTTTATCCTCTAGAGTTCTCAACACCATTCGCTTAGTCACAAAATCCAAATTAGCACGATGCTTAACCAACCAATCCATGCCTAAGATAAGGTCAAACTCGCCAAATGGTAATTCCATCAAGTCTGCAGGAAATACTACTCCTTGAATTTCCAAAGGCACATCCCTAAACATCTTGTTTACTACTACGGATTATCCTAAAGGGCTAACCATAGTCATTCCTCTAGCAGCAATTTTAGATTCTATACTTAAAGTCTCAGATACAGTACAGGCAACATAAGAATGGGTTGATCCAATATCAATCAAAGCAAGAAATGGCTTATTAGCTATAAGAAATGTATCGGTTATGACGTCCAGTGCGTCACCATCCTCTCGCCACCGTCAAGATAGGCTAAACCCAAATTGCCTTGCATCTCAGACATCGACACCCCCCTGGTGCTCCATGACCTGACCAAAACCATTCCCCCCTCTGATCGGACCACGACCTCTCGTCATCTGCTGTTCACCTCTTCTTAGCTGCACATAACCCTGACCTATTGACCGTGCCCTAGTTATTTCTTACGGACAATTCCTTATTAGATGATCCATCGACCCACACTTGAAATAACCTCTATCTCTTCCCCAGCACTCTCCTGAATGTGATCGCCCACACTAAGCATACTGTCGAGACTGTCCAACAGCAACTAGCATTGTAACTCGACTCGGCCCCTCAAACCTAGGCCTCTTTTGAGAACCCCCAGTTGACCTTGACGGCCCAAAAATCCTCTTATTCCTACCCCTATCCTTATCCCTGTTTTGTCTCTCATTCTGCTTAACCTCTTCAGCTATTTTAGCTTTTTCAACCAGGATGGCAAAATCTCTCTCCCGCTGTGGAGCTATCAACACTCTCAACTCGCCTCGTAGCCCATCTTCGAACCGCATGCAACGCTCATAATCGGTTGCCACTATCCCTCGGTGTAATAGATCAGGTGTAAAAATTTTGCTTCTGCCACGGATGATACTGGCGCTTCACTTTCAGGCTCATGCCTTGCTTCTGAGAACTCAGCCTCTATACCCCGGCCCCTACCTCGGTCGCGTATACCACATCCACGTCCTCTAGCACTCATGTCTAATGTTTCGTCTTAATCTGATTACAAATTTTATGCATTAGCATTTCTTTTCACTATTTATTAACGAGTAGTCTTATGAAAATAGAGTTATAAGTAGTTTTTCCGTAAAACATACGTATTCCTAAAGGTTTCCATTTCTAAAGTAGAGTGTCTTAGTTCTAACTTTCATAGCACAATATAACTACTTTATACAAATCACCCAATTCAGTCAGAAGACTTACCGTATGGACTTGGTGCCGGAGACTCGGATGCCATGCTTCCAGAAAACATGTACATATATATATTCTTTCTAAACCATCTTTAGACCAATTTTGGAAAATATTTTGAACCTAAAACCCATAGTCGAGTTCTGCAACCTGGCTCTAATACCAAAATTGTAACACCCCAAACCTAGCCCAAACACCACGACTGGATCTGGTATGTCACACAGAAAGATTTAAAAAAAAAACTTTGTGATCATCTGAAATAAAATGTTAAAATCTCTTTTCAAAACTTCTAGATCAGTAGTTCAATCTCTTTTCAAAACTTCTAGATCAGTAGTTCGTCTGAAAACTCGTGTTCATTTTCAAAAAAATTGTGATTAGCCCTTTTTTACGGTTAGGTGACATTTGAAAACACTTGACGTCGCATTATGTTAACTTGAGATTTGTTGTCTAGTTTTGTTTATCAAATCGTTGGTTATGTTGTGAGAAAAGCTTTATTTATATTTTTATAAAGAAAGCATTTTACCACATAATTTATAATTAAATTGTCTAAAGTTTTAAAACTAAAATAAACCAAAATATTAGTGGCCTTATTACAAAACAAAAATTCCCAACATAAAGAAAAATTCAAGGGAAGTATAGTTTAATTTAAAAATAACCGTGCATGGCCACCTCGAAGTCTGCTCCGGCCCAAATCCAAGAACTAAGAATCACCTACAAAAGTTTAAGCAGAAGGGGTAAGTCACATGGACTCAGTGTGCAATTACCTCACATAAACCACAACTGGGTTTAAGCCCCCATATTTCAATCGGCCAAAGTGCAACCAATATAGCATAACAAATGGTCAATATGATAAACCCCACCCATCCTAATATTCCATCCTCTACACTCCACTCCATATATCCAACCTCAACACTCTTGTGGGGATTTCTACAATCAACCCTCCATCCTCTACACTCCTCTTTGGCAGTCATGCTGACAGTCATGCTGCTCTAAGCCGATTTAATGTGGCCTAGCCACCGATATACAATATGGAACCAAGCCATCAGAATAGTGTGACAAAGTCACCGATAAACACTGCCTCTTCATATAATTATCATTTCCCAAATCCCATGCACATGCAAACATAGTGAAATGAACACATCATATAACATCATACATAAATTATATAGAGCACATGCACATTCATGCTAACGATAGCATTAATAAGGCGTATTTGAGATTAACTAACCTGGTGTTATGATTTTACCCTCCATGGGTAACTCAATAGCCTTTACCAAATTTTTGGCTTTCAACCAACACATATACCTTTAATTAATATATCAAACAAAAGAAGGCGTAGGAACTACACACCTATAAATGTGAAGGACAAGACTCTCGATATCGTCAATATTCTCAGAAGAAGAAACAATCACAATCTACCTATCCCAAGTAGATGTCGGCTCCCTACCACACCTCGGCGAAAAGTCTTGTATCGCTGATACTGTACACTTTCTAAGCTTAGGAACCGAGATTATAGTTCCACTTGCCTCCTTAGCTTGACTGACATCCGTATCCATGAAAGGATCTTAATCAGGAACTGGGTTAAGGCATTGAAAAAGAAAGAGAGAGTAGATACCCAAATCGAAGAAGTTTCTTACCTTGACTAATAGAAACTGAATGCTAAGAGGCTCGGCCTAAGAAACCGGATGAGTCCCTAATCAACTCCAAGTTAGAACCGATTCACAAGAATAAAACAAAGGAAGTTGCCTTTCAGCCAATCAAATTGATAAAGACCCCTTTCCATACATTCGACCACATCTAACTTACCAAGATTCTCTTGAAAGTAAGCCACACAATGAAGAGATGATGGAGATATACCCCTCTACAATCGGTCAGTACCTAAATAAGTGAGTCAAAACTTTAGTTTAACCAAACCACAGAGAGAAAGAAAAAGAACGAGAAGAAAAGAGAAGAAGGCTCCTTACCGAAACAAGAGTATGACAAATGGAAAGTCTATATTCGGCTATTAGCAAAGTCAATAGAAAGGGTGCCTACACTTGAAGCAAAAAGAGGATTCGACTTTCACAAAATATGAAATAAAGAGGAAAAGAGAGAGCATAAAAATAAAGAATGAGATTCGACTATGGCACTTACAGGTTCGGTTATGAAGGAGAAGCAAATAGCAATTGGAATAGGGAGATTCGGCTATAAAGGGAAACAACTAGCAAACGGAGGAAAAGAAAGAAAGAAAGCATAAGAACCACTCTGATATTCGTCCACCTTTCAAAGAACAAGAAAATGAAGGATGATGCAAAAAGATGTTTCAGTTTTTGGTAGGAGAGAAATGAAGCAAAAGTTCTAAAATGAAAGAGAGAAAAGAGAGTGTTTCTAAGATTGATTTGGCTACACTATACTCAAAATGGCCACTTGAAGAAAATGGCACACCCTTATGACCAAAAATGCTCAACAACAATGCCTAAGAGCTACCAATCAAGGTTCGACCAACATGTAGCCAAGCTAAACCGTCCACACACCCCCATACCATCCCAAATTCGGCAACCTCTCTCCCTCTCTCCACATCCCACAACTTTCTCCACCTTACACTCTCCACTCCCCATTCAAATATGTTGACCGATTATTACTCCTCCAAATCCTCTCCTCATTTCATTCAAATGTGTTGATCATTCAACTCCCACACACCAAAGTCCTAGCCGAATCTACCTCTCCTCCATCCTGGCGCCAAAAGGAAACTCTAAAATGCAAGCTGCGTGACTCGAACCTGCTCCCCCCTCCTCCAAGCTCCCCTTGAGGCATCATCCCCCTTGTTTCCTAGGCGTCACCTTGCCACTTTACCACACTCCACCTTATGTTATCACTTACACATGAATATATATAAGACCTACTTTACAAGCTTCCCCCCTAAAGTGCCCTAAAACAAAAAGTTAACCAAGACTCCAACTTAAACTCGGGCCTTCCCAAGACCCCCAAGCACATCCAAATAGCAAGCAAGACAATCCAAACACACAGAAACATGAAATGCAGAACCCCCAATTTGGGATGTTACACATGTAGTGGGGTATGGTTGATCAAGATAAGATTTATCCCTCCTACATATTGAGAGCAATATATTAGGCATCTTGATGGAGTGAGACTAGAAATGCATGGTCATACTCAAATAAATTGATATGAGATATTACACTTATTTGTTTATTTTAGTCTTCTCAGAAAAATCAAGAAATATGATATTGCACTATACAAGTGTGACTATGTCATGACTTGTGTCTAATTTAAATATTAAGAATAAAAGGATATAATACATGAAAAGATTATCACAGAAAGGTTCTGTCGAATCATGACTTCTTGTAACTTGGGTAGCAATGATACATTGCTAGATACCATTCATTGCTTGTAATGTTAGAAACATTCTAGTATTACTACCAATATTACAAAAGCCTATAGGGTCTATAACATCCCGAAAATTTGGGGTTAGAAGTTTTAATATGTTAGGTGAGTCGAGTGGTCTTAGTCAAGCATTTATGTCTACTTTTGTGTTTGAGAGACAAGAACTAGTTTGTGGTTCAGTGGTTAGATGTTTAGTTTACCCTTGGTTTTGTCTTCGAATCTCTATGTGAGCAAAAAGAAATTTTTGTTTTAATTTTTGTTATTTCAACTTTTATAAAAAAATTGGTTGACCTTTTGTTAAATAATAATTTAATTTAATTTAATTTAATTTGTTTTAAAATGATAATAATAAATTTCCCCAAAATTATCCCACTCTCTCATTCTCTTTTAGATTCTCCTTTTATTTTTATTTTTTTCTTTATTTCTCTCTTTACTCAAACGTCAATTTCTTTTCCAAAGTTCAAATTTTGGTTTTCTTTTTTCTTCATTTTTGGTTGCTGGGTAACTGTTAATTAGCACTCTTTAGGCTATTCTTCGTTCAGCCAAGTGGGGAATAGAGTAAGTGTTAAGTTTTTATTTTTTAATTTTATTTCTTCTTTCTGAGTTTTAGACTAATTTTTGGTCGATTCTTTAGTACTGGTTTGGTTGAATACTTATAGGTTAGTATGTTTGTTAATTTGAGATTTCAGTTTGTTGAAGTGGTGACAAATTGGTTGATTTTTGGTGCTGGAATAATGGATTTCAGGTGTGTTTCTAAACTAGTAGTGGTTAGGGATTGTTTTATTGTTCAAATTCATGAAATTCTACAAATTCTAATGCGGTCCTGTTTTTGTAGATTTTAATTTTTATTTGTAATTGACTCGTTTTAGTTCTTATGTAATCCAACACTCGTTTAAGCCTCTATAAATGTGATTGGGACTCAGTTCAGCCTGGATTCATGTATGTTTGTGCACTTAGATGCTTTCGTTTAATCGTTCGTTAGGTGATAATGTGATGTGATGAATAGGTTTGAGTATAATGTTGTTATTGTAACATCCCTAAAAAATTTATAGTCTTGAACAGTAATAAATATACAATAAATTTGTCGAAATTTTGAGAAAAGTAAAATTGGAAATTTAAAGAGTTGTGAGACATAAAAGATAGGTGCATTAGATATTTGGAAAAGTATAAATATTAATATAAATTTATTTGGGGAAATGATTAAATTAATGGAAAATATTGGGACAAGATGAGAAAATTGGGTGTTGAAGGATTAAATTAAATTGATGAAAAAGGAGGAGAGACTAGAGGTGAAAATATACAAAAGGAAATAGGACACATGGGTGTTGTTATAGAAAAAGTGAAAGGGTAAAATGGTAAAAGAATTAAAAAGATAATTATGAAAAAGTAATAGCTTAATTGTAATTAAGTGGTAAGGGCATGATGGTAAATAACATAAAAAGATATTTTTGTATAGATAAATTGATGTAAGAAGCTAGAGAAATGGAGAAAAGAATGGATGAAATGGCTATAAAAAGCCATCAACCATAGTGTTTCACGTCAGCCACCATTTTTACACCACTTCAACTTTTTTTTTCAATTTAGTCCTTTTCATCAAATACAAATCAATTAAGCTAGTTTCTTCCAAATTTCTTCAAGATTTGTGAGTAAAATTAGTAGAGAAGTGTAGTAACTACCCAACTGTTAAAAGAAATGCATCCACACTTGTCTCAAAGGAGAGAGAAAATAACAATTAGTGTTGAATACAAGTGATTAAGGTAAGAAAGTTAAACTCCTCTTAAAATACATGTTGATTTTATTTGAAAAACATGAAATATGATATGTGAATATGATTTTAATGCGTAAATATTGTGTATTTTGATATGGAAAAATGAAAAAAAAGTGAAGGGAAGTGAGAAACAAGTAGAGACTTAAAGCAAACGAGGAGCTAATGGAGGAAGAAGAGGAAGAAAGCTTGTTTCCATATTTTGAGTTGTAAGTACAACTAAAGTTTTATTTATTTTAAATATGTAATGAATTATTAAGTAAAATTTGTTGAGGATAAATCTAGATATAGTGTTAAATTAGAAATTTACATATTATATAATTAAAGAATAAAATGTGATAATGATTGAGTATATTGGTATGATGAATTGATTAAGTAAAATGAAATAGATAAAATTAAAGAAAAGTAAGGAAAAGATTAAAAGTGTACAAAGGACTAATTCATAAGGAGTACAAATGTTAATAGAACTATAATTTTTTAAAATAAAATGAGTGTATGAAATGATATATGTATATAATTGATGAGTAGATTGATGTGGTAATGTTGTGGGATTATATAATAAAATATGAGAAAGAAAGGGATTACATTGTGAAGTGTGTAATGATGATATATGAAAATATATATAATAAGAATTAATAGTAAATTATGGAAGATTAACAAATATGAGATATGATATATGTATTATTGTTAGTGGAAAATAATGTTAAATAAACTATCGTTTGGGACTAAAACTTGTTAAACATGTAAAATTAGTATAAGGTAGATAAGATATGAATAAATGATGAATTATGGAAATTATATTAAATAGTGAAACATGCTACATGCATTAAAAAGATACTAAAGTTTTATTCAGTGAATTGATGACCTAAGGACTAAGAATAATATATAAATATGGTAATAAGAATTGTGGTGAAATATGGAAATTAAACTAAAAATGAAATATGTTATATATGTTATTAAAAGAAAAGATATTGTTACATGAAATGTTATGATGAGGTCTAAATCGTAAAGTAAGTAAAAGTGATAAGTGAAATGAATAATAAGAATTATTAATAAATTATGGAAGATTATTAAATATTGAGACAAGTTACATGTGTTAATGAAAGACGAATATATAATTATATGAAGTATTGTTAAAAGGATTAAATGGTAAAAAGTGTAAAAGTGACGTGTGTATATTATAACTTGCCCAAGTAGACGAGATAAGAACTATTGGGATATTAGTGGCATGCCATTAAGAAACCTTAGTGCGCTCTCTGATTTTTAGCACGTTACTACTCTCTGATTATGACGTGCTCATCAATTAGCACATTTGTGCTCTCTGTTCATCCGTTTTGGCGGTGTTCTGTTCTGTTTCGTATATCCTGTGTGTTCTATTAAGTCTATTGGCCACAAAAAAAGGTACACAACTATTTTAGTGATTATTTAATCATATAGATTATATGTGTTGAAAAGTTATGAAATTGAGAAAAAAAAAGAAAATATATGGTTGAAATAAGTAAAGTAAATTATCAGAAATTTTAGATAAATGGAGTAAATGAGAATTTAAAATAAATCATGTTATTTTAATATTATATAGATGATAATTAAATCAATATGTTTAGTTGGTGTTTAATGAGTAAATAATAAATGTGGACCTAATTGTAAAAAATAAGTGAATTGATTGGTAAATTATGTATGATGAATACAAGTAGGTCATTTAAATGTTTCGTAGTGTTAATAAATAAGTTATAGTTTATAATATAGATTATGATCTAAATAATAATTGTACTTACTAAGTTAGCAATAGCTTAACGCTTGTTTATACGCGTAGGTTAAAAGTAGAAGAAAAGAATCTTTGAAGATTAAAGGCACCTCATCTCATCACATTAGTGGATCCGAGAAAGGGGTAAAGTATTAATTTTTGTCGATTCAGTAAATGGCATGTACCTAGGTATGTGATGGGACTCAAATGTGAAACTCGATGATTACTTAATTCATGTGAAATAGTTTAAATGTTAATTAAGTGATATAAGAAAATTAGATTTTAGAATGCTTAATTACTATTTATAATTGAACTAAATTGGCTTAAAATTTTGAGATTTGAATAAGGGTTAAATTAGGTAAAATTTAGGAATTAATTTTGAAAATTGTCCCTTGAATTTCAAACTTAAACACTATTCCTGAAATCTACACAGCCGTGTTCCCCCTTTTTCACAATGGCCCTTATTTCACTTTAGTAAATTGTTATAAATGCAAAAATGGTTAAAAAATTTTATTTTGCCTTATCCAAAATACTAATAAAATATATATATTGAAATAATGGAACTAATATGTACAAATTATAATGTTATCTTATTTAGATATTATTATTATACTTTCTAAAAACCAATGTAGCACTTTTGTACTTAATCTAATAATCGGGTTGGGTATAAGGGTGTTACAGTTATCATTATTCAGTAATTGAAATCAAGTTTAACTGAATCTGAATTTTTTTAACTGGATATGTGATACGGCCAAGACCCGAGACTCACCTAAAGCTGGCGTGGAACCTTTGGAGCTGCCATTAGGTCGATAATTCGAGCTCGAGCCAAAAGATTCAAAGAGGTTGTTTCGGCTCTAGTTGATCGAGTGTAGGGTGAAACTATTGTAACACCCCAAACCCGGCCTATGCGTTAAGACCAGACTTGGCACGCCACACAAATCGAACATACATCTAGTCATCAATGATTTAAAGAAAAGATTTTCAAAACTATTTTGGAGGTGAAGTTCATCAAAACCGAGGTTAATTTGAAATCTATGTTTTTTAGGGCATAAGAGTTTAAAATTTATCTCGGAGAAATAATTGGTTAAATTTTAAAGAAGTTTAAAACTAAATTCACAAGAGATTTGGAAACAAAATTTATAAAAGAGTTTTCACAGACATTTTTACGAGTTTGAAATATTTAAGAAAAACCCCTTTTTATACGAAAATTTAAGGAAAACATTATAAAATTAAAATAGTCCCCTTTTAGCATTTAAAACATATTAAAATCCATCCACGAATAAAAATCCATAAAAATAATACCAGAGGCCTTATTACATCGCAATTGAAATAGTACTTAAACAAAAATACTTAAAAGAAGTTCAGAGTTTATATAACTCATCATTCGTAGTATGGCCTTCACGCGAAGTCATCCCCGGCCCAAGCCTCCATCAATTATCATTACTTGAGAAGGGTAAGAAAACGGGGTGAGTTACTTAGAACTCAGTGTAACCCACTTACCATGTCCACTGGGCCAAAACCATATAAGCATTTAATTGGGCTTGAGCCCATTTACAAATGTACAGTACATATCAAATATAAAATGCATGTAATATGCAAATCCCAACCAAGCCTAATTTCCATCCGCTACACACCACCCGTACCAACCAGCACACCTGTGGGGATCAAGTCAACCCACCCCGCCAACACACCAATCGCAGGCATAAAGCCATTTAAAATATTTGTGGCTGAGCCACCCGAACTAGATTGTGGCAACTAGATTGTGGCAGAGCCACCCGAACTAGATTGTGTCAGAGCCACCCGAACTAGATTGTGGCAGAGCCACCTGAACTAGATTGTGGTAGAGCCACTAGAACTTCTCTTCAATTTTATCCCAACCCATGCAATCATGTATGCATATACAAAACATAGCAATATTCATAAAATAATTTCAACATAAGGCCCATAATACAAGTTGGCCCATTAAGCAATCTAGTAATTTGGTCCATTAATCGATCTTAACAATTTGGCCCGTTAATCAATCTAGCAAATTGGCCCATTAATCACAGGAGGCCCTTTTCACAATTTTCACACTTGGCCAATTTATCAAATAATTCGTATGGCCCATTTGTCACATGAGGCCCTTTTCACAATTCTCACACTTGGCCAACTTATCAAATAATTCGTATGGCCCATTTGTCACATGAGGCCCAAAATATCACTTTTTAACATAATAGCCAATTAAGGCCAATTCTATAATTTTCACAACTTTAATACCGATTTAATACATTTACACAGAAAGTGTTAATATACCGTATTTTTTGACTTTACCAACTTTACGATTTTGATTCTAATATTTACGGTATAATATCGAACCCATGAGATAAGTGTGAAATTACACACCTGATTACGGTGAGAACTATACTTTCCCGCTCGTCGATACCTAAATACGTGACACGCTTGATTAGAACACTAATACTTAATATAAATTTATACTAAAGATAAGCGATCTAGATCTTTACCCTCAGAATTTAGAACAATAACTATTGGTGGTTTCTCCCCGATTGATGGTTCATAACCCGTTGAAGAACCACGAACAATCAATGGCTTAGGAGTACGAATGACTTCAAATAATTGATTTTCACCAGAGGAGGGTCCACAACCCGGTGGAAAATCTCAAATTATGAAATAGCCCTTCGCTTGAATCTAGAGGGAATAGTGAATCCACCCCTCTTTCAAACACTATTCACCACTCTTTTCGACCCTATCTTGTTTGCCTCTATTGACAAAAGATTATTAGTCCTAACAATATATCGAAATTTAAGACTATTAGTTTAAAAGGGTGAATTTGGCTTACCTTAAAATTTTGAATGATTCGAAAAGAATCCCTTGAAAGTTATGATCCAAATTCGAATGATTTCAAGATGACTTCGAAGAGATAAAGATTTGATTCTCCACTAATTCATTAAAAAATAACGTAAGAAATCGTCTAAGAGAATGAACGATTATTCGATTTAAAAGACTCTTCCAAGACAACCTACAGATTCGGCCAAGGTGACCAATTAACAAAAAGAAAACAAAGAAGATGATTCTTACCGATGGTCCAAAGTTTGAATAGAAGAAATGATTGAGCATAAATCTATGAGGAAGGGAAGGTTCGGCTATGATATATATAAAAGAAAGGAAAAAGATTCGGCTATGGTGATGGTCTCTAGCATTCGGCCATGGAAGAAATATGAAGGAAGAAATGTGTTTAAAGGATGAGAAAAATGGAGAAAGAAAGAGAATAATGATGAGAGGTTTATGATTCGGTTTTCAAAGGTAAAAGAAGAGCAAGGAATAGAGTTTAGGACAATGGTGCATTCGGCAATGAGGAAGAAAGATGAAAAAGAAATGGCTTTTGTGTTTGATATTTTTGGCACTAGGAGAGAAGCACAAAATGAAGCACTTGAGAGGTCGGCAAAATATGACCAAATGGTCAAAAGGAAAAGACAAAAAGAAGAAAAATAAAGATGTTTACCCAAAGCATCAAGCACATTCGGCTATGAGAGAAAAAGATGAAAAGAAAAGGTGTTAACAAAATGACCAAATGGGATTACACACTAACTACACATCCTTACCAAAGTCTACCACAAAAATTCGGCCATCCCCCTAGTCCACAAAACCGTCCAAGTTCATGGACAAGCTTGGCCATTCCAACTTTCCAAAACACATCCCTTAAGAACTTCCTTGTGTTCCCCCTACATTCCATAAGTTTAGGATTTCTTTCCCCAAGTTCCATCCTTACCTTAACCATTAGCCTCCTTGCCATAAAAGAAATAGTCCAACCTTACCAAAAATAAGGCTTGACCGACACATGCTATAAAGGTGCAAAAATAAAAGTCACCAAAATGCAATCCATGGTATTCGAACCTCTCCCCTCAAGCAACACTTTTGGTGCCAACTCCACTTTACTACTAGCTCATCTTGTGCTAGTTTTTGACACTTAATTTTCCTTAAACATCAAGGTCACTTGATCCACTTCAATAAAGTACTCATTACTAAAATTTATTCTAATTTTGAATAAATCCCGAGCCTTCTCAAGACTATATTAAGCACACAAATTGAATCATTCACAAGCTAAGCACCAAAAACATGCAACATATCGATATTCAATTTTTAGGATGTTACAATTCTACCCCCTTAAAGAAAATTTCGTCCTTGAAATTTACCTGATTAAAAGATGTGAGGATATTATTGCCGAATTACGGCTTCAGGCTCCCATGTAGCTTCCTCCGCTCCGTGATTACGCCATAGAACCTTAACCAATGGAACAGTCTTCTTTCTTAGCACTTAACATCACGGTCTAAGATTTTCACTGGTTCCTCCTCGAAAAACAAGTCTGGCCTTAACTCCACTTCTTCTACCGGTACTATGTGAGATGGATTCGATCTATAATGCCTCAGCATAGAAACATGGAAGACACTATGAATTTGCCTCAACTCCGGAGGTAATTCAAGCTGATAGGCCACTAGTCCTACATGCTTCAACACACGGTACGGTCCAATGAACCTAGGGCTCAACTTGCCCTTCCTTCCAAATCTGAAAATCTTCTTCTAAGGTGAGACTTTTAGAAAGACCTGATCTCCCACCGCAAACTCAATATCCTTACGCTTCAGATTCGCATATGACTTTTGTCTATCCGAAGTTTCCTTTAACCGCGCTTGAATCACCTTTACCTTTTCTTCTGTCTCAAATATCAATTTAGGACCCAAAAACTGTCGTTCCCCCAATTTAGTCCAACAAGTAGGGATACGACACCTATGACCGTATAAAGCTTCATAGGGCGATATTTGGATACTGGATTGGTAACTGTTATTATACGTGAACTCTACCAACGGTAGGAAATCCTCCCAACTACATCTGAAGTCGATCACACAACCCCTTAACATGTCTTCCAAAATCTGAATTACTCTTTCTGACTAACCATCTGACTGAGGATGAAAAGCCGTACTGAAGTTTAACTTTGTTCCCAAAGCTCATGTAAAGCTTTCCAAAACCGTGATGTAAACCTAGGATCCCTGTCTGAAATAATAGACACTGGTACCCCATGCAACCTCACGATCTCAGATACATACAGCTTAGCCAACTTCTGCAGCGAGTAATCCGTACAAACTGGTAGAAAATGAGCAGTCTTCATTAATCGATCAACTACTACCCAAATGGAATCTTTCTTAGTAGGTGCTAAGGGAAACCCACTAACAAAATCCATCGTTATCCGCTCCCATTTCCATAGAGGAATCTTTACCGTTGCAATAATCTCGATGGTAATTGATGTTCCGCCTTCACTTGTTGACAAGTCAAGCACTTACCCACAAAATCAGTAACCTCTCGCTTCAACCCTGGCCACCAATACTGCTCACAGAGATCCCGATAAATCTTATTTCCTCAGGGGTGCATAGCATAAGGGCTACTATGCGCCTCTCGTAAAATCATTTTCTCAAATCCGAATCCATGGGCATACAAACTCTTCCACGAAAACACAGCACGCCATCCTTATTCAATCCAAAGTCCCCTATTATACCACTTTCAACTTGTTGCATTAAAGGACCCAATTTTTCATCTGATAACTGCTTTTCCTTGATTTGATCTAACCACAATGGCTTCACCTAAAGTTCCGCTAGCAGAGTGCCATCCTCATACACACTGAGATGAGCATACATTGCTCTTAACTCCGATACTACCTTACAACTCAATGCGTCTGCCACCACGTTAGCCTTTCCAGGATGGTACTCGATTGAGAAATCATAGTCCTTTAACAACTCCACCCATCTCTGTTGTCTCAAGTTAAACTCCTTTTGGGTAAGGAGGTACTTAAGACTCTTATGGTCCGTATAAATGATCGACTTCTCACCGTAGAGATAGTGCCTCCAAATCTTTAAAGAAAATACCACCACAGCCAACTCCAAGTCATGAGTAGGATAGTTAACTTCATGCGGCCTTAACTGACGAGAAGTATAAGCCACCACTTTTCCTCCTTGCATCAACACACATCCTAAACCCATGTGTGACGCATCACAGTAAACGATAAACTCTTTTCCAACCTCAGGTTGAATCAGTACTGGCACTTCCGTCAAAATCTTCTTTAGTTTCTCGAAACTTTCTTGTTGTTTATCAGTCCACACATACGGTACTCCCTTTCGTAACAGCTTAGTTAGGGGTGCAGCAATCAACGAAAACCCCTCAACAAATCATCTGTAGTAACCAGCCAAACCCAAGAAACTTTAAACCTCAGCCACTGACTTAGGTGGTTTCCATTCTAACACAGCCTCTACCTTCCGAGGATCAACTCTTATTCATTCGGCTGACACCACATGACCCAAGAAAGACACTTTCTTCAACCAAAATTCGCATGTACTAAATTTGGCATAAATTTGCTTATCTCACAAAATTTGCAACACAATGCGCAAATGTGAGTCATACTCTTCCTCATTCCTCGAATATACCAAGATATCATCTATGAACACCACTACGAACTGGTCTACATAGGGTTGAAAAACTCAGATCATCATGTCTATAAATGCAGCTGGTGTATTGGTCAAACCAAACGGCATCACCAAAAACTCATAATGTCCATAACGAGTTTGGAATGTCGTCTTATGAATGTCTACCTATTTAACCTTAAGTTGATGATAACTCGATCTCAAATCAATCTTGGAGAAAACTGAAGCTCCTCTCAATTGATCAAACAGGTCGTCGATTCTCAGTAATGGATACCTATTCCTAATCGTCAATTTATTCAACGGCCTGTAATCAATGTACATACGCATCGACCCATCCTTCTTTTTGATGAACAAAATCGGTGCTCCCCACGGAGACACACTCGGTCAGATAAATCCCCAATCTAACAATTCTTGAATTTGAGCTTTAAGCTCCACTAACTCCTTTGGCGCCATTCTATAAGGAGCAATAGACACTGGAGCCGTTCCGGGTAAAAGCTCGATGCCAAATTTTACTTCCCGATCTGGTGGTAGACTAGGAAGTTCTTGGGAAAGACATCTGGAAATTCTTTCACTATTCTCACACCTTCCACCGATAATTCCTTGGCATTCGAAACACTAATGAAGGCTAGGAACGCTCCATACCCTTTCCGTACCAACTTTTCTACCTTCAAAGCAGATACCACATTTGCCAAGAAGTTTCTTCGCTCACCTATCGTCACTACCTCCTTATCATCCACAGTCCTTATTGACATCCGTTTTTCAAAACAATCCACTTGCACCCGGTGCTTCACCAACCAATCCATGCCCAAAATAAGATCGAACTCGTCGAAAGGCAATTCCATCAAATCCGCTAAAAATATTTCTCTTTGGATTTCTAAGGCACGTCTCTAAATAATTTATTCACGATTACAGACTGTCCTAAAGGACTAATTACTGTCATCTCTCTATCGATAATCTTAGATCTAATATTCAGGTTTCCAGATATGGCACTAGCAACATACGAGTGGGTAGACCCGATATCTATCAAAGCAATAACAGGTACATCAAAGATGAAGAACGTACCGATTATCACATCAGGTGCATCGCCATCTTCCCGATGCCTAACCGCATAGACCAACCCCAACTATCTTGCCTCTACGTTACCTCTAAAGCCATTACCTCGACCGGATGTACCTTGACCACGTCCAACACCATTACCACTACGACCTGGTCCACGGCCTCTCGGTGGTACGTTGGCGCCTCTAGTGGTCAGTGCATCGAGTTACGAGCTTCCTGGGTCAGAGCAGTCCATCGAGGGCAATTCTTATACTGATGATCCTTGGAACCACATTTATAACAACTCCTAGTTCTCCTCCAGCATTCCCCGGGGTGTCGTTTCCCACAGTCAGCACAGTTTCGACTCTGATTGGTAGTCACAGGTGCTCTAGCTTGAGCTGGCTCATCCTTTCGAGGCCTCTTCTGGAACCTTTTAGCAGAACCTGTGTACTTAAAATCCCTTTTGCCTCTGACTCTTTCTTGGTTCTGGCGTTTTGAGTTTTTAGCCTCTTCGGCTATCTTAGCTTTCTCCACAAGTGAGGCAAAAGTCTGTAGTACTTGTTGTGGGGCTATCAGTACCCGCAACTCATCATTCAGCCCATCTTTAAAGCGTACACAGTGCTCATGATCAGTCGGCCCTATTGTTCAAGCATAACGGCTCAAGCGAAGAAATTCTGCTTCGTAAGCTGCCACCGTCTTATTTCTTTGAACCAAATTCAGGAATTCCTTCCTCCGGGCATCTACATAACTTGTCCCAACATACTTCCCTTGGAAAGCAGCTTTGAAGAAATCCCAAGTAACCAATGCAACCTCAGTGCCTTCGCGAACAGTAAGCCACCATTGATACGCCTTGTCCCTTAACAAGGACACGGCTCCTCTTAGCTTTTGCTCTATGGTGCACTCCAAATCGTCCATGATTCATTCCACTGCCTCGAGCCAATATTCTGCAACATTCGAGCTACACCGAAGACACCTCTAAAAACTTCAGCACCAATTGATTTAAGTCGTTCCGATATATATCCACGAGCTGCTGGCCCAGTTTTAGTCCTAGCGACCCTTTCTAGGACTCGCAACATTGCTTGAGTCAAAGCATTGTCCTCTCTCGTATGGTCATGTGGTCCAGTCTCACTCCTGGGTGACGCAAGTGTGTCTATTTTCAGCATATGACCTGACGCTTCAGACGTAACCCTAACACCTCGTCCCCTACCATGGCCATGTCTACCACGTCCACATCATCTAGTACTCATAATGACTAATTTGGTTTAATCTGATCACAAGTTTTATGAATCAGAATACTATTTTAGTGTTTATTAATGATATTTTATGAGTTATAAGAGATAGAGTTATTTTCGCAATCACATCCTATAGTCTCGATCTCTACCGTTTTCAACACTTAAAACTAAAAGTTCTAGAGTGTTCCTATGATCATATCATAACAATAAACATTCAATATACAAATACTTACTTGACTTGGTGCCGGATGCTCGTGGTGCCATACTACCTTTAAAACATAAAGTCTAGAAATTTAAAGAGTTTTTAAACAAAAATTATTGTTGAACCCAAACCACAGCTGAGTTTTGAAACTGAGCTCTGATACCATAAAATGTAACATCCCAAATCTGGCCTATGCATTAAGACCAGACTTGGCATGCCACACAAATCGAACATACATCTAGTCATCAATGATTCAAAGAAAACAGATTTTCAAAAACTATTTTGGAGGTGAAGTTCATCAAAAACCGAGGTTAATTTGAAATCTATGTTTTTTTAGGGCATAAGATTTTAAAAATTTATCTCAGAGAAATAATTGGTTAAGTTTTTAAAGAAGTTTAAAACTAAATTCACAAGAGATTTGGAAACAAAATTTATAAAAGAGTTTTCACAGACATTTTTAGGAGTTTAAAATATTTAAGAAAAACCCCTTTTTATACGAAAAATTAAGGAAAACATTAAAAAATTAAAATAGTCCCCTTTTAGTATTTAAAACATATTAAAATCCATCTACGAATAAAAATCCATAAAAATAATACCAGAGGCCTTATTACATCGCAATTGAAATAGTACTTAAATAAAAATACTTAAAAGAAGTTCAGAGTTTATATAACTCATCATTCGTAGTATGGCCTCCATGCGAAGTCACCCCCGGCCCAAGCCTCCATCAATTATCATTACCTGAGAAGGGTAAGAAAATGGGGTGAGTTACTTAGAACTTAGTGTGTAACCCACTTACCGTGTCCACTGGGCCAAAACCATATAAGCATTTAATTGGGCTTGAGCCCATTTACAAATGTACAATATATATCAAATATAAAATGCATGTGATATGCAAATCCCAACCAAGCCTAATTTCCATCCACTACACACCACCTGTACCAACCAGCACACCTGTGGAGATCAAGTCAACCCACCCCGCCAACACACCAATCGCAGGCGTAAAGCCATTTAAAATGTTTGTGGCTGAGCCACCCGAACTAGATTGTGGCAGAGCCACTAGAACTTCTCTTCAATTTTATCCCAACCCATGCAATCATGTATGCATATACAAAACATAGCAATATTCATATAATAATTTCAACATAAGGCCCATAATACAAGTTGGCCCATTAAGCAATCTAGTAATTTGGCCCATTAATTGATCTTAACAATTTGGCCCATTAATCAATCTAGCAAATTGGCCCATTAATCACATAAGGCCCTTTTCACAATTTTCACACTTGGCCAATTTATCAAATAATTCGTATGGCCCATTTGTCACATGAGGCCCTTTTCACAATTCTCACACTTGGTCAATTTATCAAATAATTCGTATGGCCCATTTGTCACATGACGCCCAAAATATCACTTTTTAACATAATAGCCCATTAAGGGCAAATTCGTAATTTCCACAACTTTAATACCAATTTAATGTATTTACATAGAAAGAGTTAATATACCGTATTTTCTGACTTTACCAACTTTACGATTTTTATTCTAATGTTACGGCATAATATCTAACCCATGAGATAACTATGAAATTACACACCTGATTACGGTGAGAACTATACTTTCCTGCTCGTCAATACCTAAATACGTGACACGCTTGATTAGAACACTAATACTTAATATAAATTTATGCTAAAGATAAGCGATCTAGATCTTTACCCTCGAAATTTTGAACAAAAACTATTGGTGGTTTCTCCCCGATTGATGGTTCATAACCCGTTGAAGAACCACGAATAGTCAATGGCTCAGGAGTACGAATGACTTCAAATAATTGATTTTCACCAGAGGAGGGTCCACAACCCGGTGGAAAATCTCGGATTGCCGAAATAGCCCTTTGCTTGAATCTAGAGGGAATAGCAAATTCACCCCTCTTCCGAACACTATTCGCCACCCTTTTGACCCTATCCTGTTTGCCTCCATTGACAAAAGATTATTAGTCCTAACAATATATCGAAATTTAAGACTATTGGTTTAAAAGGGTGAATTCGGCTTACCTTAAAATTTTGATTGATTCCAAAAGAATCCCTTGAAAGTTATGATCCAAATTCGAATGATTTCAAGATGACTTAGAAGAGATAATGATTCGACTCTCCACTAATTCACTAAAAAATAATGTAGGAAATCGTCTAAGAGAATGAACGATTATTCGATTTAAAAGACTCTTCCAGGACAACCTATAGATTCAGCCAAGGTGACCAATTAGCAAAAAGAAAACAAAAAAGATGATTCTTACCGATGGTCCAAAGTTTGAATAGAAGAAATGATTGAGAATAAAGCTATGAGGAAGGGAAGATTTGGCTATGATATATATAAAAGAAAGGAAAAAGATTCGGCTATGGTGATGGTCTCTAACATTCGGCCATGGAAGAAATATGAAGGAAGAAATGTGTTTAAAGGATGAGAAAAATGGAGAAAGAAAGAGAATAATGATGAGAGGTTTATGATTCGGTTTTCAAAGGTAAAAGAAGAGCAAGGAGTAGAGTTTGGGACAATGGTGCATTCGGCAATGAGGAAGGAAGAAGAAAAAGAAATAGCTTTTGTGTTTGATATTTTTGGCACTAGGAGAGAAGTACAAAATGAAGCACTTGAGAGATTGGCAAAATATGACCAAATGGTCAAAAGAAGAAGACAAAAAGAAGAAAAATAAAGATGTTTACCTAAAGCATCAAGCACATTCGGCTATGAGAGAAAATGATGAAAAGAAAAGGTGTTTTGGGAGAACAAAAGTGACCAAATGGGATTACACACTAACTACACATCCGTACTAAAGTCTACCACAAAAATTCGGCCGCCCCCTAGTCCACAAAACTGTCCAAGTTCATGGACAAGCTTGGCCATTCCAACTTTCCAAAACACATCCCTTAAAGAAGTGCCTTGTGTTCCCCCTACATTCCATAAGTTTAGGATTTCTTTCCCCAAGTTCCATGCTTACCTTAACCATTAGCCACCTTGCCATAAAATAAATAGTCCAGCCTTACCAAAAATAAGGATTGACCGACACATGCTATAAAGGTGCAAAAATAAAAGTCACCAAAATGCAATCCATGGTATTCGAACCTTTCCCCTCAAGCAACACTTATGGTGCCAACTCCACTTTACTACTAGCTCATCTTGTGCTAGTTTTTGACACTTAATTTTCCTTAAACATCAAGGTCACTTGATCCACTTCAATAAAGTATTTATTACTAAAATTTATTCTAATTTCGAATAAATCCCGAGCCTTCTCAAGACTATATTAAGCACACAAATTGAATCATTCACAAGCTAAGCACCAAAAACATGCAACATATCGATACTCAATTTTTAGGATGTTACAACTATTGCGGGGCTTATCGAACGTTCTTGGACAAGCAAGCCGAGCATGCCTTACAACCTCCAGCAAGCTCATCTAGCTCGTTCCTAGCTCATTGAGCTCATCCTTAGTCATTTTAACTTATGCATTATTTTGTTGTAATAAATATTTAATTTGGTGTAACACCCCAAACCCGGCCTAGATGTTACGACCGGATCTGACGTGTCACATCAAAGTGTCATTTAAAAATCGAGCTTGTCGATAAAAGTTTGTTACTAAATTTTATATCCTTTTTGAAAACGTTGGGGTTGTAAAATCAAAACTTGTTATTCGCTTATTGATCATATCATTTATTAATTAGGATTAAATATTGCAGAAGCTTTCCCAAATGTAACCTTTAAAGTTTGAAAATGTGTGATGTTCTTTGGAAACAATTATTATTTTGAAAACCCGTGTTTCCTAATCTAGCAGATTAACGTAAAAAGGTTAAAACCAAATAAAAGTTAAAAAACCTCAAATGGCCTTATTACATAAATATCTCCCCAAAATAAATAACTTAAAGAAGACTATGTATAAATCAAAATACTTGCGAATGTGTGGCCACCTCTGAGTCCCTCGCAGCTCCAAATCCTCTATGGCTGGGGATTACCTGTACAATTGAAAGAAAAGGGTGAGTTACGAGAACTCAGAGTGTAATCCCCTATCATGCAGTAACAGTCTGGGCCCAAGCTCTATTCAATAACATACCAGTCTAGGCTTTAGCCCTATACAGTAACAGAGTGGGTCTAAGCCCAAAGTCATATTAGTGTAGAATAGAGATGCAACCCAACCCAGTCCAGCCAACACACCACCCGTACCAACCAACACACCATGTGGGGACCAAGTCGACCCACCCAGCCAACACACCAATATCGCAACATAACTGCTAATAATAACGTAGCAAAGTTGCTAATAACAGAAAACGTGGCCAAGCCACTAAAATCAGAAGACGTGGCGAAGCCATTAGAACGATAAAAACGTGGCAGAGCCACTAGTACAGTACTTCCTCCAAATCAAAAATCCAACCTCAATGCAGAATGTCTTGTCATAAATATTACATGTATACAGTGCGTCATACTCATGATCAATCATATTTATATCATACACACATCACTTAACCTACCACTAAGGTATAATGGTCATTTTGTCAGTTAGGGGTAAAATAGTAATTTTCACCCTCAATGGTATTTTAGTAATTCTACTCTACAAGGGTATTTACGTAATTTTACCCTTCGAGTATATTTTGGTAATCTTACCCTTCGAGGATATTTCAATAATTTTACCCTTCAAGGTATTTTGGTACAGGTTACGACCTTTCCAATGGCCTACTGTCGTCTCGAACGACTCAAATAACTTATAGGCCAAAATAGTAGAATTGGGCCCAAAGCCCACTATTCGGCCAAAGTGGGCCTACACGCGTGTGTGGCCCATTCAGCCCAATTTCAGTCACGGCTATGCGAACTTCGCAGCCCAACCCTGAAACACCCCAAACTTGGCCCACGAGTCTTGACCGGATCTGGTATGTTCCTTGAGTAAAACGATTGAAAACGTGTTTATTACTTTGGAATAACTTGGGTGATTTTAAAGAGAACATGAATTGGGTTGAGTTCAAATTGGAAATGGTGTTGTTCTCGAAGACTAGGTCTTATTAAAACTTTATCGTTGCATTTCAAAACTATAAGTTAAAGGAAAAGCCGAGTTTTTAGAGTTTACCATTTAATTGAAAATCATTTGTGTTTAGGTGTCAAAACATTTAACATTTATTTTTAAGAAAAGTTACTTAAACTTTAAATTGATAAAAATCGTATCATACTAAAATAATTAAAATGCATGCATAAATAGTTTCATACTAATGGCCTTATTACATCAAAGAAAACCCAAAATAAATCCAAAATACTTCAAAATAAATAGAAAGTCCTAAAATAAAATAAATTCTGAGCTGAGCATGGCCACCACTAAGTTCCTGCCGACCCGGTCCATCACTGAGCGTCACCTGAAAAATATCCCACAACGGGGTGAGTCAAACGGACTCAGTGTATAACCACCAACACAAAGTCCCAATGATTTAGGCATATCAGTTCATACATATATATAGCAATTATAGATAATGATGCAATCCCGAACCCAAACCTAGATAACCATCCGCTACACATCACCCGTACCAACCATCACACCGTGGGGACTACTAAGTCGACCCTCCATCCGCTACACATCATCGAAGGCGTCATTGCAGATGGCCGCACATCGCCTTATAAATTTGTGGCATAGCCACCAGATAATTATATGTGACATAAGTCACCACATTCAGATTATGTGACATGAGTCACGGATATTGTGGTAAAACCACGGATCACTTCCCTTTTCATATTCACCCATATGCCCCATGTCATACAAATCATGCAAGTAACATGCTATATGTCTTATTCCATATTCATATCAATATTCACATATGTGCCATATTCCAAATGTTCACAACATTTGTTAACATAATGTTAAGGTTACGTGCACAGTACTACTGTACCATTATATGGTACCTTTAGCCACTTTTTCCGATTTTCATTAACATATACAGAATATTAGTACCATAAATCTATTGAGAAATAGTGTAGGGCTACACACCTGGTTTACTTAATGAGTTCACTGAAATCCCGAAAATCTCGATCTAACGCTCTAGATCTTTAGTTCCTACATTTGGCCAACACTGAGCACTTTAGCAAAAAGCCATTCAGCTGGATAATCAAATCCCGAAGGATTATCACAACTTAAATCCTTACCTTGCTACCGATTTGATTACTAATCAAATCCGAAACTTCGTAGTGTTCCCCCTGGCAATCGGCTAACACTAGATCACTTAACTGGTTAGTTTCGGCTTTTGAACAATTAAGAAACATATCTGAATCACTAATCATGACCTTGGCCGAATATCATATTTACTTACCTTGTGAATCTTAAATCCCAAAAGTGCTACTTGGTTGTGGTATCTGTCAAAATCACTATGGGCATATGTTAGATCCAATTCTAACATTTATTCATAATAAAATGGCCTTCGACCTAAGATCTTATTTGCTTACCTTAGATTAGAAATCCCGAAAACCTCATCCCTTATAGTCGACAATAGTAGAATCCCGAAACCCTCCTTCAGAGTTTCGGCCAAAATACATTAATAGGATTAGTACCTTGATTTTCGATAGTTAGGGGAGGAAAAAGAATAGTAATTCGACCTAGAAGAGATTCCTTACCAACTTAATCAAATGTCCTTTCTTGAAACAGAGAGGTTCAGCTCCTACTTAAACGATCAAATCGGCTCCTAAAAGGTAGAGGAGCATTTGGCTATGGCCACCAAGTAGAGGATTCGGCTTCAACAAGGAACATAAAAGGAAGGGCATGGATCTTTAGGGGTTACGGCAATGGTGGAATAGGGAGAAGAAGATTTCGGCTAGAATAAAAGAAAAAGAAGAGAAAGGTGATGGTTTTGGAGAGAAAAAGAAAATGAAAGAGAGGCTACAATGCCTTTATGAAATTGACTATCCCCTTACTAACCTTGGCGAAAATCACCTTAAGAGAGTCCCTAGGCCTACCAACACTCTCCCTTATCGCCTCCCTTATTTTCTCTTTATCACCTTATTCAAATTAATTGAAATACATCAACAATTATCCTTTACTTTAGCCAAAATTTTAAAAAGAAAAATAAGACTTATCCTCATCTTCCAAAGTCCCAATTGCCGTCCATTACTGCTCCCCATTGCCGAAAAATAAAAACCCCCTTTTTGCTTCCCTTGTGGCTCGAACCCAAGCCCTTCTCCATTTCTTGTGGCGTCACCTACCAAGGCTTAAGTGGCACTTGGCAGCCACTTTACCAAGTTGATTTTTATGTCATATTTTCCCTACTAATTTTCTTAAGGCCTATCAAGCTTAGCTCCCTCTTTAAACTTAAAATCAAATAATTTCTAAGGCATTCTTTTACATTCTATTGTTCCCGAAATTCATAAAACACATTCATAATATACACATGCATACTAGCACATACAATTAAGCAAAAATGCACAAGCCCAAAATCTCGGATATTACAGTTCTACCCCTCTTAAAATAATTTCGACCTCGAAATTACCTGGCTAAAATAAGTGAGGGTATTACCGTCGCATTGCTTCTTTCGGATCCCACGAAGCTTCTTCCAATCCATGATTATGCCATAACACTTTGACTAGAGGAACTGATTTCCTCCGTAACACTTTCACATCTCGTTCCAAAATCTGAATCGGCTCTTCCTCATAGGACAAATCTGGTCTTAACTCCACCTCCTCAACCAGAACTACATGAGATGGGTCCGATCGATAACGACGTAGCATAGAAACATGGAATACATCATGCATCTGTTTCAACTCCGGAGGCAGCTCTAACTGGTATGCCACTGGTCCAACTCGCCTCATCACCCGATAAGGTCCTATAAACCTTGGACTTAACTTCCCTTTGCAACCAAATCTCATCACCTTCTTCCAAGGCTAGACTTTAAGAAACACTTGATCTCCTACAGCAAATTCTATTTCCTTCCGTTTGAGATCTGCATACGACTTTTGCCTATCAGATGCCTCCTTCAACCGTGTCCGAATTAACTTAACCTTTTCTTCAGACTCGGCCACAATCTATGGACCCAAAACTTGACGTTCCCTAATTTTGTCCAACATGTAGGAGTGCGACACCTCCGTCCATCTGATGATTCATATGGTGCCATCCGAATCTTGGCACGATAGGCATTGTTGTTGTAAGCAAATTCCGCTAAAGGCAAATATTCTTCCCAACTTCCTCTGAAGTCTATCACACAGCCCCTCAACATATCCTCTAACACTTGGATCACTCGTTCAGACTGCCCGTCTGACTGTGGATGAAAGGCCGTACTGAAGTCTAATCTGGTGCCTAAAGCCTGATGTAGTGCTTTCCAAAATCGAGACGTAAACCTTGGATCCTATCTGAAATGATTGACACCGGCACTCCGTGCAACCTCACAATCTCTGCCACATATAACTTCGCCTACTTCTGCAAAGAATAGTCAACCCGCACTGGAATGAAATGCGCGGACTTTGTCAATCGATCCACTATTACCCATACCGAGTTCTTCTTAGTAGGCGTAAGGGGAAGCCCACTAACGAAGTCCATGGTGATTCTCTCCCACTTCCACTGCGAAATCTTTATCGGTTGAAGCAATCCCGATGGAACTTGGTGTTCAGCCTTAACTTGTTGACACGTTAAGCACTTCCCCACAAATTTGATAACTTCCCGCTTAAGACCAGGCCACCAAAACTGTTCCCTCAAATCTCTATACAACTTGCTACCTCCAAGATACATAGCATAAGGGCTACTATGCGATTCCTGAAGTATTCTCTGCCTTAACTCCTCATTCTTCGGCATACAGATCTTCCCCTTGAAACACAATACTCCCTCGTCATTAATCCCATAATCTTCCAACTCCCCATTCTGCACTTTCCGTAGCTTAGCACTTAAATCATCACCCATTGTCCCTCTTTCACCTCATTCAACCATGTCGGCTTGACTTGCAACTCCGCTAACAACCTTCCGTCGTCGTACAAGCTAAGATGAGCAAACATCGCCCTCAGATCCAAAACTACTTTCTGACTTAAGGCATCTACCACTACATTTTCCTTGCCTGGGTGATACTCTATGGAACAATCGTAGTCCTTCAATAATTCCACCCACCTTCGCTGTCTCAGGTTCAACTCCTTCTGAGTCAGCAGATACTTAAGGCTCTTGTGGTCGGTGTAGATCACTGACTTTTCTCCATAAAGATAATGCCTCCATACCTCAAGAGTAAAGGCCACTGCCGCCAACTCCAAATCATGCATCGGGTAGTTAACCTCATGTGGCCTTAGTTGTGGAGACGCATAAGCGACTACCTTTCCGACTTGCATCAAAACACATCCTAATCCTGTGTGAGAAGCGTCATAGTACACCACAAAATCCTTTCCTGCCTCAGGCTGAATCAAAACTAGAGCTTCCATCAAAACCCTCTTAAGCTTTTCAAAGCTCTCCCGTTGCTTATCTGACCATATGAAAGGTACTTCCTTTCTCAACAACTTTTTCAAAGGTGCAGATATCGATGAGAACCCCTCTATGAACCTTCTGTAGTAGCCTGCCAATCCCAAGAAACTACGAACCTCAGCCACAGACTTAGGTGGTTTCCAATCTAGCACTGCCTCAATCTTCCTAGGATCCACCCTTATTCCTTCCGCGGACACCACATGCCCTAAGAATGCAACTTCCTTCAGCCAAAATTCACACTTACTGAATTTGGCATAGAGCTTCTTCTCCCTTAACACTTGCAATACTATCCGGAGATGCTCATCATGTTCCTCCTCAGACTTGGAATAAACTAGGATATCATCGATGAACACAACGACGAACCTATCCAATTAAGGTTGAAAAACCCGATTCATCATATCCATGAATGCGGCTGGGGCGTTCTTCAATCCAAACAACATTACTAAGAACTCATAATGCCCGTATCTTGTTCGGAAAGCTGTCTTATGGATATCTGCCTCCTTCACCTTAAGTTGATGATATCCAGACCTTAGATCTATCTTTGAGAATATAGCCGCCCCCTTAAGCTGATCGTACAAGTCGTCTATCCTTGGCAAAGGGTACTTGTTCTTGATGGTCAGCTTATTCAACTGACAATAATCTATGCACATACGCATAGTTTCATCCTTCTTCTTCACAAACAAGACCGGTGCTCCCTATGGAGACACACTGGGTCGAATAAATCCACGATCAAGCGACTCTTGGATTTGAGCCTTGAGCTCAACCAACTTATTTGGTGCCATTCTGTACGGGGCAATTGACATAGGAGCTGTTCCTGATGGCAAATCAATTTTGAACTCCACTGCCCTGTCCGGGGGTATTCTAGGTAATTCCTTCGGAAAGACATCCACAAATTCTCTTACGGTTCTAACTCGACTAACTCCCCCTTCTTTTGCAATCAACGCACTAACGAAGGCCAAAAATGCCTTGCACTCTTTTCGAACCATCTTATCAGCCTTTAATGCCAAAACTACTTTAGACAAGTAGTTTTTTCTTTCTCCTATCATAATTATCTCCTCGTCCTCCGGGGTCCTTAATTCCATGCACTTAGCTGCATAATCCAATATAGCCCGATGTTCCACTAGCCAATCCATACCAAGTATGAGATCAAATTCTTCGAAGGGTAGTTCCATCAGGTCGGCAGGAAATACCATTCCCTGAATCTCTAGAGGTACACTCTAAAATATCTTATTCAGTACTACAATTTGACCTAATGGGCTTACTACAGTCATCTCCCTATCAGACAGTTCAGAGGCTATACCTAGTGTTTCAACTATTCTACATGCAACATAAGAGTGGGTCGAGCCAACATCAATTAAAGTAAAATAAGGCTTGCCAGCTATAAGGAATGTACCAGTTATGACGTCCGGTGCGTCTCCGTCCTCCTTTCGGTGAACTGCATATACCAAACCCATTGTTTTGCCTCTGTATTATTAACACCTCTGCCCAATGTTCCTTGTCCTCTTCCAGCACCATTACCTCTACCAACCGGACCACGGCCTCGCTGAGGCTGCTGTCCACCTCTTCCAGCCTGATTATAGCCCTGACCTGATGGTCGACTCCCGTCCATCTTTATCGAACAATCCTTAATCATGTGATCCTTAGACCCACACTTAAAGCATCCTCCTGTTTTCTTCCAACAGTCTCCTAGGTGCATTTTCCCACACTGAGCACAAGTACGATACTACCCTCCTGTCCCAGCCTGCTGACCTCGTGGCCCATCAACTCTAGGCCTCTTTTGCACATTCCCAGATGACCCTGCTGATCCAAAGCCTCTCTTCTGCCTATTCTGATCCGTGTTCTGCCTCACAGAGTCTTTAATTCCTTCGGTTACCTTAGCCTTCTCTACCAACACAGCATATTCCCGCTCTTGCTGTGGGGCTATCAATAACCTCAGATCATCCCTCAGTCTATCCTCAAACCGGACACATCGCTCATGCTCTGTAGCCACGATCCCTCGAGCATACCGGCTCAACCTTAAGAATTCAACCTCGTACTCTGTTACAGACTTGTTCCCTTGAACCAGCCCCAGAAATGCCTTCCTCTGCGCATCAATATAATTAGTACCAACATACTTCTTCCGATATGCCACCTTAACATACTCCCAAGTGAGTTCCTCAGCCATAGTACCATCTCGAACTGTGAGCCACCATTGATATGACTCATCGTGAAGTAGCGACACCATGCCTTTCAGTTTTTCCTCAGTAGTCAGATCCAGCTCATCCATAATTCGCTCGGTCGCCTCCAACCAATACTCAGTAGTACTGGGTGCCACACCAGATACACCACGAAACACCTCAGCTCCATTGGCTCGGAGTCACTCGGGTACATATTTTTGAGCTCCCATACCTCCACCTACTCCGGCCACCATCTCAAGAACTTGTAGCATCGCCTGCGATACAAAGATCATCCCGTCGATCTTCTTTGCTCAACACCAACAGCTGGTGGTGGGGGTGGTGGTGGTACCTCATTTTCGGACCCTTGACCTGATCTAACGAGTTCCGATACGGTCATCCTGCCCCTACCACGTCCTCGCACATTTCAACCACGTCCCCTGGAACTATTTCTACGATCGCGCTTTAATCTGATTTAAGAAATTTTATGCACTAGTATTTTGTTCCACTGATTATCCGCGAGTAATTTTATGAAAAAGAGCTTAGTAGTGGTTCTTTCGATCATTTCAAAGTTTTTGTTTCAAGTTTTCTACCCTAATTCAGAGAAGTACATTCATTCAGTAGTATCTACCACACACATTCACTATTCAAACATTTTTGTCTGTTTCTATCCCAGGGGTATTTTCATAATTTGTCCTATAGGGGTATTTTAGTAATAAATCAGGGTCAATTCAAAAATCCAAAAAAGCATTCTAAAATTTTAAAAAAAAACTCATGGGTATATATATATATTGAAAGATAAATTTTCCAAATCAAAGGTATTGCGAAAATTTTGGAAATCGGGATTATTTTGGTAATTTCGTAAGCCAGGGGTAATTTAGTAAATTTTCCAAATCAGGGTATCTTGGTATTTCGTGAAATAGGGGTTTTTGGGTAATTTTGGTAAATCAGGAATATTTCAAAAAATTTTCAGAATAGTTTTACAAATCAAAGGGGTAAGTTGATGATTCTAAAAACTAGGGTTTTTATAAAAATATGGCTAGTCCCTTTCGGGTTTTAATTATTGAGTTTAGCCTGTGAATGAGTCCTCTTGGTTAGGGTGAACCATCACTATGCACCAGGTAGGATTCGAGCGAAGAGGAGGTGAGTCATGAGGACTACTTAAATACTAGGCTCTCCCTGAATCTAATCTTAGACGTGCACACAATGGTTGCCACACCCTAACTCGGCGACTTAGTCATAGTTTGTTTAATTAGGCCTTAAAGTTTTATGTAATTCTGCGTTGGGGTAAGCTAATCCTAGGGTTCAATAACTTAATATACTATTCTACGTTCCTGTTTTACCCATATACAGATCATACAATAAATCACACAATAGTTAGGGGTACTTACCTGGTGGACTTTGGGTCGGAGACTTAGGTGCCATGCTAGAAAACCTACTCATTTCACAAAAATTTTCACAAAATTCATTTGGGCTAAATTTTGAAAATGTTATGGGCTTTAAAACCCAAGGTCGAGAGTTTAAAACTAGGCTCTGATACTAAGCTGAAACACCCCAAACCTGGCCCACGAGTCTTAACCGGATCTGGTATGTTCCTTGAGTAAAACAGTTCAAAATGTGTTTATTAATTTGGAATAACTTGGGTGATTTTAAAGAGAACATGATTTGGGTTGAGTTCAAATTGGAAATGGTGTTGTTCTCGAAGACTAGGTCTTATTAAAACTTTATCGTTGCATTTCAAAACTATAAGTTAAAGGAAAAGCCGAGCTTTTAGAGTTTACCATTTAATTGAAAATCATTTGTGTTTAGGTGTCAAAACATTTAACATTTATTTTTAAGAAAAGTTACTTAAACTTTAAATTGATAAAAATCGTATCATACTAAAATAATTAAAATGCATGCATAAATAGTTTCATACTAATGGCCTTATTACATCAAAGAAAACCCAAAATAAATCCAAAATACTTCAAAATAAATAGAAAGTCCTAAAATAAAATAAATTACGAAATGAGCATGGCCACCACTAAGTTCTGCGCCGACCGGTCCATCATTGGCGTCACCTAAAAATATCCTACAGGGGGTGAGTCAAGCGGACTCAGTGTATAACCACCAACACAAAGTCCCAACGATTTAGGCATATCAGTTCATACATATATATAGAAATTATAGATAGTGATGCAATCCCGAACCCAAACCTAGATAACCATCCGCTACACATCACTTGTACCAACCATCACACCGTGGGGACTACTAAATCGACCCTTCATCCGCTACACATCATCGAAGGCAGTCATTGCAGACGATCGCACATCGCCTTATAAAATTCATGGCATAGCCACCAGATAATTATATGTGGCATAAGTCACCACATTGATTATGTGACATGAGTCACCAGATATTGTGGTAAAACCACCGATCACTTCCCCTTTTCATATTCACCCATATGCCCCATGTCATACAAATCATGCAAGTAACATGCTATATGTCTTATTCCATATTCATATCAATATTCACATATGTGTCATATTCCAAATGTTCACAACATTTGTTAACATAATGTTAAGGTTACGTACCTGAGTATTCTGTACCATTATATGGTACCTTTAGCCACTTTTTCCAGATTTTCATTAACATATTTAGAATATTAGTACCATAAATCTATTGAGAAATAGTGTAGGGCTACACACCTGGTTTACTTAATGAGTTCACTGAAATCTCAAAAATCCCGATCTAACGCTCTAGATCTTTAGTTCCTACATTCGGCCAACACTGAGCACTTTAGCAAAAAGCCATTCAGCTGGATAATCAAATCCCGAAGGATTATCACAACTTAAATCCTTACCTTGCTACCGATTTGATTACTAATCAAATCCTGAAACTTCGTAGTGTTCCCCCTCGTAATCGGCTAACACTAGATCACCTAACTAGTTAGTTTCCGCTTTTGAACAATTAAGAAACATATCTGAATCAATAATCATGACCTTGGTCGAATATCATATTTACTTACCTTGTGAATCTTAAATCCCGAAAAGTGCTACTTGGTTGTGGTATCTGTCGAAATCACTATGGGCATATGTTAGATCCAATTCTAACATTTATTCACAATAAAATGGCCTTCGGCCTAAGATCTTATTTGCTTACCTTAGATTAGAAATCCCAAAAACCTCCTCCCTTGTAGTCGACAATAGCAGAATCCCGAAACCCTCCTTCAGAGTTTCGGCCAAAATACATTAATAGGATTAGTACCTTGATTTTTGATAGTTAGGGGAAGAAAAAGAATAGTAATTCGACCTAGAAGAGATTCCTTACCAACTTAATCAAATGTCCTTTCTTGAAACAGAGAGGTTCGACTCTCGCTTAAGCGATCAAATCGACTTCTAAAGGTAGAGGAGCATTCGGCTATGGCCACCAAGTAGAGGATTCGGCTTCAACAAGGAACACAAAAGGAAGGGCATGAATCTTTAGGGTTACGGCAATGGTGGAATAGGAAGAAGAAGATTTTGGCTAGAATAAAAGAAAAAGAAGAGAAAGGTGATGGTTTTGGAGAGAAAAAGAAAACGAAAGAGAGGCTACAATGCCTTTATGAAATTCGGCTATCCCCCTTACTAACCTTGGCCAAAAATCACCTTAAGAGAGTCCCTAGGCCGGCCAACACTCTCCCCTTATCAGCTCCCTTATTTTTCTCTTTATCACCTTATTCAAATTAATTGAAATACATCAACAATTATCCTTTACTTTAGCTGAAATTTTAAAAAGAAAAACAAGACTTATCCTCATCTTCCAAAGTCCCAATTGCCGTCCATTACTGCTTCCCATTGTCAAAAATAAAAACCCCCTTTTTGCTTCCCTTGTGGCTTGAACCCAAGCCCTTCTCCATTACTTGTATGTCACCTACCAAGCCTTAAGTGGCGCTTGCGACCACTTTACCAAGCTGATTTTGTGTCATATTTCCCTACTAATTTTCTTAAGGCCTATCAAGCTCACTCCTCTTTAAACTTAAAATCAAATAATTTTTAAGGCATTCTCCTACATTCTACTATTCCCGAAATTCATAAAGCACATTCATAATATACACAGGCATACTAGCACATGCAATTAAGCAAAAATGCACAAGCCCAAAATCCTGGATATTACAAACCCATTGTTTGTCACTATCGTGAATTTTTACCCATGCGGGCCCATGAGCCCATTGGGCCTACTTGGCCCATCTCGGCCCAACGAGGCCCATTATGGCCTAAGCCCACGAGAACGCTCGTGGTGGCTCTTACAGTCTAGTGCCCTTGTTCATGGGCTCGGTTAACCACATGCACGCTCGCACGCTCGTGTGGCATTACACGCTATATTTCTGGCTTTTCGGTATTCAGCTGACTCTACAATCTTAGCAGTATAACCATTACATACTTTTAGCTTTTCATCCTATTATCGAAAGCGGTATACAATTACACACCTGTTCGCGAGACTAGATAAGATCCACGCTCTCCGAATCCTACAATCCACCAACATATTATATCATATTGCACCAATCAGGTTAACATACACACCTAATCCACCACCGTTATTAACTTAAACCACAATCACTCACCTTGCTAGGACTAACAGATACTAGCGCTTCCTTACTGATCAAGGGCGATCTTCCCCTCCTAACATGATTTGGTATAATAAATGTTGTTAGAAACAATCAAACATTTGGCCCCAAGTGAAAAATAAAAAAGGAAAATCAAAGCTTGTTAATAGAGTCAAAAGAAATCTTTGCTAATAACGGAATAATAAAGTGGTTAAAGCAACCCCCTTAATAATATCGATAACCAACGAATATCGATAGTAGTCAGTTAAGAAGGTTCGACCCTAACCACGAGAATAAAGAGATTTGAGAAGAAGGGAGTATGAAGATTCGGCCTACCAGAGAAGGGGAAAACGAAGTTTGAAAAAAAAGAAAAGATATGGAAGAAGTGATTAGAGAAGAGATGAAAGAAAGACTTCAAAGGATTGATCAAAAATAGGCACTCGATATTTATGTTCTGGAAAAAAGTGGGCAGCAATTGAGAATAGAGATGAAGAGAATAAAGACCTGAATGGTAAAAAAAAGTGCCAAGAAGTGAAAATAACACCCGAAAATACCAGAGAAAATTTGACACCTCTACACTCTTCCAAAGCCGAAAATGCACCAAATTCCCCACCCTTGGATGAATTTCCCCTTACTCGAGCTCCCTCAACCGGCCAAGACACCCCTCACATTCCAACTCCCTCAAACTCTCCACCAAATCCTCCTTGAATTACTCCCAGCCTCCCATTTGAATTTGTTGACCAAGTCTCCAACCTCCTCTGCAGAGTTTGATTCAAACTCTACCTCTAACACCACCAAATAATAAAATAAAAGCCCCTTATTTGCATGCCATGGGATTCGAACCCCAACTCCCCTTGCCATCTTAGTGATGCCACCACCATCAAGCCACATGCCCTTTTTGTGACATAGAAACACACATAATTAAACATAAGTCTTAACTACTAACAGCCAATTTCACTTAAGAGCAAAAATTAAAAATTTTCCAAGGCTTAGATTCGAACCCAAGCTTCCAAAAACCCCCAAATACACTCAATTACTTAGCCATTGAAGCACACATGGAATTTAAGTCAAACCAGCAAAATTACAACCCTATATTTTTGGGGCGTAACATTTGGTGTTAGTTAATTTAGTTTATTTAATTTGAGCTATTAACTATCTCATCATTTATAGTGAGTTTAAATGTGTCATAATCTGGACATTTTAATTAAGGTTTTAATGTGTCTTCATTTAGTACAAATTAAATAGGTGTTTAATATGTCTTAGATTAATACATATTAAATAGGTGTTTTTAATGTAACCTAATTTAAGACAACTTAATTACATGTTTTAAATTAATTTGTCTTAGCCGAATTTAAGTTGTCTTAGCCAAATTTAAAGTGTATTCAGGTACATGCATGGGCAACATTGATGAGGGTGTGCTGATGATTGCCATCCTCCAAGCAACTATTCAGTTTTAGCAAGAGCCAAAAGTGAGCTGCTGATTTCTATTCCCAAGTAGCCCCATCGTGTATATCAACAGCCACAAGTATTTGCTCAGTTGTTCAAATTGGCTGAAGGTTCCTTTCACACACAAGACCATTTAATTTTGAGCTTTCATATTATAAGGGTTGCTCACATTTGGCTGAATCAATTGCAAGGCCATTGAAGTGCCCAAGCTGACATTTAAGGCTTAAGACCATTCGGCTATTCAAGGCAGCTCCTTAAAAGCTGTTCACACCTATTGGCCAATCATATTCAGCTCCATTCAGCTCCACCTTTATTCAATTAGGTCCAGTTAACTTAGGAAACTACGAGGGACATTTTGGGAAGGTTCAAGGAAGTTTCAGCTCAATTAAGACTGTCCATTTATCTACCTTTTGTGTCCATTCGGCTAGATAAGATTTTGAGCTATAAATATGAAGCTCGTTAGTTGTATTTCAAAATTTTGACACATTATATGTTTAATATATCTTTTGTGAGTTTATTTAAGTCTCATTGTTTGTTTAAGACTCAAGCTGACTTATCTAGCCTTGCTAGTGGCATCTACCTTGTTTCTTTGTGAACTTATCACTCTTTGAGTGTGGCGTTCAACCCCAATACCTTTATTTCCTATCTCTTAATAGATAGTGGGTCAAGGTCCTATTCCTATCATCCATTCATCTTAAGTGTCCTACAAGATTCGGGTCAATACTCATCTATAGTATTGGTTCTTTCTTGACCTTAAACTCAATCGTTCCATCCAAATTACCAACCTTAAAATCACCTTAACTCTTTGTTTGGCCGAATCATAACCTTAACCTATCTTAAACCAATTCGAAAACCCTTGTTTAAGAGCTTTTACTTAGCCAACTTCAATTAAAATCAAAGTAGAATGATACTTACTTAGCCAACTTCAATTAAAATCAAAGTAGAATGATACTTCTCAATTTTACAATTAGGCACAATCGTGACTCGAAATCAATAACGAGTAAAAGATCGCATCATTTGGTATTATAGCTAGTTAAAATTGAGGAGTACAGACGTTTGACCATTCCTAGATTAAGTCCTTGAAAAAAATTCAAAAAAATTGTGTATAAAAAAAGGTTATACAAGAAAAGTGCAAATACAAGTGTAGTGTTGATCAATACATTTTGCACCGTGGTAAGTTTATGTGTAAACGATGCATCTCAAATATATATAAGTTGTTAATTATTGGTGCGTTGTATGAATGAGATCATTTATGATTGAGATGGATTGAATTTAATAGATAATGAGTATTTCTCGTATGAACCTAAAAATAAAAATGTAAGTGCTGAAAATATACGTAATAATCATTTGTGGGCTGTGTACGATACTATCGTAATTATTCTTTTGGTGGGATGTGTGCGATACCATCGTTTATATTATCATTTGGTGGGCTATGTGCGATACCACCCTATTATAGATTAATGGTGGGCTATGTGTGAAACCACCGAGTGTTTTGTATTATTCTAAATGGTTATTGTTAAGTATTTGTTTCATGTGACTTTGTGGTGATGAGTGTAGGGGATGTATGCTAATTAATGTGAGCATTTTGCTTGTTATATGGTTGGAATGTGGTAAGAAATGAAATGAGTAAGCATGATTATGGAATGTGGATTGTTTTTGATTAGTATGTAGTGCTATTTAATGACTAGTATAGGTTGTTTTGAAAGTGCTCAAATTTCTTCCCGATCTTCAAAGTTCAATTCTCCAAAAAAAAACCATTTTGCCACACTAGAGTACCCCCATTCTTCTATTTTAGCCTACCCAACACCGAAACAACATCTACCC
This sequence comes from Gossypium rotundifolium, assembly GCA_025506655.1. Lineage (NCBI taxonomy): Eukaryota > Viridiplantae > Streptophyta > Magnoliopsida > Malvales > Malvaceae > Gossypium > Gossypium rotundifolium. The sequence goes on from CP106731.1 coordinate 122,026,841, forward strand.
TTGCAAAACCTTTTGTAGCCGACCCCCAAGCTTGCTTATAAGTCTAAATGAGTCCTTCACGAACTTAGAGAGGAGAATTGAGTGGAAAAAGGCACGAGAGTGGTGAGCTCATTAGATAGTAGAAAAGCCAATATATTGAGTGCAAACACGAGTGGAGTGGCATATATTCTTTTCCTTACGAGTGAACTGTGAGGATTTGTGGTGAGGATTAAACATCATGTCCTGAAGCCTAGAATGAAACATGAAGGAAGGTGGTGGCCTACGACCTATAAGGAACATTGCAACTAGAGGAGGAGTGCCCGATTTAACACTCTAAACCCTTATGCGTGAAATGGAACGTATGTTCGATAGAAAGTTTGAGCCCTTCCAAGAACATTTGGAATGTAATGAAGAACGAGGCCAGTGAGAAAAACTCCCCAAAGTCCACGAAGAAAGTAAGGTCGACTGAGGTTCAATCAAAATGACCTCGATGATCCTAGTGACGTAGAGAGTGAACAAGGGTCGAACCAAAGTGAAAGACGGAGAGGCCATAGAAACTGAGGCCCTAAAAAATAAGAACATGTTGACGATGATTTAAAGAACATTAAATTGTCCATTCCAACTTTTCAAGGTAGATCTGACTCGGAGATGTACCTTGAATGGGAAAATAAGATAGAGTTGGTCTTCTAGTGTCACAACTACTCAGAGAGAAAGAAAGTGAAGCTTGCGGCGATTGAGTTCTCTGATTATGTTATGATTTGGTGGGATCAGCTAACCATGAGTCAGAGAAGAAATGGAGAATGCTCTATATCCAATTGGGCCGAAATGAAAGCTATGATGCACAAATGATTCATTCCCTCATACTACCATCAGGAATTGTATCAAAAGCTCTAAAACCTTACTCAAGGCAATTGGAGTGTGGAGGATTACTTTAAAGAAATGGAAATTACCATGATCCATGCTGATGTCGAAGAAGATCAAGAGGTGACCATGGCGTGGTTCCTAGCTTGACTCAACCGCAATATAGCCAACATGGTGGAGCTTCAACATTATGTTGAAGTAGTCAACATGGTGCACATAGCTATTAAGCTAGAGAAGCAACTAAAGATAAAAGGTTCTGTTTGAGCCTATTCCAACCCCAATGCCACCTCAAAATAGGGTCAAGGCACCAGCAAGAAGGATCTACCAAGTCGTGAAAAAGAACAAGTGGTGTCTGCAAAGCCTAACAAGTCTAGTGGTGACTCTAGCAAAGGCAAGAATGAAGCCTTTCCTAACCGTTCAAAGGACATAATTTACTTTAAATGCCTTGGGAGGGGGCATATCGCCAGCCAATGCCCTAACCGAAGCAACATGATGGTTCGAGCAAATGGTGAAATTGAGTCAGAGGAGGAAAATGAGGAAGAACCCGGAGCAACCATCGACGAAGAGGAAGAACTTGAATATGCTATTGATGGCAAAATACTTGTCATCAAAAGAAGTCTAAGTCTTCAAATTGTGGAGAACGAGCAGTGACGTGAAAACATTTTTCACATATGATGCCATGTACAAGGCAAAGTGTGCAGCGTGATTGTTGATGGTGGGAGTTGCACCAACGTTGCAAGCACTTTGATGGTGGAAAAATTAGGCCTTCCAACAACTAAGCACCCACATCCATACAAATTGTAATGGCTCAACGATGGCAGAGAGTTAAAGGTGACCAAATAAGTCTTAGTTGTATTTTCAATCGACAAGCACAAAGACAAGGTCCTTTGTGATGTGGTGCCCATGCATGCCGGTTATTTGCTATTGGAAAGGCCGTGGCAGTTTGATAAGCGAGTCATTCATGATGGCTACACCAACCGTTACACTTTCAAATACCTTGGGAAAAATGTGACTTTGGATCCATTGACGCCAAAATAAGTTTATGAAGATCAAGTGAAGTTGAAATATTCCATTGAATGAAGGAAAGAAAGTGAGCAAAATGAAAAGAGTGGAAAAGAGAAAGACAAAAAAAATTGAGAAAAAGAAAGAAAAACAAGAGGTAAAATTGAGAGAAAAGAGCAAAGAACATGAGAAGAAAATGAGAGAAGAAAAAGAGTTAAACAAATTAAGTGTGTATGCAAAAGAATGAGAGATTTGAAAGTCCTATCTAATGAAGCAGCTGATTCTTGTACTCATGTACAAGAAGAATTTTTTGAACACTAACGATTTGAATGAAAATCTCCCCCTTTGATTGTTTCTCTTTCACAGGATTTCGATGATGTGTTTCCGGACGAAATCCCTAGTGAGTTTTTGCCCATTCGAGGGATTGAACACCAAATAGACTTTATGCCCGGAGCCATCATCCCCAATCGCCCGGCTTATCGAAGTAACCCTGAAGAAACCAAAGAGCTACAAAATTAAGTAAATGAGCATATGAAAAAGGGGTGTATACGAGAAAGCCTTAGCCTTTACACCGTGCCCGTGCTATTGGTGCCAAAGAAAGATGGACCTTGGTGCATGTGCGTAGACTGCCGAGCGGTGAACAAAATAACCATTAAGTATAGGCATCCTATACCGTGCCTTGACAATATGCTAGATGAATTGAGTGGTGCACGATTGTTCTCCAAAATCGATATTAAGAGCGGGTATCACAAATTCAAATGCGCGAAGGTGACGAGTGGAAAACTGCTTTTAAGATGAAGCATGGTTTGTATAAATGGTTGGTCATGCCATTCGATCTAACCAATGCACCCAGCACCTTCATGATACTTATGAACTATGTTTTATATTCTTTCATTGGAAAACTTTGTGTTGTTTATTTTGATGATATTTTAATTTATAGTAAATATTTGGATGATCATGTGTTGCATTTGAAAGCTATTTTGGAAGTCATTCGAAAGGAAACTCTGTATGCTAACCTTAAGAAATGTACCTTTTGCACTAACAAGGTTGTTTTGTTAGGTTTTATAGCTAGCTCGGAGGGGCTTAAAGTGGATCAAGATAAGATGAAGGTAATCTGAGAATGGCCCAGACCGACGAGCATAAGCCAAGTGAGGAGCTTCCATGGCTTGGCGAGCTTTTATAAGTGCTTTGTTCCTAACTTCAGCACCTTGGCTACCCTATTGACGAGTGTGATTAAGAAGATTTCTTCTTTTCATTGGAGCGAGGAACAAGAAAATGCTTTCAATGCTATTAAAGAATGTTTAACTAATGCCCCATTATTTGTGTTACCTGATTTTACTAAAACATTTAAAATTGAGTGTGATGCTTGGATGTCGAGATCGAAGCTGTTTTGACTCAAGACAGGAGGCCCGTTGCATATTTTAGTGAGAAATTAAACAAAGCCACATTAAACTATCTGACCTACGATAAGGAGATGTACGCACTGATTCAGGTGCTAGAAACTTGGCAGCACTACTTATGGCCCAAAGAGTTCGTGATACATTCTGACCATGAGAAGTTGAAGCACCTCAAGGACCAAAACAAATTGAATAAGTGTCATGCCAAGTGAGTTAAATTTTTGGATTCTTTTCCCTATGTCATTAAGTATAAAAAAAGGTAAGGAGAATATTGTTGTTGATGCTTTATCGAGGAGGTATACACTCTTAACCCATTTAGATTCTAAACTGCTTGGATTTGTGTTTTTGAAAGATTTATATGCAAATGTTGCTAATTTTGGTGAATTATACAAATCTTGTGAAAATGTTGCTTATGACAAGTTTTATAGGCATGATGGATTCCTTTTTAGAGGAGGAAAGCTTTCCATCCCACAAGGTTTTGTTCGGGACTTGTTGGTGAGTGAGCTGCATAGTGGAGGCCTCATGGGCCGTTTCGGCGTGGCAAAGATCTTGGCAATGCTTCAAGAGCATTTCTTTTGGCCGAGGATGAAAAGAGATGTCTAGAGGGTTTGCGATCGTTGCATAGCCTGGAAGAAGGCTAAGTGATCAAGCCCCATGGATTATACATGCCATTGCCATATTCGAGGAACCATGGGTCTACATTTCGTGGAATTTCTCATTGGTTTAGCTAGGACCAAAACTGGAAAAGATTCAATCTTTGTTATAGTTGATCATTTTTCTAAGATGTCTCATTTAATAGCTTGCACTAAAACTGATGATGCTGTTCATATTGCTAATTTATTCTTTAGGGAAGTTGTTCGTTTGCATGGAATCCCGAGAATAATTTTATCTGACCAAGATGTGAAATTCCTTAGCCATTTTGGAGGTCATTGTGGGGAAAGCTTGGGATGAAGTTATTGTTTTCAACAGCATACCACCCGCAAACGGATGGGCAAACGAAAGTGGTTTATTGTGTCTTGTCCATTTTGTTGCAGGGTATCATCCAAAAGAATCTTAAGTCATGGGAGGAGTGTTTTCCGCACAGAGAGTTTGCTTATAATAGATTTGTTCATTCAGTAACTAAACACTCACCTTTTGAAATTATTTATGGTTTCAATCCTTTGACTCCACTTGATTTAATTCCTTTGCCTAACGATCAGCTTGTTCATGTAGACGCTAAGCGGAAGGTTGAGTACATGAAGCAGCTACACCAAAAAGTGAGGACCAATATTGAGGCAATGACCGAACAATTCATGCACAAGGCCAATAAAAAAAAGGAAGCGCATTGTATTTGAACCCAGAGATTGGGTTTGGGTTCACATGAGGAAGGAATGGTTTCCAGCTCAGCGGAGGTCAAAATTATTACCGAAAGGAGATGGACTATCCCAAGTGTTGGAACAGATTAACGAAAATGCCTACAAGCTCGACCTTCTAGGTGAGTATAACATTAGCGCAAGTTTTAACGTGTCTGATTTATCTCCCTATGATGTAGGCGATGATTTGGGGACAAATCACTTCAAAGAGGGAGGGGATGATATAGCCAAGACCCAAGACTCACCTAAAGCTGGCGTGGAACCTTTGGAGCTGCCATTAGGGCTGATAACTCGAGCTCGAGTTAAAAGATTCAAAGAGGCTGTTTCGGCTCTAGTTGATCGAGTATAGGGTGAAACTGTTGTGGGGCTTATCAAATGTTCTTAAACAAGCAAGCCGAGCATGCCTTACAACCTTCTTCAAGCTCATCTAGCTCATTCCTAGCTCATTGAGCTCATACTTAGTCATTTTAACTCATCCTTAGTCATTTTAACTTGTGCATTATTTTACTGGAATAAATATTTAATTTGGTGTTAGTTAATTTAGTTTATTTAATTTGAGCTGTTAATTATGTCATCATTTATAGTGAGTTTAAATGTGTCATAATCTGGACATTTTAATTAAGGTTTTAATGTGTCTTCATTTAGTACTAATTAAATAGGTGTTTCATATGTCTTAGATTAATACATATTAAATAGGTGTTTTTAATGTAACCTAATTTAAGACAACTAAATTACATGTTTTGAATTAATTTGTCTTAGCCGAATTTAAGTTGTCTTAGCTAAATTAATGTGTTTTCAGGTACATGCATGACAGCATTGATGAGGGTGTGCTGATGATTGCCATCCTCCAAGCAACTATTCGATTTTAGCAAGAGCCAAATGTAACAGCTCAATTTTGGGGCTAGTCAGAACAGTGGTTTCGGGACCACTAATTCGAGGTTGAAGAAAACTATTTTAATATTATTTTATGTGTTATAGAATAATTATATGGGTGTATGAAAATTTTGGTGATTCAATTTTAACGATTATATGTTTAATTACGAAAAAGGACTAAATCGCATAAGTGTGAAAGTTCTATTTTATTGGCAAAAGGTGTCTAATAGCTGTAGAATATTAATTGGAAGCCCTAAATGTGCAATTAGACCCTTAGAAAATGAGTGTCCGGCCATAGGGGACAAGAAATGTCAAAATTTGGTCAAAGTGGGTGAATTAGGTGACTAAATTGAAGGAAATAAATAAAATAAAGAAAAGATGATATCATCCTTGTTCATTTTCTTCCTCCATCAAAATTACTAGAAAAAGAGGGGTTTGAGAACTCAAAAATTTCAGCCAAGCTTCTCTCCTTGCAAGTAAGTGATTTTAGAGGTCTTTCTTGATAATTTTTGTACTTTTGGAACCTCTAAAGCTTAAGCTAGCTAATGAGGGGAAAATTTTACAAAATGGTTGAAAGTTTAGGGATTTTCCATGAGAGTGTTTATGTTGTTTTCTGAGTTTTTATGGTAGAAAATGAATTGTGGTTGTTAAATAAACAACTTTTGTGAAAGGTGTTTCCATGAAAACACCTAAAAGGACCTATTTGTAAAGGTTATAAATTGAGTAGTAAATGCATAAATGATTGGTATTGTGAATTGTTATAAGAGTAGTAAATGTTCAGCTAGACTTGTTTAATGAGCAAATGTGATGAAAAACAATTTATGAGCCTAAGGGCAAAATCATAATATTGCCAAAGTATAAGGGCAAAACGGTCATTTTTGCCTAAGTAGGAATTTTAAAGTGTTTTGATTTATATAGTGATTAAATGAGTAAATTTCATTATCATAGACCAAGAAGAGCACGGAAACAACCTTGACCGGGGAAAAGGCAAGGTTACGGACTAAACCGCCAATTAACACATTTTGCACCAAGGTAAGTTTATGTGTAAACGATACATTTTAATACATATGTAGCTACCTATTTATGCATTATATGGATGTAAATACTTATTCTTATGATTGATTGAAATGATAGAAAATGAGTAATTCTCAAATGAACCTCGGAATAGAAATGTGGGTACGGACAAATATCCGTAAATATGTAATTGTTGGTGGGCTATGTGCGATACCACCTTGTTATTTATTTACGATGGGTTGTGTGCGATACCTTCGTTTATATTATCATTTGATGGGCTATGTGCTATACCACCGTGATTATCATTGTTGGTGGGTTGTGTGCATACCACCCTATTATTGATTAATGGTGGGCTGTGTGCGAAACCACCGGGTACTTTGTATCATTTTGAAGGGTTCATCGAGAAATTTGTTAAGTAAAATATTTCATGTGGCTTTGTGGTGATGAGTGCAGGATATATGTGCAAGTAATTGTGAGCAATGTTTGTGATATGTGTTTGGGTGTGATAAGATTTGAATGAGTAAGCTTGATTATGAGGTTAAGAATTGTTATTGCATAATGTGTAATGTTTAGCTGAATTTCTAAGTGGTATGATGCTTATTATTTACATATAGACTTACTAAGCTTAAAGCTTACTCCCTTTTTTTCCCTTGTTTTATAGTGTCAAAGAGCCAGCCTGGGATACAAAGATAATTAGAAGATCACCCACACTATCAGCACATCTTGGTATATTTAGACTTAGCATTTTGAGTATGGCATGTATAGGGACTAGGATTAGTTGAATGTCATATTTTTTTGGTCAAGTGTGTTGGCTCATTCTAAGATAAACTCTTTTGTATAAGGCTATATTGGGTGGCTCTTTCTTATTAATCTATTAAAAGATGAGGTTATTCATGATTGTGCAAGTAGCATGTTGATTTACTTGGTTCAATTATGCATGATTAAGTTGAGGGTTGAATGTGACTTATGCTTGTATGAGTTGGGGTGAAAGAAATAGCTTGGCAAATAGCCTTGTTCTTGTCCACACGGGTAGACACACGGACGTGTGTCTAGGCCGTGTGTGACACACCGTCAGCCTTAAGGGCATGTGGTTAGGCCGTGTGTCCCCTTGCATGCTAGGTGCACAAGTCAATATGCTCAGTAGTGAACACATGGGCAGAGACACGGCCTTGTGTCTTAGCCATGTGGAAGTGAAGACCATGGACATGGGCGTGTGCCCAGGCCGTGTGAAGTCTGCACCTGAAATTTGGAATTTAATTCGCCATATGGTCGAAGGACACGGACGTGTGCCTAGGCCATCTGACATTTTTGGGTTGATGACATCAAAAACAAAATGCCAAGGTTTTTGGCACACGGGCTAAGACACGGGAGTGTCTGAGGCCGTGTGAGGGACACGGGCGTGTGCCCGGTCATGTAAAAACCCCTGTAGGTTTGAATTGAGAAATGATTCCACACGGGCATGTGATATGCCACACAGGCATATCCCTAATCCCATACGGGCATGTGGACTGTTTAATGAAATTTTTCTAAGATTTTTAGGGATCCCTTAAAGAGTTCGATTTGATCCTGAACTATTCTTAAAGAGTGATTTAAGCCTCGTAGGCTTGTTTAAGAGGTGTTATCAAAAGTTTTTTAATTTGGAGAGAAAGTCAAGTCTTGGAATTGTATGATCGATTGCGTATGAGCCAAGTAATGCCTCGTACCCTATTTCGGCATTGAATACGGGTAAGAGGTGTTACACCAAAAGTGAGCCGCTAATTTCTCTTCCCAAGCAGCCCCATCATGTATATCAACAACCACAAGTGTTTTCTCTCTTGTTCAAATTGGCTGGAGGTTCCTTTCACCCACAAGACCATTCAGTTTTGAGCTTTCAAATTACAAGGGCTGCTCACATTCAACTGAATCAATTGCAAGGCCATTGAAGTGCCCAAGCTCACATTTAAGGCTTAAGACCATTTGGCTATTTAAGCAGCTCCTTAAAAGCAGTTCACACCTCTTGGCCAATCATATTCAGCTCCATTTAGCTCCACCTTCATTCATTTAAGTTAAGTTAACTTAGAAAACTACAAGGGACATTTTAGGAAGTTCAAGGATGTTTCAGCTCAATTAAGCTAAATTAAGACTATCCATTTATCTACCTTTTGTGTCCATTCAGCTAGCTAAGATTTTGAGCAATAAATATGAAGCTCATTAGTTGTATTTTAGACTTTTGACACCTTATATGTTTAATATATCTTTTGTGAGTTTATTCAACTCTCATTGTTCATTTAAGACTCAAACTGACTTATCTAGCCTTGTTAGTGGCGTCTACCTTGTTTCTTTGTGAACTTATCACTCCTTGAGTGTGGCATTCAACCCTGATACCTTTGGTTCCTATCTCTTAATAGATAGTTGGTCAAGGTCCTATTCCTATCATCCATTCATCTTAAGTGTCCTATAAGATTCGAGTCAATACTCATCTATTGTATTGGTTCTTTCTTAACCTTAAGCTCAATCGTTCCATCCAAATTACCAACATTAAAAATCACCTTAACTCTTTGTTTGGCTGAACCATAACCTTAACCTATCTTAAACCTATTCGGAAAACCCTTTTTTAAGAGCTTATACTTAGCCAACTTCAATTAAACTCAAAGTAGAATGATACTTCTCAATTTTATGATCGGGCACATTCGCGACTCAAAATCAACAACGAGCACGGATCGCATCAATATGTGTACACCTGTTTCGTATGTTTGTTTGCATGTTGTGTGCATTTTTCCATTTGCATAAAAATTTGGAGTTTTGGTTGTGAAGAGAAGGAAGTACGATTTGATCAGTTTAGCTACAATATTCTGTACAATGATTTTACCGCATTATTATATATATGTCAGCTCAGCTACATATTTCATTTTGAGTGGCTTAGACCCACTATCGTGGTGTGTAGGGTGGATAGGCCTACCATAGCCCAATTGTGGTGTGCAGGGTCGTCGAGGTGGTGTTCCGTTGGTTGGGTGGGTTTAATATTTATTGTTACACATCCGAGCATGTTTCAGTTGTATGAACATTTGAATAAGTATGTTGGAACATTAGTAAAATAAGTTTTTAAGTTAATGTAGTAAAGTAATATGTATGTTATGAATCTGTTTAGTTTTTGTGTGTTTTTGGTTCGCATATTTGTTACATGTTTTGATAATAAAATAAGTTAATTTGGTAGAGGTTCCAAATTTATGAACGACTCTGTTACTCTGTTTGCATTTTTTATTTCTGTCCTGACATGATCTAACTGCTTAGTTTTAAGACCCACATTGAGCTCGTGTAGCTCATTCCCTTAGTTTCCTCCTTTCAGGTAAACTTTGAGCTTAGAAGTTGGACTCAACAAACCGGTGATCTCGAGTTTTAAAAGAGTTTGGTTTGGATTAAATGATGTTTCTTAAATTTTAGTTTATTATTTTGAAAGGAAGATTATATAAATTGTGTTATTGATTTTGAATTTGGATTTTTATTAAATTTTTGTTTTCGATTTTTAACAAATTTTTCCTAGAATTTCGCACATGGTTTTTAACTAATCTTTCTGCTGCTATTTTAAAATTCACACGATTTTAAGAAAGAACCTATGGTCTTCTACTAGAAATTAAACAACATATTTTCCATTGTATCATTGGTTTTGAATTTTGGTTTACGATTGACAAAATCTGACGCGTTTTGAAATCATTCAAGGAACATCAAGTTGTTTTATTTCAGATTTAATTATTAACGCCAATTAAACACCGTTTGTAAAATATAAGATATGTTTTATCAAATTTGCTAAAATTAGGAAGCAAAAAGATTTCGGAAAGAATTTCTATGTTTAAATTGGTGTTTTTGTGTTGAGCCATATTGGTGGCCAATGTGACTTCCAAAATCCAGTTGAAACTTCAGGGCCAGGTTTGGGGTGTTATAGGATCATACCCTATAGTTGAAGCGAACAGATTCCAAATACATTTCTTATTATATTTAGCTGTCACATGAATTAAATTAATTATTGAATTAATTTAATTTGATAGTTAAATATTAAAATATTATATGTACAAACTTGTTGTACACAAATAAAGAACATTGATAAAATTGATATATAAATTTGATTCATACAAAATATTAATTATATATTTTACGAAATTATTTATATAAACAGTTATAATAATTTTGGTCAAAATATAAAAGGACATATAAATTGATATTCTTTTGGAAACAATATAATCTTTTTCCGACTTTCCATTTGTTTCTCTAATAATAAGGGAATAATCTGGTTTTTATTTTCTGAGATATGAACAAAGAAAATAAAAAGGAAATAGATCCCTTAGTGTGTTAGGTTTACCAAGAAAACAAAAAGAAAAGGTCTAGCAGCCGTTTTTGAAAATTCTCACTGAAAAGTTTAAGAGAAATTTGATGTTCGTTTTTGACTGGGTAGATTACGTAGAGGCTGAGACGTTATTGTTGCAGCTTGGAATTGACATCTCCAAAAGGGATCCTATCAACAATGCCATCCATCGTTTTTATTTTGAAAGGTATATTTTTGACCCTTGTTTCAACCCGATTTGTTCCTCGTACATGGATCCTTGGTTGACGATCACCAAAATAATTTTTCCGCTACTCCACGGGGCGTATTGATAGTCGCAAAACCTAAGTCACGAAAACACCAAAATAATTATTTATAACTAACTAATATAAAATCAAAGAGAAATACAGAAAAATGCTAATGTATGAAAAAGTTATTCTATATATACGACTAAAGCTAAAACATGGTATTTTGCTTAAAGATCGATAAAAAGTAAAGCAATAAGACCCTAAAATGCGTTAATTACAAGCACTTATCACACCCCTACACTTAAAATTTTACTTGTCCTTAAGCAAAATAAAAAATTACGCACATGCAATCCTTAACAAATGCTCAACTTGAATAAATAGTCAACCAAGTTGTTACACACCAATGGGACAAGTAAACATGTTTCATGAATACAACAAAAAATTCATATGCTAATCAAATATAGTAGAAACAACAATTCATACAACTAAAAAACAATAGAGACAATAGATCCTCGTGTGTGCAATCACCTTTTCAACCACTGTACAAAGTATAAGAAGTACAAGAACCATTTATAGAACATAATCAAGTTTTAGCATGCTACATAGGGTTACTTAGGACTTTAATGGTTAAGGTCTCTATAACAGCCCAATTTTGACCTTAATCGGAAAAGTAGTTTCAGGACCATAAATATGAGTCCAAAAAATATTTTAAAATTATTTTTCGTGTTTATTATGTGTGAATTTGTTGGTGTTAAATTTTCGTGACTTAATTTTGTCGTTTAGGTACCCGATTAAATAAAATGATTTAATCGCGTAAAATATAAAAGTTATAAATTAAAGTGTAAAGTGCTTATTTGATAATGGCTTTTTAATATGAGCTCCATAAAGGGAAAATAGCCCATTTTAAGGATTGTGGACGGCATAATGACTAATAAAACCAAAATTCATGTTTTATGATAATAGTTAAATAAAGGTTAAAAATGTAATTTAATAATAATAAAATATATGTTAAGAATAAAACAAAACAAAAGCCATTATCATCTTTTCTTTAAGTGACTGAATGCTAGAAGGAAAAAACTCAAAAATTCTTCAACATTTCGGCAACTTTTAAGCTTGATTAAAGGTTCGTTTTTGTTTGGTTTTTGATAATTTTTACGTTTTTGAGATCGCTGCTAAGAGATGTACAAAATCCATGTCTTATTTTTTGTTTGTGATGATGATTTTGTGTTTTTCCATTGATGATACCTTGTGGTTTTTGTTGTTTAATGATGAAATATGAAATATATGTGTTAGATTAACAAGTTTTGTCTTTGAATTTTTGATGAAATTGAGTAATTTGGACTAAATTGAAAAAATAAAATTTTTAAGGGGCTAAAATGTGAAATAAATGAAATGTGTAGGTTTTTATGGACATTAGGAATATTCGGCCCTTAAGGAGTATAGTCAAATTTTGTGTATTTTGTGTTTTGAGTGAAAAAGACTAAATTGTAAAAAGTGTGAAATGTTATAGGCAAAATTGTAATTTACCCATTTATGTGTTTTTAGGCTAAATTGAATAGAATGGTGTTTAAATAAGCTTAATTTGACTATGCTTAGATCAAGAATTAAAGAAATCAGATTTGGATTGGGGAAAGATAAAAGTGGTTGAGTAGCCGATTTAACAGTCGACGACATCCAAGGTAAGTTAATAAGCATTTAAATATTGTTATATTTATGAATATAAATTTGTTATGTAATTACTTGAATTATTTGAACTATTATTTGCTATGGCCGAATGTGTACTTGAATAATTGGCTATCTTTCGAGCTTGATTCGATCGAGATTCGAAGTCCGTAAGCCCCGTATGAACCTTAGGAATAGATAGGACACATATGTCATGACATAGGATATCCGATATGTGTTATCGTGTAAGATCACGTCTGGGACGTTGGCATTGACTTGTGTTTTCATGTAAGACCATGTCTGGGACATCGGCATCGTATTTGATTCGTGTAAGACCCTGTCTAGGACAGTGGCATCGATATGTGATTATATGTAAGACAACGTCTGGGACTTTGGCATTGTACAAGCTTCTGACTATCTGCGTATCCTTTTGAATTCTGAATAGTTCAACGGGCATGTGTAAGTGAAAGCCAATGTGATATGTGAATTAAAAGAACTCAAGTACGTATATACATTGTGTTAACAAATGAAAGGTAAGTTATATGGTTATTACATTATACAGAAGTTAATATGTAAACATGTGAATTGTGTATAAGCTTTAATTATGTGTATTCGGCCAAAAAGGGAATACTATGTGACTTTGATAGTTAGATTTGATTAGTTACTTGTGATTGTGTATAAATCAATACTATATAAAATTTTGTATATATGATTTTGCTAAGTTAATTGACTTTACCTTGCTATTGACTTACTAAGCTTAAATAGCTTACCTTGTGTTTCTCTATTTATTTTTGTTTTATAGATTTTGGATATGTTACGAGCTTAGGGATCGTCAGTAGGACTATCACACTATAGATAGCTTTCTTTGGTATTTTGGCTATGTTGATTATGAATATATGGCATGTATAGCATAGAAAAGGGTTGAATATGAGTCAAGTACCTATGCATGTATTTAATAGCCATGCGAAGATGGCTTAACTTTTCTGCTTGAACTTGGTTATGTTTGATTATGGTTTAAGTTCATTTTGGTTATAATGTTATGTGCTATGATAAATGGTATTTTTGATATGTGTTTCCTTTTGCGCATTGAAGTTAGTGATTTTGGATGTGGTATGAGTGAATTTAACTATGATATATATATATAATATTAAGAATTATGTTTGTTATGCTATCATTGCTAAAATGATTCAATTATGTTTTATCTGTGTTAGTAATGGTTTATAATTAGTTGATGAGTACATTTGAATAAAAGTTGAAAGGTAATATTGTATATGTATTTGAATTATAGTTCGGCATTCAAGGATGTATTGAGGTGATTAGTTATGTATTTTAGTAGTGAATTGAATGACGATTAATTAGAGACAAATATATTTGGTTGTGGCTTTATATTGATATGTTTTAATGATTTAATTTGCATTATAAATAGTTTAAGTTAATAAGCTAAATATAATGAATATCGTTAATTGTTATGTTTTATTCACAAATTGATAAGGTTAATATATATATATGTATGTATGTATCATCAATGTTGTGATATTATAATGGATGAATACATGTAATACACATGAATTTGGTTTTATGATTTGTTTATGAATTTGTGAAAATTCTATGTATTTATGGTTTGTGAAATGATGGACATGTTAATGATTAAATTGGTTTTATATGGGTCATTATTGAATAGAAGAATCATGCAAGTATATGTTTATGCATTTGGCTTAGAAATTTTAACTAAGAGATTATAAATATATTTGCATATAAATTCGATGTGTTTTAATAATATATTGGTATATTTATTTAAAGATTTGTTTATGATATGTCATGAATTTAAATTTGTAAATTTAAGTGATGATGAGTATATTCAAATTAATTATATGGGAGATATTAAGTATGGTAGAATGTTATATATAATGTGATTGATGCCATTTGGTTTTAATGTTACAATGTTCAAGTACCATATATATATATATATATATATGTGTGTGTGTGTTTTTTAAGTGATGTTTATTTATTAAGACTTTGATAAATGGTTAGATTACGGATGTTAATTATGAATGATTAATTATGTTATAAACTTGAGATAGGTGTTTAGTTGTAATGTAAATGATTTTGGCTTTGTTATTGAGGTATGAAATTTGTATTGACAAAATATGCAACTTACTCTGTTCAGATGATTCAATACATATATGAATTTTTTTTAAAAAATTATATGCCTGTTTTGAGTTGTGTCTTCTTCGGTAATGCCTCGTAACCCTAGTCTGGCGACGGATACGGGTTAGGGGTGTTACATTTGATTGGTATCAAAGCTACGGTTTAGTCAATTCTAGGACTAATGTAGCGCGTAAGAGTTTAGCTATACATGCCATATGTTATACTGCAATAGTGTGATGACTTCTTACATTTGTAAATGTGTTTTCATATAGTAATGGATCCCAATCGAGCAGTAGCTGATGATGTCGAGAGTGTAGTGCCTGCTCCCGTTCAAGGGACAGCGCCGATAGATTCTCGACCTACTTCGAGTAATCCAGAGGGGAGGCTAGACGAGCCTTTTACCAAATGATGAATGATTGGTTTACACAATATATCCGAACTAATCCAGCTGCACAATAACCTCCACCCTCGATTAATCCATCTGCAATGCCTATTATACCTTTGGTGAGTGATCCGTTGATATTGTCAAAACCACCTGTTCATAAAATAAGAAAAAATGGAGCCAAAGAATTCAGAGCCACTGATGATGATGATGCTGAACGAGCCGAGTTCTAGCTTGATAATACCATCCGAGTATTTGATGAATTATCCTGCACCTCTGATGAGTGTTTGAAATGTGCTATATCTCTGCTATGGGACACTGCATATCATTGGTGGAATACACTCATATCGGTGGTTCCAAATAAGTGAGTGACCTGGGAATTCTTTTAGACAGAGTTTCGTAAGAAATATATCAGCCATAGGTTTATTGATTCTGAAGAGCTTGGGAAAGAGAAAAGAAAAGTTGATTCTGAAGCTAGAGATTCATGCAAAAGATCATTCAGTAAGCTATTTCAGTCGACCTCAAAAAAATTCCGAGATGATACTAGCCGTTCAAAGAATACTATGGGTTATTTCAGACGAGATCGGATAGACCACCTATGAGCTTGAGAGCTACCTCTATATCTAGTATGGGTAATGTCAAATCAAATCAACCCGAGTGTGAACAATATGGTAAATGACATCTCGGCAGTTGCAGATTACATGATAGAGCCTGTTTTAAATGTCGATCCAGAGATCATTTTACTCGGGAGTGTCCAAAGATAGTTGATTAAAACCCGGCTCAGAATACTAGATCAAGTAATACTACAGCTCGAGGTAGACCACCCAAAAATATGGGTAATGTGAGTGGCAGTCAGAGAGGGACCAAAGATTCAGTTGTTAGATCTGAGGCCCGTGCACTAGCCAGAGCTTATGCCATACGTGCACACGAGGAGGCTTCATCCCTATATGTCATTACTGGTACTTTTACTCTTTATGATACTACAATTATTGCTTTGATTGACTTTAGTTCAACTCATTCCTAAATGTGTGAGACTTTGGTATTCAGTAAGACTTTACCTGTTGAGTCTACTAAGTTTGTAATTAAAGTATTGAACTCCTTAGGCCGGTGTGTCTTGGTTGATAAAATTTGCAATAATTTTCCATTGATGATTCGAGATTCATGTTTTCCAGCTGATTTGATGTTGTTTCCATTTGATGAGTTTGATATAATTCTGGGTATGGACTGGTTAATTCTGCATGATGCTATCGTGAACTATAAACAGAAGACTAATGATTTACGATGCCAAAATGATGAGATTATTCAAATTGAATCTAATGATCTGAATGGTTTACCAGTAGTGATATCTTCTATGACAGCTCAGAAATATGTAAGAAAGGGTTGTGAGGCTTATTTTGCTTATGTGCTTGATTCTAAAGTGACAGAAAAGAAGATTAAATCATTACATATTGTATGTGAGTATCCAAATGTATTCCCTGAAGAATTATCGGGTTTGCCACCTATTCAAGAAGTTGAGTTTGGGACTGAATTAGTGCCAAGGACGACTCTGATTTCTATAGCTCCGTACAGGATGGCACCTACAAAATTAAAAGAATTGAAAGCATAGTTGCAAGAGTTGATAGATAGAGGATTTGCACGACCGAGTTTCTCTCCTTGGGGCATACCAGTTCTGTTTGTGAAAAAGAAAAACGGAATCATGAGAATGTGTATTGACTACAGACAGCTTAAAAAAGTGACCATAAAGAATAAGCATCCGTTACCAAGAATTGACGACCTGTTTGATTAGCTAAAAGGGCTATAATGTTTTCAAAGATAGATTTGAGATCGGGATACTATCAGTTGCAAGTTAAAGATTTTGATGTGCCAAAGACTGCTTTCCGGATGAGGTACGGACACTACGAGTTTCTGGTTATGCCTTTCGGACTTACTAATGCATCTGCTATTTTCATGGATATGATAAATCAAATTTTCAGACAGTATTTGGATCGATTTGTGGTAGTGTTTATAGATGATATTCTGATTTACTCCCGGAATGAAACCGAGCATGTCGAGCATCTGAGACTTGTGCTACAGACTTTGCGAGATAAACAGTTGTATGCAAATTTAGTAAGTGTGAGTTCTGGTTACGTGAGGTCAGTTTTCTAGGCCATGTTGTATCAGCATCAGGTATCAAGGTTGATCCGACCAAAATTTCAGCTATACTTGATTGGAAACCATCGAAAAATGTTTTGAAGTTCAAAGCTTTCTGGGACTTGCTAGTTACTACAGATGGTTCATGAAGGGTTTCTCTATGATCGCTACACCATTGACAAAGTTGTTACAGAAAGATGTTAAGTTTGAGTGGTCAAAGAAGTGTTAGAAAAGTTTCGATCAGTTAAAAGCTCTTTTGACCGAAGCTCCAGTGTTAGTTCAGCCTGAATCGGGTAAAGAATTTGTCATTTATAGTGATACATCTTTGAATGGTTTGGGTTGTGTTTTGATGCAGGAAGGCAAAGTCATAGCTTATGCCTCGAGACAATTGAAGCCACATGAAAAGAACTATCCGACACATGATTTAAAACTAGCAACCATTGTGTTTGCGTTGAAGATTTGGCGTCATTATCTGTTCGGTGAGAAATGTCATGTTTATTCTGATCACAAAAGCCTAAAGTATTTAATGACTCAGAAATATTTGAATTTGAGACAACACCGATGGTTAGAACTGTTAAAAGATTACGAGCTAGTGATTGACTACCATCCGGAAAGGCTAATGTTGTTGCTGATGCTTTAAGTCGAAAGTCATTATTTACTCTGCGTGCAATGAACGTGTATATGGTTAAATCTGATGATGGTTTGATAATAGTTGAATTAAAAGCAAGACCGTTGTTTGTTCAACAAATTTGTGATGCCTAGAAAGTTGATAATGATTTGTAGCAAAGCGAGCTCAGTGTGAAACTAATGTTGAATCAGAATTCCTAGTTGGTGAAAATGGTTGTTTAAGGTTCAAAAATTGAATATGTGTTTCGAGGAATTTAGAGTTGATTCAGATGATTCTGAATGAAGCTCACAGCAGTCGGTTATCTGTTCATCCGGGTAGTATGGATATGTATAATGATTTAAAACAGTTCTATTGGTGGTCTGGTATAAAACGAGACATATCAGATTTTGTTTCGAAATGCCTAGTCTGTCAAAAAGTGAAAGCCGAGCATCAGATACCTTCTAGGTTACTTCAGCCAATTATGGTACCTGAGTGGAAGTGGGACGGAGTCACGATGGATTTTGTATCTGGTCTACCATTGACACCAAGCAAGAAAGATGCAATCTGGGTTATTGTGGATAGATTGACTAAATTTTCTCATTTTGTTCTGGTTCACACTGATTATTCACTTGATAAACTGGCTGAATTATATGTATCACAGATTGTGAGATTACATTGTGTGCCTATTTCTATTATTTCAGACAGAGACCTAAGATTCACATCGCGGTTTTCGAAGAAATTGCAATATGCTTTAGGTATGAAACTACACTTTAGCACAGCTTTCCATCCGTAAACAGATGGCCAGTTCGAATGAATCATTCAGATACTTGAAAATATGTTGAAATGTTACATTCTCGAGTTCGAAGGTACGTGGGAACGATACTTACCTTTGATTAAATTTGCTTATAATAATAGTTTCCAATCTAGTATCAAAATGGTACCCTATGAGGCTTTATACGGTCGTAAATTTCGTACACCATTGTATTGGACTGAGCTCAGTGAAAATAAGATACACGGGGTTGACTTGATCAAAAAGACTGAACAAAAAGTGAAAGTGATTCGTGATAGTCTGAAAACAACATCGGATCGCCAGAAATCATATACTGACTTGAAACGAAAAGATATAGAGTTTCAGATCGGAGATAAAGTATTTTTGAATGTCTCACCGTGGAAGAAAGTACTCAGATTCAGTTGTAAAGGCAAGTTGAGTTTGAGATTCATTGGGACGTATGATATCACAGAGCGTATAGGGCCTGTTGCTTATAGATTGCAGTTGACAGCTGAGCTAGAAAAGATCGATAATGTATTCCATGTTTCGATGCTTCATAGATTGTAACACCCCAAACCCGGTCTATGCATTGAGACTAGATTTGGTTTGTTACATGAATCGAGCTATTTTAAATCTCTAATGAGTTGAAAGCTACAATATTTATTTACTGGTTTAAAATTTTGAAGAGTATTTGAATTTGATAAATATTTGAAAACATTAGTTGAAAATCATTGTATTATCAAAAACCTTTAGGTAATTTGTTAAAGAGTTAAATAAAATATTTATAAAAGAATTTCATATACTTGAAAACCCAAATTTATAAAAACATCATGTAATCATAGCCCATAATTAAAAGTCCAAAGTATAGTTTAAAGCCCAAACACACATAAAATCCATAAGTTATTTATAGAGGCCTTATTACAATAATCCATAATAGTAAAAAATTTACTTATTAAAAGTTCGAGTTTATATAACTCTCTTTTGCGATATGGCCTCCACAAAGTCATCCTCGGCCCAAGTCCACGTCAATTTCCATTACGAGATGGAAAAAAAAATTAAAGGGGGTGAGTTACTTAGAACTCGTGTGTAACTCACTTACCACCATTATTGGGCAGATCATCAAGGTATTATCTTTGGGCTTGAGCCCAATTACGAAATTCAACAATTTATCATAAAATAAAATTATTTAAAGATGCATGTTAAATGAATTTCCCAACCAAACCTAATATCCATCCGCTAACACCCCCATACCAACCATCACACTGTGGGGATCAAGTCAACCCACCCCGCCAACACACCAATCGTAGGCATTAAGCCTTTTTATAATTGTGGCAAAGCCACCGAACTAGAGGCAATAAGCCATATTTATTTTTTTGTGGCAAGGCCAATAGAACTAGAGGCAATAAGCCATATTTATTTTGTGGCAAGGCCCTTTGAACTAGAGGCAATAAGCCATTATTGTGGCGAGCCACCGAACTAGATTTTTGGCAATGGCCATTCTTCTCTTCATATATCCCACCCATGCAATTATCGTGTATAACAAAATATAAAAATTTCTTTATAATGCATAACATGGTGGGTTTATCGTTAAACATTTCATTTGGGCCATAAACATAATTTAGCAATTTGTCCATTTAGCAGTTTAGTGGGCTTTGGCCCATTTACCAAACTAGAGTATTTTGGCCCAATTTATCGAACTAGAGTATTTTGGCCCAATTTATCGAACTAGAGTATTTTGGCCCAATTTATCGAACTAGAGTATTTTGGCCCAATTTATCGAACTAGAGTATTTTGGCCCAATTTATCGAACTAGAGTATTTTGCGGCCCATTTTCACGAAACATACAACTTACATAATAATAAGTAATTTTTCGAGGGCATTTTCGTAATTTTCACGATTTAGTCGTTTTTACGTATTTTCGTCAAAATATCAGTTTTTACGTTTTTACCGATCTAGTCATTTTTACGATTTTACTTCCAATATCGAAATTGACATCCAACCGAGAAATAGTGTGAAGTTACACACCTCGATCTGAGAGTACTAATCCTTCTCGCTCCTCGGCACCTAAAACATATTTCGATCCGTTAGAATACTATTTCGTAAAAATATTCTTAATCGATAATAGATCCAAAATCTTACCCTCTTGATTTTGAATCACTTCGATTTTCGGCTTCTCCTCGTTTATTGGTTCGTTAGTCGCCGAGAATCCACCAACGTATAATGGCTCGGAAGTTCGTACTACTTCGAATAGTTGACTCCTTTCGGAAGATGGTCCGCAACCCGGTGGAAAATCCCAGACTGCCGAAACCGCTCTTCGTTTAAATGGGGATTTACGATCCGCCTCTTAACGTGACTAACCACCGCCTTTTCTTCCCTATTTTGAAAGTCTTCACGATCAAAGGAATATTAGTTAAATCTAATATAATATCGAATAGTACTAGAGGTTTTAAAGAGTGGGATTTCCTTACCACAATAAAACGTTTCCAACGTTTCTACTGGTTCTCCGATCACTTGAGTTTCGATCTTCCGTTATTGCACTAAATAATAACGAAAAAAACGTTATTAGAATGAACGTTATATCGATTCAAAAGTCCTTCATAACACCATTAATATTCGCCATAATACCATTAGTAAATCGAAAACGAAAGAAAAAAAAACCCTTACCTATAAAACCCTTACCTATAATCCACGATCAAAAGAAAGGATTGAAAACGATGCTTATGAGAGTTGGAGAATTCGGCTATGCAACCAAAGAAAAAAGAAAATAAATTCGGCTATGGGCACTCTAGCATTCGGCCATTGAAGAAAAAGGAAGAAAATATGAGTGAAAAGAAATAAAGATGAGAGAAGAATGATGATGATGTTGTTTTGATTTTCAAAGAGAATGGAGAATAAAAGAAAGAAAGAGATGAGTTTTGAGAGCAATGTATATTCGGCAATGGGGAGAAGAAAAGAAAAGAATGGTCTTTTAGGTATTGGTAAAATCGGCACTAAGAGAAAGGCACAAAATTGAACACTAAAGTGAAAAGCAAAAATGACCAATTGGTCAAAATAATCAAGGCTTACCAATGATCAATTTCGGCTAAAGGGAAAAGAGGTTGAGAAGAAGAAAAATTCAGCACTAGGTTGCTAGGAATGACCAAAGAGAAAATAAAATGCTTAGCCAAAACTAACACAAAATTTGGCTCCTTCTCTATACCCAATTGCCGTCAAAGCATGGTCAATAGCCATGATTTTGTTTCCAAAATTCTTCCTTGATATGTGCCTCATGTCCCCCTATCTTTCCTTAAGTTTTGATTCCATGCCATAAGTTAGTTGTTTCCTTAATCCTTTGATACACTAACCAAAATAACATGGTCAACACTTACCATATATGTTCTTGGCCGACACTCACTATACATGGGCGAAAATTAAAACAAAAATTTATCTAAATGCTAAACAAGGGATTGAACCTCTTCCCTCTTGCTAGAACTCATGCGCCAACACCACCATGCCATGTACTCACTTATGTCACTCCTTAACACTTAATTTAACTTAAGTCTTAATGACATTTGCTTCTCTTCAATAATTTCTCAATTATTAAATTTTATTCCTTATCCTAATTATGCTATACTCCTCTTTAGAACTTCAATAAGCACTAAAATAAAAGTAAGGAATTTTCCTTTGAAATCTAAACACCAATTCATGCAATATAAAAATACTCGGATTTTTAGGGTGTTACAACTCCACCCTCCTTAAAGAAAATTTCGTCCTCGAAATTTACCTGGTTGAAAGAGGTGAGGGTATTGTTGCCAAATTGCATCCTCAGGCTCCTACGTAGCTTCCTCCACTCCGTGGTTACGCCATAAAACTTTGACTAATGGCACAGTTTTCTTTCTTAGCACCTTGACATCTCGGTCTAAGATTTCCAGGTTCTTCTTCAAAAGACAAATCAATTCAACTCCAATTCTTCTACGGTATAATGTGTGAAGGATCCGATCTATAACGCCTCAACATGGAAACATGAAAACATTATGAATTTGATCCAATTAGGAGGTAACTCAACTTTGATAAGCCATTTGGACCAACACACTTGACTACGATAAGGTCCAATGTATCTAGGACTTAGCTTGCCTTTCCTTCCGAATCGAAGATCTTTTTCCAAGGGAGACCTTCAAGAAAACTGATCCCCACATTATACTCGATGTCCCTTCGCTTCGGATCTGCGTCGACTTACATCTCTCGAGGCTTCTTTCAACCGTGCTCAAATAACTTTTACCTTATCCTCTGTCTCGGATATCATCTCGGGACCTAACATCATCTTTCACCCAACTCGGTCCAACAAATAGGAGAATGACACTTACGACCATACAATGCCTCGTAAGGTGCCATCTGAATGCTAGGCGATAGTTTGTTGTTATCTGTGAATTACGCGATGGTAGATAATCCTTCCAACTACCCACAAGTCGATTATACATCCTCTTAACATATCTTCCAATATCTGAATTACTCTTTCCGTGACCATCGACCGAGGATGAAAAGCCGTACTAAAATTCAACTTTGTCCCTAAGGCTTCATGCGAGTTTTCTAGAATCGTGATGTAAACCTAGGGTCCTATCCGATATAATAGATCTGGTACCCATGCAACCTCACAATTTTAGATACGTCTGTTTAGCCAATTTACGCAATGAATAATCCGTCTGTAATCGCGAAAATGGCGGTCTTAAATCAACCGATCAACAATTACCCAAATGGAATTTTTCTTAGTAGGTGTTAACGGTAACCCACTAACAAAATCCATAGTTATCCTCTCTCATTTCCAAAGAGGAATCTTTATCGGTTGCAACAATCCAGAATGGTAATTGATGTTCGCCTTCACTTGCGACAAGTCAAACATTTTCCCACAAATTAAAATCTCACGCTTCAACCACAGCTACCACCAATCATTCACGGAGATCTCGATACATCTTATTTCCTCCGGGATGCATAGCATAAGGGCTACTATGCGCCTCCCGTAGAATCAGTTGCCTTAGATCTGAGTCCTTAGGCATACATACTCTTCCTCGAAAACACAACACACCCTCCGTGTTTATTCCAAAATCCTCGATTTCACCATTTTCAACTTGCTGAAATAAAGGTCCCAACTTCTCATCTGATGTCTGTTTTTCCTTGATTTGTTCCAGCCACAGAGGCTTCACCTGAAGTTCTACTAACAAACTGCCATCCTCATACAGACTCAAATGGGCAAACAAAGCTCTTAATTCAGATACTGTCTTACGACTTAACGTGTCAGCTACCACGTTATCCTTTCCAGGATGGTATTCGATTGAGAAATCATAATCTTTTAATAATTTTACCCATCTTCTTTGTCTCAAATTTAACTCCTTTTGGGTGAGGAGGTATTTAAGACTCTTGTGATCCGTGTAGATTATAGATTTCTCACCATAGAGATAGTGCCTCCAAATCTTTAGAGCAAAGACAACGGCAGCTAACTCCAAATCATGCGTAGGGTAGTTTACTTCGTGTGGTCTCAATTGACGAGAAGCATATGCCACCACTTTTCCATTTTGCATCAACACACAACCCAAACCCGTGTGAGATGCATCACAATAAACAATAAATTCTTTTCCACCTCCCTTTGAATCAAAAGCTGGAGCTTAGTCAGATCTTCTTCAATTTCTCAAAACTCTTTTCTTGCTTTTCGGTCCAAATATCGGAGCTCCCTTTCGCAATGCTTTAGTTAGGGTGCAGAATCAACGAAAACCCTCTACAAAATGTCTATAGTATCCACCAAACCCAAGAAACTCAAATTTCATTCTCGATGTTGATGGTTTCCAATCCGAATAGCCTCAATTTTTGAGGATCCACCCTTATTCCTTGGTGATACTACATGACCAAGGAAAGTCACTTCCTTTAGCCAAAATTCGCATTTACTAAATTTGGCATACAATTGCTTATCACGAAGTAGTTGTAATACTATCCGCAAATCTTGGTCATGTTCCTCCTCATTCCTCGAATAAACCAATATGTCATCTATGAACACTACTACAAACCGGTCTAAATATGGTTGAAAGACTCGGTTCATCATGTCCATAAATGCAACTGGTGCATTGGTTAGTCCAAACGGCATCACTACAAACTCATAGTGTAAAATAGCGTGTCCGAAATGCCGTCTTATAAATGTCCGCTTCTTTCACCTTGAGTGGTGATAACCCGACCTTAAATCAATTTTGGAAAAGCTGAAGCTCCTTTTAATTGATCAAACAGTCATCAATTCTCGGCAGAGGATACCGATTCTTGATCGTCAATTTATTCAATTATGCGTAGTCAATGCACATACGCATCGATCCATCCTTCTTCTTAACGAATGTAACCGGTGCTCCCGGAGACACACTTGGTCGAATAAATCCCGATCCGGCAATTCTTGAATTTGAGCTTTGAGCTCACCAACTCCTTCGATGCCATTCTATAAGGAGCAATGGACACCGGAGTCTGTCGAGCAAAAGCTCAATGCCAAATTCTACTTCCGATCCGAGGTATACGGGAAGTTCTTGGAAATACATCGAGAAATTCCTTCACCGTCCTCACATCATCCACAGATAACTCTTTAGCATCCAAAGCACGATAAAGGCTAGGAATGCTCCATATCCTTTCCGTACCAACTTCTCCGCCTTTAATGCAGAAACCACATTTGCCAGATAGTTCCTTCGCTCACCAATCATTGTGACTTCCTTATCATTCGAGGTTCTTACTGACATTTGTTTTTCAGCACAATCCACTTACGCCCGATGTTTAACCAGCCAATCCATGCCCAGAATGAGATCGAACTCGCCGAAAGGTAGTTCCATCAAGTTTGCTACGAATACCTCTTCTTGAATTTTTAAGGGCACGTCTTTAAACATTTTATTAACGATTCTGAAACGTCCTAAAGGACTAATTCTTGTCATCTCATTTTCGGTAATTTGATTCTAAATCGAGGTTTCGGATATGGCACTAGCTACATATGAATGGGTAGAGCCAATATCTATTAAGGCAATAACAGTACATCAAAAATAAAGAACGTGCAGTTATCACATCTCGTGCATGCATTGCCGTCCTCATGGCGTCTAATCGCATAAACCGATCCGGTGTCTTGCATCTCGCATTTCCTCTAGGACCATTGCCTCGACTCGGTGCACCTTGACCACGACCAGCTCCATTACCACCACGACCTGGTCCACGACCTCTCGGTGGCTGCTGATTACCCCTGGCCGTCTGTGCATCATTATTATGGACTTCTTGAGTCGTATCCATACGTCGAGGACAATTTTGTCTTGATGATCCATTGAACCGCATTTGTAGCATGCACCGTTTTCCTCCAACATTCTCCAAAATGTCTTTTCCCACACTCGGTGCAATCTCGACTTGATTATTTGCTACCGGGTTTTACCTTGAACTGATTCATCATTCCGAGGTTTCTTCTGGAATCTCCTAGAAGAACCAGACTACTGTGTCTCTCTCTTATTTCGGGATCTTTCTCGGTTCTGCCGTTCTGAATTCTTAGCCTCTTGGCTATTTTGGCCTTCTCCACAAGAGTCGAAAAATTTCTAACTTTCTTTGTGGAGCAATCGAACCCTCGGCTCATCATTAAGTCCATCCTCGAAGCATACAAGCGTTCGTGATCATTGCTACAATTGTTCGGGCATAATGGCTCGGGCGTAAAACTTCGACTTCATATCTTTGCCACGGTCTTACTTCCTTGGCAAGATTCGAAATTCCTTCCTTGACGTCTACATAACTCGTTCCAACGTATTTTCCTTGGGCGGCTTTAAAGAATTCCCAATTAATCGGTCGACTTGATTGCCTTCTCGAGCGATGAGCCACCACCGATCGCCTCATCTCTTAACAAAGATCTGACTCCTCTCGGTTTTGCTCGACAAGACATTCCATATCATCCATAATTGTTCCACCGCTTGAGCGATGTTCACCACATTGAGCTACACGAGACTCCTCTAAAACTTCGCATTATTTGCTTTAAGTCGCTCTGAAATTGACCCACGAGTTGTTGGTCGAATTCTAGTTCAAATGACCCTTTCCAAGACTCGCAGCATTGCTTGAGTCAATGCATTATCTTCTTCCATGTGATCGCGTGATCCGTCTCACTTTCAATTGGCGCAGTACGTCCACTTCCGGCATATGATTTGGTGCTTCAATCGCAGCACCTCAGCCTCTACCACGGCCACGTCTACGCGTCCACGACCATGTCCTCTAGTGCTCATGATAACTTGTTCGTTTATCTGATTACAAGTTTTATGAATCAAAAAATTTGTTTGGTGTTTATTAACAATATTTTATGAGATTTGAGATATAAAGTTGTTTTTCGCAACAAATCCTATAGTCTCAATCTCTACGGTTTTCACATCAAAACTAGAAGTTCTAGTGTGTTCCTATGATCATACTAATCATTAAGCAATAAATACTTACTTGACTTGTTGCTGGATGCTCGTGGTGCCATACTGATCTTTAAAATATCATTGAACGATTTCATACAAAAATTAATTGCGAACCCAAACCACAGCCGAGTTTTTGAAACTGGGCTCTGATACCACTAAATGTAACACCCCAAACCCGGTCTATGCATTGAGACTAGATTTGGTTTGTCACATGAATCGAGCTATTTTTAAATCTCTAATGAGTTGAAAGCTACAATATTTATTTATAGGGTTTAAAATTTTGAAGAGTATTTGAATTTGATAAATATTTGAAAACATTAGTTGAAAATCATTGTATTATCAAAAACCTTTAAGTAACTTGTTAAAGAGTTAAATAAAATATTTATAAAAGAATTTCATATACTTGAAAACCCAAATTTATAAAAACATCATGTAATCATAGCCCATAATTAAAAGTCCAAAGTATAGTTTAAAGCCCAAACACACATAAAATCCATAAGTTATTTATAGAGGCCCTTATTACAATAATCCATAATAGTAAAAAATTTACTTATTAAAAGTTCAGAGTTTATATAACCCTCTTTTGCAGTATGGCCTCCACAAAGTCATCCTCGGCCCAAGTCCACGTCAATTTCCATTACCTGATATGGAAAAAAATTAAAGGGGTGAGTTACTTAGAACTCGGTGTGTAACTCACTTACCGCCATTATTGGGCAGATCATCAAGGTATTATGCTAGGCTTGAGCCCAATTCTGAAATTCAACAATTTATCATAAAATAAAATTATTTAAAGATGCATGTAAAATGAATTTCCCAACCAAACCTAATATCCATCCGCTAACACCCCTGCACCAACCATCACACTGTGGGGATCAAGTCAACCCACCCCGCCAACACACCAATCGTAGGCATTAAGCCTTTTTATAATTGTGGCAAAGCCATATTTAACTAGAGGCAATAAGCCATATTTATTTTTTTTGTGGCAAAGCCACTAGAACTAGAGGCAATAAGCCATATTTATTTTTGTGGCAAGGCCACCGAACTAGAGGCAATAAGCCATTATTGTGGCGAGCCACCGAACTAGATTTTTGCAATGGCCATTCTTCTCTTCATATATCCCACCCATGCAATTATGCGTGTATAACAAAATATAAAATTTCTTTATAATGCATAACATGGTGGGTTTATCGTTAAACATTTCATTTGGCCCATAAACCTAATTTAGCAATTTGTCCATTTACCAGTTTAGTGGGCTTTGGCCCATTTTGCCAAACTAGAGTATTTTGGCCCAATTTATCGAACTAGAGTATTTTGGCCCAATTTATCGAACTAGAGTACTTTGGCCCAATTTATCGAACTAGAGTATTTTGGCCCAATTTATCGAACTAGAGTATTTTGGCCCAATTTATCGAACTAGAGTATTTTATGCCCATTTTCACGAAACATACAACTTACATAATAATAAGTAATTTTTTGAGGGCATTTTCGTAATTTTCACGATTTAGTCGTTTTACGTATTTTCGTCAAAATATCGGTTTTACGTTTTTACCGATCTAGTCGTTTTACGATTTTACTTCCAATATTGAAATTGACATCCAGCAGAAATAGTGTAAAGTTACACACCTCGATCCGAGAGTACTAATCCTTCTCGCTCCTCGGCACCTAAAACATATTTCGATCCGTTAGAATACTATTTCGTAAAAATATTCTTAATCGATAATAGATCCAAAATCTTACCCTCTTGATTTTGAATCACTTGATTTTCGGCTTCTCCTCGTTTATTGGTTCGTTAGTCGCGAGAATCCACCAACATATAATGGCTCGGAAGTTCGTACTACTTGAATAGTTGACTCTTTTGGAAGATGGTCCGCAACCCGTGGAAAATCCCGATTGCCGAAACCGCTCTTCGTTTAAATGGGGATTCTGACAGATCCGCCTCTTAACGTGACTAACCACCGCCCATTTCTTCCCTATTTTGAAAGTCTTCACGATCAAAGGAATATTAGTTAAATCTAATATAATATCAAATAGTACTAGAGGTTTTAAAGAGTGGGATTTCCTTACCACAATAAAACGTTTCCAACGTTTCTCGGTTCTCCGATCACTTGAGTTCCGATCTTCGTTATTGCACTAAATAATAACGAAAAAACGTTATTAGAATGAACGTTATATCGATTCAAAAGTCCTTCATAACACCATTAATATTCGCCATAATACCATTAGTAAATCGAAAGCGAAAAAAAAAAACCCTTACCTATAATCCACGATCAAAAGAAAGGATTGAAAACGATGCTTATGAGAGTTGGAGAATTGACTATGCAACCAAAGAAAAAGAAAATAAATTGGCTATGGGCACTCTAGCATTCGCCATTGAAGAAAAGGAAGAAAATATGAGTGAAAAGAAATAAAGATGAGAGAAGAATGATGATGATGTTGTTTTGATTTTCAAAGAGAATGGAGAATAAAAGAAAGAAAGAGATGAGTTTTGAGAGCAATGTATATTCGGCAATGGGGAGAAGAAAAGAAAAGAATGGTCTTTTAGGTATTGGTAAAATCGGCACTAAGAGAAAGGCACAAAATTGAACACTAAAGTGAAAAGCAAAATGACCAATTGGTCAAAATAATCAAGGCTTACCAATGATCAATTTCACTAAAGGAAAAGAGGTTGAGAAGAAGAAAAATTCTGCACTAGGTTGCTAGGAATGACCAAAGAGAAAATGAAATGCTTAGCCAAAACTAACACAAAATTTGGCTCCTTCTCTATACCCAATTGCCGTCAAAGCATGGTCAATAGCCATGATTTTGTTTCCAAAATTCTTCCTTGATATGTGCCTTATGTCCCCCTATCTTTCCTTAAGTTTTGATTCCATGCCATAAGTTAGTTGTTTCCTTAATCCTTTGATACACTAACCAAAAATAAGATGGTCAACACTTACCATATATGTTCTTGGCCGCACTCACTATACATGGGCGTAAAATTAAAAACAAAAATTTATCTAAATGCTAAACAAGGATTCGAACCTCTTCCTCTTGCTAGAACTCATGTGCCAACACCACCATGCCATGTACTCACTTATGTCACTCCTTAACACTTAATTTAACTTAAGTCTTAATGACATTTGCTTCTCTTCAATAATTTCTCAATTATTAAATTTTATTCCTTATCCTAATTATGCTATACTCCTCTTTAGAACTTCAATAAGCACTAAAATAAAAGTAAGGAATTTTCCTTTGAAATCTAAACACCAATTCATGCAATATAAAAATACTCAAATTTTTAGGGTGTTACATAGATACTGATCTGATCCTTCACATGTGATTAATCCAATAGAGGTTGAGATTCAGCCTGATATGACATATAAAGAGGAACCGATTTTATTTTGACCCATGAGATAGAAGAATTGAGAAATAAGAAAATTTTGTTGGTCAAAGTATTGTGGCAAAAGCACGGGGATGAGGAAGAAACTTGGGAGCCAGAGAATACAATGAAAGAACGTTATCCAAACCTATTCACTGGTAAGATTTTCGGGGACGAAAATCCCTAAGGAGGGAGAGTTGTAACAGCTCGATTTTGACCCTAATCGAAAAAGTGGTTTCAGGATCACAAATCTGAGTCCAAAAATATTTTAAAATTATTTTTCGTGTTTATTATGTGTGAATTCGTTGTTGTTAAATTTTCGTGACTTAATTTTGTCACTTAGGTACCCGATTAAATAAAAGGACTTAATCGCGTAAAATATAAAAGTTATAAATTAAAGTGTAAAGTGCTTATTTGATAGTGGCTTTTTAATATGAGGTCCTTAAAGGGAAAATAGCCCATTTTAAGGATAGTGGATGGCATAATGACTAATAAAACCAAAATTCATGTTTTATGATAATAGTTAAATAAAGGTTAAAAATGTAATTTAATAATAAAAAACATGTTAAGAATAAAACAAAACAAAAGCCATTATCATCTTTTCTTTAAGTGACCGAATGCTAGAAGGAAGAAACTCAAAAATTCTTCAACATTTTGACAACTTTGAAGCTTGATTAAAGTTCGTTTTTGTTCAGTTTTTGATAATTTTTACGTTATTGAGATCGTTTCTAAGAGATGTACAAAACCCATGTCTTAATTTTTGTTTGTGATGACGATTTTGTGTTTTTCCATTGATGATACCTTGTGGTTTTTGTTGTTTAATGATGAAATATGAAATATATGGGTTAGATTAATAAGTTTTGTCTTTGAATTTTTGATAAAATTGAGTAATTTAGACTAAATTGAAAAAATAAAATTTTTAAGGGACTAAAATGTGAAATAAATGAAATGTGTAGGTTTGTATGGACACTAGGAATATTTGGCCCTTAAGGAGTATAGTCAAATTTTGTGTATTTTGTGTTTTGAGTAAAAAGGACTAAATTGTAAAAAGTGTGAAATGTTATGGGCAAAATTATAATTTGCCCATTTATGTGTTTTTAGGCTAAATTGAATAGAATGGTGTTTAAATAAGCTTAATTTGAATATGTTAGCTCAAGAATTAAAGAAATCAAATTTGGATTAGGGAAAGATAAAAGTGGTCGAATAGTCGATTTAACAGTCGACGACATCCGAGGTAAGCCAATAAGCATTTAAATGTTGTTATATTTATGAATAATTTTTTTATGTAATTACTTAAATTATTTGAACTATTATTTGCTATGGCCGAATGTGTACTTGAATAATTGGCTATCTTTCGAGCTTGATTCAATCGAGATTCGACGTCCGTAAGCCCCGTATGAACCTTAGGAATAGATACGATACATATGTCATGACATAGGATATCCGATATGTGTTATCATGTAAGACTACGTCTGGGACGTTGGCATCGACTTATGTTTTTGTGTAAGACAATGTCTGGGACATTGGCATTGTATTTGATTCATGTAAGACCCTGTCTGGGTCAGTGGCATCGATATGTGATTACATGTAAGACCACGTCTGAGATGTTGGCATTGTATGAGCTTCCAACTATCCGGATATCTTTTTGAATTCTGAATGGTTCAACTGTCATGTGTAAGTGAAGGCCAATGTGATATGTGAATTAAAAGAACTCAGGTCTGCATATACACTGTGTTAACAAATGAAAGGTAAGTTATATGTTTATTACATTATACGAAAGTTAATGTGTAAACATGTGAATTGTGTATAAGCTTTAACTATGTGTATTGCCAAAAAGGGAATATTATGTGACTTTAATAATGAGATTTGATTAGTTACTTGTGATTGTGTATAAATCAATACTAGATAATATTTTGTATATACGATTTTGCTAAGTTAATTGACTTTACCTTGCTATTGATTTACTAAGCTTAAATAGCTTACCTTGTGTTTCTCTGTCTATTTCTATTTTATAGATTTTGGATACTACGAGCTCGGGGATTGTCAGCAGGACTATCATAGTATAGACAGCTTTCTTTGGTATTTTGGCTATGTTAATTATGAATATATGGCATGTATAGCATAGAAAAGGGTTGAATATGAATCAAATACCTATGCATGTAATTAATAGCCATGCAAAGATGGCTTAACTTTTCTGCTTGAACTTGGTTATGTTTGATTATGGTTTAAGTTCATTTTGGTTATAATGTTATGTGTTATGATAAATGGTATTTTTGATATGTGTTTCCTTTTGCGCATTGAAGTTAGTTAGTGATTTTGGATGTGGTATGAGTGAATTTAACTAAGATATATATATATAATATTACGAATTATGTTTGTTATGCTATCATTGTTAAAATGATTCAATTATGTTTTATCTGTGTTAGTAATGGTTTATAATTAGTTGATGAGTACATTTGAATAAAAGTTGAAAGGTAATATTGTATATGTATTTGAATTATAGTTCGGCATTCAAGGTTGTATTGAGGTGATTAGTTATGTATTTTAGTAGTGAATTGAATGATGATTAATTAGAGACAAATATATTTTGGTTGTGGCTTTATATTGATATATTTTAATGATTTAATTTGCATTATAAATAGTTTAAGTTAATAAGCTAAATATAATGAATATATGTAATTGTTATGTTTTATTCATAAATTGATAAGGTTAATATATATATGTATTCGGCAATGTTGTGATATTGTAATTTATGAATACATGTAATACATATGAATTTGGTTTTGTGATTTGTTTATGAATTTGTGAAAATTCTATGTATTTGTGGTTTGTGAAATGATGGACATGTTAATGATTAAATTGGTTTTATATGGGTCACTATTGAATAGAAGGATCATGCAAGTATATGTTTATCCATTTGGCTTAGAAATTTTAACTAAGAGATTATAAATATATTTGCATATATATTTGGATGTGTTTTAATAATATATTGGTATATTTATTTAAAGATTTGTTTATGATAAGTCATGAATTTAAATTTGTAAATTTAAGTGATGATGAGTATATTCAAATTAGTTGTATGGGAGATATTAAGTATGGTAGAATGTTATATATAATGTGATTGATGCCATTTGGTTTTAACGTTACAATGTTAAGATACCATATATATATATATATATATATATATGTGTGTGTGTGTGTGTGTGTGTGTGTGTTTAAAGTGATATTTATTTATTAAGACTTTGATAAATGGTTAGGTTAATGATGTTAATTATGAATGATTAATTATGTTATAAACTTGAGATAGGTGTTTAGTTGTAATGTAAATGATTTTGGATTTGTTATTGAGGTATGAAATTTGTATTGACAAAATATGCAACTTACTCTGTTCAGATGATTCAATACATATATGAATTTTTTTTAAAAAAATTATATGGCTGTTTTGAGTTGTGTTTTCTTCGGTAATGCCTCGTAACTCTAGTCTGGCGACAGATATGGGTTAAGTGCGTTACAGTCTCCCATAATCGAAAAATTTTGGTTCCTCTTTAAGTACTTTGTTACCATCATTCAATCGAGGGAAAAGTATCAAATTCTTTTTTCTTTTTTCTCTTTTCTATACCCTTAATTAAGCATGAGATAGAAGTGAAGTTCAAAACTTTTAACAATACACAATTAGCATTTATTTAGTTTTTTCCTTCTTTTCTTTTCTTTTTCAGTACATAATGCTTACTCACTTCTTTGAATTTAGGACAATTACCTTTTAACACAACTGTAGATGACAACCTAAGTACCTACCCCGAATTACTCTGTTAATTCCACCTAAACAACCTTCAGCTTTACTCATAGCAAGATCAACTGTATGCACTGGAAATACCAAACCTTTTGACATGAAGATATATGCAACCCAAGCACCTGCCTCCGGTTACTTAGTCGAGCCACTAGTTCTTTCCAAGCTTGTGATGTAACTAGCAGAGTAATCATACACTCTCGTGCTTTGTTACCAAAGATATTCAATTGAGCACAATTATTGAATCCATAATTTAATACTTTAAGCTCGAAAAATAATTCGTAAGTACCTCAACTATTTGTAAATTTTCCCAATATAGTCTCTATACTTTTATTTTGAGAAATTAAATCCCTCTACTTTTCTGATTTCAAAAATCATGGCCAAATTGTTAACACTAGTAAAATTATTTAGTTGAATTTAGGTCCATTACAATGTTATATATTTAGTCCCTCATCTACCAATTAAGAATTTTGACTATTTCAAAATGTCATACTAATAAATTGATCTAAAAAATAACATTATTAACAATTGGAACTCAACTTTCCATTTATGAAAAGTAGAGGGATTACATATTTAAAAAATCTATAAGGTCACCTCCCCAAATTAATAATGAGTATAGGGATTGATGATGTATTTTAACTTTGCATGTTATAAGTTTGTGTTGTTTCTTGTATATAACATGCCTTGAATGTAACCCGCCTAGGGAATATAAAAGAACTTATTGATGCTTGAGTTAAAGCCTCATTTAATGAAATTTTATTTTGTTTAAAATATAGTATAAATCCCTGCACTCTTATAAAATTTTAAAATTTAGTCATATACTATTCTTTTAGGAGTTTAGTTCCTACAATTTACCTTTTAAATTTTAGAAAAGCATATGGACTAAATTCCAATTTTTAGAAGAGTATATGTACCTATACCATATTTTAAACTTTGTCTTTTCATATAACTTATGAGTTCATCCAATCAATTTATTTCTTCCAATGGAATAAAACACTTTACAACTTCCTTATTTAATGCAATGCTTGCCTTTTCATATCACTTTCAACTAATATTGCATCTATAAATTCAGAAAAATGAGTAGTATGTCTCAATTAATATTTTCCCTCAAATACCCTAAAACAACATGGATAGAACACTCGATATCAAAACTAGTCATCCATTCCAATCAAGCTATCTAGTTTTTCCTGCCACCATTGAGACGTAATCGCGCCCCAGCATTTGTGAACCAAAGCTATGAATCAACACAATTAACTCTAAATATCTAGCGATATGCTGCAAATGTGAGAAGTCAAGTTGTAATATTTTTAGTCTTATAATGGAATACTTGAGCATTCTAAGGATTGAACTAAGAGAGTTCAGGGACAAAGTGATACCTAAGCAATAAGCATGCAAATAGGTAGTCTAGTAAACCAATCGCTAAGTACTACATTGCATCAATTCATAATCACGGGTAATAACACTAAATTAACTAACTAGCACTAAGTAGGACCAAATTGTAAAGCATGCAAAATTATGCAATTCACAATTCAAGACATACTAGAAATTGGTTGACTTCCATGTTGTTGATTAGTCTTTGGATTAGTAATCTAAAAGGCTTAAACTACTAATTGGTTCAATTTTATCTATCGGTCGCCATTTTACCAAATTAAATGATTTAGTTCGATTTATCTCTCGACCTCACCAAACTAACTCGGCACAACCAAATTGGTGCTCAATAGGATCTCCTATTGGTCTCACCTATCTAAATATTCACCAAGAGGCATCAATTCTAAATTTTGATGTCTATTCGATTTAGTTTAATTTTTTACAATTTAGTCTCTCTAAAAAAAACTAACCAAACAACATTCCCATCAACCAACCACCATATATTTAGTTACCAAACATCATTTTCATACAAACAACAACCCAACACATATTCAAATCATTCATTAAAATAAGCACAAGAATGAGAATAAGAGAAAGCTTATAGATTTCTTTGATGGTTGCTTGGGGAATATGATAACAACAATAGAGGTGAAAATACCAATAAAGTTCATATTTTTATGCTTTGTAGAGTAAATAAAATTGAGATGTATTGAAGGCTTTCAAATAAAATCAAATAAAATTGAGTTTGAGGACTAGATTGCAAAGAAAATGAAAAAGCTATAGTAAAAACTAACTAAGCTAACATCCTAACTAACTTAAGTTCAAAAAAGTATAAACCTAACAATGGAGAAGAAGATAACTACTTAGCTAAAAAGATGATAGAAAGTAAAATAAAGTTGGCTATTTTAAGTGTTCAGCCAAAAGGAGTTTTTAACAGTTGAATATAATCCCAAAATTTGGACAAACGTGCCTGTAGAAGTTGTGTTTTGATTGGAGGTGGTGTTGGATAAAAGACAACCCCTGAAACAATTTTACCCTTGTCAGACAATAGTGTCGCGGCACCCGAAACAGTGGTGCACTCGTGGTTGTGGGGGGCTCTAGATGTCGCGACATCCTAATTTGGGTCTCAATATGGGCAAAACTACTAAAAATGTTTAATCATGGAAAAATCTAAAATTCAACCAACGCATAGAAAAGACACTTAATTTACTTGAGAATAAACTTCTCGAGTGTATTGGATAGCCTAATTTAACTTATTAAAATTACAGCCGATTAAGACGCTATACAACAACACCAGGCAGAACTATCTTACTTTCAAGGGTGAAACTAGGAAGTTAATGAAAATGATCAGTTCAGATATGAGAGAAGATTATGTTAGGACCATTATCCTTCAGGAACACTCTCTTACAAAGATATATGATATGTTCCTCGAACTGAATGTGCCAATAGAAGGACCCAATGTTGCAATTGGGGATAAGGTGAGAATAACTGTTGTGGGAGGAAATGACGTGTCTAGTAGGATGTCTTGACATGCAGCACCGAGAAAATTTATTGTGATTTTATCTGATGATTTTGAAAAATCTAAGTCCAAATTAGTTGTAATATGACTGATCCTGTTGAGTTCCTTGATGATGCTTTTTGTTTCAATGTCCATTTCCCAATTCTTGTTGCTACAATGCTAAAATATATATATTATTAATGAAATAATTTACATTATTACCTATCTTATTTGACCATTCCATTTATATCTTTGTTTGAATATGTATTAAGAGTTTCTTCTTTCCTCTGTTTTATCAAACTACTCTTCTATTAGAGTGACAAATAAAGTACAGATAATAGATTCAATAATATGGATTATGACATTTAACTCAGTAAATTTTCCAAAAATGTTGTCTTTTGAAAAAAATTATTGGATTGGGCTTTTTTTTTGGAAAATTATGGGACTAGGCCGAAATAACACTGGAAGCGTTTTCAACGGATTTTTTGTTTGAGATTTTTCATATTATAATTTGAGGAGGTTGGTCATTAGACAACTAATTATTATCTTTACATTATTTTTTGGGATAATTTGGGTAAATAATTCATGTTATTTATTTTATAATTTTTTTATTTTTTCATTTTTTATCATGAAAATTTTACACATTCGCATCTGTATTTGTGCTATTTTTCATTTTATAATCATGTAGTAATTTATATTTAAAAATATTATTTAAACTTGTAATTTTTATTTTTTACAAATAAGAAAAAATAAAAATATTTATTTTGTAGATATGTAAAATTATTTAAGTAATTTTCTTGATTGATTTAGTCTCAACTCGACGCTAAATTTACATTATTCTTTTATTTTATTTTTATAGGAAGAGAGCGAGTTGTTTCCTTGAATCTAAAATTATTTGTTAATAGACAACTAAATAATAATACAAATTCTTTGTCACCAAATTATTTGTTGACTAATGTACCTTTTACTTTTAGAAATATAAAGAAATGTAAAAATTAACATATTAGGTTAATATAATAATATATACAACTATTGGCAAAATAAGGGTAATTTACCAAAAAAAGCCCTAAAATTTCAAAAATTACGGAAATGGGCCAGTTTGTAGAAAATCTACGGGAAAGGGCCATTTCCCCAAAAAATGCGTCCACGTCGGTAGCGTTTTGGGGAAATCGACCTAAAGCACGCCCACTGGGAGGCGTTTGAAACACCCCAAACCCGGCCCACGAGAATGGACTGGATCTGGCATGTTCCTCAAGTAACCCGTTCAAATTCATTCAATGTTTTGAAAACTATGAGTTTTGGAAGATAGTTTGTTGTGGGTTGGGCTTGAGTTGAAAACAAATTTATTTTTATAACAAAACCCATTTGTTTCAAGTGACAAAATATTTAAACTTATTTCATATTAAGTGGGCTTACTCTTTATAAAGCCCTAAATTCATAACATAGTAATTATAGCAGAAATAAAAATTCATCATGGTGGCCTTATTACATAAAACGAAACCCAAAATAATAAATTGTACAGTACTTAAAATAAAATAAATATTCAAATTAAATTGAACTTCAAGTCGAACATGGCCACCACAAGTTCTGCCGTCCCGGTCCATTACTGCTCATCACCTGAAACATATTCCCACAACGGGGTGAGTCGATAGACTCAATGTGTAACCAACACTAAACGTAATAGAAATATGCACATCATACATATCATATATAAAAATTTCAAGGTAATGATGCAAACCCGAACCCAAACCTATATGCCATCCGCTGCACTCCATCCGTACCAACCTGCACACCGTGGGGACTACTAAGTCAACCCTCCATCCGCTACACTCCATCGAAGGCAGTCGCTGCAGTCGACGTGCTCATCGCCCACTGATAATATTGTGGCATAGCCACCACTTTAATGTAACCGGTTACCACTTAATGTGACCAAGTCACCACTTTCACTTAGTGAGACCGAAGTCATCACATTCACTTAGTGAGACCAAAGTCATCACTTTCACTTAGTGAGACCAAGTCATCACATTCACTTCACCTTCCCTTCTTCAATTGACCAATGCCCCAAATTATAAATATCATGCATATCATATTTTATTTCACTTTCACATCACTTTTCACATATTAAATATAACATCTTTTTGAAATCCTAGTAGGAGTAGGAAAACGTACATGAGTACTTTGTACCACAATATGGTACTTTGGCCACTTTCTTTCACTTTCACATTAACATATATAACATATTTAAACCATAAATCTATTAAGATTAGTGTGGAGTACACATCTGGTTTGTTTAGCGATTCCTTGAGATTCCGAAAAGCAAGATCTAATGTTTAGATCCTTAGTTCCTACATTTGATTCATCGTTTATTACTTAGCATAAATTCTATTTGGCTATGATATCCAAATCCTAGTAGGATTTGTAAAAAGGCTTACCTTTGATGCCGATTTGATGTTTATTCAAATCCCGAAAACTTGGTTTTCCTTCACTTGATATTCGGCCAACCTTAAATTTCAACATAAATTAGTTTTTGGCTTTTTAATAATTACAGATCTTATCTATGTAATCACAAAAGCCTTGGCTGAATACTTTTAGGGGCTTACCTTATGGATTTAAATCCTGAAAACTTCACCTTCCCTTTTTCCTTGTAATCGGCCAAAACCTAGATCTCTGAATAGGTTAGTTTTTGATCAATTTGATCTAATTGACTAAGATTTGGCCTTGGCCGAATGTATAAACTTACTTACCTTGAAATTCTCAAATCCCGAAGTTGATCTTTATTTTTAATTCCTACCGAAATCACTTGTTAGATTTGAACTACTATTCAATTATGGAAGGAACCTTTGCCGAATGTACATTGATGTACTTACCTCATTTTCGAATCCCGGATGATCCCTTATAATATTCGGCTATGGCACTATTTTGGATCTCAAAGTTTTGGCTTTTGTGGAGGGATAGTAGAAGAAAAGAAAAAGAAAGGAAAAGAGATGGAGAGAGTTTTGACAAGGAGGATTCGGCTAAAGAAAAGAGAAAAGATTGTTGTTAATTTGACTAGGAGATTTCGGCAAGAGGTTGAAGAGAAGAGAATGGCTCTTTACTTTTCTCTCTTTGGCCGAAACTATTAGCCTTAGAGTCCCTAAATCCGCCAACTCTTCATTTGTGATAAGTTTTAATTTTATCAACTATGAAATTCCATCAAATCTCCTAATTTGCCAAAAATTCTATTGAATAAAAACTCATCTTCTTAGATTCCTTGTGCCGTCAACTCCCCACTCATGGAAGCAAAATAAAACTTCTTTTATTTGCTTCCTAGATGACTCAAACTCGAGCCCAAAACCTCTTGCATTTGGGCCATTTCCTAAGGCCTTAGGTGGCATCTTCAGGCCACATTTCCAAGTCCGTTATTGGGTCAAATTTCATGTACTTTATATTTTAGGGTCATTTGGCCCTAAGTTCCCCTTTGGGCTCCAAAATTCGACATTAGGGGTCATTTTAAGTTTCCAAAAATTTTCAGCATGCTCAGTATTTTCCAAGTTTCCAAAATGTTTAGTTTCCTATTTTGGCTTGGTTTCCAAAATGTTTAGTTTCCTATTTTGGTTTGGTTTCCAAAATGTTTAGTTTCCTATTTTGGTTTGGTTTCCAAAATGTTTAGTTTCCTATTTTGGTTTGGTTTGGTTTCCAAAATGTTTAGTTTCCTATTTTGGCTTGGTTTCCAAAATGTTCACTTTCCTAATTTACTTAGGTTTCCAAAAATGTTCACTTTCCTATTTTCGACGTAACATTTCCATACATCCTTTATTTTCCAAAATCATTCCAAATTTATTCCAAAACACATAAAACATGTCTTATTGTACAATTAGGCCAAAATGCATAGGCCCTTTTTAGGATGTTACAGTTCTACCCCCTTAAAATAATTTTGTCCTCGAAATTTTCTAACTAAACAATTGAGGGTATTGTTGTCTCATTGCCTCTTCTGGCTCCCACGAAGCTTCCTCCGATCCATGATTGTGCCACAATATTTTGACTAGAGGAACTGACTTCCTCCATAGTACTTTCACGTCACGTTCCGAATCAATTGGCTCTTCCTCGTAGGTTAAGTCCGCCTTAGCTCCACTTCTTCTACTGGTACTATGTGAGAGGGATCCGATCGGTAGCGACGTAGCATGGACACATGGAACACGTCATGCATTTGCTGCAACTCCGGTGGCAACTCTAGCTGGTATGCCACTGGTCCCACTCGCTTTAGTACCCGATAGGGCCCGATAAATCTTGGGCTTAATTTCCCTTTCCGACCAAACCTCATCACTTTCTTCCATGGTGAGACTTTTAGAAACACTTGGTCTCCTACTTCAAACTCTATTTCCTTCCGCTTGAGGTCGGCATAAGACTTCTGTCTATCCGAGGCTTCTTTTAACCGTGTTCGAATTATTTCAACCTTCTCTTCTGTCTCTGCCACTATCTCTGGTCCCAAAACTCGACGTTCTCCTAACTCAGTCCAACAAGTAGGTGTTCTACACTTCCTTCCATACAATGCTTCGTATGGTGCCATCCGAATGCTAGCTTGATAGCTGTTGTTGTAGGCGAATTCAGCTAAAGGCAAGTAATCTTCCCAACTTCCTCAAATCCATTACACCGCTCTCAACATATCCTCCAACACTTGTATAACCCGCTCGATTGTCCGTCGATTGTGGATGAAAAGTAGTGAAAGTCTAGCTTAGTGCCTAAAGCTTGATGAAGTGCCTTCCAAAATCGAGACGTAAACCTTGGGTCTCTATTAGAGATGATCGACATTGGTACTCCATGTAACCTCACAATTTCTGCCACATATAGCTTGGCTAGCTTTTGAAGGGGATAGTCCATTCTTACTGGGATGAAATGTGTGGACTTAGTCAAACGGTCTACTATAACCCATACC
This sequence comes from Gossypium rotundifolium, assembly GCA_025506655.1. Lineage (NCBI taxonomy): Eukaryota > Viridiplantae > Streptophyta > Magnoliopsida > Malvales > Malvaceae > Gossypium > Gossypium rotundifolium. The sequence goes on from CP106731.1 coordinate 122,068,893, forward strand.
GAGTCCTTTTTAGTAGGTGTAAGGGGAAGCCCACTAACGAAGTCCATGGTAATTCTTTCCCACTTCCACTTCGGAATCTGGATTGGCTGAAGTAATCCCGATGGAACTTGGTGTTCCGCCTTAACTTGCTGACACGTCCGACATCTTCCCACAAATTTTGTAACTTCTCGTTTAAGATCTGGCCACCAAAATTATTCTCTTAAATCTCATGCGACTTAATGCCTCCGGGATGCATAGCATAAGGGCTACTATGCGCTTCTCGAAGGATCTTTTGTCTTAACTCCTTGTCTCTTGGCATACAGACTTTCCCTTTGTAGCACAATACTCCTTCATCATTAATCTCATAGTCCTCCAACTCTCCGTTCTGTGCTTTTTGTAGCTTAACCTTTAAATCTTCATCAACCAACTGTCCCTCTTTCACTTCCTTCAACCATGTTGGCTTGACTTGTAACTCGGCCAACAAACTTCCATCCTCATATAAGCTTAAATGGGCAAACATTGCTCTTAGGTCCGTCACAACCTTCCTACTTAAGGCATCAGCTACAACATTCGCCTTGCCCGGATGATATTCTATCGAACAGTCATAGTCTTTCAGTAATTCCACCCACCTTCGTTGCCTCAAGTTTAACTCCTTTTGAGTCAACAGGTACTTGAGACTCTTGTGGTCTGTGTAGATCACTGACCTTTCTCCATACAGATAATGCATCCATACCTTGAGAGCAAAAACCACTGCTGCCAATTCCAAGTCATGGGTTGGGTAGTTCACCTCATGCGGCCTTAACTGTCGGGACGCATAAGCGACTACCTTTCCATCTTACATAAGAACACATCCTAACCCCGTATGTGAAGCGTCACAGTATACCACAAAATCCTTTAACATCCTAACCCCGTAAGTGAAGCATCACAGTATACCACAAAATCCTTTCCTGCCTCAGGCTGAATCAACACCGGAGCTTCATTAATACCTTTTAAGTTTTTCAAAACTCTCCTGTTGTATCCGTCCACACAAAGGGTACTTCCTTCCTCAACAATTTTGTTAATGGCGCGGCTATCGATGAGAATCCTTCCACGAACCTTTGATAATAGCCTGCCAATCCTAAGAAACTACGAATCTCTGCCACCGACTTAGGTGGTTTCCAATCCAACACCGCTTTGATTTTCTTAGGATCCACCCTTATTCCCTCGGCAGACACCACGTGTCCTAAGAAAGCAACTTCTCTAAGCCAAAATTCACACTTGCTGAATTTGGCATAAAGCTTCTTCTCCTTTAATACTTGTAACACAATCCGGAGATGCTTATCATGCTCCTCTTCAGACTTAGAATATACCAAGATATCATCGATGAATACCACAATGAACCTGTCTAAGTAAGGTTGGAACACTCGGTTCATCATATCCATGAACGCGGCTAGAGCGTTCGTCAACCCAAACGGCATTACTACAAACTCAAAGTGACCATATCTTGTCCTAAAAGCGGTCTTATGGATATCGCCTCCTTCACCTTCAATCGATGGTATCCCGATCAGTAAATCGATCTTCGAAAACATGCGGCTCCTTTCACCGATCGAAAAAGTCATCGATCCTCGGCAAGGGATACTTGTTCTTGATGGTCAGCTTATTCAATTGACGATAGTCTATGCACATACGCATAGTTCCATCCTTCTTCTTCACAAACAGGACCGGTGCTCCCTATGGAGACACACTGGGCCAAATAAACCCACGATCCAATAATTCCTGGATTTGAGCTTTAAGCTCCACTAACTCTTTTGGCGCCATTCGGTATGGAGCAATTGACATAAGTCTCTGTCACGGTAGCGTGTCTATTCCAAATTCAACTTCTCTCCGGGGTATTCTGGTAATTCCTCCGAAACACATCCTCGAAGTCCCTTACCGCTCGACTCCTTGACACCTTCCATATTTCCATCCAACGCACTTACAAAGGCTAAGAACGCCTCGTACTCTTTACGTACCATCCTTTCAAATTTAAGCAAAAACTACATTAGTCAAATAGTTCCTTCTCTCTCTATCATAATGACCACCTTATCCTCGGGGTCCTTAATTCCATTCGCTTAGCCGCACAATCCAACACGGCTCGGTGTTCTACTAACCAATCCATACCAAGTATGAGATCAAATTCCCCGAAGGGTAATTCCATTAGGTCAGCCCGAAAGCTTACTCCCTGAATTTCTAGGGGTATATTCCGAAAGATCTTATTTACTACTATAGTTTGGCCTAATGGGCTTACTACCGTCATCTCCTTATCAGAAAGTTCCGAGTCTAGGCCTAGTGTCTCAACTACACTACAGGCAACATAAGAATAGGTCGAGCCCATATCAATTAAAGCATAATAGGGTTTACTATGAATGAGGAACGTCTGGTTATGATGTCCGCGTGTCTTCATCCTCCCTACGGTGAACCGCATAAACTAAACCCTACTGTCTTGCCTTAGTATTGGTGGCACCTCGCCACGCCCTCCGCCAAAGACTATTACCTCGATATTCGAACCTCGACCTCGTTGAGGTCATTGTCCTCCCTACCTACCGATTAACATTACGAGTTCTTTGGTCGTCTATCATCGATATCTTTGGATAGTCCTTGAGCATATGGTCCTTAGACCCACATTTAAGACATGATCCTATCTTTTTCCAACACTCACCGAAAGTGCTTCTTTCCACAATACTCACAAGGATGATATCGCCTCGGTATCAACTTGTCGACCCTTCAACCCCTCATTTCGGGCCTTTTCGCTTACATTTCCGATGATCCATAACCTCTCTTGGGTCTATTCCCCGCCGAGTTACGCCTAGTCGAGTCCTTGATTCCTTCACTACCTTAACCTTTTCAACCAACATGGAGAACTCCCGCTCTCGATGTGGAGCTATCAATAACCTTAGGTCATCCCTTAATCCGTCCTCAAAGCGGACACAAAGATTCATGTTCGGTCGCGACTACTCCTCGAGCATATCGGCTTAACCTCGTAAATTCACCTCATATGCCGCTTCGATTTGTTCCCTAAACTAGTCCTAGAAAAACTTTTCACGCTCATCAATATACCGAAAATACATACTTCTCCGATATGCCTCCTTAGCATACTCCCACGTCAGATCCTCTGCCGTGGCACCATCACGAATAGTTAGCCACCATTGGTATGCTTCATCACGTAACAGGGCTACCATCCCTTTCAACTTCTCCTCGTGGGTCGGTCGAGTTCATCCATAATACGCCGATTGCTTCCAACCAATACTCACATCTGGGTGCCACACGGACACTCCACGAAACACCTTGGCCCGTTGGCTCGAGTCACTCGGTACAAATTTCGAGCTCCGAATTTCCACCATGCCACCACCATTTCCAATACTCGCAACATAGCTCGCGACACGGCCTCATCCCTGTCTCGAGCCTCGCCGCTCGACATTAACAAATGGGGTGGTGGTGGCGGTGGTAACTCATTGTCGAACCTTGACCGATCCAACGGGTTCGACACGCTTATTCTTCCTCTCAGCGCCCTTGATGACCGCGTCCTCTAGAACTCATTTTCTAGCGTCGAGATCGATTAAGAAATTTTATGGATTAGTCTTTGTTCCACTTATTTATCGTGAAGGAGTTTTATGGAAAGGGATTTAAGAGTGGTTCTTTCATATTCATACAAACACACGCCTTTTCCATTCATTCATTCATCCACCAAACAAGTATGAACTTTCATTCATTCGAGAAATGTTGTAGTTTTCGTTGTTTATTATTTTCCACTACCTGGGGTATTTTCGTAATTTTGTCCTCTGAGGTCATTTTCGTAATTTTTCAGAAGAAAACGTTCCTTGGTGTTTTTGTCAACAATTATCTTGAAAATTTCATAGTCTTGGAGTAATTTGGAAAAATTTTGAAATTGGGGTATTTCGTGATTTTTGACCTCAAGGGTATTTTGGTAATTTTTTTCACATATCAGGGTAACTTTTGTAAATTTAATACATTAGGGGTATTTTAGAAGTTGTAAAACTTTGAGGGTTCTTTTCAAAAAATTGTTCCTTCCAAAATGGGGATGTTGTAAAGATTTTAGGAAGTTAGGGTCATTTTGGTAATTTTGGTAAGTTAAGGGCAGTTTTGTAATTTCCAAAAATCAAGATATTTTTGATAGTTTGCAAATTAGGGTTTTTGGAAAAATAATAAAATTTTGGAAAAACTGTTGAGTGGTTTGGACATTTTATAAACTGAGGGTATTTTCGTAACTTTACCACTAGGGGTGCTTTTGTAATTTTTATAGATCAAAAAAAAATTTTGAAAATAATTGTGTACAAAAATAGTTTTCGTGAATTAAGGATAAGAGAAAGAAAGTGATTTAATAATTTTATTATTAAGTGTTTAAAAAATGGCTAGTTCCTTTTCGGTTTTAGTTATTGGGTTTAGCCTATGACCGAGCCTTCTTGGTCAGGGTGAACCAAAGCTACGCACCAGGCATGATTCGAGTGGAGAGGAGGTGAGTCACGCGGACTGCTTAAGTACCAAGCTCCCACCAAACCATTCCTAGACATGCGTCAGGGGTTGCCACACCCACTAAGTCCTCAGGTTAGGGTGAACCGAAGCTACGCACTAGGTAGGATTCCTGTGAAGAGGAGGTGAGTCACTAGGACTGCTTAAATACCAAGCTCTTCAGGATCCACTCCTAGACATGCGTACCATGGTTGCCACACCCTAGCTTAATTGACTTAGCCATAGGTTGGTTTAGTGCCTTAAGTCTTATGTGTTTGTGTTTGAGTACTCTAATCCTAGGGTTCAAGTTCCTATCATGCTATTCTACATTCCATGCCTTTTCTACCCTTATACAGTTCATAAATCACGTAATCACTCATATAGTTAGGGTACTCACCGTGGATCATGTGTTTGAGACTTAGGGGCCATGTCTTTATACCTGTCCATTTGTAAAATACTTTCATAAAACTCATTTGGCCTTGTTTTAAAAACGTTTTGGGCCTTAGGCCACAGGCCGAGAGTTTGAACTGGGCTCTGATACCAAACTAAAACACCCCAAACCCGGCCCACGAGAATGGACTGGATCTGGTATGTTCCTCAAGTAACCTTGGTTCAAATTCATTCAATGTTTTGAAAACTATGAGTTTTGGAAGATAGTTTGTTGTGGGTTGGGCTTGAGTTGAAAACAAATTTATTTTTATAACAAAAACCCATTTGTTTCAAGTGACAAAATATTTAAACTTATTTCATATTAAGTGGGCTTACTCTTTATAAAGCCCTAAATTCATAACATAGTAATTATAGCGAAATAAAATTAAATCACGGTGGCCTTATTACATAAAACGAAACCCAAAATAATAAATTGTACAAGACTTAAAATAAAATAAATATTCAAATTAAATTGAACTTCAAGTCGAACATGGCCACCACAAGTTCTCGTCCGGTCCATTCTTCGCTCATCACCAAACATATTCCCACAACGGGTGAGTCGATAGACTCAATGTGTAACCAACACTAAACGTAATAGAAATATGCACATCATACATATCATATATAAAATTTCAAGGTAATGATGCAAACCCGAACCCAAACCTATATGCCATCCGCTACACTCCACCCGTACCAACTCGCACACCGTGGGGACTACTAAGTCAACCCTCCATCCGCTACACTCCATCGAAGGCGATCATCGCAATGACGTGCTCATCACCCATCGATAATATTGTAGCATAGCCACCACTTTAATGTAACCGGTTACCACTTAATGTGACCAAGTCACCACTTTCACTTAGTGAGACCGAAGTCATCACATTCACTTAGTGAGACCAAGTCATCACTTTCACTTAGTGAGACCAAGTCATCACATTCACTTAGTGAGACCAAGTCATCACATTTCCCTTCAATTGACCCAATGCCCCAAATTATAAATATCATGCATATCATATTTTATTTCACTTTCACATCACTTTTCACATGTTAAATATAACATCTTTTGAAATCCTAGTAGGAGTAGGAAAACGTGCACAGTACTTTGTACCACAATATGGTACTTTGGCCACTTTCTTTCACTTTCACATTAACATATATAACATATTTAAACCATAAATCTATTAAGATTAGTGTGGAGTACACACCTGGTTTGTTTAGCGATTCCTTGAGATTCTGAAAAGCAAGATCTAATGTTTAGATCCTTAGTTCCTACATTTGATTCATCGTTTATTACTTAGCATAAATTCTATTTGGCTATGATATCCAAATCCTAGTAGGATTTGTAAAAGGCTTACCTTTGATGCCGATTTGATGTTTATTCAAATCTCGAAAACTTGATTTTCCTTCACTTGATATTCGCCAACCTTAAATTTCAACATAAATTAGTTTTGGCTTTTTAATAATTACGATCTTATCTATGTAATCACACAAGCCTTGGCCAATACTTTTAGGGCTTACCTTATGGATTTAAATCTCAAAACTTCACCTTCCTTTTTCCTTGTAATCGGCCAAAACCTATATCTACGAATAGGTTAGTTTTTGATCAATTTGATCTAATTGACTAAGATTTGGCCTTGGCGAATGTATAAACTTACTTACCTTAAAATTCTCAAATCCAAGTTGATCTTTATTTTTAATTCTGCAAAATCACTTGTTAGATTTGAACTACTATTCAATTATGGAAGGAACCTTTGCGAATGTACATTGATGTACTTACCTCGTTTTGAATCCGGATGATCCCTTATAATATTCGGCTATGGCACTATTTTGGATCTCAAAGTTTTGGCTTTTGTGGAGGGATAGTAGAAGAAAAGAAAAGAAAGGAAAAGAGATGGAGAGAGTTTTGACAAGGAGGATTCGCTAAAGAAAAGAGAAAAGATTGTTGTTAATTTGACTAGGAGATTTCACAAGAGGTTGAAGAGAAGAGAATGGCTCTTTACTTTTCTCTCTTTGGCCAAAACTATTAGCCTTAGAGTCACTAAATCGCCAACTCTTCATTTGTGATAAGTTTTAATTTTATCAACTATGAAATTCCATCAAATCTCCTAATTTGCCAAAATTCTATTGAATAAAACTCCTCTTCTTAGATTCCTTGTGCCGTCTAACTCCCCACTCATGGAAGCAAAATAAAACTTCTTTTATTTGCTTCCTAGATGACTCAAACTCAGCCCAAAAACCTCTTGCATTTGGGCCATTTCCTAAGGCCTTAGGTGGCATCTTGAGCCACATTTCCAAGTCCGTTATTGGGTCAAATTTCATGTACTTTATATTTTAGGGTCATTTGGCCCTAAGTTCCCTTTGGGCTCCAAAATTCGACATTTAGGGTCATTTTAAGTTTCCAAAAATTTTCAGCATCAGATTTTCCAAGTTTCCAAAATGTTTAGTTTCCTATTTTGGCTTGGTTTCCAAAATGTTTAGTTTCCTATTTTGGTTTGGTTTCCAAAATGTTTAGTTTCCTATTTTGGTTTGGTTTGGTTTCCAAAATGTTTAGTTTCCTATTTTGGCTTGGTTTCCAAAATGTTCACTTTCCTAATTTACTTAGGTTTCCAAAATATTCACTTTCCTATTTTCGACGTAACATTTCCATACATCCTTTATTTTCCAAAATCATTCCAAATTTATTCCAAAACACATAAAACATGTCTTATTGTACAATTAGGCCAAAATGCATAGGCCCTTTTTAGGATGTTCTGACGTTTTTGTCCACCTCAAAAAAAACGCTCCCACGTAGCGCGCTTTTCTTGAGGTGGACAAAACGCCTCCCAGGGCGCTTTAGCCATAACGGTCATATTTTTTTTGACCGCTGGCTCTCAACCAGTCGAAAAAAAAAGTATAAAAGCCCCCACCCTTTATTTTTTTCACATTTCAATTCTTTCTCAATATTCTCTCAATATTCTCTCAATTTTCTCTCAATTTTCTCTCAATTTTCTCTCAAGGTCCTTGAAATTTACTCTCAAATTTCAAAAATAGTCCATTACTATTTACGAAAAAGCCCTTTTTATTTTTTAATATATCTTTTTTGGAAAATTTTAAAATTTTTTATCGGATTACAATGGCCGGGGAATTACGTCACCTAGACGACAAGCACATTTTCGTCGAGCAAATGAAAATGGTAAGTTTTAATTTTAATTTTTCAATATAATTTAATTTTTTCAATTATGCAATTTTAATTAATTGTTAATTTTATAATTTTTAAATAGTCTCAGAGATCGGGTGTTGGAATGTTATATTCATAACATGCATGGTCCCCATCGCCTTGATCGAGAAATTACTGCGGAAGCGGGTTTTTGCACGTGGCCGGGATAGGTAGGGGTTCAAGTTGGAGCCGCTTTGATCGGTAGCGTTGATTGAGAGGTGGACACCGAGACCCACACTTTCCATCGCCATGTGAGAGTGTACCATCACTCTAGAAGATGTGCAATTGCCGTTGGGATTACCGGTGGACGGGTCGGTAGTCATCGGGTCTATAACATCTACCGATTGGATGGCCATATGCTACGAGCTTCTGGGTGCCATTTCGGATAGAATTCAAGGAGCTCGGATCGATATGGCCTGCTTACGAGACGCATTCCCGGAGCCGAACGAGGGTTTGACCGAAGTAGAAAGAATAAGGTATGCTCGGGCATACATTCTTCAAATAATCGGAGGCTATCTGATGCCAGACCTCTCTAGAAACCTCGTCCACCTGAGATGGCTCCTGAAACTTGTTAATTTCAGAGCGGTAGGTGAATTGAGTTGAAGTCTGCCGTCTTTGTCGAGGTTGTACCGGAGATGTCTTGGGTGACGCGCCTAGTAAAGCAAAAATTGGAGGTTGCCTATCATTACTGCAGTCATGGGCATGGTTTCGATTTCCAGTTTTATGCCCTTGACTCGACCACCCATATTCATTCCCACTGATAACGAGGTAAATTTAATATTATATTTTATAATTATTTCATAGATTTATAGTATAATTGCATGCTAAAAGTTTATTTAATTAGGTGGAACCATTCATGTAGTCATGTTGGAATACCTAACTCGCTTGAGGATATCTGGCTCTATTGGACCAAAGGTCGAATCACATGTAAGTTCGAATTTTGTTATTATAATTTAGTATTTCGTATGTAGTGTCTAATATTAGGTATATAACTAATATTTTGATAATGTTAATATAGTTTCAATGGACACCGTACGAGAATCCAGAAATTTGGGCAGTAATTCCGGAGGAGTTCCTCTAAAATCCGAACGGTTGGCACGTAAAGGTCCCATTGATCACCTACGCGACCGTGGAGATGCACCAGGCAAATCGGGTTCTGCGACAATTTGGATTCCGACAACTGATTCCCGTGCCACCGGAGGTGCTCGATGATGAGCACATAGTGGACTTACTACGGCGCATTACCTAATTGGCCAAGATTTTGGTCGAGTCACATCGAGACGTGGGAGAACCGATATGACTATATACCTGACCGGGAATCGATAGTCATTCCGGAGTTAGCGTGAGTGCCAGAGTACATGCCATGGTTTAGGTTCCATGGCAAGCCGTATCTATTGTCGGAAGAAGAGAGGCGACGGCAACTTCGCGAGCGAAGGGAACGTCGGGCCCCTTTAAATCCAAGGAGAAGGGGTGATGAGGCGGGGCCATCATCAGCGCCGACACAGTCACTGGGCCCAGCAACAGCGCCTACATAGTCATCAGGCCCATTAATTCAGTCGACAACACCGATATCGTAGCATCTATCGTTCATGCTAGGTGCATACCCTTCCCCTTATATGTATCCTCTTAACCCATATATGCTTCAGTTTCCTAGTCCTAGCCCAGGTTGGAGTGCATGGCCGGGTTCGAGTCCGTTCCCGACTACTTCCGCTGGCCAGCCGATGGTGAGGCCGACATCGCATGTGGGTTCAGAGGAGGTGCCGTCGGGGAGCACTTCTTTCTGCCAGGCTCCTTCTCCGTTCGGGATGCAGTCACCCCACCGTGGTTTATGCAAACACCTCTGGGGTCATTATTTTATCAGAGTGGGTCATCATCGCAACAACCAGAACCAGACCCACTGCCGGCAGAACCCGATTCCCTGCCCGAGGTTCCACGACCCTGCCGGAAGCCAGAAGAAGGAGGAATCCAGCGCGTAACAGTCGACCGCCCACGTGTGGCACTAGTTCCCACCGACATCAGCACTAAACCCTAAACCCCATAATTTGAGTAATTGTAAATTAATTTATAATTTGAGTTTAATTTTTTTGTAATTAAGGTTTAATTTTTGTAATTAAGTTATAATATATTTAATAAAATTTGAGTTTGTTTTTTATTGTAATTTAATTTTTTAATTTATTCAATTTTAATAACTTTGACAAAATAGAATTGGTTTAATTTTTTTTTGTAATTAAGTTGTAATATATTTAATAAAATTTGAGTTTGCTTTTTTATTGTAATTTAATTTTTTAATTTATTTAATTTTAATAACTTTGACAAAATAGAGTTGGTTTAATTTTTTTTGTAATTAAGTTGTAATATATTTAATAAAATTTGAGTTTGCTTTTTTATTGTAATTTAATTTTTTAATTTATTTAAATTTTAATAACTTTGACAAAATAGAATTGGTTTAATTTTTTTTTGTAATTAAGTTGTAATATATTTAATAAAATTTGAGTTTGCTTTTTTTATTGTAATTTACCTTTTTAATTTATTTAATTTTAATAACTTTGACAAAATAGAATTGGTTTAAATTTTTCTTGTAATTAAGTTGTAATATATTTAATAAAATTTGAGTTTGCTTTTTTATTGTAATTTAATTTTTTAATTTATTTAAATTTTAATAACTTTGACAAAATAGAATTGGTTTATTTTTTTTGTAATTAAGTTGTAATATATTTAATAAAATTTGAGTTTGCTTTTTTTATTGTAATTTAATTTTTTAATTTATTTAAATTTTAATACCTTTGACAAAATAGAATTGGTTTAATTTTTTCTTGTAATTAAGTTTTAATATATTTAATTTTAACTTTTTTCTTTATAATTTAATTTTTTAATTTATTTTAATTTTTAATAAAATAAAAGTTATTGTACAAAATTTCACCGTTTTCCTCCAAAAAAAAATAGATATTACATAGCCAATATGAGACAAAAGACCGTGTTCCAATATGAGACAAAAGACCTAAGAACACGGTCAACTATTTCGATTTGGACACGAGCGAGATGTATGGCCCGGGTTCCTACACCATCCGCACAGCCGACTTTGGTTGCTTGTTTCTCGGATATCCATATTGTTGCGTATTCTAGTCGAGCAAGGTCGACCTTTTGGTTTGCGCCTCAATTGTCTATCCGACAACAACTTATACGGTGCAAGCGATACCGATGGCCACTTACGTTCATCTGGGACTGGTGGGAATACGTGTCTCCACACGTTGTACATGTTTTCTAATTTATACACTTCGTCGACATATCTCATTGGATCAAGACGGAGATTCTGACAAGCCGCAATTACATGGGCGCATGGGTAACGAAGTGCATCAAATATCCCACAGTTGTAAGTCCTATTTGTCAAATGTACACGATAATGGCCGCCAACAATACCTTGGTTCGGTCTGTCAAACTCCGTGACACGAAACCATAGGTTGTCGCGATCATGACACACTGTGTGCATCGTGTTCGCCCGTGCCTTCCCACGGTTTATTTCTTGCAAGACCTTCGGGCTCCATACATGGCCTCCTTGCATCTACCCTCTATAACTCGCTACTCTCTTCGAAAATAGTGCCGCTAACTAAAAATATGTCTCTCGCACAACTGATGTAATCGGTAGATGACGGGTTCCTTTCAGAACAAAATTTATGCATTCGGCCAGGTTTGTGGTCATATGCCCATATCGTAGGCCACCGTCATATGCTTGTGTCCACTGTTCGAAAGGAATATTGCACAGGTACCTTGCGCCTTCGGCATTATCTCGAAAGAAACGTCCAAAGATCTCGTGAAAATGGTCTTTATTGATCTCATACCATGCCAATATACGTTGATAGCGAATATTACATACCACTCTTCAATTGAGAATAAATTGAATATTACAAATGAAATTATATCAATAGACATTTCATACCCATATCGGTCACTTGCTGTTTCTGTCTTTTAGATCGATGTTGCCCATAGTAGTTGGATGAAACATGCCTCAGGCAATATCGATGGTGTGTGCGATGCCACATGCTTCCCTGGCGTTCTATTGCCACAAGTATTCCAGGGCCTCGATCCGATATAATGCATATGTCAGGTTGGGTGCAAACATGCCTCCTTAACCTAGATAGGAAGAAGTCCCAGTCATCAGTTGACTCCCCCGGTGTTATTGTGAACGTAATCGGAAGGATTCTCCCACAGCCGTCTTGTGCCACAGCTAGTAATAGCCGATGCGTATATCTACCATACATAAAGGTACCGTCAATTTGTACCAATGGCTTGCAATATTTAAAGGCATCTCGGCATTGCTTAAATGTCCAGAACAGACGCTTGAACACTGCGCATCCACGGAGCAGACGATCGTTGTAGTACATGTGTTCTATTTTAAGGTCCGTCGTCTTTGCTTGGGACATATCTCTCCAGCACCTGACACCACTGCCACACTTCATTATATGAAGTGTCCCACCCACCGTGTAACTTTTCTAACGCCTTCTGCTTGGCTATCCACGCCTTTTTGTAAGAGGGCGTGTACCCCAATTGGCTACGAATACTGCCAATTAAGGCCAGCACCATAGTCTTGGGATCGGCCTTCACCGTCGGCATTATTAGTTTAGCCAACATGTCTGAATCCATCTTCGGATGATCTTGTGTTACACCTGTCAATGAAGTACGTTAAACAATGCAACATTACATATTATTACTGTTATTCAAAATCACTGAACACATAGTGGTACTGTACCGGCAAGATATGTATGTCGACCTTTGTACTTTTTTATCTCCCACAACCCTGTCCTTTTCCTCAACGATGCCATGATTTTCCATGAACATTTGCCATCTTGCACTGCACACTTCGCCTCGAACTTATCGAGCTTTGATTTAACCACCTTGTAGTTAACCCCGTTCTTAATGTTTGAATCGTTTCAATGCAAAGAAGAAAAGTATTCTTGTTGAAAAAATGGTTACCCTCTTCTAATTGGTCCGAATCCAACGAAGAATCTGTACGGTCACGCGTACGGTGTGGTAGTTCAGGAAACTCCAATGCATCATATTGAGATAGATCGACATTATGCATGTGGGCTGGAGGCGAGTACGCCTTGAATAGTGGATCTTCTTCTTCTTCGTCTGAACCGCCCTCAACGTCTTTAGGTACAATTGGAACGGGCTCCGATTCAGAAAATAATCCAACTTCTGCACCCTCGGGCCCTACCTCCCGAGGTGGATCCACATCGGATTCATCGCCCGACCCTCCATAACCTGCAACAAACGAGGGCCCCTCGCCGGTGGATGTCGTCGGGAGTACATCATCCCTCCTTAAACATCTTTCGTAAAGATTCCAATCGTATGTGGATTGCCAACCACTAGAAGTTGACGACGTCCCCCAATACGTATTTCTATCATCGGACGTCGAATGACGGATATGCATGTCCCATCCACCAACAGAATGTCGTGCAGGGGTTATGTTTTCCATACTACTACCGCACACGGGCACTTCTATGTTTTGCCTCCCACTTACAGAGTGTCAGCTTGGGGTCATGTATTCCCCTCGAACGGCAGTAGATGTCGAGGTCGCAGAAAGATCACTTGGAGATGAAAATTCTACATATACCTCGATATAGGGTGATCTACTGGCAAGATGAGTCTCCACCATTGCCTCAAAGCTCCGAGCACCTTTGATGTCGAATGACTCATATCTCACCGGATCAACCGAGGCGCAAAATCTATACTTAATACACTGAACTTTCATTGGCGTTGTTCCGAATATTTTACGCCTAATTCTTTTGCGAAGTTCTCCTAAATCGATGTTTCGATTAAAACTCAGTCGCGCTGTGTTTTCCGATAAGAAAACAATGCCATTTTCATTGTCACGAACTTCACCATCGTAGTAAATAACAGCATTAATACGTTCACTCATTTTCAATTTTTTTTTCCTTTTGCCTCAATTTCCCTTATGCAACCTCAGAATGAAATTTGACTGATTTATAGCCTAATTTTGCCGGAGACTACTGTAGCAAAAGCGTGTCCACGTGGGAGCATTTTTCAATACGCATGCTGACAGTGCACCCTGCTGGAAGCGTTTTTGGCCACTATTTGTTCAGAAACGTCTCCTCAAAATTATTTTACCGGAGACTACTGTAGCAAAAGTGCGTCCACGTGGGAGCGCTTTTCAGTACGCATGCTGACAGTGTACCCTGCTGGAAGCATTTTTGGCCACTGTTTGTTCAGAAACGTCTCCTCAAAATTATTTTACGGAGACTCATCAGAGTAAAAGCGCGTCGCGTGGGGCGCTTTTCAAAGACGATATCTTGATAGTGCGCCCTGCTAGAAGTGTTTTTGGCCACTATTTGTTCAGAAACGTCTCATCAAAATTATTTTGCCAGAGACTATTGGGCCAAAAACTTCAAAAATAATTTCATAGGGAATTTTCCCAAAAAACGCGTCGTCGGTAGCGTTTTGGGGAAATCGACCTAAAGCGTGCCTCGGAGGCGTTTTGTCCACCTCGAGAAAGCGCGCCTACGTGGACGCGCTTTTGCTAAGGTGGACAAAATGCCTCCCAGGGCGCTTTAGGTCGATTTCCCAAAAACGCTACCGACGTGACGTGTTTTTGGGGAAATGGCCCTTTCCCGTAAATTTTCTACAAACTGGCCCATTTTCGTAATTTTTGAAATTTTAGGGCTTTTTTTGGTAAATTACCCTGCAAAATAATATCTATATTTAACATATTCAAAATAAAAACTAAAATATGTGTCACTATATTATCTCTATTATTATTTTTCACTTTAATATCTATATATAAAATATTATGTGTTACTATATGTGTAAGATTGTTTTTTTTTTTTTTGTATTGGACTATTTTTACAACGATAATATTTGTATAAGAGTTTATAATGTTATATTTTGTTAGAGCTTAATATTGTAGAAAGATTTGTCTTTAATTTTTAAAAATTAAGTGTAGTTTTTAACATTATATTGTTAGTTAAAAGAGTAAATAATTTTATATTGTCTAGGAACAGATTACAAATGTATTATGAGTCTATATAAACGCATATCCCATATCGCTTAAGAAAATAAGGGAAATGGGACTTGATGTTTTTATAAATACCTGTTTTCTAAGTATTATTTTCACAAGAGGTGGTACCAAAAAAAAAATATTGGTGTGGAAGTATTTTTCCATTAATACATTGAAAGGCTTCCAACTGAAAGTGTTTTTCTGCAAATCCCCACTAAAAACACTTCTTATTAAAAGTATTTTCGTTATTTCGACTTAATCTCGTAACTTTTAAAAAGTAGAACCTAATTCAGTAATTTTTTTAAAAAACAACATTTTTAAGAAATTTACGCCATTTAACCAATGACTCATTTACAAATACAAAATACCAAATAATATCATTTAAACAACGATGATGATCTATTGTTCATTCGGAGGTGCATGGTTTTCTTTTTCAAGCTATCTTAAGACACTTTTGTCAATCTCAAGCTATCATATATGCTTAACAAAATGACTTTAAAAATAAAAAATAAAGCCTTTGCAAAAGTTACCTCTGACCTACTTATTTTGTATGATTGATTACTTTGTTCTTTTCTAAATGAATATCAGTATATCCTTTTCTCCTTCACCTATATAAATATAGGTCTTTAATTTCTAATAAATTTTCAAATTTTGCATAACATCATAAAATAACAAAATAATTCCAATATATGACAACCAATAATTCAAACCAGAGAAATTGAGAACAACTATTTTATTATAAAATAACAAAATAATTCCAATATATGACAACCAATAATTCAAACCAGAGAAATTGGAGAACAACTATTTTTATTTTTATTTTTTGCATTATTTAATGTCCAATAATATAACCAGCAATAAATATGTACATCATGAGCATGAACGATTCCTTCATTAGAATGTTTCATATTGTTTACCAGACTCTAAATGCAAACTTCAGATTTTTTTAGATTTTGCTTAAAGGATGAAGAAACTATACATCTTGACCTCTCATTCTCCTACTTGGAACCAAATCTTAGAAACACTTTGAGGGCTTCCCCAATATTCATTTTAATATCAGTTTAATATTATTTCTAAGAAATAATTTTAGAAGAAAAATATCTTTAAAATAAAAGTATGGTTAGATAATATACCTTCAAGTTTTTCAAAAATACTTTTGGTACAAATTTTTTTTTCTTAAAAACACATTTTTAACCAAAAAAAAAATAGTTATTACTCAAAAGTATTTTTTTACTCAAAAACACAGTTTCAAATGACCTGTAAAAGTTATTTTTTACTCCAATAATGTTATCATGCCATAAACTATAAATGTTCGGTTTCTTCCCACGAAAAACAACATAAAACTTCTCCATATTCTTTTGTTTGTTCATTCTTCGAAAACCCCTAAGCCTTGATAAGCTTCAGCTTAAACAAGTAGAACTTTAAGGAAATAAGATCTAGCAATAATGAAGCAACAGATTCTCGGAAACAAAACTTCGAAAAAAATTCTCAAGTAAAACAAAAAGATGAAGATGAGGGATCTAAAAAGAAGCTTTGAAATCTTTTTGCCAAGGAAAATAGAGAGATGGAGATGATGGATCTACAAAGAACCTTTAAAAAAAATTTTCCAAGCAAAACACATAAGTGTAGACGAGGGATATGCAAATAATATTTGAATTTTTTTCCAATAAAAATAGAGGAAGATAAGGGGGGACGAGGGGCTAACTGATGGGACATGGTGGAAAATTTTCGTCCTTCTCAGTTAGGCATTGGGAAGGAAATGAAGCCGTAAAATTGACTTTTACAGATTAAAAGAGAAGAAAACATTTATTATCGCAATCTTGTTTCACATTAAACTAGAAATAATTATTACATTTTTTTTATGGGAGAGATTATTTTAATTTTAAATTTCAATCCACATTTCAAGTATATGTTAAAAAATAAAAATCACATATATATATATATATATATATAATAAGAATAATTTTATGATATTATTTATTATCATAAAATATTAGTCTAAATTAAAAATGATTTAATTTGATTAAGACTAATTAATGAATTTATTAAAATTTAAGTTAATGTGCAAAAGTTATATATTAAAATTAGGATTCGAGATACGTTTTTGTATCTTTTTTTTTTTTTTTATTTTTGATGATTTCATATGACAAATATTTGTTTATTAAATTTCACCTTAGAGTTTTACAGTTCTAATAAGTATCATCTCGGTCTCCTCATATTAAATAATTGAGAATTAATTATTATTATTTTTGGAATTGATATATGAAACTATGGGTTAGATATTTATTTCAGGCGACAAAAATAAATTTAATATTTTAATTATATATATGTTAATATTCTAGATTCACGATAATATGTTTGAGTTTTGATTATTTATAAATTGAGGGTTTTATGGTTAACGTAAATTATTAACTTCTTAATAACGATTGGTGTTTTTCTATTGTTATATATGTTTGATCGAAATATTAGAATTAATGTGTTAAAAGTACTGCTTTTGGTTGTTATCATTGATTTATATGATAATCTCAAATTTTTGTTTAGACATTGGTGATGGTTAATTTAATGAAATATGTTGAAAAGAAATTGAGAAACTAGATTGATTTTGCAAAAAATTATAGAATTCTGTTGTTTTTCATCTTTCTCTTGAAAACGCGTCTTATAGGGCACGTTTTCACTGATAGCAGTGAAAATGTAGGCGCATTTTTCTTTCAACGATAAGTTTTTCAACAACTACTAGGTCTCCAATAGCTATAAAAATTCTTACATAAACCTCTCCAAACTTCAATCTTTTCAACCAAATACTCCATATCCATTCTTCCTTCCTAAATTCTCAATCCTCAATTTCCAATTTTAGATTTTTAATCTTCAAATTTAAAATTTAAAATTTTAATTTTCAATTTTAATTTCAATTTTAAATTTTCATTCCTCAATTTTTTAACTTTTTTTTGAATTTTATTCTCTTGATTTTATTCTTTTCATTATAATTATTAAATGGCAAATCAACTTATTCGTTTGAATGACAATCATATCACTTGGGGTTCAATTACAAATGGTAAGAAAATTTATCAAATTATTTAATTTTAAATAGTTAATTATTATGTTGTTTAGATTATTATTTTTTTATGTTTATATACTCAGCCCGAAGATCGGATTTTGGGAGACGTACATAAACAATTTAAGCGAAGGTGCATCGGAGGTCATTCATGGACACTTGTGAGATACAAGCTTTTTATACACTACTCGCATGCTTGGGGGGACAAAATTGGATCCTTCACTCATCAGTGCTTTGGTCGAGAGATGGAGACCGAAGACGCACACGTTCTATCTTCCTTGCGGTGAGTGTACAATTACACTCGAGAATGTCAGTTTACAACGCTATCTATCGGTTGATAGGATGACGTTATGGGGCCAATTATTAGTGTCGATTGGAGTGCAACATGCGAACAACTATTGAGGAAGGTGCCGAACAAGTTTAGGGGTAGTCGAATCGAGATGAGATAGTTGGAAGACAACTTTCAAACTATCGAGGCCTCAACGAGCGACATTAAAAAGGAATAATTCGTACGCGCATTCATCTTAAGGTTGATCGGGGGTCTACTAATGCTAGATAAATCTCGCAATCTAGTACATTTAAGGTGGCTACTTGTAACACCCTATACCCGAGTCTGATGCTAGAACTAGATACGAGACATTACTATGCTTGACTTACTAGAACATTCTTTTACGGGTTATAATTTTGATCCGACTTAAAACTTTTCTTTCTTGGTCAAATCATACGTATTATGGGCTTACGAGACCTTAAACACTTATCCGAAAACTTTCAGACACTTAATCGAAAACTAAATTTTGAAGTAGGGTTCACACGCCCATGTTACTTAGGACACGCTCGTGTACCCTTAGACACACCCATGCCTACAACCGTGGGGAGTTACTGACTTCAATCACACGGCCTTAACACGCCCGTGTCCACAACTGTGGGAGGCTTCTGACTTCAATCACACGGCCTGGGCACATGCCCATGCTTTGACCGTGTGTTTTACACGGTTCATACACACGGCCGTGTAAGATAACTGTGGCATATCCTGAATTAAAACATTAAAGTGCAGCGTTTACACAATCTAGACACACGCCCGTGTGTCTAATCGTGTGGGCGCTTAAAGGCTATTTACCAAGCCGTTTACCACCCTGAAATAAAGATCATACTCAAATCAATAATAACACATCTTCCATGACTAATACTACGTATTTCATTGATTTCTATATACAAACCAACTTAAACCATTTGGACAACCACTTAGCCATATACAAAAGAATAATAAACTTGATAATCTATACAATGGCTTTTCTCAAAACATGTTTTCAAAATGAATGCTTCCTATACATGCCATACTTAGTAAAATAATTTGGCTATACCAAAATAAGGTTTGATAGTGTGCTACGAGCTCCGACTCCGATGATCCACAAATTAACTTGGCGGGACTACATAGAAAGAAAGAATTAAAGACGTAAGCATTTAGCTTAGTAAGTTTGCATGTACAATTCATAAAAGAATAACTTGATTAATATAATCCATTTAACATAACAATGGTATCATAATTTTCAGCTAAAAAGCTTACTTACTCATACATGATTCTTACTTGTCTCATGATATTTACTATTCTCATACTTATAAGGTAAACAAGGTACCTGTACCACTTGATCACATTGATTAGCATTTTTAAACATAATAATTATGATCTCTAACTCATCATTCATAACATAATTAATACTCAATTTCAACTAGATGATAACTTTGCTTTCTTAGCTTTCTTGTTATCACATTTTAACTTTACTCATTTGCACAATGAATTTTTGCAATTAACCGAGGACACTAAATCTCTTGTCATGATCTTGATACCAAAGCCATATTCTAAATATGGACTTACATGGAATATCTCTTCTTGCATCAATGCCAAGCTTGCCTTGGACTTACATGATATCTCTGTTCAATGCCAAGCTTGCCTTGGACTTACATGATATCTCTGGTCAATGCCAAACTTGCATTGGACTTACATGATATCTCTGTTCACTGCCAAGCTTGCCTTGGACTTACATGATATCTCTGTTCAATGCCAAGCTTGGCTTGGACTTACATGATATCTTGCTTGATTGCCGATGCCATGCCTTGGCATGGTCTTATACGGACTTACTTGTCTCATGTGATGGATCGAGTATCCTGGGCAATTCTTATTCCATCGGGACTTGCTCGTAATTAATCTCATTGATTTCTTTATTTAGCAAAACATTAAGCATTTCTTGATAACAATGTACATTATACTAAGCAATTCAATGATAGAAATCATAAAGCTTAGAAATCATACAAACTTACCTCAATATACAAAATGTATGTAGTTGTGCAATTTAATCCTTGACTTTGTTCTTACCTCGGTTTCGATCCGAGCTTTGTTTTTCTTGACCTATAATCATAAATAGATCATTTTATAATCATATGGACCAAATTGACTCATAACTCATACTTTGGAAAAATTACTATTTTGCCCTTATACTTTTTGATATTTGCACTTTTGCCCCTAGGCTCGTAATATGATTTTCATGCAACTTTCTTAAACTTCATGCTTAGCTGAATCATTTTCTCTACTATAACAATCATCAATTCTCTCTCTTTCTAGTAGGTATGACCAAATTTTATAACTATTACAAAATGGTCCATATTATCATTTTTCATGAAATTCATTAAGGAAAAGATGTTTATCTAACATCAACCTCTCTTAAACTTCTATAAAACATCATTTAGCATGCATGTCATTCATGGGTAATTTTTTTTGGACATGCATTTTAGCTTATTTAATAGCTAAAATGGCTAATCCATAATCGAGAACTTCAAAATCTGAAGAATATAAAAAGCAAGCTTAGGAGCACTTACTAGTAAGCTTGAAAATTGAAGAACCCTAGCTATGGCTTCCTTCAAATTTTCGACAATGGGGGAAGAAGATGAGTAGATTTTTCTCATCTTTTTCCTATTTTAATCATTTAATTCATAAATGACCAAAATGCCCTTATCACTAAAAATTTCTATAACACCATTTCAAGGCCAATTTTTGTCCAAAAATTAAATTTTGGGCAAATTGCTATTTAAAGGCTCCTAATTATTATTCTAAAGCTATTTCATACAAAAAGCTTCTAGAAACTCATAGTTTAAAACTTTTACAATTTAGTCCTTTTGGACCGTTCAACAACAATTTAACAAAATTGCTTCATGAAACTTTCATACTAGCATGCAAACATAACATAAACTTTGTAAACTCATAAATTCATCTCGGTTTTGTGGTCTCGCACCACTATTCCGATTAAGCCGTAAATTGGGCTGTTACACTACTACTACTAGCCGACTTGAAAGAATCGTGACGACTTAGTTGGGGACAAGTGGTTCTGGCGACATTGTACCAAGAAATGTGTCGAGCGACGATACTAGATAAAGCTAAAATCAACAGTTGCATGCTCCTTCTCCAATCGTGGGCATGGTATCAACTATCATTTTTATGCCCCCGAGTGGAACTCCCTTACGAATTCTCACTCGTCATATGGTAAAATTTATTTGACAATATCATTACCATTTTTATTTTTCATTTTTGTAATTTTGAAATAACATGTTATTTGAATAGGTGGACCAACCTCACAAGACACAATGGTATACCAATCGAGCTTGACGATATCCGACTAGATCTAGATTAAGAAACCAAATAAGAGGTTAGTTTATGAGTTTCAAAGTTATACAATATGTATTCTAGCACTTGAAATTAAATATTAGGCACTTTCTAAAAATTATAAATTCGTAATGTAGTTTGTATGGATGCCATACGTGGATCTGAGGATTTAAGAGTGCATCTCGACTAAATTTTTGGTCAATCACAACATTTTTGTAGCTGTAACAACCCGATATAGTGGTGTCGAAAAGTACGATTTTAGATTTCATTTTAATAAATCGAGTCTGTAGATAATTAATAAAAATATTTACGAAGTTATGCTATAAATGAATTGAATCGAGGATAAGTAATTTATTTGATTTGAGTATTTAACTAGTCCAAAGATTAAATTGTAAATTTAGATCGCTATAAATTTTAATTTGAAAACAGTTAAAAGGACTAAAATTGCTACTAGCCCAAAAATTTTGGATGGCAATAAAAATGCCAAATTTGTGGCTAAAAAAATGTTGATGTTATATGTTATTATTTATTATAAAAAATTAAAAAATATAAAATAAAGTTAAATTAGTTTAAGTGGAAAGAGAGAGAAGATGTCTTCTCCATCCTTCTATGCGAGAAGGAAAAAAAAAAGGAGAAAAGAAATAGAATAGATTTGGTTAGGGTTTCAAACTTTAATCCACAGATTGGTAAGTGTAATTTATTACTTTTCTTATAAATTTTATGTTTTTAAGATCGGGGAATCATAATTTAACTAATTTGTGTATCAATTTATAAAATCGTTAAAGTTTTAGAAAGTTACCATTAATGATTTTTGTATGTTTTTTTAACGTTAAATTGATAGATTTTTAGTGTATACATGAAAAATGACTAGATTTTTTAAGTTAGATGTTAGATTTTTCACTTGACAAAATAAAGTGGATATCAAGTAGAGTATGTAACACCCCTCACCCGTATTCAACGCCGGAATAGAGTTACGGAGTATTACTGGACTTACAACACATTTATACATACTTTTAGCATATATTTTCTCAATTCGAACATTCATCATTCAATCTCAATCAATATGTCCCTAGTACGAGCCTACGAAGCCCTAAACATGCTTTAGGAGTGGTTCGGGACTAAACCAATAACTTAAGAAACTTTCACGAACTTTGGAAATTTTTCTCAAAACAGGGGACACACGCTTGTGTGGCCAGGCCGTGTGAGACACACGGCCACCAGACATGCCCGTGTCACAGGCTGTGTGGACATTCGAAATGGAAGCACATGGCCGTGTCTCAGCCCATGTCCTACCCCGTGTCCAAACATGTGAGCTTACTGACTTGGGTCACACGACCAACCATACGCTCGTGTGTCTAGCCCATGTTCCAAGCCGTGTGCTAGGCCTTGCCAAACCTATAGTGTATACTGACTTATGCAACACGACCAAGTCACACACCCGTGTGCTAAGTTGTGTCTAAATTATAGGGTATATTGACTTATGCCACACGGTCGATCACACACCCGTGTGTGAGATCTTGTGGAGCATACTGACTTGATTTCAAAAACCACACCAAGGGACACACGGTCGTGTAACATAACCGTGTGTCACACAGGCAAAGACACACGCTCGTGTGGACAAAAATATGCTAATTACTAAGCCAATTTACCACCTAAAGTTAGGCACACCTATACAACCCATATAGCACAAAACATAGCATCAATAGACATATAATTCAATTCCAAATCAAGCATAATTTATACCATTTCCAATACTAACAACCAACATGCTTATAAACTCATGTTTTACTCATTCAAAACATACCAAATACCAATTACTTCAAACATCAAAATGACTAAACTTAATATTTGGCCCAATTTCACAAGCATACCAATGTCCACAATTCAACCATTTGAACACTTATAATACCTATAACCATCAAGCATCACCCAACCATCATACAATTCATATCACAAAGCATAAACACATATATCAAAACAAGATTCAACCATACCAAAATAACCCCAAATAAGCCATTACTCAAGGCTATATATACAAACCAAAACATGTACATTTACAAGCCAATTCCATTGGCCAAAATCATTACCAAAACATAACCGAGATGACCAAAGTTCCTATACATGTCATATACTCAAAATACCAAAGTTCATAGATATCAAGATATAGGTGGATAGTGTGATGCAATCTCCGACGATCCCCAAGTCCGAGCTAGCTTTGAAACTATAAAACACAAAGAAAAACACAAAATAAGCTTTATAGCTTAGTAAGCTCGTACCGAAATAAACTTAATGCAATCACATAAATATAATTCAATAATTTGAATGCACCAATATATAGCTTACATTAGCTAACAAACCTTTTGAATACTTAATTGTGAGATTAACACTACCTTCATAATTTTTCTTGATTTGAAACTTATATAATTCATGTACGTACTTATATTATTTAACATCAATCTCATACTCATCCACCTCTTTCGTTTACCCGTTGAACCATTCGGAATAAAGTCAAATACTCAAAGGTCTCACATAATAAGTACCTATACCATGGCCTGGAGCCAAATTAATGTAACTTATCTCCGAAGGACTGATATCATGGCCTGAAGCCAAATCAACCGATATTCATGGCCCGAAGCCAAATCAGTATATCTTGCACCCGAAGTGCTAATATCATGGCCCGAAGCCAACTTAATGTATCCCCTAATGACATGTCACTAGTATCCTGAACTATTCCTAAGGTTCAACCGGGATTTCGAATGCTGAATTACCATCGAGTTATTGTCAAACTTATCTGAAGTCTCGTATTCAAAACTTATACAATATCAAAGCTTTTAAAATACATTTGTAATGAAACTTGTCACATACGAACTTACCTCAATGTGGGAACGACGAAATAAGTCGATTAGTCGATAGCTTTAGTTTTTCCCCGATTTAGATCTGAATTCTGCTTTTCTTGATCTAAATATATTCAAATTTAACTTATTTAATCATCTATTTATTCAATTCAATCCAAAATATACATTTGAACTAATTTACACATTAACTCCTAAACTTTCACATTTTTATAATTTAGTCCTTGTTACACAAAATCACCAATTCATGTATATTTCAAAACACCATGCTTAGCCGAATTACCATTACACCCCTAACAACCCATATTTTTCATTTATTTCACATTTTAACCACAAAGTTTTAACATTTCTCAATTTAATCCCTATTTTGCATTTTTATTCAAAATCACTTAACAAAACTTGTATATTTATCAACAAGCATTTATAATCTATCAAGAAACTGCAAAATACACATGTATTCATCAATGGAATCATTCAAAATCTTTAACAGTTTTGCAAAATAGTCCCTAGGCTAGCTAGTCCTAGTTGCAACGATCACAAAAACATAGAAATCATTAAAAACGGGACAAAAACAGACTTACAATTTAGTTAGGAAGCTTGGCGAATGTACATGCATCCGTGGAGTTTCTTTCTTCTAAAATTTCAGTGGAAAAGGCTTAACAAAGATGATAACCTTATTGTTTTTATTATTTAACTTATTAATTCACTAAATTAACTTATTAACCTTTGTTATAAAACATTTAAATCACTTATTTAAGCCCATAAATGTCCATTACCAATAATAATGGTTTAATTACCATTTAAGGCCATCATATTTAAAAGCCAAAGCTATTTGACACTCTTAACTATTAGAACAATAATTTTGCACTTTATGCGATTAAGTCCTTTTTACCAAATTAGGCATTCAAATGATAAAATTTCTTCACGAAACTTTCACACATACATGCTATCATGCTACAAACACTTAAAATAATATTAAAATAATTTTTTGACCTCAGATTTGTGGTTTCAAAACCACTTTTCTAATTTGACCAAAAACGAGTTGTTACAACTCTCCCCCCTTAGGGATTTTCGTCCCCGAAAATCTTACAAGTGAATAGGTTAGGGTACTATTTTCTCATAGCTTCCTCAAGCTCCCACGTAGCCTTTTCGACACTATGACGTTGCCATAAGACTTTCACTAAAGTTATGCATTTATTTCTCAACTCTTTAATCTCACGTGTCATAATTCGGATCGGTTCTTCGTTATCTGACATGTTGACTAAATCTCAACATCTGTCGGAGAAATTATATATGAATGGTCTGGTCGCAACAGAGATAACTAAAACACATTATAAATCTATTCTAAATTTGATGGTAATTCAAGTCGGTATGTCACTGGCCCTCTTTCTCAATAAACTAATACAGCTTACTAAATTACAGAGTCAACTTCTCTTTGCAACCACAACGAAGAACCTCTTCGAGAGCGACACTTTTAGAAACACTCTATCGCCGATCTAAAATCTAATATCTTTATGTTTCAAATCTACATACTATTTATGTCTATCTAAAGCTGCTTTCAATTTTCACGAACCACTTTCACTTTTTTTCCGAATCACGAATCAATTCAACCTCGTGTATCTTTTTCTCACTGAGCTCTATCCAATATAACAAAGTTCGTCGTTTACAACCACATAAAATTTCATACAGTACCATCTTATACTCGACTGAAAATTATTATTATACGTGAATTCGACCAACAGTAAACATTTTTCCCTGTTACCTTTGAATTTTAAAACATAGTAATGAAGCATATCATCAAGAATCTAATCACTCTCTCATGCTTATCATCGATCTGAGGATGAATTGTAGTGCAAAAATACAATCGCATACTTAGAGCTTCTTGTAGCTTTCTCCATAGTCGCGATATAGACCTTGGATTTATATTCGAAATAATTGAAACTGGCACTCAGTATAACCTGACAATCTCAGAAACACATAACTCAACAAATCTACCACGTGAGAAATCTATACGTACTGGAATAAATATGCAGATTTCACCAACCGATCAATAACAACCCGGTAGCATCTTTTTTTCAGAGATTAGGGTAACCCCAATACGAAGTCTATCATAACTCTATCTCATTTTCCATTCTAGTATCATCATTGGCTATAATAGTTCTGAATGCACTTGATAGTCGACTTTAACTTGTTGACAAATCAAACATCTGAACACAAAATCAGAAATATCGCTTTTCATACCCAACCATCAGTGCATCTACCTCAAATCACTGTACATCTTATTACTCCCCTGATGAATAGACAAGCTACCACTGTGAGTCTTGTGCAAAATTTTCTGTACAAGCTTTGGATTATTCAGTACACGAATTCTATCTCAAAATAATAATAATAGTCATCAGGTCCAACCTAAAATTTAGAATCAGAAGTCTATTCACATTGTACTCGTTTTCACTTACAATTCACTATCACATTTATGAGCTTATTAGATTTGCAATGAAAACATCGGTTTAGCTTTTAACTCAGCTAAGATTGTGACATCATTTCAAGGTCAATCGTGCAACCATCATTCACAAAGTAAACAAAAATTTTCCACTCAGGCATCGACAACTATATTTGCTTTTCCCTAAAGGTTAATCAATAACTAACTCACAATCTTTCAATAGCTCGAGCCATCAACGCTGTCTCATATTCAAGTCTTTTTATGACATCAGCTACTTAAAACTCTAGTGATCAATAAGTATGTGACATTTTTCATCGAACAATGATGTCATCAAATTTTCAACGCAAATACAATAGTAGCCAACTCTAAGTAGCGTGTTGGATAATTCTTTTAATATTGCCTTAACCGTTTGGAAGCATAAACTACCACTTTACATTCTTGTACTAAAACACATTCTAATCTGTTCAATGACCCATCACTGAAAATCATGAATTCTTTACCCGATTCAAGCGGAACCAGAACTAGTGTTTCAGTTAACAATGCTTTCAACTATTTAAAACTTTGTTAACAAGTATCAGACCATTCAAACTTCACAAGCGCGATAACTTATCAATTAGAACAACTTTAAATCATAATAAAATCTAATAGATATATTTCTGTATCATGTTTTCTAGAACATGAATTCTTCATTCAAACTATCAGTCTATTTACCCGTGAATGCACAAAATTATTTCCATACCTGATGATAAACTTAAATGCATATAACTCAATTTATTCTTCAACTAATTAACCCACTCAGATTTAAAGCAACTGAATCGATCTTATCTATCAGATAATAAATTTTCAAAGTAATCTCTTCTTCATGTTGTTAGAACAACTCAAACATACAATCTTTCATAATTCCCTCAACATACTAGTCAAAGATCTTTATAAACTACATCAGCTCAACGAATCATAATATCCTAATTTAACTCATTGACCTAAATCAAGCTTACTTAAGAAAAAGAAAAGCCATTATACAAATTTGAGCTTGAGCTTCCACGCTCTATACTTTTGCTGATGTCAGCCCCTTTCATGAAAACTAGGAAAAACCTGAGATTAGCATCACTAAGCTCCCATGATCAGACTAGAAATTATAACCATAATAAATATAATTATTTTCGATCACTAAATATCCTTTTACAGATGAGCCATATTTGATACAATAAACCGTAAGAATGATAAGAAAACTGTGATAATGAAATCCAAGATGTAACACCCCTAAACCGAAACCATCTCCAGAATAAGGTTATGAGGCATTACCGAACAATCGAATCATTTCACATCCAATTTACGACACAAAGTCAATCATCATCAAATCATATCAAAACATAATCAAATTGTCCCTTATTAAGACCCACGAGACCTTTAACACATGCTAGAGAGGGGTCAGGACTAAATTGAACCCTTACGAAAATTTTCAAAATTTTAAATATTCAACAAGTCTGTTGAGGCCACACGCATGTGCCACCAGGCCGTGCCAAAACAGAACAAGTATTCTGACTTCTCCACACGACCACTAGGCACGCTCGTGTGTTAAGGCCATATGCTCATAGGCCATATACTGACTTATTCACACGGTGTAACGCCCCAAATTTAGGCCTAGAAGAATTGGGCCTATTGGGCTTTGGGTCTCATAAAATTTTTAAGTGAGCAAGAAAATGACAATTGGCATGTGGGCTTTGAGGGTTAATGAATTTAGAGTGTCCAGGGGTCTTGAAGATGTCCTGGGATCAAGTAAAGGTATAGCAAAAATTTTGGTTTTAGCCTCAAGGGAACTATGGCTTTAGTTAGTAGGCCTTTTAAATAAATGAAGAAGAGAAATAGGACGCAAGTGGGCCTGTGGTCCAGTGGAAAGGTGGCGTCACTTGGGGAGCTACAAGGTGGCGTGAAGAGGTCTAAGGTTCGAGTAGTGGTAAGGTGTTTTTGGAGTGTTTATATTGCATAGTGGACAGCAAGAGTTGTGTGGAATTTGGACTCTTTAGTTGAAGTGTTTGAATTGGTCTTGTGAGCTGATAAGTAGGGAATTTCGGATGAAATAAGGGAGATATCATAGAGAAAAATTAGGAGATGCGAGGTGGGAAGAGTTGGTGGCGAATTGGACTGTGGGGAAAGGTAGGATTCAGCAATTGGCTATAAAAGGAGGTGTCGAATTCCTTTGAGAGGTTCCTTGGGTTCCATTACATTTTTTTCTCCCCCTTAGTGAATTCTTCCATTTGCCAAAAAAAAAACCATCATTCCTTTGTCAAAATTTTGGTTTTCTCTCTAGCCAAATTCCCCATACCTTCTCTTCTTAAATTCTTTTCTTACTTCACATTTGGTTCTAGCTGATCACTTCTTCTCTTCTTCTCCCTATTGGTGCCGAATATTCCCTGTCACCATACTAATCTCAAAAGTTGAATTTAGGCCGCAAGATCGAAAGTGGATTTAGTAAGTATCTGGTTAACCTCTCTAGTACGTTTTGTTAAAAGCCGAAAGGCTACCTAACTGTCCTATCGTTAATTCTATGATAACAAGGATATAGTTCAAAGATCGCAAGCATGGTAGGATCGTTAGCAAGGGTAAGTGTACTCAACTCGATTATGGTTTAAGTGAATGGCCGAATGTGTGTATGATCTATAGGGGTGACTTGTGTGGATTATGAGTCACTCGAATTGTGATGGTGTATGTGTGAGTGCAGATCTAGGTGATACTCATGATTAGTAGCTAAGGAAGGGCTATTAGAACCCGATGGCACACGGTAAGGTTACGGTAAGGTTTCGACTTTTGGTAGATATTTTGACTAAGTATGGGTGATTGATTGAAGGTTGGTTGGTTGTAGGTTCAAGATCAAGGATAGTATAGCACGTCGTAGTGACCAGGTGTGTACAAACACTACACACACATGACATTGGCAATGTCGAAAAGTCAAAAAGCCGAAAGTGGCTAAATGGGCCTGGTGGGCCCTGAGGCTAAGTTTGATGAAATTGATTGATTTGGTTATATGAATTGAGTTAGTCATGCATGTTACATGATCTAGAATTATTTTGTGCCTAATGGGCCATATGAATGACATCAGGGCCTAATGGGCCATAAGAATGTGATTTGGGCATAAGGGGCTTTATGAACGTGAAATGGGCTTGATGGGCTTTATATGGACGTAGACATGTATGCTTCGGTTTAATGGACTTTAGGCTTAGTTCTAAACAACTTTTAAACCGCATAAGACTTTCTAATAATTAAACATGTCTGTGGACAAGTCGCTGGGTTAGAGTGTGGCAATGAACATATGCATGTCTAGGATTGGATTTAGGGAGAGCTTGGTACTTAAGCGGCCCTAGCGGCCCACCTCCTCTTCTCTGGAACCCTACCTGGTGCATAGTGTCTGTTCACTCTAGCCATAAGGACTTGTTAATGGGCTAAAGTTCATAACTAGTACAGGAGAGACCAAAACACCCCTGATTTGTAAATTACCAAAATACCCTTAGATTGGAAAATTACCAAAATACCATTAATTTGAAAATTATCGAAATATCCTTAGATTTGTAAAAGTACTAAAATACCCATAATTTGGAAATACTGAAATATCCTTAGATTTGTAAAATTACTAAAATACCATTGATTTGTAAAATTATCAAAATACCCCTAGTTTGCAGAATTACCAAAATGT
The DNA here is from genome assembly GCA_025506655.1 of Gossypium rotundifolium. Classification (NCBI taxonomy): domain Eukaryota; kingdom Viridiplantae; phylum Streptophyta; class Magnoliopsida; order Malvales; family Malvaceae; genus Gossypium; species Gossypium rotundifolium. The sequence goes on from CP106731.1 coordinate 122,099,678, forward strand.
CCTTGATTTACAAAATTTTTGAAGTACCCTTATTTTGTAAAATTACAAAAATACCCCTATAAGGTAGAATTACGATAATACCCATGTAGGGTAGAATTATGAAAGTTCTATTGATTGTGAAATGGCTAAAATACCACTATGTGATGAATATGAATTTTATGGATGTTACTCATGTGTTTGCTGCATTCATATGATATTCTGTTTAGGATGCATATGGGTGGGAATTATGGTACGGAGGAAGAATTTGAGGATTGCATAGTCGCTGATTAATCGTGGATCCACCACCGATTTATGCCTATTATATAATTAGCAGCTTTGCTGCAATGTTGAGTAGTGCCGCTATGAGTGCTACCATTGGAGTGTAGCGGAGGTCTGGGTCGAGCTAGAATTCTCCACAGGTATATAAGGTTGGAAGGGAAATGGTGTGTGTAGCGGATGGATTTTTGGGGAGGGTTTTGCATTACCTTGTTTTGCATATGATATGATATGATATGATATGATATGATATGATATGATATAATATGATATGATATGATATGATATGAGGTCATTGTGGGCTAAGGCCAAGACCACCGATTTTGATAGGGCTTAGGCCCAATGTGAATATTTGTATGTTGATTTGATTGTCAAGGGTTGTACACACTGAGTTTCGAAACTCACACCCTTTATTTAATGTTTCAGGTGATTCTCAGTAGATGGCTCAACATGGGAGAGGACTCGGAGTACGAGGTGTTAAAGTTTTTATTTATTTGTTTCAAAAGACATGGTTTTAATTGCTTTGTTTTAGATGGATGTAATAAGGCCTTGTACTCTGATTTGACTTTAGATTTTGGGTTTGAAAAGTATTAAACCTAAGTAAATTTCGTATGTTTAAACTTGGTTTCCAAAGTGCTTAAAATAATAAAATGGGCTTTTATCATTACTTAACAAGACTCAAGGATTTTGGGGCTTTAAATTGTTAATTAGTAAAATCGTTTTGAAGTGTGCCTTTAATGTGACATTCGGATTCAGGCCTAACTTCTAGGTCGGGTTTGAGGTGTTACACATGACTACTAGGCACGCCCGTGTACCATGGCCGTGTGCTCTGAAGCTAGCTATTGACTTTACCCCACGGTCACTAGGCACGCCCGTGTGCCATAACCGTGTAGGCAAAACAGGCCATTTGCAAGGCCAATTTGCCACCCACACAAGGGTCAAACCTACAAGTACATTTGAGCATAATTACACACACAATTTGGCAACCAATTTCATGTCAAGTGATCATCAAGTCATCTTATACAATCTTATTTCTAATCATGTCAACTTATAAACCATTTTGCTCAACTAAATCACATACATTTCCAAGTATGATTCATCCATATTTTTATTGGATGCAATGACTTAAATCCATGACAAAACTCATCATTCAAAAGGCATTTCATAAACTATCAAGCCATGCCAAAATATACATCACATACCACAACTATTCAAACATTTTACCAATATCTTGTCTAGCCATATCACATGGCTATTTACACATCTCAAACATAATTCACATATCTAGCCTATACATGCCATATTTCAACTATGTACATCTTTCCAAAAGTACCAAAATAGATTACCGATAGTGTGATTGAGATGCTGACGATTTTCGAATTCGAGCTAGCTTTACTGACACTGTAAAACAGAGAAACAATCACACAGTAAGCTTTCAAAGCTTAGTAAGTTTGAAATACAATACAATTATCTCATCAAATCAAACCAATGACATATTAAACCATCACATAGATAATTTACATTTGATACACAAATTCAACCATATCAAGTACTCACATAACATTCCATTCATCTACTTTTGATATCATCAACCACATAGGTATCATACACACCTTAGCCAACACTTAGTTACTCACCAACCATGCTATTCAACCACTCGACTTTACATTCCGATCCACCTTTGCTAATCTCTTGCTTTGTTCGCACACATAGTGCCAATTCATAAACAAAACGTAAATGTCATCACACACTTAGTTCCAAATCGTTAAACCAAGCTTATATCAGTATCGCACACACAGTGTCAATTCAATAAGCCGAAGCTTTTATCATTTTGCACACACAGTGCCAATCATCTCTATCCCAATTCTAATTTCACACACTTAGTGCCTCTAATTCAATTTTGCACAGAGCAATTCTAATCTCATAATTATATAGATATTCATTCAATTCACATCACGTAGAACATAAGTTAACAACATGTATTATATCCGAACTTACCTCGGACGTCGAACTATCGAAACGTTGATTAATCGAGCACTTTATCTTTGCCTCGATCTCGATCCGAACCTCTCCTCTCTTGGTCTATACACATTCAAATTCAGTCCATTCAATCACCAAATCATTCATTTTAGTCCAAACACATATACTTAGGGCATTTTACAAAATAGCCCTAACATTTTCACATTTTAACACTTTAGTCCTTTATTCATAAAATCATCAAATACACATAATTAGCTTGCACCCATGCCTAACCGAATTCTCACTATACTCATACAAGTCCACATATTTCATTTATTTCACATTTTAGTCCTTAAAAAAGCTATTTTCTCAATTTTATTCCTAATTAGCTAAATTCATCAAAACTCCAAGGACAAAACATGTTCATTAAACACATATCTTTCATTTAACACCAAAACTCATCACAAAGCTCAACATTTCATCAATGGCACATTTCATATCCATCATCAATTCACAAAATTTAAGCATGGGTTTTGTAGAGCACAAAACAACGATTACAAAAACATAGAAATTATCAAAAAGGGATCAAAAACTAACCTTGAATCAAGCCAAAACCATGACCGAACCCTTGCTTACTCTTCCTTTCTTTCCTTTGATATTTTCGGTCAAGAAAATAGATGAAAAATGTCTACTTTCATGCCTTGTTTTCATTATAACATATTATTATGTTATTTACTAAATTAACCTTTTGAATTAATAAGTAAAACATATTAACATTAAGGACACACTTGTCCTTTGTCATCCACTAATTCAAATAATGGGCTTATTGCCTTTTAAGGACTCCATATTCAAAAGCCAACAACAATTAAGCACTTAACATTCAGCACACAGTATTTTACACCTTATGCAATTAAGTCCTTTCTCACAATTCAACACACAGTTGATAAAATTATCACACAGAAATTTCACATAGGCTAAATCTCATACTATTCACACAAAAAATAATATTAAATTATCATTCTACCTCAAATTTGTGGTCTCAAAACCACTATTTCAACTACGATCTAAATCGGGTTGTTACACAAGATGTGAAGCTATACTGAATTTTTGAGAATACAACCTATATGGATGATAAAGATCTCGATGATATCCTAGAGAAAATCCAGAAGAAAAACACCACTCATACGAACTGGAATCAATTGTGACAGAAGTAATATAATTCCCATATGTATAAAGCAGAGCAACAACCAATAGAAATAGAATACTAGCATCATATAGATTTTACCGTCAAATTTTCTACCAAATGTAATGGAATAAAATACCAAAGAAAGATAAAGCAATGCTGATCATAAATAAACTAAACCCACAATGCTTTCATCTAACAATATGGTTAGTTAACGTTCTCATAAAACAAAAATCTCATCCGAAAATGAATAGCTACATATATCTCTAAGAATGAATGAACACATAGAATACTCAGAAGAGTTCGTCATAATCTACTCAACTATAAACACTGCACTCGAATATCTTTACAATTCAAGCATGATCCCACTGACTATTACAGTCATCACTAATCCCACATTATTTCATTCACTAAAGAAAATCAATTCAGAAGAATTTCCAGTTAATACATTCTTTAGACATTATACCTGAATGAGTCGATTAGTCGAGATTAACTTCTTCTTTAACAGCATCATCGCGTAATCCGAATGATCTTCATAATAAGCTGATATCTCTTCTGGAACTGTCTTTACTTGCTAGCCCTTTCTCATCTCTAACTGCATTAATAAATATTCCACCACTAAATTCTTTAGTTTCACACTTGTGAGCTTATCCAATTTAAATCTTGTGAACTTCATTGTATAACACTATATTGGTAAGGGGTGAAGATTGTAAAGCCTCAAAATTTGACTCCCATATATACACATATAATACAACATTTATCATCAACACAATATTAGGAACTTTTATTCATAAATTTATGAGTTTCAACTCATCATAGACATATTTTTATTCAGATGCTTGAGTATCATTTTCAGTATCATCGATACTAGCTCGGTTGGAAAACATCTCTGTCTAAGTAAGACAAATCCCATCAAAGTCAGGAGAGATCACACTATCACAGATTATATATATATAGGGCATGTATAGCTAGACTCACATATGCTATGTTAGTCCGAGAATAGACTAAACCGTAGCTTTGAAATTAATAAATTTAACACCCCTGTAACACCCTTTACCCGTGTCCGACGCTGGGTGATAAACCATAAAAGCAACATATTTTAATCCCACATTTAGTATGCTTTTTGACGATTTAGCCCTTTATTTATATAAAAGGTGCTTGTAATCCTTTCTTTTCATGTCATATACTCAGGAAAGCACCCGAGGAGAAAAAGAACATAAAACGGGCTTAAAACGGAGTAATTGAGCCTTAGAAAGAAATCAACACGGCCGAGCACAAAGCCTGCACGACCGTGTCTCGCCGACTACCTAGAGCACGGCCTAACTCACAAGTTGCACGGCCGCGCATCATCTCATTACCACACACGGGCGTGTCAAGCGATCTACATGGCTGTGTCCCAATCGACAGACCTGAAGCACGGCCGAATCCTGACTTACACAGTTGAGCCACGACCGTGCCCAAAACGATAGAATCAAGGCACGACCCAACCCCGATTGACACGAGCGTATGCCATGGGCGTGCCCCTACCGCGGGAATGAGCAATTTCACTCGAAATTTGATGCTTGAAGCTAAAGAAACATACTCCTAAGTCTACTTAAACACCCTAATAGTAATTCTACTTGAATGAGGTACTTAGGAGCCAAGTAAAGCATCTCAAAAGCCTATATAAACAACCCAAGGCAGGCATTCAAGACGATGATTTTTAGCAGAGGCTTTTGTCAAGCTTTCATCTTTTAGGGAATCACTTGAAGATAGCTAGTTGATCCATCTCAAGAAGCCGGAGCTCCATTCAAGACGGAGGATCACTCCTTCAATTCCTTCAGGAAGTTTTAGGGATTTCTTATGTTTTGTTTTATATTTTCTCTTAAGATGTTTTCTTATTTAGTTATGAACTAAACCCTTCAGATACCTGAAGGGGATGAAACCTATGATGGATTTTGTTATTTGATTTCTAAATTATATGAGAAGTACTTAGTTTGTTCTTAATTATGTTGTTTAATTTAATCTGATGTGCTTAGGTGGAAGAGGAATAGCCTTGTCTAACAGTAGATCTAGCATAATTGAGCGGAGTTGATCGGGCGCCTAGAGATAGGGTTACGAGATTTTATCGGATTAGGGTGAAATCTAATATGGAAATCCATTGATCGATTTACTGCTTCCTTAGGGGGTTATTATAAGAGAATGAGAGTTCCACTAATTAACCTAAGGTTAGATGTTTTTCGCCTCGAGAGAGGGTTTAATATAGGTTAGGGAGTCTCACGGATCAAGCTAAGTAAAGAAATCATGTGGTTTGAGGAATAAATAATAAGTGAAGTCATAGGTGGATTCTTCTTAAGGGTATCGTCTTCATCAACTGAGTTTTCCTAAAGTCTTTCTCCAATTCATTCTTTTGTCTTTGCATTTAGTTTAAGTATTTCATTAGTTTTTAGATTAATAAACCAATCACTCCATATTTCAGGCTAAATAATAGAAAGAAAATGAGTAGTAGTGCTTTTAGGTTCCTTTGGGTTCGATAAGATATTCTTGCCTAAACTATACTACTGTTCAATAGGTGCACTTGCCTCTATCATTGTCATAGTTAGTCTATAGGTTCGATCATTCTTTTCATAAATTTTAAAACTCGATTGTTTGACATGATCAAGTTTTTGGCGTCGTTGCCGGAGATCACTAAAATATTAAGAAAGCTCTATTTCTATTACTTTAGCCAATTTTTATTATTATTATTTTTATTATTATTTTTTTTACTTTGCTAATTTTTCCCTCTCTTTTGCTTTTGGCAGAAAATTTTAGTCTATATGGTACTGAATAATTCTCAGTGGCAAGGCATGGGGGAAATTCCTACTAAAGCAATAGTGTTTTCAACCTCGACGTGGTCACCAGGTTATCTAATCAGTTAGAGATGATGAATAAAAAATTTGATGATTGTTATAGTCCCTCGCAGGTACATCTAGAAAAATAATATGATTTAAATCTAGGAGGCGTGGCGAATCCTGAGTACCCACCCTACGGATATGGCATAGGAAACGAGCAAGGTCACTATACAGGTAACTATTCTAGATATCAAAATAATTTTTATAGTGACACTTATAATGCAGGTTGGAAGTACCATCCCAATTTCTCGTAGGATGATCAAAATAGCCAAAGATCGAAACTTCCTCCAGATTTTCGACAACCACCTCACAAACAAGAAGAGGAGCCGAATCTTGAAGAGATGCTGATGAAATTCATGGCAACCACAGATTCTCGTTTCCAAAATACTGAAGTAGCACTTAATGAACAACAAAATTGATTAAAGGGATCGAGAAGCAAATTGGAGAACTTACTAGGTTAGTGGGACATCTTACAAAGCTAATGTCAGAACAACCGCTAGGACGCCTACCAAGTAACACCGAGGTTAACCCAAAGGATCAAATTCAAGCCATCTCATCTCAAGAAAGTAAGGGGTTAGATGAACCAAACTCAATATAAGAAAACAAGGTAGACGAAGGTAAGGTAGAGGTAACACAAGAAAAGTCAAAACCGGTAATCAAGGAGTACCAACCTCGCATACCTTATCCCGAAGCAATGAAAAGAGACGATTCAGAGGAACAATTTGGTAAGTTTCTTAAACTCTTAAAGAAATTACATATTAACTTTCCTCTCCTTGAAGCTCTTTTTTAGATACCAGACTTAAGGAAATTTTTAAGACAGTTCTTGACCAACAAATGCAAATTAGACGAAGAGCACCATATGGAGCTAAACGCAATGTGCTTAGCAATTATACAAAATAAACTACCACAGAAATTAAAAGATCCAGGGAGTTTTACAATTCCATGTTTAATTGGTAGTTTATCTATTGATAATTCATTAGCGGATTTAGGGGCAAGCATCAATGTTATGCCTTAGAAAATGTTTAAACAACTAGGTCTAGGGAAACCCAGACAAACTAGGATGAGCATTCAATTAACTTATAAAACTATAAGAATTCCTAGGGTATAATAGAAAATGTTCTAATCAAAATTGATAAATTCATATTCCCAATAGACTTTGTCATTTTAGACATGGATGAGGACAACACGATCCCTTTAATTTTAAGAAGACCTTTTTTAGCAACTGCCAGAGCTAAAATTGATATCTATGCAGGAGAACTCATACTTCGTGTAGGCGACGAGATAGCCACTCTTCAAGCTCTTGACTTGGCCAGAACATCAAGTGATAAAGGTGAGAAAAGTAAATTCATTGATATTCAACTTGTTCAACCTTCATTGCAGAAAACACCACAAAGTTACAAACTTGAGCGGATCATAGACCTCGTGCTAATAAAGAGGAATTACATAAGGAACCAGAACCACACGAAGTGAAACTGAAGGAAACCCCAGACGAGCTGATAGGAACAACAAATCACATCAAAATAGAGGATCAGGTATTGTTGAATAAGGAAGACCCTCGAATCACCAATTCAAACCTCAAGACAAACGAAGAAATCACTTTTGAGGTACTTAATGTCTTCCTATACAGCACAGTCGAGGTAAGCAATCCTAAATTCGACACTTTTGAGGTAAACATTACTCGACTTAAACTATATATCCATAACCGAAGTGATCGTATAAGAAAGGATTTTCACCTCCTCAAACCACCATAACCATACGAATGAGAGGAAAAGTCTAGCTTAAGACTACAAACGAGCGCTTCTCGGTAGGCAACCCGAGCACTAACCCTATTTTTATATTTTATATTTTCTTTATTTTTATTTTTATTTTTATTTTATTTTTTTCTCTTATATTTTCCTTTTAGCTCTTAACCATAAACTAAAAAAAATAGATTTCTAGGCAACACTACCTACACACAGGCGTGCGTGTGTGGTAGTGTGGAAGCTAGGGGATGAACCATGGGCGTGCAAGTTAATTAGGTACAAACAGGGAATAAACTTCTTTCTCCAACACGGGCTGCGATACTAGAACATGGCCATGCTTAAGACCATACGAAGTTACTGATTTACCAAGCATGGGCTGAACACACTCGTGTTACCTCACCGTGCCAACATATTGACTTGTCAAACATGAGCGTGCCCATGTAACCACGGACATGCTAAAAACCCTGAACGTACCCAAAACTCGAAATTGCAAAAAGCACGGGCTATTTAAACCTTCACACGGGCGTGCCAATTGATCGTGCCCGAGCACCCTAAACGTGCCCAAAAATTCAAAATCCCAAAACACGAGCTACATCTCTATTTAAACCTCATTCTCCCTTTTTTCTAGTTGTCTTTCATTTTCCATTATTTATTTTTATTTTATTTTATTTTATTTTATTTTATTTTTTCCTTTATACTTTATTTTATTTTATTTTCTTCTTCTTTTTTTATGATATTTAGATTTAGTTTAGGATACAATAAAATCAGACCAACTACTTCGAGGTTTCAATTTCAAAGGTTTGAGATGCTTCCCGATGTTCACCTCCAATCCTATCCGGTTTCTTTTCATAGACTTCATCCAAAAATTCAGGAAGTGTTACTTCTCCCCTTCTCTTTTGATTTTATTATTACATAATTGTTTATCTATCTTTGTACATTGAGGGCAATGTACATCTTAAGTGTGGGGAGGAGCGTAAAAGTACCTGACTTTTTGCATTATTCTCAAAATCCTAAATTTAGTCTTGTTTTCAAGTATTTTTCTCATATTACTAATTAGGATGAAATTTCTATTGATTTATGATTTGTATTGATATGTTTTAGAGTAAGACATAGTTAATTGTGCATTGATGATTAAATTTGAAGGATACTAGAGAATCGAGCATGATAAGTCTACCTTCTAAAAAATTAAAAATTAATAGGTCGTTGAACTGAATTTGAGTATTACTTTGAAGTTTGAAATTTACAGGCATTGATGTCAAAAACACCCATAATTTTTGTGAGATTTGAGCCTTATAGAGCATATATTCTTTTTCATGCTCACTTTATTGATTATGAGTGTGTCAACTTTGAACTGTTATTTTAGAACTTGCCTCGTTTATACATGTTGAGACCATATCTATGATTTGATATACTGAGATGATAAAGGCACCTAGGATTTAACCCACTTACTCCATAAAAAGCCTACCTTCATAAATTAACCCCTAGTGAACCCCGTTGAATCCTAACAACCTTTTTATTGACTCACCCACTAATATTAACCCAAACACCTTTGTATTTGTTATCACCCTTTCTTTTGGCTACCCTTTAATCGAGGTTTGATTTGATTAAGTTACCAAATTATATTTGTTCAGTAGTTACATTTATCATTTATGATGTAATATCTTAGTTTGTTCTTAAAAAAAATCCAAGTTTATTCAATATTAGTAGTATACAAAAGATTTTAGAGCACTTAAACTCCAATTGTTGAAGAAAAAGCTCTTATTAAAGTATTATCAAATTTCAAGTGAGGGAAATACTCGTTATTATAGAGTAATTATCAATAGTAGGATTATTGGCTTTCAATTGATGTAAGTACTTATATTAGTTCATTGTTTCTAGTTAGGTAATTTGTCAAGTCAATCTCGATTCAAACCTTCTAATTCAGCCTGTATCCACACCTTTAACCCTAGCCCTGTTACAACCCTAATAAAGACATTTTGATTTGTGTATCATCTCATATACAGTGGTGGAGATTTGATTTTCAGGCAAGTCTATGGGATTAACTTTTCAGGTTCGACTCTTGAGTGCCTTATTGTGAACCTTAAACACCTTTGAGTGATTTGAGTGAACCTTCAGTGAGGATGTCAATCCTTGTCGGTTTTGAATTAAAGGTAATTATTTAGATAATGGGAGACACCCATGTTTTCGTACTACAAAGGTATGACTTATCATAATTGAATCTTTATGACTCTTTGAGTTAAATTATCCATGTATAAATTATCTATGAATTATGATGAGACGTTATCGATAGGAATTATGGATTGTGGAAAGTTCGTTTTAATTATAAATTGAGAATTTTGCTTGAGGACAAGCAAAAGCTTAAGTGTGGGGGTATTTGATAAACCATAAAAGCAACATATTTTAATCCCACATTTAGTATGCTTTTTGATGATTTAGCCCTTGATTTATATAAAAGGTGTTTGTAATCCTTTCTTTTCATGTCATATACCCAGGAAAGCACCCGAAGAGAAAAAAATCACAAAACAGGCTTAAAATGGAGTAATTGGGCCTTAAAAAGAAATCAACAAGGTCGGGCACAAAGCCTGCACGATCGTGTCTCGCCGACTACCTAGAGCACGGCCTAACTCACGAGTTGCATGGTCGCGCATCATCAAATTACCACACACGGGCGTGTTAAGCGATCTACATGGCCGTGTCCCAATCGACAGACCTGAAGCACGGCCTGAATCCTGACTTACATGGTCGAGCCACGGTCGTGCCCAAAATGACAAAATCAAGGCACGACCCAACCCCGATTAACACGAGCATATGCCATAGACGTGCCCCTACCACGGGAATGAGCAATTTCACTCAAAATTTGATGCTTGAAGCTAAAGAAACATACCTTAAGTCTACTTAAACACCCTAATAGTAATTCTACTTGAAGGAGGTACTTAGGAGCAAAGTACAACATCTCAAAATCCTATATAAACAACCCAAGACAGGCATTCAAGAGGACGATTTTTAGCAGAGGCTTTTGTCAAGCTTTCATCTTTTAGGGAATCACTTGAAGATAGCCAGTTGATCCATCTCAAGAAGCCAGAGCTCCATTCAAGATGAATGATCTCTCATTCAATTCCTTAAGAGAGTTTTAAGGATTTCTTATGTTTTGTTTTATCTTTTCTCTTGAGATGTTTTCTTATTTAGTTATGAACTAAACCCTTCAGATACCTGAAGGGGATGAAACCTATGATGGATTTTGTTATTTGATTTCTAAATTATATGAGAAATACTTAGTTTATTCTTAATTATGTTGCTTAATTTAATCTGATGTGCTTAGGTGGAGGAGGAATAGACCCTGTCTAAGAGTAGATCTAGCATAATTGAGCAAAGTTGATCGGGCGCCTAGAGATAGGGTTACGAGATTTTGCCAAATTAGGGTGAAACCTAATATGGGAATCCATTGATCGATTCTTCGCTTCCTTAGGGGTTATTATAAGAGAATGAGAGTTCCACTAATTAACCTAAGGTTAGACGTTATTCGCCTTGAGAGAGGGTTTAATATAGGTTAGGGATCTCACGGATCAAGCTAAGTAAAGAAATCATATGGTTTGGGGAATAAATAGTAAGTGAAGTCATAGGTGGATTCTTCCTGAGGGTATCGTCTTCATCAACCGAGTTTTCCTAAATTCTTTCTCCAATTCATTCTTTTGTCTTTGCATTTAGTTTAAGTATTTCATTAGTTTTTAGATTAATAAACCAATCACTCCATATTTCAGGCTAAATAATAGAAAGAAAGTGAGTAGTAGTACTGTTAGGTTTCTTTAGGCTCGATAAGATCTTCTTGCCTAAACTATACTATTGTTCGATAGGTGCAATTGCCTCTATCGTTGTCATAGTTAGTCTATAGGTTCGATCATTCTTTTTATAAATTTTAAAACTCGACTGTTTGACACGATCACCGAGACTAGATACGAAGCATTACCAAACTTAAACAAAAACCTTTATACAAAACTGACTATAAAATTTCATTCAATTTAACATTCCTCATTCACATGCAAATAGCCCCTTATATGGGCCCACAAGGCCCAAAACATACATTGAGAACTATTCGAGACTAAACTGAGAACTTAGGAAACTTTAAGAAAACTTAGAAAATTTTTCATTAAAACAGGGGTCACACGTCCGTATGGCTTAGGACACGCACATGTGGGTAGGTCGTGTGGTTACACTCACCCATTTCCTTAGCCCGTGTGACTCTCTGTTTATGACATCATCAACAAAATTGGGTCACACTGCCAAGTCACACACCCGTGTGCTTAGGCCGTGTGGCGAATTAAATTCCAAAAAGTAAATGTAGACTTCACAGCCCATGTCCCGGGGTCGTGTTCTCTATACAATTGAGACACGTGGCCGTGTCTCTTCCTGTGTGGCCAAGAAAATGGCTATTTTCTCGACCATTTGGCACCCTCATTTGCGCATACTTAAACACATCTTTTGAAACACCCCACACCCGGCCCATGAGCCTGGACCGGATCTGGTATGTTCCCCAGTGAAAACCATTTCAAATTCTTTTGTATTTAGGAAAAACGTGAGCGTTTTGAGGGAAAGTTTGTTTTGGGTTGGGCTTGAGTTGAAAACAGGTTTATTTCGTTATTGAAAATCCTATTTGATTTAGGTGACAAAATGTTTGGGCTTTGAATTAAATTAATTTTACTTAATCTTTTAATAAATATAAAGATTGTATGCTTAATAAATAAAAGTAAAGTAAATGCCACTACGACCTTATTACATCAAATAATTTCCCAAAATTAAAACCAAAATAAACTATAAATTACTTAAAATTAAATAAAAGTCCAAGTCGTAAATTTCTTGCTGTGCATGGCCATCCCTAAGCTTCTTGAACCCGGTCCATCACTGATCATCACCTGAAACATGTTCCCACAACGGGTGAGTCAAACAGACTCAATGTGTACACAAACACTAAGTCTTAACAAATTCAGGCATAACAAATCATATTCATACATATCATAATTTCACATTTAATGATTCAAGATAATGATGCAACCCAAACCCAAACCTAGATGCCATCCGCTACACATCCCCATACCAACCTGCACACCATGGGGACTACTAAGTCAACCCTCCATCCGCTACACACCATCGAAGGCGTTCAACAGAGTCGACGTGCTCATCACCCATATAAAAGTTGTGGCATAGCCACCAGATTAAATAATTGTGTCATGTGACACCACATTCAGATAATGTAACCGAAGTTACCACATTCAGATAATGTGACCAAAGTAACCATATTCAGATAGTGGGACCGGAGTCACCACATACACTTCCCCTTTCTTCCATATCCCGAATGCCCCATATTATTTATATCATGCATATCATACTTAAATTCACATTCATGTCACTTTTCACATGTTAAATATAACATATTTCGTAATCCTACTAGGAGTAGGAAACGTACCTGAGTACTTTGTACCATAACATGGTACTTTAGCCACATTCTTACACTTTCATATTAACACATATATCATGTTAAAGCCATAAATCTATTAAGATTAGTGTGGGTACACACCGATTAAACTTAACAATTTCACTTGAAATCCCAAATTTGATCTACTACCTTAGATCTTTAATTCCTACATTCGCCCATATTAAAGGTTTAATGAAAACTCATTCGGTCATAAAACCAAATCCTAGTAGGATTTGTGCACTAAAACTTACCTTGTTGCCGATTGAATTAAAAATCAAATCCAAAACTTGTATTCTTCCCCTTTGAAATCGACTACTCACTAGATCCCTTGAATCAATTAGTTTTCATTTAAAACAAATAGATCTAAGTACTTAAGATAGGGCCTTGGCCGAATATGTAAGTACACTTACCTTGAAATTCTCAAATCCCGAAACTTTACTTATGCTCCTTCCTGGTATTCGGCCAACTCTAGATCCTTTTAACATATTAGTTTTCGGCTTTTAAGATAATAAAAGATAGATCCAAACACTAAAATAAGCCTTGGCCGAATGCTATAGGTACTTACCTAGTGAATTTTAAATCCTGAAACTCACCGAATAACTAGGAAACACGCGACCTATGGTGTACCTTCGAGAAAAGAACTTCTCCTTCCTTGTAGTCGACACTTAGTAAATCCCGAAAGATCTCTTCAAGGTTTCGGCAACAATATATTGAGGGTATTAGAATCTTAATTTTGACAGACTTAAATGAAATGGAATGGGAATCGAACCTAATCTTACCCTTACTGAAGAATTCGATGGAACTCTTGCTTGAACCCTTAGCATTATTTCGGTTCTTGAGGCTTAGTGGGAAATCGGCTAGGGCTATTGGTACCTTCAGCTTTTAATTGTGTTTGTAATAGAAGAAGAAAAGAAAAGAGAAGAAGAGAATAATGGCTAGAGAATTTCGGCAGAGGCTTCCTTGAAGAGAAAAGAATGAATGAAGAATGGCCTTATTTTCCTTCTATTGCCGAAATTCCTAGGCTAGAGTCCCCTACTTAGCCACCACTCTTCCTATGTGATAAATTTTTATCTTTTAATTATCACTTTATTAAATAATAGACTTAATCCCCCAATTATCTCTTATCTCTTAAAAATAATAATAATTATCCATCAATTATCCACCTATTTAGCCGAATTTTAAAGAGAATTAAACTCTTCACTTAGGTTCCCTTGTGCCGTCCACCTCTTTTGCTTCTAGTAGCAAAATAAAATTTCTTTTATTTGCTTCCCAAGTGACTCGATCCCTGGCCCAAATACACAAGCTTGTGGCATCACTTGTTGGGCTTTTAAGTGGTGCCTTCAAGCCACTTTGACAAGCATGTTTGTGTGTCAAATTCCTCTTATTAATTTTCTTAAGGCCACCTTGCCTTAGTTTCCTCTTTTGAAACTTAACATTTCTAAATCATTTCTTACATTTCCAAGTTTCCAAAAATGTTCATAATACATTCATAACACATGAGACATGTCATTTTGTACCATTAAACCGAAAATGCATAGGCCCTTTTTAGGATGTTACAGTTCTACCCTCCTTAAAAATAATTTCGTCCTCGAAATTACTTACTAACGAAAAATCAAACATCTTAACTCACCGCGCTACGCTTATGCTGCGCACTCTGATCTTAATAGAGCCATCATACTTCCTAGGCACAATTTTTTTTAAGTTCACGTTCCCGAGAGCTCATTTCTAACGTCGCGCTTTAATCTGATTAAGAAATTTTATGAATTAGCCTTTATTCCACTAATTAACTGCGAAGAAGCTTTATGAAAAGAATTTTAGGAGTGGTTCTTTCATTTTCATACATGCACACAATCTTTACATTCATATATCCATCAATCAATTATGAACTTTCGTTCATTCAGAGAAATGTTGTAGTTTTCATTGTTGTTGTTTTTCCACTACCCAGGGGTATTTTTGTAATTTACCCTACAGGGGTATTTTCGTAATTTGTCAAAATAAGGTTCCTTGATGATTTTGTCAATAAGGGTATTCTGGTAATTTTGCATTCTCGAGGGTATTTTGGGAAATTTTGAAATTGAGGGTATTTTGGTAATTAACCCAGTAAATTTGTAAATCTTGATAAATCAAAGGTACTTTGGAATTTACAAAACTTGAGGGTTGTTTTTGAGAATTTGCTTTCCAAATTAGTGTTGTTGCAAAAATTTTTGAAGATCGGGGTCATTCTGGTAATTTTGTAACTCGGGGGTATTTCGGTAATTTGTAGGGTAGGGGTAATTTCATAAATTTTTTTCTTTCTAAAATCAGGGTATTTTGATGTTTTGCAAATTAGGGTTTTTGAACATTTTATAAAGTAATGAAATTTTGATAAGAACTGCGGGTATTTGGAAATTTCATAAACCAAGAGCATTTTGTAATTTTACCACTAGAGGTATTTTAGTAAATTGGTAAATCGAAATATTTCAAAAAATTTATAAAATAATCTTTTCAAATCAAGAGGGTAATTTAGAAATTTTAAAACTAGGGTTTCCATAAAATACTGGCTAGTCCTGTTCGGGTTTTAGTTAGGGTTTAGCAGTGTATAAGTCCTATTGGTTAGGGTGAGCAGTTACGCACTGTAGGATTCGAGTAAAGAGGAGGTGAGTCGCTAGGACCGCTTAAATACCAAGCTCTTCTGAATCCACTCCTAGACATGCGCTACAGTTACCACACCTAGCTCGACGACTTAATCACGTGTTTGTCTAATGGTCCTTAAGTCTTATGTACTTGTGTTTTTGAGTAGACTAGTCCTAGGGTTCAAAAGATCCTATTTCACTAATCTACGTTGCCATAAAAGCCCATACATTTCACATATTAAATCACTTGAAGTCAAGTACTTACCGGTGGATCATGGTCGAGACTTAGTGGGCCATGCCGAAAAACTGCTTAATTCACAAAATCCTTTTGGGCTTAACTTTGAAAACATTTTGGGCCTTAAACCCAAGGACGAGAGTTTAAAATGGGCTCGATATCAAATTGAAACACCCACACCCTACCACGAGCTCGACCGGATCTGGTATGTTCCCGGTGAAAACCATTTCAAATTCTTTTGTATTTAGGAAAAACGTGAGCGTTTTGAGGGAAAGTTTGTTTTGGGTTGGGCTTGAGTTGAAAACAGGTTTATTTCGTTATTGAAAATCCTATTTGATTTAGGTGACAAAACGTTTGGGCTTTGAATTAAATTAATTTTACTTAATCTTTTAATAAATATAAAGATTGTATGCTCAATAAATAAAAGTAAAGTAAACGCTACTACGGCCTTATTACATCAAATAATTTCCCAAAATTAAAACCAAAATAAACTATAAATTACTTAAAATTAAATAAAAGTCCAAGTCGTAAATTTCTTGCTGTGCATGGCCATCCCTAAGCTTCTGCCGAACCCAGTCCATCACTGATCGTCACCTGAAACATGTTCCCACAACGGGGTGAGTCAAACAGACTCAATGTGTACACAAACACTAAGTCTTAACAAATTCAGGCATAAAAAATCATATTCATACATATCATAATTTCACATTTAATGATTCAAGATAATGATGCAACCCAAACCCAAACCTAGATGCCATCCGCTACACATCCCCGTACCAACCTGCACACCATGGGGACTACTAAGTCAACCCTCCATCCGCTAAACACCATCGAAGGCGTCATTGCAATGATGTGCTCATCTCCCATATAAAAGTTGTGGCATAGCCACCAGATTAAATAATTGTGTCATGTGACACCACATTCAGATAATGTAACCGAAGTTACCACATTCAGATAATGTGACCGAAGTCACTACATTCAGTTAGTGAGACCGGAGTCACCACATACACTTCCCCTTTCTTTCATATCCCGAATGCCCCATATTATTTATATCATGCATATCATACTTAAATTCACATTCATGTCACTTTTCACATGTTAAATATAACATATTTCGTAATCCTACTAGGAGTAGGAAACATACCTGAGTACTTTGTACCATAACATGGTACTTTAGCCACATTCTTACACTTTCATATTAACACATATATCATGTTAAAGCCATAAATCTATTAAGATTAGTGTGGGGTACACACCTGATTCGCTTAACAATTTCACTTGAAATCTTGAAATTCGATCTACTTCCTTAGATCTTTAATTCCCTACATTCGGCCCATATTAAAGGTTTAATGAAAAACTCATTCGGTCATAAAACCAAATCCTAGTAGGATTTGTGTACTAAAACTTACCTTGTTGCCGATTGAATTAAAAAATCAAATCCCAGAAACTTGTATTCTTCCCCTTTGAAATCGGCTACTCACTAGATCCCTTGAATCAATTAGTTTTCGGTTAAAACAAATAGATCTAAGTACTTAAGATAGGGCCTTGGCCGAATATGTAAGTACACTTACCTTGAAATTCTCAAATCCCGAAACTTTGCTTATGCTCCTTCCTTGTATTCGGCCAACTCTAGATCCTTTTAACATATTAGTTTTCGGCTTTTAAGATAATAAAAGATAGATCCAAACACTAAAATAAGCCTTGGCTGAATGCTATAGGTACTTACCTTGTGAATTTTAAATCCCGAAACTCACCGAATAACTAGGGAACACGCGGCCTATGGTGTACCTTCGGGAAAAGAACTTCTCCTTCCTTGTAGTCAACACTTAGTAAATCTCAAAAGATCTCTTCAAGGTTTCGGCAACAATATATTGAGGGTATTAGAATCTTAATTTCGACAGACTTAAATGAATTAGAATGGGAATCGAACCTAATCTTACCCTTACTGAAGAATTCGATGGAACTCTTGCTTGAACCCTTAGCACTATTCGGATATGGCCCTGATATGTATCACAATTTCAATTCTTGAGGCTTAGTGGGAAATCGACTAGGGCTATTGGTACCTTCGGCTTTTGATTGTGTTTGTAATAGAAGAAGAAAAGAAAAGAGAAGAAGAGAATAATGGCTAGAGAATTTCGGCAGAGGCTTCCTTGAAGAGAAAAGAATGAATGAAGAATGGCCTTATTTTCCTTCTATTGCCTAAATTCCTAGGCTAGAGTCCCCTACTTAGCCACCACTCTTCCTATGTGATAAATTTTTATCTTTTAATTATCACTTTATTCAATAATAGACTTAATCCCCCAATTATCTCTTATCTCTTAAAAATAATAATAATTATCCATCAATTATCCACCTATTTAGTCGAATTTTAAAGAGAATTAAACTCTTCACTTAGGTTCCCTTGTGCTGTCCACCTCCTTTGCTTCTAGTAGCAAAATAAAATTTCTTTTATTTGCTTCCCAAGTGACTCGATCCCTGGCCCAAATACACAAGCTTGTGGCATCACTTGTTGGGCTTTTAAGTGGTGCCTTCAAGCCACTTTGACAAGCCTCTTTGTGTGTCAAATTCCTCTTATTAATTTTCTTAAGGCCACCTTGCCTTAGTTTCCTCTTTTGAAACTTAACATTTCCATACATTTCCAGGTTTTCAAAATGTTCACTTTCCTCTTTTAACTTAAGTTTCCAAAATGTTCACTTTCCTCTTTTAACTTAAGTTTCCAAAATGTTCACTTTCCTCTTTTTTGAAACTTAACATTTCTAAATCATTTCTTACATTTCCAAGTTTCCAAAAATGTTCATAATACATTCATAACACATGAGGCATGTCATTTTGTACAATTAAAACGAAAATGCATAGGCCCTTTTTAGGATGTTACATCTTCAACCCATCCATCCCAAAAACCCATAACCACATCACATAAAACCTTTAGTATAAGCACACACGTATAAATGGACATTACAACTCATTAACCAGTATGAATCAACACATTTGGCCAAATCAAATGACACATACACAATTGACTATGTCCCTATACATGCCATAGACTCAAAAGATTTTGCATTCACTTATACCCAACATGATAGCTTGATAGTGTGATAGCATCTCCGGCGGTCTCTAACCCGAGCTAGTATAAAACCCTACATGATATGAGAAAGGAAGGGGAGTAAGCTATAAAGCTTAGTAAGTATGTATGTAAATAATAAAAAAATTATTACAATGCTTTAAACAATCCTTATTTTGAGTTCTCAAGATAATGCCATCATTATTGCATAAAATTTCTCAATTCACTTATGTTCATCTTGAGCTGTCTACTCGAGTTGTAGTCACTAAATTATTTTTATCCGGATATACAGAACTCCAAATTAAGATCTGATAATTTTCCTTGAATCTAGACTCACATATCTTCTTACCATAAAATTTCCAAAATTTTTAGTTCATCCAATCAGTACAGTTTATTCTTTAAATTTTCCCGTATTTTGCTGTCTGACAGTCCTGACCCCTCTTCACTAAAAAATTATTTTCTCATTGAAAAGAATTATAAAGATATTCCAGTTTGTTTCTCTTGAAAATATACTCATTAAGAAATTCAAGCATATAAATTCTATCCCTTGATTATTTTTGTACAATTTTTAATGAATTTCCAAAGTCAGAGCAGGGGATTACGAAATCATTCTGACACTGTCTTATAAAAATTCAAATATCTCATAATCTGAAATTCTTTTTCTTACACCGTCTCTTTTATGTGAAAATAGACTCAACAAGATTTAATTTCATATCTTATTCAACTTAAATTTCCACCGTTTTTTGTGAATTTTCAAAGTGATTCAACTGCTGTTATCCAAACTATTTTATTGCTAATTTTACTCTATCATGTTTTCTTTGTATTAATTCTCATTTACACACTTATAATACTAAAGCATATCCATAGTTAGCCATGCCAATAGCTAGTCATCTCAAATATTTTCAAGCCATTCATTGGCCAATTTAACTTACACATCAACAACAAAAACATGAACATTTCATTTCTCAATTTAATTTGGCTTAAAAGCCTCACACATGATCACAATCCACATTTCCCACATATTCTTACATCATAAGCATGGACTTAGCTTTTTGTCATTAATGCATAAACTTAGCTCTTTGTCATTGATGGATAAACTTAGCTCTTTATCATTGATGCATAAACTTAGCTCTTTATCATTGATGCATAAACTTAGCTCTTTGTCATTGATGCATAAACTTAACTCTTTGCCTGTCGAACTACTCAGAATATTAGAGGATACTCATCTCATCATACATGTATCATGATGCCAATGCCATATCCCAGATAAGGTCTTACATGGGATCACCTCTTGATGCCGATGCCATATCCCAGATATGGTCTTACACGAAATCTCTTAACTCGATGTTGATGCCATGTCCCAAACATGGTCTTATACGAGATCGTACATAGATGTCGATGCCATATCCCATATATGGTCTTACACGAGATCTTCCTTTGGTGCCGAAACCATGTCCCAGAATGGTCTTATACGAGACCTTCCTTATTCGATTCGATTCCATGTCCCAAACATGGTCTTATACGGGATCTACGTTTGGTGTCGATGCCATGTCCCAGACAAGGTCTTATACGGGACCTACAATCGGTGCCGATGCCATGTCCCAGACATGGTCTTATACGTGACCTTCCTTATTCGATGCCGATGCTATGTTCCAGACATGGTCTTATACGGGATCTACGTTCAGTGCATATACCATGTCCCAAACATGGTCTTATACTGGACCTACATTTAGTGCCAATTCCATGTCCCAGACATGGTCTTATACGAGACCTTCCTTATCTCATGTTGTGACATTAGTATCATTGCTATTCCGAATGTTCAACCGAGACTTCAACTTAACATAATTCCATCATACTCTCATCGAGGAATCATTAGTCGATTTCATAGAAATAATATTCATTTCACATAATATCTAGAAATTAAAAATAAAAAAAACATTATGTAGCTTTAATTTCACACAAACTTACCTCGATACCAAAATGGCAAGAAGAGACCTAACCGTCAGTTACTTATTTTTCCCCTGTTCTAAGTCCAAACCTCCTTTTCTTTGATCTATAACATCTCATTTAACTTACTTATTAGTCACATTATTCATTGTGACCCAAAAATCATACTATGGCAAAATTACATTTTTGCCCTTAAACTTTATCATATTTACACTTTTGCACGTAGGCTCGTAAAATGATTTTTAGTTGATTTCCTTATATTTTAGGCCTATACAAACCATTTTCATAACTATACAGTCCACAATTTGCATTCATTCACATGTTTTCATACATTTTTCAACTTTTTACAAATTAGTCTTTTTATGCGATTTCATCGAAAATCGCTTAGTAAAAGTCGTTTACTACACACCGAGCATTCATATTCTACCATTATACATCAAAGCACATGCATGTCATCCATGGGTAAATTTTTAAACACAAACCCTAGCCCAAAATAATGGTAGAAATAGCTAAACCTAGTTACGGGGATCTAAAAAATGTAAAGAACATTAAAAACGGGGCTTGGATGCACTTACTATTGAGCTTGAAAGCTTGAAAACCCTAGCCATGGCTTCCCCCATGCTAAATTCAGCCAACGAAGAAGATGGAAAAAGGTTTTTGGCTTTTATTTTGTCTGTTAGTCCATTTAATTACCAAATTATCAAAATGCCCCTAACTTAAAAATATCCTATTTCACTTATCTAATGTCCATTTTTGTCCAAAACCCAATGGTCTAATTGCCATTTAAGGGCCTCCAATTTAAAATTTCATAGAAATTGGACACCTCTAACATGTGGAACTCAACTTATGCACTTTTTACAATTTAGTCCTTTTGACTAAATTGAGTGCCCAAACGTCAAAATTTTCGAACAAAATTTTCACGGAATCTTTCTGTGAAACCGTAGACCATAAAAATATAATAAGAATAAGATTTTTCTTCATCAAATTTTGGCCCCAAAACCACTGTTTCGACTAGGCCCAAAATCGGGCTGTTATAACCCCACCTATGTTCAACGCTGGAATAGGGTTACCGAGTATTACCGGATTTACAACACATTTTTACATAATTTTAGCATACATTTTCTCAATTCAAATATTCATTATTCAATCTCAATCAATATGTCCATAATACGAGCCTACGAAGCCCTAAATATGCTTTAGGAGTGGTTCGAGACTAAACCGATAACTTAAGAAACTTTCATGAACTTTGGAAATTTTTCTCGAAATAGGGGACACACGCCTGTGTCACAGGCCGTGTGGACATTCAAAATGGAAGAACATGGCCGTGTCTCAACCCGAGTCCAACCCCGTGTCCAAACAAGTGAGCTTACTAACTTAGGTCACATGGCCAACCACATGCCCGTATGTCTAGCTCGTGTGCCCTTCGAAGTGGCCACACACGCCTATGTGCCAGGCTGTGTGCTAGGCCGTGCCAAACCTGTAGGGTATACTGACTTATGCAACACGGCCAAGTCTCATGCCCGTGTGGTAAGCCGTGTCTAAATTATAGGGTATACTGATTTATGCCACAAGACCGATCATACGCCCGTGTGTGAGACCATGTGGAGCATATTGACTTGATTTTAAAACCACACTAGGGGGCACACGGCCATGTAACATAACAGTGTGTCACATACGGCTGAGACACATGCCCGTGTGGACAAAAATATGCTATTTACCAATCCAATTTACCACCCAAACTTAGGCACACCTATACAACCTATATAGCACAAAACATAACATCAATAGACATATAATTCAATTCCAAATCAAGCGTAATTTATACCATTTCTAATACTAACAACCAACATGCTTATAAACTCATGTTTTACTCATTCAAAACATACCAATACTAATTACTTCAAACATCAAAATGACCAAACTTAATTATGCATTATTTGGCCTAATTTCACAAGCATACCAATGTCCACAATTCAACCATTTGAACACTTATAATACCTATAACCATCAAGCATCACCCAACCATCATACAATTCATATGTAATATCCTAAAATTTAGTACTGATATGATGCATTATTTTGGTGCTAGCTAGTGAGATGATTCAATGTGTGTGTTTAAATAGTCTCGAGAAAGCTCGGGATTTATTTGGATTTAGAATAATTTTTGGTAATGAGTACTTTAAATAAGTGGAACAAGTAATCTTAAAGCTTAAGGTAATTAAGAGGTAAAAGTTAGCATAAGATGAGCAAGTAGTAAAGAGGAGTTGGCGCCATATGTTTACCTTGAGCGAAGAGGTTCAAATCCTTTGATGTGCATGTGAATTTTATTTTTTTGCTTTCTTTCCTCATAGTGTCGGTCAAGCATAGTATTTATGGTAGGTTGGACTTTAATTTTTATGGTAAGGTGGCTAAGAGAAAAGGCAAGTGTTTAACTTAAGGTAGGGAATCATTTGAATAAGGTATGTAGGGGGAACACAAGGCACATAACGAGGAAGATGTTTTGGAAAGTTTGGAGTGGCCAAACTTTAACTTTGTGGTCATGTACTTGGACGATTTTAGGGGCTAGGGGGTGACCAAAATTTTGAAGGCTTTGGTAAGATTTAGGTGTTAGTTGGTCATTTTGGCATTTGGACATTTTTGTGTTTTCTCCAACACTTTTCTCTCCATTTCCTCTCCTTAGCCGAATGCACTTGGAGCAATAGGTAAACTATTGTTTTCTTTTGGCCAATTCACATTTTGATCATTTCGGTCTTATTGCTCCTTTTCTCTTCAAACCATTTCTCCCTAGTGCCGAAATCACCAAGACCTTGAAAGGCCATTTTCTCTTTTCTTTTCTTTTTACCGAATGCCCACTAGCCTCAAACTCATTTCTTCGTTTATCTTCCATTCTTGAAAAAGAACTGAAACCTAAAAACCTTATTATTTTTTTATATACCTTACTTTATCTTTTCTTCCTACAAAAATATCTCAAATATTATGCTCCCTTTTATTTTCACCATGGCTGAATGTTACTAAGCATTATCCCCTTCAATTTCCCTCCATAACCGAATCTTCTACCACTCACATATCTCCTTCTCAATCATTTTTCTTTCTACTCACACTTTAATCAATCGGTAAGTGGCTAGTATAATATTTTGATATTGTTATTTTCCCTTTCTTTTGTGCCGAATCTATACGTGGTGTGGGATGACCTTTTTGGATTGAGACCATCATCATACTATATCTCATTCTAATCTTTTCTCTATCATAGAAACTTAGTGGAAGACCGAAGCTTGGAGTGTTCGAAGTCATCGTGTAACACTAGGATTCGGTTCAAAATCTAAGGTAAGGATTTTCTTTCTAGGATTTCGTATTATTTCATTAAAGATAGGGTTTATTAATCGATTTTATCATAGGGACTCTATCACTCGATTTTCCTCCTTTGAACGTAAGGATTTTTTGGTAAGCCGATTTCGCTCATAAGACCAAACGTTTTTAATTACGAAATATTAGTTTAGACTAATATTCATTTGTCAATGGAGGCTAACAAGATCAAATCTAAAGGAGTGGTGAATAGTGATCAGAAAAGGAGCGATTTGCGATCCCCTCTAGATTCAAATGAAGGGCCGTTTCGACAATTTGGGATTTTCCACCGGTTTGTGGACCCTCATCTGGTGAGAATCAACTATTCGAGGTTGTTCGTAGTTCAGAGCCATTAGTGGTTCGGGGTTTTCCAACGGGTTGTGGACCGTCAATCGGGGAAAATCGGCAAATAGTTGTTATTCACAATTTTGAGGGTAAATCTTAGATCGTTTGTTTAGAGTAGTTTTATTAGATCGCATTTATTTTTCTAATCGAGCGTTAAACATATTTTTAGGTGACGACGATCAAGAAAGTGTAGTGCTTACCGTAATCAGGTGTGTAATCTCACACCATATATCATGGGATAGATATTTATACTGTGAAAAATGGTAAATCGCTCGATTTAGTCACTTGTTAGTGAGATCGGGTAAGACGGCATAATTATCATTATTTGGTAGAAACTATAAAAATCGGTATTAAGGCTGTGATAAATGGGCCAAATGTGTTATTTGATAAATGGGCCATATTGATATGTGATAAATGGGCCAAATATATTATATGACAAATGGGCCAAATGTTTTATATGATAAATGGGCCAAATGTGTTATATGATAAATGGGCCAAATGTGATATGTGATAAATGTGCCATATTGGTATGTGATAAATGGGCCAAATGAAAATGCATACTATATGTACATGATTTGCATGGGTTGGGATTTTGATGAAGAGAAGTTCTGGTAGCTTTGCTACATAATTCTGATGGCTTCATGCCCAGTTTAATATATGGCTTTATGCCCAGTTTAATATATGGCTTCATGCCCAGTATGATTTATGGCTTAAGTGCCCAGTTTGGTGTGTCGGCGGGGTGGGTGACTAAAGCTCCCCACAGGTGTGCTAGTTGGTACGGGTGGTGTGTAGCGGATGGAAATTAGGTTTGGTTTGGGAATTTCATATCACATGCATATTATATGTTATTATTGAATTTGTAAATGGGCTTAGTCCCAAATAATTGCTTAATGAGATTTTGGCCCAGTGGACTATGGTAAGTGGGTTACACATTGAGTTCTAAGTAACTCACCCCGTTTACCTTACTCTTTTCAAGTAATGATCAGTGATGGAGGCTTGGGCCGGGGACGACTCGGTGGAGGCCATAAAAACAAATTAAGGGTTATTTAAATTTCGGATTTCTTTGTAAGTACTTTTTAATATTTTTGCTATTTTGTAATAAGGCCTCTAGTTAAATTTTTATGGATGTTTTACTTGTGGATGGATTTTATACTACGTTTTAAATACTTAAATGTAAATTTTTATGGATGTTTTACTTGTGGATGGATTTTATACTACGTTTTAAATACTTAAGTGTGGTTTCTTTTCTAAAATAGAAATAAACATTTTTCTTAAATATACGTCTTTAAAAGGATTTCTCTCTTAAATATTTTTTAATCTCGAAATTTTTCTCAAACAAAATTTTAAATTCTTGTTTTCAAATCACCTTGAAATCTTAAAATTTTCTCAAAATATTAAATTAATTTTCCTAAGTCTTAAATTTATAAATTTTATGACCCAAATTTTTAGATTAGTAATCAAACCTAGTTTTCAATAACTCTACGTTAAAAAGATCTTTTTAATCAATTTCTTTTAAATCTTTAAAAGACTAGGTGTATGGTCATGTTGTGTGACATGTTAAATTTGGTCTTAACGCATAGACCGGGTTTGGGGCGTTACATCATATCACAAAGCATAAACACATATATCAAAACAAGATTCAACCATACCAAAATAACGCCAAATAAGCCATTACTCAAGGCTATATATACAAACCAAAACATGTACATTACCAAAATCATTACCAAAACATAACCGAGATGACCAAAGTTCCTATACATGTCATATACTCAAAATACCAAAGTTCATAGATACCAAGATATAGGTGGATAGTGTGATGCGGTCTCCGACGATCCCCAAGTCTGAGCTAGCTTTGAAACTATAAAACATAGAGAAATAGACAAAATAAGCTTTATAACTTAGTAAGCTCGTATGAAATAAACTTAATGCAATCATATAAATATAATTCAATAATTTGAATACACCAATATATAGCTTACATTAGCTAACAAACCTTTCAAATACTTAATTGTGAAATTATACACTACCTTCATAAGTTTCCTCGATTTGAAACTTATAAAATTCATGTACGTACCTATATTATTTAACATCAATCTCATACTCATCCACCTCTTTCGTTTACCCGTTGAACCATTTAGAATAGAATTCAAATACTCAACCTATACCATAACCCGAAGCCAAATTAAGGTAACTTATCTCTGAAAAACTGATATCATGGCACAAAGCCAAATCAGCCGATATTCATGGCGTGAAGCCAAACCGGTATATCTCGCACCTGAAGTGCTAAAATCATGGCCCGAAGCCAACTCAATGTATCCCCTAATGACATGTCACTAGTATCCTAAACTATTCCTAAGGTTCAACAGTGATTTCGAACGCCGAGTTACCATCGAGTCATTGTCGAACTTATCCGAAGTATTGTATTCACAAATTATACAATATCAAAGCATTTAAAATACATTTTTAATGAAATTTATCACATACGAACTTACTGGGAACGACGAAATAAGTTGATTAGTCGATAACTTTAGTTTTTCCCCGATCTAGATCCGAATTCTGCTTTTCTTGATCTAAAAATATTCAAAATTAACTTATTTAATCATCTATTTATTCAATTCAATCCAAAATACACATTTGAGATAATTTACACATTAACCCCTAAACTTTCACATTTTTACAATTTAGTCCTTATTACACAAAATCACAAATTCATGCTAATTTCAAAACACCTATGCTTAGACGAATTACCATTACACCCCTAACAACCCATATTTTTCATTTATTTCTGATAAACCGTAAAATGAACATATTTTAATCCCACATTTAGCATACTTTTGGATGATTTTTCCCTTTAATTATGGAAATAGGTGCTCCTAATCCTTTGTTTTCATGTTTTATACTTAGGAGAGCACTGGAGGATGAAAAGAACGAGAAACCGAGTGAAAACAGAGAAAATGGGCCAAAGCACGAATTCCACATGGCCTGGGCCCAGGACCACACGGCCGTGCCTCTTAAAAAGAGTTAATCACGGCCTAGACCACGAAATGCACGGCCGTGCCTTATCAACAGGTTCAACCACGGCCTAGCCTCGAATAACACGAGCGTGTGCCATGGGCATGGCCCTGCCGTAGAAAATAAGAATTCTATTCAGATTAGGATACTTTTGGGCCAAGTAAGGCATCTCGAAGCCTATATAAACACCCTATGAGGCAACTTAAAAGAGAGTTCAACGAGAGTTCGACAGAAGCCTTCTGTCAGGACTTTTCAAGGCTTTCAGCTAGGCCAAGGAGTAGAGCTAGAGAAGCTAAATACAGGGATTCAATCAAAGAAAGCTAGTTGGTTCATCTCAAGAAGCTGGAATCATACTCAAGACGGAGGAACTTTCCTTCAATTTCTTTAAGAGGTTTTAGGGTTTTCTTATGTTTTGTTTTATATTTTCTTCTGAGATGTTTTCTTTTACTATTATGAACTAAACCCTCAGATACCTGAGAGGGATGAAACCTAAGATGGATCTTGTTATTGTAATCTGAGCTATATGATAAATAATTGATTTGTTCTTAACTATGTGTTCTTAATTCTTGTTTTGGTATTTTCGGATATTGATTCAAGCATTTATGCTCTTAGGCAGAGGAGGAATAGACCCTCTTTAAGAGTAGATCTAGCATAGTTAAGCGGATTAGGGTCACTCCTTACTTCCTTGAGGTGTCACTCCTTGCTCCCTAAGTGGCATCACTTAGCCACTACACCACAAGCTCATCTTATGGCATTTTTCTCCATATTTTATTCTTAAAGCCTACCTACTAACTCCCAGAGTTTTTTTCACCAAAAACCAAAAATTTTCCTAATGCCTAACTTGAACCCGGGACTTCATGGAAGCCCTCTAACCTTCCAAAATCACTCACCTACTAGATCCAACTTGCATTAAAGCCGATCTCTTGATCCCAAAAATTTTTAAACGCTCCTACGCCTAAGGCCCATTGGGCCCAATCCTACTAGGCCCAAATTTGGGTCGTTATAACAAAGACCCGAATACTCATTTAGCAAATTTTCTAAAATTATATGATACCTTCAAAATAAATGGCGTTTTTGATGATGCCATTCATCTTCGATATTTTCCCTTTTATTTGAGAAATAAAGCCAAACAGTAGTTACATTCTGTTCCACGAGGATCAATCACTACATGGGACACAATGACCAAAAATTTTTACTAAAATATTTTCCACCGGCCAAAACGGCCAAATTAAGGAATGATATCTCTTCTTTTGTGCAGATGGATTTAGAAACATTATACGATGCATGGGAGAGATACAAAGATTTTTTGAGAAGGTGCCCACACCATGGTTTACCCTTGTGGTTACAGGTCTAAAATTTTTACAACGGTATGAATCCTTCAACCAGGCAGTTGATTGACTCATCCGCCAGTGGAACCCTGAATAACAAAACTCCTGAAGTGGATTACGAATTCATAGAGAAGATGTCACTGAACAACTATCAGTAGCAAGTTACGAGGACAAGGCCAACTAAAATAGCCAGAGTTTTCAACCTCGACACAGTCACCGTGCTATCAAATCAAGTAGAGATGATGAATAAAAAGATTGATGGCTTATGTGATTTTTTACAGGTACATTCAGTTATGCAGTACAATACGAATGGAGGATGGATGAACAATACAGAATATCCACCTTACAACTCGAGTAATAAAAACGACAAGTTCACTATATGGGTAACAATTTCAGACCTCAAAATAACCCTTATAATAGTACTTATAATTCAACTTAGAGAGTTTGCATTGATTATAGGAAGTTGAACGATGCTACAAGAAAAGATCATTTCCCTCTACCATTTATTGATCAGATGTTAGAAAGATTATCTGGGCATATGTACTACTGCTTCCTTGACGGACTCTCCGGCTACTTACAAATTCCAATAGCCCCTGAAGATCAAGAAAACACAACATTTACATGTTTATACGGTATGTTTGCTTATCGTGGAATTCCTTTTGGATTATGTAATGCTCTTACTACTTTTCAGCGCTGCATGCTTGCCATTTTTGACAAACTTGTGGAAGACATTATAGAGGTATTTATGGATGACTTTTTAGTATTTGGTAATTCTTTCTATCTTTGCCTCAAAAATCTAAAACGAGTTCTAATGAGATGTGAGGAAACGAACCTTGTGCTAAATTGGGAAAAATGTCACTTTATGGTTTGAGAGGGAATTGTATTAGGACATAAAGTTTCTAGTAAAGGGATTGAGGTAGATAAAGTAAAGGTCAAAACCATAGAAAAATTACCTCCTCCTAGTTCAGTTAAGGTTATTAGAAGTTTTTTAGGACATGCATGATTTTATAGAAGATTTAATAGCTAAGCCTTTAATAAAATTACTAGAAAAAAATGTACCTTTCAAATTTGATCAGGAATGTTTAGATGCATTAAATATCCTCAATGATAAATTAATAAATGCTCCAATTATGATTGTACATGATTGGAACCTAGCCTTTGAGCTAATGTGTGATGCGAGTGATTTTACAGTAGGTGCAGTTTTGGGACAGCGAAGAGACAAGCACTTCCAGCTAATTTATTCCACTAGCAAGATATTAACGGCCGCACAAGAAAATTACACAACCACAGAAAAAGAATAGCTAGCTATAGTCTTTGCATTCGATAAATTTAGAAAATATTTGATCCTATCTAAAGTTTTCGTTTACACTGACCATTATGCTCTTCGCTATCTTTTAACTAAATCGAATGCAAAATCTCGACTTATAAGATGGATTTTACTCTTACAGGAATTTGATTTAGAAATTCAGGATAAGAAAGGAGCTAAAAATCTTACAACAGATCATCTTTCTAGGCTTGAAAACCCACATATCAAAGAACACGACGAAAGTGAGATAAACGACTCGTTTTCTAAAGAATAACTCTTTTCTATAACCAACTCTCAGGTACCTTGGTTTTCAAATATTGCAAATTACTTAGCTGTTAGCATCTTACCAAAAAGGTTAACACATCATCAAAAGAAGCGATTCTTTGCTGATGCGAAAAACTATTTTTGGGAGGATCCTTTTCTTTTTCGTATATATGCAGATCAAGTAATTCGAAGATCTGTTATAGAAGTAGAAGCAAGCAAAATCCTAGAACATTGCCATTCAGGACCTTCAAAAGGACATTACAGCGGGATTCATACAGCACACAAAACACTCGAATCAGGTTTTTATTGGCCCACCCTATTTAAAGATGCCAACATGTATGCTGCTTCATGTGATAAATGCCAGAGAACAGGTAATATCTCTAAATGAGATGAAATGCCTCAAACATATATGCTATCCTGTGAAATATTCAATGTATGGGGTATTGATTTTATGGGTCCATTTCCTAGTTCCTTTGGAAATAAATACATCTTAGTAGCAGTAGATTATATGTCAAAATGGGTGGAAGCTCAAGCTTTACCTACCAACGATGCTAGAGTAGTAGTAAGGTTTCTTAAGAAACTTTTCTCTCGATTTGGAACACCCAGAGTAATTATTAGTGATAGGGGTACTCACTTTTGTAATACTCAATTTGATAGAGTCTTAAAGAAATATGGAGTACACCACAGGACATCTACCCTTTATCATCCTCAAACCAGCGGACAAGTGGAAGTAGCACATCGAGAACTTAAGCGTATTTTAGAGAAAACAGTAGAATCAAACAGGAAAGATTAGGCATTAAAAGTAGACTATGCTTTATGGGCCTATAGAACAGCTTTTAAAACTCCCATAGAACATCCCCATACAAACTTGTTTACGGAAAGAGTTGTCATCTACCATTTGAGTTAGAGCATAAAGCTTTTTGGGCTATAAAATTTCTAAATTAAGATCTTAAAACTACAGGTGAAAAAAGGATGATTCAGTTGAATGAGCTTGATGAATGGCAAGCTAATTCCTATGAGAACTCACGACTATATAAGTAGGCAACAAAGCGCCGCCATGATGCTCATTTAAAAAAACCAAAGCAATTCGAAGTAGGAGATTTAGTCCTGCTGTACAATTCAAGATTAAAATTGTTCCCTGGAAAGCTAAAATAAAGATGGTCAGGTCCATTCGTAGTCAATACTATTTTCCTTACGGCATAATAGAGGTAACTCATCAAACTCGTGGCACATTCAAGGTAAACGGTCAGCTACTGAAAATTTATAATGGTGAAGATTTTAGGGATATAAGAGAGGAGCTTCACCTCCGTGAACTTTCATTTAGAAATGAAAATAGGGTAAGTCTAGCTTAAGACTGTAAACGAGTGCTTTTTGGGAGGCAATCCGAGTACTAACTTCACTAATATCAATTTTTTTAATTTTTAGTACTTAACTACAAATTAACCAATTTATTAAAGCACAGGTTTCCCCATCACACGGCCTTGCACACGGGCATGGCTGTGGCCGTGTGTATACCACGAGCAAGCACATCGGTGTGGCAGAGGCCATGTAGACCAAGGATGAAAAAATCCCCAAAACACGGGCTACGACAAAACACCATGGCCGTGCGATTAGGCCGTGGGCAAACCGAGTAAATAACACGAGTGTGCGACACGCCCGCTCCCCATAATCATGGCCAATTTTGTCAAATGAACACGGGTGTATGACACGCCCGTGCCCCATCATAGTGGCCAAACCTATCAACTAGACACAGGCGTAGAGAAGGATGAAACGGGCGTGGGAGAAACGAACCAAGCTAGGCACGCCTATGCGATACCGGCGTGGGACGCAACATAGGCGCGCCAGACCCCTAAACATTCGAAATGCATGGGCTAAAAATGATTCACACGGGTGTGTGACACGCCCATGTGCCCTTATTTCTGTATAAACCCCTCACTATTCATTCTTTTCCCCAAATCCTTCCTCCCAAACCCTAGCCATTTTTCTCTTTTCTCCTCCCCCAAATCCAGCCACCATCCCCTTCACTTCTCCTAATTCCTTTCTCTCCCTTCCCCATACTCTCCTTCCTCATCCAAGCTCAGACCACGCCCGTGCAACGTTACCATGCCCGCGCAACCATCCACGACCGTGCACCATCCCCCTACCTCCATCGGTTCACATTACTTCCTTCCCTCTATATTTTGTTGCTACTTTTATTTAATCCATGTTTATTCTTTTTGAGAACTTTGAATTATTTCGTTCTTTAAATCTTTAGTATTCATTTTAAAATAGTATTATTGATATCCATTTTTTTTACTTAAGTGTTTTGAATGTTGCACCTCTAGTATTAGTAGAATATTTAGGATAAAGCTTCCATGTTAATATTATGAGGCAATAATATCGGATTCATAAATTCTATCATAGCAAAAATTTGAATAATATTCTTCAATTGCTATCACAGGAACATAATGTCGTCCTCCCACAAAAAAAAATCGCAGTCCCTGTTTCGAAAAATGAAAGGGACCCGGCTCATCATCCTCGAGTACCTCAGCCGAAATACGACACCCATTCCTAGGTTTCCCCCGGAAACACTGGAGGATCTTTATCAGATACTACATGCAAGACCATTCGGCGTAGGAAGGTGCATCGATTGGACCGCCCTGGAGCAGGTCTAGTTAGCAGACGAGGTTTGGGCCCTATTATTCACTGATTCATGGGGTAATTTTTAACATCATCGAGCCCACATACCTGGAGCTCACCCTAGAACTCTATTCTACTTTCCACCTCCAAACAGTGATGACTAACTTCGACGACTCTAGCACTATCCAATTTCATCTCGGAGGTCTAGTCCGTGAGATGAGTGTCCCACAGTTCGAAGCTCCTTTAAGACTTTACATTGACGAATTCATGGAAGATGACGAGTTCGAGAACCTTCACAGCCACATCCATAACTCTCTTATTTCCTGTTGGAAGGATCTAGTCCCCGGCTCGAACATATATGACCCTAGTCACTCCAAAACGACAGCTCTCGCCCCACCACTGAGGTACTAATAAACCATAAAAGTAACATATTTTAATCCTACATTTAGCATACTTTTGAATGATTTATCCCTTGATTTATATAAAAAGGTGCTCTTAATCCTTTCTTTTCATGTTTTATACTCAGGAAAGCACTGAAGAATGGAAAGAATGAGAAACAGGCCTAAAATGGATCAAATTGGGCCAAAGTAGAAATCAACACGGCCTGGGCCCAAGACCAGACGGTCGTGCCTCATTAAATTACTAGAACACGGCCTGATACCGATTCATACGGTCGTGCCTCATTGATAGACTAGAACACGACCTAAGCTAAGAAACACACGGCCGTGCCTCATCATCAGACTTGACCACGACCTATAATGGAAAAACCCGGCCGTGTCACACGGGCATGTCCCTACTGCAGGAAAGAAGAGTCTCACTCGGATTAGGATACTTAGAGGCAAAGAAACATATTCCAAAAGCCTATATAAAGAACCTAGAGGCCAGCCTTGAGGAGGACGGTCAGCTAGGCCAAGGAGCTAAGCCAGAAAGGTCAGATTTATGGGAATCACTCGAAGATAGCCAGTTGATTCATCTCAAGAAGTCAGAATTATACTCAAGACGGAGGATCTCTCCTTCAACTCCTTTAGAGGGTTTTAGGGATTTCGTATGTTTTGTTTTATCTTTTCTTTTGAGATGTTTTCTTTTACAATTATGAACTAAACCCTCAGATACCTGAGGGGGATGAAACCTAAGATGAATCTTGTTGTTGTTTTCTGAACTATATGACAAATATTTGGCTTGTTCTTAATTATGTGTTCTTAATTCTTGTGTTGATATTTCCAGGATATTAATTCATGTGATTAGGTGGAGGAGCAAAAGTCCCTGTCTAAGAGTAGATCTAGGATAATTAAATGGAGTTGATCGCGCGCCTAGAGATAGGGTGACAAAATTTTGTCGGATTAGGGTGAAACCTAATATGGGAGTCATAGATCAAGTTAATGCAATTCTAGGGGTTTTAATTAGAAAGAGATTTCAATTAATAAACCTAGGGTTAGACGTTGGTCACCTCGAGAGAGGGATTAATATATGTTAGGGAATCTTATGAATCAAGTCAAGTGAATAAATCATATGGTTCAGTGTTAGATAGCAAGTGAAGTCTAGGTGAATTCTTCCTTAGGTGTCGTCTTAATCAATTGGTTTTTCCTCAAGTTATTTTCTCAATTTCATTCTTCTTTGTCTTAGAGTCTTTAAGTTTAGTAGTTAGTTAATTTATATTAAATAACAAATTCCCTTAATTCTTAGGCTAAATAATAGAAAGAGAGTTAGTATTAGTACTTTTGGTTCCTTTGGGGTTTGACATGCCGGTCTTGCCTAAACTATTCTACTGTTCGATAGGTGCGCTTGCCTCCATCGTTGTCTTAGTTGGTTTCCAGGTTCGATCATTCTTTATATAAATTTTAAGACTCGACAAAACAACGATCAAGTTTTTGGAGCCGTTGTTGAGGAACTAAAATACTAAGAAAACTTAATTTTCATTACTTTAGCCATAATTTTTTTATTTATTTTTAGTCTTGCTAAATTTTCTTTCTTTTCCTAGTAGATACCTCTAGTTTATGATTAGAAGGAACTCGAAGGGACCACTAGTATACGACAATGATATTGAAGCTACCACTCGCAGGAATCGCAGAGAAATTAGATGAACCCTAAATTATACAGAAGAAGAGCGAGGAGGCAGATCCAATCCTACTGAAGGGATGGATGAGAATAATCCACCACCACAAGATGTGGAGGAAAACAATGCTCCGCGTACTATGTATGATTATGCTAAACCTCATTTAACAGGAGCAGAATAAAGTATTGTTAGGCCTGCTATAGCTACTAATAATTTTGAATTAAAGCCTAACACTATACAAATGATTCAACAAGTTCTGTGATACCCTCAAAATAAATGGCATTTTTGATGATGCCATACGTCTTCAGTTATTTCCCTTTTCATTAAAGAATAAAGCCAAGTAGTGGTTGAACTCGTTACCACCAGGGTCAATCACCACATGGGATCAAATGTAACACCCCAAACCCGGTCAACACACCACGACCGACTCTGGCATGTCACAAAGTGAAAATGTTTCGAAGGAACCAAGTTACCGGTTTATTTTCAACGAAAAGCTCTTTGTTTTTGTGTTTGCAGAAACTCGGTGCATGTATAGTTGAAATCGTTAAGTTGCTTTGAAATCCAGAAAGGCTTTTTAAAACTCATTTATCATTCATTACTTAAGAAAAATGTTAAAGTCTATTGAAACCCGAGTGAATTTTTACTTAGTTAATTTAAAACCGTTTGATTTTAAGCTTGGGAAAACTTAGATTTGAAAATCATTTAAGTTAGTTTAATTATCATCTTAAGTGTTTTATTACCCGATCGTAACGTTTAAGAAAAACCCATTGTGTAGCATAATTTCGAAAACTTGATTATCAGGTTATTTAAAACATGTTAAACAGTGTACTTAGCAACATTTAGAAAATTAAAGTAGATATAATAAAACCCAAAATAAAAATACTAATGGCCTTATTACAAACCCAAATAAAACCAAAATTTAAAGTAAAGTACCCAAGTCAAAAGTCCATGTAAAACTGAAAGCAAATATCGCATGGCCACCTCGAGTCCACCCGCCTCCTCATCCACGATCTATGAATCACCTAAAAAAGATAAGGGAGAAGGTGAGTCACCCAGACTCAGTGCATAATCCCCCTCCCGATTATAGCAACATGATTACACAAATTCATAACCAAGTAAATACATCATGCACCCAAACCTAGCCACCCATAACTCCTTTTTCTACCTCGTGTGGTACCAAACCACTGGTGGTGCCAAACCACTGGGGACCCAAAGTCACTGATATCAATATAATGTGGTGCCAAACCACTGGTGACCCAAAGTCACAATAATCCATATGTGGGGCCAACCCACGTTGTGATACCAAATCACTGGCGACAATCCCATTTTATCAAATGTGGGGCCAACCCACTGTGGTGGAAAGCCACTGGGACAAGTCACTATAAGGTGCCAAACCTCTGGTGACCCAAAGTCACTAATATCAACTGTGGTACCAAACCACTGGTGGTGCCAAACCATTGGTGACCCAAAGTCGCGAATATCAATCTTCCCCCTCCTCTCATGTCACCCACATAAATGCTCATGCACATACAAATCATGCCATCATGCTTAATAGTTAAACATATATCGAACATAGCATAGATAATATCATCAGAAATCATGTCCCATAATCTCAACCAAAACGGACTTACCCGAAATCCTTGCTCATACCCATAAGGGTACCATATTGAAATCTACACAGTTTTCGGCTTTTAACATTTTTAGGTTATTAGCAAGTTTACAACGATTATGAAGTGTGTTAGTTACACACCTGGCTACTAACGCGACTGCTGAATCCCGAAGATCAAGATCTAATGCACTAGATCCCCCCTTTCCTACATTCGTCCAATGAAAACTATTAGCAAAAAGCCATTCGACTACACTTGTAAATCCCGAAAAGTTAACGCATCTAATAACCATCCTTACCTTAACGCTTTTTGATCACCAGTCACAACCCGAGATATACGAGATAGAGCCTTCCCCTACAATCGACCAACACCAAACACTTAATCTTAATAGCCTTCGGCTTTTCAAATAACTAAGAGAAAGATTACGTTGATATGTAACCTTACCACAGTCTTTAACGAAATCGATTGATAGTGAATAGATGATCATGATCCACTGCTTCAAAATCCCGAAGAACCTAAGAGAATCTGATCTCATAGATGATTAAGAATCATAGCAAATGTCGAAATTCAGCTTTTGTTCTATATAAGTCGGCGGAGAGAAAAGAAGAAGATGATAGAGATTCGGCCAAGAACACTTACCCACTCCGAAATTGACTAAAGCAAAAACACGAGAGATCTACAACGTAATGAGAAAAAAGAAGAGATCTTCAATGGTTGAGAGAGATTTCGGCAATGGTGGTGGAACAATCAAAGGAGTTTCGACTATGGATTTTGAAAGAAGAGCAAAAGAGATTTGGCTTTGCAAGGAATCAAGAAAAGATTGATGAACTTTCGACATAAGAGAAGATGAAGAGAAAAAGGAAGTTGTCGATTTGAGAAGAAGAGATGTTGATGGGGTTTTGAAACAAATATGAGAGAAAGAAAAGAAAGAAGTGGGGGAGAAGGAGATTCATCCAAAGTGGCTTCAGTTTCAAATGAAGAAAAGCTCAAATGGTTCCTCTGGGGATTCAGCTAGATGCTTTAGAGGGAAATCGACAATAACCTAAAAACCTTTGGCTTTTGACTCAAATGGTGCATTAAGGGAAGAAATCGACAAGGCTAAGGGGGTTTCGGCTTTACCTCACAACCGAATGCACCAAGGCATTGACTAGCTGAAAATGTCATTAAGGAATTTCGGCACTCTCCCTAGTCTTCCAACCGATTACTCTTCCTCACACTAGAGTTCAAATTCTGGCAAACTCCTCAAACTTCTCCTGGCCAACCATTCAAATGAGTTTGAATTGATCAAACTTCTAAATTCTCTCTTCTCCACACGTTTAAATCTGTTAACTTGTTCAACAGTTATCCACCAGAGTTTGAGCTGAGCACAACTCTTCCCCTCTCTTGCATTAAAAAGAATTAGCAGCAAGGGATTTCTGCAGCTCAAACCCAAGCTCTCCTTCCCCTGCTTGTGACGTCACTTCCCAAGGCCCTAAGTGGCGTCTCCTTGCCACTTTACAAGGCTTTTCTTGTGCTACAGTTTACCACAAAATATTCTTAACCCCTAGCTCCTTCAGCTCCCCTGAACCAATACTTGAAAATAAAATTTTTCCTATAGTTTGGGCCTACCCTTGGCTCATACCCAGACCCCAAGGCACCTTGATTAACAACAAAATCAAGCCATTCGCATGCAATTAATGCAAACATAATAGCCCCTAATTAAGGATGTTACAGTTTTACCCCCTAAAAATAATTTTGGCCTCGAAATTACCTAGTCAAAAGAGTTGAAGGTATTGCTGCCTCATCAGATCCTCTTGTTCCCATGTAGCTTCTTCCATGCCATGGTTCCGCCATAACACCTTCACTAATGGAATTGACTTCCTGCGCAAAACCTTCACATCCCGATCTAGAATCTGTACTGGTTCCTCTTCCATGGTTAAATCTGGGCTCACCTAAATTTCCTCCACCGATACAACATGCGATGGATCTGAATGGTAGCGCCTCAGCATGGAGACGTGGAATACATCATGTATCTGACTCAGTTCTACTGGTAACTCGAGCTGATAAGCTACTGGTCCCACTCATCTCAACACCTTATATGGGCCAATAAACCTTGGACTTAGCTTGCCTTTTCTTCCAAATCTCAGTACTTTCTTCTATGGCGAGACCTTCAATAAAACCCTGTCACCCACCGCAAATTCTATATCTCTTCGCTTAAGATCGGCATAGGACTTTTGCCTGTTCGAAGCTTCCTTCAGACGAGCTAGGATCAATTTGACCCTATCCTCAGTTTTAGCAACTAACTCCGGTCCCAACATCTGATGCTCACCCAACTCTATCCAGCACGTAGGTGTACGACACTTCCTACCATACAATGCCTCATATGGTGCCATATTAATGCTTACCTGGTAACTATTGTTGTATACAAATTTAACTAATGGTAGAAATTCTTCCCAACTACCTCTAAAGTCCAAAACACAGCCTCTCAACATATCTTCCAAGATTTGTATAACCCTTTCTGACTGTCCGTCTGTCTGTGGATGAAATGCCGTACTAAAATCCAACCGCGTACCCAACGCCTGATGCAATGCTTTCCAGAACCTCGACGTGAATCTAGGATCCCTATCTAAGATGATTGATACTGGCACACCTTGCAACCTCACTATCTATGCCACATACAACTTAGCTAACTTCTGAAGCGAGTAATCAACCCTTACCGGTATGAAATGAGCTGATTTCTTCAAATGGTCCACAATCACCCAGACTGAGTCCTTCTTACTAGGTGTAAGGGGTAACCCACTGACAAAGTCCATAGTGATCCTTTCCCACTTCCACTGAGGAATCTTCACTGGCTGAAGTAAACCCGACGGCAACTGATGCTTAGCTTTGACCTGCTGACACTTCAGACACTTACCCACAAACTCAGTCACTTCCCGTTTCAGACCTGGCCACCAAAATTGCTCTCGTAAACCCCGGTACATCTTGTTACCTCCAGGATGCATAGCGTATGGGCTGCTATGTGCATCCTGAAGAATCCTCTGCCTTAACTCGACGTCCTTCGGCATACAAGCTCTCCCTTGAAAACACAACACTCCATCGCTGGTTAATCTGTAACCCTCCAAACCACCATCCTGAACTTGCAACCTTCAAACAGTCAAACCCTCATCCACTAACTGTTTCTCTTTAATCTGCTTTACCCAAGTCGGCTTTACCTACAACTCTACCAATAGACTCTCGTCGTCATACAAGCTAAGATGAGCAAACATCACTTTTAGGTTTGACGCTACCTTACGGCTCAACGCGTCTACAACCACGTTAGCCTTGCCCAGATGATACTCAATTGAACAGTCGTAGTCCTTCAATAGCTCAATCCACCTGCGCTGTCTCAAATTTAAATCCTTCTACGTCAAAAGATACTTCAGACTCTTGTGGTCCGTGTAGACTATCGACTTCTCTCCGTACAAATAGTGTCTCCATATCTTCAGGGCGAAAACCATTGCAGCCAACTTGAAGTCATGTGTCAGGTAGTTACCCTCATGCGGTCTCAGCTGTCGAGATGCATATGCCACTACTTTCCCTTCCTACATCAGCACACATCTCAAGCCAGTATGCGATGCATCACAGTAGACCGTGAATTTTTTTCCTGCCTCA
This sequence comes from Gossypium rotundifolium, assembly GCA_025506655.1. Lineage (NCBI taxonomy): Eukaryota > Viridiplantae > Streptophyta > Magnoliopsida > Malvales > Malvaceae > Gossypium > Gossypium rotundifolium. The sequence goes on from CP106731.1 coordinate 122,140,515, forward strand.
AGCTAAATCAAAACTGGAACTTTCGTCAGAATCTTCCTTAACTTGTCAAAACTTTTCGGTTGTTTTTTAGACCACACAAATGGAACTCCTTTCCTCAATAACTTGGTCAATAGTGCTGCGATCAGAGAAAATCCTTCTACAAATCTTCAGTAATACCCTGCCAGACCTAGAAAACTCTGAATCTCCGCAATCGACTTAGGCGGTTTCCAGTCCAACAGTGCCTCAATCTTGCGAGGGTCCACTTTAATCCCTTCAACTGACACGACGTGACCTAAGAAAGTCACCTCCCTAAGCCAGAACTCGCATTTACTGAACTTGGCAAATAATTGCTTTTCCCTCAGAATTTGCAAAACTACCCGCAAGTGCATATCATGATCTTCCTCAGACCTTGAGTACACCAATATGTCGTCTATAAATACCACGACAAACTGGTCCAAGTACTGCTGAAACACTCGATTCATCATATCCATGAATGCTGCCGGCGCGTTAGTCAATCCAAACGGCATTACTAGAAACTTGTAGTGCCTATATCGAGTGCGAAACGCCATCTTGTGAATATCAGCCTCTTTCACCTTAAGCTGATGATACCCCGACCTTAGATTGACCTTTGAGAAACCGATGCCCCCTTAAGCTGATCAAACAAGTCGTCTATCCTCGGCAATGGATACTTGTTCTTGATCGTCAGCTTATTCAACTGACGGTAGTCTATACACATCCGCATTGTACCATCCTTCTTCTTAACAAAGAGCACAGGTACTCCCCAAGGCGAAACACTTGGCCGGATAAAACCTTGATCCAACAACTCCTGAATCTGAGCCTTCAGCTCCACCAATTCCTTTGGTACTATTCTATACGGGGCAATAGACACTTGCGTAATTTTGGGTAACAGATCTATACCGAATTTAACTTTTCGATTCGGAGGCAGACCTGAAAGTTTTTCTGGAAATACGTCGACAAATTCCTTCACCGTTCGAACATTCTCTATGGCTGACTCCTTAGCCTTCAAAGCACATACATGAACCATGAATGCTTCACAGCCCTTCCTGACCATCTTCTCAGCTTTCAAAGCAGACACCACATTGGATAGATAATCTCTTCTATTGCCCATTATCACCACTTCTTCACCCTCAACCATTTTCAAAATGATGCGCTTAGTCGCGCAATCTAAACTAGCTTGGTACTTCACCAGCAAGTCCATTCCAAGAATCAGATCGAACTCCCCAAACGACAGTTCCATCAGATCAACCACAAATACTACCCCTTGGAGTTCTAGGGGTACATCCCTATACAACTTATTTACTTCTACAAAGATGACCTAGAGGGCTAATTCATCATCATCTTCCTAGAAGTAGTCTCAAAGTCTAGGTTCATGGTTTCCACTATGCTACTAGCAACATACGAATGCGTCAAACCCATATCTATCAAAGCGGTATATGGTAATCCAAAGATTAAGAATGTACCGGTTATGACGTCTGGTGCGTCGCCTTCCTCTCGACGCCTTGCCAGATATACCAATCCAGTCGTCTTGCTTGATGTTGCCTACACCTCCTTTGTGCTCCACGGCCTCGACTCGTAACCATTACCTCCTCTACCAGCACCAAGACCCCTCTGCGGTTGTGGTCCCTCATTCCTAAATTGAGCACGGCCCTGACCCTCAGACTGAGTCCTAGCTAACTTTCGTGGACAGTCCTTCACACGATGATTCAACGACCCACACTCAAAGCATCCTTTTCCACCGGTCCAACATTCTTCCCAATGAGATTTTCCACACCGCTTACACTGCGCTGGTCCCTGATTAGCAGCAACAGGCCTCCCAGACTGATTCAACCCACTATGTCTAGCCCTTTTCTAAGAATTTCTAGTTGATCCAGATGATCCAAAACCTCTCTTTTGTCTATTCCTATCCGAATTCTGTCTCACAGATTCCTTGACCCCTTCGGCTGTCTTAGCCTTCTCTACCAACACGGTAAACTCCGCTCCCATTGTGGAGCAATCAGCAATCTCACTCATCCTCGATCGTCCTCGAACTCGACACATCGCTCATGCTCCGTAGCCACGATACCTCGAGCATACCGGCTCAACCTTAAGAATTCTACCTCGTACTTCGATACGGACTTACTCCCCTATACCAGCCTCAGAAATGCCTTCCTCTGCGTATTAATATAACTAAACCCAATATACTTCTTTTGATAAGCCACTTTGAAATAATCCCAAGTGAGATCATCCGCTCCAGCACTATCTCGAACTGTAAGCCACCACTGGTATGACTCATCCCGGAGAAGCGACACTACCCCTTTCAGTTTTTCCACAATAGTCAGATCCAAATCGTCCATGATTCGCTCCATCGCCTCCAACCAATACCCAGTCATATTGGGCGCCACACCAGAAACACCTCAGAATACCTCAGCTCCATTGGCTCGGAGTCGCTCAGATACAGATTTTTGAGCTCCCATACCTCTACCTGCTCCAGCCACCATCTCAAGAACTCGCAGCATCGCCTGCGATAATGCATCATCCCCTGTCTGATCCTGATACTCAACACCAGTAGCTGGTGGTGGTGGCATCTCATTCTCCGACCCTTGACCAGACCCTACTGGTTTAGACACAGCCATCCTACCCCGGCCGAGTCCACGTATATTACGACCTCGACCTCGAGTGCTCATGTCTAATATCTCGACTTATCTGATTTATAAAGTTTTATGCGTCAGTCTTTATTCCACTATTAATAAGGCATAGTCTTATGAATAGTTCTTTAAAGAGTTTTGTTTTTCACGAGTTCATAGAATCCTATAGGTTTTCGTCTCTAGGCAGTCCATTAATACTATTCATATAATATCATATATCATCACAATCATAAGCAACGGTTAGGGGTACTTACCTGGGCGGATTGATGCCAGAGACTTGGTGCCATGCTTTTCAAACCATGTATTTTTTTCCATCAATACTTTTTTAAAACCACACTTTAAACATTTTGGGCCTCGGGCCCACAGTCGAGCCTTTGAACTTGGCTTTGATACCAAAATTGTAACACTCTAAACCCGATCAACACACCACGACCGAATCTGGCATGTCACAAAGTGAAAACGTTTCGAAGGAAACAAGTTACAGTTTATTTTTAGCGAAAAGCTCTTTGTTTTTGTGTTTGCAGAAACCCGGTGAATGTATAGTTGAAATCGTTAAGTTGCTTTGAAATCCAGAAAGGCTTTTTAAAACTCGTTTATCATTCATTACTTAAGAAAAACGTTAAAGTCTATTGAACCCCGCGTGAATTTTTACATAGTTAATTTAAAACCATTTGATTTTGAGCTTGGGAAAACTTAGATTTGAAAATCATTTAAGTTAGTTTAATTATCATCTTAAGTGTTTTATTACTCGATGGTAACGTTTAAGAAAAACCCATTGCGTAGCATAATTTCGAAAACTTGATTATCAAGTTATTTAAAACATGTTAAATATTGTACTTAGCAACATTTAGAAAATTAAAGCAGATATAATAAAACCCAAAATAAAAATACTAATGGCCTTATTACAAACCCAAATGAAACCAAAATTTAAAGTAAAGTACCCAAGTCAAAAGTCCATGTAAAACCGAAAGCAAATATCGCATGGCCACCTCAAGTCCACCTGACTCCTCATCTGTGATCTACGAATCACCTGAAAAAGATAAGGGAGAAGGTGAGTCACCCAGACTCAGTGCATAATCCCCCTCCCAATTATAGCAACATGCTTACACAAATTCATAACCAAGTAAATACATCATGCACCCAAACCTAGCCACCCATAACTCTTTTTTCTACCCCGTGTGGTACCAAACCACTGGTGGTGCCAAACCACTGGTGACCCAAAGTCACGAATAATCCATATGTGGGGCCAACCCACGTTGTGATACCAAATCACCGGCGACAATCCCGTTTTATCAAATGTGGGGCCAACCCACTATGGTGCGGTTAACCGGATGAGTCACTATGAGGTGCCAAACCTCCGTGACCCAAAGTCACGAATATCAACTGTGGTAAACCAAACCACCGTGACCCAAAGTCACGGATATCAATCTTCCCCCTCCTCTCATGTCACCTACATAAATGCTCATGCATATACAAATCATGCCATCATGCTTAATCGTTAAACATATATCAAACATAGCATAGAAAATATCATCAGAAATCATGTGCCATAATCTCAATCAAAACGGACTTACCCGAAATCCTTGCTCATACTCATAAGGGTACCATATTGAAATCTACACAGTTTTTGGCTTTCAACATGTTTAGGTTATTAGCAAGTTTACAACAATTATGAAGTGTGTAAGTTACACACCTAGCTACTAACACGACTACTGAATCCCGAAGATCAAGATCTAACGCACTAGATCCCCCCTTTCCTACATTCGGCCAATGAAAACTATTAGCAAAAAGCCATTCGGCTACACTTGTAAATCTCGAAAAGTTAACGCATCTAATAACCATCCTTACCTTAACGCTTTTTGATCACCAAGTCACAACCCGAGATATACGAGATAGAGCCTTCCTCTACAATCGACCAACACCAAACACTTAATCTTAATAGCCTTCAGCTTTTTAAATAACTAAGAGAAAGATTAAGTCGATATGTAACCTTACCACAGTCTTTAACAAAATCGACTGATAGTAAATAGATGATCATGATCCACTGCTTCAAAATCCTGAAGAACCTAAGAGAATCCGATCTCATAGATGATTAAGAATCATGGCAAATGCCAAAATTCAGCTTTTGTTCTATATAAGTCAACAGAGAGAAAAGAAGAAGATGATAGAGATTCAGCCAAGAACACTTACCCACTCTAAAATTGACTAAAGTAGAAAACACGAGAGATCTACAATGCAACGAGAGAAAAGAAGAGATCTTCAATGGTTGAGAGAGATTTTGGCAATGGTGGTGGAATAATCAAAGGAGTTTCGGTTATGGCTTTTGAAAGAAGAGCAAAAGAGATTCGGCTTTGCAAGGAATCAAGGAAAGATTGATGAACTTTCGGCACAAGAGAAGATAAGGAGAAAAAGGAAGTTGTCGATTTGAGAAGAAGAGATGTTGACGGGGTTTTGAAACAAATATGAGAGAAAGAAAAGAAAGAAGTAGGGGAGAAGGAGATTCGATCAAAGTGGTTTCGATTTTAAATGAAGAAAAGCTCAAATGGTTCCTCTGGGGATTCGGCTAGATGCTTTAGTGGGAAATCGACAATAGCCTAAAAACCTTCGGCTTTTGACTCAAATGGTGCATTAAGGGAAGAAATCGACAAGGCTAAGGGGGGTTTCGGCTTCAGCTCACAACCAAATGGACCAAGGCATTGACTAGCCGAAAATGTCATTAAGGAATTTCGGTACTCCCCCCCAGTCTTCCAACCGATTACTCTTCCTCACACTAGAGTTCAAATTTCGAAAAACTCCTCAAACTTCTCCTGACCAACCATTCAAATGAGTTTGAATTGATCAAACTCCTAAATTCTCTCTTCTCCACCCGTTTAAATCTGTTGACTTGTTCAATAGTTATCCATTAGAGTTTGAGCTGAGCATAACTCTTCCCCTCTCTTGTGTCAAAAAAAATTAGCAGCAAGGGATTTCTGCAGCTCGAACCTAAGCTCTCCTTCCCCTTCTTGTGACGTCACTTCCCAAGGCCCTAAGTGGCGCTTCCTTACCACTTTACTAAGGCTTTTCTTGTGCTACAGTTTACCACAAAATATTCTTAACCCCTAGCTCATTCAGCTCCCCTGAACCAATGCTTGAAAATAAAATTTTTCCTATAGTTTGGGCCTACCCTTGGCTCATACCCAGACCCCAAGACACCTTGATTAACAATGAAATCAAGCCATTGATATGCAATTAATGCAAACATAATAGCCCCTAATTAAGGATGTTACATCAAATGACCGAAAAATTTTTATTAAAATATTTCCCATCTGCCAAAACGGCCAAATTACGGAATGATATCTCTTCATTTGTGCAGATGGATTTAGAGACATTATACGATGCATGAGAGAGATACAAGGATCTCTTGAGAAGGTGTTCGCACCATGGTTTACCTTTATGGCTCCAAGTCCAAACTTTCTATAAAGGTGTAAACCCCTCAACGAGGCAACTAATTGATTCAGCCATCGGTGGAACCCTGAACAACAGAACTCCTGAAGCAGCCTACGAGTTTATTGAAGAGATGTCAATGAATAACTATCAGTGGTAGGTTACAAGAACAAAACCAACAAAATCAGCTAGAGTTTTCAACCTCGACGCAGTAACCATGCTATCAACGCAGGTAGAGAAGATGAATAAAAAGCTTGATAGTTTGTGTTTTTCGCAGGTACATCTAATAATGCAGTGCGACGGAAGTGGAACTACGGCGAATCCTAAGTACCCACCCTACCAACCAGGCATAAAAAGTGAACAGATAAACTATATAGGTAATAATTTCAGATCTAACAATAACCCTTATAGTAATACTTATAATTCAGGTTGGAGTAACCACCCAAATTTTTCATGTGAAGGTCAATGAAATCAAGTAAATCAAAGACAACAACCTCCTTAAAATTTCCAAAATTAGCCCTATCCACAGGAAAAGAGGCCGAACCTCAAAGAGATGTTGACAAAATTTATGGCAGCCACATATACACGTCTTGAAAAAACTGAGACAATACTCAATAATCAACAAGCATCGATCAAAGGGATCAAGGAACTTACTAACTCAGTTGGACAACTTACTAAGATAGTTTCTAAAATTGAGATTTTTTCTAAAGGAACCGAATAGGTAAAGGCAGTTACACTGAGAAGTGGAAAGGAGTTAGTCGAATCAAAGAAAAAAATAGCACACGAAGATAATAAAGCAAAGGATGAGGGAGTTGAGGATGTAACTCTAGTACGCAACAAAAGTAAACCACAAATCCCATATCCAACAAAGTTGAAGAAAGATCGATTAGATTCCCAATACGGTAAATTTCTTGAACATTTTAAACAAATACATATTAACTTACCCTTTGTTGAAGCCATTTCACAGATGCCAATGTATGCAAAATTCATAAAAGAAATCTTGACGAATAGAAGGAAGCTTGAAGAAATATCAATAGTGGAGCTTAATGAAGAATGTTCAACCATCCTTCAAAACAAGTTACCAACCAAATTAAAAGACCCAAGAAGTTTTACTATTCCCTGTTTAATTGGTAGTTTAAATATTAAGAAAGCATTAGCTGATCTAGGTGCCAGTATTAATTTAATGCTTTATAAAATATATAAAAAACTAGATTTCGGGGAACCAAAACCCACTAGGATGAGTATTCAGTTAGCCGATAGATCTATTAAATATCCTAGAGGAGTTATTAAAGATGTCTTGGTAAAAATTGATAAATTTATTTTCCCTGTTGATTTTGTTGTGCTTGACATGGATGAGGACATTGAGGTTCCCTTAATTTTAGGATGCCCTTTTTTAGCTACTGCTAGGGCTGTTATCGATGTAGGAGATGGTGAGCTTGCATTAAGAATAAGCAATGAGGAAATTATCTTTCAAATTTATGATGCCATGTGATATTCTAGAGAACAAGATGATTCCTGTTATTTTGTTGATACTACTGATCATATCATTCAAAATTCATTACAGAAAATCATACATGATGACACAATGGAACTGTGCCTTACTCAAGAAAAGGGAAGAAGATGAATTCGATGAGCTGAATTGGAATACATCTTTATTTAGACATATGGAAAAAGAAAGTATTGAAATCAATTACGATCTAAAACAAAAGCCTTCCATTGATGAGCCGCCCAAATTAGAATTAAAACAACTGCCGAAACATTTAGAATATGCATTCCTTGGGGACAATTCTATGCTACCGATAATTATCTCTTCAGAACTAGAACCCAAGGAAAAAGAGGAGTTGATAAAGGCACTAGGATAACATAAAAGAGCCATAGCTTGGAAAATCTCTGACATTAAAGGAATAAGCCCATCGTTTTGCACGCATAAAATCTTAATGGAAGAGGAATACAAGCCATGTGTACAACCTTAAAGATGACTGAATCCCAACGTAAAAGAAGTTATGAAAGATGAGGTAATTAAACTTCTAGATGCTGGAATAATTTATCCTATTTTTGACAGCAATTAGGTAAGTCCTGTACAGGATTGTTCCAAAAAAGGAGGCATGATGGTGGTAGCCAACGAAAAGAATGAACTAATTTCCACCATAACAGTCACAAGTTGGAGAGTTTCATTGATTAGAGGAAGCTAAACTATGCCACTAGAAAAGATCACTTTCCTTTACCTTTCATTGATCAAAGGTTATCTGGGTATATGTACTATTGCTTCCTAGATGGACTCTCCGGTTATTCCCAAATCCCAATAGCACCTGAATATCAAGAGAAGGCAACATTCACATGCCCATATGGTACGTTTGCTTATTGTAGGATGCCTTTTGGATTATGTAATGCTCCTCACTACTTTTCAATGCATGTTGGCAATCTCCCATTTAACTTGTGGAAGACATTATGGAGGTATTTATGAACGATTTCTCGGTATTCGGTAATTCTTTCCATCTTTTCCTTAAAAATTTAAAACGAGTTCTAATGAGATGTGAGGAAACAAACCTTGTTTTAAATTGGGAAAAATGCCACTTTATGGTACAAGAGGGAATTGTATTGGGACATAAAATTTCTAGTAAAGGAATCGAGGTAGATAAACCAAAGGTCGAAACCATAGAAAAATTACCTCCTCCTAGCTCAATTAAGGCTATTAGAAGCTTTTTAGGTCATGCGGGATTTTATAGAAGATTTATTAAAGATTTTTCTAAAATAGCTAAGCCTCTAACGAAATTGCTAGAAAAAGATACACCTTTTAAGTTTGATCAAGAATGTTTAGATGCATTTAATCTCCTCAAAGAAAAATTAATAAATGCCCCAATTACAATTGCCCTCGATTGGAATCTTCCTTTTGAACTAATGTGTGATGCAAGTGATTTTGCAGTAGGTGCAGTTTTAGGACAGCGAAGAGACAAGAACTTCCATCCGATCTATTATGCCAGTAAGACATTAACAGCCACGCAAGAAAATTATACCACCACTGAAAAAGAATTACTAGCTATGGTCTTTGCATTTGATAAATTCAGACAACGTTTAGTATTATCTAAAGTTGTCGTTTACACTGACCACTCTACTCTTCATTATCTTTTAACTAAACTCGATGCAAAAACCTCAACTCATAAGATAGATTTTACTCTTATAGGAATTGGATTTGGAAATACAGGATAAAAAGGGAGCTGAAACCTTGCAGCAGATCTGTAACAGTCCGATTTATACCCTAGTCGAGCACAGTGGTTTTGAGACCACAAATTCAAGTCTGTATAATATTTTAATATTATTTTCTATGTCGTTGATATGTGACTAAGCACGTGTTTAAATTTCGTAAGTTAATTCGTCTTTCTGTGTGTTTAATTTGAGCAAAGGATTAAATTGCATTGATATGCAAATTAGCAGGCTACATGACAAGGTATTTAATTATTATGTCTTTATAAGTATGAGAGTTGTAATTAGCTAAGATAGTGGATGGCACAAGTACCAAAATGGCTTTAATTTACATGTTATATATGTTTTAGTATAAGGACAAATTTGTAATTTAGTTAGTAATATGATAGTTAATGAATTTAAGCATGAAAAATGGATATTCATTCATGCATTCATCCACCGAAAAATAAAAAAAAATAAAAGATGAAGCTTGGGCATTCGGCTATAACACTCTTTGATTAAGATCAAGAACCGAGGAAAACGGACTTAGATCGCGGGAAAGCAAAAATAATCGAGTAGCCATTTTTGTTCGATAAACCAAATTCGAGGTAAGTCACTATGCAAATAAACTTAGCTGTATTGAATTGAACATATGTATTCATATGTCTATCGATGAAAATGAATGAGTATAAGATGCTAAGTGCGTGAATTCTGAAATAAGTTCGATATAGTGATAAAGCCGAGAAGTCTCGTACGAACCTAGGAATAGATAGGATTATCTATGTCATGACATAGGTATCTGTTCTGTTTTATCATGTAAGACCACGTCTGGGACGTTGGCGTTGATTTGAAATTTTGTGTAAGACCTCGTCTGGGACGTAGGCATCGATATGAATTTTATGTAAAAGACTTCGTTTGGGACATAGGCATCGATATGAACTTTATGAGTAAGACCATCTCTGGGACATCGGCATCATATTGACTCGTGTAAGACCACATCTGGGACGTTGGCATCGTTATGATCTGTACGTATAAGACCCTGTCTAGGACAGTGGCATCGATATATGAGTGCATGTAAGACCTTGTCAGGGATGTTGGCATTGTACTACCATTCCGAGCTTTTTGAGTATCCTACTAGGTTCCTAATGGTTCAACGGGCAAGTCTGCAATACGAATGGTATATCTGAGCTATGATCAATTAAGTGAATGAATATCCGATTCAGGTGCGTTGAATGTGCATTAAGTATGCATGAATGGTAAGTATGCATATGACTTTGATTTGAAGAAAAGAATGTTTGAATAGGATAATATGAATGAGATGCAAGAAAGATTATGAATGAGCTATGTGTTTCAACTGAGTTTTGAATGGATAAATGTGACAAATGTAGTCATAAGTATGAATCAAGCATATCATGATAAAGTGTTAAGTGAAAGAGATGTGCTAATGTATCAAATTGCATATATGCTTTTTAAGCCAAGTTTATTTGTATATGACTTGCTAAGCTTTTGGAAAGCTTACTCTGTGTGTGTTTTCTCTGTTTTATAGGTCATCGAAGCTACTGAAGGCTCGGGATTGTCAAGGATCGTCATCATACTACAAAAAAATATTTTGGTACCCTTTTGAAAATTTATATGGCTAATTATGGCATGTATATGCTAGATAGGTGTATATGTTTATGAAGTGAGCATGGCCATGTGTATTGGCAAGTTTTTGAGTTGATAAATGTTTGAATGAATGAGTTATGAAGCATATATTTAGTATGTTTTGATGCAAATGAAATGGTTAAGTTTTGGTTAAACAAATGGATGATACATGTTTGAAATGATGTAGGATTTAGTTTGTAATTTGGTATAAATGGAATTGGTATTGAATGTATGGATGAAGTGAACCATTTGATATGATTTGGTTGCCATATATGCATATTATGTTTTGGTATATATTGCTTGTAGGAAGACCCTAAGTGGGTCGCATATTGGCCTTGTAAAATGGCCTATAATGTCACACGGCTGAGGCACACGGGCGTGCCTAAGACCGCGGGTAAATTGGTAGAATGTGGCTTATATTGTACATGACCTCGACACGGGTGTGCCTAGTGGCCTTGTGAGAAATGGCATTATGTGGTCTATTAGTACACGGCCTTAGCATACGGGCGTGCTTGGTGACCGTGTTGATTTTGGTAGTATACTGCCACGGAGAGGACACACGGGAGTGTCAAGTAGCTGTGGGTGAGGCACGGCCTACCCTCATGGCCATGTGTCCCCTGTATGTTAGAAAAGTTTCAAACTTTTATGAAATTACTTATGTGTTTCGATTTAGTCTCGACTCGGTTTATAAGCATGCTTAAGGTCTCGATGACCTACTTAAGGGACATTATGATTGATATTGATGAATGGTTGTACGATTAATTCTGTAAATATTTTTGATCTGTCTGGTAACGCCTTTAACCCTAATTCGATGATCAGACACGGGATAGGGGTGTTACATTTGGTTGGTATCAGAGCTACGGTTTTTTCGATTCTCAGACTAACGTAGCGTGTCGAGTCTAGCTATACATGCCATATATTTGAACTGTGATAGTGTGATGAATCCTAACGTGTAAAATGTGATTTCAGACAAAGAATGGATCCCGAAAGAGTCAGAATGACGGCGTAGAATGTAATGCGCCTGCTCCCGCGCAAGGGACAGAGCCTTCTAATTCGAGATTGGCTACAAGCGGTCAGGAGGGAGAAGCTAAACAAGCTTTCTTCCAAATGATGAGTGAGTGGTTCACTCAGTTCGTAAACAATTACCCAACTATTTTGCAACCCTTGCCCCCAGTTAATCCCCCTTAGACTACAGTTGTGCCACCGGTTATGTATCCAAATCTGTTAAATAAGCCTCCAGTTGATAAGATTCGTAAGTATGGGGCTGAAGAATTTCAGGCTACTAATGCTGATGATGCTGAAAAGGCTAAGTTCTGGATTGAAAATACTATTCAATTTTTCAATGAAATGTCTCTAAATCCGGATAAATGTATAACGTGTGTTGTATCCTTGCTTCGGGATGCAGCTTATCAATGGTGGAAAACTTTAATTTCTGTTGTTCCGAGAGAACGGGTTACATGGGATTTCTTTCAGATTGAGTTCTGGAAGAAATATATTAGTGAGAGATTCGTCGATCAGAAACAAAAATAATTTTTGGAACTAAAGTAAGGCCGTATGACTATTACAGAATATGAACGAAAATTTGTCAGGTTGAGTCAGTACGCTCGTGAATGCGTATCATCTGAAGCTATAATGTGCAAAAAGATTCGAAGATGGTCTGAATGAATATATTCGTTTGCTAGTTGGGATTTTAGAAATAAAAGCGTTCGTAGTACTCGTTGATCGAGCTTGCAAAGCTAAAGCACTCGAGAAGGATAAAAGAAGAGCTGAGTCTAAAGCTTGAGATACAAGAAAGGGATTTCAGAATAAATCATTTCAGTCTGCTTCAAAGAGATACAGAGATGATCAAATTCGTTCCCGAGAAAATACGGGACATTTGAATAGAAATAGAGCTAGATCGCAAATGAGTTCCAAAAACCCAGCAACTTCAGTGGCTAGTGTTGGTAATGTTCGATATGAGAGACTTGAATGTAAATATTATGGAAAAAGACATCCGAAGTCAGATTAAATGATGAGCTTGCTTTTATGTGGATCGCTTGATCATTTTATCCGTGATTGCCCTGAGCCTGTCGAACCAAGACTGTTTAGAATCCAAGATCTGATAATGCACCTGCGAGAGGTCGATCATCATAGAATGTAAAGAATGTCAGTGGTAGTCAGAGAACTATGAGATACAATGTTGTCAGATCCGAAGCCAGAGCGCCTGTCAGAGCGTATGCTATCCGAGCTTGTGAAGAAGCTTCGTCGCCTGATGTTATAACTGGTACTTTTACTCTTTACGATACTACTGTGATTGCTTTGATAGACCCTGGTTCTACGCATTCATATATATGCATGAATTTAGTATTCAGCAAGACTTTGCTTGTAGAGCCTACTGAGTTTACTATAAAAGTACCGAACCCCTTAGGTAAAAGTGTCCTTGTTGACAAAGTATGCAAGAACTGTCCGTTAATGTTTCGAGATATCTATTTCCCTGCTGATCTGATGCTTTTGCTATTTGATGAATTCGATTTTATTTTGGGATTGGATTGGTTGTTTATGCATGATGCCATTGTGAACTGTAAAAGAAAGATTATAGATTTAAGAAGTCCGAATGATGAGATTGTACAGATTGAGGCTAATGATTTAAATGGATTGCCTGCTATGATATCCGTTTTGAAAGCTTAGAGTTATGTGAAAAAGGGGTGTGAATCATATTTTGCTTATGTGATCGATTCAAAAGTATCCGAGAAGAAAGTTGAATCAGTACCCATTGTTTGTAATTTTTTTGATGTGTTCCCTAAAGAGTTACTGGGTTTACCTCCGATTCGTGAAGTTGAATTTAGTATTGAATTGTTACCTGGTACGACACCTATTTCGATAGCTTCGTATAGAATGGCATCGACAGAGTTGAAAGAGTTAAAGTATCAGCTACAAGAATTGACCGATAGAGGATTGCTAGATGTAGTTTTTTAGCCTTGGGCTGCTCTGCTCGCTTTGTGAAAAGAAAGATGGCACAATGAGAATGTGTATCGATTACCGTCAGTTGAATAAGGTGACTATAAAGAACAAATATCTATTGCCCAGAATTGATGATTTGTTTGATCAGTTAAAAGGAGCTACTATGTTTTCCAAGATTGATTTGAGATCGGGATACTACCAATTGAGAGTTAAAGATTCAGATATTTCAAAAACTGCTTTTAGAATGAGGTATGGACATTATGAGTTTTTAGTTATGCCATTCGGTCTAACCAATGCTCCTGCTATTTTTATGGACTTGATAAACAGAATTTTCAGACTGTATCTGGATCAATTTGTTGTTGTATTCATTGACAACATTTTGATTTACTCACGTGATGAGAATGAGCATGCGGAACATTTGAAAATTGTGTTGCAAACTTTGAGAGAAAAGCAATTGTACACAAAATTCAGCAAATGTGAACTCTGGTTGAATGAGGTCAGTTTTTTTGGGCATATTGTGTCAGGTTCTAGGATTCGTGTTGATCCGAGCAAGATTTCTGCTATTCTGAATTGGAAACCTCCGAAGAACGTGTCTGAAGTTCATAGTTTTCTGGGTCTAGTAGGTTATTACCGCAGATTTGTTAAACACTTCTCGACTATAGCTACTCTGTTGACTAGATTACTTCAGAAAGATGTCAGATTTGAATGGTTGGATAAATGTCAGAAAATTTTTGACCAGTTGAAAACTTTGTTAATAGAAGCTCCAGTGTTAGTACAGCCAGAATCGAGTAAAGAATTTGTTGTTTACAGTGATGCTTCGTTAAATGGTCTGGGATGTGTTTTGATGCAAGAGGGCAAAGTGGTAGCTTATGCTTCGAGACAATTAAAGCCTCATGAAAAGAATTATCCGACACACGACCTTGAGCTCGCTGCGATTGTGTTTGCACTTAAAATTTGGCGCCATTATTTGTACGGTGAGAAATGTCATGCGTTTTCAGATCGTAAAAGTCTGAAATATCTAATAACCCAGAAAGATTTGAACCTGCGTCAGAGAAGATGGCTTGAATTGTTAAAAGATTATGAGCTGGTGATAGATTATCATCCGGGGAAAGCAAATGTTGTTGCAGATGCTCTGAGTAGAAAATCATTGTTTGCACTAAGTACTCTGAAAGCTCAGTTAGATCTGTCTGATGATAGTTCTGTGATAGCTGAATTAAAAGCAAAGCCGTTGTTCTTACAATAGATATGTGATGCTCAGAAATCTGATAATGAATTGCTAGCAAAACGAACTCATTGTGAAGTGAATTCTGAATCTGAATTTCAAATTGTGTATGGTTGTTTGAGATTTCGGGATCATATCTGTGTTTCGAGAAATCTAGAGTTGATTCGAATGATATTGAGTGAAGCACATAATAGTCGTCTATCTATTCATCCGGGGAGTACTAAAATGTATCATGATTGAAATGACACTACTGGTGGTCTGGTATGAAATGGGACATTTCTGGATTTATTTCAAAATGCTTAGTTTGTCAGCAAGTGAAAGCCGAACATCAAGTTTCGTCGGGATTGCTACAGCCGATTCTGATTCCTGAATGGAAATGGGATAGAGTAACAATGGATTTTGTTTCTGGATAGCCTTTGACTCTGAGAAAGAAAGATGCGATTTGGGTTGTAGTTGACCGATTGACGAAATCTGCCCATTTTTTTCGATAAGATCTGACTACTCACTTGAAAGATTAGCTGAGCTTTATATTTCTGAGATTGTGAGATTGCACGGGGTGCCACTATCTATTGTGTCAGATAGGGATACGATATTCACATCGCGATTCTGGAAGAAATTGCAAGATACTTTGGGTATGAAATTGCATTTCAGTACAGCTTTTCATCTTCAAACGGATGGTCAATCCGAACGAATTATTCAGATTCTCGAAGATATGTTAAGATGCTGTGTACTTGAGTTTAATGGTTCATGGGAACAATATCTGCCTTGATTGAATTTGCGTATAACGGTAGTTTCAGCCGAGCATCAAAATGGCACCATATGAAGCTTTGTACTAACATAAATGTCATACACCTCTATATTGGACTGAACTTAGTGAGAATAAGTTATGGGGTCGATTTGATAAAAGACACCAATGAAAAGTGAAACTGATTCAAGATTGTTTGAAAGCGACATCGATCGTCAAGTCCTATCTGGACTTAAAATGAAAAGATATAGAATTTGAGATCGGCGACAAAGTATTTCTGAAAGTGTCTCCGTGAAAGAAAGTGCTCCGATTCAGACGTAAAGGCAAGTTAAGTCTGAGATTCATCGGACCGTATGAGATCATTGAACGTGTTGGGCTGTTGTATGTAGATTGAAGTTACCTCTCGAACTAGAAAAGATTCACAATGTATTTCACGTTTGATGCTTCGTGATATCGGTCGATCCGTCACATGTGATTGCCCCATCTGAAATTGAAATTCGATCTGATATGACATACGAAGAGGAACCGATCCGTATCTTAGCTCGTGAAGTAAAAGAGTTAAGAAACAAGAAAATTCCATTAGTGAAAGTATTGTGGAATCGACACAGTTAGAAGAGGCTACGGGGAGCCTCAAGATTCAATGAGACAACAATATCCAACTCGCTTAACAGTAAGATTTCGGGATGAAAATCCCTAAGGGGAGAATTGTAATGATCCGGTTTATAGCCTAGTCGTAATAAAGGTTTCGGGACCACAAATTCAAGTCTCAGTATAATATTTTAATATTATTTTTTGTGCCGTTGATATGTGACTAAGTATGTGTTTAAATTCCGTAAGTTAATTCGCCTATCTGTGTTTAATTTGAGCAAAGGATTAAATTGCATTGATATGCAAATTAGCGTGCTACATGATAAGGTATCTAATTGTTATGTCTTTATAAGTATGAGGGTTGTATGTGGCAATTAAGCTATTAGTTAAGATAGTGGATAGCACAAGTACCAAAACAGCTTTAATTTATATGTTATATATGTTTTAGTATAAGGACAAATTTGTAATTTAGTTAGTAATATGATAGTTAATGAATTTAAGTATGAAAAATGGATATTCATTCATGCATTCATCCACTGAAAAATAAAGAAAAGAAAAAGAAAAAATGAAGCTTGGGCATTCGGCCATAACACTCTTTGATTAAGATCAAGAATCGAGGAAAATGGACTTAGATCGCGGGAAAACGAAAATAACCGAGTAGCTGTTTCCGTTCGATAAACCAAATTTGAGGTAAGTCACTATGCAAATAAACTTATCTGTATTGAATTGAATATATGTATTCATATGTCTATCGATGAAAATAAATGAGTATGAGATGCTAAATGCGTGAACTCAGAAATAAGTTCGGTATAGTGATAAAGCCGAGAAGTCCCGTATGAACCTAGGAATAGATAGGATTAGCTATGTCATGACATAGGTATCTGTTCTATTTTATCATGTAAGACCACGTCCGGGACATTGGCGTTGATTTGAAATTTTGTGTAAGACCTCGTATGGGACGTAGGCATCGATATGAATTATATGTAAAAGACCTCGTCTAGGAAGTAGGCATCGATATGAACTTTATGAGTAAGACCATGTTTGGGACATCGGCATCATATTGACTCGTGTAAGAACACATCTAGGACGTTGGCATCGTTATGATCTGTACGTCTAAGACCCTGTCTGGGAGAGTGGCATCGATATACCAGTACATGTAAGACCTCGTCTGGGACGTTGGTATTGTACTACTATTCTGAGCTTTCTGAGTATCCTACTAGGTTATTAATGGTTCAACGGGAAAGTCTGCAATACTAATGGTATATCTGAGCTATGATCAATTAAGTGAATGAATATCCGATTCAGGTGCTTTGAATGTGCATTAAGTATGCATGAATGGTAAGTATGCATATGACTTTGATTTGAAGAAAACAATGTTTGAATAGGATAATGTGAATGAGATGCAAGAAAGATTATGAATGAGCTATGTGTTTCAACTGAGTTTTGAATGGATAAATGTGACAAATGTAGTCATAAGTATGAATCAAGCATATACATGATAAATTGTTAAGTGAATGAGATGTGCTAATGTATCAAATTGCATATATGCTACTGAAGGCTCGGGATTGTCAAGGATCGTCATCACACTACAAAAACTTATTTTGGTACCCTTTTGAAAATGTTAATGGCTAATTATGACATGTATAGGCTAGATAGGTGTATATGTTTATGAAGTGACATGGCCATGTGTATTGGAAAGTTTTGGAGTTGATAAATGTTTGAATGAATGAGTTATGAAGCATATATTTAGTATGTTTTGATGCAAATGAAATGGTTAAGTTTTGGTTAAGCAAATGGATGATACATGTTTGAAATGATGTAGTATTTAGTTTGTAATTTGGTATGAATGGAATTGGTATTGAATGTATGGATGAAGTGAACCATTTGATATGATTTGGTTGCCATATATGCATATTATGTTTTGGTATATATTACTTGTAGGAAGACCCTAAGTGGGTGGCATATTGGCCTTGTAAAATGGCCTATAATGTCACACGACTGAGGCGCACGGGCGTGCCTAAGACCGTGGGTAAATTGGCAGAATGTGGCTTAAATTGCACACGGCCTTGACACGGGTGTGCTTGGTGGTCGTGTGAGAAATGGCAGTAAATGATCTATTAGTACATGGCCTTAGTACACAGGCGTGCTTGGTGACCGTGTTGATTTTGGTAGTATACTACCACTGGGAGGACACACGGGAGTGTCAAGTAGCCGTGGGTGAGGGACGGCCTACCCCCACGGCCGTGTGTCCCTTGTATGTTAGAAAAGTTTCAAATTTTTATGAAATTACTTATGTGTTTCGATTTATTCCCAACTCAGTTTATAAGCATGCTTAAGGTCTCGATGACCTACTTAAGGGACATTAAGATTGATATTGATGAATGGTTGTATGATTAATTCTGTAAATGTTTCTGATCTGTATGGTAATGCCTTTAACCCTAATCTGGTGATCGACGCGGGATAGGGGTGTTACAAGATCACCTCTCTAGGCTTGAGAACCCTCATATCGAAGAGCTCAACGAAAGTGAGATAAACGACTCATTCCCTGAAGAACAACTCTTTTCTATAACCAAATTCGAGGTACCATGGTTTGCAGATATGACGAATTATTTAGCTGCTAACATCTTACCAATAATATTAACACATCATGAAAAGAAATGATTCTTTGCTGGTGCGAAAAACTATTTTTAGGAAGATCCTTTTTTTTTCGCATATGTGCAGATCAAGTAATTAGGAGATGCATTACAAGGGCAGAAGCAAGCAAAATCCTGGAACATTACCATTTAGGACCTTCAGGAGGACACTACAGTGGCATTAAGACATCACATAAAATACTTGAATCAGGTTTTTATTGGCCCACTCAATTCAAAGATGCCAACAGGTATATCGCTTCTTGTGATAAATGCCAAAGAATAGGTAATGTTTCTAAACACAATGAAATGCCTCAAACATATATGCTATCATGTGAAATATTTGATGTATGGGGTATTGATTTTATGGGTCCATTCCTTAGTTCATTTGGAAATAAATACATCCTAGTGGCAGTTGATTACATGTCAAATTGGGTGGAAGCCGAAGCTTTACCTACCAATGATGCTAGAGTAGAAGTTAAGTTTATCAAGAAACTGTTCTCTCGATTTGGAACACCTAGAGCTATCATTAGTGATTAGGGAACTCATTTCTGTAATACTCAATTTGACAAAGTCTTAAAAAAAATGGAGTACACCACAGGATAGCTACCCCATATCACCCTCAAACTAGTGGGCAGGTTGAAGTAGCAAACTAAGAACTTAAAAGCATCCTAGAAAAAACGGTTGAATCAAACAGAAAAGAGTGGGCATTAAAAATAGATGATGCCCTATGGGCCTATAGAACATCGTTTAAAACCCTTTAGGAACATCCCTATACAAACTTGTCTACGGGAAAAGCTTTCATCTACCATTCGAGCTAGAACACAAAGCTTTTTAGGCTATAAAACTTCTAAATTACGATCTTAAAACTGCAGGAAAGAAAAGAATGATGCAGATGAACGAGCTAGACAAATGGAGAGCTGATGCCTACAAGAACTCAAAACTATACAATGAGGCAACAAAGCGACGCCATGATGCTCGTATAAAGAAATCGAAACAATTCGAAGTAGGGGACTTGGTCCTGCTATACAACTCAAGGCTCAAATTGTTTCCTAGGAAACTGAAATCAAGATGGTCAGGTCGATTCATGATTAAAAATTTTTTTTCCTATGGCACAATCGAGGTAACTCATCCCACTCAAGGCACATTCAAGGTAAATGGTCACCGACTCAAAATCTATAATGGTGAAGATTTTAGGGATATGAGAGAGGAGCTTCAACTCTGTGAACTTTATTTTAGAAAGGAAAATAGGGTAAGTCTAGCTTAAAACTTGAAACGAGAGCTTCTTGAGAGGCAACCCGAGCACTAACCTCACTAACATTATACTATTAATTTTTGGCATTTAATTCCATACTAATTAATCCAATAAAGCGCAGGTTTTTAGACCACACGGCCTTACACATGGGCGTGCCTGTGGCCTTGTGGAAGCCAGGGGATGGACCACGGGTGTGCTAGTAGCCATGCACAAAAAAGAAGAATTTTTTCCCCAACACGGGCTACGATAATAGTCCACGCCCGTGCCGACTTTCTGTGGACTATATTGACTTATCAAACACGAGCAAGACATGGTTGTGCCTTACAACCGTGTGAAGATACTGACTTGTGGACCATGGGTTAAACACAACCATTCTAAACAACCGTGGGAAGAAGAACACGGGCAAGGAACCTTGACCACGGCCGTGGCCAAACACCCTAAACGTGCCCAAAATTCAAAATCACAAAAAACACAGGTTGATTAAAATCGAACAAGGGCATGGCCGCTGCCTGTGTCACCTTTCCTATTTAAAGAAAAACAGCCCCGTTTTTTCCCAATATCCTTCCCCAAACCAACCCTATCTGTTTTCCCCTCAAAAACTCCCCCCAAATTTGGCCACCAGCAAGAAACTCCCTCACCATTGCCTCTCCCCACCCCAAATCTTCCAAACTCTCAAATACCCATACAAAAACGCAGCCACACCCATGTCAAACAGAAGCCCACGACCTTGCCACCACCGTGCGTATCCAGAAATTTCACAGCACACGACCGTGCACCACTGCCCACAACCGTGCTTTGCCATTCACATCGCCGCACATCGCAAAACATTGGCCACCCTTCAATATTCAACTATTTAACTATTGTTTGATTAACATTTCATGTTATTTAGAACTAATTAACTATTTCTTGTTATTTAGTTTCCTTTTTCCTATTAGTATTATTTACTCTTAAATTTTAGTTTCCTGAAATTTTAGAACTCATTTGACTGTTATATTGAGAATTTTTCTTTTGATATCTACTTAGAGTTAGATAGAAATAATAACTGACGAATTGGTTGATCATAGTTAAAATAGTCATATTTAGCCTTTGAATATTTTGGGTTTAAATAAATGTACTTGATTTAATTTGGTACAAACATTACTTCAATATTAACTATTTTTAGGTACAATGTCATCGTCAAGAGGAAAGCGAACCGCCACCCCCTCTAAGAAACGAAAGGGACCCGACTCGTCCTCCGCCAGTGCCTCCTCCGAAGTGTGCCACCGGTTCCTCCAATTCCCACAAGCCGCCCAAGAAGACCGTTACAAGGCACTACAAGCGCGACCTCTCAGCACTGGTAGATGCATTGATTGGGCCACTTTAGAGCAGGTCCATCTCGCAAACAATGTCCGAGCGCTGCTTACAACTGATCTGTGGGATCAATTTTTTAACATCACCGAGCCCACATACTTGGAGCTCAATCTAGAATTCTGCTCAACGTTCCAACTTCAGACGGTGATGACAAAACATGATGATCCGGGTACAATACAATTCTGCCTCGGAAGCACTATACGACAGATGAACGTACCACAGTTCGGAGCCGGACTCAGACTTTATACGGACGACTTTGTAATGGAGAATGATCTCTCTGAGCTACACCGGCATTTTCATCACACCCCCGTAAGCTGTTGGTATAACATTGCCCCCGACGAAGGAAATTACGACCCCAGCCGCTCCAAGGCGACAGCCCTTGGCCTGTCCCTAAGGTACATACATGCTATGCTAGCCCACACACTTACATGAAGGCAAGAAAGCACTGGCTTGGTCAATACTCATGACGCCTACTACCTATGGTGCATGTCAAACGGGCACGTCTTCAACCTAGCCTACTTCATAGCCCGTGCCATCCAGCACCAGACAGAGCCACATAGGAAGGGGATCCTATAGATGGGCCCATACATCACATGTTTGGCTCGGTACTTTGGCCTCCTCAACACCGAGACCCAAACCTGCTCCCTAACACTGATGGGGTAGATGGTACCCCAGGGTATCCAGACGATGTTGCCCATGAGAATGATCAAATATCGACGTGGGATCGATCCTCCTCAATACCGACTAGCTATCCCCACTGACGAGGAGAGGCCTGAGGACATTACTGATGATGTCCCACCACCACAAGAGGAACCATTCCTAAGCCAGCGCCCCTCCTATGTAGCAACTTCACTTTCAGACATTTCTGCATGCCTCACCCAGTTCGAACAGTAC
Source organism: Gossypium rotundifolium (assembly GCA_025506655.1). Classification (NCBI taxonomy): domain Eukaryota; kingdom Viridiplantae; phylum Streptophyta; class Magnoliopsida; order Malvales; family Malvaceae; genus Gossypium; species Gossypium rotundifolium. The sequence goes on from CP106731.1 coordinate 122,163,010, forward strand.
TACACATAGCAGTTCACTGACACTGCTTGACATTTTGACGGGATCGAGCCACCGTCCAGCAGATTTGTCACCACTTCCACATTTCTACACCGACACCACCACAGGACCCAACTGATGATGAGGACCTCTGAGTCCTTTTATTTCCTTATTTTTAGTTTTGTTTTCTTTACTTTAAGTTTTTCGTTTTAATTTTTATTTGTCTTAATTTAAACTTTTTCCCTTTTATATTTCAAACTTTTAATATGTTATCATTGGTTATCTAACCTTCGAGTATACCTAACACACATTTATTTAATTTCACCCCGAGACATCTAACTGATAACTTCGCAGTTTCAATTGCACACTCCAAATAACGAACAAATCACTAGGAGTAATTCACTACTACATAAGTCATCTTTCACCACGACCTCTGCCAACTCAAGGAATCCATCCAAAAATTCAGGAAGTGTCCCTTCTCCCCTTCTCTTTTGATTTTTGTATAACATGATTATTTATCTATCTTTGTACATTGAGAACAATGTACATCTTAAGTGTGGGGGGTAAAAGTGCCTAACTTTTTGCATTATTCTCAAATCCCTGGATTATATATTATTTTTAAGAAATTTTCTCATATTACTAATTAGGATGAAATTTCTGATGGTTTATGATTCTTATTGATATGTTTCTGAGTAAGTCATAGTTAATTGTGCATTGATGATTTAAATTTTAAGATACTAGACAATCAAGCATGATAAGTCTATTTTTCAAGAATAAAAAATTTTCTAGGTTGTCGAACTGAATTTGAATATTACCTTGAAGTTTGAAATTTACAGGGATTGATGTCAAATACCCATAATTTTTGTGAGATTTGAGCCTTATAGAGCATATATTCTTTTTCATGCTCACTTTATTGACTATGAGTGTGTCAACACTAAATTGTTATTCTAGAACTTGCCTTGATTATACATGTCAAGACCACATTATTGATTTGATATACTGAGATGATAAAGGCACCTAGGTTTTAACCCACTCACTCCACTAAAAAGCCTACCTACATAATTAACCCCTAGTGAACCTCTTTGATCCTAACAACCCTTTTTATTGATTCACCCACTAATATTAACACAAAACCCCACTCGTATTTGTTATCACCATTCCTTTGACTACCCTTCTATCAAGAATTGATTTGATCAGTTGCCTAGTTACTTTATTTCAGTTGATAAAGTTCTTTCTTATATTATGTAAATATTTGGCTTGTTCTTAAAAAAATTGAAGTATATTCATTATTAGTTCTATAATTAAGTGAGCTTACATGTTTAAATTCAACATCTTGAAGAAGAAGCTCGTATTATTAGTATTTTAAATTTTCGTGTGATAAAATTATTCAGGTTATTAGTTCATTTTTCTAAAGTTAGGTAATTTGTCAATTCAATCTTGATTCTAACCTTCTAATTCAACCTTTATCCACACCTTTAACCCTAGCCCCGTTACAACACTATTAAAGACCTTTTGATCTATTTATCATCTCATTTTACAGTGGTGGAGATTTGATTTTCAAGCAAGCCTATGGGATTAACTTTTCAGGTTCGACTTATGAGTGCTCTTTTCCTGAACCTTAAACACTTCGAGTGATTTGAGTGATTCTTTTGTGAGGATGTCAATCCTTGTCGATTTTGAATTAAAGGTAATCATTTAGATAAGGAGAGACACCTACATTTCGTGCTACAAATATATGACTTAAAACTGTTTGAATCTTTATGAGTCTTTAAGTTAAATTATCCATGTATAAATTATCTATAAATTATAATGAGACATCTTTGATTGGAATTATGAATTTTGGAAAGTTCGTTTTAATTGTAAGTAGAGAATTTTGCTTGAGGACAAGCAAAAGCTTAAGTGTGGGAGCATGTGATAAACCGTAAAAGTAACATATTTTAATTCCACATTTAGCATACTTTTGGATGATTTATCCCTTGATTTATGTAAAAAGGTGCTCTTAATCCTTTCTTTTCATATTTTATACTCAGGAAAGCACCGAAGGATGGAAAGAACAAGAAACGAGCCTAAAACAGATCAAATTGGGCCAAAGTGGAAATCGACACGGCCTGGGCCCAAGACCACACGATCGTGCCTCAATAAATTACTATAACACGGCCTGATCCCGATTCACACGGCCGTGCCCCATTGATAGACTAGAACACGGCCTGAGCTACGAAACACACAGCCGTGCCTCATCATCAGACTCGACCATGGCCTACAATCGAAACACACGGCTGTGCTTCATCATCAAACTCGACTACGACCTGCAATCGAAGCACACGGGTGTGCCACACGCGTGTCCCTGTCGCAGGAAAGAAGAGTTGCACTCGGATTAGGATACTTAGAGGCAAATAAACATATTCCAAAAGCCTATATAAAGACCCTAGAGGCCAACCTTGAAGAGGATGGTTAGCTAGGCTAAGGAGCCGAGCCAGAAAGGTCAGATTTGTGGGAATCACTCGAAGATATCCAGTTGATTCATCTCAAGAAGTCAGAATTATACTCAATACGGAGGATATCTCCTTCAATTCCTTCAGGGAGGTTTTAAGAATTTCTTATGTTTTGTTTTATCTTTTCTTTTGAGATGTTTCTTTTACAATTATGAACTAAACCCTCAGATACCTGAGGAGGATGAAACCTAATATTAATCTTGTTATTGTTTTCTGAACTATATGATAAATATTTGGCTTGTTCTTAATTATGTGTTCTTAATTCTTGTGTTGATATTTTTGGGATATTAATTCATGTATGATGTGCTTAGATGGAGGAGCAAAAGTCCCCGTCTAAGAGTAGATCTAGCATAATTAAGAAGAGATGATCGTGCGCCTAGAGATAGGGCGACGAGATTTTTCCGAATTAGGGTGAAACCTAATATGGGAGTCCATAGATTGAGTTAATGCAATTTTAGGGGTTTTAATTAGAAAGAGATTTCAATTAATCAACCTAGGGTTAGACGTTGGTTGCCTCGAGAGAGGGATTAATATATGTTAGGGAATCTTACGGATCAAGTCAAGTGAATAAATTGTCTGGTTCAGTGTTAGATAGCAAGTGAAGTCTAGGTGGATTCTTTCTTGGGTGTCGTCCTAATCAATTGGTTTTTCCTCAAGTTATTTTCTCAATTTCATTCTTCTTTGTCTTAGAGTCTTTAAGTTTAGTAGTTAGTTAATTTAGATTAAACAACAAATTCCCTTAATTCTTAGGCTAAATAATAGAAAGAGAGTTAGTATTAGAACTTTTGGTTCCTTTGGGATTCGACATACCGGTCTTCCCTAAACTATACTACTATTCGATAGGTGCACTTGCCTCTATCATTGTCTTAATTGCTTCCCAAGTTCGATAATTCTTGATGTAAATGTTAAGACTCGACAAAACAACGATCAGGTACATACACGCTATCCTAGCTCATACACTGATAGGGAGGAGAGAGAGCATCTGCATCGTAAACACTCACGACGCCTATTTCCTATGGTTATGGCGAACGGGCATGTATTCGACCTCACCTACTTCATAGCTCGCACCATCCTACATCAAACAGAGTAACATAGGAGAGGGGTCACCTCTATGGGGCCATACATCACGCGCCTCGCTCGACACTTTGGACTCCTGAACACGGCCTCCCAAGCTTCCTCACTTACCCTGATAGGACAGATGTCCCCATAGGGCATCCAGACGATTTTACACATGAGGATGATTGAGCGTCACCGTGGGATGCATCCTCCTTATTATCGTCTTGCTCACACCACCAAGGAGGAGGATCCTGAGAACATTACTGATGATGTTCCCCCACCACACAAGGCACCACCACCGAGAGTGAGCCATCACCCTCTCATGCGACTACTTCACTTCCAGACATTTCGGCACACTTCACTCAGTTCAAGTAGTATTGTACTCAACAATTCAATGATACCGCTTGACGATTCGATGGCATTGAGGCAACTCTTCAATAGATTTGTCATCAATTTCACATATCACCACCGCATCCACCTACCGATCCAACTGATGATGAGGACCTTTGAGGCCATTCTAATTTTCAGTGTTTATTTTCATTTTAAATCCTTTTCATTTTTATTTTATTTTGTTTTATTAATCAAGATATTTACTCTTTTTATTTCAAACTATTATTATTATAGTTTAATTCCTTTTTATAACTGACTAGCTAATCCTCGAGTATCCTTAACAATGATAAACCGTAAAAGTAACATATTTTAATCCCATATTTAGTATGCTTTTGGATGTATTTATCCTCGATTTATGTAAAAAGGTGCTCTTAATCCTTTCTTTTCATGTCTTATGCTTAGGAAAGCACATAAGGATAAAAAGAACATAAAACGGGCTTAAAACAGACCAAATTGGGCCAACCCAAGAAATTGACACGGCCTGGACTTCAAGCTACACGGCAGTGCCTTGCCATTCACTTTACACGGCCATGCCACGATTTACACGGCTATGCCCCAATTGACAGACTCAAAGCACGGCCTAAACCTCGATGTGCACGGCCGTGCCACTGCCGTGCCTAAATCAATAGAATAGAGACATGGGTTAGAAGATGACTTACATGAACGTGCCATGACCGTGCCCCTGCTGCGGGAAAGAGCAATTTCACTCGGATTAGGATGCTTGGAGCCCAAGAAACGCAATCTTAAGTCTACTTAAACACTTAGGAATGAATTATGCTTGAATTATGAGTATTTAGGAGCCAAGTAAAGCATCCCAAAAGTATATATAAACACCCCAAGGAGGCTATTGAGAGGCGTCAAGTTTTAGCAGAGTTTTCTGCCAAAGCTTTACTCATTTAGGGAATTACTTGAAGATAGCCAGTTAATCCATCTCGAAGAGCCAGAATTCTACCCAAGAAGGAGGACCTCTCCTTCAATTCCTTCAGGGGGTTTTAGGGATTTCTAATGTTTTGTTTTATCTTTTCTCTTGAGATGTTTTCTTATTTAGTTATGAACTAAACCCTTCAGATACCTGAAGAGGATGAAACCTATGATGGATTTTGTTATTGTTTTATGAATTTATATGATAAATACTTAGTTTGTTCTTAATTATGTTGCTTAATTTAATCTGATGTGCTTAGGTGGAGGAGGAATAGACCCTGCCTAAGAGTAGATCTAGTATAATTGAGTGGAGTTGATCGGGCGCCTAGAGATAGGGTTACAAGATTTTGCCGGATTAGGGGGAAACCTAATATTAGAATCCATTGATCGATTTACTGCTTTCTTAGGGGGTTATTATAAGAGAACGAGAGTCCCACTAATTAACCTAAGGTTAGACGTTATTCCCTTCGAGAGAAGGTTTAATATAGGTTAGAGAGTCTCACGGATCAAGCTAAGTAAAGAAATCATATAGTTTAGGGATAAATAATAAGTGAAGTCATAGGTGGATTCTTCCTGAGGGTATCGTCTTTATCAACTGAGTTTTCCAAAGTTTTTTCCCAATTTATTTGTTTATCTTTGCATTTTAGTTTAAAGTATTTCATTAGTTTTAGATAAATCAACCAATCACTCCATATTTTAGGCTAAATAATAGAAAGAAAGTGAGTAGTAGTACTTTTAGGTTCCTTGGGTTCGATAAGATATTCTTGCCTTAACTATACTACTGTTCGATAGGTGTACTTGCCTCTATCATTGTCATAGTTAGTCTACAGGTTCGATCATTCTTTATAAATTTTAAAACTAGATTGTTTTGCAGCGATCAAGTTTTTGGCGCCGTTACTGGAGAGCTCTAAAATATTAAGAAAGCTCTATTTCTATTACTTTAGCCATTATTCTTATTTTTATTTTATTTTTAGATTAAATTTTTATTTTTTACTAATTCTCTTTCTTTCGTTCTTAAACTTGCAAGGTACCTCTATTTTATGACTAGAAGAAACCCTAGAGGACCATTAGAATACGAAAGTGATATTGAAGCAACCACTCGCAAAATCACAGAGAAACTAGACGAAAATAATCTAGTATTGTTAGGCCCGCTATAGCTGCTCATAATTTTGAATTAAAGCCTAACACAATACAAATGATTCAACAATTCGTTCAATTTGATGGTTTGAAGGATGAGGATCCAAACACTCATATATCTAATTTTTTAGAATTCTATGATACCTTCAAAATAAATGGTGTTTCTGACGATGCCATACATCTTCGGTTATTCTTTTTTTATTAAGGAACAAAGCAAAGCAGTGGTTGAACTTGTCACCATGAGGGTCAATCTCCACATGGGATCAAATGACCGAAACGTTTCTTTTAAAATATTTTCCACCATCCAAAACGGCTAAATTTAGGAATGATATATCTTCTTTTGTGCAAAATGATGCAGAAACATTATATGATGCATGGGAAAGATATAAGGATCTCTTAAGGAGATGCCCACACCATGGATTACCTTTGTGGCTTCAAGTCCAAAGTTTCTACAATGGTGTGAATTATCCAACTAGGCAAATGATTGATTCATCAGTCGGTGGAACTCTGAATAATAAAACTCCTGAAGCGGCTTATGATTTTATTGAAGAGATGTCATTGAACACCTATCAATGGCAAATTACAAGGGCTAAACCGACAAAATCAGTTGGAGTTTTTAACATAGACGCAGTGACAATGTTGTCAACACAAATCGAGTTAATTAATAAAAAGCTTGATAATTTATATTCTACACAGGTACATCTAGTCATGCAATGTGAAGCAAGTGGGAATGTGGCGAATTCTGAGTACCCACCCTACCAACCAGGAGCAGAAAATGAGCAGACAAACTATATAGGTAACAATTTCAGATATAATAATAATCCTTATAGTAACACTTACAATCCAGGTTGGAGAAACCACCTAAATTTTTCATGGGGAGGACAAGGAAATCAAAGGCAACAACCTCTTCCAAATTACCAAAATCAACCTTATCCACCGAAAAAGAAGCCGAGTCTTGAAGAGATCTTTGAAAAAGTTCATGGCGCATACGATGCCCGCTCCAAAGAACTGATACAACACTTGATAACCAAGGAATATCGATCAAAGAAATCAAGGAACAAGTCGGGAAAATCACTAGGTTAGTGGGACAACTAACAAAGCTTGTTTCAGAATGTCAACATGGACGTCTACTAAGCAACACAGAAATAAACCCAAAAGAACAGATACAAGCCATCACATCTCAAGAGGATAAAAAGGTAGACAAGCCCACCTCAGTACAAGAAACCAAGGAAGAAACAGGTAAAATTGAGGTAGCACAAGAAAAACTGGTAATTAAAGAGTACCACCCTCGAATACCTTATCCCGAAGCATTGAAAAGAGATGATTCAGAGGAATAATTCGGTAAGTTTCTAAAACTTCTAAAGAAATTACACATTAACTTACCTCTTCTTGAAGCTCTTTTTCAAATGCCCGACTCAAGGAGATTTTTAAGACAGCTCTTAACAAACAAACACAAAATAGATGAAGAGCAACATGTGGACTTAACGTATCATGCTCAGAAATGCTACAAAACCGGCTACCGCAGAAATTAAAAGATCCATGGATTTTTACGATTCCATGTTTAATTGGTAGTTTAACTATTGATAATCGTTAGGCGATTTAGGGCAAGTATAAATGTCATGCCTTATACACTGCTTTTAACGACTAGGTCTAGGGAAGCCCAAACAAACTAGGATGAGTATCCAACTAGCTGATAAAACTGTTAGAATTCTTAGGGGCATTATTGAAGTCGTTTTAGTAAAAATCGATAAATTCGTCTTCCCAGTAGATTTTGTTGTTTTAGACATCGATGATGAAAATTCAATCCCTTTAATTTTAGGAAGACCTTTTCTTGCAACTGCCAAGACTAAAATTGATGTTGCCACAGGAGAACTCATACTTCATGTAGGAGATGAATCAGTTAATCTTCAAGCTCTCGACTCAGCCAGAACCACAGAAGATGAAAGTAAGAAAGTCGTTTCAATAGATAATTAAATTATTCAACCTTCATCACAGGAAACATCACAAAGCATCAAAACTAAGCCAACACAAAATCGTACGATCAACAATTTAGAAGAGCAGGAGATACACACCAAAGAAAAATCGGATCCACACGAAATAAAACCTGAGGAACCACCAGAAGAGATCATAGGGACATCAAATCACTTTAAAATAGAAGATCAAGTGCTGTTAGATAAAGCCGATCCTTACATCAGTTCAACAGAACTGAAGAAATTGGAAGAAATACTCCTTCAGGTAGTGATGTTTTCCCACACGAAATAGTCGAGGTAAGCAATCCAATGTTCAGAAATTTCAAGGTAAACACTTTTCGACCTAAACTTTGTCACAAAAATAAAACTGACAGTAAGAGGGAAAGTATTCAAACCTTTAAATTTCCCTAAATTTTCAAAGCCTAAGACAGTCTAGCTTAAGACTATAACAAGCGCTTCTCGGGAGGCAACCCGAGCGCTAGCACTTTTTATTTCTCAAAATTATTTTTCTTTTCTTTTCTTTTCTTTTCTCTCTTTTCTCTCCACAATTAAAGCAAAGATGCAGGTTTCCAGGCCATACGGCCTTACACACGGCCATGCTCGTGGCCGTGTGGACCACCAAAACTACCACACTGAAAGAGCAGAGCCGTGCAAGTCAGTCCAACCACCCTCCCAACGTCACGGATCCAACCACCCACAGCACGGGCACCGAAAAAAATAGCACAACCGTGCCTCACAGTCGTGTTAAGATACTGACTTATTTAGCACAGGCAGACCACGCCCGTGTATCCCAACCATGCTTCTATACTGGCTTTTTAGGAACTGGCGTGCAAACCAACAAAATGGGCGTGGAAGGACAACACACCCCACAACACGGTCGTGCGATACGGCCATGTGAATCGACACACCCTCGACACAGGCGTGAGAACGTGCTAGATTTGAAATCCTATTTAAATCCCCACAGCCCGTCCTCTTTGTCCCATCTTCTTTCTTATTCCTTCTTTCTCTTTTATTTCAAACTTTTCTTCCTATTCATAAAAAGATCCAAGACACTTGAGCAACACAAAGATCATGCCGAAGAAACGTAAGCATCATCTCCTCAGAGGAGACCTCAACATGAGTTCATGCCGGCAGCTTCACTTAATTGACACGCCAAGGGTCTCGAAAACCTTTTTGATTCTATTTTTCTTTTCTCGTCTCCTTTATTTTCCTTATCTATACTTCTTTTCTGCTTAATTTAATTTATTTCATATTAGTTTCTTGGTTTTAGGTTCTAAAGGATGCTAGGGAATCACACACCACAGCCTTCAAGGTCGCACCCTCTTCGAAAACCATCCAACAATAAGGACTCCTTAGTCTATTAGTCTTTTCTTTCAATTTCAATTTTCTTCTTAGTCTCCTTCTTTTTATTTCCTTCATCTTTAAATTTATTATTAGTATATTATTATTATTATTTCTCTAGATCTCTTGGCTATATCTTCACAGGCTAACCAATTTCTTCATCTAGCAAATTACTTCTTGGTAGCCACTCCACTAGGCCCATAGAAAACACCATCACTGCCACCAAAGACGCCAGCGATCATCCAGATTTTAGGGAGTACTACTTTCCCCACTTCTCTTTTTGATTTGGCACATAAATTTCATTATCTATCTTTGTACATTGAGGGCAATGTACATCTTAAGTCTGGGGGTAATAGTACCTAACTTTTTGTATAATTCTCAAAACCCTGAAATTAGTCTTGATCATAAGTATTTTTCTCATATTATTAGTTAGGATGAAATTTCTAATGATTTATGATTTTTATTGATATGTTTTAGAGTAAGTCATAGTTAATTGTGCATTGATGATTAAAATTGAAGAATACTAGAGAATCAAGCATGATAAGTCTACTTTCTAAAATTAAAAAAAAAATTGATGTGTCGTTGAACTGAATTTGAGTATCACCTTGAAGTTCAAAATTTATAAGAATTGATGTCAAAACACCCATAATTTTTGTGAGATTTTGAGCCTCGTAGAGCATATATATTCTTTTTTGTGCTCACTTTATTGATTATGAGTGTGTCAACTTTGAACTGTTATTCTATAACTTGCCTCGTTTATGCATGTCGAGACCACATTAATGATTTGATATACTGAGATGATAAAGGCACCTAGGTTTTAACCCGTTCACTACACTAAAAAAGCCTACCCATACAAATTACCCCTAGTGAACCCCGTTGAATCCTAACAACCTTTTTATTGACTCACCCACTAATATTAACCCAAAATCCCTTTGTATTTGTTATCAACATTCCTTTGACTACCCCTCTATCGAGAATTGATTTGATCAATTGCCGAATTAGGTTATTTCAATTATCAAAGTTCCTTCTATTATGTTTGTTTTAGTTTGTTCTTAAAAAAATTTAATATTAGTAGTATACAAAAGAGCTTAGAGCATTTAAACTCCAATTGTTGAAAAAACTCGTATTAAAGTATTATCAAAATACTCCTTATTATAGAGTAATTATCAATAGTGATATTATTAGTTTTCATTCGAAGTCAATATTCATATTTAGTTCAGTGTTTCTAGTTAGACAATTTGTCAAGTTAGTCTCGATTCTAACCTTCTAATTCAGCCTTTATCCACAACTTTTAACCTAAGCCCCGTTCCAACCCTGATTAAAGACCTTTTGATTTGTGTATCATCTCATATACAGTGGTGGAGATTTGATTTTCAGGCAAGCCTATGGGATTAACTTTTCAGGTTCGATTTAGAGTGCTAATTCTTGAACCTTAAACACCTTTGAGTGATTTGAGTGAATCTTTAATGAGGATGTCAGTCCTTGTTGATTTTGAATTAAAGGTAATTACTTAGATAAGGGGAGACACCTATGTTTTCATACTACAAAGGTATGACTTATCGTAATTGAATCTTTAGGACTCTTTGAGTTGAATTATCCATGTATAAATTATCTATGAATTATGATGAGACATTGTCAATAGGAATTATGAATTGTGGGAAGTTCATTTTAATTATAAGTTGAGAATTTTGCTTGAGGACAAGCAAAAGCTTAAGTGTGGGGGTATTTGATAAACCATAAAAGTAACATATTTTAATCCCACATTTAGTATGCTTTTGGATGAATTTATTCTTGATTTATGTAAAAAGGTGCTCTTAACCCTTTCTTGTCATGTCTTATGCTCAGGAAAGCACCTAAGGATAAAAAGAACGTAAAACGGCTTAAAACAGACCAAATTGGGCCAACCCAAGAAATCAACATGGCTTAGACTTCAATCTACATGGCCGTGCCTTGCCATTCACTTCACACGGCCATTCCACGATTTACACGGCCATGCCCCAATTCACAGACTCGAAGCACGGCCTAAACCTCAACGTGCACGATCATGCCACAACTGTGCCTAAATCAACAAAATAGAGACACGGGCTAGAAGACGACTTACACGGGTGTACCATGATCGTGCCCCTGTTGCGGGAAAGAGCAATTTCACTCGGATTAGGATGCTTGGAGCCCAAGAAACGCAATCCTAAGTCTACTTAAACACCTAGGAATGAATTATGCTTGAATTATGAGTATTTAAGAGCCAAGTAAAGCATCTCAAAAGTATATATAAACACCTCAAGGTAGCTATTGAGAGGAGTCAAGTTTTAGCAGAGTTTTCTGCTAGAGCTTTACTCATTTAGGTAATTACTCGAAGATAGCCAGTTGATCCATCTCGAAGAGCTGAAATTCTATTCAAGGCGGAGGATCTCTCCTTCAATTCCTTCAGGGGGTTTTAGAGATTTCTAATGTTTTGTTTTATCTTTTCTCTTGAGATGTTTTCTTATTTAGTTATGAACTAAACCCTTCAGATACCTGAAAGGGATGAAACCTATAATGTATTTTGTTATTGTTTTCTGAATTTATATGATAAATACTTAGTTTTTCTTAATTATGTTGCTTAATTTAACTGATGTGCTTAGGTGGAGGAGGAATAGACCCGCCCAAGAGTAGATCTAGCATAATTGAGTGGAGTTGATCGGGCACCTAGAGATAGGGTTACGAGATTTTACCAGTTAGGGGAAACCTAATATTGGAATCCATTGATCGATTCTTCGCTTCCTTAGGGGTTATTATAAGAGAACGAGAGTTCCACTAATTAACCTAAGGTTAGATGTTATTCGCTTCGAGAGAAGGTTTAATATAGGTTAGGGAGTCTCACGGATCAAGCTAAGTAAAGAAATCATATGGTTTAGGGATAAATAATAAGTGAAGTCATAGGTGGATTCTTCCTGAGGGTATCGTCTTTATCAACTGAGTTTTCCAAAGTCTTTTCCCAATTTATTCATTTATCTTTGCATTTTAGTTTAAAGTATTTCATTAGTTTAGATAAATCAACCAATCACTCCATATTTTAGGCTAAATAATAGAAAGAAAATGAGTAGTAGTACTTTTAGGTTCCTTGGGTTCGATAAGATATTCTTGCCTTAACTATACTACTGTTTGATAGGTGCACTTGCCTCTATCGTTGTCATAGTTAGTCTACAGGTTTGATCATTCTTTATAAATTTTAAAACTAGACTGTTTTGCAACGATCTAGTTTTTAAAATAGTACTCCCTAAAAATTTAACCAACGACTCCGTAGTTTAAAGGTTCAATGTGCCACTCCGAGAATGGAAAACATTACTAGGAGTATTCACCACCACACTCACTTATGTTTAAGTCACCATCATCCTCCAAGGATCTCATCCAAAAATTCAGGAAGTTTCAATTCTCTCCATCTCTTTTCATTTCCTTATTATATGATTATTATCTATTTTTGTACATTGAGGGCAATGTACATCTTAAGTGTGGAGGGATGAAAATTATTTAGAAAAAGTGCCTAACTTTTTGCATTATTCTCAAATCCTTGGATGATATTATGTCTTAAACTAATTTTCTCATATCACTTATTAGAATGAAATTCCTGTTAATTCATGATTTTTATTTATATGTTTTAGATTAAGTCATTGATAATTGTGCAATGATGATTTAAACTTCAAGATACTAGAGAATCAAGCATGATGAATCTATTTTCAAAAATTAAAAATTAAAAATTTTGTTAGGTTGTCTACCTGAATCTAATTGTTACCTTGAAATTTGAAATTTACAAAGTTGATATCAAAAACCCATATTTTTGTGAGATTTTGAACCTTTTAGTGCATACATTCTTTTCGTGCTCACTTTTTTTTATTATGAGTGTGTAAACATTGATTTGTTATTCTAGAACTTGCTTCGATTATACATGTTGATTTGTTATTCTAGAACTTGCTTCGATTATACATGTCGAGACCACATTATTGATTTGATATACAGAGATGATTAAGGCACTTAAGATTTAACCCACTTACTCCACTAAAATCCTACCCTCATAATTAACCCCTAGTGAACCCCTTTGATCCTAACAACCCTTTTATTGACTCAACCCACTAATATTAACCCGAAATCCATCTTGTATTTGTTATCACTATTCCTTTTAACTACCCTTCTATCGAGATTTGTTTTGATCAGTTGCCTAATTATATTATTTCAGTTGTTAAATTTTTATCTTATACTGATTTGTTCTATTTTTTAAAAAATAAAATAAAATAAAATATTCAAAGTTTATTCATTATTAGTTCCATGTTAAGTGAGCTTATACATTTAAATTCAACATCTTGAAGAAGAAGCTCGTATCATTAGTATTATTAAACTTTCAATTGATGTAACTAGTTAGGACTTGTTCATTTTTTTCTAGTTAGGTAAATTGTCAATTTAATCTTGATTCTAACCTTCTATTTCAGCCTTTATCCACACCTTTAACCTAAGCCCTGTTACAACCTTTAAAAGACCTTTTGATTTGTGTATCATCTCATTTTATAGTGGTGGAGATTTGATTTTCAGGCAAGCCTATGGGATTAACTTTTCATGTTCGACTTCAAAGTGATTAATTTTTGAACCTTAAACACTTTGAGTGATTTGAGTGAATCTTTAGTGAGGATGTCAACTCTTTTTGATTTTGAATCAGAGGTAATTATTTGGACGAGGGGAAACACCTATGTTTTATGCTACAAATATATGATTTTGATTGTTTGAATCTTTAGGACTCTTTTAGTTAAATTATCCATGTCTGAATTATCTATGAATTATGATGAAACATTGTTAATGAACATTATGAATTGAGGAATTTCTTCTTAATTGTGAGTTGAGAATTTTTCTTGAGGACAAGAAAAAGCTTAAGTGTGGGGGTATTTGATAAACTGTAAAATAAATATATTTTAATCCCACATTTAGCATACTTTTGGATAATTTTTCCCTTTAATTATGAAAATAGGTGTTTCTAATCCTTTATTTTCATGTTTTATACTCAAGAGATCAGTGGAGGGTGAAAAAAATGAGAAATGGGCCGAAAACAGAGAAAATGGGCCAAATTTCACACGGCTTGGGCCCAAGACCACACGGTCGTGCCTCTTAAAAAGAGTCGACCACAGCATGGACCCTGAAATGCATGGCCGTGCCTCATCAATAGGTTCGACCATGATCTGGCTTCGAATCACATGGGCATGGCCCTGCCGCAGAAAAGAAGAATTCTATTTGGGTTAGGATACTTTCGGGCCAAGTAAGGCATCTCGAAGCATATATAAACACCCTATGAGGCAACTTAAAAGGGAGTTTGACGAGAGTTCGATAGAAACCTTCTGTCAGGGCTTTTCAGGGCGTTCAGCTAGGCCGAGGAGCTGAGCTAGAGAAGCTGAATATAGGGATTTACTCGAAGAAAGCCAGTTGGTTCATCTCAAGACGCCGGAATCATACTCAAGACAGAGGAACTTTCTTTCAATTTTTTTAGGGGTTTTAGGGTTTTCTTATATTTTGTTTTATATTTTCTTCTGAGATGTTTTCTTTTACTATTATGAACTAAACCCTCAGATACCTGAGGTGGATGAAACCTAAGACGGATCTTGTTATTGTTATCTAGCTGTATGATAAACACTTGATTCGTTCTTAAATATGTGTTCTTAATTCTTGTTTTGGTATTTCTGAGATATTGATTCAAGCATTTATGCTCTTAGGCAGAGGAGGAATAAACCCTATTTAAGATTAGATCTAGCATAGTTAAGCGGAGTTGATCGTAACCCTAGAGATAGAATGACGAAAATCTGCCGGATTAGGGTCAAACCTAATAGGGAGTCCATAGATCGAATTAATGCAATTATAGGGGTTTTAATTAGAAAGATATTTCAATTAATCAACCTAGGGTTAGATGTTAGTAGCCTCAAGAGAGGTGTTAATATAACTTAGGGAATCCTACGGATCAAGTCAAGTGAATAAATTGTCTGGTTCAGAGTTAGATAACAAGTGAAGTCTAGGTGGATTCTTCCTCGGGTATTGTCTAAATCAATCAGTTTTCCTCCTAAGTATTTCCTCAATTTCTTTTCTTTGTCCTCGCATCTTTAGCTTAGTAGTTAGTTAATTTTAGATTAGAGAAACAAATCCCTTAATTCTTAGGCTAGATAATAAAAAGAAAGTTAGTATTAGTACTTTTGGTTCCTTTGGGTTCGACAATCCGGTCTTGGCACTAAACTATACTACTGTTCGATGGGTGCGCTTGCCTCCATCATTGTCTTAATTAATTTCCAGGTTCGATCATTCTTTTTATAACTTTTTAAGACTCTGACACATGATCAATTTCACATTTTAACCACAAATTTTCAACATTTCTCAATTTAATCCCTATTTTGCATTTTTACTCAAAATCACTTAACAAAACTTGTACATCTATCAAAAAGCATTCATAATCTATCAAGAAAATTCAAAATAAACATGTATTCATCAATGGAATCATTCAAAATCTTTAACAGTTTTGCAAAATAGTCCTTGGGTTAGCTAATACTAGTTGCAACGACCACAAAAATATAGAAATCATTAAAAACGGGACAAAAACAGACTTACAATTTAGTTAGGAAGCTAGGTCGAATGTACATGCATCCATGGAGTTTCTTTCTTTTAAAATTTCGGTAGAAAAGGCTTAACAGAAATGATAACCTTATTGTTTTTATTATTTAACTTATTAATCCACTAAATTACCTTATTAACCTTTGTTATAAAACATTTAAATCACTTATTATAAGCCCATAAATGACCATTACCAATAATAATGGTTTAATTTCCATTTAAGGCCATCATATTTAAAATCTAAAGCTATTTGACACTCTTAACTAATAGAACAATAATTTTACACCTTATGTGATTAAGTCCTTTTTACAGAATTAGGCATTCAAATGACAAAATTTCTTCACGAAACTTTCATACATACATGCTATGACACTGTAAAAACTTAAAATAATATTAAAATAATTTTTTAACCTCAGATTTGTGGTTTCAAAACCACTATTTTGATTTGACCAAAAATGGGCTATTATAGAGTAGTTATGAGATTTTGTTAGAAATCGATAATAGAGGGTCTAAAATAGAAGAAAATGAAGCTGGATTATTAATCGACGCTTAGAATGGAGAGTTATGCTTTTTTTATTTTAAGAATTTAAATTGAATGAAATGTAAAGTTTTTTTAATATAATAATTGACTATGAATTGGGTGAATTATTGGGTGAATTAATGATGGTGTTATTTGTTTATGTTAATTTGTAGCTATTGACAATCCGGTTTCTTCAAAAGCGAAGGAAAAAGCTAAAGTCACCAATGAGTAGTTTGAAATTCCCTATAAGTACCGTCATTACTCAACTTATTATGTATTTTTCCTTTTAATTTTATTGTTAGGTAAGTTGACAAAACGAAGGAAGTTATACATGAGTGGCTGACTAGAAATAAAATATTGAGATTGATTATTGTGATAGAGAGTTAAATCATACCAAAAAAAAAATTGAAACGATATAATTTATTAAAGTTACGCATTTGGCTTGAACATGAGACGAATCATGTCATGTTTAATATGAAATGACATTTAATGGAAGAGTTGTTGCTGGGATCAATAGAATGGAAACTCAACTAATAATGAAATTAGACTATGGGTTGTTGTATTAATTGTTGGGCAAAGTTGAGAATAGTTAATGAGTTAAAGAATCAAGTAAAATAATAGTAGTAATAATTCCTTCGTGTAACATCCTAAATTAGGGGTTGTTTGTAATTTAATTATTTTCCCATGTGTGTGCTTGAAGAAATGAATACTATGATTGCTAAGCAAGTTCTAGGGTCTAGAAATAACCCCGAGCTAGGCCTGACTTAGGACTGAAAATTTCTTTTTTTTAAAATGTTTAAAAGGAGGGAGCTAGGTGAGATAGTGGTTAAGAAAAATTCTGGGAGAAGCATGACACAAAGAATTAATTGGCAACGTGGCTTTCATGCGCCACTTAAGGGCTTAGAGGTGACGATTGGGCAGGTCTTGGGTTCGAATCTTGGGAGTTACAAGGGGGATGTGTTTTATTTTTTTGGTTTTTGGCGTTAAAGGAAAGGGGCCAAGTTAGAAGGCTTTAAAAGATTTTTGTGGGTGAGTTTGGGCATGAAAGTCAATTTGGTAAAGTGGCTTGGGGCCTTGGTGAATGCCGCCCAAGCAAGGGGGAGAAGGACTCAAGTTCGAGTCACGGCAATAGCATAGGGGTTTTCTTTATTTTAATTTTTTTTTTTGCAAAATGGCGCCATGGAGAGAGAGGTGTTGGACGACAATTGGGACTTTGGAGGGATAGGGATAAACATCTTTTTTTTCTACTTTATTTGAAGAAGTGATAAAATTTATCACAAAGGGTGAGAGTTGGTCGAATGAAGGACTCATAAGGGCCATCCACAATCGGTTTTGATAAAGCAAGGAGGTGCCAAAATTCATCAAGTTTCTTTTCTTTTCCTCTTGATTGCTTGGCCGAATTCTCTCCAGTCCACAAGTGCCAAAATTCTTCAAACCCCTATCACCCTTTTCATTATTTCCTTCTTGCTCTCTAGCTGAATCCACTCCCCTCCTTTGCCAAAATCTTTTCTCTTCCATAAGAGCTACTTTGGCCGAATAGAAAGTGAGCACAAGTTTCTTTTCGGGTTTCTTCTTTAATCGGTTAGTAAGAGGTAAGTGGACATGGTTGAATGATTTTTGTTTGGTTCAGGATATATGGTTATGGCCGAATGGCCTATGATTCATAATAATGTGATTAAAGCCGATTGTAGGGAGGGTTATTGTCGAATTCAGGGAGCTTATTAGGATTTGATTCTTCAAGGTAAGGCATATATAATATTCGGCCAAGGGCTTTGAATATGGATTTCTGTACTAAGTCAAATCTGACATATGGTGTGTAGGATCTCGATTATTCAAGGCACAAGCAGCAATTTTGGGATTTCGATTCGTTTTGGTAAGTAATAGATAGTTTTGGCCAAGGGCTATTTGTTAAGGAATTTATGTTAATGCCGAAACTAATATGTGCCATATAAGGATCTCAACGATTTCAGGAATAAGTGCTGTTTCGGGATTTGGTAGGAGACCAAATCAGCAACCAAGGTGAGTGTTATTTCGAGTACGACATATCCTTCAGGATTATTTGGTTTAGCCGAATAAGGCCTCTTTGGTCACCAACCTTGTTGTTGGCCGAATATAGGGTCAAAAGATCTAGCATCGTAGATCGGATCTTCGGGATCTAGGATTTGCATTAGTAACAGGTGTGTAAAACTCTTTACACACTTTATTAATAACTTTGCTATATTGTTGCCTTTTTAGTCTTTGTGGTCGTGATTTTCTTGTGGACATGAGCATGGATTCTGGGTAAGTCCCCTCTTATGTGATCTATGATGTATGTTGTGTATGCCATCACATGCTGTTGAATGATATGCTATACATGAATGCATGAAATATATGGGATTATGGTATATGATATGTAAGCATGATGATGGTGGGATTAATGAGTGGAGGGGGATGATCTTTATGGACTGTCACCAGTGGTTTTGACCACAAGATGGGTTGGCCCTATCAGATTAATTGTGACTTCGGTCACCAGTGGTTTTGACCACACCGTTGATAAATCGTGACTAAGTCCCAGTGGTTTGGTACCAACAGTGGTTTTGACCACATTATGATAATTGTGACCTATGGTCATCGTGGTTTTGACCACAAGATGGGTTGGCCCCATCGGTTTAATTGTGACTTTGGTCACGGTGGTTTTGACCACGGTGGTTTTGACCACAGTGGGACCGACGAGTTAAAGGATTACGGATGGTTAGTGGGGTTGCTTGTTTGCATGTTATTAATAATTTGTGTATGAGTTGCATTTCCGGTGGGGATTTACACACTGAGTCTTGGTGACTCACCCCTTCCCAAATTATTTTGCAGATGAGTAGATCGCAGAGATGGAGCCGGAGAGGACTCGAGGCGGCCATGCTTGTTCCTTAGTTTTTGGAATTTTTTTTTATTCTGTTCATGTTTATTTACTTTCTACATTTTTAATTTGGGTTGTAATAAGGCCGCTAATTATTATTTGGATGTTTAATTAGTTGTTTTAATTTACTTGTACTATATTACAAAAAGTAATTATAAATGTTAAGTAAATCGGTTAAAAGCAACATTTTCAAATTAAGTAACTTTTACGAGTTTTCAAAGATGTTACCATCGGGTAGCAAAATACACCAAGTCAACTATAACCCTGATGATTTTAAAATTTTACATGATCAAACGTTTTTAAAGGGTTTATCAACACAACCATGTTTATAAAAATAGTCCCAACTAAGTTTTATCAAACACTGTTTTAATACCTTAGCCATATTTTATCAAGTTTTAACCAGACACTCAAAATGTTTCAAATTGTTTTACTCCGTGACATACTAGATCTGGTCAGAACTCATGGGTCGGGTTTGGGGTGTTACATTTTTGGTATCAGAGCCGGTTCAAAACTCGACTGTGGGGGCCCAAGGCCTAAAATGTTTTGTTTTTGTTAGTAGGCCTTATTGGAATGTTTTGGGAAATTTTTTATGGTTCAAACTGCATGGCACCGAGTCTCCGGCACCTATCCGCCCAGGTAAGTAATTCTATCTATTTTTGTGAATACTTGATAGGGGTAGAAGGGTAATTTGTGAACGTAGAATATTAGAATAGGAATTGTTGAACCCTAGGGTTAGCGTACCCCAACAAACAATGCATAAGATTTAATAATTCCTTAAACAACCCTGTGAGTTGTCACTGAGCAAGGGATATGGCAATCGTTATACGCATGTCTAGGATTGGATTCGGTGGGAGCACGGTATTTAAGCGATCCGGTGACTCACCTCCTACTCACTCGAATCCTACAGTGCGTAGTGACGGTTCATCCTAGCCGAGACGACACACTCACAAAGCTAAACTTGATAACTAAAACCCGAAAGGACTACCCGTTTTGTTTTGAAGTAATTAAAATCTTGGTTTAAAAATGACCAAAATACCCTCGGTTTGTAAATTATCAAAATACCTCCGTATGAAAAATTTCCAAATAAGAAAAATTCAAAATATCATTCTTTGTGGAATCAATTAGAACCAAATTTTGGAAATCTTGTTATGAAAAAAAAAATACTAAAATACCCCTAGTGGTAAAATTACAAAATTGCCCCTAACCAACAAAATTACCAGAATGACCCTGATTTTTAAAATTTTGCAACATCACTGTTTTGGAAAATGCAACTCTCAAAAAGAACCCTCGAAGTTTTACAACTTTTGAAATATCCCGGATTTATTAAATTTTACAAATTCACAGTGATTTGTGAAAAATTACCGAAATACCCCTGAGGTCCAAAATTACCGAAATACCCCCGAATTTCAAAATTTTTCAAAATACCCCAGGAATTTAAAATCTCCAAAATACTTTCTAACAAAATCATCCGGGAACTTTTATTTTTAAAAAATTATAAAAATACCCCTGTAGGACAATTGATGAAAATACCCCTAGGATAGGAACGGGTAGAAAAGTTTGATGAGTGAATGTGTATGGGAGATACTAAGGAATGGATGTGTTTTTGTAAATTAGGATAGAAAACTCAAACTTTGAATGATCGAAAGAATCCCTATTAAGCTCATTTCATAAAATTCCTTCGCGGATAGCCAGCGAAACAAGCTCTAATGCATAAAATTCTTAATCAGATAAACGCAAATGAGAATAATGAGTACAAGAGGTCATGGACGTCCACCGCGTGGCCACGGTAGAGGTAGGATGACCTTGTCGGAGCCAGCAAGGTCTGGTCATGGGTCTAGAAATGAGATGTTTGGATCTGCGGCAATGCCGAAACGAAGTTTAAGATCGGTGATGGTAACGATGTAGTATCTCAAGCTGTACTACGAGTGTTGGAATGAGTTGCTGAGGCAGATGCGGGTGCAGGAGCCCGTAAATCCGTGGTTGAATGACTCTGGGCTAACGGAGCGGAGGTGTTTAGAGGAGTTTCTGGAGTGGCACCCAGTGCGGCAGAATATTGGTTAGAATCTACTGAGAGGATCATGGGTGACCTGGATTTTACAGCTGAGGAGAAGTTGAAGGGTATAATCTCTCTGCTTTGGGATGAGTCATATCAGTGATGGCTCACTGTAAGGGATGAAGCGATGGCGGAGGATCTCACGTGGGAATTTTTTAAAGCTGCCTACCAAAAGAAGTATATAGGAACTAGCTACGTGGATGCGCAGCGGAAGGCTTTCTTGAACCTAGTTCAGGGTAATAAGACAGTGGCAGAGTATGAGGCTGAATTTCTCCAGTTGAACAGGTATGCTCATGGTATTGTGGGTACCGAGCATGAACGCTGTGTCAGATTCGAAGATGGGCTGAGAGATGAGCTGAGGATGATGATATCTCCACAACAGGAAAGAGAGTTTGCTGTCCTAGTGGAGAAGTCTAAGGTTGCTGAAGGGGTAAGACAGTCGGTTAGACGGAATGAGGATAGGAGTTGGAATAAGAGGAGCTCCAGACCTTCAAAGTTTTCTAGTAATCAGCAGAAGAGAATGAGGTATGGTGGGTTGGATCAAGCTGCTAGGCCTACTGCTGCTGCTAATCCTCAATGGCCGCCACGGTGTGCACGGTGTGAGAAGTCCCACACGGGGGAGTGTTGGAATGGTAATCGCGGATGCTTCGAGTTTGGGTCCATGG
Organism: Gossypium rotundifolium; assembly: GCA_025506655.1. Lineage (NCBI taxonomy): Eukaryota > Viridiplantae > Streptophyta > Magnoliopsida > Malvales > Malvaceae > Gossypium > Gossypium rotundifolium. Next base: position 122,185,030 of record CP106731.1, read on the forward strand.
AACATCGAGTTAGGGATTGTTCGAAAAAGGCAGCTAGACTGAGATCAGAGGGTCAGGATCGTGCACCGAATAGGAGGGATAACCAATAGCCACAGAGAGGTCGTGGTGCAAGAAGAGGAGGTAATAGTCCTGGCAGAGGGCGTGGGGCACCGAGGGGAGGTACCGATAGTACTGAGGCTAGGCAACCTGGTTTGGTCTATGCCGCGAGGCGTCAGGAGGAGGGCGATGCACCGGACGTCATAACCGGTATGTTCTTGATCTTTGGTGTACCCTATAGTACCTTGATTGACATTGGCTCAACCCACTCATACATTGCTAGTAGCGTAGTGGAAACTCTGCACTTAGACTCTGAGCTTACTTCTAGGAAGATGACTGTATTAAGCCCTTTAGGTCACTCTGTAGAAGTAAGTAAACTCTATAGGAACGTACCCCTAGAACTCCAAGGGGTCGTGTTCTTGGCTGACTTGATGGAACTACCGTTTCGGGAGTTCGACCTAATCCTCGGGATGGATTGGCTAGTAAAGTATCAGGCTAGCCTGGATTGCGCAGCTAAGCGCATGGTAATAAAGACCGTAGAAGGTGATGAGGTGGTGATGATAGGTAAAAGGAGAGATTACCTATCTAATTTGGTTTCTGCATTGAAGGCGAAAAAGATGGTGAGGAAGGGTTGTGAAGCTTATGTAGTGCATGTCTGTCCTTTGGAGGCTAAGAGTGCAGCTGTGGGAGATGTCCGGACCGTAAGGGATTATGTCGATGTGTTTCCAGAGGAGCTTTCGGGTCTACCTCCGGACCGTGAGGTTGAATTTGGTATAGATCTGTTACCCGAAACCGCGCCAGTATCTATAGTTCCTTATCGAATGGCGCCAAAAGAATTGGTAGAGTTGAAGGCACAGATTCAGGAATTGTTGGATAGAGGGTTCATCCGACCAAGTGTATCACCTTGGGGAGCTCCAGTGCTTTTTGTCAAGAAGAAGGATGAGACAATGACGATGTGTATAGACTATCAGCAGCTGAACAAGTTGACAATAAAGAACCGATATCCTTTGCCTAGGATTGACGATCTGTTCGATCAACTCAAAGGAGCATCGGTGTTCTCTAAGATTGACCTTAGGTCAGGGTACCATCAGCTTAAGGTGAAGGAGGCTGATGTCCATTAGACGGCATTTCGTACTCAGTATGGGCACTACGAGTTTCTGGTAATGCCTTTTGGTTTGACCAATGCACCGACAGCGTTTATGGACATGATGAACCGGGTTTTCCAGCCCTATCTAGATCGGTTCGTCGTGGTCTTCATAGACGACATTTTAGTGTACTCGAAGTTGGAAGAGGAGCATGACGCACATCTTCATGTGGTTCTGCAAGTTCTAAGGGAGAAATAGTTGTACGCTAAATTCAGCAAGTGTGAGTTCTGGCTCAAAGAGGTAACTTTTCTAGGGTATGTTGTTTCAGCTGAGGGCATCAGGGTGGATCCCCGTAAGATTGAGGCAGTTTTAGAGTGGAAACCACCAAAGTCAGTTACAAAAATTTGGAGTTTTCTGGGGTTGGCAGGATATTATAGGAGATTCGTGGAAAATTTCTCCTTAATCGCAGCACCGTTGACTAAGCTATTGAGAAAAGAAGTTCCATTTGTGTGGTCTGAGAAGCAGCAAGAGAGTTTCGATAAGCTAAAGAGGATTTTGACAGAAGCACCAGTCTTGATTCAGCCTGAGGTAAGAAAGGAATTCATTGTGTATTGTGATGCATCGCATACTGGTTTAGGGTGTGTGCTGATGCAAGAAGGGAAGGTGGTCGCTTATGCGTCACGGAAGTTGAGGCCTTACGAAGCTAACTACCCGACACATGATTTGGAATTGGCTGTTGTGGTTTTTGCCTTGAAAATCTGAAGGCACTATCTGTATGGCGAGAAGTCAGTAGTGTACACAGATCATAAGAGCCTGAAGTACCTCTTGACTCAGAAAGATTTAAATCTGAGGCAGTGGAGGTGGATTGAGTTACTGAAGGACTATGACTGCTCAATCGAATGCCATCCGGGGAAGGCTAATGTGGTAGCTGATGCATTGAGTCGAAAGGTGGTAGCGGATTTGCGAGCAATGTTTGCTCACCTAAGTCTCTATGAGGATGGGAGCCTTTTGGCAGAGTTGCAAGTGAAGCCGTCTTGGATTAATGAGGTCAAAGAAAGGCAGATGACCGACGAAGTTTTGAGTACTCGGAGGTTGCAAGTACAGAATGGTGAGGCCGAAGGTTTCAGCTTGGGCAGTGATAGAGTGTTGTACTTTCAGGGGAGAGTATGCATGCCTAAGGATGATGATTTGAGGCAGTGAATCCTTAAAGAAGCTCATAGCAATCCGTACGCTATGCACCGTGGAAGCGACAAGATGTATCGAGATTTAAGGGAGCGATTTTGGTGGCGGGTCTTAAGCGAAGTAACCGAGTTAGTGGGCAAGTGTTTGACATGCCCGACAAGTTAAGGCTGAGCATCAATTGTCATCAGGGCTGTTACAATCGGTAAAGATCCCACAGTGGAAGTGGAAGGAGATTACTATGGATTTCGTAAGTGGGCTTCCCCTTACGCCCAGTAAGAAAGATGCCGTTTGGGTGATAGTAGATCGGTTGACTAAGTCGGCCCATTTCATACCGGTAAGGGTTGACTACTCACTTCAAAGGTTAGCCAGGCTGTATATAGCTGAGATAGTACGGTTGCATAGAGTACCGGTGTCCATTATTTCAGATCAGGATCCCCAGTTTACGTCGAGATTCTGGAAGGCTTTACATCAGAAGTTAGGCACGAAGTTGAATTTCAGCACGACTTTTCACCCGCAGTCTGATGGACAAACTGAGAGGGTTATCCAAGTGTTGGAAGATATGTTAAGGGGCTATGTTTTGGATTTTCATGGTAGTTGGGAGGAGTACCTACCTTTGGCAGAGTTCGCTTATAACAATAGTTATCAAGCGAGTATTCAGATGGCACCGTATGAGGCACTGTATGGTTGAAAATACCGTACTCCTACTTGTTGGACGGAACTAGGAGAGCGACAGATGTTGGGTCCAGAGTTAGTGGCGGAGACGAAGGATAAGGTTAGATTAATTCGGGCTCGTCTAAAGGATGTGTCGGACAGGCAAAAATCTTACGCTGATCTTAAGCGAAGAGAGGTTGAATATGCAGTGGGTGATAAGGTCTTCTTGAAGGTATCACCTTGAAAGAAGGTGTTGAGGTTTGGCGGAAGGGCAAGCTAAGCCCTAAATTCATCGGACCGTACACAGTGTTAAAACGTGTGGGACCGGTAGCTTACCAGCTTGAGTTGCCAGCGAAATTAAGCCAGATACATGACGTCTTCCATGATTCGATGCTGAGCACTACCGATCAGATCCCTCACACGTTGTGTCGGTTGAGGAAATTGAAGTGAACTCGAACTTGTCTTTCGAGGAGGAGCCGGTACAGATTTTGGATCGAGATGTCAAAGTTACGCAAAGGAAGTCGGTGCCTTTGGTAAAAGTACTATGGCGAAACCATGGTACGGAGGAGGCCACATGGGAACCCGAGGATGTGATGCGTGAAATACCCCAACTCTTGATCCGTAATTTCGAGGTCAAAATTCTTTTTAAGGGGTAGAACAGTAACATCCTAAATTAGGGGTTGTTTGTAATTTAATTATTTTCCCATGTGTGTGCTTGAAGAAATGAATACTATGATTGCTAAGCAAGTTCTAGGGTCTAGAAATAACCCCGAGCTAGGCCTGACTTAGGACTGGAAACTTCTTTTTTTTTAAATGTTTAAAAGGAGGGAGCTAGGTGAGATAGTGGTTAAGAAAAATTCCGAGAGAAGCATGACACAAAGAATTAATTGGCAAAGTGGCTTTCATGTGCCACTTAAGGGCTTAGAGGTGACGATTGGGCAGGTCTTGGGTTCGAATCTTGGGAGTTACAAGGGGGATGTGTTTTATTTTTTTTTGGGTTTTTTGGCGTTAAAGGAAAGGGGGCCAAGTTAGAAGGCTTTAAAAGATTTTTGTGGGTGAGTTTGGGCATGAAAGTCAATTTGGTAAAGTGGCTTGGGGCCTTGGTGAATGCCGCCCAAGCAAGGGGGAGAAAGACTCAAGTTTGAGTCACGGCAATAGCATAGGGGTTTTCTTTATTTTATTTATTTTTTTTGCAAAATGGCGCCATAGAGAGGGAGGTGTTGGACGGCAATTGGGACTTTGGAGGGATAGGGATAAACATCTTTTTTTTTCTATTTTATTTGAAAAAGTGATAAAATTTATCACAAAGGGTGAGAGTTGGCCGAATGAAGGACTCATTAGGGCCATCCACAATCGGTTTTGATAAAGCAAGGAGGTGCCGAAATTCATCAAGTTTCTTTTCTTTTCCTCTTGATTGCTTGGCCAAATTCTCTCTAGTCCACAAGTGCCAAAATTCTTCAAACCCCTATCACCCTTTTCATTATTTCCTTCTTGCTCTCTAGCCGAATCCACTCCCCTCCTTTGCCAAAATCTTTTCTCCTCCATAAGAGCTACTTTGGCCAATAACAAGTGAGCACAAGTTTCTTTTCGAGTTTCTTCTTCAATCGGTTAGTAAGAGGTAAGTGGACATGGCCGAATGATTTTTGTTTGGTTCAGGATATATGGTTATGGCTGAATGGCCTATGATTCATAATAATGTGATTAAAGTCGATTGTAGGGAGGGTTATTGCAGAATTCAGGGAGCTTATTGGGATTTGATTCTTCAAGGTAAGGCATATATAATATTCGGCCAAGGGCTTTGAATATGGATTTCTGTACTAAGTCAAATCTGACATATGGTGTGTAGGATCTCGATTATTCAAGGCACAAGTAGCAATTTCGGGATTTCGATTCGTTTTGGTAAGTAATAGATAGTTTCGGCCAAGGGCCATTTGTTAAAGAATTTACGTATAATGCCGAAACTAATATGTGCCATATTAGGATCTCAACGATTTCAGGAATAAGTGCAGTTTTGGGATTTGGTAGGAGACCAAATCGGCAACCAAGGTGAGTGTTATTTTGAGTACGACATATCCTTCGGGATTATTTGGTTTAGCCGAATAAGGCCTCTTTGGTCACTAACCTTGTTGTTGGTGAATATAGGGTCAAAGGATCTAGCATCGTAGATCGGATCTTTGGGATCTAGGATTTGCGTTAGTAACAGGTGTGTAAAACTCTTTACACACTTTATTAGTAACTTTGCTATATTGTTGCCTTTTTAGTCTTTGTGGTAGTGATTTGCTTGTGGACATGAGCATGGATTCTGGGTAAGTCCCCTCTTACGTGATCTATGATGTATGTTGTGTATGCCATCACATGCTGTTGAATGATATGCTATACATGAATGCATGATATATATGGGATTATGGTATATGATATGTAAGCATGATGATGGTGGGATTAATGAGTGGAGGGGGATATTTTTATGGATCGTCACCGGTGGTTTTGACCACAAGATGGGTTGGCCCCATCGATTAATTGTGACTTGGTCACGGTGGTTTTGACCACACCGTTGATAAATCGTGACTAAGTCCCGGTGGTTTGGTACCACCATGGTTTTGACCACATTATGATAATTGTGACCTATGGTCATCAGTGGTTTTGACCACAAGATGGGTTGGCCCCATTAGTTTAATTGTGACTTTGGTCACCAGTGGTTTTGACCACCAGTGGTTTTGACCACTAGTGGTTTTGACCAGACGGGGTACTTAAAGGAGTACGGATGGTTAGTGGGGTTGCATGTTTGCATGTTATTAATAATTTGTGTATGAGTTGCATTTCCGGTGGGGATTTACACACTGAGTCTTGGTGACTCACCCTTCCCAAATTATTTTGCGAGATGAGTAGATCGCGAGAGATGGAGCCGGAGAGGACTCGGGCGCCATGCTTGTTCCTTAGTTTTGGAAATTTTTTGATTACATTCATGTTTATTTACTTTCTACATTTTTAATTTGGGTTGTAATAAGGCCGCTAATTATTATTTGGATGTTTAATTAGTTGTTTTAATACTATATTACAAAAAGAAATTATAAATGTTAAGTAAATCGGTTAAAAGCAACATTTTCAAATTAAGTAACTTTTACGAGTTTTCAAAGATGTTACCATCGGGTAGCAAAATACACCAAGTCAACTATAACCCTGATGATTTTAAAATTTTACATGATCAAATATTTTCAAAGGGTTTATCAACACAACCATGTTTATAAAAATAATCCCAACTGAGTTTTATCAAACACTGTTTTAATACCTTAGCCATATTTTATCAAGTTTTCACCAGACACTCAAAATGTTTCAAATTGTTTTACTCCGTGACATACCAGATTCGGTCAGAACTCATGGGCCGGGTTTGGGGTGTTACACTTTGACTATAAGTCGATGAGCGCTAAACGCATTTTCCTTCGAACGTCTCAATTTTGGCTTTCACAATTACTACTTCAGCGAGCCGATAAGCGTAGGGCACGAATTGTTTACATCAGATGTACCGATATAAAATTACTTCAATTATAGGTCAATGAGCATCGGGCACACGTGCTGGGCACGATTATTGCTTTGGATTAACCGATAATTGCTGGGCACTATTTGTTTAGTTCGGGACATATCGATGAGGCACTGGGTGCCAAATTATAGTATTAATAGGATCTGTAAATTAGTTTGGATTCGAGCTATGTATTAGTGAGCATCAATATTTAACAAGAAGAATGGTTAGAATCAAATTGTTAATGTAATGCAATATGACAAATTGAGACAATATCGAATAAGGTTGCACACGTTGTTAGCAAAAAAAAAGGTTAATAAGTTCATTAAAATAGATTGGTTAGTTATAATATCACTTTTGGTTGTTTGGGATACATATGTATATTAATGTTTTGGATACACTTTGATATGAAACATAATTTAATTGATCTAAGGAAGAAATAAATCAACTAAGTCCAATTATTTAAATTTCATGCTTTATTGAATAAGTTATAGTAATACTGTTTGAAATTAATACTCACCGAATGGTCTTACTTTCATATGCAGGTTAGGTGTATTTTGAGAATTTTTACTCAGAGTCGTCAGCATCCAATAGACAAATCTTGGACTCAACCAAGTTCATGTATTTTGTTTTGTTTCAAGTTGGCATGTAATTGGTTTTTAGTAAAGTCATTTGGCTATAAATATATTTTTGTGACAAAAAATACTAACTTTTGGTTGCTATTATAATATTATTATTAGTTAATTAAATGGTTTTAATGTGATATACTTAGGTTACAGTATGTTTTAGAATATGGAAGTATTGGGAATTGATTTGGGAGATGATTTGAATATGAATATATTGTAAAATCTAAATTTTTGCAGAGGGTTTTATGTAAAATAAGCAAAAATGATGCCGAATTTTAAAAAAAAAAAACAAATTTACCACTACACTACCATTTCAATAAAGTGAATAATAATTTATGTTGTTTCGGCATTTCAATATGGAATTTTATATTCGAATCCTCTAACTGGGTTGGATATAAAGTGTCACATTTAGTGGTATCAGAGCTATAGGTTTAGTCGATTCTCGGATTAGATCGAGTTAAGAATTGAGTATAAAAGTACATGCCAAAGTTAAGTCAAGTCGGAGTCAGGATTTGGTTGTTGATTATAATTTTTAAATTTTTTTCCTATTGTATAGCTAAAGATGTTTGTAGAAGCCAGAAATGAAGCTAATCATGATTTAAATAGCGGTGGTTCTTCTGATGAGAATTGAAACACCCCAAACCCGGTCTATGCGTAAAGAAGAGATTTGGTTTGTTACATAGATCGAACTATCTTAATAATTTGAGGTAAATCGAAAATTTCAAAATCATTGTTTTACTTATAAGGTTTAATAAAAACCAAAAGAGTATTTTAAAATTGATGAATATGAGAAAACATTAGTTGAAAATATCATTAATACTAAATTGTCAAAATCTTTAAAGTAATTTAATAAGAGTTTCAAATATTTACAATTTTAAATATTTAGATAAAGGAATTTCATATATTTGAAAACCCAAATTATTTTAAGAAAAACAAAATAATTATAAGCCCATATTAATAGTCCAAAACATAATTTAAATCCATCCACACATAAAATCCATAAAATATTTATAGAGGCCTTATTACATCAAACCCATAATAGTAAATTATAGAAAGTCTTTAAAAAAGTTCAAAGTTTAATTAACCCTTATTTGTAGTATGGCCTCCACGAAGTCATCCTCGGCCAAGTCCACGTCAATTTCCATTACGAGATGAAAAATTTGAGGAGTGAGTTACTTAGAACTCGATGTATAACTCACTTACTTATTCATTGGGCGAGATCATCAAATCATAGTTTTGGGCTTGAGCCCATTAGCAGGATTAACAATATAAATAATAACATGCATGCAAAAATGAAGTTCCCAACCCCAAACCTAATTTCCATCCACTACACACCCCCGTACCAACCATCACACCTGTGGGGATCAAGTCAACCCACCCCGCCATCACACCATTCGTAGGCATTAAGCCATTTTATATTTGTGGCAGAGCCACCGAACTAGATTGTGACAAAGTCACCGAACTAGAGGCATTGAGCCATTAATATTTGTGGCAGAGCCACCGAACTAGAGGCAAATAGCCATTTAATTATTTTGTGGCAGAGCCACCGAACTAGATTTTGGCAACAGGCCTTTCTTCTCTTCATCATTAATCCCAACCCATGCAACATGTATGCAAAAATTTGTCAATGTTCATACGATGATTTTATGAAAAGACTTAATTAACATAAGAGTCAATATTTCTAGTTTTTGTTAAGGCCCAAAATTTTAAAATAGCAATTTGCCCATTTAGCAATCTAGTATCTTAAACCCAATTTACGATCTAGCTAAGAGTTTGGCCCATTTAACAATTTATCAGGCTTTTCGGCCCATTTAACAATTCATCAGGCTTTTCGGCCCATTTAACAATTTATCAGGATTTTCGGCCCATTTAACAATTTATCAGGCTTTTCGGCCCATTTAACAATCTAGCAGAGATTTCGGCCCATTTATCAATCTAGCAGAGATTTCGGCCCATTTATCGATCTAGCAGAGATTTCGACCCATTTATCGATCTAGTAGAGATTTCGGCCCATTTTACTAACTAGCATATTTTTCGGCCCATTTTTTTACGAGACATAAAATTTACATAATTAACAACCAACTTTACGAGGGCGTTTTCATAATTTTCACAATTTTAATCGTTTTCATGTATTTTCACCGAGATACCAATTAATACGTATTATACCGATTTAGTCGTCTTTACAATTTTACTCAATACCACGAATGACATCCAACCCGAGAAAAGTGTGAAGTTACACACCTTGATATCGTGAGTACTAAACCTTCCCGCTCTTCAACACCTAAACATAATACGATCTATTAGAACACTATCATTTATCAAAAATATTCTATTGGGATTCGATCCAAATCCTTACCCTTTGATTTTGAATCACTTCTATTTTCGGTTTCCCCTCGTTTATCGATTCGTTGCTCACGAGAATCCACTAACGCTAAAAGGCTCGGAGTACGAACTACTTCAAGTAATTGATTTCCCTCGGTTGATGGTCCGCAACCCTGTGGAAAATCCCGATTCAAAAATGACCCTTCGTTTATAAATAGGGGATTTATGAATCGCCCTCTTTCAAGGCTATGGACGCCTCTTCTACCCTATCTTGAAAGTATCTAAAGATATACGATCATTAGTCCGACAACCAATATTGAAATATGGTTAACGTTTGGTAGGGTTTGAGATTTGACTTACCACTATTTGTCTTCGATCCTCGAGAAACGATTGAGTGGTAGCATCCCTAAAATGAAATCGATTAATACTATACTAATATAATAAATATAAATCCTTAAGGGCAAACTCTTTACCTTGATTCTTGAGATTGATTCCAAAGTTCCAAAATTTCTAAAGATCTCCTTGAGTTTCTACCTTCCAAAGTTTCCCTAATATCCACGTTTGAAATAGGAATTGAGTAAGAATAATTAAGTATGATCAAAAAAAATAAAAGAAATTTTCGACAAAGATTGGGTTAACATTCGGCCATGGATAAAATAAAAGGGAAAAGTTTATTTGAGAATTCCTTTTTGTAAAGAGAAAGAGATGAAAAAGGGTAGAAGAACGTATGGTGCTTATGTTTGGATTCTTTTCAAGAATGAAAGATGAACAAAGAATGGAAATTAGAGACTTGTGTGCAATCGGCAAAGTAAAGGAAAAAGAAGAAAAATAGTTTTCTATGTGATGATGGTTTCGGCACTAGGGGGAAATTTTTAGAGAATTGATACCTAAATGGTCAAAACCCGAATGACCAAAAGAAAAGAGAACCAAAACAAAAAAATTGTTTACCTTCTTCAATAGGCATTCGGCTAAGGGAAGGAAATATGAGAGAGCAAGTTTTGAAAAGAAAAGAAAAATTTTACAAATGACCAAAGAAGAGAATATGCCTAACTAGCCCCTAATTCAACTAAATGTCTTCAAAAATTCGCCACCCCTTGCCCAAAAACGTCCACATACTTGGCTATCAAAGGCCAACCTTTTTGCCACCCTTTCTTTCCATAGCACACTCCCCCTTTCAAGCCATTTGTTCCCCTTACTTTCCTTATCCTAATGGTTTCTTTCCTCATCTTAGATATTTCCTTAATCCTTTTGTCATCATACCAAAAAAAAAGAAGTCAAACTTTCCATGTTTGCTTCTTGGCCGACACTTGATAGATGGAAGCAAAAATAAAATTTTTCAAGTTGCAAGCTAGAAGATTCGAACCTCCTCCCTCATGTATAAGTCATGGCGCCATCACCACTATGCTGTTAACTCCTTTATGCCATCTTTTAGCACTTAAATTAATTTAAGTCTTAAGGTCATTTAAAATTCTTTACTCTAAAGTACACTTAAATAATAATATTTATTCTAACTCCAAGTAACCCGAACTATCATTTAACAACATAATGATACTCAATTATTTAGGATGTTACAATTCTACCCCTTAAAGAAAATTTAGTCCTCGAAATTTACGATTAAAAGGTGAGGATATTCTTTGAATAGCTTCCTCGAGTTCCCATGTAGCTTCCTCCGCTCAAGTGATTATGCCATAAAACTTTGACCAATGGCACGTCTTCTTTCTTAGTACCTTAACATCCGGTCTAAAATTTCCATTTGGTTCTTCTTCAAAAGACAAGTCGCATTTAATTCCACTTCCTCAACGGTACTATATGAGATGGATCCGATCTATAGCGTCTCAGCATGGAAACATGGAAAACATTATGAATTTGACCCAACTCTGGAGGTAATTCAATTTGATAAGCCACTGGGCCAACACGCTTCATCACACGATATGGCCCGATGAACCTAGGGCTTAACTTGCCCTTCTTTCTGAATCTGAAAATTTTCTTCCAAGGTAAGACCTTCAAAAGACCCAATCTCCCATAGCAAACTCGATATCCTTTCGCTTCAGGTCTGCGTACGACTTCTATCTATCTGAGGCTTCCTTTAACCGTGCTCGAATAACTTTTACCTTTTCCTCTGTTTCAAATATCATCTCAGGACCCAACATCTGCCGTTCACTAAATTCAGTCCAACAGGTAGGAGTACGGCACCTACGACCATACAATGCCTCATAGGGTGCCATCGAATGCTAGCGATAGCTATTATTATACTGCGAATTACGCCAATGGTAGAAAATCCTCCCAACTACCTCTGAAGTCGATCACACATCCCCTTAGCATGTCTTCCAATATCTGAATTACTCTTTCTGACTATCCATCAGACTGAGGATGAAAAGCCGTACTGAAATTCAACTTTGTCCCCAAGGCTTCATGCAGAGCTTTCCAAAATCGTGATGTAAATCTAGGATCCATGCGATATAATAGACACGGTATCCCATGCAACCTCACGATTTCGGATACATCTGACTTAGCCAATTTCTACAACGAATAATTAAATGCAACTGGAAGAAAATGAGCGGTCTTAGTCAAACGATCAACTATTACCCATACGGAATTTTTCTTAGTAGGTGTTAAAGGTAACCCACTAACAAAATCCATAGTTATCCGCTCTCATTTCCAAAGAGGAATCTTTATCGGTTGTAACAATCCTGACGGTAATTGATGCTCCGCCTTCACTTGCTGACAAGTCAAACATTTTCCTACAAACTCAAAAATCTCACGCTTCAACCCTGGCCAGCAATACTATTCACGGAGATCTCGATACATCTTATTTCCTCTAGGGTGCATAGCATAAGGGCTACTATGTGCCTCCCGTAGAATCATTTGTCTCAATTCTGCACTCCATTCATATTTATACCAAAATCCTCTATTTCACCCCTTTCAACCTGCTGAAATAAAAATTCCAACCTTTTATCTGATGTCTGCTTTTCCTTGATTTGTTCCAGCCACAGAGGCTTCACCTGAAGTTCTGCTAACAGACTACCATCCTCATACAAACTTAAATGAGCGAACATTGCTCTTAAATCAGATACCACCTTACGACTTAAAGCATCAGCTACCACGTTAGCCTTTCCAGGATGATATTCAATTGAGAAATCATAGTCCTTTAATAATTCCACCCATCTTCTTTGTCTCAAATTCAACTCCTTTTGGGTAAGGAGGTACTTAAGACTCTTGTGATACGTGTATATAATAGACTTCTCCTTTGTAGAGATAGTGCCTCCAAATCTTTAAAGCAAAAACCACATGCACTAACTCCAAATCATGAGTAGGGTAGTTTACTTCGTGCGGTTTCAATTGACGAAGCATAAGCCACCACCTTTCCATTTTGCATCAAGACACAACCCAAACCCGTGTGAGGCGCATCACAATAAGCAGTGGATTCTTTTCCGACCTCAATTTGAATTAAAAGCTGAGCTTCCGTCGAATCTTTTCAATTTCTCGAAACTCTCTGTTGTTTTTCAGTCCAAATATACGGAACTCCCTTCCGCAACAATTTAGTTAGGGGTGCAGCAATCAACGAAAACCCCTCAACAAAGCATCTATAATAACCAGCCAGACCCAAGAAACTCTAAATTTTAGCTACCGACGTTGGTGGTTTCCAATCCAAAGTAGCCTCAATCTTTAGAGGATCCACCCTTATTCCTTCAGCTGATACCACATGACCCAAGAAAGTCACTTCCTTTAGCCAAAATTCGCATTTATTGAATTTGGCATAAAGTTGCTTATCACGAAGTAGTCATGCAATACTATCGCAAAATCGTGTCATGCTCCTTATCATTTCTTGAATAAACCAAAATGTCATCTATGAACACTACCACAAACCGGTCTAAATATGGTTAAAAGACTAGGTTCATCATGTCCATAAATGCGGTGGTGCATTGGTTAATCAAGCGGTATCACTACAAACTCATAATGTCCGTAACGAGTTGAAATGCCGTCTTATAAATATCTACTTCTTTCACCTTATCTTTGGTGATAACCCGATCTCAAATCAATTTTGGAGAAAAGCTGAAGCTCCTTCAATTGATCAAATAGGTCATCAATTCTCGGCAAAGATACCTATTCTTGATCGTCAATTTATTCAATTATGCGTAATCAATGCACATACGCATTGATCCATCCTTCTTTTACGAACAAAGCGGTGCTCCCACGGAGACACACTCGATCATATAAATCCACGATCCAGCAATTCTTGAATTTGAGCTTTAAGCTCGCCAACTCCTTGATGCCATTCTATAAGGAGCAATGAACCTTTGGAGTATTTTGGGCAAAAGCTCAATGCCAAATTCTACTTCCCGATCTGGAGGTATACCAGGAAGCTCTTCGGGAAATACATCTGGAAATTTCTTCACCGTTCTCACATCATCCACAGATATCTCCTTGGCATCCAAAGCAGAAATAAAGGCTAGGAATGCTCCATACCCTTTTCGCACCAACTTTTCTGCCTTCAACGCCGATACCACGTTCGCCAAGTAGTTCTTCGTTCACCAATCATTATGACTTCTTTATCATCCAAGCTTCTTATTGACATCCGTTTCTCAGCACAATCCAAATGCGCCCGATGTTTAACTAACCAATCCATGCCCAGAATGAGGTCGAACTCGTCGAAAGGCAATTCCATCAAATTTGCCAAAAATACTTCTTCTTGAATTTTTAAGGGCACATCTCTAAACAGTTTATTTACAATTATCGATCGTCTAAAGGACTAATTCTTCATCATCTCACTATCGGTAATTTGATTTTAGATTTAGGTTTCGGATATGGCGCTAGAAACATACGACTGGGTAGAACCAATATCTATTAAGGCAATAATAGGTACATCGAATATGAAGAACGTACCAGTTATTACATCAGATGCATTGCCATCCTCACGACGTCTAACTGCATAGACCAGTCCTGGCTGTCTTGCATCAACATTTCCTCTGGGACCATTGCCTCGACCCGGTGCACCTTGACCACGTCCAGCCCCATTACCACCACGACCTGGTCCACGACCTCTCGGTGGCTGCTGAGTACCTCTGGCCAACTGTGCATAATTATTACGAACTTCCTGAGTCGTATCCATACGTCGAGGGCAGTTTCTATACTAGTGATCCATTGAACCGCAATTGTAACAAGTGCCCGTTTTCCTCCAGCACTCTCCAGAATGCCTTTTCCCATATTTAGCACAATCTCGACCTCAATTATTAGTTACAGGTGCTCTACCTTGGGCTAATTCATCATTCCGAGGCCTCTTCTAAAATCTCTTTGAAGAACCTGACTGCTGTGTCTCTCTCTTGTTTCTCAATCTTTCTCGATTCTGACGTTCTGAGTTCTTAGCCTCTTCGACTATCTTGGCCTTCTCCACAAGCGTGGCAAAAGTTCTAACTTGTTGTGGAGCAATCAGAACCCTCAACTCATCATTTAGCCCATCCTCGAAATGCACACAACGTTCGTGATCTGTTGACACTATTGTCTGAGCATATCGACTCAAGCGTAGAAACTTCGACCTCATCTGCGCCATCGACTTACTCCCTTGGACAAGATTTAGAAATTCCTTCCTTCGGGCGTCTACATAACTCTTTCCAATATATTTCCCTTGGAAGGCAGCTTTAAAGAATTCCCAAGTAATCAGTGCAGCTTTGGTGCCTTCTCAAACAGTAAGCCACCACTGATACGCCTCGTCTCTTAACAAAGACACAGCTCCTTTCAGTTTCTGCTCAACAGTGCATTCCATATCATCCATAATCCGCTCCCACGACTTTGAGCCAATATTCACCACATTCGGGCTACACCGAAAACTCCTCTAAAAACTTCTGCATTATTTGACTTGAGTCATTCCGAAATTGACCCACGAGTTGTTGGCCCAATTCTAGTTCCAGTGACCCTTTCTAGGACTCACAGCATTGCTTGTGTCAAGGCATTATCTTCTTCCATATGATCGCGTGATCCCGTCCCACTCTCAAATGATGCAGGTGCATCCATTTCCGACATATGATTTGGTGCTTCAGTTGCACCTCTAACACCTCGTCCTCTTCCACGGCCACGTCTACCGCGTCCACGACCACGTCCTCTAGTGCTCATGATGACTAATTTGATTTAATCTGATTACAAGTTTTATGAATTAGAAAATTTGTTTCAGTGTTTATTAACGATGTTTTATGAGATTTGAGAGATAAAGTTGTTTTTCGCAACACATCCTATAGTCTCAATCTCTACGAACTTTAACATCTAAAACTAGAAGTTCTAGAGTGTTCCTATGATCATATCATCATCATCATAATAATCATTTAACAATGAATACTTACTTGACTTGGTGCCAGATGCTTGTGGTGCCATACTGATCTTTTAAAACATAATTGAATGATTTCATACAAAAATTATTTGTGAACCCAACCACAGCTGAGTTTTTGAAACTGGCTCTGATACCATTAAATGAAACACCCCAAACCTGGTCTATGCGTAAAGAAGAGATTTGGTTTGTTACATAGATCGAACTATCTTAATAATTTGAGGTAAATCAAAAATTTCAAAATCATCATTTTACTTATAAGGTTTAATAAAAACCAAAAGAGTATTTTAAAATTGATGAATATAAGAAAACATTAGTTGAAAATATCATTAATACTAAATTGTCAAAATCTTTAAAGTAATTTGATAAGAGTTTCAAATATTTACAATTTTAAATATTTAGATAAAGGAATTTCATATATTTGAAAACCCAAATTATTTTAAGAAAAACAAAATAATTATAAGCCCATATTAATAGTCCAAAACATAATTTAAATCCATCCACATAAAATCCATAAAATATTTATAGAGGCCTTATTACATCAAACCCATAATAGTAAATTATAGAAAGTCTTTAATAAAAGTTCAAAGTTTAATTAACCCTTATTTGTAGTATGGCCTCCACGAAGTCATCCTCGGCCCAAGTCCACGTCAATTTCCATTGCTCGAGATGAAAAATTTGAGGGAGTGAGTTACTTAGAACTCATTGTATAACTCACTTACTTATTCATCGGGCGGATCATCAAATCATAGATTTGGGCTTGAGCCCCTTAGCAGGATTAACAATATAAATAATAACATGCATGCAAAAATGAAGTTCCCAACCCCAAACCTAATTTCCATCCACTACACACCCCCGTACCAACCATCACACCTGTGGGGATCAAGTCAACCCACCCCGCCATCACACCATTCGTACCGAACTAGATTGTGACAAAGTCACCGAACTAGAGGCATTGAGCCATTAATATTTGTGGCAGAGCCACTGAACTAGAGGTAAATAGCCATTTAATTATTTTGTGGCAGAGCCACCGAACTAGATTTTGGCAACAGGCCTTTCTTCTCTTCATCATTAATCCCAACCCATGCAACATGTATGCAAAAATTTGTCAATGTTCATCGATGATTTTATGAAAAGACTTAATTAACATAAGAGTCAATATTTCTAGTTTTTATTAAGGCCCAAAATTTTAAAATAGCAATTTGCCCATTTAGCAATCTAGTATCTTAAACCCAATTTACGATCTAGCTAAGAGTTTGGCCCATTTAACAATTTATCAGGCTTTTTGGCCCATTTAACAATTCGTCAGGCTTTTCGCCCATTTAACAATTTATCAGGCTTTTCGGCCCATTTAACAATTTATCAGGCTTTTCGGCCCATTTAACAATCTAGCAGATATTTCGACCCATTTATCGATCTAGCAAAGATTTCGACCCATTTATCGATCTAGCAGAGATTTCGGCCCATTTATCGATCTAGTAGAGATTTCGGCCCATTTATCGATCTAGTAGAGGTTTCGGCCCATTTTACTAACTAGCATATTTTTCGGCCCATTTTTTACGAGACATAAAATTTACATAATTAACAACTAACTTTACGAGGGCATTTTCGTAATTTTCACAATTTTAATCGTTTTCATGTATTTTCACCGAGATATCAATTAATACGTATTATACCGACTTCGTCGTCTTTAAGATTTTACTCAATACCACGAATGACATCCAACCCGAGAAAAGTGTGAAGTTACACACCTTGATATCGTGAGTAGTAAACCTTCCCGCTCTTCAACACCTAAACATAATACGATCTATTAGAACACTATCATTTATCAAAAATATTCTATTGGGATTCGATCCAAATCCTTACCCCTTTGATTTTGAATCACTTCTATTTTCGGTTTCTCCTCGTTAATCGATTCGTTGCTCACTGAGAATCCACGAACGTACGAAGGCTCAGGAGTACGAACTACTTCAAGTAATTGATTTCCCTCGGTTGATGGTCCGCAACCCGGTGGAAAATCTCGGATTCCCGAAATAGCCCTTCATTTATAAATAGGGGGATTTGCGGAACCGCCCCTCTTTCGAAGGCTATGGACTGCCCTCTTCTGCCCTATCTTGAAAGTATCTAAAGATATACGATCATTAGTCCGATAACCAATATTGAAATATGGTTAACGTTTGGTAGGGTTTGAGATTTGACATACCACTATTTGTCTTCGATCCTCGAGAAATGATCGAGTGGTAGCGTCCCTAAAACGAAATCGATTAATACTATACTAATATAATAAATATAAATCCTTAAGGGAAAACTCTTTACCTTGATTCTTGAGATTGATTCCAAAGTTCCAAAATTTCTAAAGATCTCCTTGAGTTTCTACCTTCCAAAGTTTCCCTAATATCCACGATTGAAATAGGAATTGAGTAAGAATAATTCGGTATGATCAAAGAAAATAAAAGAAATTTTCGACAAAGATTGGGTTAACATTCGGCCATGGATAAAATAAAAGGGAAAAGTTTATTTGAGAATTCCTTTTTGTAAAGAGAAAGAGATGAAAAAGGGTAGAAGAACATATGGTGCTTATGTTTGGATTCTTTTCAAGAACAAAAGATGAACAAAGAATGGAAATTAGAGACTTGTGTGCAATCGGCAAAGTGAAGGAAAAAGAAGAAAAATAGTTTTCTATGTGATGATGGTTTCAGCACTAGGGGGAAATTTTTAGAGAATTGATACCTAAATGGTCAAAACCCGAATGACCAAAAGAAAAGAGAACCAAAACAAAAAATTGTTTACCTTCTTCAATAGGCATTCGGCTAAGGGAAGGAAATATGAGAGAAACAAGTTTTGAAAAGAAAAGAAAAATTTTACAAATGACCAAAGAAGAGAATAAGCTTAACTAGACCCCTAATTCAACTAAATGTCTTCAAAAAATTCGGCCAGCCCCTTGCCCAAAAACCGTCCACATACTTGGCTATCAAAGGCCAACCTTTTTGCCACCCTTTCTTTCCATAGCACACTCCCCCTTTCAAGCCATTTGTTCCCCTTACTTTCCTTATCCTAATGATTTCTTTCCTCATCTTAGATATTTTCTTAATCCTTTAGCCATCATACCAAAAATAAAGTAGTCAAACTTTCCATGCTTGCTTCGTGGCCGACACTTGATAGATGGAAGCAAAAAATAAAATTTTTCAAGTTGCAAGCTAGAAGATTCGGACCTCCTCCCTCATGTATAAGTCAAGGTGCCATTACCACTATGCTATTAACTCCTTTATGCCATCTTTTAGCACTTAAATTAATTTAAGTCTTAAGGTCATTTAAAATTCTTTACTCTAAAGTACACTTAAATAATAATATTTATTCTAACTCCAAGTAACCCGAACTATCATTTAACAACATAATGATACTCAATTATTTAGGATGTTACAAGAATGAAAGTAGAATTGGGTTAGAAACACCTGTTATGGACTTAGCTGGTGCTCAACAACTTACAGATGCTAAACCTAGACCCGAGGGTCATAGTGATGAAAACTTGCTCCGTGTTATAGCAGAAGCTTTTTGACTAGTAGCTAGAGCTACTCCTACAGCTTTTCTAGTGCCAGTAACTCGACAAGCACCGATAAATAAATTGAAAAAATATGGTGCGGCAGAATTTATGGGTTTAAAAGGATCGATCCATCATCAGCTGAAGCTTGCTTGGAATCAAGAAATCGAGTATTGCAATAGCTCGAGTGTACTCCATGGGAATGAGTGACATGTGTTGTCTCTCTCTTAAAAGAAGAGGCGTATCTATGGTGGCAGACAGTTACCCACCATGTATCAGCAGATTGGAATGAATAGGAATTTTTTCAATCTGAATTTCAAAAGAAATACATTGGCGAATTATATTTGGAAGACCAGAAACATAAGTTCTTAACATTGAAGTAGGGTGAGATGTCTATGATGGATTATGAGCGTGAGTTTCTTTGACTCAGTAAATATACCTCGGAGCTTTTGCCAATAGAAGAAGAGAGTTGTAAGCGGTTCATTCGAGGATTGCAAGATGAACTCAGAGTTTAGTTGGTTTCTTAAAAAATTAAAGAGTTTGTTGACTTGACTGAATGAGCTAAAGTGGTAGAAAGCCTTGGGTCTTGATAGGAAATCTGAATTCTTTCAAGCTATTGGGAAATGAGTGGGGACTTCTATTTCGTATCAGACATCTTAGAGAGCTAAAGAAACTCGTGAATCTGGGAGAACGACATCGAGATTTTCTAAACTTAACAGAGCTTGGGATCTTCAATCATCGGTATCAGCGGGTAGCATGAGAGGTCCTGCAAGAGATTCTAATATTCCAACATGTGTTTATTGTGGGAAAAAGCACCGAAGTGAATGCTGGAAGTTGACAAAAGCTTGTTTTCATTGTGGATCTTTGGAACATTTTGCTCGAGATTGTCCGAAGAACAAAAATACTTCTCCATTTATAGCTCAGAGGTCCACTCCTTCTGCTAGGGGCCGACGAAATCCTCATAGTGGTTCTATTTCATGAAGGATTCAGAGGAAAGATACAGGCTCTACTACTCAGTAATTAAAGGCTAGAGCTCCAGCATGGGCCTATGTTGTGCGAACCCGTGAAGAGGGTGATGCTACTGATGTCATAGCAGGTATATTTCTTTTATGTTCAATACCTCTATATACCCTGATTGATTCTGGTTCATCTCACTCCTATATAAATGCTAGTTTTGTGAAAAGGAACAATTTAAAGTTGAAAATGTCAAGTATTGTAATGGTGGTAATGAGTCCTTTAGGACAAACCATATTAGTTGATCAAGTTTATAAGCGATGTCCATTGGAAATCCAAAACATATTCTTCCCTGTTAATTTATTAATCATGCCATTTGATAATTTCAATATGATTTTGGGTATGGGCTGGTTGATAGAATATGGTGTAATTTTGGATTGTCATGGGAAGAAATTTTTAATCCAAGGTACAGATGGAGAGATAAGAAGTGTAACAACTCAATTTAGAGGCTAGATGGAATAGTTGTTTTGAAACCACTAATTCGAGTTAGAGAAATTTATTTTAATATTATTTTATGTGCTATAGCATGATTATATGAGTGCATGAAAATTTTGGAGCATTAATTTTAGTGATTTCATGCTTAATTTTGAAAAAGAACTAAAATATCTATAGAATATTAAATTAGAGGTCCTTAATGTGCAATTAGTCCCTTAGAAAGTGTTGGTTGGCCATAGGGGACAAGAAAATACAAATTGGTCAAAGTTGGTGGAATTAGGTGACTAAATTGATGAAATAAGATAAAATAAAGAGAAAATGGTATCATCCTTTTTCATTTTTCTCTACCACCTAAAATATTAGAAAGATAGGGGTTTTGAGGGCTCTAAAATTTCAGCAACTCTTCATCCTTGCAAGTAAGTCATCTTGATGGTCATTTTTGTTGATTTTTGTGTTTTTGGAACCCTTGTAGCTTAAGCTAGCTAATGAGGGGACTATTTTGCAAAATGGTTGAGAGCCTAGAGTTTTTCCATGAGAATATTAGTGTTGTGTGCTAAATTTTTATGGAAGAAAATGGATCTTGGTTGTTAAATAAACAACTTTTGTGAGAGGAGTTTCCATGAAAACACCTAAAATGGACCTTTTTGTAAAGATTGAAAGTAGGTAGTAAATGTGTAAAATAATTGGATTTGTGAGTTTCTATAAGCTTAAAATAGATTTTTCTAGGCTTGGTTAATCAGAAAATTTGATAAAAAATGATTTATGAGCCTAGGGGCAAAATTGTTATTTTGTGAAAGTCTAGGGGCAAAATGATAATTTTGCCAAAGTAGGAATTTTGAAATGTCTTGATTAATGTGGTAATTAAATGAGTGAATTTTATCATTATAGATTAAGAAAAACGGAGTCCGGACCTAGACCGGGGGAAACCAAGCTAGTAGACTGATTCAATTTAGTTGCTCACTTTTTGTATACCGAGGTAAGTTGTATGTAAATAATACAACGTTGTTGTATTTATGCATTATACACTTGATAATTGTATAATTTTTTTGTTGTTTCTATGAATATGTATGATGAAAGTTAATGTGATGTATTCCTGGTTGAACCTTAGGAATGGAGTGGATATTCAAGCCATGACATTTGAGCGATTTGTGAGCCAGTGTAAGACCATGTCTTGGACATGGCATCGGCGATGTTACATGTGCTAGTGTAAGACCATGTCTGGGACATGGCATCAACATTGATATGTGTGCTAGTGTAAGACCATGTCTGGGACATGGCATCGGCCATGTTATGAGAGCACGTGTAAGACCATGTCTGGAACATGGCATCGGCATTGAGATAAGAGCTAGTGTAAGACAATGTTTGGGACATGGCATCGGCCATGTTATGAGAGCCAGTGTAAGACCATGTCTGGGACATGACATTGGCATTGAGATGAGAGCTAGTGTAAGACCATGTCTAGGATATGGCATCGGCCTCGATATGTGAGCCAGTGTAAGACCATGTCTAGGACATGGCATCGGCATCGTATTCTCTTATGTGAGGTGTGTTGGGTATCCTTTGGTATTCCAAATGGTTCAACAGGAAATTTAAATTCTTTGTGAAAATTGAGTAAAGTTACGACTATGTTGTAAGTGATACAGGTACCTACATGATATTTATGAGAAATGTGCTCGAATTATGTTGTATGATTAGTAAGGGGAAATTGAGTAAGTTATGCCTTTATTCTTTCGAGAATGATGTGCAAGTTTATGATATGCTATGAGTATGATAATGCTTGGTAATTGTTGTTAATTATTTACCTATGACTTACTAAGCTTTGGGCTTAGTCCCTTTCCTTTCCATTTTCTTATAGTGTCGCCAAACTAGCTCGGGGATCAAAGGGAGTAGGAGGCTCGATCACACTATCAATCAGAACTTTTGGTATAGTTAGATTTATCATTTTGAGTATGACATGGACAGGGACTTAGTCTTTTCAAGTGTCATATTAATTTGGCCAAATGTGTTGGCTTGTCATGAAGATGAATTCATTTTGTATAAGGCCATAAATGATGGTTAATACTTGTTATTGATAAATGAAAATGATGATGCTTTTCATGAATGTGCAAATTGCATGGTTGAGTATTTGGTACATTAATGCATGAATGACTAGGTTATTTGGTATGGCTTATTTTGGTGCAAGTAAGGGTGGCAAAAAGGGCTTGGTAAATAGCCTTGTTATTGTCCACACGGGTAAACACACGGGCGTATGTCTAAGCTATATGTGACACACAGTCTACCCCATAGGCGTATAGTTAGGCCGTGTGCCCCTCTACACCCTAAGTTGGCAAAATAGAATGTTCAGTAGTAACCACACGGGCTAAGACACGCCGTGTGTCTTAACCATTTGGAAAACATGGCCATAGGACATGGGCATGTACCCAGGCCGTGTGAAGTCTGCACCTGAATTTAGGAACTTAATTAGCCACATGGACTAAGGACACGGGCGTGTCCCTTGGCCATGTGACCTTATTAGGTTGATGATGTCATAAACAGAATGTTAAGGTTTTTACACATGGACTAAGACACGGGCGTGTCATGGCCGTGTGAGGGACACGGCCCATGGACATGTGCGTGTGTCAGGCCGTATGAAAACCCCTATAGATTTGAAATGAGGTAATAAATCCACACGAGATTAGGACATGAGTGTTCCCCTATATGCTTAGGCCGTGTGAATCAAACGATCTGACAACATGGCCATGTTATCAAGTCATACGGGTGTGTGCCCCTATTTTTAATAACATTTTCCAAGATTTTCCAAAGAACTCAATTTGATCTCAAAACATTTCTAAGATGTGTTTTGGGCCTCGTAGGCCTATATTAAGGATGTTAAGAGGAAGTTTGAAAAGTTTTAATTTGAACGGTCTTTTATAATTTGGAATTGTGTCTATGCATATGTTTAAGTTAGGTAACGCCTCACCCCCTGTCTCGGCATTGGATATGGGTAAGGGGTGTTACAGGAAGTAAATGGTATTAGATCGAACGGTTCAACTCGTATCCTTTATTCAGTTTAAGCTAATAACCTCATGAATCAAGGTTGTGAAGCTTTCCTAGTCTATGACATTAATTCAAATGTGGAGGAGGGGCAGATAAGAAGAATTCTAACGGTATGCGAGTTTTCTAATGTATTTCTGAAAGAATTACTGGGACTACCACCTGATCGAGAAGTTGAGTTTTTGATTGAAGTTTTTCTTGGTACAACCCTTGTATCAATAGCTCCATATCGAATGACATTGACAGAATTAAAGAAGCTGAAAATTCAATTGCAAGATTTGTTGGATCATGGATTTATACACCCTAGTATCTCGCCTTGGGGAGGTCCAGTTTTGTTTGTTAAGAAGAAAGATGGATCCATGTGGCTTTGTATTGGTTATCATTAACTAAGTAAGTTGACGATCAAAATCTGATATCCTTTACCATGCATCGATAATTTGTTTGATCATTTGAATGGATCCTCGGTCTTTCCTAAAATTTACTTGAGATCGAGGTACTACCAGTTAAAGGTGAAGGATAGTGATGTACCAAAAATAGCGTTTCTATATACATATAAAAAACTATTCATATAATACTCATATTGTCCCTTATATGGGCCCTCGAGGCTTAAAATACACTTTAGAAGTGAGTCAGGACTAAAACTTGACACTCATGAAATTTTTCGCGAAATGTCAAAATTTTCCTTAGAAACAAGGACACACGCCTATGTGGCCAAGAGGTGTGGCTCACACGGCCTGAAGACACGCCCATGTCTTAAGTCATGTGGGCATTCAATGTGAGGCACGGCCGTGTTCTAGCCGGTGTCCTTACCCGTGTAACACTCTGACTTGTGTCATATGGCCAACCACACGCTCGTGTGCTAAGCCATGTGTAATATCCGGGGTTCGAGGGTTGTGCATATTTTAATTTGTATCTGTGTGTTATTATGCTCTGCATGATGTTTGGAAGTGTTTGGGGGTTTTCGGGAAACCTTGGACTTGGGTAGAAGTCATAGGAAAATTTTTGTTTTAAGCTAAGCAAAGGGGATCTAGGAGAGCTAGGCTTTAAAAGAAATTATGTGTGGAACATGAAATAAGAAAGGGAGCAGAGGAGTGGCAAGTAACACCTAGGAGCAAGGGAAGAGGGTGGCGTCACATGGAGTGTCAAGGGGGAGGAGGTTTGAGCTGCGATGGTAGCATTTTGAGATGCTTTTTGCGTCAAGGAGGAGGGGGAGTTGGATGGCATATGGACTCTGGAAAGGATGAGGTATAGATCGGGTTGGAGAGCTTGAAGATGGGGCTAAGTGGGAGGGGAACAAGGGATAAGGGAGAGAGAGAAGCAGTGGCTGAATGAAGGACTCTAAGGGGGAGAGTTGGTCGGCAGTGGGGCTATTAGTGATGGCATTTTCGGTCAAGTAGGTAGGAGGAAGTAGCAGAATTTTGTTAAAGGGTTTGTGTGCCTTTCTCTTGCCGAAATTCAGCCCTTCTTTTCTAAGCTTTTTACTATTTTCTTTCCAATACACCAACCACACCAAAAATGCCTCTCCTCTTCACTTGTTCACCTTGGCCAAAACTTCAAGAGACCTTTAAGGTCACTCTCTTCTCCATTTTTCTTCTTCACTTCACTCGTCCCTAGACTGAAATCTCTCTCAATCCCCTATTGCCGCAACAACTCTTCAAGTTTTACATTCTCCCTTTTCATCCTTTAGTCAAAACCGATTGCATCTCTACCCCCTGCCGATTTATTCACTAGATCAAAAGCCTATTATCTTTCTCATTTAAACCGATTTCTTTACTTCAGGTGTTTGTTACCGATTTCTTGGAGTTTAGTGACCATTTGCGTTTTGGTCATTATTTTTCGATAAGAATCTCTTCTCGGTTGATTTCTTTTCCTTATTTTTCCTCTGACTATTGAAAAGCAAAACTCTAATCTCTTCTGTTCTCTGTGGCCGAATCTACTAGAGTTTGTAGAGGGGGAGGTGTCGACGCTCATCTGCCATCAAACTTCCAATCGGTTTCGAGTATTGTGGTAAGAGGGTTCTTTCTAGATGAGTCTCAACTATTTCCAGTAAGATATCAAATCGGGAAGACTAACTTCATTTTCTCTGTTATGGTGAACCCATGAAAAGTGATATCGGGATTTCTATAGGCTAACGTTAAAGGAGTGGAGATCTTTTGGGATTTGAGTGATCAAGGTAAGTAGGGAATGTCATTAGGCCGAAGGCCATTTCATGTGCTCTTTTGGGTTGAGCCAAATCTAACATAAGGTTGTGTAGGGGGGATTTCGGCAAGTTCAGGTGCAAATCGTTTAGGCTTTGGGTTTCGGGATCTAGTCGACTGTGCCAAAAAGGTGTGTGATTATTACGCAATTTCCCGAGTATGTATAAAATATTGTATGTGTTATAAGTGTGATGATTAGTGCAGTGGCAATAATGAGATGGATACCCTTAGTGGGTATGTCGATAATCAGGTCAGTGTTAAATGCCGATAAAATTGTGGATGATTGCTATATATATATATATATATATATGTGTGTTGATTGATATACTCATGCATTAATGCATCACATCACGATCGTATGTTGCATAAGCATTGGGCGGGATTTGTAAATATAAAAGAAGGACAGGGTGTACATTTATGTACGTGGTTTAGTGATGGCTACGAGCCTCACATGGATTGATGATCGGCTCAGTGCCTCATCATGGTTGGTATCGGCTTTGTGCCATATCGTGGTTGGTGATGGCTATGTACCTCATCGTGGATTGACGCTGACTACGGTCACGTTGTGGATTATATTGTGACTTGATCATGTGGGCCAGTGGCTTGACCACTTCGTGGATGGCATGACTTGCCGAATTGGTGTGTAGAGGCCGGAAGGTCGATTTAGTAATCCCCTGGTGTATGGTGGTTGGATACGGGGGTGTGTAGAGGATGGACCCTAGGTTGGGTTGGGTGCATTTTGCATTATTCTCTGCTATGTGGATTGGTGTGGTTTTGGGCCAAGCCCATATGTGGAAATCTGTGGACTAATTACACACTGAGTCTGTTGACTCACCCAAATTTTTACCAAACAATGCAGGTGATTCGTGATGTTGGACCGGGCTTGGATGGGGTTCGAGCTGGCCATACAGACGCAGTTTACATATTCAGAGACATTGTTTTTTTTTTTAAAATTCAGTTTATTTGGGATGTTTTGATGTAATAAGGCCATTTAACTAGTTTGGGTTTTCATTGTGGTTTATGTTAGAACTAGACATAGTTTAGTAGTTGTAAACAAAATTTCAAATTATGACACTTTTATCACTTGAAAACTTATTTAAGGTTTTTCAAACTAAATGTACTTACTTGGATTTTCTTAAGAATTCCAAAAGGACCCGTTTTCAGTTAACCTAGAACTTCAAATTGTTTTTCCAATGAATGGTTTCATGTAAAATTAAAAGTTTTATCATCATTTAGCCATTTTTCAACCTAAGGTTTTCTCGTAGCATTCCGAATTCGGCCGTAGTGTTTTGGGCCTGGTTTGGGGTGTTTCACCATGTGTAAAAACCTGGGCATTTTGTTTTGAAACTTCAAGGTGCAGGGGACATACGACTAGATCACATGCCCATATTCTAGGCTGTGTGTCACACACGTCTGAGACACACGCCCATGTCTCTACCCATGTGGATTTAAATAGGCTATTTTAAGGCCACTTTTCTCACCCTTTTTGATATCAACCTATAGACAGTAATTCAATATACCAAATAGCCCCAATCAAGCAATAAACACAAGCCAAAAATCATGTTTTAAGCATAATAAGCTATCACAAAATTCAATTGACTAAATTTTCCAAACTAACTTCATTCATTGATTTACCAAAACCTACTCCTAACTACACACACACACACACACACACACACACACACACACACACACACACACACATATATATAATCGTCATTCATAATTATATTTCAAGTTTAGCCTTTTTCAATCCATCCCTATACATGCCATATAAACCATAAAATGTAGAACAAAATCTACCAGAGTAATCTAGATAGTGTGACCCGAAGTGTTGATCCGATCCTCCGAACTTCTTAAAAATCTACAAAGAATATTAAACAACACAAGTAAGCTTAATGAAGCTTAGTAAGTTCGTTGGCTTAAAACATAAATCTTACCAAACACACTATAACAATTCATTTAAGTAAATCATTAATTACACATTTCCTGCCAACCACAACTTTGATCGATGAATTCACTTATTTGAGCTCAATATCAACAATAACCTAAATTCTTCCACATTAATTCCATATAGCACTTGCCATTTATTGTTAATCAAAAAATGACTTACGGATTTGAGTACATCATAAACAAAAGCCCAAAGGCTGCATGGAAGCACATAAGTGCTAAATGAAACCCATAAGGGTTGAACGGAAGCTCATAAGAGCTAAACGGAAACCCATGAGGGTTAAGCTGAAGCTCGAAAGAGTTAAACTGAAACCCATAAGGGTTATACTGAAGTTCAAAGAGCTAAACGGAAACCCATTATGGTTAAACGGAAACTCATATGAGTTAACTAAAGCTCATGAAAGCTAAACTGAAAGCAAATGCAGAAGTTCACAACAAATGCTGAACCTCAGTTTACTTGGGTAATTTTGTCGTCAATTCTTATCTTGCATTGAACAACTATACTCAATCCCTCGTTCGGATTACTTTGTACTTTCAGTTCATTTCTCATAACCTTAGCAATAATTTTATTTTTATCAATAAACATAAATAATAATCATCAATTAAATATGTAAACATTAAAATCTAACCATATGAACTTACCTGGGCTAAATTGTAGAATTTGTAGTAATTCGGGGACTACTGAGCTAATTTTCTTTTTCCACGATTTTCTCCAGGCTCTTGATCTATAATATAAAATTATTCATTTATCAGCATCTAACTCAATTCTAATTCACTTCAAAATGTATGCCCTTCAATTTTCAATACACATTTTCCCTAATCTTATAGTTTTTACAATTTAGTCCCTCATCAATTTACCCATCAATTAAGCTATTTTTCTTAATTAATGCTTTATCTAATTATTTTAGGTTACCATACAACCTTTTATATTCAGAATTTCAGCACCAAACCCTAATTCTTAACCTTTTCACAATTTGGTCCTAATATCAATATCTATCAAAATTACTTAATAAAATCATTATATAAAAAAAATTAAAGCTTATATTCCATGATAAATCATCATAAAAATCCAGCACTCATCAATGGTGACTTTCAAAATTACCCATAGAATCAAAAACTAATGAAATAAGTAGTTGGACCTAATTGTAAAGTCTCAAAAACACAAAATTTCAAGAGAAGAGCAACAATTGAACTTACATGAATTAAAATAAATAAAACTAGCTTAAAACCTTCTCCTATGGAATTTTTTGGCTGAAGAAAGGTGAAGAAATGTCTAGAGATTCAATTTAGTCCAATTTTAACTAATTAATTTTATTTCTTTTCAAATTTTGCCCCTTGTTCACACTAATCCTTTGATTTTTTTTTTCTTCTTGTACCGTCAAAGCCTTTCACTTTGGGCTAATTTTCCCTTTTAGTCCTCCTTATTAAACACTTAAGTTATTTAATCACTTTAGCAAATTTTGCACCTTTTTCAATTTAGTCCCTTTTAATTAATTAACCATCAAAACGTTAAAATTTTCTAACAAAATTTTAATACTAACTCAATGACACTCTGTAAATATTTCTAAAAATATTTACGGCTCGGTTTATAAATTTGAGGTCTCAATACCTCATTTTCAAAACCACTTTTCTTAATAAATTCTTCTAAAACACAAACCACCAAATCAAAAATCTTTCTAAAATCACACTTGACTTATAAATAATAATTAATAAAATTTTCAAACTCACTTGTCAGGTTTAGTGATCTCAAATCACTATTTCCAACACCACTAAAAATTGGGTTGTTACAATTTTGTACGCGGTACGGTCACTATGAGTTTCTGGTAATGCCATTTGGAATGACGAATGCTCCTACGACATTCATGGATCTCATGAATCATATAGTCCAGCCTTATCTAGATCAATTTTTGGTAGTATTTATTTATGATATTCTAGTATATTCAAAATCAGAGATAGAACACGATAAGCATCACAAAATTTTATTACAAGTATTACGAGAGAAACAACTGTAGGAAAAGCTCAATAAATGTGAATTCTAGTTGTCTGAAGTGTTTTTTCTAGGGCATGTGATTTTAGCTAAAGGAATTTGAGTTGACCTGAAAAATATTGAAGCTATTCTTCAGTGGAAGGCATCAAAGAATGTGTTAGAGATCAGGAGTTTCCTTGGTCTAGCCGGCTATTATAGAAGATTTGTAAATAGATTTTCCAAGATAGCGATGTCGATGACAAAATTTTTACAGAAGAATATAACATTTGTTTAGGCAGAACAATGTCAAGAAAGTTTTGAGAAATTGAAAGTGATGTTAACTGAAGCTCTAATTTTAACCCTACCTGAATCGGGCAAGGAATTTGTGGTTTATAGTGACGGCTCATTGAATAGGTTAGGTTGTGTATTGATGTAGGATGGTAAAGTGATTACGTATGCAACTCGACAACAGAAACTGCATGAACGCAATCACCCGACGCATGATTTAGAGCTTGATGTGGTGGTTTTTGCTCTAAAGATATGGAGACACTATCTCTATGGTGAGAAATCTACACTAACCATAAAAGTCTTAAATATCTCCTATCTCAAAGGGAATTGAACTTGAGACAACGTCACTGGATTGAGTTGTTAAAGGATTATGATTACGTGATTTATTATCATATGGGGAAAGCAAATGTTGTAGCTGATGCGCTAAGTAGAAAGACATCGATTGAATTACGAACAATGTTTGATCAGCTCAGAATTGGTGATGATGGTAGCCTAATAGCTGAATTACAAGTTAAACCCGTGTTGCTCGATGAAATCAAGGAGGAACAGTTGATTGATATGAAATTTTCTGAGAAATTGAAGCTTGACTGTCAGGGTGATAATGAGAATTTTAGCTTTGATACTAATGGTTTTCTTCAGTTTCGTAATCACATTTGCGTTCCTAATAATGTAGAGTTGAAGGAGTTGATTTTACGTGAAGCTCACGATGGCCTTTTGTTATGCATCTTGGTGGTGCAAAAATGTATCATGATCTACGAGAATTATACTGGTGGCCAGGAATGAAAAGGGAGATTGTCAAACATGTTGCCAAGTTTTTGACTTGTCAATGGGTAAAATTCAAACATCAGGTTCCCACTGGATTACTTCAGCCTATCTCGAATCCTAAGTGGAAGTAGGAGCGGGTTACAATGGATCTTGTGACTGGTTTACCACCTTGATAAACCATAATTTACACATATTTTAACCCCATACTTGGCTTATTTTTGGATGAATTTTTATTATATTTGATGAATTCGATGCTCCTAATCTTTTAATTTCATGTTTTATACTCAAGAGAGCTCAGGGAGTCGAAAAGAAAGAGAAACAAGCCAAAAAGGGACAAAACGAGGCCACATCAGATCACACGGCCTAGATTATCGACCATGGGCAGATCACATGGTCGTGTGTAGGGAACAGAATCGACCACGGCCGAAGGAGTACACCACAGGTGTGTCCCTGCTGCAGTGAAGAAGAGTTTTATTCGGGATAAGCTACTTGTGGGCCAATAGAGGTGTTCCAAAGCCTATATAAACACCCTAAGAGGCAACTTAAAAGGGGAGTTGACAGGACGTCGAATAGACGTCGAGTAGAAGGAGAGAATACTCCAAGACAGCCGTTAGGAACAGCTTAGGAGAAGGATTTCCATCAAGACTAATGATCTCCCATCAAGTTTTTAAAAGTTTTTGGGTTTTCTTATGTTTTGTTTTTTTTTTCCTTTTTTATGATGTTTTCCTCTTCTGTTATGAACTAAATCCCTTAGATACCTAAGGGGATGAAACCTAAGACAGATCTTATTATTATTTGATTTATAAGAGAAATACTTGTTCTTATTCTTAATTGGGAGTTCTTATTATTGTTTTGATAATTCAGATTATTGATTCAAGTCGAATGTGCTTATTTAGAGGAGCAAAAGTCCCTTTTTAAGAGTAGATCAACACAATTAAGCGGAGTTGATTACAACCCTAGAAATAGGGAGACGAAAATCTGCTAGATTAGAGTCAAATCTAATAAGGGAATTCATAGATCGAGTTAATGCGATAATAGGGGTTCTAATTAGAAAGAGGTTTCAATTAATTAGCCTAGAGTCAGTTGTTTTTAGTCTTGAAAGAGATATTAACATAAATTAAGGATTTCTACGGATTAAGTCAAGTGAGTAAATCATATCAATCGAAAGTAATAAGTGAAGTCTAGGTGGACTCTTCCTTAGGTATTGCCTTTATCATAAAAGTTGTCTAAAAGTATTTTCCCAATTTATTCTTTGTCATGCTTTTAATTAGTTTAGTTTAAAAAGAAATCACTCCAATTATTAGGCCAGATAATAGAAAGATAGTAATCACTAGTACTCTTGATCCTTATAGATACGATATTTCTGGTCTTACCATAACTATATATTGAACAATAGGTGCGCTTTCCTTTATTATGATCATAGTTAGTTTGAGACACATCAAGTTTTTGGCACCGTTGCCGGGGACTAAGATATTAGGGACACTTAATTTTTATTACTTTAGCCATTTTTACTTTATTTTCAATTTATTTTTTTATTATTTTCTTTACTAATTTTTTTCCTTTTATTTGCTTCTACAAGGTAACTCTAGTTTATGACTAGAAGAAACCCATCGGACCATTACTTTATGAAAGTGAGATTAAAAGTACAGCTCATAGAAACAGAAGAGAAATAAGGCGAAGTTTGCAATACATAGAAGAAGAGCAAGAAGACGAACCCAATACTACCGATGAGATGGCTGAGAATAATCCGCTACCTTCTGTGGTCGCTGCAGATCCAATAAATCAAAATCCAGCTCCTCGAACTATGTATGATTATGCTAAGCCTAATTTAACAGGAACTGAATCAAGTATTGTTAGACCCACAATTGCTACAAATAATTTTGAACCGAAACCTAACACTATTTAGATGATTCAATAGTTTTTTCAATTTGATGGTTTGTAGGATGAGGATCCAAATAATCACTTAGCAAATTTTCTGGAATTTTGCGATACTTTCAAAATTAATGGCATTTCTAATGATAACATTCACCTTCGTTTGTTTCCCTTCTTGTTGAGGAACAAAGCCAAACAGTGGTTGAACTCGTTACCACGAGGATCAATCACTACATGGGAACAAATGACCGATAAATTTTTACTTAAATATTTTTTGCCGGCTAAAATGGCTAAGTTGAGGAATGATATCTCTTCTTTTTGCAGATGGATTTAGAGAAACTTTGTAACACCCCAAACCCGGCCCAAACATTACGACTGAATTTGGTATGTTACAGAGAAAACATTTTGAAAACCCTTGTTTAGTCGAATTTAATTTAAGGTAAAAGATATTGTCTTGTTTTAAAAAAAAAACAGTTGAGATGTATAAAGAAAGCAATACTTAGATCGTTTAAAAATATATTAGGTCAGATTGTTATCGATTTTAGATGTACCCGATGGCACAGAAAACATTTTTACGTTTGATTTTAAGAAAATTTGTGTAATCATTTTAAAGTCATTAAGTGGTTTCAACAAATTATCCATCCATGTAAAATAATACAAAAAAAAAAAAAATCTTAGGAGGCCTTATTACAACTGAACAAATAAAACCGAAATAAAATAAAACAATTCAAAATCCATTTAATCCATATTTTCTCTGCATGGCCACCTCGAGTCCATCCGGCTCCACATCCGCGATCTCGAGTCACCGAAAAATATTAAAGGAAAAGGTGAGTCACCAAGACTCGATCGTAACCCTTTTCGGTTTAATGCAACATCATACACACAAATTACAATCAAGTTTAACATGCACCCAACGACCATCCAAAACACCTTTTTTACCCGTGTGGTACCAAACCCTGGTGGTGCCAAACCACTGGTGACTTAAAGTCATGATATCCATCATTATTGTGGTGCCAAACCACTGGTGACTTGAAGTTACAAATAACAAGTTGTGGGGCCAACCCATGTGTGATACCAAATCACTGGCGTCAATCCCATAATATCATCTGTGGGGCCAACCCACTGTGGTGCTAAGCCACGGGGACGAGACGCTATGAGGTGCCAAACCTCTAGTTACAAAAGTCACGAAATGTGGTACCAAACCACTGGTGTCCATCGACACGAATATCACTTCCCCCTCCACTCATTTTACCCACATATGCGCTTAACAAAGATCATGCCAAACATGTTTACTTAATAACATATACTGAATTTATCATTGGCCACATATTTATATGCCACATATACCAAATATGTCATGCTTCCCAAAAGCATCATAAAGTAAACTCATAACAACAAGGACTTACCTGTTTCCTTGCTTATACCACGATGGTATTAAATCCAAATCTACATCAATTCAGATTAGCATACACAATGCATTTAACACAGTTACGAGTTATGAAGTGTGTATGTACACACCTGTTCTAATGATAGCTCTTAATCCCGAAGAGTCAGTCGGCCACACTAGACTTCCTTGCCCCTATATTCGGCCATACATGAAAGTTAGTGCCCCAAACCATTCGACCAACCCAAAATAATTCCAAAGGGTTTCACATGAACCCGAAACCTTACCTACACGCCCTTTGAATACTAGCCACCACACACCAAGTGTTTTTGCTTCCCTACAATCAACAGTCATCCACATTAATAGCCTTCGGTTTACAATACTAAAAAGATTAGACTACTAACAAATCCTTACCACCACTTACCAACCAATTAAAAGATGATGGCTTCACTAGGTTGTTTACAACACCTCGAAGGCCCTTCCTCTAAAACCGATTGGAGAAAAAGGATGGAAGAGAGCACCCTTGGCTTTGATGTTTGGCCAAAACTACACCAAATAGGGAGGAGGGGATTCGGCTCAAAAGAAGAAAAGAGCTTATGGGGTTGACCTTACAAGAAAGAAAAGAGATTGATGGAGGGTCTTGGAGTGTTTCGGTTTTGTAAAAGAAGAAAAGAATTGGATGGAAGATTGAGGGAGTTTCGGCCAGCAACTAAGTGAAAGAAAAGAGGATATTTGCTGAATGATTTCGGTACTTCTTGGCTAAAAAAACTGATATGGACAGCCTCCCCCAAGGAGTCCAATACTCAGCCAGCACCTCCCTTTTAGGTGGTAATTTTAGCTTTCAAAAATGCAAGATTATCTCACATCTTTATCTCCTAATCCTCCTTAAACAATTATAATGAAAATAAAATACTATTAGTTACTCTTCCAGTCGAAATTAAGCAAAAAAAATAAGCTTATCCCTTATCATTTAAGGAGTCCAAATAGGAGCCATCACTCTCCTCTCCCATTCATGCCGTTTACAAAAAAAAAAACAAAAACAAAAATAGTTGCTGATACTTTGGTTCGAACCTGGAACCTCCCTAACACAACCTCCTTTAAACGCCCCTTGCCATCTTTCCCATTTGACTTTCATGTCAAATAACCTCGTCATTTATTTATAAGACCTTCTTCTTGGCCCTCTTTCTTTTAACGTAAAAAGCCCAAAATAAAATGCTCCTTGCATCTCTTGTGTCTCGAACCCGAGACCTGCCACTTCTAAACTCTTAAGTGTCACCCCAAGCCACTCCAACCACCTGGACTTTCATGCTCAAACCTTGCCCAAAATTTCTTTAAAGCCCTCTTCACTTTAAAGCCCCAAAAACCCAAAAGAAAAAAAACATTTCCCCCTTGTAACTCCAAAGAATCGAACCCAAGACCTCCCTTGCATCACCCTTAGACGCACCAAGCCAATTGTACCAAGCCCATTCTTTGTCATATTTCGCCCAAAATTTTATTTAAGCCCTATCTCACCTAGCTCCCTCCTTTAAACACTAAAAAATAAATTTTTAGCTCCAAGTCTGACCTAGCTCGAGGTTAGTTCTAGGCCCTAGAACATGCTTACTACTCCTAGAATTTAATTCTTCAAGCACACACATGGGAAAATATTTAAATTACAAATAACCCCTAATTCAGGGTGTTACAGTTCTACCCCTTAAAATTATTTCGGCCTCAAAATTACCTGAATTAGAAGAGTTGGGGGTATTGCTGCCACATCACATCCTCGGGTTCCCACGTGGCCTCCTCCGTACCATGATTCCGCCATAACACTTTTACCAAAGGCACTGACTTCCTACGTAGAACTTTGAAATCACGATCCAAGATTTATACCGACTCCTCCTCGAAAGACATGTTCGGGTTTACTTCAATTTCCTCAACCGGCATAACGTGTGAGGGATTTGATCGATAGCGCCTCAGCATCAAGACATGGAAGACATCATGGATCTGGCTCAACTCTGCCGACAATTCAAGCTGGTAAGCTACCGGACCCACTTGCTTTAACACTGTATATGGCCCAATGAACCTAGGGCTCAGCTTTCCTTTTCGCCCAAACCTTAATACCTTCTTCCAAGGTGACACTTTCAGAAAAACTTTATCTCCTACTGCATATTCCATTTCCTTACGCTTAAGATCAGCATAAGATTTCTCCTGTCTGACGCTTCTTTGAGACGAGCCCGAATCACCTTAACTTTATCTTTAGTTTTTGATACCAATTTTGGACCCAAAACTTGTCATTCACTCAACTCATCCAACACGTTGAGTCGGCATTTCGTCCATCTGATTACTTCATATGGTGCCATCTGGATACTCGCTGATAACTATTGTTATAAGCGAATTACGCCAATGATAGGTACTCTTCTCAACTACCACCAAATCCAAACACAACCTCTTAGCATATCTTCTAAAATCAGATGAACCTTTCCATTGCCCGTCCATTGTGGATGGAAAGTCATCTTGAAATCAATCGTGTACCCAAAGCCTGATGCAACGCTTTCCAAAACCTTGACGTAAATCTGGGATCCCTATCTGAGATGATCGATACTGGCACTCCATGCAACCTCACTAATTCTGACACATACAACTTAGCTAGCTTCTGAAGTGAGTAATCCACCCTTACCGGTATGAAGTGAGCTAATTTAGTCATACGGTCCACAATCACCCAAACTGCATCCTTCTTGCTGGGCGTGAAGGGTAGGCCGCTGACAAAATCCATCGTGATCCTCTCCCATTTCCACTGAGGGATCTTCACTGGTTGAAGTAAACCCGATGGCAACTGATGTTCAGCCTTAACCTGCTGACATGTCAGACACTTCCCCACAAATTCAGTCACCTCGCGCTTCAACCCAGGCCACCAAAACTGTCTCCGCAAATCCCCATACATCTTACTACCTCTAAGGATGCATAGCGTATGGGATGCTATGTGCATCTTGAAGAATTCTTTGCCTCAATTCAACATCCTTCGGCATGCAAGCTCACCCTTGAAAACATAATACTCCATCACTAGACAAACTATACCCTTCCAAACCACCATCTTGAACTTGCAATCTCCGCGCATTCAACCCTTCATCTACTAACTGCTTTTCCTTAATCTCCTCAATCCAAGTTGGTCTAACTTGTAGCTCTGCCAAAAGACTTCCATCGTCGTATAGACTGAGGTGAGCAAACATTGCCCTTAAGTCCGTCACAACTTTTCGACTCAAAGCGTCAGCTACCACGTTAGCCTTGCCCGGATGGTATTCAATTGAACAATCATAGTCCTTTAACAGTTCAATCCATCGGCGCTGCCTCAAATTCAAATCCTTCTGAGTCAAAAGATACCTCAAACTTTTGTGATCCGTGTAGACTATTGACTTTTCCCCATACAAGTAATGCCTCCATATTTTCAAAGTGAAGACTACTGCCGCTAATTCCAAGTCATGAGTCGGATAGTTAACCTCATGCGGTCTTAGCTAACGGGATGCATAGGCCACTACCTTCCCTTCCTGCATCAATACACATCCCAACCCCATATGGGATGCAACACAATAAACTGTAAACAACTTCCCTGCCTCAGGCTGTACCAGAACTGGGGCTTCCGTCAGAATCTTCCGTAGCTTATCAAAACTTTCTTGCTGTTTCTCCGACCATACAAATGGAACTCCTTTCCTTAATAACTTAGTTAGTGGTGCTGCGATTAAAGAGAACCCTTCCACAAATCTTCGATAGTACCCTGCCAGACCCAGAAAACTTTGAATTTTTGCCACTGAATTAGGCGGTTTCCACTCCAACACCGCTTCAACCTTGCGAGGGTCCACTCTAATCCCTTCCGCTGACACCACGTGACCTAAGAATGCCACCTCCTAAGCCAAAATTCACATTTACTGAATTTGGCATATAACTGCTTCTCCCTCAGTACTTGTAGAACTATACGCAAATGCATGTCATGTAACAGACCAAATTTGACCCTAATCGGAACGGTGGTTTCGAGACCATGAATCGAGCCTGAGAAATATTTAAATATTATATTTAGTGTTTATTATATATGAATTTATGTGTGTGAAAGTTTCAGTAGAAAATTTTATCGTTTGAGTATTGAATTTGACAAAAGGACTTAATCGCGTAAAAGGTAAAAGTGGCATACTAGAGTGTAAAGTGCCTATTTGAGCATGGCTTTTTAATATGAAGCATTAAAAGGGTAAATAACCCATTTTTAGAGTTAGTGGGTGGCTTATGTCAAAAATAACCTTAGTATATATGTTAGTATTATTTTATATTAAAGGTTATATTAGTAATTTAATAATTACTTTATTATATGTTAAAATAACATAAACAAAAACCATCATCTTATTCATTCTATCATGGCCGAATATTGAGAAAGAAAAAAAAGGGGGGTTTTGTTCTTTGAATTTTGGCATTTAGAGGCTTGATTTCAAGGTTAGTTTGATTTCAGTTTTTAATAATTTTTACGTTTTTAAGATCGTTGCTTCGAACCGTAGCCGACCCATGTTGTAATTTTTGAATCCAAGCATGTTTGATGTTCAGCTATTGATAGGTTTATATAGTTTTTGATGTTTGATGGTGTTAGATAAAGATAAGTTAAAATTAGTATATTATGTATTGGAAGTTTTGAAGAATTTTTGTTTTTATGGACAAATTGTAAAAATAAAAATTAGAGAGGACTTAAATGCAAAATAAATGAAATAAATGGACCTATATGGTCCTTATACATATTCGGCCCTTGTATAGTCTTAGCTAATTTGGTGTATTTTGTGTGTTATGCAAATAGGACTAAATTACAAAGTTTTGAAATATTGGGGGTAAAATAGTAATTTGCCCATTTATGTGCTTAGGGACTAAATTGAGATGAAATGTACTTGAATGAGCTAAATTTTAATGTGTTTTAGATCAAGAGCAAAGAAAAAGGGATTAAGATCGGGGAAAGACGAAGGTTTTCGAATAGCCGATTTGCACGGTCTATCGACAATCGAGGTAAGTCCTTAAGCAATTATATGACTAAAATTATTTATGTGACTTAATGGATGATGAAATTTAAATGTTTTGAGGATATATTTATATAATAGCCGAATGTAGCTAAATATTTTAGCAAGAAGTGTTGAAAAATTTTAATCGAATTGATAAGTTCATGTGATATGAATTAAGTATGGTTTGTATAATTCTGGTTAGCTTGTAATGTGAATGTGATGGAAGTAATATTGTATTTCGGGCTTCGAGCCTAGCAGGCCTTGTGTCAGTGATTTAATTTGGGCTTTAATGCCTAGCAGGCCTTGTGCCGGTGATTTAATTCGGGCTTTAATGCCTAGCAGGCTTCGTGCTTGATTTAGTTAGATTTAATTCGGGCTTAAATGCCTAGCAGGCTTCGTGCGATGATATGCTATAAGGGAGATTTTGAGAATCAAACAAGGTGAGATATATATATGGTTATGTACTAAAAGTTCGGGTAAGAATTTTCCTACTATATTAGTAAGGAAGAAAGTGAGTTAAGTTCTTTTTGTTTTGAATCAATTTGATGTGTAGAAATGGTCAATTGCTCAAGTTATATAATACATAATGTTGAATCTATCATTGATGTGAATATACATAGCTTATATGTGAAATTGATAAAGTATATGATCGAGTGATATAGTGATGAAAATCGATACAAATGTGACCTTAGTATTCGGCTAGTGTGTTCGATATATATATACATATATAGAAATTTATGTAAATATTATTAGTTTGAAAAGTTATGTTTACTTGTATGTTCATTGTAAGTATATGTGCTTAGGACTTACTAAGCCGGTGAGCTTACTCTGCTTATGTTTGTGTTCTATTTTATAGATCAATAATTCAACTACTGAGCTCGGGGATCATCAAGACAATCGACCACACTATCACTCTCTTTGGTATAGTTATGTTTTGTAAACTTTTGAATCAAAGGCATGTATAGGCTTTGTGTTGATAAATAATGAATAATATCAATTTGTAAATATAAATATGGCCTTGCGAATAAAATTGTTGCTTTTGGTTAAATTTAGGTTTCATATATGATATGGTTGCTTGCATTAAAATACCAATAGATATGCGATTTCGGTCATGCTTTAAATCATACATGGAAATTGATCATATGATATATATATATATATATATATATGTGTAATATTGGGATATGTACTTAGGTATAAAGAAGTAAATGTGAATGTACAAAGATACCATGCGAAAATAGCTATCTTGTTTGGTTATGGCTAACTTGATTATGCATGGTAAAATGTATATATATATATATATATTATACTTGTAATGTCATTTGATAATGCTTAAATATGTATGGCTTTGTGGTAAGTATTTAGAGTAAAATTTTTATACTTGATAAGAGCACCTATAGTAATGCATAAATGCATGTAAACCATGTTTGAATTAGGCATATCTTATATTTAAGAATTGAATGAACATGGGTACCACTAATTGCATGTATTGTATATTATATGCATAAATAAAAATACTAGGTTATGATCTCATTTGGAGTTTAGGTTTACATTTGAATGCTAACCATATTCGGTTATGTGAAATGAGTATTAAGGTATGAATATGTGGTTATAATTACATAGGTATATATGTATATGTACGTAGGTAATGGTCATGGCCGAATGGGGTGAATGAAAACGTGAATTGATGAATCGGTTGATATTTATATACATGTTATGTTATAATGCAAAATGGTTACATATACGAATGGTATGATATTAAGTGATAAAGAAATGAGGAATTTATGAAATCCATAATGATGTATGCTTATTTAGTCTTTGATGGTGAATGATTCAATGAGTAATATGTCACTAGTTGTAAATGATTTTATTTGTGAAGTATTACTGAATGTCTTGATATTCGACTAGGGATATTGCTTTCTCTTCGATAATATGATTTGGTATGCTATATTTAAGTAGTAACAAGTATAAAAGTGCAGTTGATGGGTGTTGAGGTCTGGTAATACCTCGTAACCCTATTCCGGCGATGGATACGGGTTAGGGGTGTTACATGTCATGCTCCTCCTCCGTCTTTGAATAAACCAATATGTCGTCTATAAACACCACGACAAATTGATCCAAGTACTGCTGAAACACCCTATTCATTAAGTCCATGAACGCTGCAGGTGCATTGGTCAACCCAAATGGCATCACTAAAAACTCGTAATGCCCATACCGAGTACGGAACGCCGTCTTGTGAACATCACCCTCCTTCACCTTAAGTTGATGATAACCCGACATAAGGTCTATCTTCGAGAAAACTGATGCACCCTTCAGTTGGTTAAACAAATCATCAATCTGAGGCAACGGATACTTGTTTTTGATCGTTAACTTGTTTAGCTGACGGTAATCGATACACATCTACATTGACCCGTCTTTCTTATTGACGAATAGCACAGGTGCTCCCCACGGAGATATACTTGGTTGGATAAACCCTCGGTCCAAGAGCTCCTGAATTTGAGCCTTCAACTCCACCAATTCCTTTGGTGCCATTCGATAGGGTGCTATAGACACAGGCACCGTTTCGGGTAATAAGTCTATACCGAATTCAACTTCTCGATTAGGAGGCAGACCCGGAAGTTCTTTTGTAAACACATCAGCGAATTCCCCTACCGTTCGGACCTTCTCAACTGCTGACTCCTTAGCCTCTAAGGCACATATTCGAACCAAAAATGCCTCACACCCTTTCCTGACCATCTTCTCCACCTTCAACACAGACACCACGTTGGATAGGTAATCCCTTCTATTACCTATCATGACCACTTCATCACCCTCAGCCATCTTTAGAACCATGCGCTTAGCAGCGCAATCCAGCTTTGCCTGATACTTAACCAACCAGTCCATTCCAAGAATCAAATCGAACTCCCCAAATGGCAGTTCCATCAGATCAGCCACAAACACAACCCCTTAAAGTTCTAAGGGTACATCCCTATATAGCTTGTTTACAACTACAGAGTGACCTAGAGGGCTAATTACTGCCATCTCCCTAGAAGCAGTCTCAAAGTCTAGGTTCATAGTCTCTACCACACTACTAGCAACGTATGAATGCGTCGAACCCACATCAATTAATGCAACATATGGAAGACCAAAAATTAGGAACATACTGGTTATGACATACGATGCGTCACCCTCCTCTCGACGCCTTGCTGCATAGACTAAACCAGGTCGCCTTGCCTCTGTGTTGCTTGCACCTCTGCCCAGAGTTTCGTGACCTCGACTAGAACCATTGCCTCTTCTACCATCACCACGACCCCTCTGTGGTGGTCCTATATTTCTAGCCTGAGCACGGTTCTGACCCTCTGGCTGGTTCTTAGCTAACTTCCGAGGATAATCCATTACACGGTGATCCAAAGATCCACATTCAAAGCATCCCCTTTCACTGGTCCAACAACCTTCCCAATGTGATTTCCCACAGCGATTGCACTGAGCTGGTCTCTGATTAGTAGCGATGGGCCTTCCTGCCTGATTCAACCCACTCTGTCGAGCCCTTTTCTGTGCATTACTACCTAATCCGGACGATCTAAAGCCTCTTTTCTGCTTGTTCCTATCGTAGTTCTGTCTCACGGACTCCTTGACCCCTTCGGCTACTTTAGCCTTTTCTACCAAAATAGCAAACTCACGCTCCTGCTGTGGAGCAATCAGCAACCTTAACTCATCCCTAAGTCCATCTTCAAAGTGGATACAATGATCATGCTCCGTT
The DNA here is from genome assembly GCA_025506655.1 of Gossypium rotundifolium. Classification (NCBI taxonomy): domain Eukaryota; kingdom Viridiplantae; phylum Streptophyta; class Magnoliopsida; order Malvales; family Malvaceae; genus Gossypium; species Gossypium rotundifolium. The sequence continues at coordinate 122,227,944 of CP106731.1, forward strand.
GACACAATTCCCCGAGCATAGCGGCTCAGCCTCAGAAATTTCGCTTTATACTCTGACACAGTCTTATTTCCTTGTACTAACCCCAGAAAGGCTTTCCTCTGCAGATCGGTGTAGCCGGTACCCACATAATTCTTCCGTAGCGACTTTGAAATACTCCCAAGTAAGGTCATCTGCCAGGCACCATCCCGAACCGTGAGCCACCATTGATATGACTCATCCTTTAGAAGCGACACCACTCCTTTCGACTTCTCCTCATTCGTCGGATCGAGATCATCCATGATCCTCTCGATCGACTCAACCAAGATTCCACCGTCTTTGGGTGCCACACCCGATACTCCCGAAATACCTCAAATTTCATTGGATCGAAGTCACTCAGTGCATTTACGAGCTCCCATACCACCACTTGCCCTAGCCACCATCTCAAGGACTCATGAACACGACTTGCGATCTTGCCTCACCTCCCGTCGATCCTGCTCCTCAGCTCCAAAAGTTGGGGGTGGTGGTGGCAGTGGTACCTCATTCTCAGACCCCTGACCCGACCTCACGGGTTGTGACACGGTCATCCTGCCCCTACCGCATCCACGGCGGCCACATCCTCTAGAGCTCATTCTTAACTACTGCGCTTTAATTTGATTAAGAAATTTTTATGGATTAGTACTTGTTTCACTTGGTTACCCGCGAAGAAATTTTATGAAGAGAGTTTAATAGAGATTCTTTCGATCAATCAAAGTTTTAAGTCCTCTATCCTAGTTCACACAAGAAAGCACATCCATTCCCTAATACCTTTCATACACACTCACTCTTTTGGGCATTTCTGTCCGTTTCTATCCCAGGGGTATTTTCGTCATTTTCTTACAAGGGTATTTTCATAATAACCAGAGAAATTTTAAAACTTTAATAAATCAGGACGCTTTGAAATTTGAAATTTCCAAAACTGGAGGGTATTTTTGAAAATTTGTCAAATTAAAGGTACAATGAAATTTTGAATCCAGGGGTATTTTGGTAATTTTGTCAATCAGAGGTAATTTTGTAAATTTCCAAAGTCAAGGTATTATTTTGAAATACAAAATTTTGGATACTTTTGCAAAGTAAGAGAATTTTATTGAAATCGGGGTAGTACAGGAATTTTAGAAACCAATGGCATTTTCGTAATTTTGCCACTAGGGGCATTTTGGTAATTTTGGTAAATTAAAAATATTTTGAAAATTTTCCAGAATTAATTTTTTGTTACAATTTAAAGGAGTATTGTAATGATTTTTAAAACTTAGAGTTTTCATTAAAACATGGCTAATCCCCTTCGGGTTTTATTTATTGTGTTTGGCCTATGACCGAGTCCTCTTGGTTAGGGTGAACCGAAGCTACGCACCAGGTAGGATTCCTGCGAAGAGGAGGCGAGTCATGAGGACTGCTTAACTACCAAGCTCTTCTGGATCCAATCCTAGACATGCGCACTAGGGTTACCACACCTTAACTCGGCGACTTGGTTGTAGGTTTGTTTACTTAGGCATTTAAAGTCTTATGTCTATTGTTGGGGTAAACTAGTCCTAAAGTTTAAAGCACTTATCATACTATCTGCGTTCCATACCTACCCTTCTACAGATAATAATTCACGAAGAAGTCAGAAGTACTTACCTGGGCGGATTGGTGCCGGAGACTCGGTGCCATGCTGTTCAAAACCAAGAATATTTCAAAAAGGCCTACCAAAAAATTTTGGGCCTTGGGCCCCCACAATCGAGCTTTGAACTGGGCTCTGATACCAATTTTGTAACACCCCAAACCCGGCCCAAACATTATTTAGCCGATTTAATTTAAGGTAAAAGATATTGTCTTGTTTTTTTTAAAAAATAGTTGAGATGTATAAAGAAAGCAATACTTAGATCGTTTAAAAATATATTAGGTCGATTATTCTGGATTTGGATGTACCGATGGCACGTAAAACATTTTACGTTTGATTTTAAGAAAATTTGTGTAATCATTTTAAAGTCATTAAGTGGTATAAACAAATTATCCATCCATGTAAAATAATACAAAAAAAAAATCTTAGGAGGCCTTATTACAAGCGAACAAATAAAACTGAAATAAAATAAAACAATTCAAAATCCATTTAATCCATATTTTCTCTGCATGGCCACCTCGAGTCCATCCGGCTCCACATCCGCGTTCTACGAGTCACCTGAAAAATATTAAAGGAAAAGGTGAGTCACCAAGACTCAGTACGTAACCCTTTTCTCGGTTTAATGCAACATCATACACACAAATTACAATCAAGTTTAACATGCACCCAACCTGACCATCCAAAACACCTTTTTCTACCCCGTGTGGTACCAAACCACTGGTGGTGCCAAACCACTGGTGACTTAAAGTCACGATATCCATCATTATTGTAGTGCCAAACCACTGGTGACTTGAAGTCACAAATAACAAGTTGTGGGGCCAACCCACGTGTGATACCAGATCACTAGCGTTAATCCCATAATATCATCTGTGGGGCCAACCCACTGTGGTGCTAAGCCACGGGGACGAGACGCTATGAGGTTTCAAACCTCTGGTGACAAAAGTCACGAAATGTGGTGCCAAACCACTGGTGTCCGTCGACACGAAAATCAGTTCCCCCTCCACTCATTTTACCCACATATGCACTTAACAAAGATCATGCCAAACATGTTTACTTATTAACATATACTGAATTTATCATTGGCCACATATTTATATGCCACATATACCAAATATGTCATGCTTCCCAAAAGCATCATAAAGTAAACTCATAACAACAAGGACTTACTGCTTCCTTGCTTATACCACGATGGTATTAAATCCAAATCTACATCAATTGATTAGCATACACAATGCATTTAACACGATTCTGAGTTATGAAGAGTGTATGTACACACTTGTTCTAATGATAGCTCTTAATCCAGAAGAGTCGATCGACCACACTAGACTTCCTTGCCCCTATATTCGACCATACATGAAAGTTAGTGCCCCAAACCATTCGGCCAACCCAAAATAATTCCAAAGGGTTTCACATGAACCCGAAACCTTACCTACACGTCCTTTGAATACTAGCCACCACACACCAAGTGTTTCTGCTTCCCTACAATCGACAGTCATCCACATTAATAGCCTTCAGCTTACAATACTAAAAAGATTAGACTACTAACAAATCCTTACCACCACTTACCAACCAATTAAAAGATGACGGCTTTACTAGATTGTTTCCAACACCTCGAAGGCCCTTCCTCTAAAAATGATTGGAGAAAAAGGATGGAAGAGAGCACCCTTGGCTTTGATGTTCGGCCAAAACTACACCAAATAGGGAGGAAGGGATTCGGCTCAAAAGAAGAAAAGAGCTTATGGGGTTGACCTTACAAGAAACAAAAGAGATTGATGGAGGGTCTTGGAATGTTTCGGTTTTGTAAAAGAAGAAAAGAATTGGATGGAAGATTGAGGGAATTTTGGCCAGCAACTAAGTGAAAGAAAAGAGGATATTTGCTGAATGATTTCGGCACTTCTTTGATAACAAAAATGATATGGACAGCCTCCCCCAAGGAGTCCAATACTCGGCCAGCACCTCCCTTTTAGGTGATAATTTCAGCTTTCAAAAATGCAAGATTATCTCACATCTTTATCTCCTAATCCTCCTTAAACAATTATAATGAAAATAAAATACTATTAGTTACTCTTCTAGCCAAAATTAAGTAAAAAAAATAAGCTTATCCCTTATCATTTAAAGAGTCCAAATAGCAGCCATCACTCTCCTCTCCCATTCACATGGTTTACAAAAAACAAAAAGCGATTCTTTCGCTACTTTGGTTCGAACCTAGAACCTCCCTAACACAGCCTCCTTTAAACGCCCCTTGCCATCTTTCCCATTTGACTTTCATGTCAAATAACCCCTTCATTTATTTATAAGACCTTCTTCTTGGCCCTCTTTCTTTTAACGCAAAAAGCCCAGAATAAAATGCTCCTTGCGTCTCTTGTGTCTCAAACCCGAGAGCTGCCACTTCTAAACTCTTAAGTGGCGCCCCAAGCCACTCCAACCACCTAGACTTTCATGGTCAAACCTTGCCCAAAATTTCTTTAAAGCCCTCTTCACTTTAACGCCCTAAAAACCCAAAAGAAAAAAAACATTTCCCCCTTGTAACTCCAAAGAATCGAACCCAAGACCTCCCTTGCATCACCCTTAGGCGCACCAAGCCAATTGTACCAAGCCCATTCTTTGTCATATTTTGCCCAAAATTTTATTTAAGCCCTATCTCACCTAGTTCCCTCCTTTAAACACTAAAAAATAAATTTTTAGCTCCAAGTCCGACCTGGCTTGGGGTTAGTTCTAGGCCCTAAAACATGCTTACTACTCCTAGAATTTAATTCTTCAAGCACACACATGGGAAAATATTTAAATTACAAATAACCCCTAATTCAAGGTGTTACAAACTTTATGATGCATGGGAGAGAAACAAGGATCTACTGAGAAGGTGCTCACACCATGGGTTACCCTTATGGCTACAAGTTCAAACCTTTTATAATGGTGTGAACCCCTCAACTAGGCAGTTGGTTGATGCAGTCGCCGTGGTACACTAAACAACAAAACACCGGAGGTTGCCTACGAATTCATTAAAGAGATGTCACTGGATAAATATCAGTGGCAAGTTATGAGGACAAAACCAACAAAGTCAGCCAGTGTTTTCAACCTCGACGCAGTGACCATGCTGTCAAACCAAGTAGAACTTTTAAGTAAGAAAATTGATGGTTTGTGTGGATCTTCGAAGGTACACTTAGTGATGCAGTGCGATACAAATGGAGGAGGGACAAAGAATATAGAATATCCATCCTACAACCCTGGCATAGAAAGCGAATAGATAAACTATATGGGTAATAATTCTACACCTCAAAATAACCCTTATAGTAATACTACAATCTTGGTTGGAGGAACCATCCCAATTTTTCATGGGTTGGTCAAGGAAACCGAAGACAACAACCCCCTCCAGGCTTCCAACAACAACTTTACCCACATGAGAAGAAGCCAAACCTTGAGGAGATGCTAACAAAATTCATCGTGATGTCAGAAACCCGTTTCCAAAACACAGAAACAACACTTAAAAATCAGCAAGCATCGATTCAAGGGCTCGATAAACAAATAGGATAGCCTACTAAGCTGATCTTAGAACAACCACAAGGTAGCTTGCCAAGCAATACCGAACCTAACCCAAGGGAGCAACTCCATGCCATTACTATGTGCGACGAAGAAAGGTTAGTAGAATCTGAATCTGAACCGAGGCAAGAACCTATGGTAAGTAAAAGTAAGGAAAAGGTAAGCCTCAAAACGCGACAAAGAAAGACTGCACAGATGAACAATTCGGTAAATTTTTTAAACTCTTAAAAAAGCTACATATTAACTTACTGTTTATTGAAGCTCTTTTGCAGATGCCCAACTCAGTTAAATTTTTAAAAGAGCTTCTAGAAAATAAGCAGAAGTTAGATGACGCGTTGCATGTGGAGCTAAACGCAGTCTACTCAGCCATTTTACAAAATAAACTACCCGATAAATTAAAGGATCCAGGGAGTTTTACCATTCCTTGTTTAATTGGTAGTTTAGATATTAATAATGCTTTAGCTGATTTAGGGGCGAGTATTAATGTCATGCCCTATAAAATGTTTAAGTGACTAGGTCTTGGGAAACCTAAACAAACTAGGATGAGTATTCAACTCGCAGATAAAACCATTAGATTTCCTAGGGGAATTGTTGAGGATGTACTTTTAAAAATCGATAAATTTATTTTCCCAATTGACTTTGTTGTTCTTGACATGGATGAAGACAGTAACGCACCTTTAATCTTATGGCGACCCTTTTTAGCAATTGTTAAAACTAGAATTGATGTTGGTACAGGTGAGCTCACACTTCGTGTAGTAACAAAATGACCACTCTTTAGGCTCGTGACTCGATTAGGACGTCAAGTAATAAAGGTGAGTACATAAATTCTATTAATAACCATTTAGTTCAACCTTCTTTTCAGGAAGTACCTCAAAAATACACAAATGAGCCACATCCCAGTTCTAGTGCCAACAATGAAATAACTCATGAGGAGCGAAGGCTTCAGATCGATGAATTAGACGAGTGGAGGACACATGCCAAGGAGAAACCAAGAAAACACGATGAGCCAAAGCAACTCCATGACGAGCTTAAGGGTGGAAAAAATCACTTGAAAGTTGGAGACCAGGTACTATTAGATGAAACAAATCCCTGAATAACTACGTCAGAGCTAAATATGAATGAAGCAACTCCTTTTACGGTACTCAAGGTTTTTCCATACGGAACGGTCGATGTAACTCACCCTAATTTAGGTACTTTTAAGGTAAATATTGGTCGACTCAAACCATATAATAGAACTGATAGCAAGAGAGAGGAGTATAAACTCCTCAAACCACCATGATTATGCGAATGAAAGGTAAGTCTAGCTTAAGACTCTAAACAAGTGCTTCTCGGGAGGCAACTCGAGCACTAACTTATTTAATGTCCATATTTTCAATTTTTAGCACCTAACTAAAAATATTAACCAAAGTAACAGGCACAGGTTTTCCACCCCACGGCCTTGCACACGGGCGTGACTGTGTGGACACCACGAGTAAGTACATGAGCGTGGCGAAGATCGTACGAAACAGGATAAAATTGACCACAGAACACGGGCTACGATAAGATGCCACGGTTGTGCGATACGGCCATGGTGATACTGATTAAATGACACGGGTGTGCGACACGCCCTTGCCCAAAAATTATGGTTGAAGCTTAGTAAATGACATGAGCGTGCGACACGCCCATGCTTCTATCTCGTGGTCGAAACTGATTAATTAACATGGGTGTGCGAAACCCTTACACGGGCATGGGAGAAACGAACGAAGCATAACACGGCCATGCGACTTGGCTGTGTGACTTAACATGCCCAGGGAACACGGGCGTATGCCGCGACCATATGTCCCAATCTCTATTTAAACCACCCCACTATTCACCTTCTTCCTCAAATCCCTTTGTAACATCCTAAAAATTTGAGTATCAATATGTTGCTTGTCTTTGGTGTTAGCTCGGGTATAATTTTATTATGTGCTTAATATAGTCTTGAGAAGGCTCGGGTTTACTTTGAATTAGAATAAATTTTAGTAAAGAGTATTTTACTATAGAGGAATCAGACCTTGAATTTGAAGTTAATTAAGTGATAAAAGATGGTATAAGATGAGTAATTGGCAAAGTGGTGATGGCGCCATAAATAGGACTTGAGGGGAGAGGTTCGAATCTCCTAGCATGCAAATTGGGAGCTTTTATTTTTGCTTTTTCCTAGCAAGTGTCGGCCAAGCATCATTCATGGATAAGATGGACTAAATTTTTATGGTAATGAGACTTAAGGTTATGGTAAGCATTGAATTAGGGATAAAATTGCTTAATTTTGGGGATAGGATTTCTCAAACTTTGGAAAATGGAGGATTGCAAGGCTTGAATCAAGGTTGATGTTTTGGAAACTTTTTCATGGCCATTTTGACCATGAATATGGACGGCATTATGGACAAAAGTGGGGAGCCGAAAATTTGTGGTTAGCTTGGGGTAGGATGGTAGCTTGTTAGAAATCTTTTGGTCATTTTTGTTTTGTTTGAAGACACTTTTTCTCCATCCATCTTTTCCTTCCCTTGGCCAAATGTATTGGTGTAGAAGAAAACAACATTTGCTTTATTTCTTTTGGTCATCTTTTTGACCATTTGGTCATTTTTGCTAATCATTCTAGTGTCTTTCTCCTAGTGCCAAAACTACCAACACAAAAAGCCATTCTTTTTCCTTCTCCTTTCCATTGCCGAATGCATTTTTGCTTTTAAATTCATCTCTTTCTTCATTCTCTTTTCTTCTCTTTGAAAACTGAATTATAACACCTTCTTCCCATTATCTCTTCTTCTTCATTTTTTATTTATCATTCAAACACTTTCTTCATTATTTTTCTCTCATGGCCGAATGGTATTAATACCATTTTCTCCAATTTTCCTTCAAAGCCGAATCTCCTATTCATCTATATTATCTTGTTGGTTATTCTTTCAACCCTCGTTTAAGCAATAGGTAAGAGTTTTCTTTTTGGTTCTTATGTTGGCTTAAAGGATGTCTTGGCCGAATCTTAATGGTGGTAAGAAGAATCTCTTTGATCGAAATCATCGTTCATTCTATTAAACGTTTTCTTTTGTTATATTTTAGTGTGATAGTGGAGGTAGAAACTCAAGTGTTAAGTGGCGTCGTGAATCGTTGGAATCGATTTAAGGTGTTAAGGTAAGGGTTTATTAGGGACTCTCATATTACTCGTCATATTGATATAGATGGATTATTAATCGATTTTATTTTAGGGGACGTTATCGCTTGATTTTTATATTGTGGAACAAGGATAATTGTGGTAAGCCAATCTCACCCTTAAAATCGTTAGTCATAATTTCGATATATTATTTAGTTAGATTAATGATCTTTTGTCAATAGAGACAATCAAGATAGGGACAAAAAGGGCAGTAAATAGTGTTCGGAAGAGGGGTGGTTCCACTATTCCCCCTAAGTTTAAGTGAAGGGCTGTTTCGGGAATCTGAGATTTTCCAGTGGGTTGTGGACCCTCATCCGAGGAGAACCAGTTGTTTGAAGTCGTTCGTACTCTCGAACCTTTGTTTGTTCATGGATTTTCATCGGGTAACGAACCAACAATCGGGGAGAAATCGCAAATAGAAATGGTTCGAAATTCTGAAGGTAAAAGTCTAGATCATTATTTCTAAGATCCGATTTGTAAATAAATAATAGTGTTCTAATTTATCGCGATGCGTTTAGGTATCGACGAGCGGGAAAGTCTAGTTCTCACAGTAACCAGGTGTGTAACTTCACACTTATCTCGGGTTAGATACTATACCGTAAGTATTGGGATAAAATCGTAAAGATGACAAAATCGAAAAATGCGTAATAATTAACACTTTTGTGTAAATGCATGAAAACAGTTAAAGTCGTGAAATTTATAAAAATGCCCTCAATGATTTAATTGGTAAATAGTAAATTTTATGCCTCATGTGATAAATGGGCCG